>OY720639.1:5084132-7484132 GCA_963169105.1 Ceriagrion tenellum | reverse complement strand
TCAAATCATACCATTGTGAGCAAATCTGTTTACTTTCAATTTCTTACATACATACATACCAATCACGCCGTCCCTTCCGGGGAAGGCAGAGTCACTAAGCTGCACTCATAAGTACATATTTGTACACCTAACTCTGCTTCAATAATACCCTTGCAACTCTCTTTTGCCTCATTTGCTCCCAAATACAGTGCTTCATACACGCCCTCCTGTTTTTAAGACTCCTAACATGCCTCCTCCTAATAATTTCCTCAACCACATTCAACCACAACATTCTCGGCCTACCTCTCCCTCTCGCACCATTCATTTCACTCTTATATATCTGTTTCTTTATTCGACTCTCATCCATCCTCTCAACATGGCCAAACCAACGAAGCACACTCCTTTCATATATGTCCATTACAGGAGCATCTAACCCACATTCATTTATTACCCACTCATTCCTGACCCTATCCATCCTACTCTTACCGCAAACACTCCTCAGATAACTCATACCCACGGCGTTTAGTCTACTCTTATGTCTATCCTGACATACCCGTGTTTCACTGCCATACAACAAAGTGAGGAGAAGTACACTTTTTTACGCGGCAACTTTCGCATCCTTAGACAGGCACCCATTCCTCGATATGCTCTTCAATTTATTTCTTAGCAAAATAAGTATTTTTCCAACATTGTTGTAGTTGAGGACGGACGAAGTTTGATGGGGCGGATCGCTGTTAATCTCAGTCAGCCTTTGCCGGGATTCGAAGCCGTGCCTTCTCTTCGGCGTGGTTTAGCCAATTCAACGTGGCAGGAGGAGCACCCGACCCATATGGTTAGGCCACACCTCGAATACGAATTTGGGACCCTGGTCATAGAGATTTAACTAACAAAATTAATAAAATACAAAGGAAAGCAGCACCATTCGTTAAAAACTGCTCCGAGCGTACATATCTCACAACTTTTAGAGGGATTAAGGTGGGAGCCCCTAGAGACTCTGAGGTTACGCGCTAGGCAAAGGCTGCTTGATAAATTCGGAACTGATATTTTTCAGAGCGACACAGACAATAATATCGTGACTCCTCACTTCATTTCTAGGTCTGACAGTTGCGATAAAATAAGAGAGATACACTGTCGAACAGATAGGTACAAGAACTCGTTATTTCCGCGCACAATAAGCGGCCACAGTAAAAATTGAGCTCCACTAAATACACTGCTATAATACATGTCACCATTTCACCTCCAAAAATGTACATCTTTATACAGCTGGTGACGTTCTAACCCCTGCCACTCGCCCATGCGGCGGCTCGCGGTGTATTGTGTAGATATGTAGACCTCTCTCATTGTCAGCTACGCCAGCGTGTCCGTCTGTGCCTCCCGCCGGGAAGAAGCGCTCTCCTAGCAAACCTTCCCCATTTCCACCCCCATTGCCTCACCCCCTCCCAGCCCATCACCCCGCCCCAACGCCGCCGTCAATGTCACGGCCACACCCGCAACGAACGCATATACATATGGCTTCCACCCCCGCACCTCCCTCCTCCACTCCCCCTTCCCCGTCAATCGCACGCTACATGCGTGTGTGTCTCTCCGCGTCTTTTCAATCACCGCACCCGACGTGCCGAGTGGCGCCGCCGCCCCCCCCCCCCCCCGATTAACATAGTCCGAGCGAAATATCATCTTACCGTGGAGTAAGTGGGTAAATAGTGAGTGGCAAAGAGATCAAACAGGAATGTTTTTAGGTTTTAAATTACTCTGTGAAAAAATCTTGCGTTTCTAAATACTTGTTTTGATCGAATACAATGTACAAACTTACACAAGGCACTCGGCCTTGACGGTTGTTCACCCATGGAATGCTCCCTAACCACAGATTAAATAAAAACTTGTCGCGACGTGCGATTGCAAAATGACACACGCACAGCGCGTCGTTCGTGTGTGCGGAAGTGAGCGCAGTGTTCCCATGTGCGCCAACTTCATCACTTTGAAAATGGAAGGCTCCTAATTGTCTGGGGCCACTTAAATAACAAATCGAAAGTATAGATCTGCGATAGGTTGATGAGGGAAATCTCAGTTCCTAAGAAGCGATACTCTCTAGAAACCACGTGTGCATTACCGTCTGTACTCTCTGGTGCACACAATACTCACACTCCGCTGACAAGTATTTTCAAGTAATATCTCGGATTATTTCCTCTGCGCTTCAAATTGATACTTACTGTCTCGAATAAAATCAGTGGTTGAAGGCGTAACTTTGTGGAATGTTACCGCAGACATGACGGAAGAGAAGAATCTCTCAATAACTTCCACACTTAAAACTTCTATTCCCGCCCTAGGTTTCGATTGCCTTGCAATCATTTTCAAAGTGGGACCTTTGAAAATGATTGCAAAGGACATTTGAAAATGATTGCAAGGCAATCGAAACCTAGGGCAGGAATAAAAGTTTTAAGTGTGGAATTTACTGAGAGATTCTTCTTTTTCGTCATGATTTACTGTCTCTGCATTCTACCCCCTCTTCCGATTCATTTTGAGCAATGGCGAAGTTTATTGCTTAAATCCTTCCGCTTGCCTCAGAGCATTATCTTCCTCTCCCAAGGCCCACTCCAAGTAAATATCTCTCGAGCTTAAGACTTTTATTCCCTCTAGTCCCTCTTCCTCTTTATTGCCACTCGTTGTCACCGTGCGTACGCAGCGAATGGAGTCAGTTTTATGACTTCTGTGGGCATCCGACTGAACGAAATGATGGCTTGTCCTTAAGGCCAATTTTTTAAGGTTTTTGGAACTGACATGTTTGCGATGAGAGCGTAAGTAGACTAACGCCGAATTTATATCCAGGCCCTCATTGTTGTGATGGGGTATAGATGGGGTATAGATGGCTCTGGAAGCACGGAATTCAACAAGATCGTTCACTATCGGTTGTAGTCATTCTTCGATGGGGGTCTTGGCCAAGTCCGCCATTAATGAACTTATTTTAAGTGATGATTTGCAAATGAATTCACTTTGTAATTTTCCACAATGGTTTTTATTAGTCCGACCTAGGTTCCGACTCAAGTTAAGTCATTTTACACCATCTTTTTTCCATGTCATGCTGGGGTAAAGACAACTTGGCAACTAATTGGAGGGCCATCTTCACTTGTTGTCGCTGTGCAATTTTATCAACAAAGTTACTATTGTAGCCATTAGTTTCGGCATCACGGTTTATCCTATTTAATTCTATTTTTAAGTTATTACAAGACATAGGGATTGATAAAGCTATGACTATCATGGAGTTAAAAGCTGACAATTTATGTGAGAGATGGTGGAAAGAATCAGACGGAATGAGAACATCGGAATGGGTTGATTTTCTAAAAATGGAGAATTCATGTGTATCTCATGTTATGTCCTGCTATGGAAATTTACAATTTTGCCACCTAATTCTAAAGTAAAATCAATAGATATATGCAGATTTACAAATCATCGCAATGTTGTACCACCAAGTGAAGCCTGAGAATTTATTATATAAACTTATTATAGTGTATTCTTCAAAAGCGTAGAATAGGTTATTCTTAGACGTTTATGTTGATTTGATACGGCGCTTGTATTCGTAATTACGAATTGCGCCGCGTACCTATTAGGAGTGCTATGGCAGTAAACGCTCAGTAACCGTATTAATGGTGGCCTTGTGACGGAAATGGTTGCAAAGACCGTGGTCGATGGAGCCACGAACGACTCTGCGACTTGAAGAGGCTATGCTCCCGCATGCCTCCTGATAGGTAATCACTGAGAGCTGCACAGCGCCACTTTTTACGGCATGTCTGTCGACAGATATCAGTCCGGCGGTTATATAGACATTTTAATGGTGTCTTCGTGTCCAGAATGGCACTTTATCTTCTGGGGTGGGTCCGCATTCGTAATTCGGTGGCGGCCTTACATCTCCCTTGAAACAGATGTTAGCCCCACTTGCTGACTCCCATGAATATCAGCGAAACGTTTACATCATCCTGCTTATCTAGACGGATACTGGGGCACGACACCCATTCTTGCGTGATGACTTTACACACTTTTCTGAAATATTTTGTACGACTAATCCGATTCCAGCGAGCGAGCAACCAAGCATCACTCATCAAAACCAAACAAAAATTACTCAAGATAGGGATATGCCACCTCGGTCCACTTTTCCCTACTTGGAAATCGATTGATAAAATTCTAGAACTTTATTTGTTAGATGGTCGCCGACAACCCACTGGGCAAAAATGAATTAAAGTTATTCGAGGACTATTATCACAGAGTAAGTAGGTACATATAGAGTGGCAAAGAGATAGGGAGATTCGGATATGAGTTTTCAAATAATACTTTGGCCGATAGATGGAACAGGTGCATCGAAGTTGCACGACAAGCCATAAGAAATGAGCTTTGACACACGGCCACTTCATTCAGTGTCGCATAAATCACATGATGCTCTTATGATGATTTCGGTACCTGGATGTTTACTAATCGACCCATAGAAATGGAAACAAATCTTATTGAGTCGTCGAGACCAAATCAAACAAGTATTTTAATGTGCCATTTTAATGTAAATTAATGAGCATCGTCCATAATGAAACGAATTCACGTCAATATAATAAGTTCGCGATTACCAAATACGGAGTCAACTGTTTACCGATATATCATAGCAACAACAAAACAATTGATACTCGATTAAAAGCAAACAACAGTAATGGTAAATCCACTCTTCTGTATGTTGATGGAAAATTACAGAGTGCCACTATCGCCTCCAAGTGGCAATCTCCATAAGCCAAAATTCTTCCTCCCCTAAGGTGGTGGCACCTGAGAAATTCTTCCCAAAGCTCTCTAAAATAAATGTCCAGTTTTTAGCATTGCTTTGCCACTCTATATATACTTACTCTATGCTATTATCTATTGAATCATTGCTTCAATGATTCAATAGGCAATAAATAAAATAGTCCGGGTCTCTCGCTGCAGCGAAGGAGTCTTATCTCCGTCCCTTTTATCGGCGTTATCGGAAGTTGGCTCAGTTTCCCTCGGCCTCTTTAGAAGTCCGTATCTCGCATTATATTTTTTTCGTGAAGGTAGCGGCTCCCCATTTGGTCCTACCGTCAGTGACCCGGTTTCTCTTTACTTTGTGGCGAGGCATTTTCTTTTGGCAAGTCCGGCGAATCCTTTCAGCGGAGTCCTCTGAGGACATGTCCCGATGGCGGACTGCACAGATGGTTTCAATCGTCGACGTTCCGATCGGTCGAAATCAAATCACATTTTCGATTTTGCATCGTGCTCGTGTGACTCGGGCTTCGCAGAGGGCTCTGCAATCCAAATGCCATCGGTAGTCGTTCATTAAATAAATAAAATTAAAGGTTAAAGCATTTATCCATTTAATGATTTAATGATTTTACATCTTGTTGAGTGATCCTATTACGAATGATTTCGGGAACTTTCTCTTCGCTCCTGTGAGCTTATCACTTCGCAACACAAGAGCGCACTTGCCTTTCATTTGTCGAACAGACCCTGCGCTCTTCAAAACAGATCAGATTCAAAGTATATGTGTTCTAAAAAAAAAGAACGTCGAAAATGGTATCCGTGATAGTTTTCAAGTTTTTTGATCTTCAATAAAGGTGTTACACGGCGATATTGTCATGTGTTTTATTACTCAGCGATGAAAAGCTCTCGTTTTTAAATATTTATTTGGAAGGAATTCTACAAATTCACACAAAAAATTCTGTCGCGACTGTTTGTACATCCACCGAATGTTACCTACCGTGAGGTAAGAAATGAATCGCTCGTCGTTTCGTTCAACGCCCTTCGTGTGCGCAAAAGTGATTTGCTTATACGCTCAGAATTCGATGCGCTTTACCTTCAACACCGTGAATGTGTGTGTGTGTGTGTGTGTGGAACTGTGTGCCCAGGAACATTTTTTCCCAGTGGGTTGTCGGCGACCATCTAAGAAATAAAGTTCTAGAATTTTATCGATCGATTTCCAAGTGGGGAAAAGAGGACCGAGGTGGAGATGTCCCTTGTAACTTGTGTAATTTTTGTTTGATTTTGATGAGAGATGCTTGGTTGCTCGCTCGCTGGAATCGGATTAGTCGCAAAACACTGTGAATGGAAAACTGCCATTCGACGAACTTCAAAGGGGAGCTGCACGCTTCAAGATCTGTGTTTCACTCTCGACGAGAGAATCGCATGTGTATTCGTCGGAGATACACTGTCTACACAGGGACATTAAGTAATGTCCCAGTCAACATAATAATTCTGAATGCAAAATAGTAACTTTTTAATGTTTCCTTCAGTCCTAAGAAATCAGTTCCTCAAAGGGTGTCATTGATTGGATTTTCTCAAGTGTTGCTACTTCGCCACTTACCTCAGTTGGGTTGCGAATATCCCCAGGTTTTCCCCGGAAAATACGTTGGAAACCATTGTGTGGTTGACTTAGCCCTGGTAAGTCCGGTGCTGGCTAACCTATGCCATTCGGCGGATAATAATTCAGGACCGCTACATCCTATGCATGTGAATCGATTAGGTGTTCTTGTTATCTGTTGTGACGATTTGAAAAATGTCGATGTTCGACTAATAATTAAGTCTTCTCGGGTTTTCGACCAGGTTAGGTAATTGTTGACCGACGTTTCGATGGCTACCTCCTCGTCCTCAGGGCATGAGGACGATGGCGGAGGTAGCCATCGAAACGTCGGCCAACAGTTACCTAACCTGGTGGAAAACCCCAGAAGACTTTATTAGTATCGTATACCGGGAAAAAACCAAATCATATATCGACCATTTTCGACCATTAGAGCAGGGCTCACAGAACACTTCGCGTCGTTGCTAAGCGAGCGCACTCTTTTAACCTCATATCTCCCCGAAATTTTTATAAAACGTCTCTCAATGTTTTCTTTTTCCTGTCACCTGTTACCTAGCATATTTCACTTACTTGTTCTATTTTAGACTCGCCAATTGTTGGTTGCACTTGAATTGCACCGATGGCGTGTGCCCGAATTTCAAACGAACACCACCGTTCCGTCATTCAATCCCAAGATGTTTTGACGGCAGCTGTCCTCCATGCTCTATCCTTTGGGAGATTTTTGAAACGAAATCAACATTTCGGACACTCCTGTTTTCTCAACAGGGAAATGAACGGAGAAAATATTAAGCTTTAGTTTGATGTATCAGGATATCCAGCACACTGGAAAATTGGAATGACTGGGGCATCTCCAGGAATTTCATTTTCACTGGAAATATCAGGGAAATCTCAGGGAAATACCAAATTGACTCTGGAATTTTCTATGGTGTCAATATATAAGGTTTGTTCTGAAAGTAATGTCAGTAAGTCTATTAAAAATCATTTATTGAATTTTTCGTAACAAGTGTTTAAAAATCTACAAAATAGGCTCCTTTTGCGTCGATACATCGGCTCCAGCGGGACTTCCAGCTCTCGAATGCGTTGCGGTAGGCCTCCTCCGGAATGTCCTTTAATGCCGCGGTGCAAGATGCTTTGATCCCGTCCACTGTCCCGAAATGCTTGCCTCTCAGGGGTGTTTTGAGGCGTGGAAACAAAAAATAGTCGGGGGTAGCCACGTCCGATCTTTACGGGGGCTGGGAGATCGTTGGCACTCCTGCTTTGACCAGGTAGTCAGTGACGATGAAGGCGCTGTGGGCCGGCGCAATTGTCGTGGTGCAACTTCCAGTTGTCTGCGATGTCCGGCCGGTTGCGTTGAACCCTGCGTTTCAGTCTTTTGAGGACTTCTTGGGGACATAAACTTGAGTTTTCGGAATGTTTGACATGTCGGCCACTAAACGAACACTTGATCGTCGGTCTGAGTTCAACAGTTCCCTCTCTCGCGTCAGAATTTGTCGGCCGTGGTGGTCGTGGATGGCCGTCCGGCGCGGTCCTCGTCATCGACCTCTTCCCGGCCTTCCAAAACGGCCTTGTGCCACCGAAACACTTGCCGATCTGAGAGGGCATCTTCTTTGTAAGCAGTCTTGATCAGAGAAACAGTTTCCGTAGCGGTCTTGCCAAGTTTCACGCAAAACTTGATCGCAAATCTTTGTTCTAACGAGCGCTGCATTTTCACTCGCACAAGACCAAAAAACAACTCTCACAGACAGACCCGTTCCCTCTCTCCGGTTGCTCGGAGCACATGGAGCGACGGAACGCTGCTTAGCTGGGATCCCCCACAACCAGTTTCAACCTGTCCGATCGCGCTCCGACGTACAATCGCGTCACAATAAAATCACTGACATTACTTTCAGGACATTCCTTGTATGAAACAGAAACGGTAGCAATGTGCCTTTATCGGCAAGTTGCTAAGTCAAATTTCCCTGGCGTTGCCGCATTTAGCAAAATAAGGAAAAAAGTCAATTCCTTCAGTTTTTTAAGTTGTGGATCATTTTATATCAATGCTATTCGAAGCTAAGTCTGGCTGTAGTATAAGCTTGTTCCTGAGCACCAACATGACATTGTTTAAATCTAAGAACTTAAGACTAAGGGTGGTGATATGATTTTCTCTCAAACTATTTTAAAAGGTTTGTGTTTATTTTCCTCCAAATATTACAAGTTTAAAAATAATCCTTACGTTTAATCACCCAAAAAACATACCGAACATTCTCTCATAAAAAACGAGAAAAAATCAATATTTTCTCTGTAAAAATAAAAATTATGTCTTGAAAACCTGGAAATCTCAGGGAATTTTCAAATGCCCAGCTGCTGGACACCCTGTGTATGCAAGTGACAGAAATCGCTCTTTGATTTTTAGAGATAATTTCGTCCAAACTCGTGTCACACAATTTCGAAGCGCAGATGTTATCTTGCCAAAGCGATTCCCTTTTATATCCCCTCTGCTCTCTTCTTCTGCAATCAATTTTTAATCACCAGTACTGATAGAGTTTCAAATACAGTTTCATTTTAACTTCTCCATCTTCCTCT
Source organism: Ceriagrion tenellum (assembly GCA_963169105.1). Taxonomy (NCBI): domain Eukaryota; kingdom Metazoa; phylum Arthropoda; class Insecta; order Odonata; family Coenagrionidae; genus Ceriagrion; species Ceriagrion tenellum. The sequence goes on along the minus strand of OY720639.1, from coordinate 7,475,254 downwards.
AAGATCTCCTCTGGGCTGCGGTCCGAATTGAGCTTTTGGCACTGACAGCAAGCTTACAGTCGCCCCGAATCGCGCTCAAAGCGCATTGGGGGCGGAGACTCATTATCATATGACGTCATGAACTCCACACTAAGAACGCTCACAGGTTTGAGTAAGGACAGCCCTCCTTAGGTTTGAGGTAGGGCTCCGAGGGCGCTTTTGTCGAATCCATAGCAACGCGCGGGAAAATTGTTTATATTTTTGAACGCACAGCACGTGCGCGCGTGCGAATAGCAACAAACATCCGAAGTACGCTCAAGAGCGTTCCGAAAAGAAGGCGGTAAAGGCGCTCATTCTATTTCGGAACGCTAAAAAGCTCTTTCAGTAATATAAGCGTCATAAGTGTGATTCGGACCGCAGCCCTGGTCTCCAGTCCAACGACCACTCATTCATTTTTTTCATCACTACGACAATGACTCAAAAAGAATGATTAAACATGTTAATAAACAAAAACAAAATTAAATTCGATACTATAAGAATGAATAAATAAATAAATAAATACATAAAAGTGATTCTGGTTATCAATTAATTAACATTTATACACTTGACATGCGTCAAGGTTTACCCATCATTCAGTGAACGCATTCGGACTGAAGCCGAAAGGAAATGGCACCCGGGATAGGACCTCTTTCTCTCTTATAGTGGCGATAATCGCGGTCTGCTCCCCTCTGCCCTGCTCCCTCCCCTTCGAATGGAGAGAGGTGGTGTGGGGTGCGGAGGGAGAGGTGGCGGATGCGGCATCTATTTGGAGAGCGCGGGTCTTCGTCTGCTCCCGTGTTTCTCCGGCATTCGAGTCGAATATTCTCTCCGCGAGCGTTATTTTTACGAGGATTGCGTGATGATCCCAAATCCTCCCAGCTGATGAATTGCCAACAACACGAATCCCCACCATTTTTTATCTCGCTCCGAAATTCCCTTTGGACTGAATATCCTTTGCGTTCTCCATGGGCTCCCATTTCGCCCTCTGGTGCCCACAAAGTGCATTGGAGCACGCTCGAACTCTGTCCCAAGTAATGGAGGCGCAGAAATCAAAATAATGCCCATTTTAAGGCCGTTCTACACGGTACATTTTATTGTACAAAGGAACGTATCATAGAATGTACAAGAAACTGAATGAAAATAGAGCAGGTTCTATTTCCCGTTAAGTCATTCAGACAATCATACAATTAGCCGCTTTATACGGTACAATTTTCCTCATGCAAGAGTTCATACATTTGTTTGTACAATGAAGAGTACCGTGTAAACCGGTATTTACGCCATGGCTACGATAATGGCGCAGTTGAATGTGACGAATACAGCCAATCCAGATCACAATATGAATATTAGACGCCTTCTCCGAAAATACATAAATTTGGCAACGGATAACGGATGCAACTAATCGACTTTCTTTTATTGTTCAGCGCACATCAACTCTGCTCCATAACACTGTTTTTTGAGATGAGCGCCCTCTATAGCGCAAAGGGTCTGTTTAACGAATAGAATGCAAGTGCGCTCTTGTGCTAATCGAAGTGTTTTGTTGCGCGCTACTGAGCAAATAGAATGCTCCGCCAGTAAGATCGCCATATTCTAAATGATCTCGGCACTTTTCCCTGCACAAGAATATACCTGACGATGACTCCTAGAAAGTTAAAAAAAAATATTTTATTTATTTGAAAAAGTAGATCACTTACACCATGATGCTATTTTCAAGTTATAGGTAGTACCTATAAAAAACTAAAAAGGACATCTACCTCCCCTCCTTATCACGCAAGTCTGTGCCATGAACTCTAGCGGCGACTGTTTCACGGTGTTATGCACCTCGAGTGGATCTGCGGGGATCTCCGACGCGCGATCGCAAACGGGAAACGCGAATTCGGGTATCTGGGTATTATGTACCGGCAAGAGACTTATTCCTCCCGTCCATTAGTCGCACGCGACAGAAGAGAAGATGGCTTCCTCGCCTTCGTCGCTCCACAGGTTGCTTTATTAGGAGAGATATTATTACACCTACATATCAATCGGCGGTCGACATTGATTAATTCGCGTATCTTTCAAGGTTTCCTGGAAGGGAAGAGAGGAGTGGAAGGGGGCGCTATAAACACATATATACAAACCTAAGCTGATATTAATTTTGTGCGGTCTGTTCGCTCGATACGAGAAGTGATATCCCGTCGATGGATGTCGGGGGGCCGTAGGGTGCGTCTTCATCGGTACTCCTTCATCTCGCGCCTTTCCTCTTATGTGCTAAGTTGTTTGAGCGAGATTTCATCTCATTCATCATAAGGGACCATATTCGATTTGTATTCTTTTAATTTCTGCTGGTATTAAAGGCAAATAGTATATACTGTAATGATTATGGTGTAGACATTTAGTTTTATGCGACTGAAATCTACAGTTATCAAATTTTTATTTTTTATTTATAATGTATTCTACCGGTAATGGTAGTTTTGTTGAATGTCAGAGAATCCGCTCCCGATCTTTTACACATTCCGGGGCCTATCTCACTCTAATATATCCTTTTTCGCCTCTGCATAAGATTTACCCTTCTTCATCCCGTCCATGAAACCTATTCTCTTTCTTCCTCTAACCCCGCTTGCCCAACATCCTTCCCTCTATCACACTCTTCAGCAACCCATCACCCTTTATTACCTCCTTCAGCCGTCTATCCCGGATTTCATTCAAAAGATTCCGATAGTGACGGACGATAGTGACGACGACGATGTGGTGTGTGAGGAGTGAAAGATTATTTTTTTTAAATTGCTCAATAAAGCACATCAACTGCGCAAGGTCAAATTTCTGACGAAGATAGTCGAGGCAATTCAGAAATTCCCCATTTTTTTGTACAAAGTATCCCCAGAGTTCATAATCGACCCTTTTCCCATTTTGAACATCGCTTGTTCTTCATGGCAAATATTTCAAATATTTTAATGACTGATTTTTGTTTTTTTATTGTCATTAGAAAGATGAGAAATTTTACTTTTTTTATTTCAGTCCGATTTGAATTTCATTTAAAGCGATAATCTCATCAGACAACCTTGAGCAGTAACGTCATCAGATTGGCGATGTATATATGGATTGCATAGGCTTCCCACGCCGTACGCCCGAGTTCCAATCCCGGGGATGACGGAGATTTTTCAGACAGAAAACGATTACCCTACACGATTACTCGATGCAGAGTAATTCAAGTGCATTATTTGATTTACGTTCGTCGGATGGGATGATGAATGAGGAAGACATTGAGATGTTTGGGCTGATATAGCATCAATAACAAACACTGGTTTCAGGACCCATCTGTTGTATTTTATTTCCTGTTTACAAATAAGATTCGCAATACGTACGAGTAATTTTGAGACCAACGCTTTTAAAGATCCCAAAGACTCAATAAACCATGCGTTCATATCTTCTTGTCATTCGATGGTTTGGGTGCAAATGGAAAGTGTCTTTCGTCGACTTATGAAAATAAATCCATCGCCCCAGCCCGTGTTATCGCGTCTGGCAATTGGATTCTTCTCTGTGGATATAAAACTCCATCTATTGCTAGACTTTCGGTCGAACTATTAATGGATAAATGAACTTTATATGCATCCTGGTCCCTTGATTCGACACGGCCTCTCCACACCGATATGCATCACCTCTGCACCGCAATGCAAATGTTTCTTTTTCTTTGCCGTTGCGTCTTTCAGGCCGTCGGCGACTGAATTACAGCGGATGCATTAAAATTTCACGGCGAAAACCACAATCGGTGAATTTAATACGTCTCTGCGTCATTACACACTCCTCGATGATTCATGATTTATTCGTCCTCGCGCAAAACATTCTAAATGAAGCCTTAAGGCAGTTTGAGCGAAATATCATTTTACCTAGAAATCAATGAATGTGGTCTCATTTCAAAGAAATATATATCAACTTTCCATTGGCGTCAAAACCTCAACCCCTTACCACATTACTTTCGGAGATATTTGTCAAAATATAAGCCCTTTTACTTGGGAAATGGTACGTGTATGCTCTCCAGAGAGACATTTTTTACAAATTAAGTAAATTCTAACTCCTAGATCTCATCAAAAATCAACAGTGTGTAGATAGTATGTTTTCTCCACTATATTTGAAAATTAATCAAAATGTCACCGCAGAAAATTCTTCGAGATCACAATAAACCTTCCGTTTTGATGGAGTTTCAAATGCACAGCGCGAAAAAAATGAGTTAAGTTAAATACTTATTAAGGCATTTTAATTTGATTACTTAAACTTATGTCATATAAAACTATTTTAATGCACCAATTATTATGCAAAAATGAAGTCGTGTGTCTCAAAGATAATGAAATTAAAACGTTTATATCGAATATGGTCTCTATTATGAGAACTAGGGAACTATCTCGCTCGGACTACCATAGTAATTTTTGAATAAGAGACATTGTAAGTAGTTCACCTAGACAGTCGCATATTTTCAGTTGTGTTGAAGGAGTCTATCCAGTGCGTCATCATTGCCAGTAATATCGATTCTGTCATCCGTTTCTCAGTAAAGCTTATCGCCCCGGCCGCACCTCACGAAGGGCACGAGGCCGACAATCACTGAGTTTTGAAATCGCTGGGCGACGAGTGATACATACGACGGCCTGCACCTCGGCCAGTAATACAGGTAGTTTCAAGTAAGGATGAGTCGGATCCAAATGTCGATTCTCGAATCCACCGATACTCAGGATTAGAATCGGTATCGAGAATCGATCGCACTAAAGTCGATTCCGATTCCATCGATTCCACACATAGATAAATATTCAAATCAAATTTCATTTATCACATCATATATGTCTCCGTAATTTTGAGCGTAGGCTATGAATTTATACTTTTTTTATCTGCCGAAATAATAAGCTGGGGGTATATTTGCTATTTGTTAATAAATATACTTTTTGAGCGACTTAATTTTCACTGCTAATTTATTTCAGCCAATACTTGAATTTAAATAACAGTCGTACGCTACTGGTATACCAATATCCCACCTGTTATTAGGAATAAGAATCGATGGAATCGGATTCCAGAATCGGGAATCTATTTGAAAGAATCGGAATCGAAAAAGAGTGGAATCAACTCATCCCTAGTTTCGAGCAGTCAAGTCGTTCGAAATATATAAGGAATGAGCCAAATAGGGGGGTATAACGTATTTTGAAAAAACCGCCTTTGAAGTTTTCAAAGTAACAATTAATGCACAAAAGAGCAAAGTCTTGAAGAAATGAGATCACAGTATTACACATCATTACTATCTCTTTCAAATGAGCATTTGTTCTTTCACATTAAGTATTCATGGCCGGTAATATCAATGATAAGCCAAACGTAAGTAGGCAGGCATACGAACATTTTGCAAAGCAATTGGGCATGGTCAGCAATGTAGTAAAACGGAATGCCTCCTCCAAATTTGGTCAAAATCGAAGCGGTAAAGTGGGAATATTCGGTCTTTATTGGTCGTTTGGAAATGGATTTATCCTACTCTTTAACTTAAAAATTGCTGTAAAGAGATGAACAACGGTCTATGCAGTGCAGTATCAGGTGTAACAAAAAAATAAACGAACATAATAAGAGTCGGTAACTAAGTTTAGTGGTTATTAGCAAAAATATTTGGTTCCCGAAAGAATGAATGGATCCGCAAAGAATACTCTGATTTGAGAAATCTCTCGCACTCCTCCTACACAAACCGATCAATAGCCAAAGACACAAAAGTTCTTTGAATTCTCCCTGGCCTGACCTGGTCGAGCGCAGATCCATTATTTAAGGAAGTTTGAGCGAAAAATCATTTTACTGGTAAACCAATAAATTTAGTCTCATTTAAAGAAAAATATGTCACCCTTCTAAAGACACCAAAAATCAACCCCTTACCACATTACTTTTCGAGATATTTGCCAGAATATAACAGCCCTTTTTCATGGGAAATGGTACTGGTATGCACTCCAGAGAGAGACATTATTTAGAAAATGAGGTATTTCTAACACTTAGGTGTCGTAAAATAATTAACAGCGTGTAGCTTGAATGTTTTTTCTACTATATTTGAAAATTAATCATGTTGTCACCGCAGAAGATTATTGGGTATCACAAAAAACCTTCCGTTTTGAAGGAGTTTCCAACGTACCACATGAAAGAAATGAGTCAAGTTGAAGACCTATTTAGATATTTTCAATTAATTACTTACAATAACTGTCGTATAAAACTATATAATTGCACCATTAATAATGCAATATTTAATTCGTGTGTCTCACAGCTGGTAAAATTAAAACGTATAATTTGAATATGGTCTCTATTATGACTAGGGAACTATCTCGCTCGGACTGCCTTAAAGGCGATACTCCTTCATCTCCTTAGTTAGCAGCGATTCACACGTCTCACGCGGAATGCAAATTTTTCTCGCCGGTTCAGAAGGGCCGACGTGCAAGGATGGCGGCATATCCCCTTTAAAAAGGCCTCGTGTGTGTGTATGTGTGTGTTTGCGCCTCATCACGACTATAAATAGGGCCTTGAAACGCATTCATTTGCCGCCGTGGGAGAGTTACGTAACGACCGATCCTTCCGTGAGAGAATCCTTCCAGCCGGGTCATCATTCGCTCGAGAAAGTCGCTAAAGAGAGAGTGTAGTGTGAGAGTCGCTCACACGTGAGGAGCGAATCGCAGCGCTTAGATAAGAGCGAACTATCGATCGATCGGTGAATGGAAAAGAAGAGGCCGCACCGCTCAAAATCGTGGTCGGAGCAATTTTTTCTTACACACAGATTTGCGTTAAACTTTGTGTACGTGTCCTAATTACTGATTCGTCATTCATTTGGTCGTTCAATCCTAAGATTGGTTGACTGCAGTCCTTTAATCTTTCCCTATTCAAATGATAGTTCCCTTACCTCCTGGTATCCCTCCCTATGTACTTCCCTCTTTATTTGGTCCAGGGAACTTATCCCTTGGTCTTCCTCTGATGGGACTTTTCCCTCTATTTTACCTTCTATTATGTTCTTCACAAATCCATTGTATCAGAGGGTGTGTCCAATCCATCTTGTTCTTCTTTCCTCTATGGTGTTCCACATGGTCTTTTCCTATTCTACTCTTCCGTACACTTCATCATTTCTTATTTTGTCCGTCCATTTTCTCCTCAGCATCCTCCTCAAGCACCAGGTTTCGAAGGCTTCTAGTCTGTTCTGGTCAGATTTTCCAATGGTCCATGCTTCCCATCCATTGAGTTCCGCGCTCTACACGAATGTTTTTTGTATACCTACTGTTTCCTGGTTTGTAGTCCTATCCTCTTTGAGTACAGCAGTTGTCTTTTTCCCGTGAACGCCTTCTTAGCTTGAGCTATTCTCCGCTTGATACTCCGTTGTTCTTCTTCCGTCACACGTGATGGTAATACTTCCGAGATAGGTGAAGGAATCCACTTGCTTTAATTTCTATCCTCTCAGAGTGAACTCTGCATTCAGTTTCTCTCTTCTGCATACTAGGATTTTAGTCTTCGTCTTACTTATTTTCATGTTGTATTCTTGGAGAACTTGGTCCATTACGTTTATTGACCTTTGAAGATCATCGCGATTTCCAGCTGTGACTGCGATATCATCTGCGAAGCGGAGCATGTTTATTTCTTCTCCGTTTATCTTTATTCCGCTCAGTCCAGTTTCTTGTGCTTTTATCATCACCTCCTCCAAGTACATACATGTTGAACAGTGCTGGTGAGAGGTTGTATCTGTGTCCATCACTTATTCGCATTGTGACGACTTGTTTCCTGTATAGTTGGCAGATTTTACGTCTGCCTATAGACGTATGTCGTAGCATATAGTATTTCATAGACTATTAGACTGGCGTCGTAATCCATTCCGAGTTTATCTAATAGTCTGAACATCTTTTTCCACTCAACACAGTCGAAGGCTTTCTCCAGATTCGCAAATGCCATATGCTTTGATTTTTCACTTGCGTTGCTTTCTCCACCATTACCCTCAGTCGAGAGTATGGCCTCCCTCCCACCCCCGTGTCCTTCCTTCCTAAATCCAAACTCGTTTTTCGAGAGGTTGTCTTCATTTTTCATTTCCATTTTTCGGCTTATTACATGTGTGAGTATATTTTATTCATGAGACTCCCTCACTGCTGTTATCTCTTGGTGAAAGTGAAAACAAATGTATTCAGCTTGATTGTTTTGATGGCAATTCAATTATATTAGAACACGTATCCATATGGAAATTGACGAGTATTCTGTAATATGTAATTCAATTTCGTGCGCCAAAATTTTCTTCTGAAAGAGGAATTCTCAGAATATTCATTGTCATACAAATTAACGATTATAATTATTATGGATTCACGCCAAATCCAATTTTCGAAAACTGCATGTTTTCAACGTAAATTCATCAAAATTTCGAAGACTACCAAAATCTCAGTCTTAACATGCTTTAATTAAGGAAAAAAAAGAAATTCTCGAACGTGTCGCTGATACTTGGCCCCATCGTAGTTTAAAGTAGGAACTCATATATGGCCACACTGCCGCGATTTTTGAACTTCATTATGTCAATGTCAACCAAAAAGGGCGTGCCACAGTGAAGAGGCACGAGTACCACAGGTTTTTGAATTGGTGACATGGAGCGTAACTCAGGGGTATATGGAGAGGACGCTTCCTCTGGTTTGCCAATTCCATAAGCTGTGATGTGGGCTTGGTCTCTTCGCCATCTTTTTTCCAATATCCCCAGTTCCGGACAGTTACATTTCAAAAATCATTTACAGCTTCGTAGCTTCAAATCTGTGGAATGACGTGCCAAAACGTTTAAAATACAGTGAAACACTCGCAATATTTAAGAGAAAGCTTATCAAACATTTGCTTGTTTGAGACCAATGTACATAGATCATGTTGTTGTGTAATGGATTTTGTTCATTGATATGTCTGTGGTTAATTTATATATTTGAAGAAGTACCAAATTTAGTTTTCTTTTTTACTCTGGTTGTCGTAAGATTCCATTGTTAATTTTCATATGTACAAATCATTCTTTATTGGGTTCCTCATAGTTTGCTGTATGATGACATTTCTAATTTTTATATGAACGGATTATTCTTCATTTGTTACTTGACGGAGCATATGTTTTATTTTCTTACTGTTTGTCCTCGCACATCACATTATGCACTGCTTTGTTCAAAAGGAGAGCACTCTTTTGCATAATACAATTAATTTATTTCTTGTTATTATTTCGCTCAACGCATCGGACTGACACTAATTATTTTTCAATGTCGATTCAATCGATCAATATCGATGAATTCCATCCCCCACCAAAATTCAGCACGTATTTTCTTCTCTAACATGCATTCACCTTACACATATATTTTTGTTTATTTAAATTAATAATAACCCGTATTCCCGGTGAAAACTATGTTAAAATCGAGTAGAATCCATAGCACCAAGTAGCTAATATGTATTACAAGGGTTACTTGCCTCAAATTTCAAGCAGATGGTTTTGACATTCATGTTTGTACATTCGCTAATTCGTTTATTCCGTCGTATGCTATCCGATTGGAAAGGAAGGGGAGAGAGAGAGAGAGATAGCAGGGAGAACAAATATGGCGGTTATTCCGGTTGTGTGGCTACAGTTTAATGTCCTCTCCATCGACCTCAAAATGATTATATTGGAGCATAAAATGCTTTTGAATGCTGTATAATGTTGTTATCCTTATTTTGATGGGAGCTATGAAATTAGATAATGTTCTTTCCCGCATAATTCGATGCCGAAATTCCTGTTGGGTTTTCCACTCGGATAAGGTTCACTTTGAGACACTAAGACACGAAAAATATGTGTAATTTCTGTGGTTATGGAGGATTATTATGCAATTAAAAAAAAAAAATTTCGTTCGAACTAATTCGCTAACGGGTGGAATTCGAATCCAAGCAAAATGAATTAGCTAGTGCAGGGTTAAAACTATGAACAAAAATCGACGGAGGGCAATACTTGAATGCTTCATGTAGTGATTCAAAAACGAAAGAGCCGTTCGGATTTGAACATTTCGAAACAGCCGATAGTTTCATTTAAGGTGTCGATGCAACCGATTCACTGGCGAATCGAATAAAATTAGGCTGATTCATTTAAAATCAATTTCGAAGAATTTGCGCGGTTCTACATCAAACCTTCTTGAAGATATCTTTAATATTATCTAAATAGAAAACTGCCCTCTGCATAATTATGGATCAGTTTAACCCTACCTGCCGCGAATGATCGACATACGTTATCGGATGGACTCAGGGCGGGGCGGAATCCGATAATTGAGATTATTATACACTGACGGACGTATGTTTGAAGTGATTGATTCGCCTTCCGCCCCGAACATTTCCTTTTAATTTTTAAAGAAAGGAACGTTCCGCGGAGGTACTTACATAATGATGATTTGATCGACGGTCTGCATCGAGGCCAACGCCCATTCCATCCAATGGCGCCACAAATGTTCTAATTCCTTTCGGGCGGCGCCTCAACCCATGATTTATAACTGCGCCCAAGAGTCGATTAGCAATAGTGATTCCCTCAGCTGCAGTGCGTATAATAATGACAGTAACGGAAGATCCTTAGGGGAACATCGTTTGTTGAATTGAGGTGGAATGACGTACGTGAATAAAGGTATTTCGAGCGAAATATAAATGTACTCAGAAATCAATGAATTTGGTCTCATTTTAAAGAAACATATCTCACCTATCCAATGACAACAAAAATTTAACCCCTTACCACATTACTTTTGGAGATATTTGACAAAAAAATACCACCCCTTTTACATGAAAAATGTACGTGTATACACTCCAGAGAGACATTATTTACAAAATGAGGTACTTCTAACACTTAGATGTCGTAAAAAAACTAACAGATGTAGTTTGTATGTTTTCACGACTATATTTGAAAATTAATCATATTGTCACCGCAGTAAATTCTTCGGGATCACAATAAACCTTCCGTCTTGAAGGAGTTTCAAACGCACCGCGCCAAAAAAATGAGTGAAGATAAAGACTTATTTAGGTATTTTCATTTGAATACTTACAATTTCTGTCATATAAAACTATTTCAATACACCATTAATTGTGCAAAATTTAATTCGTATGTCTCTCTACTGGTCAAATTAAAACGTATATATTGAATATGGTCTCTATTATGACTAGGGAACTATCTCGCTCGGACTACCTTAATAATGTTTGAATAAGAGACATTGTAAGTAGTTTTACCCAGACAGTCGCATATTTGCAATTGTCTTGAAGGAGAGTATCCATTACGTCACCATTGCCAGTAATATCGACTCATTGAGTCATCCGTTTCTCAGTAAAGCTTATCGCCCCGAATCCCCCGCTCAAGGAGGGCACAAGACCGACAATCACTGAGTTTTGAAATCGCTGGGCGACGAGCGATACGTACGACGGCCTGCACCTCGGTCAGTAATACAGGTAGTTTCAAGTAAGGATGAGTCATTTCCAACTGTCGATTCTCGAATCCACCGATACTCAGGATTAGAATCGGTATCGAGAATCGATCGCACTAAAGTCGATTCCGATTCCATCGATTCCAGATAGATAAATATTCAAATCAAATTTCATTTATCACATCATATTTGTCTCAGTAATTTTGAGCGTAGGCTATGAATTTATACTTTTTTTATCTGCCGAAATAATAAGCTGGGGATATATTTGCTACTTGTTAATTAATATACTTTTTGAGCGGCTCAGTTGTCGATAGATGGAACAGGTGTATCGAATTTCCACGACAAGCCATAACAAATGAGCTTTGGCACACGGCCACTTCATTTAGTGTCGCATAACTCACATGATGTTCTTATGATGATTTCGGTACCTGGATGTTTACTAGTCGACCCATAGCAACGGAAACAAATCTTATTGAGTCGCCGAGACCAAATTAAACATGAATTTTAAGGTGCATTAATGAGAACGTCCTTTATGAAACGAATTCACGTCAATATGATAAGATTCGTGATTACCAAACAAGGGGTCAACTGTTTACCGATGTATCATAGCAACGACAAAAAAATTGATACTCGATTAAAAGCACACAACAGCCATGGTAAATCCACTCTTCTTTATGTTGATACAAAATCACCGAGTACCTCTAGCGCCTCCAAGTGGCCTTCTCCGTAAGCCAAATTTCTTCCTTCCCTAAGGTGGTGGCACCTGAGAAATTCTTCCCAAATCTCTCAAATATTAATGTCCAGTTTTTAGCATTGCTTTGCCACTCTATATGCATATACTTACTCTATGGTGAGAGTTTGTTTATTGCTGTCTAGTGAATACAATAATGATAGTCGCAAGTTGAAGCACGATGATGACTGAACCTAGTCGAAGTATAATCTTATACGTCACGCTATGTCAACGACAGCCAATCAGAGGAAAGCTTTTGTTCAATTTTCACGTCTCATATCCATATGATTCAAGTCTCTTTTTCAGATTGACCATCTAGCTTTTTAATTTTAAAATGTCTCATAATTAACCCTCATAAAGCAGTATAGTAATCGATATTTATCCGGATTATTTATTTTCTTATTTAAACCTTTTATAGACTTAGTGCATTAGATTTTGTCTGTATTTTATGGTCTCGGCCGGTGAACTGTCGATAGTCCTGATCCCATGTGTACTGTATAGATTGTTCGGAGGAATTGTATTTGATTATTTCTGAGTATCTCATCCTTTCTGTTCATTCGGAATGCGTTGCGTAATCAGTCGAGGAGTCAGTGACGCAAGTTAATTCATTACAGTCGAGTCACTGACTGTAGAACAATGGGCCAACATGCTCAAAAACAGTCTACGGTTGAGTGCTTCGGAGGGACTGAGAAATGGATGGACTTCTTTCTTAACTTTATGTGTTAGAGTACAACCTTTGAAGGTGATCAAGATTCAGGAAACGCCTCCCAAGGTGACCAATTCACTTGTTACTGCCTTTATGTGGCCTTCATAAGGTAATTCCAGTGGGTAAAAATATTTTTGATTGGCAGATTGAGTGCCAATTACTCGAATAATGCCGAAAAAAAGAAATGAGAAACTGGCTTCCCTTTGAAGGAGGATGAAAAAATCGATTCGAGGCATGCTTTTTATGACCCGCCACTCCGAAGGGCCCTGGAAGGCTGTAAATTTGGCCGCCTCTTGTACTGAGGAATATACTTTTAGCGTTCATCATGATGACTGCTTAAATGATTTATTCCCTTTACTTAGCATTCTTTTAAAAAACCTTTCTTAGCACTTGTTCGAACTTTTTGGATTGACTTTAAATTTAAAATCAAACTCAACAAATTTCTGTCGGAATTATCATATATACTATTTCTCAAAGGTGTTTTTTTGTCACAACGCCATAAATCCCATAATTCTTCATAAAAATTAATGATTCAAACATCGTTTTAAAGCTTATGTTCCCCGCTATTGACGAAAATTAGGCAAATGGTTTTACATTAAAGTTTTTGTAAAAAAAAATAAAAAATGATCAAAAATTAACAGTGTCACCTGTTGACAATATAATCAACTAATATTTTGGCTTTGGTTACGTGCTTAAAAGACTGTAGGAGGCGCCATCTATTAACACATCGTTTAGTTAGATTGTTCCCATTCTACATGCAATCAGTGTGACCGTTTACCGTTTTCTTTTACGTTATGTATCTTTAACACAAACATAAATAACATATAATTAACTGTCCATGGGAAGAAACAGGTTGAATAACAGGAAGAAAGAACGAAGAGACAGGAAGAAGCAGCATATTGTGCGAAATATTCGCACGGGTCAGCCAGTTATTTTATAATGTAATGGCAATTTTTCTCTGTCCAGCCGAAAATTCCCAAACAACACCTATTAACAGGTTCATTTTATTAAATTGCATCATTTAATCAGAAATACTGGGCAAACAACGCTGAGGCGAACACCAAACTGAAGGAAATATAATAAAGATTCTTATCCCTTTGTTGAGAAATATCGTTTGCTGAGCGAGAAGTTGAGAGCTTCAAACGATATGGATCGAATGACTGTCCCGTTGAAAACCACTGGGAAAAATAGAAACTCTATCGGGTGTGATGAGATTTAATTGTACAACGTACACACAGTGAGCGTTAGCAATAAGGTTAGCACAACACCTTTGTTACGATTTGATACTTTCTAATTCTTGGGCATGAATATACATGTGGATTGCTGACTCGTCGCCAAAAACTGTTGCCTAGAATTCCGTAAACAAACAACTTTGTCGATTGTGGCGCCGTCTAGTGATGAAAGACGGAAGTTCTAATGTATATACATATCGCAAATAATTACGTCTTACCGGTGCTACTTGCAATTAATCAGAATGCAGTGGATAAAAAATGTAGTACTACACGCGGGACGTAATTATACACTTTTTAAATATTGTCCTGTCTACAGATATATTTAATTCCTCTCCAAATTTAAGTACACAAATGCACAATTAACTTCTAGTCACTTTGTGAATATCGTTCGACGGCAATTTAATAATAATACAAGGTGCAAAAAAGTGGATGGCATTAGAAGTCGGATACAAATACTATAAGTATTTCAAAACCAAGATCCGGCAACATCATCTATGGATGAGGAATTGCGCCATTAACTATCATTTTAGCCCTTGTTGTGAGTCACATCCTACTCTTAAGAGTGGAAGAATCAGAAAGCAATAGCAAATAAAGGAGAGATGTTTTGAACCTACTCCGAGGCCACACTTGAATAGTAGGTAACACATTAACATCCACATCAATCAATCTAGATCATACCTTCTGATTCCTAAGGCTCTAAACAAGTAATAAACCAATAAAATGTAGCTGTTAATTAACAGTAAAAGATCCACACAACAGAAAAAAGGCTCACGATGGAAGTCTCATGGGTGTGCCTCTTGCACACTTCCTGTAATAGATATTTCCTCTCTAGCATTTACAAAGTAACTGTTAGGTCTCAAAAATAGCCAGCTATTATTCACAGCATCAAGTAGTTTATATCTCTTCAATAGTTATTGAATATTCACCACAGTCTCACGTTAACAACAATCAACAGCGGCCATTTACGAGTCGACTGAGGAGACTTTTTCCTAAGTAGCGCCAAGGACTGGGTGAACTAAATGTGGAAATTTAGACAACACGTAGCCTAGGTAACGATTCCAAACATTTGAATCCATTATGTATATTCATGTTCTTGGGTCTCAGCTCTTAAGTCAGCCCCCTAAATTCAAGTGACACATGTGTGGTGTTGGATCGCACGCCGATATAAAACCTGTGTCCCCACCCATCCTACGATGCGTCCTCGATACGTCGCGTTAAAAAAACGAACATGACAATTCTTACAAATTTATTTCCCTTTTAAATGAAAAATTACCATCGCAAAATTTTAACGATGCTTGGCGTATGTACCTAGCTGCATAATTAAAAATAAATCCAAGGGTTGCGTGTTTCGAGGAAAGCGCGTTTGGAGTTTTCAATAGAAATATTCATTTCACACAGTGCAAAATCTATAGTTAATGTCGCCATAATGTAATGCGGTGCCGCTGCTTTTTTTTCTTTCAAACGAGCGTTAACACTTTGACGAGTGCTTCACATTTCGACGAGCATTTATACTCTGATGCCCGGTGATGGATGACAAATAAAACATACATTCATGAAAAGCTCAATTTTTCATACTCTCGTAACCAGGCAACGGGTATTATTGTGCAAAGCAATCGAGCACAGTCAACAATGCAGTGATACGGAATACTTCCTGGAAATTTGGAGGAAATCGGAGATGTCAAGGGCGACCTGTAGTTCGAATTGACGCGGAATCACTCGTACATTGTTCATTTTGCGTGCATCTGAATGCGGTACGTGATGTGGAATCACGCCAATGAAGTTCATCTCATGTGCATTAGTGACCTATTTATTTTCTTCTTTCCTTAGCAACCGCAGCTTGAGGATTGAATGGGAACAAATGCCCCAAGCTTTCATTACTTTGGGCATGCGGGCGATGTGACAGTTAAGAGTGAGAATGTAGCCATGGGGCGTATTTCACCAAATCCTCTGATTGGGTGATTCATGTATGATATGGTATCATATATGGTGTGCGCATCTGACATGTAACGTCTTTGGGCCTCCTGATATCCTTCAAAAACCATTTCGATTTTTTCTTTTTCAGTTGGCTATCAACGGGAGTCGAGTACAATCATGAATCGATTGCATCACTTAACGCTGGAAAATACAATTGGACAATAGTTATATGGTTAGTTGGGTTTGCAAATGATCGGGCCTGCAGACTCCTGCGCGTTCATCCCAGCCATTTATAACATGATTCAAATATCTGGCTTCAAATACTGGCACAGCATTAAAGAAACTAGGTTTTGTTAAGCGCATAATAGGAAGGTCCTCGGATGAAAAAGTAAAAGAGAGATGCTACTTCGTTCTGGTTGGGCCATACCTCGAATACGCCGCGAGCATTTGGGACCCTGGTCATAAAGATTTAACAAAAAAATTAATAAAATACAAAGGAAAGCAGCGCGCTTCGTTAAAAAAATGCTTCGAGCGTACATATGGTGTCTCACAACTTTTAGAGGGATTTAGGTGGGAGCCCCTAAAGACTCGGAGGTTAAACGCTAGGCTTAGGTTTCTTGATAAATTCAGAACTGATATTTTTCAGAGCGAAATAGAGAATATTATCATGACTCCTCACTACATCTCTGAGGCCGGTATTCATAGACGGGATGAATAATCAAAGATTGCAGAATCAACGATTATTCGTCAATCATTGATTATTTGATTTATGTATTCATAGACAGAAAACAATCTCCAATTCATGAATCACTGATTCATTAATCTCTAATTATTTGGGACAATCTGTAATTGGTGAATTACAGATTGGATGTATGTTTATTTTTGAGTGGTATGAGAAATTGAAGAGGCAAAACATTTTGTGGGTATCGTTAAATTTTTATTCAAGTTGAGTATATAGTTTTATTAATTGCATATTGAAAAAGAAAATAAAAAATGGATTGGCAATGTTTTTTTGAAAAAAATGAATTAGCCGTGACTACATTAGAATTATTTCTTATGATTATTCAACGTTAATAAAGGCGTTGCTAGGGAAAATCAACAAACAGTAATCTCGTATTCCGGCAAGTGTTGATGATGTAGCGTGTGCTGTTTAACGTCAGGAATTGTCCGACCATAAGTGTGGTTTCCTCTTTTTTCTATTCTCACAAAGAGACACCTGAGGCACCGATTCGTCGCCTGAACATCATAAGAAACAGACGGTCTGATGGTGTCAGCTATTTGGACGGCCAAAAGATTAGTTATATGTTTCACAGTTCTGGACACCGTTGGCTGCGAAACAGAACTAGCAATCCCTACATATGTACGTAAAACACTAAAGAAGACGAAGAGTAGCAGTAGCAGCATTTATATCTGATCATAACCGATAAAGAAAATTTGAAATATGTAATTAGTAGCAATTGATGATAGCTTACGAGTAAAACATTCATGGCAATTTCGGCCGAGGTTAAACTCAGCATGAAGATTTTTTTAAATACTGCGTGATTAAAAACCGCTGTGATATAGTTTTTTTAAATTTTTGATAAGATTTCAACAATTCAATATTGATGCCTAAGCGTAAAATCTCAAAGCAGTGAGCCACAATAGCACAAGAGGAACTGTCAGTCCTCGCGGAAAGTGTCGATATATGAACATTAGTTCTAAGAAGAATATACTCGAACATTACGGGTTTTGAGAATCGGTATCCTCTATTAAACTCTTCGTCTGTCAATACTCAAGTCTATTGTTACAGCAAGTTAGATTACGGATTTAAAACAGAGATTGACGTATATAACAAGCGGTCCATCACCAGACCCCAGTGAGGCCATTGACATTAAAGATTCACCCTGGAGTACGAATTTCGTGGAAAGTATCACGATAAAAAAGGCGAGGTGAAGTCATATGATATGACATGTAACTCGGAGGAAAAAATTCTCTCTAGACGTGAATATAGAGATGGAAAAAAAAACGGCCGCCGAGAGCCTCGAACCGCCTGACCCTCACGTACGAACCCGTGACGCTCACCACTACACCATACGAGACTATGTTGCAATTTGGCGATAATAATACTAATACGTATAGTCGCTTTGAGGCTGATTGAGATGGGTGATGTGAGGCTCCGGAACAACCTAGCGAGAGTAACTTTTCCCAGCTTTTTTATAATAAGGGCGGATATTTCTCATTATAAACTGATTAATTACAATACAACTAGGATACGTTTGACGAAGTCCAAGGCGAACTAGCCTTTGACCTCGTGCACGACATAGTAAATACGGCATTCAAATCGGCAAGTCAGGGTACGTAGTCTCCCCATGTGAGTAATTTGGATTTGTTGGATCCCTAATGTGTGTTCTTCGCAGCCTCTAGTGATACGCTGGTACATCGTCATCGGCAATCACATACGCCAATATATATCCGAACGAATTTCCATTGCACGGAAATCCTGATCAATTCAAGGTAATCAATAATCCTAATCAATTCAAGACGTTCATACAGAGTATTCTATGCCTTTAGCACCGTAGAAAATTGTAAATTTGGAACGTAAAGACATGAATATGTTGTAAACAATCACAGAACTACCGACGTCCCACAAAGAAAAACTCTAATTAATTACGGTCGAGAGCTTAATTCCCGAATCAATGATTTTTGGCCAAATAATTACAGTTTGCTTGACTATGAATACTAGAACTATAAACAATGATTATTTGACGACTATGAATACATAATAATCAGAGATTGATGAATCTCTGATTCAAGAATCATCGATTGACGAATCACTGATTCTTTGACGACTATGAATAAGAAACAGTAATTAATTAGAGATA
The DNA here is from genome assembly GCA_963169105.1 of Ceriagrion tenellum. Lineage (NCBI taxonomy): Eukaryota > Metazoa > Arthropoda > Insecta > Odonata > Coenagrionidae > Ceriagrion > Ceriagrion tenellum. Next base: position 7,456,415 of record OY720639.1, on the reverse strand, counting down.
TAATCATAGATTGAAACGACTCTGTAATTATTGAGGACTATGAATACCGGCCTGAGTCTGGCAGATGCGATAAAATAAGAGAGATACACTACCGAACAGATAGTTACCAAAAGCTCGTTCTTTCCGCGCACAATAAGCGACCACAATAAAAATTGAGCTTCACTATATTACACTCCTATTGCACATGTCACCATTTCATCTCCAAAAAACGTACACGTTTACACGGCTGGTGACCTAACACCCCCTGCCACACGCCCAAGCGGCGGCTCGCGGGGTACATATTATGAAGATGTAGATCTCTCTCTTTCCGATAGGTAGCAGTCTTGCGAGGAATGGAGCGATATATTCGAGGCTTTCGGTTCCCATTGCAATCTGCTCATTTCCCTTTCCACCCATCCGCGAATCTGTTTGGGTGACACCGAAAATCGTTATTTGCTTTGCGCAGAGTTTGATATCGGCTCATCCGGACTCGGATCACTCGCCATGCAATTTAATTTCGAGGCACTCACGGCTGAGATGGCCGATATCGAAAAGAAAAACACATTATTGACAGTCAATCCAGGGATACTCATCTGATTTAACTGAAGAGGAATTGTCGGTATCTTCTGCTGTCCACGTATTATATTAGTGTCTGTGAACGAAGGCTTTTGAAATTATTCACGGGCTCGTCTTTTTTCGCCTTGTGAATTCTGGCAAATCGATTTAAAAAGCTTCGTACGTTGCGTTTCCACACTTTCAATTTGACAGCTGCGAACTGTTTTATTTGGTGGCCAAACTGAAGAAATGTGTACTCTGTGGTTTCAGGCTTAAATGAGTGGAATGCTAGTATTCAGTTCTTCACAAAATGTATTGTAGGTAGTACATATTCTATTCAATGGTGCATTCTTACAATAATTTGTATTTACATCCCTTACATAAAACGTTCTTTTAAGTCTCCCTTTCTTTGTTGGGACTATAAAATTTAATTTACCAACTAATTTCATGCAATAGCCTTTGTTAATACTATCATACAAAAATAGTCTTAGTGCACCTCTGTGCACCCGTGACATACCAACATTACTCACTCATCCATTTCCTCTTCGAACCTATCTTCCTTCCCTCTTCCTCTCTTCATCCCCGGAGTTCCCACAAAGTTTTCCAATCAACGTGCGGATTATTATATTTTTATCACAAAGTTAATTCACCTCCAATGAAATCAATGGTGTGCACTATTGAAGCAGAATTTCCTCCCATTGAAGATGGAAAATATAGTTTCCTCCAATGATCGTTTTTGACCTCGGGTCCACTCACCTGGTGCCCATTTTGAATCACATGCGCCTTCAGCCAGATCTACATCTACATAATACCCCGCGAGCCGCCGCATGGGCGTGTGGCAGGGGGTGTTAGGTCACCAGTCTTGTAAAGGTTTAAGTTTTTGGGAGATGAAATGGTGACGTGTATTATAGGATTGTATTTAGTGGAGCTCAGTATGTATTGTGATCGCTTATTGTGCGCGGAAAGAATGAGTTTTTCTATCTATCTGTTCGGTAGTGTATCTCTCTTATTTTATCGCATCTGTCAGACCTAGAGATGTAGTGAGGAGTCATGATAATATTCGCTATGTCGCTCTGAAAAATATCAGTTCTGAATTTATCAAGCAACCTAAGCCTCGCGTGTAGCCTCCGAGTCTCTAGGGGCTCCCTCCTTAATCCCTCAAAAAGTTGTGAGACACTATATGTATGCTCATAGCAGTTTTTAACGAAGCACGCTGCTTTCCTTACAAACTGGTATATATGTGCTATATGTGCGCATATATACCAGTCCCATCATAATCCCTCTAAAAGTTGTGAGACACCATATGTACGCTCGGAGCAGTTTTTAACGAAGCGCGCTGCTTTTCTTTGTATTTTGTTAATTTTTTTGTTAAATCTTTATGACCAGGGTCCCAAATGCTCGCGGCGTATTCGAGGTGTGGCCTAACCAGAGCGATGTAGTATCTCACTTTGAAGATGGATCTGCGACGATCATTACGTATCAGCGTACGAAAGGGTGACTTCGATTCTTCCGTCAAAAGCCATTACACATCTTCAATCGTTAATGCCGATCATTATACAATAAAGTGTCATGGCGATGTTATAGTTCCTTGGCTCAATGATAACTCTCTTTCTAACAATTTACCTCAATATTTCTGTTTCGTCATGGACTTTTGGTTGTTGTAAAAGAAAGTCATAAACTTATCACTGGAAGTTATTTCTTGGCCTGTTTACATACCAGCCAATCAGATTTTCAACCTTCTCTCTCTCTCTCTGTCTTTTTTCGACATACGCCAATAATTCCGACCATTGTCAGGATTGTACGAGGTAGAATATCAATGTTTGCTCCAAATATACGCGGCTATCATACAGTTGTCAATGGTAGTTTAGGCTCAACCGTATATGGCTGGCCGCCGCCGGCTTCTAGGTGAAAAAGTATATCATCATCACTGCTATCTGATAAATTCCACTTTCCTTCCACCAATAGCAACCCAGACGGTTATTGAATGCTCATGGATTTCCGTGGAGGTCCTACAATTCCACGATGGCTCCAAAGGTGGTAAAAGTCTTTCACGTCGCGCGGCGAACTCTTCCCGGAATCTGCTCTGTCATTGTTTGAAGAGCGCTCACTTAGAGCGGAGGACGCTTTGGCTGGGAAGAGGGCCGAGATTGCATTGGGATGAGGTTCCACGCGTTATCGTTTTTTTTTGTTCTCTCTCCGCCTCCCTTTGGCAGTCGTCATCTGCTTTTACGGACCATGAGATCGCTTACGACACATCCCTCGAACTCTACAAATTGTCCCAAATCAAATAATATTATTACGGGCTCGGCCTGATTGAAAATATATTTGCATGAAATTTATATTTCTAGGCACTTTATTTTAGTCTCTATTATCCGTTATTAACGAATACCGTTACTTTGTTTCCATCCCTATCCATTACTTAGAATTAGGGATGAGTCGATTCCACTTTTTTCGATTCCGATTCTTTCAATTCGATTCCCGATTCTCGATTCCGATCCCGATTCCATCGATTCTGATTCGTAATACCAGGTGAGATATTGATATACCAGTGGCGTACGACTATTATTTGAATTCAAGTATTGGCTGAAATGAAACAACGAAGACAATTAATTCGCACAAAAAATATATTAATTAACAAGTAGCAAATATATCCTCAGCTTTTTATTGAGGTAGATAAAAAGTACGAATTGATAGCCTACACCCAAAATTACCGAGACAAACATGATGTGATAAACGAAATTTGATTTGAATATTTATCTATGTGTGGAATGGATGGAATCGGAATCGACTTTAGGCGATCGGTTCTCGATACCGATTAAAATCCTGAGAATCGGTGGAATGGAGAATCGACTCGTCCCAACTTAGAATGATCAACTGCGATAATTTGAGCAGACTCAATTTCGTCATCCGAGTCATGTTAACGGAGTGGAAGAAATTTTTTCCGCTGAATGACTGGGAATAACATTCAGAAGAGAATTTCTCCACGCTGCCGTAAAAAATATTTTCTCCTTTCCCCTGTCTGTCCTCCATGCCTCCCGTTGTCTTCCGCCTCCTACCCCACTCCATATCCCCCCAATCGAGCCCCCCACCCTCCCACCTTTTAAAGGCACGTGGCATTCCGCTTGTAATGTTTGCGGAGTGGACGCTTGCAGCGAGGAATGCCTCGTCATATCGAGACGAACTAAAACCTCCGGTGCGCCCAAACAAGAGGCTGTGAGGTGTCCTTTAAGGTAAAAAAGTGAAATGTCATTTTACCCAGAAATCAATGAATTTGATCTAAATTTAAAGAATAATATCTCACCTATCCAATGACACCAAAAATTCAACCCCTAACCACATTACTTCCGGAAATATTTGCCAAAAAATACCAGTCCTTTTACATGCGAAATGGTACGTGTATGCTCTCCAAAGAGACATTATTTACAAAATTAGGAATTTATAGCACTCAGATGTGGTAAAAAAAACTAACAGCGTGTAGTTTGTATGTTTCCTCAACTATATTTGAAAACTAATCATAATTTCACCGCATTAGGTTCTTGGGTATCGCAAAAAACCTATCGTTTTGAGCCACCACCTCTGTACGCTGTATTTTGCCTCTGATGATGACGTGCATACATTGAAACCGGTGAGGCTTGTTTACTAGTAATAAAACAGTGTGGAATATTACAAAGTTATTATCATTATTATACCATGTCGAAATTCCACCAAGTCAACTCTTCAACTATCTTTTATAGTGGTTATCACCTTCCGCACAATAAGCTCTTTTTCAATCACCCCTATTTTCTGTCTTCGCTCTTCCACGACTCGCTAACTGTGCTAACGACTGTACATAACTAGTGTAGCACACCGTAGATTAGGATCGTAAAAAGGGTTATAGACAAATGCGATGAGAGAGTACGTGAAAGAAGCTATTTTACACTTGTCAGGCCTCATATAGAAAATGCCGCTAGTATATGGGATCCGTACGAGGAAGGTATGATAAAAGAATTAGAGCGTGTGCAAAGGAGATCCGCTAGATTTGTTAAAGGCCGTTATGATAATTGTATAAGTGTTACGAATTTAATAGGAGAACTAGAATGGGAATTACTATCAGAACGCAGGTTAAAATTTAGGTAAAACCTTTTAAGTAAATTCGAAACCGATTTGTTCGCAGATGACGTTAGATATATATTGAGAATCCCTGCGTACTATGCTAGGTTTGATCAGATTAACAATATTAGAGAGATAGACTGTCGTACCGATAGATTTAAAATGTCATTTTTCCCGCGTACCATAAGAGAAAACAATAGGCAGCGTAGCAAAGGGATTGGTAGGTGAAATATAGAGTAGTCTGTAGTGCATGATGCATGTAATAACAACCAATAATCCCTTTCTTATTATGTACATACTAACCATCTAGCTGCATGTGACCCTGTTATCTAGCATGTCTCCCTTAAATATCCTAGTTGCATGTCAAGAGTGCATGTTTTGTGATCTTCACCCCCTGTCACACACCCTCGTGGTGGCTCGCAGGGTATGACGTAGATGTAGATGCATAAGATTTTCTAAACGCGAGAGCGCTTCTCTTTTCCTTTTTATACCGCGGTGACGTCACCGGTCGTGGACCGCACCCGTGTTTAATATTCTCACTCGTGAGAGGGAGTTGCTGACGTGGTGGGGATGAGAGGGGAGAGGGGGGGATGCTGAAGTGGTGACGTCACCAACGCCTCTCCTACCTTTCCCTTCCCCTCTTCTTCTTCTTCTTATCGTCTTACTCTCTGGAATTCCCACTGACACCAAACACGAAACACCCCCCCCTCCCCCCACTTCCCCAATCTTTGTCACCCCGCAAACATGGCCTCCGTGCACATCACTTTGGAGGAGAAGATCGCAAGATTACTTTACTACTTTACCCCATACATTATTATACCAACAGCTTCTCGTTTTCTACTCTGGCCCGCAAGTGGATGTAAGATTCCGGTTACATCTACATCTACGTAATACCCTGCGAGCCACCACGAGGGTGTGTTGCAGGGGGTGAAGATCACCAAACATGCACTATTGACATGCAACTAGGATATTTAAGGGAGACATGCTAGAAAATAGGGTCACATGGAGCTAGATGGTTAGTATCTACATAATTTTACTTTGGTTATGGCTATCAACATGATTTTACTATAGTTACTGTGTTTAAACGACGCTTGTTTTTTTATGTAAGTGCCGTTTTGAAATTCGTCACTTTAGTGCTGCGGTCGGCATTTGGCGCATGCGTTCTGTGCACCTACATCTGTTAGGAAGCCACAGACGCCATTACGGAAACATTCGACCGTGTTTATGTTTGTTTGTGAGTGTTTAAAATGCCTCCGCCGGTTGAGAATCCCGCCGACTGTGAAATACGCGCTGTGATTCGTTTTCTTAGTGCTAAAGATCTGAAAGCGGCTGAAATTCAATGTCAGATCAGTGATGTTCATGGGAAAAAACATTACGAGCGATGATACGGTATGGAAATGGGTTGGAGATTTAAGAGAATCCAAAACAAAAGGCGTGCCATGGGAATCATTTTGCTCCATGACAATGCCCGTCAACACACGGCTAATCAAACTCAAGATCTCATCGGATTATTCGGCTTGAAACAAGTTGATCACCATCCGCACAGTCCCGATGTAGCGCCCAATGACTACCACCTGTGTTTGCATTTGAAGATTCAATTGGGCGGTGGTCAGCGCCACGAGGACGACGATGAGGTCAAAACAATCGTGTTGCAGTGGTTGTCAAATCAGGCGGCAGACTTCTATGAGCGAGCGAGTTGTAATGAGAATACACTTTCCGGGAATACGATCACTGATAAGTCCTTTACTGTCGTGGTAGTAAATTGCCGTAGCTTAAGGAATAAAGTAGCTGACTTCTACCATCTAATTGAAACTACTGACGCAGACTTAATTATAGGGACGGAAAGTTGGTTGTGTAACGAAATCGCAGATAATGAAGTATTCCCGAAAAATTTCACAGTTTATAGAAAAGATAGAGTCGAAAGAAGCGGGGGAGGAGTTTTCATTGCAGTAAAGGATTGTTATATTACTAGGAGGGAGTCATTTTCCGACGACCAGGTAGAAAGCGTATGGTGCTCCATTCAAAATCCTAAAGCAAAAACAATCTATGTGTGCGCATATTACAGACCACCAGATACCCATATAACCTCAATATTAGGACTAGAAAGTCAACTCAGTAAATTAACCACTCAAAAAAACGACTGTCATATTATAATCGGTGGGGATTTCAATCTTCCGTCCATAGACTGGGACACGTACAGTTTTATCACTGGGGGGGAAAGACAAAGACCTTTGTGAGTCACTCCTGTATACATTCCCATCTCACTCACTGCATCAATTAGTCACTGCTCCAACTAGAGGCAAAAATACACTTGATCTTTTAGCGACAAATATTCCACACATGGTTGTAAACATAGGTACGGATAAGGGAATAAGCGACCACAAGATAGTTAAAGCTAATTTTTCCGTGAGCATGATCAAGAAACATAATCCACAAAGAAAAATCTACTTATATAATAAGGCTGACTACGAAGGTATGAAACGAGAGTTCCAAAAGTCATTTACTAATTTTCAAAAAATAAGTATCAACAGTAATACTGAGGTTTTGTGGAATACGGGCGGACAAAATGACATTTTATACCTGTCGGTTCTACAATCTAGCTCTCTAATTTTATTGGCGCGATCTAATCTGCCGTAGTACGAAGGGGTTAATAGTATGTTTTTTACGCCGTCAGTAAAATGATTTTCCTGAAATTTATTTAGAAGGTTAAGCCTATAATTTAATCTACGATGTGATAGCGATTCCCATCCTAATTCTTCTAACAGTCCAGACACACTAGCCAACTTATCGTAGCATCGTTTCACAAACCTAGCTCCTCTTCGCTGGACGCGATCTAACTCTGATATCAACCCCGTTTCGTATGGATCCCATACACTAACAGCATATTCCAGATGAGGCCTAACGATTGAAAAATAACAACGTTCTTTCACTTTCTCATCACATTTTCCGAGTACTCTCTTGATAAAGCCTAGCTTCCTGAATGCTTGACCGCATATTTCCCGAATATGTTTTCCCCAAGATATGTCGTGAGTAATTGTGACCCCTAAGTACTTAGCAGAATCGGCGTGAATAATTTCCGTATTATCAATTCTGTAAGCCTTACCTGGCCCATTTTTCTTTTCCCAAAAGCTGACTGCTACGCACTTTTTTATGTTTAGTTCCATCTGCCACTTTTCGCACCAAGCATGAATAGCAAGTAGGTCGATTGTTAACGAGTCGCTATCTTCGGAATTGTTAATATCCCTATACACAACCGCGTCGTCTGCGAAGAGTCTAAGCTTACTGTTAACGACGTTGCTAATATCATTTATGTACAAGAGAAATAAATTTTAATCAAGAGTAAATTCTCTCTTATGGTACGCGGGAAAAATGACATTTTAAATCTATCGGTACGACAATCTATCTCTCTAATCTTGTTAATCTGATCAAACCTAGCATAATACGTAGGGGTTCTTAATATAGGTGCCTTAATATTAGTGAAAATTATGTGGAAAAGTGGATTATGGTCTAGGTTTTCATGTAAAAGTAAAATCGTTAAGAAGAGTGTACTCGTTTTGTTTTAATTTCAAAGCGGTACTTATTTTAAAAAAAGAACACTCCTCGTACCTTCGTCGTTGGTGATTAAAGTGAGGAGGAAGATGACTCATGCCTTGGGATTGATTTCTTCGCCTCATCCAACCCCTCCCACTCCGCCGGTCCCCGCTTCGCCTTGCCACGGGGGGTTGGCTGGCTCCCCTGTTCCCTCACCCCCTGCCAACCCCTATTCTCCTGAGGGTGAGTCATCGCCAAATATGTATTCGCGAGCACACTTGAGTGGGCGTGGCTGTCGGACCCGCTCTCATTCCTCCACCACGGACACGTCTCTATCCGATAGTTCCTATTTTGTGATTACCTATTACGATTATTAAGGTGATGGGTAAAACTGATCATTGTCTCGATGTGAAGAGTTTACGGTTAAATTTGTCTTAGGATTCTTCTACATTTAAATATCTACATCTACGTCATACCCTGCAAGCCACTCTAATGGTGTGTGGCAGGGTGTGCTTCCACACCAGGCGTGCATGAATTATACGGCAGAATACCGAAATTACATTGAAACCCGCGTACCACACATACAACGCGCCAATTAAAAAATCTACTAACCAAGAAACATTGTATCGTCAATCGTTCCAACGTTCAAGGGGTAAAAGGACTACTACTACAGATTCAAAATATCATGCATAAATAAGAACATCAATATTTACATCATGCATAAATAAGAACGTAGAGAGTATAAAGAGAAAGATCTGCTGTCCGCCTATTGTCACTATATTTGCACTATTCATGACGACGATCACAGCTGTCATGGTCCCGAATGGTACGCGGAAAAAATGACATTTTATACCTATCGGTTCTACATTCTATCTCTCTAATTCTATTAGCGCGATCTAATCTGCCGTAGTACGAGGGGGTTAACATATATTACCCTCCATACCACACGGGGGGTGTTTGGCAGGATGGTGAGCCATCACCAAATGTGCTGTAGCGTAGAAGAAGTAACTTGCATCAGCTTATTTTTATTGGACTCCAATTCTGATAGAATAGCCTCTCTGTGAATCTCACGACGAGGAAGAAGAATCGGCATCCTTTTTATATCCTCTCCAACCCTGTTAAGCATCTCTTCATTCCCCATTCCATTAATCAATCGCATAATTTCCAACCGCATTCCTTTCAACAGTTCAGACATCTCAATCAGATCTCTCATACTCACCCTTACCCCGCGATTCACAGCCACTCAGCATATGTATACGCTCCACTCGTGGCATTCGACTCGCCTTGTCTTCAACTCCGGTGCTTAGATGCCAGTGATGGAAGAATATTCACCAGTCACCCATTGACTTCTGATTTAAAAAAAACTATCATTTGTGGCGATTGCGGATTGTTGGGGAAAATATATAAATCTGACGGGAGTGGGCGTCAAGGTAGTGCGAGCGAGATAGCGCCCTAGTCATAATTGAGGCCACATTCGAATTATACGTTTTGATTTCATCAGCTGTGAGACTCACGGATTAAATATAGCATTATTAATGGTGCAATAATATAGTTTTTCATGGCAGTAATTGTTAGTTACGAAATGAAAATATCCAACTAAGTCTCTAACTTGACTCATTTTTCTCACGCGGTACGTTTGAAACTCCATCAAAATGGAAGGTTTATTGTGATCCCGAAGAATTTACTTCGGTGACAATGTGATTAATTTGCAAAAATAGTTGAGAAAACATACAAACTACACGCTGTTAGTATTTTCACGACATCTAAGTGTTATAAATTCCTCATTTTGTAAATAATGTCTCTATGGAGTACCTATACACGTACCATTTCCCGTACAAAACGGCCGGTAATTTCTGGCAAATATCTCGGAAAGTAATGTGGTAAGAGGTTGAATTTTTGGTGTCGATGGAAGGGTGCGATGTTTTTACTTTTAAATGAGACAAAATTCACCAATTTCTAGGTAAAATGTTATTTCGGTCAAACCACTAATTTTCTGTTTTTAATGCGAATGCTTTCAAGAAAATCGCTCTCGGCTCCCGACGCGTCATCGCAGGTCGCTTTGTGTTGCGAAGATTGCATGCTCATGATTGGATCTACATTTTCATTCCATTGGACACCAACGCATCGCGAGCGACGATCGTGGGCGGAATTCATTTTAACTTAACAGCAACACCGCTCACCAGTATCATGACCGGATGGAATTAATTGATGCATTTTAAACCGTTGACCCTTGGCTACCTAGTTTTTTTATGTCGCCAGCTATAGCATGGAGGATATAGTTATCTACTATGTAGGGTCTAGATTTGAAAGTTTCCACGTACTCGGACGGAGGCTATTCGCTAACAATTTAATATATATGAAAGCCTGCGTTCCCCCTTGAGTTATTTCATGTTGGAAAAACATGATTAAATCTATTTTACTCGAGCAATATGTAACTGTTACTATTTTGTGCATGTCAAGTTTCAAGTCTTTATACATTTAAGTGTTTATGGAATTGATTCTCTGTAACGTCGTGAGTAGTCAAATAATGGACTGTGGAAGAACCAGTAATTATTCCTTTGTTGACTCAGAACAAAATGTCTTCATTTCAATCGTTTACAAGGTATGCCTAAATTCTCCAATTTTTAGCGAAGGTCTATCGTGCTTAAGCACTGCAAAACAGGGATAGAAGCTTCGCATCGACGCAGTCAGCCGGTTGGTTTGAACTGACGTGAGAAGAAGTTCGACAAGTGTTGGCTTCAATGTCAAATTGGGGGAGGGAATGGGGATTCCCGGAAGTGGTGGACCAGGGCTGCGGTGGTGATTGGTTTGACATTAAAGTGAAGAAAACAATTTTTAAATGTGTTATTTTATAAAATTACACAGTCGAGAGATGAAGTTTCAATGACTTTATGCTAATCTTAGAATTACTCAAGCTATTGTGACGTTACTGTAGAGGGCGACAAATTTTAAAGAGACCAAAGGTATGGGCAGAGCATTGGAGTTTCAGATTCGACGGCGTTCTACCGTTACTATGACTGCGGCGGACTTCGAGATGGCTCATCACTCGCCTGCAAAACACGTAACGGAATAAACTGCGGTAAATACATGAGGTCAGTTGGATTTTGGTTCTTTCCGTTTGTGTAAATAATCGGTTTCCCAAGTGGTCGTCTCTACAAAAGAAATTATCAAACTCCCATCTCCTTAGAATGTTAAATAAAATAACTAAATAATTTAAAGTTAACCGAATTAACCAGTTCAAATTTGCAACGCAAATTACTAGAACTTGACGTCGCGATTGAATTGACTGCGAATGGTGGGCGGAGACGAGGGAAAATAACAACCACCTTAGCCAGTTTGATTAACTTCAAGCAAGAACATTTATATAACAAACAAGTATTACAATTGAAGGGGATTGATGGGGGGGGGGGTCAGCTGACCAACGCAGGAGTTGGGGGTGTAGGGGAAATCCTTGTCGGGTCGTTGATTGGCGGATGAAATGGCGCTAGCGTTGAGTCGGACAGAAAGGACTGCGCCACTATCACTTTCAGTATAAAAGTGAGTTGATTTTTCCATCTCGAACAGCGAACGCGAGACGGCGAATCGCGAGACCGCAAATGCGCGCGAGAGGGAATATTCGCGGACGGCGTTCGCGATTTTTTTTGGCGAAGAGTGGTTTTTCTGGCGATGAGTGGGAGGGGGGAAATTTTGGCAGAAATTGTATCCGTATACTTTAAGTCAACCGTCACAAAAAATGTAGAATAAAAAATTTGAAATGAGTGTAGCTACAGTAATAAAAAATAGCAAGCTCCGTCTTTTTGCCGATGATGCAGTAGTGTATAAGGAAATTAGAAATGAAGAGGACAGATAGTGTTTAGCTAAGGATTTAGATGCGATTGATGATTGGTGTGATAGTTGGCAGCTAGAATTAAATTTGAAGAAATGCGCGATAATGAACTTTTGGAAAAAGAATGGCTTTCCCCGGAATAATTATAGCATCAAAGAAAAGAAAATATCTAACGTAGAATCTATTAAATACTTGGCGTCACCATCACTGAAGACATGTCTTGGGGGAAACACATCAGGGAAATAACTAGTGTAGCAAACCGTAGATTAGGATTCGTAAAAAGGGTTATAGGCAAATGCGATAAGAGAGTACGAGAGAGAATCTATTTTACGCTTGTCAGGCCTCATTTAGAATATGCCGCTAGTATATGGGATCCGTACGAGGAAGGTATGATAAAAGAATTAGAGCGTGTGCAAAGGAGATCCGCTAGATTTGTTAAGGGCCGTTATGATAATTGTATAAGTGTTACGAATTTAATAGGAGAACTAGAATGGGAATTACTATCAGAACGCAGGTTAAAATTTAGGTAAAACCTTTTAAGTAAATTCGAAACCGATTTGTTCGCAGATGACGTTAGATATATATTGAGAATCCCTGCGTACTATGCTAGGTTTGATCAGATTAACAATATTAGAGAGATAGACTGTCGTACCGATAGATTTAAAATGTCATTTTTCCCGCATACCATAAGAGAAAACAATAGGCAGCGTAGCAAAGGGATTGGTAGGTGAAATATAGAGTAGTCTGTAGTGCATGATGCATGTAATAACAACCAATAATCCCTTTCTTATTATGTACATACTAACCATCTAGCTGCATGTGACCCTGTTATCTAGCATGTCTCCCTTAAATATCCTAGTTGCATGTCAAGAGTGCATGTTTTGTGATCTTCACCCCCTGTCACACACCCTCGTGGTGGCTCGCAGGGTATGACGTAGATGTAGATGCATAAGATTTTCTAAACGCGAGAGCGCTTCTCTTTTCCTTTTTATACCGCGGTGACGTCACCGGTCGTGGACCGCACCCGTGTTTAATATTCTCACTCGTGAGAGGGAGTTGCTGACGTGGTGGGGATGAGAGGGGAGAGGGGGGGATGCTGAAGTGGTGACGTCACCAACGCCTCTCCTACCTTTCCCTTCCCCTCTTCTTCGAATTTAATAGGAGAACGAATTTAATAGAAGAACTAGGATGGGAATTACTATCAGAACGCAGGTTAAAATTTAGGTTAAACCTTTTAAGTAAATTCGAAACCGATTTGTTCACAAATGACGTTAGATATATGACGGTAGGTAAAGGCTTCGCCCGGATGTAAGAGGCGGTGGCTGTGAGGAAAGCTGCCCGCTTAGCGTAGGGGAGCCTCCTTTGCCGTGTAGAGGTGCTCCAATCCTCGGCGACGGCAGTGATATCAGCGAGGGCATCTGGATCTCGGATCTCCGGAAGGTCCTGCAGCGTACTCCCGAAGGTCTCTACCATCCGCTTCAGATATCCTACTCTCGTCACACGGGCCATACTGCTGTGAAGAAGGGCGGATTCAAGAAGAGAGGGTTTTATCGGAGTCTCGGCCTCGGGTTATATGGATGACGTGGTAGCTCGGTGTGGGGACCCCCGGCGAACGTAGGCGGCCGGAGATCTTTCGTTTGCTCGGCAGGTGTGGTCGTTTCCATCTCTTCTGATCCTGAGGTGGAAGGAGAAGGTTGGCCCGAGGCGTCTCTGTCCAAAAGGATGTGGGGAAATGAGGGATCAGGTTCAGGAGGTAAGGCAACCAGGTTCCGCTGATGTGCCGTAATCGTGCGCCCTTCTCGTACATGTTTTATGTCATAGGTAACAGGACTCCTGACTTTTGACACTTCATAGGGGCCAACCCATCGTGGAACGAGTTTTTTTGATTTTCCTGGCTTTGACACCATGTTCCGTAACAATACGAGTTGACCGACATTAAGAGGATTTGGCTCGATATTTCTGTTATGGCGATCATGTTCGACTTCTGTATTGCTTTTGCTTGCGTAAAGCGCCTGAGCATGTCCTTATTTGTAATCTCCTTCTAAGGACATGATCATAAGATGGCTCCTCCGCGTAAGATACTTGAGTGGGAGCCAAGTTATCATCCCATGGCATATTAAGTTCTCTACCATACATAAGATACGAAGGGGTAAAATCGGTTATCCTGTGCCGGCTATTTCGATATGCAAATTGAGATGCTCGTCCCAGTCTTTGTGGTCTTGGGATACGTAATGTGATATGACTGCCGAAAGTGATTGGTGTGCTCTCTCTAGTCTCCCATATAACCAAATAAAATCCTAACATCAATAAATTCGAAAATAAAATCGCAATTCAAATTAATAGTCATAAATCATAATTAAACAGCACGTAACAATAGATAACTAGGGACGCCAAACATAAATCAATATTTACATCGGGGAGTTCAGGACGACGCAAAAGTAATAAACAGGTAACAATAAGTAACGGGGGACGCCTAGAGAGTGAACAGTGGGGAATCAGACAGAGATAAGTGTAAGATAAGAGTAAAGATCTAAAGGACGCGAAGTGGGGAAAAAGTTCGAAAGTCGGAGAAGAAAAACGGCAGGGAGCGGATACAGAGCGGCATAGAGGTGACGAAAGAGAAACCAGGGATTTATAAAGAGGCCAAGAAGGAATCAAGAAGTAAACCCAAGATAGAAACCGTACGGCCCAGAATCCTGGAAATAAGGAAGGAGGAAGACCGCGAAACCATACCCGCAGCCACGTAAGAGAGACGAGAAGCTCCTGCGTCTGATGAGTCTAACTTTAAGGAGAATAAAGCCAAGACAAACAGTAACCTCCATTTATAAAAATATTGCTGTCTAAAATAACGTAAATGTATAAAATTGGAGCATAAAAGAGTAACATTGTAAATTGTATCCAATACATTTTAAACAGCTCTAATATTGGTGTTGTTATAACCAAATCAATTTTTTTCATTAAAAGAAAGTATTATACTATTTAATTAATTGAGCAAAGTGTTTTTATTAATATGTTGTATAATGTTAACCATTAATCCCTTCAGCAAGGAGGTGAGATTTTAAGTGTTTGGGTAATTGCGAAGGTTGATCGAATTTGGTTTCAATAGGAAAGAAAAACGTGACCGGGTGAGGTTACACCCATTGGCTCCAGGATTATAAGGGGAAGTGAATATAGAATCAATTTTAAGAAGCTTGCAGACTCTCTGTAACAACTGAGATGTGAAGTTAGCGCCTCTGTCTGTAAGAATGTACTTTGGAACGCCGTGACGGCAAATTATATTTTCCACAAGTACTCGCGCTACGGTTTCTGCCGTTTGATCCGATATTGCATATGCCTCTGGGAACCTAGTGAAATAATCTTGGCATGTCTGAATGTAGCGGTTTCCTCTGTCTGATTTGGGTAAGGGACCGACAATGTCGAGGGACAATTTTTCCAGCGGGTGCGTTGCTTCAATTACTGGTTGCAAGGGCACAGGAGTGGTTTTTGCCTTTCGTTTTTTACATGGTAAGCAATTTTGGACGTACCCCTGCACATCAGAGTAACAACCCTTCCAGTGGAAATGTCGCTGGACTATATCTAAAGTTTTATTAAATCATAGGAGACCCGCCAGAGGATTGTCATGACAACGTTTGAAAATAAAATTCCTCATGGATCGAGGGGCACACATTACGAACTGTGGGTCAGGATTTCTACATCGAACTACATATAAGACGTTGTCATCGTCATAGAAATAATAAGGATCATTTGTTCGGGCTCGTTCGTGAAGTGGTTTCAACTCTGCGCACTTTGCTTGCTCTTTGGAAATATTTTGCTTGTCCCAAAATGGCTGAGCGGCTCCATCGCGGCTCATAAAGTGGACACCTCTGGAATCGTTCGGGAGAGTGAATCGGCATGAGACAGCTCCCGCCCCGGAATATGTTGTATCTCAAACGAGTATTCACTTAATTCCATGACCCATCTCGCCAATCTTGGGGTCGGCTCTTCAAGGGCCAGAAGCCAGCGGAGAGGCTTATGGTCCGTGTGCCATATGAAATGTTTTCCTAAAAGATAAACTCTAAATTTTCTGACCATTTGTACAACCGCAGGGCATTCGAGCTCGGTAGCGGATTACGCCTTTTGGGCGCCTTGCAACTGTTTACTAGCGTACGCTACTGGGTGTTCGCTGTCTTCCCATGACTGTGACAAAATTCCCGCTACTGCCAGAGAGGACGCGTCTGTCGTCAAAGTAAACGGTTTCGCAAAATCAGGGTATCTCAAGACAGGTCGCGAAAGCAAGCAGTTCCTTAAGGTTTCAAAAGCGGTTTGTTGATCATTTTCCCAAACAAAGTTTGTATTTTTTGAAAGGTTTTTAGTAAGAGGACTGGAAATCTTGGCAAAATTGAGTATAAATTTACGATAGTAGCCCACCAGACCTGAAAAGGATTGAAGCTGCTTAGTGTCCTTAGGTGGAGGAAATCGTTTAATTGCCTCCCCTTTGCTTTCATCGGGCCGCAAGCCCCCTGCGGAGATCGAGTGACCAAGAAAAAGTACTTGCTAACGAAACAGTTTAGTTCTCTTGGGATTCAGCCTCAGATTGGCTTTTCTCAACCTCTCGAAAACCTTCCTCATGCCCTTCAAATGATCGATCCAGTTCCGGTCATATCTCAGTATGTCGTCCAGATAAACTAAACACCCGTTATTTATGAGTCCTTCAAGAACGGTTGTCGTTAACCTCATAAATGTCGACGGAGCATTTGCTAAGCCGAAACTCATGCGATTACACTGAAAGTGTCCTTCCGGTGTGCTAAATGCAGTATACTCCTTGCTTTCTTCTTCCATCTCCAACTGCCAGTAACCACTACACAGGTCCATTGAGGAAAAGAAGGCGGCGCCACCTAGCTGGTCAAACGCTTCGTCCATATTTGGGATCGGGAATACGTCCTTTTCCGCAACATTATTCAACGCTCGGTAGTCAATACAGGGCCTGTACTTCACCGTACCATCTTCCGTCACTTTCTTTCCAACGAGGATTACTGGTGCTGACCAAGGGCTCGCAGAGGGGGAAATAAATCCCCGTGTCAACATCTCCTGAATCGCTTCATTTATAGCCTGGCGTTGCGAAGGCGGAACACGATAGGATCGTTTTTTTTATGGGTCTGGCCTCGCCTAGGTCAATCTGATGCTTGACTACGTTCGTGCACCCTAACCCAACATTTTTATGCAGAAATATCTCCTTGTACTCAATGACAAGCTGTTGGAGTGGTTCGAGGGCGTCGACCGGCACTTCGCTGAAATCAAAAAGGGTCATAAGTTCATCCGTTTCTATTGCTTCCGACCAGAAATTATCGTCTTCTTGTTGACCCTCAAGAACGTTAAGCTCGTGTTTTTGCTCATGAAAAAATTCAACTTCCACGTGAGAGTCTCGTTTTAGAATTTTTAAGTCAGCTTTCAAGTTGCAAATTACTATGGGAATCCTGCGCTCCTTGCCTACCGATACTACGTTCGGAAGTACGATTAGATCTCTCTCTTCTCCCAATATTTCCACATCCCTTCCATTTGATCCATTGCATCTAACACTATCAAATACAATCGAGAATGGGGGTACCTTAATCGACTGTTCGAGAACAATCTTCGGCCCTTTGATACATGTTTCTGATTCGTCCGAGCTTCCAGTATCACGGCTAGACCTCTCGGCCGGCTCTTGGCCCACGCTAATCCCTGAAGTGGCAACGTTAGCACTCTTGTTAATGGATGAGAAAACGCAGTTACCACTGGACTCCTCATTGCTAATTCCATCATCCCTTTGAGCATTAAAACGCGTGTGATACGGACACGTAACTGGCGGGTTGGCCGCATGCCCCCGTGGCTCTCCTGTGCTCGACTCAGTTATCTCTTCATTCACGGGCCCCATATCTCCGTTTCCCATTCCCAACTCTATCAACTCGTGGGAGACTAATGTAACATTATCTTTATATGGCACTGGCGACAAAACCTCCGCCCCTACCGTTTCTAACGGGCTGGATTCCCATAAGTCTAGTGCATCCTGAATATCGCCTTCATCCTGCAAAAAAACTTTTTTCTCTCCACCCAGAAAATCAAATTCAGGGAGGCTTGAGCTATTTATGTCTCGGTTGGCGTCGTATCCCGTCATCGAAAGAACGGATTCCATTTTTAAGGGCAGTACGTTATTCTCTTGATTAATCCTGTTCTTTGAGCTTTCTTGTCTCGAATCTAAGTACGTTTCTCCACCCTCACTAATCTTCAATCTTCTATCCTGGAAGAACAGACTTCCCCCCATTTCGTACCATGAAGTCGAGTCCTAGGATCCCATCGTAATCGACGTCCCCGAGATCTGCAATCAAGGTGTCGTGAGGGTATGAGTGCCCAGCTATAAAAAACGGTATTGTGCATTGCCCATCGACATCTATTGGGTGGCCAGAAGCACTTCTTACTCCAGAATGATACCTGGAGATTTCAAATTGGTGTAGAGGGAAATTCTTTTTATGTAAGATAGTGACCGCCGCTCCCGTGTCCCCCAACAAATGAAATACTTGGCCTAAGATTTTCACGGGGACGGTCCAGCCCGCCTCTGGCTTAGCAGCTAAAACGACGTCTCCCCAGACCGATTGGTCGGGGCAGGAGCGTTTCCCGGACCTGTAATGACCCATTTTCCCGCATTTCCCACAAAGCACCAAAGGGCAATTTTCGAGGGGTATGGGTGCTCTCTCAGCACTTAATAGTATTCGCGAGAAGAATCCTGCTTTGCCCGACAGGTGCGCGCAATATGACCAGCCATTCTGCAACGATAGCAGGTGCGTGAAGAAGAATTGATTCTCCGGTTTCCTTGATGGTCCCTATGACTCCTCTCTGTGGATGGGCTGACCTGAGTGCGCTCTGGACTATTCAAAGAGCCATTCAAATTCCCGTTTTGCTTCTGTGATGCTAGTTGCTGCGCTAGATTTGTCGACCATTCGTGAGGAGAGTCGAACTGTAGTGCTTGTAACGAATTTTGACGGCTCTGATAATTTCTAACGCTTGCCTCTTCCATGGTGGCATAGGTTTCCGCTTCGACAATTCCTTTAGGATTACGAACCAGCACAAATCTACCTATTTCCTCTCTTAAACCTATTAGAAACTGTGCTAACAATCGGTCCTCCATCATTAGTTTGTAGTTTTCGGACAGCGGATCCCTCCATGCATCTCGTAGTTTATTCCCCAAGTTCCTCAATCTATTGGAAAACTCCGCGACACTTTCTATCGGCTTTTGCATGCTGGTGGTAAACATTCTTTCTAGCATAAAGGGAGATATTTTTACATTAAATGTCTGTTTTAGGGCAAGTGAAAATTTTCATACGAATCCACTATATGAGGGTTGGCTGTAAGAAAGTCAGCCGCCGTCCCACTCAGCCGTAGACGCGCGACCCCGAGCGTTTGCTGTTCGTTCCAACCTCTTAAATGGCTTACAATACGTGTACTCTCCGGAAATTTGTCCACACTAACTTCGTCCTCCCCTCTGAAGTTGGGAATAAAATGAATTTGGCCGCCTATGGAGGGATAGGTCTGCGCCCCGGACGAATTGCCCATGGAATTACTATGAATGCGGAAATTGCCTGCATTCGGTTCCTCATTCCAAGTCAACGTATTTACCGAGGATGTAACATCAATTAAATTACCATGTTGCTTAGTACTCCCATAGCCTAACTCCCATAATGAAGCCCCTCGACCATCACATCTCCCTACGCTTGGGCTCAACCAATCAATTTTGAGGGTGTATCTATAATTATGAATTACTTCCTACCGTACATTACTCTCGACGCTCTCAGTGGGTGGGACAACCTAAGAGACTCATTCCTTATGGGAAATTCATAATTCAAACTGTACGAGTGGGGAAACTGTATAGTCTACAAGGCATTTATACTGAATAATGAACAAGATGCAGTGCCCCCCACCCCACACCTGACACCAATCATGTCGCAGCGGGCTCTTGGCGACATAAGGAGCGTCGAGGGGTTGGATAATTAGGAAATAATTAGGCCGGAATACCCAGGAACATCATGAATATATATTTTCCCCATCACAAGGCCTTATGGTATAAAAGTACAACATCACTTACGTTCAATGATGAGAGAGAGGGAGAGCCGGGCACCGGGATGCTATCACTCTTTGGAGATGGCACGACTGGGCGACAGCGGAACGGTGACAGGCGCGGGCACGGCGAGTGTATCCCCAATCGTCAACCGCGGTACGGAGCCGAACCGGAGGGGAAGACGGGGAAACGAGAGACGCGGGCACGGCGAGCGTATCCCCAATCGTCAACCGCGGTACGGAGCCGAACCGGAGGGGAAGACGGGGAAACGAGAGACGCGGGCACGGCGAGCGTTACCCTGTCTGGAACCTTCGTCTCTCGAGGACGGGTGGCGGGGAGGGTGGTCAGATCGTCTAGCCGAAGTCACGTCGTGCTAGGCGCGGTCACTACATGCGTGGCCCAACTGACCCCGATGCCTTGCCGGTAGCCGAATTTATTCCGGCTCCTGGGAGAGACACTTGTCCTCTGACGGGCGCAGCCAGGAGTCATACTCAGGGGAGCAAGGATTTCCCGGCCTACGCCACCGGCCATCGGTACCGATATCGGAACTACTAGTCCTGCCCTTGCGGAGTCATGCCCGGTATCTAATTTCTACGAATTAGACGGTGCGTAAGGCGCTCATCGTTCGGGCGGATGCTCGGCACGAGCGCATGGCGAATGCATGCCCTCGACAGTATTACGTAGATGTAGATGAAACGTATTGGCAGCCATGCTCTTAATTACTTTGAAGAAATACACAGCAAAAAAATAGTTTCTTATAATTCAGAGCAAACAATGAAAGGCGTAATTAGAGTCATCATTAATTTTAAATCTTCCGCTGACTATTTCCTTGAACATATATGCGTCTGGGAGGTTCTGCTGGATTTACTGCTACACGTTCAAGAAGCCCTCCCTTTGGCGGACTCTGG
Source organism: Ceriagrion tenellum (assembly GCA_963169105.1). NCBI lineage: Eukaryota > Metazoa > Arthropoda > Insecta > Odonata > Coenagrionidae > Ceriagrion > Ceriagrion tenellum. The sequence continues at coordinate 7,435,462 of OY720639.1, read as the reverse complement.
TAGGTTCGATTTGTTGGATACGATGTTGGATGGACTGGATTCCTGCGTAACGTCACAAAAGTCTTTACTTTAGATGTTGCATTCTCAACAAAACTTGAAAATTGCACTCTTCTCAATGTTTTCATTGATGTCCAGGATTTTATTTTTGATCGCCATTAGCAAAATTACCTATTCTGTCGATGGAATGTTTGCCAGCGCATCTTTCAGTGAATTCTATTCAATTCTATTCCCAATTCCACGTGTCCTAGCTTACATCCCTCTTCCTATTCAATCTTTCCAACCCAAATCTTTTGGTTTGGTCCTCAATTTGTTCTGAATAGTCCGCGAGAGTACAAATTCGACAAGTTTCTTATTGGACCACTCATCCGCCATGCATTGAAAACCCTAATTGTCATGAGGCATGCGGATCATGATTCTCTTGGCGACCGTGTTATGTTGTGTCGTGGTATCTGTAGCTCTCCATTGCCAATCACTTAACAACCGCTGGGTGGAGCACTCATCTAGGATTGCTGATTGGTAATTCAGCGCTCCCGGACAATGCCTGGATACATCATCCCTCTTGTACTGCACTTATGGGACTCAGAACCGATGAGAGAACCATTTCGCTACCTAAATGTGATGAACAACGTTGGATGGAATGATACGTGCGCTATCGAAATGCTTTTATATATGCCTATAGATAGAATTCTTAACATTGAACAGAACAGCAGTCATGGTCGAATATTTTGTGTAAAGATGTTGAATTCTTGCAAAATAAGCATTAAAAAACGTAAGCTTTTTAGCCCAGAGTTGTTGAAAAAATCACCAGTTTGCATATTTGACACAAAAATCATAAAACTAAGCAACAACCGCGGATGCCATTATCGAAATTCTTTTGTTGTTTAGCGCTCCTAATAGGTCCTTTTGAAGGACGTATGTTCAGTACGCAGGGTCTGTTAAACAAATGGAAGGCACGTGCGTTGTTGTGTTGCCCCAAATGATTAGCGCATTATGGAGTGAATGGAAGGATGAAGTAAATTCTTTCTATTCTCATCGCGGACGTGCGCGAGCCGATAATCGTCTGTCGCCCGTTTGGCGTCCTCTGTCGGCCGATTGCGCGACGTTTTCACTTCCCTCCCCTCTCGTATGGTGTCGCCCGCGGCGCGGCGCTTGTAGCATTCCGCAGCGAGGCGCTCTCGTGTTGTCGCGCCGAATTATCGCTTTCGGCGTCGACCAGCGTGCGTCGTGTCTTCTCGGAGCGCACGCGCCTCAAACGCGTGATCTGCTTGAAGACTTTGACGAGGCATTTGGCGGCCGCTTAGCGCTACGATTCTCACCTAAAGAGGGAGGCGTTGACGGGAAGATGATGAAAAGGAAACAACTCTCCAGTTCAGCAGTCGGAGAAGTAACTTCGTGTGATTCACTCATGGGAATGAAAGGTGTAACTTTCTTTTCAGCGTGGGTTTTATTTTCTACGACCCGGATTTCGTCGCATCTCGTTATCTTCAGGAATCAAGAGCAGAATTTAAAGGCAAAATAGGGTGACCCCGTTAAGGATGCCTGAGTTATGATCACAAACACACAGAGCATTCACTCTCACAAGCACTCTCAAAATCACTCACTCACACATTCAACAGGGCCCAACTTCTGGGAGAATCAGCTTCGAGATGAGCTTGGTCAAAGGAATGGGTCTCTAAAGCCCTGTGAAGGATCCCAATTGGGTTGAGTGTGTGTGTGTGTCTATGAATGGTCACTGGCGAGGAATTATCATTCCCGTAAACCTTCACAAGGGTATTCTGGTTGAAAGGCTGTGGTTGGTCACTGACGCTACCGTCAAACCAACACAGTAAATATTTTCTGTTCTATCTTTTGACGAGTGGTGCCAATAGTTACGGCCATTGGAGAAATATTCTCACCCTATTTTGTCGATTCTACGTGTGGCCGTAGAGCTCAAGTGTCCATGATTTTAGAATTTAAAGGGCTCACCTTCATTCCCTTCCAGAGATAGAAGTCCTTCAAATTCTGCAATTTGTAGCGGAAGATGTCGCGACGAGACGAAGCGCGGGTCGAGGAAAATAAAACCCGAAGCGGCTCTCTCACTCTTCCCATTCCGAAACGATATAAATTTCAAATAGGGTTCGCATTCATTAGGTGGGTCAAGTTCAATTTTTACTCTTGAAAATAATTATCAAGTGCTTGCTTTCATCAAATGTGGAACTTACAATATACATCTGCAGGGTACCGTGATATCCTGCAATAGGATGTGTGGCACGGGCTGATTGGCATTCCAAGCTTTAAGCTCTATTCCCAGTTCAAATCAGAACCTCGTGTGTTTCCTCGGCCACAAGACGATGGCGAAAGAGCATTCGGAAGGACAATGCCTGTTTAAAACAGATACATACTAGGAGAGTGCTACCATAGAGTAATTACATATAGAGTGGCAAAGAGATAGGGAGATTCGGATATGAGTTTTCAAATAATGATTTGGCCGATAGATGGAACGGGTGTATCGAATTTGCACGACAAACCATAACAATTGAGCTTTGGGACACGGCCACTTCATTTATTGTCGCATAACTCACATGATGTTCTAATGATGATTTCGGTGCATGGATGTTTATTAATCGACCCATAGTAACGGAAACAAATCTTATTGAGTCGTCGAGACCAATTAAACATGTTTTTTAATATGCCTTCAATGAGCATCGTCTATAATGAATCGAATTCACGTCAATATGATAAGGCACGCGATTACCAAACACGGGGTCAACTGTTTACCGATGTATCATAGGAACGACAATACAATTGATACTCGATTAAAAGCACACAACAGCCATGGTAAATCCACTCTTCTGTATGTCGATGTAAAATCACCGAGTACCTCTAGCGCCTCCAAGTAGCCTTCTCCGTAAGCCAAAATTCTTCCTCCCCTAAGGTGGTGGCACCTGAGAAATTTTTCCCAAAGCTCTCAAAAATGTATGTCCAGTTTTTAGCATTGCTTTGCCACTCCATATATCCACTTACGCTATGGTGCTACTCACAATCAAACGAACATGCTCACATGAATTTGAATGGTTCAGATACTGCTACTGGTTAGGATTATTGATTCTATTACTTTAGAAATACTAATAGATCATGTAGAATACAAAAAATGCCCAATATTTCAAGTGGGATATGTTGTTTATCACAATGCTTTATTTACAAACACAGATACTAAGTCTACTCCACATATAGTGAGGGCGCGAATTTCATGGAAGTGACCTCTCGCAGCCATTATTGGTCCCTTATAATACGCGGAAAAAAATAGTGTTTTGAAATCCATCGATTCTGCAGTCTATTTCTCTAATAAATAGAGATCTCAGACCTGCAATGAATTTCCCAGATTCCGATGCAGTTATCAATTATATGCTAGAGGTAATCCATCCATTGTGACCATCCATTATTCTAACTGTCCAAATTGTCGCTTCCATTTTCTTGCGGAGAAATTAAGAGACTATCCTTTTATTTGAAGTGTAAACACTGGCGGCTGTGGAAACGAAAAAAAAATGCGTTTCGTCATGTTCCGGGATTTGGATTCCCTTTAAATTGGCCTTTATCCTCGGATTTGCAATAATGTCGAATAATTTCCATTATTTAGCATCTATAATTTCAACTGATGTTGGAGGTCTTCTTGACTGGTAATCGTCAGTTTATTCTTCGGAGAAACAGTCATAATGCGGATACAAACCAGACGCAGGCTTTCTTTTGTCGTCAAAAAACACGAAAGAATGTTGAGATGCGCTTTCCTTCATTGATTTTTCTTACTGGCTCACTTAACCGTCTGCAGCGACGCAGTAAGAAGATCAATGTTTTCATGGAGATGCTGAATGAAGGCGATTAATGACACGGTAATACAATCTGTGACACTATAATCATTAAAGTTGGGGGGAATACAAGTATTTAATATTGCTATGTGAGAGAGATTGAAGAATTTTCCCCATAGACATAATATCATAAGGTCATCAGTGCTGCCTGATTAACTTGTGTTTATATTCTTCCGCTTAGCCATCAGCAAATTTCGAAATGATTCGGGGAAACTCGATGAGATAAATATTCTTGTATAAATGGCGAAAATCAAACTTCTACTGGAAACTTCAAAGTGACTTTTCTTCTCTTCGGGTTTATGTTGATTCTTCCTTCATCGACGTCGACCCGGGCACTTCGATTTAAGGTAGTCCGAGCGAGATAGTTCCCTAGTCATAATAGAGACCATATTCGAATTATACGTTTTCATTTCACCAGCTGTAGGACACATGAATTAAATATTGCATTATTAATTGTGCAATAATATAGTTTTATATAACAGAAATTGTAAGTAATCAAATGAAAATATCTAAATATGTCTTGCCTCATTTTTTTCGCGCAGTGCGTTTGAAACTCCATCAAAACGGAAGGTGTTTTGTGATACCCAAGAACCTTTTGAAGCGACAATATGATTAATTTTCAAATATAGTTGAGAAAACATACAAACTATACGCTGTTAGTTTTTTTACGACATCTAAGTGTTAGAAATTCCTCATTTTGTGAATAATGTCTCTCTGGAGTGCATACACGTACCGTTTCCCATTTAAAAGGGCTGGTATACTTTGGAAAATATCTCGGAAATTAATGTGGTAAGGGGCAGATTTTTTGGTGTCATTGGATAGGTGAGATAGTTTTCTTTAAAATGAGACCAAATTCATTGATTTATAAGAAAGACGATATATTTCGCTCGAACTACCCTAATTGAGTCGAGAATTAAAAATGGCAATTATTTTTTCTACTTCCTCGTCCCTTCGCATTCGGCGATCCAAGTCTGCCTTTGCGTGGTTGTGTATACGATAGGTACTGTGATCACTCCGACATCACACGATCCCGTTGGTACACGAGGTCATTTCGATTTCATAATGTGTGCACTTGAACGTGCGATATTTAAGTCTTTCTTACTGAATCACTGATTTCTTGAGCGTAGGTCAAAAAGTGAAACTCAATTTTTCATCGCTTTCGTTACGCCATAGTTATCGGCTTATTTCCGGGCTATAATGCATTATCCATCATCCAATCCAATATCCATTGATAAACATTGATTGGACGAGGAGAAGACAACGTATCTATTATTTTAAGGAAAAAAATGCTATATTTTTACGCCAAATTTATGGCATACAATACGTGTTAAATATTTACGAGCGTGTGAAAGTTACAGAACTACTACAAGTAGTTGAATTGTAATGCGTGGAACTGTCAAAGTCTCGCTCTACAGATTCTGAAAACCGTCAATCTCTTTTCACAATCTCTGAACATTTTAATTAAACAAAACAGCAAACTATATGAATGCAAAAACATAACAAGGCAACGTAATTTAAATAAAAATAAAACAAATTCTAAAACATAACAATAGAAGATAAACCATTATTATATTCCATGTGTTGACCATTCGAGTCCCTTGACCACGCCCAACAGCGGCCGTGGAAGTCTAATGTCATCATTCACCTTGAGATTGGAATATGAGTCGGAATCCGAAACGTCGGTAGTAAAAAGCTTATCCCGGTGGTCCTAAATTGAAACATCTCATTAAAAAGTCTTTTGTGTACACTTGAAATGATGTGCTCTTAAATCTTATTGATTTAGTGTATTGAATTACGATGGTGGGATGATAGAGCTATTCTGGATGCAATTGATTGAGACGTTCATGGTGGACTTGGTTGGAAGTCAGGGGCGTGGCCTGGCCCTTGCGTGCTCCGTGTCAGTGTAATAGATGCCCCTTAGGTTCATCTACGTATACATATTACCCTACAAGCCAACATTAAGGTATGTGTCACGGGGTCAGTTATCGCCAACATGCCCATTAATGTACCCAAATAAAATTAACGAAACCAACAAAAGACTTGCACGACTATTATTTTATAGGCCAAAATCTGGAAATAATTGTCTGAAAATTAACTGTTATCTACCAGCACAACACCATAGGTATGCTACTAATAGTACAGAGACTTAATGAGTCGATGTATTTCGCAACTACATAAATGTCCAGTGATACAATAGTCATGGAGGGATAATGCGAAACGTGATGTTAGTTCTACGTTCCTATATTAAGATGCAAGCTTTAGGGAGCTAATCTTCTGATCAGCTACACTGCAATCTTTCGAGTTGAAGGTCTCACTGATAGCTCGAACGGTCTGTTATCGATCGCGGAATAAGTCATATTTTAAACCTGTCTGTTCTGTGTTCTATGTCCCCGATATTTTATTCTCATGATCTGATTCGCCGCCGTATGCCGATGTCGGGGTTTCGTAAGTGCGTCGAGGACAGTGGCGTCGGCTCAACATGTTTGTATATAAATGGACCGTTTTCGCGTGCCACAATTGTTTAGTGAAACGTGCCGCTCATCGCTGTGCACACTCGTCTCCTCAATGTCGCGAATCGCGTGTCATCCATCTTGCGTGCCCCTTCGTGAGCGGGACACTTCGTGAAGAGGGGGGGGTGGGACGTCACGGGATCACGCGGCCATAAAAACCTTATTGGGTCATGCACGCGCTTAACTAGGTGTTTAAAATCATTACGGACACGCGTGCTCGTCACGTGTTCCATCGAACCGTATGAAATAATTATCGTAGGGTTGAGTTTAGCGAGATAACGCCATGGGCAGAGATTCCTGCATTCTCACGACGCGGCTGACGATCGGACTTATAATCATAGAGTAAGTATATACAGAGTGGCAAAGCAATGCTAAAAACTGGACATTTATTTAAGAGAGCTTATGGAAGAATTTCTCAGGTGGTACCACCTTAGGGGAGGAAGAATTTTGGCTTACGGAGAAGGCCACTTGTAGGCGCTAGTGGTACTCGGTTATTTTACATCAACATACACAAGAGTGGATTTACCATGGCTGTTGTGTTCTTTTAATCGAGTATCAGTTGTTTCGCCGTTGCTATGATACATCGGTACAGAGTTTAATCCGTGTTTGATAATCGCGTGTCTAATCATATTGACGTGAACTCGATTCATTATAGACGATGCTCATTAATGCACCTTAAAATACATGCTTAATTTTGTCTCGACGACTCACTAAGATTTGTTTCCGTTGCTATGGGTCGATTAGTAAACATCCAGGCACCGAAATCATCATAAGAACATCATGTGAGTTATGCGACAATAAATGAAGTGGCCGTGTGCCAAAGTTGATTTGTTATGGCTTGTCGTGCAAATTCGATACACCTGTTCCATCTATCGGCCAAAGTTTTATTTGAAAACTCATATCCGAATCTCCATATCTCTTTGCCACTCTATATGTATGTACTTACTCTATGCTTATAACTGTGTTTTTAGACAGGTCGCGTTGCTAAACAGTTGATCAGCTCCCTAATGCTTGTTTAATTATGTGCATCAAATAGTACTGACGTGTGTTATTGCATGTTTCCCGTAGAGTTCGCGTATCCGTGAGCATTTATGCAGCTGCAAATACTTTAAAATAAAAACTTCGTACTTCATGTCTCTATGAAATGAGAACTCACTTTGTTTACATTCCGCACTGGTTTATTTTCACCGACCATAGTTTCGACAATATCTGCCATTATTGTGTAATCCTTGATAATGACGGATTTTGGCGAAACAATGGCCGGTGAAAATAAAATGGAGTGGAATGTACACAAAGTGATTTCTCATTTCTTGTGTCACTTTTCCACAAAGTAAAGCATGAATCTTTGACTGTAATCATGACTCTATTTTAGGGTTTGGTGTCTTCCTGGCGAACATGGCGACTGAAGTCCGCTACGGTTTCCAACCGCATATGGATGGCCGCTGGTGCCAAAGTTTCGATGGCTTTCTCTGCCATCATCAACAGGGCTTCATGCCTATCGTTTATCAAATGTTGGCGAAATTTCACATCCTGACAAGTATCAGCGATATTGAGCTAATTCATCAATAATCGTAGTTACATTAATTGCAATAGGGTTACCACAATTACGATGCGACAATTATTAGTCCACGTTTGTGCGACACATCCTTGAGACAGCTTTCAGAGCATTACGTTAATGTCCCAGCCGTTGCGTGCGGTTCTTCAGGGACTCGAACTGACTGAACACTTTTTATTTTCTGAAATATTTAGGTCACGGTAAGATCTTTAACAAAAGAAAACGGACGGCCATTCTCTTTTAGCTAATGTGTGATGAATGCTAATGATAACTCAACAACTGCCACACACCCTAGAGGTGCCTCGCAGATATTGTGTACGTAAATGAAGACGCTTCGAATTCATGGTTTTGTGACGGTTACTGGAGTAAAGTACGCGCGATAATTCCATGAAACTAAATGTGGTTCTCGCGATCAATACGAAGGGTTAAGGTTAAGCAGCGGCGAAATCATTTACGTGTTATATACTGTTGTAACGCCGCGCTCCTTTCTTTAAGTTATTGTTTGTTTTGTGTCTTTAAAATATTTAAACAGTTTATTGTTTTTTTAATGTGTTTTGTTTTCTCTTATTTTTTGTTTTTGTTTTGATGTTTAATTTGTTTATTTTGTATTATCGTTGTTGGTTGTGAGGGGGTTGTTTAAGTTTGGAGAGGGGGGATTGTTGAAGTGGAGAGAGAAGGAGATAAATGAACCGTAAATAAAGCGCTACCAAAGAAAACGCGAAAGGCGTTACACTGTGCGCCACAATGGCGTGCCGTGGCCTCGGCGTTCGCGTTCAGATGGTCACGAGAGATACGGCGCACGCGAATCCATCCGAGAGAGGAATGGAATGGTATGCATAAATGTCACTCTAGGCGAGAGAAGGCAAGGGAAAGGAACAGAACCTCAGGGTGTCTCCGTTCCTCCGTCCGCTAACCATTTCCGGTATAAAAGGGAGTTTGAGTGACGTGTCGCTTCACTTAGAATTTGAAGGCTGGTCGCATTTCGAAGCAAATATCTCAAATTTCTAAATATTTCCAAATATCAGCCACTTGCCGCGTTGCTTCTCGAGATGTAAGCCGAGAACTAAGAAGCCTTCTTTCAATGGGAAATGGTACGCGCTCCACTTTAATCAAAGAAATGAGGAAATCCTTACACTGAGATCTCGTCAGATATTTAACAGGGTGTGGCTTATGTTTTATCGCCTATTTACAAAAATAAACCAATAACCTGCCGCGGATATTTTCACAGAATCACAAAAAACCTTGTGTCGTGAGGATATTTTATTAGCATGGTGTGAAGAAATGATTCTAGTTAAGGTGTATTTCTTAAAAATGTGTCCGCCGAGAGAGACAATTGATAATATTTTAATCATATTCTGAATACTTAACGAACAATATGTCCCGCATTCGATATGATGAACAAAACTGCACCCTTTCCCCTGTGCTATTCTTCTCGAAAATTAAACTCATAATTGATTGGTGTTCAATCGTAGCGTTTTAGGGAAAGCCGTGGAAAAAAGAGTATTTTTCTATCAAATGCATCTGCTTTTTTAAAATGTGAAACTGTTTTTAAGAATCGAAAAATTCCGGAAAAGTGAGAAAGTGCTCTGTTCGACCAAGATAGGACTACAAACCAGGTAACAGTGTGTGGAAACATTCGTGTGGAGCGTGGCACTCATGTGGATCGGAGGCATGGAAATGCGAACCAGAGCAGACTAAAAGCCATCGAAATCAGGTGATGGAGGAGGATGCTGAAGATGAAACAGACGAACAAAATAAGAAAGGATGAAGTTTACGGAAGAGTAGGAGAGGAAAGGACCATGCAGTAGCTACACTGTTTTTTTAGAAAGCGAAATAAAGTGTGACTTTTCGCTCGTAGTTCCTAAAAAGTGAATAAAAGTCAGAAAACCACTGGATTGGACGCACCAATCATAAGGCATAATGGGCTTATGAAGAGCATTATTGAAGGCAAAATAGGAGGAAAAGTCCCCATAAGAAGACCCAGGAATTAGTTCATGGACCAAATAAAGAGGAAAGTACATACATACATTTATTTAAGTTCTGAGACATTCTGTCCCCTGGAACATTTACAGAATATAAAACAAACGATAATGAACAGTCTCGTTTGTACTGATAATTTAACAGCAGAGGGTTGCCAAGATATTGTTTTAACATTAGTAGTAAACATAAGCACAAGCTGTTTACAGTTGAAAACGTTTTAGTAATTACAAAGACCAAAAACGAACAAACAAAAATGAGGCCTTATGATATACAAATATTGAATACATACAAGTAATGTTTATAAACATATTTAACTGATTCACTCCTCTGCATTAAATCATAAATGCAATACATTTTATATTTCATTGATTTGCCCCTCTTTCCTTGCCGTCAGTCGGCATATCATAGCAATACAGGGTAAACAGTAGAGGGGACAGTACGGTGCCTTGGGGGACACCTGCTCTGAGGGGAAAGAGTGCAGAGATCTGTGAGGTCACTCTTGCTCTTGCGTTTCTGTCTCTGATTAAGCAGTTAATGATGCGCAACAGGTTTGCACCTACCCTCCGAAATTTTTGACAGTTTACACGTCAGCCTATCATGTGCCATACACTGTCAAATGCCCTTTCTATGTCCAGGAACAGTGAAGTTGCATATCTGTTCCTGTTGATGGCTTCTGTGGCGGTGCAGGTGAGGAGTGGCAGAGGGTCGGTGGTGCATCTATGCGGTCGAAAGCCATATTGGTGCTGGGGCAGGACACCATTGGCCAATCTGATGGAAGCCTTTCGCTGTTATATGAGTGGGTGAACCCGATCGCGGTGTATCTTTAAGGTAGTTTGAGCGAAATTTCATTTTACTTATAAATCAATGAATTTGGTCTCATTTTAAAGAAAAATATCACACCCTTCTAACAACGCCTAAAATTCCACCACTTACCACATTGCTTCTATTATGAAAGTGTATTCTCATTACAACTAGCTTTCTTAGGTATATTCCAAGTTGAATTACTGCTATTTTTTGAAACTGGCCTCTTACTGATCTCGTTAGACTGAATACTTTCTTGGATATTTTTTCTATTAAATTTTGTTCGCGATGGTACCCGATTCGACCCACTAGCTGACCTACTCTCTGCCATACCCTCTATCCTAAAAAAGGTCTACAGTGATTGAATATGCTACTCGCTACACAGCTAGCTGCCTCGGCCGTGTAATGGACACCAGAACGGTTTAGAGGGTTTCTACATAATCGGATTGCCGGCCGAAGGTCGACGAAGGAGCCTCCAAGCGTCCGTGCAGAAGCGACGCAGCCTCTGGTTTATGCCCTCCACTCGGCTCCAAACCAGGGGTCCACGATCGATCCTGATGTCGGAGATTCTGTCGTATTTCCTGATGTCGGAGAGCCTGTAGGCGGGGACCACTGTCTGACGGCCAATTCCCTCGGTAAATTTTAATTGCACGAACTGTGGAAAATTGCACCGTTTAAACCGGCCAATAATGTGAACGCTTGCCTGAATCGAATGACTGAACGGAAAATATTAAGGTAGTTAGAGCGAACTATAATTTTACTTAGAAATCAATGAATTTGGTCTCATTTTAAAGAAAAATATCTCCCCCTTCTAACGACACCAAAAATTCCACCCCTTACTACATTACTTTCGGAGATATTTGCCATAATATACCACCCATTTTACTTGGGAAATGGTACGTGTATGCACTCCAGAGAGACATTATTTACAAAATGAGGTATTTCTAACACTTAGATGCCGTAAAAATACTAACAGCGCGTAGTTTGTATACTTTCTCAACTATTTTTTAAAATTAATGACATTGTTACCGAAGAAAATTCCTCGGGATCACAAAAAACCTTCCGTTTTGATGGAGTTTCAAGCGCACCGCGTGATAAAAATGAGTCAAGTTAGAGACTTATTTGGATATTTTCATTTAATTACGAAGTGCTAATAAGTTAATTGTGCATTTGTGTAATTAAATATGGAGAGGAATTAAATATATCTGTAGACCGGACGATATTAAAGAAGTGTACAATTACGTCCCGCGTGTAGTAATGCACTTATAATATCTGTCATATAAAACTATATTATTGCATCATTAATAATGCAATATTTAATTTATGAGTCCTACAGCTGGTGTAATTAAAACTTATAATTCGAATATGGTATCTATTATGACTAGGGAACTATATCGCTCGGACTACGTTAAGAGTTCGAACGAGTCGAATTTAGTGAGGCGAGTTCATTGTTGTCATTTGAAGGCAGCTTTACGCATGGCAGTCGATTTCTATCGGCGGGTTTATAGATGGAAGTCACTTCCATGACAGTAGCCTTTTAAATCGCTGACAATCGACACTTCGATGTGTTGGCTAGGACTTCCATGACAGTAGGGATCGATACTGGTTGTGATCGACCGAGGTTTGCACTTGCAGAGAAAATAGATTGGCTTCTATTCTGCCTGATAGTAGCATATCGATTCTGCGATATAATCGAATCGCTTCCGGTGACATCTTAGTCACATGACAGCAGACGGTGATCAAAAATATAAAAAAGAAAACTATTCAATTAGTGGTTGGAGGACTCATATTTGCTCATGGAAATATTTATTTGTACTGGAAAATATTATAAATGCCTAAGAAGCCCTAATTTAAGCTTTACGATGTGTCTCTTATTTGATAATTGTAATTAATGTCACAATTATTATACTTGAAACGACGTAATAATGTACAATTAAAGTGACTTGCACAAATTTATTTAATCTTCAAATGTCTATGGGACTCAAACAGCTGTGTACGAACGCCATTATTACCAACTGGAGGCAATCTTTGTAATGGCCGTACTCATTGTTTAAACTTCCGTCATCCAATTGTTTGGTTAAAGCCGTGAGTTGTGTGCAAGCAGAACGACTGACCTGCAAATGGCGACACGATTCGATATATCGCTGCATTCGCTACTTCCATGGAAATCAACTTAAAAGTGTAATGCCACCTTGTGGAAGTTGCGCAAATATCGATATCTCACATTATATCGCCAGTTGCAGGGAATCATTTTGTTTACATTTTACTTCCGGTTTTTTCATTGCCTCAAGCAATCGTGGATCTATTAAATATGCAATATTTACATTAATTGTGCATTATTACACCACATAAAGTACGAGAATAGATCCAATTCTTGTTATTGTTTACATTTCTAGAACAGACAAAAAGCTTAACATTTGCGTTCTCTTTAACAATTAAAACATATCCAAGGACTAATTATTGTTCGCATAATTTTTTTCCTATCCCATTATCTCATGAATGGCGAATTCCAGCGCATGATCTTAAGTGGAATATGGCGGTTGACATTTTTTAAACATTCTTAATAAGTTATTAAAATGTGCACTAACAATCTAACGATTAGTGCTCTAACAATCAGAGCCACCTATTGAGAGACTCGACCGCGGTAATCGTTCGCAAGGTGGCGCGCCGCCAAGGACGGGGAGGAGAGGATTAGGAGTGAATGAGATAAAGGTACAAAGAAGAATGAAGAATATTTAGATCATGAATATACATTATGGATTGTTATCTCGTCGCCAAAAACTGTTGTCTGGAATTCCATAAACAAACAACTTTTTGGAAAGTGGTGCCGCCTAGTGATGAAAGACGGAAGTTCAAAGGTCGCATGCCGCATAGTGATGAATGACGGAAGTTCAAATATAGATACAGTCGATAGTTTGTAAATAAACACATCGTACTGGTTTTACCATGAATATACATGGGTTTTACTTACAATTAATCGTAATGCAGTGGATAAAAAATGTATTACTACACGCGGGACGTAATTGTACACTTCTTTAATATCGTCCGATCTACAGATATATTTAATTCCTTTCCAAATTTAATTACACAAGTGCACAATTAACTTATTAGCACTTCGTGAATATCGCTATACGGAAATTTCATAATAATGCGAGGTGACTTCATGAGTATTCCCAATGGCCATCATTGTAGTGCAGGTAAAAAGGAATGCACTTACCGCTGAGTTGAACAGATTCTTATTTTTCAATCCAAGTCTCCTTATTTTGAGTTCTCGTAGACGCATGCCCTTCTTTGCATCCTGGTACGAAGCAAGTTCTGTTTAAACAAGGCATTCTCAATTCTCTATTTAAGCCGAACGGGCTTAATGCATTCCAATTAGAGTCAGAGTCTGGCAAACATCGTAGTCGGCACACGATGGACGTTTCACAAACCTCTTACACATTTTCTGTAATAGATATTTCCTCTTATATTTACAAAGTAACTTTTAGATCGCAAAAATAGCCATATATTATTCAAAGCATCAAGTAATTCATATCTCCTCGATCGTTATTTAATATTCACCACATTCTCACATTAGCAACAATTAACTACGTCTATTTACAATAACAACAGAAAAGACTCGAATCATAGTGGCGCCAAGGACTGGGCGAACTAACAGTGGAAATTTAGGCAACACGTAGCCTAGGTAACAATGCCAAACATCTAAATCCATAATATATATTCATGATTTAGATATTTGAACGAGAACGATGATTCGCAAATCGCTATTGCATTGTTCCACCTTTAGAGACGCGTGTTTGCACGCGACGGTGCGAGTGTCCACATTTAGATTTAGCTACTACTTCTACTCTCGATCTCTCATTCGATTGGTCGCGGAATCGAAAGTAAAATTGGAATCTCACTCCGTGCAATCCGATCGGAGTGTCTGTCTGCGCTTCCCACGGCGCGCGCCACAACTAACAGGTGCGCCATCCAATGGTTCCTATGCACGCCAAACCAATCAATCACACGGCGGCGGCAACGGAGCCTCATTGTTGCTGCCTTCCCCCACTCCCCCCGTTGCCTTCGAAACGCGAAGGAAATATCGCCAATGGATTGTTTAGTTACTCAAAAGTAAACGCTCCAGAAATATTTGTAACAGTTGAATGAATTTGGGTTGTTTTTGACGTCTGATACCATCTTGTGTGAGAGATACGACATGGAGGATAAAAAAGACAAGCGGTCTGCAGAATATCATTTTCATTCGCTCCCAAAATACGTGAGGGTATATGTATCGTTTAAGATTGTATTTTCATGTTTCATGGACTACGCATGTCTAGTGCGTAGGGTGTGTTTTGCGGATGTAAGGCAAGTGCGCTGTTATGTTACGCGAAGTGATTAGCGCCCTAGTGCGAATTGGAAGCACCCTAAGGTTGCGGCCTTCGAGGATTCTTCGTTTCTCACTCAGTGCTTTCAAATGCTGTTCCTTCACGTCGGAGACATCGGTGAATACCTTCCCCGTTCAATGGAAGAATGCGAGACGAGGGGACATTTGGCGTCGTTTCTAGTATCATAGAGTAAGTGTATATATAGAGTGGCAAACAATGCTACGAACTGCACATTTATTTTTGAGAGCTTTGGGAATAATTTCTCAGGTGCCACCACCTTAAGGGAGGAAGAATTTTGGCTTATGGAGAAGGCCACTTGGAGGCGCTAGTGGTACTCGGTGATTTTGCATCAACATACACAAGAGTGGATTTACCATGGCTGTTGCGTGCTTTTAATCGAGTATCAATTGTTTTGTCGTTCCTATGATTCATCGGGAAACAGTTGACTCCGTGTTTGGTAATCGCGTGTCTTATTATAGTGACGTGAATTCCATTAATTATAGACGATGCGCATTGAAGGGGGTGACTTATCACCTTGTATCAAGCACATTAAAACTCACGTTTAATTTGGTCTCGAAATCATATCATCGTAGGGAGATCTGGTGTGGGGGAGTCATAATCTGGAAATAGTTGGAGATGTTGTTGAGGAATAGTTGGTTACATTTTTTTCCTTTAATCACTCAATAAGGTTTGTTTCCGTTGCTATGGGTCGACTAGTGGACATCCAGGCACCGAAATCATCTTAAGAACATCATGTGAGTTATGCGACACTAAATGAAGTGGCCGTGTGTCAAAGCTCAATTGTTATGGTTTGTCGTGCAATTTCGATACACCTGTTCCATCTATCGGCCAAAGTATTATTTGAAAACTCATATCCGAATCTCCCTATCTCTTTGCCACTCTATATTCTATTCCCTTCGCATTCGTGACTTGAAAGGACTCGTACCCTCTGACTACCAGTCTGACCTACTCACGAAGGACTGGAGTACAACCTTTTCTGCTGGTACCATTGATAATAAACTTGATGCGTTTAATCTTAACCTATTGAGTTGCATTAACTCTCATGCGCCCATACGAACTCGCCTCTACAAGCGACCTCCGTCGCCCTGGTTAACTGATGAAATTAAAACTCATATCAACGCGAGAAACAAATTTCGACTTACCTTCATTCGCACCAGACAAAATTGGGCCTTCTCAAAATATAAATCTCTTAGGAATAGGGTCAAATCGCTCATTTACGACGCCAAACGCTCGTATTACGCTTCTGCCCTTTCTTCTCTTAAGGATTCAAACAGTGTCTGGCGACAGCTGCGAACTCTTGGTCTAATACGGCAACGCGACGCAATAGATAATTGCAACTTCTCGTTGGACCAGTTTAATGTACACTTCACTGGCAGTCTGGCCGGAAACAACACCCATTTTTCTAGTAACTTAGCTCGTTTAGACCCTGTTATGCCTTTTAATAACAATAACTTTTATTTTAAAAATATCTCATTAGAGTCACTACAAAAAGCTCTTCGCAGCTCTAAATCCAGCTCTGTGGGTGTTGATAATATCTCCATAGACTTCATTATTAAAGCTGGAGACGTATTACTCCCATTCATTCTCGACATCTTTAATCATTCCTTTCTCACATCAGTCTTCCCATCTACTTGGAAAAAATCAATAGTTGTACCTATAAAAAAATCTAAAAATCCTAAGACCATTAACGACTATCGCCCTATATCATTATTATGTACTCTCTCAAAAGTTCTTGAGAGAATAGTACACCAGCAAGTTCTCGACTACCTCAACAGTCAAAATAAACTGGATCCCTATCAATCGGGATTCAGGAAGAGCTTCAGTACGCAATCTGCTCTCATCAAAGTTACCGACGACATCCGTCTTGCTATTGACCAGTCGAAGGTAACAATACTTGTCCTGTTCGACTTCAGTAAGGCCTTCGACAGAGTTGACCATGCCTGCCTTCTCAGTAAAATGAAGCTGCTCGACTTCTCCGCTTCTGCTCTTAACTGGTTTCTCTCCTATTTGACTGGGCGGCAACAGGCAGTTCGGGACTCTCAGGGTAATCTATCTTCCTGGCTACCTACCGTGAAAGGTGTCCCCCAGGGATCCGTCCTTGGTCCCCTGTTGTTTGCTATCTACATATTAGATCTCCCTAAAGTAATTAAAAATTGTAAGTATATGCTATATGCGGACGACTTGCAAATTTATTATCACTGTCATCTGCAAGACCTAAATGAAGGGATCGCTCAAATTAACAGGGACGTTGACGCCGTGGCAAACTGGGCCAAAGCGAACTTTCTTACCCTAAACTGTGAGAAAACCAAAGCAATCATTATTGGTACAGCGAGGATTATAAATAAAATAAATTTCGGTGAAGTCCCCAATGTCATTCTAGACAACCTTGCTGTTCCATATTCCAACGTCGTTCGGAACCTGGGAATATTAATGAACACTAACCTCACTTGGCACGACCATGTACTACAAATTTCAAATAGAATCAATAGCACAGTCTATCGACTTAAACTTTTCAAGCACCTACTACCTTTTCACACTAAAAAGTTACTTATCACCACACTCGCTTTTCCGCACTTTGACTATTGCTCATTAGTCTTCAGTGACCTGACTAATGAACAAAAAGAGAGACTCCAGCGGTTGCAGAACTCCTGCATTCGATTCATTTTTAATATTCGCCGTGCCGAGCACATCACTCCATATAGAGCACAACTAGCCTGGCTCAATATAGAAAACAGACGCCAATACATGCTCTGCACATTTCTTTACGTGCTATTTTCCCGGAGAGAACCTCGGTACATTTACGACCTATTTAGTAGACCTCCACTATCTCGGAGCATGTCTACCAGGAGTGACCCTGCCAATCTGTACTGCCCCGCGCATCGTACCTCAAAATATCACCTATCTTTTGTAGTCAGCGCCACGGCAACATGGAACTCTCTACCGTACCATATAAAATACAATCAGACTCTCTCTACCTTTAAATCCAAAACATATCATTACCTGCTTGCAAAGTAATTCCAAACTTGGTACTTTGGACTTCTCACGGTTGATATCTAATAAGTTTTTCTTACATATTTTACTCTCTTTGTGGTACTTAATGCTTGGTTTATTGTACATTGTCTTTGGTTCCGAACCTTTTACTTTTTACCATGGATTTCTCACTGATAAACATTGAATGAGTTTTTCTCACACCTTCTTCACTCTCTGTGGTTCTTAAATGCTTATTTTGTTGTATATCGTTTTTTATGCTTATATTGTTGTATATTGTATATTGTGAGAGCTGAAAATCCCATTGTTTTTGATAATTGTTTTTGATAACTTTTGTTTTAGATAACTTTTGTAATGCTCTTAGGGGTGATGTACCCAGAGCAAATAAAGCATTCTTATTCTTATTCTTATATATGTACTTACTCTATACTAGTGCACTCTTGTAGTTGGTTTTGGTACCCCCTCCTCCTGCGCCACATCGGCCCACAACATTGGCCAGAGTGAGCTTGTAACGAGGGCACGGCAATCAATCGAAGCAGAAATCATATCATCGTAGGGAGATCTGGTGTGGGGGAGTCATAATCTGGAAATAGTTGGAGATATACATTATTTTTCCTTTAATCACTTGGCGATGCCACTTTATCACTTCCTCCCTCGTCTGTCCGTCTCTCGCGGATTACAGGGCGACGGCCATTGGAATGGCCGCGGATATCATTTCGCCTCCGTCTCAACTAGGGTTGTCAGGTTTTATAACTGAAAATAAGGGAGACTCTGAAATTTGCTACCGCGTTGTATCTATGTGGCATGTAACACTATACTGTCGAATGTTTTCTATAGTATTTCAAATTTTAGCTTTGATGAGTACAATGTTATTCCGGTTCTAGAACCTAGTACCAACATTTTCTTACACGCATGCACATTTGAGTATATAACAAAAAAATTGTAAAAATAATTTAATATCGGCAGCTATGATGCCAATGTACAGTTCGATATATCGCTCAGAATATTTCGATAATCGAAGTTGAATCGTTAAAAATCAAACAAATATTGCACTTGAACCACACAATATTAAAAAGTACAATGAAATACGGGAGAAATGTTCTTAAAATCGTGAAACGGGAGACTGAAAAAAATAAGGTCAAAATACGTGAAGACTCGGGAAATACGGGAGACATGGCAACCCTAGTCTCAACTTTCATTCGATGCTCTTTTTTTCTCTAACATTTCCAAGGAATTCCGCTCTCTAAATATTCTCCATTTCTTCCTCGTTAAGTTATTCGGAGCGATTCTCGTTTGTTTACAGATTTGCGAGAAAATTTGCTCGCGTGCTGTCATTAGATTAATCATGATGGCCACTGCTTCTGCCGTTTCTGAGCGATTGGAACTCTCCCCGGATGTGGAATCGTTTGCTTGGGAGTCTCTATCTGTCGAGTAGAGTGACTCGATAGAAGATTACCGGATCACGCAAGGTTAGGGCATCTTCATTCTACCCTGCAAGCCTCCACGTGGGCGTGTGGCAGTGAGTGTTGGGACACCAGCCATAAAAAGACTCGGAAGATTAGTTTTTTAATGAGAGGTGAACGGTGAAGTGTGTTTCTCCGGTGTCATTATGCGGTGCTAAGCTCCGGTGATATTGTGGTCATTTATTGTGCATGGAAAGAACGAATTTTTGTTCATACCTGTTGGGAAATGTATCTCTCATGTCTAATGACTTCTGTCGGACCTAGAAATGTAGTGTGGCCTAAAAAATTGATTTCTCTGTGTCGCTCTGAAACACACTTGTTCTGAATATCTCAAGAGAACTAAGCCTAGGATGTGGTTTCCGAATTTCTTGCGGCTCCTTACCTAATCTATCTTAATAGGTTTTAAATACTATGTGTTCGCTCGTTGGATTTTTTACGCAGCGTACAGGTTTCCTTTATCTTTTATTTTTTTTCGGTTCAAATCCTCGGGTCTCAAACAATGGCAAATGTTTCGAGGCGTCGGCCTAACCAGTTCGAAGTAGCGCCTCTATTCCACTTTTACATCTACATAATACCCCCCGCGAGCCGCCGCTTGGGTGAGTGGCCGGGGGTGATAGGTCACCAGCCGTGTAAATAATGTAAACGTTTTGGAGGTGAAATGGTGACATGTCCAATGAGAGTGTATTTGGAGGAGCTCAGTCTTTATTGCGGTCGCTTATTGTGCGCGGAAAGAACGAGTTTATTGTGCCTATCTGTTCGGCAGAGTATCTCTCTTTTATTATCGCATCTGTCAGACCTAGACATGTAGTGAGGCGTCATGATAATATTCTCTGTGTCACTCTGAAAAATATCAGTTCTGAATTTATCAAGCAACTTAAGCCAAGCGTGTAGCCTCCGAGTCTCTAGGGCTCCCACCTTAATCCCTCTAGAAGTTGTGAGACACTATATGTACGCTCGCAGCAGTTTTTAACGAAAAATGGGCTTCGTAACATACATGTGACGATTCTCCTGTCACACGCTAAATATGATGTGTATACGAAGTCAGCCTATGATGACGATCTATTATTCCCTGGGGATAAGATGGTCTCGCACGCGCAGAGATTCGATCACAAGTTTCCGATTCCCCGGAGTAGTTCGATTGGCGAAGTTTGCGACCTGAGGCGTTAGATGGCAGCCCTGTAGTAGGTGCGAATCCTCGATGGGATTCTTTAAAGGGTCGCATCACACAGAATGTATGGGCGCCATGAGTTAAGCCCGCCGGTTGAATCTGTGGCTCTCCATGGCTAACCATCGTGGCGGAACTCTGAACTCTACGAATCGGAGAAAACTATGCAGTTCTATTTCACAAGGAAGTACTACATTTTAATGTCAGGAAATACCTCTTAAGATAGTTTGTGCGAAATATCATTTTACCAAGAAATCAATGAACTTGATCTCATTTTAAAGAAAAATAATTCACCTTTCCAGTGACACCAAAAATTCAATCCCATACCGCATTACTTTCCGAGATATTTGCCAGAAAATACAACAGCCGTTTTACATGGGAAATGGTACGTGTATGTTCTCCAGAGAGACCTTAAATTAAAAATGAATCATTTCCTACCCTTAGATTTCGTCAAAAAATCAATTGTGTGAAGTTTATGTGTTTTCTCAACTATTTTTGAAAATTAACCATATTGTCGCCGTAGTAAATTCTTCGGGATCACATTAAACCTTCCGTTTCGATGGAGTTTCAAATGTACAGCGTGAAAAAAATGAGTCAAGTTAAAGATTTATTTAGATATTTTCATTTGATTACTTACAATTTCTGTCATGTAAAACTATATTATTGCACCATTAATAATGCAATTATTAATTCGTGTGTCTCACAGCTGGTGAAATTAAAACGTATATGTCGAATACGGTCTCTATTATGATTAGGGAACTATCTCGCTCGCACTGCCTTAAAGTATTAATTGCTGAGAAACTACGTTGTAACTAAAAAGCTACCGTGCTCGTCAGACATCATGGAATATTATTCGACCTCCGTTGTTCATCAGCATTTATCTCTACAGAAGAAAATCCAATATAAAACGGGTACGCCATATTCCATCCCATTGCTAAGTTTTTGAGCTGGGTGCACTGAATACGAGTATAAACAGCGTAAAATAATTGAAATCGCGTCATTTGTTCGATTGACTCGCGTGGAATCCATTTTTTAATACGAGGTCTTTACATCCGGATTCTGCAAGTGGCGAAGTTTTATGCGTCGTGAAGAATTCAACGCAAGGTGTCTATGAAGGAATTGAGGGAATCGTTTGACTCATCAATCTACCGTCGTTTCCTACTGTGGATGTAAATATAATACATCTTCTTATTTAGGTGGACCGTTGGCTTCTTTTTCAGTCTTCAAGCATCATGATTATTTCATGTTCAAAAAGAGTCATGAAATATTTTTAAAATGGAAATTGTCTTGCCTGAAGAAGATATATATAAATACATCGCAAGGTAGGCAAAGGCATGTTACTGAATTTTTATTGACCAAAGTACTGTGAAGAAAATAATTGAATCTTAGATTAAAACGTGGCCGACAGCAAGATTCATAATTGTTTATGTCATAATATGATTTAATTATAGACATTTGGCGAATTATATACGTAAAGATATTTGAGCCGGCCGCATATATGGCGACGTCATTCTACACTCTTTATCGGCTCTCATTTGCGGTCGGCTTCATCTTATCTTCACTCGCGGCTTATGTTAGGATTGAGTGCTGTTATGGATAGGATGCAACCGCATGGATTGGATTGTGGCTTTCTCAAAGTCCTTTAACTCCCTTTCAGATAAACCGTTAGGGATCGTAACACTATAACTTTTTATGGGGTAGTGTAATGGTCTGCGCATTGGCTCGGCTAGCCTGAGGTCCGTGGTTCGATTCCAGATCTTGGGCGATGTTTTCTTGTGGCAGTGTCAACGTTAAACAGTTCACTGTAATTTCATTGGTCGTTGTGAATCCGATGATTGGTTTGAAACTGCAGTCTTCCATCATAGATCTTGAACATCAGGATCAAGACACGTCCATTTCGCAATGGGAATTCACGTTGCTCGTCCATCGGTACCCACTCAATATAAGGTGGGAGATAGCACATGTACTCCAATTGACACATGCTTTCTCGGGAATAAATATATTCATGGCTAACACAGCATCAATTCTAACAGAAAATCGCTTTACTGTGAAAAGAAACGGAACTGCCTTTACGGAATCTCTCCTTGCAGCCAAACGCACTGCACGTATTCGCCATGATGTTGACCCGAATCACGTGACTCACGACGAGCTTATGTTGAACACGTCGGCGTGACGTTATGCACCATCTAACTATATTCAAGATCTATGTTTCCTATCCAATGCTGGTTCCCTTACTTCTCTGGATCCCTTCCTATTAACATACTTTCCTCTCTATTTAGCCTATAATATGTACATATTTATTCATTGGCCTTCCACTCATTCTCCCCATTTGTCCTTCACTTATATTCTTCGCGAATCCATTTTGCCTCAGGATGTGTCCAGTCCATCTGGTTTTTCTGTTCTGTAGACTGTTCCATATCGTCATTTTCTAATCTACTCTTCTGTCTACTTCATCGCTTCTTATTCATCTACATCTACATAATACCCCGCGAGCCGCCGCTTGGGCGTGTGGAAGGGGGTGTTAGGTCACCAGCCGTGTAAAGGTGTAAGTTTTTTGGAGATGAAATGGTGACATGTATTATTATAGGAGTGTATTTAGTGGATCTCATTTCTATTGTGGTCGCTTGTTGTTCGCGGAAATAATGAGTTCTTGTACCTATCTGTTCGGCAGTGTATCTCTCTTATTTTATCGCATCTGTCATACCTAGAGATGTAGTGAGGAGTCATGATAATATTCTCTATGTCGCTCTGAAAAATATCAGTTCTGAATTTATCAAGCAACTTAAGCCTAGCGAGTAGCCTCCGGGTCTCTAGGGTCTCCCACCTTAATCCCTCTAAAAGTTGTGAGACACTATATGTACCCTCGTAACAGTGTTTAACGAAGCGCGCTGCTTTCATTTGTATTTTATTATTTTTTTTTGGTTAAATCTATTTGACCAGGGACCCAAATGCTCGCGGCGTATTCGAGGTGTGGCCTAACCAGAGCGAAGTAGCATCTCTCTTTGACTCTTTCATTCGAGGACCTTCCTATTATACGCTTAACAAAACCTATTTTCCTTAATGCTGGGTCACATATGTTCTGTATCTGTAATCCCCACAATATATCAGATGTTTAGGTAATTCCAAGATATTTTACGGCATCTGAAGACTGTATGTTTACTCCACCCACAGTATAGGCATGGCATTTTTGTGATGACTTTCGGAGGAAGTGCATTTGCTGATATTCAATTCTAACCCTCACGTCTGGCGCCACGAATTTTATCTGTCCATTCGATCTTCAGAATCTTCATCCAACACCAGGTTTTGAGAGTTTATTATCTTTTGCGGTCTCTCTCTCTTTTCACTGATTTATGCCTCTGATCAGTTAAAGTGCCATTTTTCACACGAGATATGTAGTGTTTCATATATGTATCTACTGTTTTAGCTCGTTCGCAGTTCTATCTGCTTTGAAAATTGCAGTTGTTTTTCTTATCTTGAACGCTCCCTTTGCATGGTCTGCTCTGCACATGACGACCGTTGTACATCTTCCGTCGCACGGGTTTTTTTACTTCCGAGATGGGTGCTGGAATCCACTGGATCCTAATTCCCTCATCTCACTGTCACTTCTCACAGCTTCTCTATTCCGCGTACACCTGGATTTTTGTCTTCGTCTGGAATATTTTCATGCTGTATTCTTGAATAATTTACTCGCTTGTATTTTTTCATCCTTGAAGAATATCGCGATATCCTGCTATGACTGCGATATCATCTGCGAAGCGTAGCATGTTTTTTTCTTTTTCGTCAATATTAATTCCGCTATAGGTATGTAGCTACTCGAAAAATGTTAAATATGCGCAAATTGGTTTTTCTACGAGGAAATTAATTCATAAAGTTGTCGTGACCAAGGGAAGCGTTTGTTGTTCACTAAATAGCCAATCTTCGACTGTTACATAACAGCAAATTTCTTGATTCGAGGAATAATGATTATACATGGAAATCAAAAAAGCCTATGTTCAATAATATGATCATGCCAACATGTCTCTTAAAGATACATATATCGGAATGAGGTCAGTTTATTTGGGTTATTCCGCAGTTGTTTCAAGTTAACGGACAACAGTTTCGCTAACGTTAAAGCTAGCGTCGTCAGGTCCTGAATGAGCTGCAGAGATTCATGTTCCTTTAACGTAACGCGGGAAATCATACATCGGCCAGACATTGAGATCCTTAAAATGTAGAATGGAGGGGAACACCAAAGGGCGACCGAAAAGAAAAATTTTCGCCATTCTGCAGTGGCAGAGCACGCCTGGTCAGAACCCGGCCACGTCATAAACTTTGAAAAATGTAAGATCATCGCCAGAGAAAATAAATGTTTCCCCCGGCTAATACGAGAGGCGATTGAAATAGCCAAAAACAATGAAAATTTCAAAAGGCATGACGGTTATCCTCTCTTCTCAACGTTCAAACGTCTTTTACAACAATCGAGTTCAAAGGTCCAGCCGGCCAATCAACGTGCGCCTGAATAGCTCAGGCGTTACGTATATATAAAGGAACAAGAATCTCTGCAGCTCATTCAGGACCTGATGACGCTAGCTGTAATATTAGCGAAACTGTTGTCCGTTAAAATGAATCAACGCGGGAAGAACCCGAATAAAGTGACCTCAATAAATCACGGAAACACGGAATAAACCGCGGAAGCCTCCGTACCAATCATATCTCAGAATGTTTGCGTTCGGTTTCACTCCATGGATGGAGAGTGAGATTATCGACAGTCATGAGTTTCCACATTCTACGTGTTTCGCCGCAGAGCGGAAGGAGGGGTGGTCTCTATTATGACTAGGGAGCTATCTCGCTCGGACTACCATAAGAACCCTTGCCTTGATACTAACCCATCGCTGCCCCCGCATGGTCGTGAAATTAGGCCAAAGGCTTGAATTTGTGACGCCATTAACTGATTTATGAAAATAAAACAGCTGGAAAGATTGCACACACACACACACACACACAGGATAAAATGTGTGGACGCAATGAAAACAAAGAGTGATGACTAATGTAAATAATTAAATAGAATATATTGTGTGGTTGTTTTATTATTGATTAAAACAAAAACCCAATTATATTAAATGCCCGCCACCGCTTTTACCGCCACCCTGGCGGTGGGGGTGGGGAAGGAGGGGAAATCCGGGGTAAGTACGTACACACATTCACGAGAGAGGGAGGGAGAGGGGGGGGAATGGGAGGAGATAGTGATTTGTCCCTTCGTGGTCGATCTTCCCAAGAGCGCGCACGAGTCGCCTCACTTTTTTTCTCCCCTACCTGTGCACGTGTCAGTGTCCGGACGCCCGTCCATTTGCCTCAAATTGATGGCTCTTCCTGTGGTCCTGTTGCAATGTAACCACCAATGTCGTCGTCTCCTGCAAAAAAATGCTGCGTTCGTACGATTTGGTTTCTAGAACTACTGATTCGGATGCTCGCTAATAGATGGCAAACGAGCTCCCAAAAAACGCTCTCCACTGACTGTCACATGGTGCGGTGAAATGCATTTCTCCAAATATAAGTTTCAAAAGGGAAACCACTTACTTCACAGCTCCTCCGGCTTCACCAAAAATGCTTTGTTCAAGGGTATCTTCGACGTATGGATAATATATTTCATACTTAGAGAATACAATTTCGTACTTTGCATTGTATTGTAAATTGTATTATCTAAGTGTGGATACTATTAATTTCCACGAAGTGAAGCCTTAAACTATAGAGTGTATATAATATGGTTCATTTAATATAGTTTGGTTAGGTTATTTATTTATTTTTCGGGCATTTAATATAATTGGGTTTTTGTTTTAATCAATAATAAAACAACCACACAATATATTCTATTTAATTATTTACATTAGTCATCACTCTTTGTTTTCATTGCGTCCACACATTTTATCCTGTGTGTGTGTGTGTGTGTGCAATCTTTCCAGCTGTTTTATTTTCATAAATCAGTTAATGGCGTCACAAATTCAAGCCTTTGGCCTAATTTCACGACCATGCGGGGGCAGCGATGGGTTAGTATCAAGGCAAGGGTTCTTATGGTAGTCCGAGCGAGATAGCTCCCTAGTCATAATAGAGACCATATTCGAATTATACGTTTTAAGTACACCAGCTGTAAAACCCATCAATAAAATATTGCATTATTAATGGTGCAGTTGTATAGTTTTAAATGACAGAAATTGTAAGTAATTAAATGAATATATCCAAATAAGTCTTTAGCTTGAATCATTTTTTTCGCGCGGTGCGTTTGAAACTCCTTCAAAACGAAAGTTTTTTTTGTGATACCCAAGAACTTACAGCGGTGACAACATGATTAAATGCTCAAAAATAGTTGAGAAAACATACAAACTACACGCTGTTGGTATTATTACGACATCTAAGTGTTAGAAATTCCTCATTTTGTGAATAATGTCTCTCTGGAGTGTATGCACGTACCATTTCCCTTAAAAACGGGCTGGTATTTTTTGGCAAATATCTCCGAAAGTAATTTGATAAGGGGTTGATTTTTTGGTGTTATTAGAAGGGCGAGATATTTTTCTTTAAAATGAGACCAAATTCATTGATTTCTAGGTAAAATGATATTTCGCTCAAACTACCTTAAAGAGTGGTGCCCAGACCTCTTCATTCTCCATGTCGTCAAAACATGGCAAGAGTCGTGAATGGCCGTGTGTTTATTTTTGAGTGCCCATTTTAATCATACTGAAGTGGCCTTGAGCCTACAAAATGTTAAAACGTTGATGCGTCATCCCATGAACTTCTTTCGGACTGATCGAGTTGCCATGCCATTTACGTTTGAGTTGCTCCATAGTGCGTTTAATGTGACGGTTGCCGACGCTCATCCATTGGACGTTTTCTGTCATTATGGTTTGAGCGGATTTTTTTCCCAAGTCATTATGGAGATCATATTTGAGTTTTTTTTAAAGTCATCAGCTGTAAGAACCATGGAAACAATTACTGTAATATTGTTGTCGCAAAAATATTGTTTTGCACGACTGAAATACTCTGTGATTAACCAAATGTCAATGTTAAACTTTTAAACGTGACTCAATTTTTTTCGTGCCGTACGATGAGAACTACTCCAAGACCGAGGATATTTTTGTGATTCCTTTTAAATTATAGCCATGAGTAATTGATTAATTATAAAAATATTTGAGAAAGCATGCACAATAGGCATCGTGAAGTTTACAATGGCATCTAGGCGTTAAAAATTCCTAGTTTTTTTTTAAATCAAGTCACTCTGAAGTGCATATGCGCACCATTTACTATGCAAAGTGACCGATATTTAAAAAAAATAAATATCTCAAAAAGAGGTATGGTTAGTGGCTGCCACTTTGTAATCTTTAGAAAGGCGAAATATATATTTTTTTTTAATGTACTAGCAACGTGTGAGGGATATTATCAGTGGCCGATATTTTGGTGTATGGGATATTTCTTCATGTAGTGTGTCACAACTTTTAGGGGGATTAATGTGGGAGCCCCTACAGACTTGGAGGCTACATGCTAGGCTTAGGTTGCTTGATAAATTCAGAACTGATATTTTTTAGAGCGACATAGAGTAGAACTTTCAGAGAGAATATTATCATGACTCCTCACTCACACATCTCTAGGTCTGACAGATTCGATAAAATAAGAGAGATACACTGCTTAACTGATAGGTATACAAAAACCCGCCCACGGTCCTCTTATATTAAGTGGTTAAATACATCCGGTATAACTTGAAAGTGGCAATGGTCAGGAGGCAAAGCGCCGGAATCCGCTTTTGCGAATTCAAAATGTTGCCAGGGCCTCTGCAAGCAGCCATTGGAATGGCCATTTTCCAAGTTTTGCTGGATTGTGCGTTATTTTACATTGAGTATTACTTAATCTTCCATTAAACCAAATTTTCTGAATCCAGGAATAAACATTCCGTCTATTCTCAAAATACTGAAGTTCGGCGTCCTAAGTTAGACATTTTTTAACCTCGTGTGATTTAAGCATAGGGCAACATCATTGATTTTTCTGCCTCGTGATTGCCTTCCCCGAACGACATTGACCACGTTTACAAATTGACTGCATTCCTATCAACTTCGCTATCGTATTGGACAGACTATTAACGAGTCTTGAACGAGGAATGATTTCTATCTAGAGAAAGCCTTAAACAAAGAATGACATTGGATCTGCAATAACTAAAAATATTAATTGAGACTTTATTATATTAATTATTCCCACTTGTATGGAAAAAGATGTTTGTTAAACCATAGAGTAAGTAGGTACATATAGAGTGGCAAAGAGATAGGGAGATTCGGATATGAGTTTTCAAATAATACTTTGGCCGATAGATGGAACTGGTGCATCGAAGCTGCACGACAAGCCATAACAAATGAGCTTTGACACACGACCACTTCATTTAGTGTCGCATAACTAACATGATGTTCTCAAGATGATTTCGGTTCCTGGATGTTCACTAGTCGACCCATAGCAACGGAAACAAACCTTATTGAGTCGTCGAGACCAAATGAAACATGTGCTTGATACAAGGTGATAAGTCACCCCCTTCAATGAGCATCGTCTATAATTAATCGAATTCACGTCAATATGATAAGACACGCGATTACCAAACATGGAGTAAACTATTTACCGATGTATCATAGGAACGACAAAACAATTGATACTGGATTAAAAGCACACAACAGCCATGGTAAATCCACTCTTCTTTATGTTGATGTAAAATCACCAAGTACCTCTAGCGCCTCCAAGTGGCATTCTCCGTAAGCCAAAATTCTTCCTTCCCTAAGGTGGTGGCACCTGAGAAATTCTTCCCAAAGCTCTCAAAAATAAATGTCAAGTTTTTAGCATTGCTTTGCCACTCTATATATATACTTACTCTATGGTTCAACAAAATGCGAAACTTTCACTGGACCGCGTGTTCGCCGCGCAGTCATCTTTCCTAAGTAAGTTTAAAAGAACGCCTTTCTCATCGTTCCGTTCTTTCCAGGAATAGTCGAGAGAGAGAGCGAGAGAGAGAGAGAGAGAGAGAGAGAGAGAGAGAGAAGCCGGCGAAAACGTGCACTGGGGCGAAATGAAAGCTCTGATTACCATTAACTATTTTGTGTTTAATATTCAGAGGATATTCCGTTTCCGATTCGTCCCCACGACCCAAGATTATGCAGCTCTTTGAGCACGCATGCGAATATTGCAATCGCGCACTCCTTTCATCTCCAGTCATCTCAACCGTGAGATAGTGTTTTTGTTACAAAGTTCTTGATTTGATTGTCTTTGAATCCTTGGAATATGTTTCCGCTAAAATGTGTCTTTGAGCCTGCTTCCATGGGACCAATTTATCTCCCGGAAGTGACGTCAGGAGAGCTGTTTATCTACCACCTCCTCCCACCTCCCTTAAATAAAAAAAAATTTGGTCGTGAGTTAACTAACAGACCCCATGAGCACAATCGACGCGAGCGCCACTCATCTCCCTGTCGCCCTGAGGTCAAAACTCTCTCTGGATCGCGGGACAAAGAGAGGAGCTATCCGATGGACGGACGGAAGCGCGCCTTTTAAGGAATACAAACAGCTTTTGGGAGTGTTGCTTTTGAAACTCGACTATCAACACTAAACGAGAGAAAACGCCGGTCCGAAAGACTGCGAAATATTATGCGAACAGAGAAAGTTTCCATTCAAGTTCTTAAAGTTCTGGCGCGCATCGGAACACTTCTATGTGCACTTGAAGAGCACATGAACGTCGTCGAATGGTACGAGATGTGCGCTGGCGAAATGTTTTGTAACCTTCTACAGGTTGGCATAACATTCTATGGGTGAAGAAAAGTCTCAGATAGTCTTGTTTATATTCTCGCATTCGTTTATAACAAGTATTGTAAAACGCATGAATATATATATTATGGATTTAGATGTTTGGAATTGTTGCCTAGGCTACGTGTTGCCTAAATTTCTACTTTTAGTTCACCCAGTCCTCGGCGACACTTTGAAAAAAGTCTTTTCAGTTGGTATTGTAAATAGACGTAGTTATTTGTTGCTAACGAGAGACTGTGGTGAATATTCAATAACGATCGAGGGGATATGAATTGCTCGATGCTTTGAATAATATCTTCCTATTGTTGTGATCTAAATATTACTTTGTAAATATGAGAGGAAATATCTATTACAGAAAATGTGTAAGAGGTTTATGAAACGTCCATCGCGTGCCGACGACGATGTTTGTCAGACTCTGATTCTCATTTGAATGCATTAAGCCCGTTCGGCTTAAATAGAGAATTGAGAATGCCTTGTTTAAACAGAACTTGCTTCGTACCAGGCTGCAAAACAGGGTATGCGTCTACGAGAACTCAAAATAAGGAGACTTGGATTGAAAAATAAGAATCTGTTCAACTCAGCGGTAAGTGCATTCCTTTTTACCTACACTGCAATGATGGCCATTGCGAATACTCATGAAGATACCACATGTCAAGTGTATAATTACGTCCTGCGTGTTGTACTACGTTTTTTATCTACTGCATTATGATTACTTGTAAGTAAAACCCATGTATATTCATCGTAAAACCAGTAAGACTTGTTTATTTACAAACTATCGACTGTATTTACATTTGAACTTCCGTCTTTCATCACTAGGCAGCACCACTTTCCAAAAAGTTTTTTGTTTACGGAATTCTAGACAACAGTTTTTGGCGACGAGATAACAATCCATAATGTATATTTGAGGTAAAACGTGTGCTTTTTATCACAGAATAATGGAAAACTTTACAATCGACATGTTTGACTTCTTTCCTGAAAATTTATGTACTTGACAACGGTCACACCAGCCATTATCGACGTTCTTCCGTTGCTTAGCGCACATCAACGTCATCCGCGATATGTTTTCAAGTGCACACGTCTAATGCGATTGGAAGGCAAGTTCGCGCTGTCGTGTTATGCTGGGCGATTAGCCCACCAGAGCGACATGGAAAGCACCCATTATGTTTCATGCTGGGTGTCCCGGAGTTCTGAGCGAATGCGTGTCTCTTGCATTTCCTGGAGAGGTGGGCGATGGGAAGAGCTCTAAGCACTGCTGCCCTATTAATTCGTTAAACGGTTTCAAGGCTTCCCGACCGACGTGGGCCGTGGACATTCAATTCCCCACCGGGGATCGACGCCGTTTTCAGAGAACGACGTGTGAGTGTGTTTATCCCTTTCCTCAGTGGAGCGCCGAGGGTTTGTGTGTACTGCAAGCACTGCAAGCTCGAGCCTTAAGATGGAATATGGACGAAAAATTCTGGGATAATCCTTTTTAGTCAATTCTGGAGCTCTTTTGTTTTGAATTTTATATTTTGAAGGTGTCAATTTTTATCCTAAATATATTTAATTGTAATTAAAAATTGTTTAACCCTTTTAGTACGGTACGACGTGATATCACGTCATGGTTGTCTTTACGCTGGTGCTGATGACGTGAAATCACGTCAATTGTACCGTGAGTGTTCCAGCTTTCAGTAGGGAACTTTCGCTAGGCCCTCTAGTGAAAGCAAGAACACTCGCGGTACCCTTGACGGGATTTCACGTCATCAGCACCAGCGGTAAGACAACCATGACGTGATATCACGTCATTCCGCACTCAAAGGGTTAAAAACTGGTGTCGAATTTTCTGTCTAATCTACATATGGATCGAAACTCTTTAATTGAACTCAAACCAATAGTTCGAACAAAGGTCGCGTGGGTTGTTGTCGGTAATTCTATTGTCTGGGTTCCGAAGCCACGGCGCTCAGTCGAGACTCGAGGGGTTCGCCCGTGAATTGCGTCGTAGAGTGAGTTTTTCGAGTATTTGGCGAAGGAGGATCGATCTAGCCGATCGAGAGCTTGGCCTAGGCTCGGGTCAAATCTGCCTGGCTCGTTCGGCTCCCTGAAGCCTGATTCACACCAGGCTAGTAATTTAGTTTAGTGGAGAGTATTTTAGTGGCAAAAATACTCGCTACCCTCCAAAAATCATTCGCACTGCGGTCGAGTACAGTTGACAAGTGAGTCGTGTTTTGCAAGATGAAGGGGCTGCAATGCAATGAAGTGAATAAGCTGATAAGGCTCATGGTAATGGCTAATTTGGAAGAGG
This sequence comes from Ceriagrion tenellum, assembly GCA_963169105.1. NCBI lineage: Eukaryota > Metazoa > Arthropoda > Insecta > Odonata > Coenagrionidae > Ceriagrion > Ceriagrion tenellum. Next base: position 7,402,694 of record OY720639.1, on the reverse strand, counting down.
TGGATGAAGAAATTTGTGCGATAGAGAAAAAACAGCTATGGGTACGAAAATGTATGGATAGAAGAGATGAACTAGGAGCTACGAATCGTCTTCTGAGGGAATTAGCAATAGAAGATCCCAAAGAATACTTCGATAGTTTGAGGATATCTAAAATTTGTGTAAATTTTATGGTAAGGAAAATGCAGTCGAAAATTCAGCGTAAAGATACGCATTTAAGAAGTGCAATTCCGGCAGTTTCAAAATTACAGGCAACTCTCTAGTTTCTGGCTACTGGATGTAGTTCAAGGACACTCGCGCATATATATTTCGACTCGGAAAATTAACTATTTCCGAATTCATCGCAGCATTCTGTGAACAAACCTATGAAACATTAAAGGAATTTATCAACGTAAGCTTAAATAAACCAGAAATTTTAAACAATTATTTATGAACGATTTATGATGAACGAGTGAGCAGTGACGCGTGGTGGTGGTGGGGCGGCGCCACTCGCCCCCCAAAAATAGATCGAAATGGATCGACTCGACTAAATAACTTGCTAATCCACTCGACTGAATTTTTGTTGTTCAGACACATTCAGTAACTAAATTACTCGGTGCTCAACTAAATTACTCGTGCTTAGTGCGCGAACGAGCCTTCAAGGCGAGCGAGTTCGAGTGAGCTTTTTGACCCTTTTGCAGGGCTCCAGGGTGTGTGTGTGTGCATAGGGGAGAAATAGGAGCGAAGGGGTGTCGTGGCTGGTGGAGAGGGCGACCTTGCACCATCCCGCACCATTCTCTCCGTCCAGCGCATCCCGATGTGAGATCAAATAGCGATTTTAATTTCGAGAGGAGTCGAAGGGTTCGAGCTTTGTGCATTTTGTGATTGGTTTGGGGGCGGGGGGGGAGGCGAAGTGGCGAAGCTGGAGGGGAACCTTTGAGCATGAGAATACACATTTCATTCTCAAGGAATATGCTTATTTCAATTTTCCTGTTTCTCATCGGCATAGGCAGATTAAATCTCTAGTTTTGGGTAGCCATGGTGGGATTGACGCCATCTTCTCAGCGCGGGGGTAGATAAGGCAATTGCGCATGCGCCAAGCATCATTGATATCTTTTCTGAGCGAAAAACACGACGACTGGAGTTTATCTACAAAAAACTGTAAGGTATGAACTTTAGAAAACCCAGTTTCATGAATGTAGCTTCGCCACTGGAGGCGACCGACGGTTTAAAATTGCGTATTCCCCGCCGTAAACTGAAGTCATAGGCAACGCATTGATTGAGTTGAAATAAAAAATATAGTTCTTGTATCATTTACCTATATTACAACATACATGGTTATTTCCTACGAATCAATGTATACTCTAACGCGATGTGTGGTCCAAGAATTTTTTAGACTGACTTGAAAAGTTATTAACAATTTGCACTTACTTACGAACTTACTTACGACTTACGAACAGCGCTCCATCAACCTTAAGAGAGAGCGGAGGGAAACCCGGTGTTTGATGCGCTACTATTGACGAAATGCTCGGCCATAAAACCCTAAAACTGGCCGAAAATTTAAGGATAGAATCTTTTCATTCTTACCAGTATGGACATAGGACCCTCAGTTTCACGTCCTTCCCGACGGACGGTGTAATGCGCGTTGAATGCTCACCGCACACCAAAAATATAGATCTCAGGATTCCTTTCAAACATCCTTTGTCCCTGCCGGGATCCGAACCACGGGTCATTAATACTATAAACCTCGAGATATTCCAACCGCTGCCACCGCTCAGGAGAATCTTAAATAATTATGTTATTATATTATTTCTCTCAGTGAGAACAGAAAAAGATGTCCGCTCAGTTTGAAATACGATCAATATTTAATACCTCACCGACCAATACTCCCCCATATTTTCAAAAGTTCACATATCTATCGGGAAATCGATGCTTAATACACACACCAGATACCAATACAATATTTCGACAGCTCATGGGGAAAACACAGAAAGGGAATATTTCCAGGAGAGTTATGCGGTGAACATTGTTCAAACTCCCTTTTGTTTCCAATGAACTACTCGCATTGGCCGTCACTTCCTCCCGCATCGCCCGTGACAATGTGGCCTCACCGTCACCCAATCAAATGGAGGTTCTCTGGCTTCGTTACTTATAGTTAGGCCTAATTTGAAAAATGAGTCTCAAGGAAATTACGTTCTGTTGCGTTTGATACTAAATTGTTATGTTTTTGAACAAGTTATAATTACTTTATTAAGTATTGATTTTACTTTAAAAGAGCTGTTGTTTTCATCATTGTTGCACTGCATACTCTGGCTGGCAGAGTGTGGGGGGTTTGTTTACGGCAGAGAAAAGGAATGGAATTGTTAAAATGATGCAGATTGAATTAAGATGTACAAAGTAATTTTCTTAAGAAAATCCTGCGCTCCTGTAAGAAAATTACTTTGTACAAAGTAATCGCTTCATAAAGGATATCACAAGTCGTGACAAGTGGTTTCGACGTCACAATACCAGCATTAATTTGAATGTTCCTTCTATATTGTTATCAAGCCACATTCGTTTACACAGGAAACGGTTGCATAACAATGCGCGACACACTTAACAATGGCCTTCGCTGTGATATCTCTCGGCCAAGTCAAGAGTCGAGGTGAGCTCTAGTTTTGGTAGGAAGCCTACGAAACCGGCCGAACCCTTAGTCACTTGCATTAATAGTCTAAATAGATGAAACCCTACATCACTACAGCACACAGGAGGAGGGAAGCCATGAAAAAGAGTAATATGACTTATTTATTGGATATATTATGCAGACTATTTGTCTGGGACAGAGGTTTACTGAATTAACTGCCGTGATAATGTATATCCGTATGCGTTAGCGTGAAGTGCGTTTGCCTTTAGTGTAATGTATGGACAACTTTCGTATGTAAGCCATGTGTTTTGGAGCATTAAAAAAACACAAGTTCGTCAATATGCCATAATACCTGTCATATTGTGTATATACTGTGAATATTTTCTGTAATTCACGGTATGGTCAGTCCGCTCTGTCCTATAATTTCTGAACTCACTTTAAATCTGTGATATCCGTGCATAGGATGTCGTGGTCTCAGGGTATATGTGATGGAACTTAATGATGGGATGTAAGAGAAAATATTGAAAACAGCCTTCCTCTTTTTCAAATTCATTGTTTAATACACGATCGGTTTCCATGTATTAGTTTCAAATTCTTTGAAAATGACGTGGACACATTTAAACCGGTCGCGTATTAAACACTAAATTTGAAGAAGGTGGTCACCCGCTTAAAATTAATTCTTTTACCATTTGCTCACTGCCTCATTCGCGCCCTCCAGAATCCCTCAGTCCACACTCCCGGATCATTCCCTCGGTCCGTATATATGTATATATACATCTACGTAATACCCTACGAGCCACCACGAGGGTGTGTGGCAGGGGGTGAAGATCACCAAACATGCACTATTGCCATTCAAGTAGGATATTTAAGGAAGATATGCTACATAATAGAGTCACATGCAGCTGGATGGTTAGTATCTACATAATAAGAAAGGGATTATTGGTTGTTATTACATGCATCATGCACTACAGACTAACTATATTTCACCTACCTATCCCTTTGCTACGCTGCCTATTGTTCTCTCTTATGGTGCGCGGGAAAAATGACATTTTAAATCTGTCGGTACGACAGTCTATCTCTCTAATCTTGTTAATATGATCAAACCTAGCATAATAAGTAGGGGTTCTTAATATATATCTAACGCCATCTGTGAAAAAATCTGTTTCGAATTTACTTAAAAGGTTTAACCTATATTTTAACCTTCGTTCTGATAGTATTTCCCATTCTAGTTCTTCTATTAAATTCGTCACACTTATACAATTATCATAACGGCCTTTAACAAACCTAGCAGATCTCCTTTGCACGCGCTCTAATTCTTTTATCATACCTTCCTCGTAGGGATCCCATATATTAGCGGCATATTCTAAATGAGGCCTGACAAGTGTAAAATAGCTTCTTTCTCGCACTCTCTCATCGCATTTGCCTAGAACCCTTTTTACGAATCCTAATCTACTGTTTGCTACACTAGTTATTTCCCTGATGTGTTTCCCCCAAGACATGTGGTCAGTGATGATAATGCATAAGTATTTAATAGATTCTACGTTAGATATTTTCTTTTCTTTGATGCTATAATTATTCCGGGGAAAGCCATTCTTTTTCTAAAACTTCATTATCGCGCATTTCTTCAAATTTAATTCTAGCTGCCAACTATCACACCAATCATCAATCGCATCTAAATCCTTAGCTAAACACTATCTGTCCTCTTCATTTCTAATTTCCTTATACACTACTGCATCATCGGCAAAAAGACGGAGCTTGCTATTTTTTACTACTGTATTATAGTCATTTACGTACAGAAGAAATAAAATTGGCCTCTCACGCTTCCCTGGGGAACACCCGATGTAACTTTTACTTCGCCTGAGCTGACACCATCTAATACCACCCTTTGAACGCGTTCATGTAAGAAGTCTCCTATCCAGCCTACTATGTTACTGTGTATTCCGTATGATGCTAACTTCGCGAGTAACTTACAGTGGGGAACCTTGTCAAAAGCTTTTCTAAAGTCAAGAAACGGTGCGTCTACCTGTACGTTATCTTCTCCAGAAACAAAAATATCATGAACAAAAAGACCTAATTGAGTTTCGCAAGACCGTCCTTTTCTGAACCCATGCTGGTTTGTTATCAATAAATCCTGGCTGTCGAGGTGTCCCATTATTGATGTAACTATTATATGTTCTATAATTTTACATGATAGTGACGTTAATGATATTAGTCTATAATTACATGGCTGTTCCCTATCGCCGCTTTTAAAAATTGGGGTCACGTTTGCTATCTTCCAGTCTTTGGGAACCGCGTGCTCTTCGAGAGATTTGTTAAATACTACTTTAAGATACGGAGCCATTTCGAGAGCTAATTCTTTATAAACACGAGCTGGAATTCCATCAGGACCTGAGGACTTGTTCGGGCTAATGTTACTTAGTAAGGATACGATTCCGCTACAAGATATATCGATCGGGGGCATTGGTTGTTGAAATCGGTCTGGCATGGTTTCGCGCAAACTATGCTTGGATTGATTAAGAACGCTCTGACAAAAATAATTCAACAAATTATCCTTTTCTACACTGGAAGTTACTATTTCGCCTCTATCTTTTTTCAAGGAATTAACCGTTGACTTTTTAGTTCCCTGTACTTCCCTAACATATGACCAAAATGCTTTCGGATTTCCCTCTAGTTGTTCTCCGAGTACTTTTCTCTTGAATTCACTAAACGCTTTTCTAAGGGCTGTTTTTGCGGCTGCTTTACAAATTTTATAATGTTCGATAGTATTTTTTAAGTCGCTATTAGCTACATTTTTCTTCATTTTCCGTAGTTTCGCGTGGCTAACTCGTTGGCGTTTTAAACATTTTCTAACCTCCGCGTTGTACCACCTTCGTTCCCTATTCTCACTCTTATATATACTTATGAGGTATATATCTGTTGACAAGTGACCGTGTAATTTGGAGGAACTCTTTCCATGTATTGTCTGTATCACTATTTTTGCTAACGTTCACGAATTTTTCAAAGAATTCTTTAAGTCACGGCTAAATCCGTTAAAATCTGCTTTACTAAAAAGGTAAATCTTTCTTTTTAATTTAAAATTTTTTTCAGTATTGAGGGAAAATTTTACGTATACTACTTTGTGGTCGCTTATTCCATCGACATTTTCAACTTTAATAACTTTTTCAGGGATGTTTGTGGCAAGTAAATCGAGAACATTTTCCCCTCTATTAGGCAAATTTACTACTGATGTAGTGCGTATGATGCGAACAGGTTAAGCAATGACTCGCAGATTTCTTTGTCCCTACCTCCAGACTTATGACTGCATGTTTTCCAATCTATCGATGGTGTATTGAAATCTCCACCTACAATTATCTGTCGTTCGTTTCTGTGGGAATTAATGGACCTGATCTGTTTCTCGAGTTCTAATACTGACTGTACATCGGAATGGGGAGGTCTATAGTAGGCACAAACGTATATTACTTTCGAATTAGCACAATGAATGGAACGCCATACAATTTCTATTATATTACCGGGAATCACGTCTATTTTGCTGACTATTGCGTTCTTAACTGCGATAAATACTCCCCCTCCCGGTCGACTCTCTCGATCTCTCCTGTAGACCCTCAAATTTACTGGAAAAATTTCACTTTCAGCAATATCGCTTGTTAACCAACTTTCCATTCCTCTAATTATGTCAGAAAATCGCATCGCAACGCCTGTTTCCCCCTGCTTTCAGCGCACCCTCTCGGGATGAGAACAAACCAATTGAGGTGGACGATGCGTGGGCATGGACGTGATCCAACTGCATCCTGACGAGGCAAATGTCCGCTTCGTTGCCTTCCCCGGTTCTTCCCTCGCTTGTGCTCGTATGCAACAGCACGGAGAGGGCTGGACGAATTGGTGGATATGAAGCACGATTGATTTTCTTTCTGTTGATTGTTTAAGGTAGTCTGAGCGAAAAATCATTTTACTTAGAAATCAATGAATTTGATCTCATTTTAAAGAAAAATATCTCACCCTTCTAATGACATCAAAAATTTATCCCCTTACCGCATTACTTTCGGATATATTTGCCAAAAAAATACCAGCCCTTTTACATGGTAATCGGTACGTTCATGCACTCCAGAGAGGCATTATTTACAAAATGAGGTATTTCTAACACTTAGATGTCGTAAGAAAAGGATGCCAAATTAAAAACACAAACACACGAGCACTCAAAATCACTGTGTTAATAACCTGGCATCCTTAGTAGGGTCTCATTAGCCTTGCTAAGGATCCCAGGTTATAACCCAAAGCATCCTTTCTACTAGGGGTTCTACTAGTCCTTGCGAAGGATCCTATCTGGGTTGTGTGTGTGTGCGTCTGTGTTGGTCACTGGCGAGGAAGTTACCTTCCCGTAAACCACCAGAGGAGGGTATTCTGATGGAGAGGCTGGGCTTGGTCTCTGCAGTGGAAGTCCCATCCCCGCAAACCAACACAGCAAGGCTGGTGATTTCTGACGAGTGCTGCCAATTTTTTACGGCCATTGGAGACTCCCTTTATTTTTGTTATTTGTCCAGCCGTAAGAGTTCACCTCATCATTGTAAGGGTTGCGGCGTCAAAGAAGGTGGTGAAAGACATAGCAATCTCCCCCTCCCCGTTCCCTCCTCCAACGGACCAAACCAGAGAAGAACTCCACGCTCGACTGTCATGGCGGTCACTCTAAATACACGCCCTATTGGCTCTCATTCGTTCCGCAAGTTCGTCTCGGGCTCTTTAAGACACAAACTCCATCGCATTTCGTCCCTACGTTACGTACGCTTCAATTCTCTTCACTCTTTTGTCAAGTGTGGGACCGATTATCATTCCATTGCATGTCTTCATTTCGCTGACGAAGACTTTAAAAATTTTCCAATTGTTCGTCTTCCGGCGATATATATAGCAAACTGCATTGAGTAGATAGCATTCTTAACAGGTGAACGTCAGTCATGGCCGATTCTTTTGGGTGCATTTACCGGATTCCTTCAAAATAAGTATTTATAAATTTGTATTATTCATAAGAAATAAGTATGCAAGATTTTTTTATGACAGAGTCGTTATAAAATTTTCAATGTGCACGTGTGACGACTTAACTGTAAATTGACAAATTTGATAAAATTTACATTGATGCCATTATCGACGTTCTCTTGTTGTTAAGCGCACATCACCTTTAGATCCTGATCTGTTTTGCCGGGCGCATGTCTTGTGCGAAGCAGTGTAGGGTTTGCATGACGTATGATAGACAAATGCGCTGTGTTGAATGATGAGAAGTGATTTGCACGCCATTGATCGAACGGAGAGCTCCATTCATTTGTCGCTGGCGGTGGCGTTGAGTGCTCCCGACTGCCTACACCAGTCTCTCGGTTAAACACTTGGCATATTTATGGTGTGGATGCCGTGCCGCTCGTGACGTGACGGCCTCTCGCGCGTCTTTTGTCGCTAATCGCTCTCTCTCTCTCAACCCCCTCGAAATCACTCGCGCCTTCCTTCTGGACGACAGTCTTGCCAACTTTTCGGCTGAAGACCGCGTCACGTTTATTCCTGGGCTACTTCCCGCGCTGAGATTTTTCGTGGAAGGAGGGTGGGTGGAGGTCGTTTCGGAGGAGAAACGGGGTTGGGGTGGGTAAGTAAAGAGTGAGGGGGAGGGAATCTTTGGAAGGGAGCGTGCTTTCGCGGTGCGGAAAGTCTTCGAGAAGGCAGATGAAGAAGAAAATGTCATGGTAGAGAAAACGGATTCGGATTTTGATTTCGTGGTGTTCATCCACCGCCAGGAAAATGAAAACAACAATATGGCTATCTCCACTTAAGGTAGTTTGAGCGAAATATCATTCTACCTAAATCAATGAATTTGGTCTCATTTTAAAGAAAAATATCTCACCCTTCTAATGACACCAAAAATTATACCCCTTACCACATTACTTTCGGATAATATTTGCCATAAAATACCACCCCTTTTACATGGGAAATGGCACGTGTATGCACCCCAGAGAGATATTATTTATAAAATGAGGTATTTCTAACACTTAGATGTCGTAAAAAAACTAACAGCGTGTAGTTTGTATGTTTTTTCAACTATTTTTGAAAATTATTCATATTTTCACCGCAGTAGGTTCTTGGGTTTCGCAAAAAAATACCTTCCTTTTTGAAGGATTTTCAAACGCACCGCGCGAAAAAAATGAGTCAAGTCTCAGATTTATTTAGATTTTTTCATTTAATTACTTAGAATTTCTGTCATATAAAACAATATTAATGCTCGATTGATAATGCATATTTAATTGATGTGTCTCACAATTGGTGCGTACATTTTGAATATGGCCTCTATTATGATTAGGGAACTATCTCGCTCGGACTATCTTCAAGATCTTCGTCTTGGGAGTATTTCTCTCTGGTAAACATTGTAAGATTTCTTTACGTAAATACCTTGGCATTGGTCAGTGTGTACCGAAATTGTTGTTTTTTCTCGGTGGCCCAGTTTTAATTCTCGTCCAAATGGTCTTGTCCGTTTGTGTCCTATTGTGTGTACCCTTTGCATGCATGTTCGGCACGGGTAGTTGATATCCTCCCTCAGTCTCCCGTCCAATCATTTGGTTTTACGTTCACTATCCTGTCCCTTATTTGCCAACGTGTGTTGAATATTATTTTTGTCGCACTGATGCCGTTATCTTTCAAGTAGCTTCTTCAATATGTGACAAGTATTTTTTTTTCCTTTCGTCAGTTTTTTCTTCTTCCAGTGGATTTGTTGACCTCAATTTCCAGGAGAGATGGTCTTAAGTACTTCGACTTTAATTTAACCATTCTTCATGAGTATTTCCGTTAAATGAGGTGTCTAATACTTTTGATTATAATGGCAGGGACGTGGCCGTCGAGCCAAAAACTTCGATACAATCGAAGAGGGAAGAAATCGATAAAGGCAAACAGCATCACATGTGGCGCGACCTACTTCCGCATAAGCCACTGCACTCCGCCCGCCCGACAGTTCTATTCCAGATAACCATCATTGGTTGGTCGCTCATTCCTAAGATTGTTCGCCATCATTCTCCCTGTCCCCCTTCCTTCCATATCAAACGCTCATAAATGTAATCCCTAGTAGTTCTTCTAATGTACCTTCCTCCTCATTCGGTCCATGCAGTTATCCCTTGGCTTTCCTCTCCAGAGTCATATCTTGATTCACCAATCCGCTTTGTTCATCAGGTTGTGCCCAATCCAAATGGTTCTTCCTTTCTGACCAGGTTTCCTTATTATTTTCCTCTTCAATTCTACTGTATAGTTATCCATTGCTTATTTCATATGTCAGCTTAGTTTTGTAACCAAACAACTGTATTGTGAGGTGGTTTATTGGATAATTAGTGGTGGGTTGGGGGTGTGAGCCGCATCCCAGCAGTGCGTAACCAGGGACGCGGGAGAGAAGTAAATATTGAAAAAAAAGAAGGTCGAGAGGTGAGGCCGTGATGGTTAGGGGGGAGAAGGTGGCGAGTGAGTGTTTCTTGGGAGTGTGAATCACGGAAGATTCTAACAAAAGGAGTGTTAAACCAAGTTTAAGTATATTGAGTCGAAGGAGGAGAAGATGTCGAGTGAGAATTTCTTGGGGGTGTGAATTATGAGAGACACAAATAAATAAAGTTATAAAAATCGAGTGTTACAGTCTTACGCATCCTCCTCCAGCAACACGATGCTTCGAAAGAATCTTTTGTCGCCTGATTTTCCAAGGCCAAACATTTCCGATCCATCGAGTGCCAAAGCTCTAGATGAATGTTTTCTCACACAGTTTCTTCGTTCATCTTTGCTCGCAGTAGTCGCCTTGAATCATTGACCGTTTTCTTAGCTTTGACTATTCTTTGCTTGGCACTTTCAATATACTTCCTCCGAGCCACGTGATTGTATATACTTCTGAGATTTATTTATTTATTAAAACACCAAAATCAGCAAATAGAGCCTTTACAATGGGTTTAAATAAACAAAAAGTATGGAAAAAAATTACACATAAGCATATAGTAAAAACAATAACAACAAAAAAAAGAAAAAGTAATTTGTTATGGGGAGGAAGGAAGAGGAGGAGGACACAATGCGTTTAAGTTGGGAAGAAAAGATTTTGCGTGAGGAGAACAGGTCAAGGGTAGGGTGACTGTTGGCAAGGGTATTAAAAAATGAAGGTAGGCAATAGAATTTGGGTGCATGAAAGAGACTTACATCGCGAGTGGTGCGGGCAGGGATGCGGAGTGAAAAACAGGAGAGAAGATGATCAGAACGGGTAAATAAACCCGCTTGCGCTAATGTCTCTCCTCTCAGTGTGACTCCTGCATTCGGCTTTTCTCTGCAGAATACTAGGATTTTGGTCTTCTTCCTTTTTCATGCTATATTCATGAAGAACCTAGTCCATTTATTTCAGTGATCTTGGAAGATTATCACGATTCCACTCAATGGCTGAGATACGGTCTGCAGAGAGAAGTGCGTTTGTTTCTCCCCCATTATTCTCACTTCAGGTCAGTCCGGTTTCTTGTGCTTCTTGTATGGCCTCCTCCAAATACGTGTTGAACAGTGGTGGTGAGAGGTTGCATCCTTGTCTTACTCCTTCGTTAATTTTATCTTCTATCTGACTTCTATCTCTCATTCACATTGTGATGACTTGCTTCCTGTATAGTTGGTAGACCACTCTTCTGTCGTCGTAATCGACTCCGAGTTTTTCCAGCAATCTGAACACATTGTTTCATTCAACATTGTCGAAGGCTTTCTCCAGATCCACGAATGTCATATATGTACAGTGAGTTTTTCACTTGTATTTTTTTTCTCTATCATTACTCTCACGCAGAGTATGGCCTCCCTGTTTCTTCTCTTCTCCTTTAATCATCGCAATTATCGTTTACCACTGCGATATTGTCTGAGCAGCGTAGCATGTTAAATTCTTCTCCGGTCTTCTTAATTCCATCCAGTCCCATTTCATGCGCTCCAAATAATATAGACTCCATTTTTCAAGAAGATATAAAGGAACTTGAGTTTACGCATTGATAGTCGCGGAAATAGCCACAATCTTCAACGGCTTTTTATTACTGAACCTGCGGTGCTCTTTTTGTATTTGAGGTGTGTGAAACTCGAATAAATGAATATATGAGGAGATTTATCTCAAAATTATGAATAAATGAGGAGAATAATCTCAAAAGAAACTCGGAATATCCTTCTGATATAACTGTAATCACTGCTGATGAATACTGTGATAATATTGTCTTAGGATAATACCGATAACAAATCAATGAATTCATATCGTTAATAATTGTTTTAAGGAACTTAAATGGCTCTAAAATTGTCACCCTTAAAGTAAGATCAGCTGTTGGTACTGTCAGAGTGACGCGAATCGATTGCTGGATTTTACTATTTCCGCTGTTGTGCTTAAAGAATGCTACGGGCCAATCTAGTGGCTTCAAACCATTTGATTCATATTTGACAGGCTGCAAATGTTTGATTGGTATGCAATCGTTGCCATGCATAAAAACTAGGGAAGAATCGATTTCAGTCCGCGGTGGTTTGCGTTTGAAACCCCCGGAAATGTTTCCGTTCGCGTAACCAAGGAATCACGTTGTACAACAACCAACGATTGGCCGATTTTTAGGGTTTCTTTAACCCACTCTCGGATGGCTATCTAAAGTGTTTCATGTGTTTGTGTCTTAAATCGCGGCATTTAAATTCATCAACAATATTCCCGCGAGAATGACTCGATCGGAAAGGCAGCCAGAGATTTTCACGAGTGTTTTGAATGCACCAAAATCTCGAAACCCTCTGTCATTATACCACGTGACTCCCCAAGTCACGTGATTGGAATTGCCTTGAACGTTTAAGGCGAGCTTTTCCTTTCGCACTTCACCCCCGCTTAGTGCCGCGCTTTGGCGACCGATATCGTGCATCACCCGGCCCTGTAATCGAGGGCACCGCACCCTGGGAGGTCGGAAAGGGTTCCAACGATGAAGGGGGCCAAAAAGAGAGGGACGAGGGAACCCATTAAGCGTTATCCTGCGGTCACGAGTGGGGGGTGGGGGGGTGAGGAAGGGGGGGTGGAGATATATGGGTGTTGGCGCTGCAGTCGATGTAAATCTCTCGTCATACGATGGTGTGCTTGACGGGACGGCATGAGGGGCGTGGCCTTCCATTATTCTGGGTCGAGACGCGACCTCGGGTCACGCCATTCGTTTATTTAGCCAAGGCATTTGGAAATCTCTGCCACTCACCGCGACTCGCGGGGACTCTATTCCTTCAAGTATTGGCGGAACCAGGAGTGTAGGCCGACGGCGGGGAGTGGTGCTGGGCGCCTGGGTTCGTCGTGTTGCAACCATTTGGAATAATTCCGATCACATAAGGATACACGGGTCAAATCACAAAGGGTTCCAGATTTTGGTGATTATAACTCTCGAAAAAATCACTCGCAGCCTTTCAGATCCAGTTCTTTTGGCACTGGGATATTGTTACCCACTTGAGTAAACTCAGTAAACGTGTCAGACACGTAAGGTTATCCATCCGAGCGAAACATAGAGTAAGTAGGTACATACATATAGAGTGGCAAAGAGATAGGGAGGTTCGGATATGAGTTTTCAAATTATACTTTGGCCGATAGATGGAACAGGTGTATCGAATTTGCACGACAAGCCATAACAAATGAGCTTTGGCGCACGGCCACTTCATTTATTGTCGCATAACTCACATGATGATCTTATGATGATTTCGGTGCCTGGATGTTTACTAATCGACCCATAGCAACGGAAACAAATCTTATTGAGTCGTCGAGGCCAAATTAAACATGAGTTTTAATGTGCATTAATGAGCATCGTCTACAATGAATCGAATTCACGTCAATATGATAAGACACGCGATTACCAAACATGGAGTAAACTGAAGAAATTGCCATGAGAAAAATTCGGCCTGGACCGGGAATCGAACCACGGACCTTTGGTTTGCCGGACCAATGCGCAGACCACTACGCTATCCAGGCTTCCTAATTCCCATAGCAATTTTGGAGTAAACTGTTTACCGATATATCATAGCAACGGCGAAACAATTGGTACTCGATTAAAAGCTCACAACAGCCATGGTAAATCCACTATTCTTTATGTTGATGTAAAATCACCAAGTACCACTAGCGCCTCCAAGTAGCCTTCTCCGTAAGCCAAAATTCTTCCTCCCCTAAGGCGGTGCCACCTGAGAATTTCTTGCCAAAGCACTCAAAAATTTATGCCCAGTTTTTAGCATTGCTTTGCCACTCTATATATACCAACTCTATGTTAAAACTCATCGGGATTTTTATCCGTTCTTTGTTGCACCACGTGACTCCTTAGTTACGCGATCGAAATCGTTTCGAACGGGTCAATCACTTCCACTCCCCCCCCTCCTCCCCACCAGTCACTCGGCCGCGGATGATCATGAATGATCTCGGCGCCTCTGTCCGTCCACTAGCCGCACCACCAAAGGGTAGGAGAGTGTGGAGGCGCCGAAAGGGGGATTTGTCTTATAGATGTATAACCCTATTCACACTCCCTCCCCAGTCGACTTGCATCGACCAGACCGAGTCGAGAATGAGACAAGAGGAGGGGTCGCCCCCCCTCCACCTCCCCCTTCCCCCTCCATTCCTTCCTCTCCCTCCCCACCCCTCCCTCACGTAACCATTCGCGTTGAAGAAATTGGTGGGTGCACGAGGCGGGTGCAAGACGGGACCAGGTCGCTGCTCCTGGTGTGTGCACTCGTCGCAGCAAATGGACACTATCCGAGCAAGGAAATCGCCGTTGAATCTCAGGAAGGGCTCAACAATGCCTGACAGGGGGTGGTTGGTGTTGTTCGGGTCCTTCCTTTTGCATAACAGTGCGCTAATCACTCCGCGGTTTCGTTTTTCGTTTAAAAAAAGTTAAAAAAAAAAAAGTAAAAAAAAAATCTAGCGAGTAAATGTCAAGTTTTTTCCCTGAGTAAATTTTTAGCGGAGAGCGCTCAGTTAAAAATCGCCAAAAACCGGCACTTTATTTGCTCTCATCGCGATGAAAAATCAGAAGTGTCTTGTCAAAAAATTATAAGTCAGAATGGTTTAACGTAGGAAAATGTAAACTAAAGTTTGATATAATTTGCAATCATGCAAATTCCCTTATTAATTCTCAATGGGTATCCAGTTAATTTTGCACCACTAGCAGTCTTGCGTGATCTGAGGTCGCTATTCGATGCCCGTCCGTTCGATGCTTGTCAACGTCGCGAGCAGAGTGAATGACAAAAGCGCGGGGCGAAGCGCGTTCTCGGGGTTTCCGCCATCTTTGTTCCAGCGTCTCCATTGAGTCTTATGGGGGAAAGTGATATCAACTTAATTTTTGCATTAAAAAGCGATCCCCATTGCATTTTCGGATTTAGGGATCACAATAAACCTTATGTTTTGATGGAGTTTCAAATGTATCGCGTGAAAAAAAACGGGTCAAGTTAAAGACTTATTTAGATATTTTCATTTAATTACTTACGATTTCTGTCATATAAAACTATATTATTGCTCCATAAATAATGCAATATTTAATTGATATGTCCTACAGCTGGTGAAATTAAAACGTATAATTCGAATATGGTCTCTATTTTGACTAGGGAACTATCTCGCTCGGACCACATTGAGTCCACTGATTCTTTCACTCCCCTCGCACCTTTCAAAATGAAAGAAGAGAGGGAAGGAACATGGCGGATGTTTCGGTTGTAATGCCACAGGGGCAACAGTTGAATGATGTCATTTCCATACATCACCTATCTCAATGGGGTCAACGGGGGAGAGAATCTGGCATCCATGACTGCTCTTATCGATGCCAGAGAACGAAAGGCCGAGATAATTGCACCCCTACCGAAAATTAGCTCGAAGTTGACTCTGTTCCAGTGGTGGTGTCATACACCCAGGGAGGGTTGCTGAACGCAGAAAACTGTTTCGAAATTGGTGAACGCAGGAATTTGTAAATGCGGGGTTTAAGTCCTTCGAAGGGAATGGCATGTCAATGTGAAATATTCATTCATGGCGTTGAAGTATTGCGCACATCGGAATGCAGTTTAGCGCCCTTTTGCGCGCAAGAACGACGCTGAATATAATGATGAACGTTATCTAAATGCAATGTCACCTATGTTTACAATGTAAATGTTGGTAGCATTCATATCTGAAAAAGTCGTGGGCGAATGCATTTTGGAAAGTTCTTAAATTCGTTCGAACTTAGTATATTAAATGTAAGCTTTTTACTACAGACTAATTACAAATTCAGCATGTCTATTTACGCCTCAACTGGAAGCCAACAAAATTTGCCAACCATCAATGATTCTATTATCGACATTCTTTTGTTGTCCAGCGCACATCAACTTTGCTCCCGATATGCTGTAGAAGTTCGCAACGAACAGAGGACAGGTGCACGCACCGCTTTGCTACGAAGTATTAGTTGAGTGGAGCAAATCGAAGGAATCCAATGATTCCATATGCTTAACAGTCTTAATAATAAGAATGGTAATTGTATGGAGGTTAACACGTTTGTGCGTATTTCAACCTCACTTGGCGTTATACATCGTAGTGGCGAAATGTACGGAAATTTTATGAATTCAGTTTCAAGGTGGGGGTCGGTGATTTCAAGCAGATGTCTCGAAAGATGCAATTTTTCAATTCATTAAATTTTATCTTCCACTCACTTAACAATGTACGTAACATTAAACATTACAACAGGTGAGAACCACGATATTGACTTCCGTCACTTCAGGGATTGTAAAAACTCACAGGAATAGTGGTGTACAACAGTAGTCATCTGTCATTTGCCAAAGGGCAGTGGAACGCCTGAAAAACAATCGTAAGACTCCAGCAATTGCAAACTGAGCCTAAAAAACTTATAATCAAATTAATAAATATTCACCAGACTTTTTGAAATAGAGTAAATATATACGAATTTAGCAGTTCACAGAGATTCCGTAGAATCATCTAGGTTTCATCTAGGAATGCAACTAGGTATGATCTGCCCTGAAGGTTGAAGTACACTGGAATTGAACCAGTGAGAGTAGTCCACCATTCACTCGGGACAGACTGCGAATGCCTCTTCTTCTTCTCGTTCCCATTCTTAGTGATGTTGAGTGTTCGTGACGAAATGATAGGATAGGATAGCTTTATTTTTTCAAGGATCACATTTCAAACATGGATATAAGACACGTCAATCAAGAGAAATGTACACACACCGTAATAACAATAAAAAGATCCAATTAAGTTATTAACAATCATTTAAGTATTCAATTATAGAGTAATATAATGTATCGTATAGAAAACTATGAACATTTTGTTTAAAGGCATTCAACGATTTACTGTTTTTTATCAAATTGGGTAGTTAATTAAACAATTTGATGCCCAGTTCCCAATGGGCCAGAACTAGAAGCGCTAGTTCTGACAACACTTCGATGAAGATTTCTTGATCCTCGTGTCCCATATTGATGGAAGTCAGCATTAATTGAAAATTTCGTAGAGAACTGTCGGACATGTGCAACTGAAAACATAATAAACTTACAAGGGAAAGGGAGAATATTTTTTTTTGTTTGGCGGACGATTCTGTTGGCCCGTATGTCCCCGGAATCCCGATAGGCTGCTAAGCCTGTCATCAGGTTTTCCAGGGGCCGGACTAACAGAACTTGACATACTTCCATGCCCTGGGTGGTAAAAAACCCACCCAGGCGGGACTCGAACCCGCGACCCTCAGTTTAGGTTTACAAAAATTGGTCTGGACGGAGAGCGATATGATTTCCGTGCAATAATTCTAATTAGGCGTTTTTGCATTTTAATAATCCATATGGCATGGGTGGGAGAGCTCCCGAATATTGCATTGTGGGTCATATGTGAGGACGCGGTGAGTTGAGGATCAGAAAACGCAGCTCTCACGTCTCTCGCAGTGGCGAATGGATCTCCGGATAAAACTGGTGTTTGGGAAATGTTCGAAAATGAACCTGGGCGTGGAGTTTGGAGCTTCGTTTCGTCGGACGGAGCGCGCTAGAGAGATCGAGTCAGGAGAATTGGAGGCCTGGAGCGAAAGGTGAGAGTGCGGAAGACACTGGATGAGAACATCTGCGGGCGAGAGCCTTGTCTCGATGTTGACTCGGAATAGAAAGACGGAGACCGGTCGCTTGCTTTGATTGCTTTGGTCGCTTGCTCAATAATGTCCCTCCTCCCCCCCCCACTGGCCTGCTCGCCCCATTAAAGAAACCGCTCCTGCCCCAGCCCCCACCTGACTCCCAATTACCCCTCCGCCCCCGGGGGCTACTCGGAATGGGCCCAACATTTCGGAACAACCTCCCCACCCCCTCCCGCCCCCCCATCCCGGTTTAGCCACCCTGCTAAAAAAATTCTGTATAGTTTCCTTATAAATAATTTACAGAATTTCTTAAAAAGTTCTGTAGATATTCCTTAAAGTATTGAAACGCCATTTTACGGAATTCCCTACGACGTTCTGCAGAATACCTTAGGATGTTCTGCAGACTACCTTAGGACTTGTATATTATAAAATGTTCACAAAAATGGATGGATTACTCATCGCAGTAATTTTTACAGAATTGCGAAGAAATTGAGGTATTCTTGTCCGTGCGGCGAAAATAAAATGAGACAAGTTAATATGGATTAATTTACCCATTGAGACTTCAACCATATAAAACTGTCAGTATGTGTATATATGTATTTGCATCCTTAATGAAACAGTATTCGTTCCATGCGTCTGACAGCTGCTGACGTTTAATAGTGAAATTGGAATATGGTGTCCATTGCGGCCGATAAAAGATCTCGCCGACGAGACAACCCCTTCTCATAAGGAGAACCACTTGGATTGATTGATTGATTGAATGACTCCCTCGATCGATGACCTTTCTCACTCCCTCTGTCTCTCGAAATCAGTAATTAGCGCTCACTCCGCACCGAAATCTCGGGGGGGAATGACAGAACAGCGTCCATCACGCTGGGCCACCCAGCTGGGAAGGTATCGCCCTCGAACACTTTGCCCCCTCCGACACGAGAGCCACTGCATTATAAAGAGTGTCTGAGAATGCGAGGAGGACTGAAGGAGAGAAGATGTCTCATCATACATCCATGGGTAAGATAATAATGACAATGGCAATTTTCACTCTGTTTTAAATGAAAACCGACCGTAGTTCCGACACTTTATGCCATTATCAAGATGATATTTCGACTCTTTATGTCATTATAAAGAATCTTTCAGAATCGAGATGATAATGACATAAACCATGTTGAAACCATGGTCGGTGTTCCTTTAAAATAGTGTGAAAATTACTATAATAATTTCATTCTGACCGTCATAGACAGAACATTTCCACAAGGTTACGCCAGAAACTCTTTCGAAAGATACGTGGTAGTGTGTGTGGGTGTGTATGGATGTTTTAGTAGCAGTGATAATTATAACTGTTTGTTCAATATTGCATGGGGACAGATGTTCATTATAATTGTTTAAGTAATGGAAGTTTGTATGGGATTAAAAATTTACCAATACGTTTTGCAATGTTTATAACTTGATAAGGCATTAAATATCCGAGGCTTTTTTGTTTTCTTTTCTTTGATTGAGAAATTCTCCATGGTATTTTCTTTACTTACATGTTAGGCCTGATAATGATTTATAATTATACGAAAATGTTGGCTTAGGCGACTTGATACACTGATTGGACAAAAATCCTGCAAACAAAAGGGTTTGGAATGGAACTGAACGCGGTCGAGAACTTACTTACTCTGACTACTGTGGCCATTGGAAACCTAAGTGGTCTTTGGCCTCGCCAACCAAGCGCCTCCATGCTGTTCTGTCTTCTGCCAGCTCGACCTCTGCTCCCATATTCTCTAGGTCCTTCTTAACCTCATCAGTCTAGCGCATTCTCGGTCTCCCTGCGGGTCATCTACCTTCTAAAGTTTCCTTTTGCTACTTGTTTTATCATGGTATCTTCGCCTTTACATTGGACATGACCCGGCCACGTCAATCTCCTGCTCTTGGCTACACCCACAATGTCTGCTTCTTTGTAGGTATAGTTCTCTTAATTCTCCGTTTTTTCTTACTCTCCATGTGTCTCCTTCTTTGACTGGTCCGAAAATTCTTCTTAATACTTAATTCTCAAAAGTAATGTCTTCTTTGTGACTTTTTTGTAAAAGACCATGTCTCAGAACCATATATGTAGCGTCACAGGTTGGACTATTGTTTTTTAAATCCTTACTTTCGTGTTTTTTGATAAAAGTTTTTTTTTAAGAGTTTTACAAGGCTCCTGATCTCTCTGCTGCTGTAAGTCTATTTTGTATTTCACGCTCTTCTTTGTTATTGCTAGTCACTGTGACTCCTAGGTATTTAAATTGATTTATTTTATTTGAATTTATAACTGTCTGCTGCTAAGTGGTTCTCTTTATCTTCGCATCTGCTTATCTTCATGCAATTGGTTTTATTTTCATTGATTTGTAGTCCTACTTTTTTTGATTCTCTCAAAAGTATTTTCGTCAGCCTCTTGACATCCTCTTTGCTTTCAGCCACAATGGCTAGGTCGTTAGCAAAAGCCAGTAGATTGATTTTTTCAGGAATTCTGGCCACACATTGCACTCGTCTTGTCTCCTTAAGCGCCTCTTCTAGCACAATGTTGAAAAGGAGTGGTGATAGGCCATCTCCTTGTCTCACACCAGTGTTTATTTCAAATGTCGAGAACTAGAGTGATCAATAATACCGCACGCAATTTGTCTAGTTCATTCCATCCTCAGCACTACTCAGTAATCTTTACCGTTCTTTGTTACCTTCATTTTTGTTTTGAGTGGAGAATATTACCCGTGTCGAAGGTGTGAATATTATATGCGCACCTTGAGTCGCAATGCGAAGGCTTCTCTCAACAGCCGCTTGCCCGTTGCGACATCTATCTCTCTACCGTCCTTCCTTCATTCCTTCCTTTCCTCTTTTCTCACCGATTCGTTCGTTGTGCTGGGACCGACTTCACTCAGATCCAACCGACTCCAAAATGACACTTGTGCCGTCATTGGGTCAAGGGCGCCGCGTAGAAACAAATCGGCAGATTTCCGTCGAAATCCTCCTTCGAGTTTCAAAACACCTTCCTGATGGAGATCGGGTTGGTGTGGTGGCTGGAGTACTGGTTAACCATACGGACGGTCGGGGTTCGAATCCCTGCAGAAGAGAATGTTTTTCAGAGGAAACCCGATCTCTACTTGAGTGTCTTGTAGAGGACACTTCAAGTACTGTGCTCCATCTGTCGGATGAGACGTTAACCGTGATCCTCGTTCTCTCTTAAGAGCAGGCTGACGCCTACGCCGGGTTTCCATCCACCCTTCCTCCCCTACCTCATGGCGCAAATGACCTTAGCAGTCGTTCGCCTTCCCAAATATCCAATCCAACCCACCTTCCTGGTGTGGATGTGAATTCATCAAATTAAAGGGGAGGGGTTTTGTAAAACGTATAATAGGAAGGTCCTCGGATGAAAAAGTCAAAGAGAGATGATACTTCGCCCTAGTTAGGCCACACCTCGATTACGCCCCGAGTATTTGGGACCCTGGTCAAGTAGATTTAACCAAAAAAAAATAATAAAATACAAATGAAAGCAGCGCGCTTCGTTAAAAACTGCTACGAGCGTACATATAGTGTCTCACAACTTTTATAGGGATCAAGGTGGGAGCCCCTAGAGACTCGGAGGCTACACTCTAGGCTTAGGTTGCTTGATACATTCAGAACCGATAGTTTTCAGAGCGACACAGAGAATATTATCACGACTCCTCACTACATCTCTAGGTCTGACAGATGCGATAAAATAAGAGAGATATACTTCCGAACAGATAGGTACAAAAATTCCTTCTTTCCGCGAACAATAAGCGACCACAATAAAAACTCAGCTTCACTAAATACACTCCCATAATACATGTCACCATTTCATCTCCCAAAAACTTACATCTTTACACGGCTGGTGACCTAACACCCCCTGCCACACGCCCATACGGTGGGTCGCAGGGTATTTTGTAGTAAAAATAATAATATGTTTACTCCACAGTTTCATACATACTTTTTTACAAATAATTGGAGCTTTAGGCAGACTCAAAGGTGTCACCTGTATGGAGACTGCCTTCCTTAAATAAATAGTATCGCTGGCATTAAATAATCACGATTTTCCAAAGCATAAAAACAATTAATTGGAATATATCAGTTTTTCCCATATTATGAAAAATGGAATGCAATGTACAACAATAATAATACATCGAGCAAATATAGTACATTCATGTAAAACAGAAATAATACTTACAAATTATTGCATGGAGGACAACATGCACGGTTTCGTACAACTTTAGAAATTTGTTTACGTATATCAATTTACACCCAAATATGACAATGTAATGCACAGAAAATCATATAAATAGCAATACATTAACCACAAATTACATTCATGTAATACAAGTCTATGTAGATGTAGATACTGAAATAAAAAATATCAATAATGAGAATATGATCTCTGTTATGACCAGGGACGAATCTCGATCAAACCACTTAAAAAGCGGTCGACCAGCAGGGAAATGCTGAGGAAGAAAGTCTCTCTTCGTCTGCGGGGCGACCGAAGCGGTGCGTTCGCTCGCTGTCCAAGCAAGGAGGAAGATAGGCGGGCGAGATCTCCCGATTCGGAGCTATTGCCACCACTGCCGCTTCCTTTGGCGATGGCAGGCGAACCGCTCCACTCGTGCGCCGAACCCAACGTTCGATTCGCTTTCCCTCCAGGAATGACGAGCATAGCGGATCGAGATAAATCCAGGAAGGGCGGGCGACGTCATATTTGGACTCTTGTCGTCAAGGGAGAGGGTGGCTTGGAGCATTCACCCCCTCACCCGCTATGTTGTGATATTGGAAATCTCCTCCTCAAAAAAAGGAAGAAAAAGCAACTGACGCTCGGAACATTCTGCGAATAAAAGGGAAATAAGAATATCCCTCTCGACGCGGAGACCGATCAGAAAAAAAAATATTCTTCTTTTATTTTCAGCGTAGTTTATTTCGTGGAACTGTTCCGATGCACTCTCTAATTTGAACTTTTAGTTTGCTTTGGCTTCATAAGTGATCGTTTGAGTGATATTTAAATCATTTCTTTACTGCTTAGATTTGACATTTACAATTTACGATGGTTTAATTTTACACATTGCAAGGACCTGAATATGCCAAAAAAATTGACGAAACGTTGGCATTGAGAAATATGCGGGGCCACAATTGACCGCAATTCAAGAATCTTGCCGTTAAGGCCGCTTCACACAGTACATTTTATTGTACAAACGAATGTGTCATAGAATGTACAAGAAACTGAATGGAATTAGAGCAGGTTCCATTTCCCGTTCAGCCATTCAGACAATCACACGATTTGCCACTTTACACGGTACAATTTTTCTAATGCAAGAGTTCATACATTCTTTTGTACAATAAAATGTACCGTGTGAATCGGCATTTATATATTGATATATAAATGGTCGAGAAAGTTGTAATCAATGTTGATAATGTTCCTACGATGCTTCATTGAGGCCTCATTATCGATAGTTCGAGGAGTTTCGATAACTGTATACATATCATGTGTGTTTTTACATCATTTTTAAGAGGAATTGAGTAATTGTGCACGCTTTATTTTCCTTTTACATTTATCTTCTTCTTTCTTGATGGCGCTACGGACCAAATTGGGCCTTGGCCTCATCTCAATTTCCTTCCCACGTTCCTCTCTTTATCCTATGCCACTCTTCTACAATACCTCACCCCAAGCCGTTCACGTGCATCCTTTCTGACGTTATCTTCCCACCGAGCTCTGGGTTTTCCCACTGCTTGCCTCCCATCTGTGTCCACTGAACACTCTCTTAGCTGCCCTATCCGGCATCCTTAGCAGGACATGCCCCGCCCGTTGGAGTCTCATTTGTTTGCAGTAAGTGTAAATGCTGGCTTAATTATACATGCTAAATATTTTGTCGCCATGACGGATTCTCTATGCTCCTTCCGTGTTCACAGGCCCGTATATTCTCCGCTGTACTTTTCTCTCAAATCTGTCCGACAACTCCGCAGATTTGACTGTTATTATCCAAGCTTCACATTCGTAAGACAATATTGCACGGATGAGTGTTTTATACAACCGAATCTTGTTTTTTTTGTGCACATTTCTAGATTTTATGATTGGGAGTAAGGAGACGACATTGCGGTTAGCTGCGTCGATTCGTTTCTTTATTTCCAATGTATCATCATTTTCCGAGGAGACATTGGACCCCACCCAAATAGTTAAAATTGCTTATTGTTTCAAATTTGTAGTCTGTAATGGTGATTTTGTATGGCCCTGCGTCTATCTTGTGCTTCCTACTTTGCTTCATGAACTTAATTTTGTGCTAATTCACCCTTCACCTACTGCTTCTACCAGCTGTTTCTAGGTTCCCAAAAGCTTTCCCTTTACCGCTGAGATCGATCTCCCCAGGATATTTATATGATCCGCATAATCCACAATTTGTACTGACTTGTTCACTATGGCGGTATTAGTGCCGAGCTTGGCATACCTTATGATTTGCTTCAGAGTTAATTTAAATAGCACTGGTGCCAATTCATCTCCCAGATTTAGCCCATTCGGTAATAGCATTTGTCCATGCGGTCATAAAATCGTATCTAGAAATTCTAAACGTTTATTCTCAGGCATGTAATTTTTGCTCGATACAACTTTATTTCCCAGGATACTAGGTCGTGCTGAGGTCGATTGAACATTCTTCCGTTGACGCTTGTCTGAATTCAAAAACACCTTAGGTCTTTTTCACGCCCTCGACTGTTCTCTTCGCTACTTCTTCGTTTGTCTCTCGTCTTCCCAAATGTCCCAGATACTTGTATAATAAAGTTATTTTTAGCATTGATACGCGGAAAAGGTTGAAGAAAAACACAGAACTATTGTTTACCCCAAAGTTCCGTACTACTGTGTGCGGTACATATCTTTATGTAACTTTTTGTAGGCTATGGAATGCCTTACCGAAAGAAATAAGGGCATCAACGAATATAAATTTATTCAAGAAACACCTATACACACATATAATGTAATAAACCACCGTGCAAATCAATGAAAAATGTAAAATGTATTGCATTTATGATTAAACGCAGATGATTGAATCAGTTTATTTTATTTAATTATTTATCTTCACTATCCCGAATGCAGCACAGTGTGCCAATTTACGTAGGATGAATAACAGTAACAACGTACGAGACAAAAACACCCATGTCCTGGGCAGATAATCTTCTACCCAGGCGGGACTCGAAGCCGCGACCCTCAGGATAGCAGGCGAGGACTTTATCCCGCCGCCACCGGGGCCTTTTCTTTATGTATATTACTTATATGTATTCAATATTTATATATCATAAGGCCTCATTTTTGTTTTTTTCGTTTTTTGTCTTTTTGTAATTACTAAAATGTGTTCAAATGTTAACAGCTGGTGCTTATGCTTACAACTAATGTTTAAACACTGTCTTGGCAAACCTCTGCTGTTAAATTATCAGTACAAACGATACTGTTGATTATTGTTTGTTTTATACTCTGTAAATGTTACAGGGGACAGAATGTTCCAGAACTTAAATAAATAAATAAATAATAATAATAAATAAATGTGTGTCTGTCTTGTTCGCGCTTACGTCGTAGGAGTTCCGGATTAGAAACGAGAACTGCAATACTTAAGTAAAACGTCGCCCTCTCCAGGATTCGCTTTGAACAAGTGAAAGGCGAACAGCAAATTGGAAACGACTTAAGATCTCACGTTTTCATGTGACGTTCGTTGATTTTTAACTTTTTTAAGAAGGCTCAGTGAGTGATAATCTCATTATTTTTAAAAATATGTCGGAAAAAAAATCCTGGACGACATTTCACTTTAATGCATTCGATTACTACGCGATGGAACTCGCAATACGGTGAGTTCATTGCAATTAAGGAAATGGGAAATTGAATTTCATTTTAAATTTTATCCATTGGTCATTTCCTCTTGCTCATTCACAAAGGCTTGGAATACTCGCCCCAGTTCTGAATGTCTTGGAATCCTGCTGTTTTCCTCTTTTGACCAATATGTACTTACTGGGTGCCTTCCATCCACTCCAGTGCGCTAATCATTTCGCGTAACTCGACAGCTCACTCATAGCCGAGAGTTTGCAATCGGATCGGGAGCTAAATTGATGTGAGCTAAACTGCAAAAGACTTTTCATAATGGAATCCATTTCCATCAAGGTTGTTCATTTTCAGTTAAGGTAAGGTATGTTCCTTCCTTTACCCTCCATCTTCACCCCACTCCGAAGATATGTCCCCTCCTCCTTCTTGCCTCCTCTTGCCCTCGAATGAAGAAGAAGAAGGACACCAGACATAAACAGATCGCAGTGTCCGCAAGGGAGGAGTACGTACGTGTGCGAGTGTGCTTCGCCTCCATCCAGGCTGATGTAACCATTTTTTTCTCCTTCCGAGAGAGGACGTATCTTTGAGGAGAATTTTCTCTCGGTCCCGTGCTATTATCATGGCCATCGGAATAAGGGATTTCTACGAATCGCCAAACTTGGTGTGAAAGAAAGTGGGGAATATGAGAGGAGGGGAGGAAAGGGGAAAGCTACTTATGCGGGTGATAATTCAAATTTCGGAACCTTAAACGGGATTACCGGATGTTTTTAAGACTCTGCTGTTCGCCTTTCTCCCTTTTCCCGTTTTATTATTTTCAGTTTGTCCTGATGGACGTTCAATGATTCGGTCGTCGAAAGTCAAGGGTTTTATTAATTCGTTTCTCCGGTTTAATATAAGATCGCCCATAAAGCTCATGAAGTTCATCTTCCTCCTTTTTCTCATAGTAATCTACCGCTGACCGCCTCCGACTCAGAGATGCCTCCTGGGTGGAGTGACGATGATGATCAGATGGTGATATAAACGGGCCAGTCTGGAGGATGCATTGCAAATTTTCAGATGTGACTTTGTGTGCTACAAGAGTTTGAAGGGGATCGGATTGGTGCGGTGTGGCTCTAGAGTACTACTTGCCTACCACACGGGCGGCCAGGGTTCAAAATCCCCGCAGAGGAGGAAAGTTTTTCTGAGGAAACCCTACTTGAGTGTCTTGTGGAGGGCACTTCAAGTACAGTACTCCGTCTGTCGGATGAGATGTTAAACCGTGGTCCCCTTGGCGCCTGTCGCTAAGAGCAGGCTAATGCCGACGCCGAGTTTCTATCCACCCTTCCTCCCTTACCTATCCCCTATGGCGCAAATGACCCGTAGCCGTCCGTCGCCTACCCAAATTTCCACGACATCCAAGAGTTTGAAGAATGATAACACACCTTTGAATTCGTTAATTTCAACGCGGCCAAATTTAAAAGTAAGCGCACAACCGGTTTTGCCAAGCGTGACATCATAAGAGGATTCATTTACGACTCTTCGAATGGTGACCCGCTCGGTTGCTATGCATTCGAGCCGAGTGCGTCTCGGATTTCAGGAATGCTTGACTCGCACACGTGAATCGTACGGCGCGCCGCTCGAGGATCCGCTTAAAAAATACATAATCGATAAACACTCGTCCTTTGAGTACGCGGGATACATGGAACGGTAGGCAGAGGAGTTTGAAATTTGGGTTTCGCATGGAAACTATGGAAGCAATAGTAAAGACCCCCGGTTATGTATCACGAGACATTAGTCAAATGAAACTCTACACGATTCCAAAATGTTATTCCGAGCCGTCTTTAGTCAAAACCAGGACACACCAGTTTTCCATCATATTACTACTGCCCGATTGTCTGTATGATCGTCCGTATTATATTTTGTTATGTTAGCGGAATTTTGTCAATAAGTAGAATAGAATAGAATAAACATTTATTTTACCTTGGGACACATGTCCCTTAGGGTAACAATACAATAAAATAAAATAGCAGCAGCGAGGAACAAATTAACATATTATTCAGTTCAAATAAAAAAATAAATAGAGCTTAATAACATACATTTTATAAAGAAAAAGACAAAAACAGCTACTCTCATTGAAAAACAAGAACTGTACATGTAATACAGCTGAACTCAGAGATAAGTATAAATACAATAAATATATAGATATATTATACAAGATAATAAACAAAAACAGACCATGAGGAAAAAAAACAATTTTTGTCAAATAAAAAAATTACAATGCGAATTAAAAACTGACCAGGCTAAACTATTCTGGAAAACATTCACTCAATAAAATTGCATACAATTTATATTGAAAAATTGCCAACGAGCGAGATTTCCTCACATCAATTGGAATAGAGGTATTCAGTTATATGCCTATGTTTCTGAGTATTTATGCATCTTCTCCAGGGTTCATGTTTAAAAGGTGACATACCAGCATACATTACTCAACTGTAATATGATACAATATAACACAAAACAAGCTTATGGATCACACAAATACCATACCAACAGCAAACACTTATTTTTATCCCCTTCGTTGGGGGGGGGGCAGGGTTTTCCTTATCCTTCAGCTGGTATGGAACTAATCCATGGATTTTCAAGGAAATAAGAACTGAGCTCATAGTTTTTTGTGTCTAACAAATTATTATGCCATTTTTTCATTAAATATGCTAAAAACATTTTTCTCGAATTTGATGCATATTTTGTTATGTGCATGGTGAAACTTTATATGTATCTCTCATTTAAAGTTTTATATACCAGATATGAAATACAAGTATGTAAATAATTTTTATTGTATATATCTGACAAATATAGCTATTAATATTACATACTTATAAATCTACTATATATATTTAATTTAAATGTATATATATATATATATATATATATATATATATATATATATATATATATATATATATATATATATATATATATATATATATATATATATAATATAAATCTATGTTACCTACTTATAAATACCTACTTATAAATGTTAAAATTTAAACTTTTACACTCTATAAACAATTATGTTATTGAGAATTTGAAAATTTCCGCATCTTTTCAATCATTTCTTATTTTTCTGGAAACATTATGTTTATTATAAACAACTAGATTT
This sequence comes from Ceriagrion tenellum, assembly GCA_963169105.1. Classification (NCBI taxonomy): domain Eukaryota; kingdom Metazoa; phylum Arthropoda; class Insecta; order Odonata; family Coenagrionidae; genus Ceriagrion; species Ceriagrion tenellum. The sequence goes on along the minus strand of OY720639.1, from coordinate 7,374,078 downwards.
TTACTTATTTTGTGGATTTTCGCAGCTCATGATATATATCTAGTAATCTTTGGGTTCTGCGAGTATTTTTTAACTTTTTCTACAGAACATTTTTCCTATTTTTTTGCTCAATTCCAATGGCATCGGTCTCAAGTGATGCTAGAAATACTCGCAGAACCCAAAGATTACCAGAACTACATCTTTAACTTATAGATGGAAATTTACCATTAAATTTTAACAAAATAGACAATTTTTAAGATTCGTTGGCTCTACGTGAAATCGAAATAAGTTGGTCCATGATATGCACACGCACACAGTACACCGGACATATATGTGGACATTGAAGTTTTTTTACGACTTTTGAATCTTTTTTTCAAGGCCATCACATACGGAATTGAATTATAATCATAAATTATTATATTTACAAGTTATCACTATTTTTACAAATATCACTAATGTTTAATTTCTCTTTCGCAAAATTCTCTCTTAAATTCAATTGATAAGACATATTTTATTGAGAGAAGAGATCGGTGCAAGCTTGACACAAATTTATTGACGATTTCTTATGGAAAAGAAGTGAAAAACAGTTTTCATTTCAATTTAATTCGTTTCTTTTGTGTGACATAATTGAAAATATCGCGCGGCACAGAGAAGAGGCATCGCACAACTTACACAAGAAAAAACGTCTCTCTTCTCTGTCCCTCTGAAAGGCACGCGTCATATCTTTCTAAACCATGTTCTCTCTTCTTTATTGGCGGGCTTTGCGCATGGAGTTCAATGAGTCTATGAGAATAGGGCTCGTATGGTTGACTTTCTTTCGTCAATTTTTACTTCCTCATCAGCTGAGGGTGTACATCGTATTTCAAAAACAGATCCTATGTGAGATTTCGCCGAAAGCCAAGTTGCGAGAAACCACCACCTTGTTTTTTTTTTGAAAGAGAGTTGAGCACTGTTACGTCTGACATGACCAAACCATGACATGGCAAAATATCTTTTGGCAGTATTAATTCATTATTTTTCTTCGGCGCTGTAAGTCACGTTACATTTAGCGGACAAATCGACTCCTCCCATCGCATCATTATATTCAACGCACGCCTGTGGTTTTCTTTTCGTTCATTCTCATCACCTCGAAACATTTACCATAGTGTCATCGTGTGTACTGTTCTTTACGCTAATAATATCCCTTGTGTGTCCTATTTTCCGCCATTTCAGCGCCATTAGTTCCCCACGATAGGCCTCAACTCCTCCCATTATTCGACTTTTTCTACAGAACATTTTTCGTATTCTTTCGCTCAGTTCCAATGGCATCAGTCTCAAGTGAAGCTAAAAAGTCAAATAACTCGGGGCTACTATTTAATTGTTTATGCCGATGGTACAGCCTTGCTTCAGCAAATCCTGGTTGAGAGTGAGGACCAATCTCGAAGGCCTTGTGAAGCCTGACACGACGAAGACGAAGGGACAAGCAACTAGTTGCGTGTCCCTTCCTGTGATCATCAGCATGTTACACTAACACCCAGTTTTCGAGTCACACAATTTATATGAATGCATTCGGAATATTGAGCGCTTTTTTTGGTATGTAAACATTTCACCCAGGGCGGCCTTTCCACACGAAAAGGCTGTCATATACGAACAGCAGCCTATCAGGGATGTAACTTTCCCTAAATGTTTTCACCGAATGGTCCAAGATGGGATTTGTACAGCACAGCTCTGGGGAAATCTGACTTTCTGCCTGATAGGATGAGATAGAGATAAGTATAGAAAATAAAATACTTTGTAATATTCCACTGCGATTTATTCTTCCCCGACCGGTTTCAGCGCTAGTGCGTCATTTTCAAGAGTACATTCTCCAAGTTTTTGGGAGTGCGCGCCACATATATATATATATATATATATATATATATATATATATAGAGCAAATTCTCGGGGGTGAGGGGTGGGAGGACCAAAGGTTTAAGAAGGAAGGGACTGCGGGTGTAACACGGAGGTGAACGGAGAACATTTAAAAACAAAAGCATCATTCAAAAGGAACACATAAAAGACACCTTGTCTCTTAGCAATTTCAAAATTTTCTAAAAAATCTAGTTTAAAACCTTAGTCATTTACTTGTAAAACCTTTGGTCATGAATATATATCATGTTTGGCATTGTTGCCTAGGCTACGTATTGCCTTAATTTCCACCGTTAGTTCGCCCAGTCCTTGGCGCCACTTCGATTAGAGTCTTTTCTGTTGTTATTGTAAATAGACTTAGTTAATTGTTGCTAACGTGAGACTGTGGTGAATATCCAATAACGATCGAGGAGATATGAATTAATTCACGCTTTGAATAATATCTTGCTATTTTTGTGATCTAAAAGTTACTTTGTAAATATGAGAGGAATTGTCTATTACAGAAAATGTGTAAGAGGTTTATGAAACGTCCATCGTGTGCCGAAGACGATGTTTGCCAGACTCTGACTCTAATTTTAATGCATTAAGCCCGCTCGGCTTAAATAAAGAATTTAGAATGCCTTGTTTAAATAGAACTTGCTTCGTACCAGGCTGCAAAACAGGGTATGCGTCTACGAGGACCCAAAATAAGGAGACTTGGATTGAAAAATAAGAACCTGTTCAAGGCGGCGGTGAGTGCATTCCTTTTTACTTACACTGCAATGATGGCCATTGGAGAATACTCATGAAGTTACCTCGCATTATTATTAAATTTCCGTATAGCGATATTCACGAAGTGCTAAGAAGTTAATTGTGCATTTGTGTGATTAAATTTGGAGAGGAATTAAATATATCTGTAGACCGGGCGATATTAAAAAAGTGTATAATTACGTCCCGCGTGTAGTACCACATTTTTTATCCTCTGCGTTATGATTAATTGTTAGTAAAACCCATGTATATTCATGGAAAAACCAGTACGACGTGTTTATTTACAAACTATCTACTGTATTGACATTAGAACTTCCGTCTTTCATTACTAGGCGGCACCACTTTCCAAAAAGTTGTTGGTTTACGGAATTCTAGACAACAGTTTTTGGCGACGACGTCCCAATCCATAATATATATATTCATGCTTTTGGTAAAAGTACATGTAAAACCTTTGGTACACTACCATTTCCACCTCCCCGTGAGAATTTGGTATATATGTGGCGCGTACTCCCAAAAACTTGGAGAATGTACCCCTGAAAATGAGGCACTAGCATTGAAACCGGTCGGGGAAGAATAAATCGCATCGGAATATTGCAAAGGATTTTCTTCTCTCCCACCAGGATGTTATACCACAAAGAAGAGCCTTTATACAGTTGAACTATAACATATTTTTGAATTAAATTCCTGTATTTCTTCGGCATCCTGTTGTCACGGTAACACCAACACGGCTATGTCTGCTTTCAGTGCATCCTTCTTCTTCTCTTTGCGATTGATGCCGATGCGAGAGAGAGAGAGAGATGCGGCAGAATCCGTCGCCTTGGGAACGAGAGGGAAACGGGACGATAGGAAAGTGATCGCAGGACAAGAGAAAGCGTTCCCACGGAAACTGAGCTCTCCCTCCATTCCTCCTTCCCCTCCCCTCCTCCCCCACTCTCACGACCATCCGCTAATAACATACACATGTCCATCTCTCCCTCCATTCCTCCCTCCATTCCTCCTTCCCCTCCCCTCCCCCCCCACTCCCCGCCTGAGAGTTTGCTTCCTTCGTCTTAACTTCCAGGGCAAGGGGAACATTTTTATAATTATATAGCACCATAATTTTTCGGTGATGGAAGGGTTTTATCGAATCGCCAGTTTTTGTCGGATGGTCGCAAAATTTAGGATTCATCACTCATTTCACATTCTAAACAGTACTAGATATGGACGAGAGGGCTGCGACAGCAATAAAAATATGATAAATACGGTACTTATCTTGATTAGGATTAGGGCACCTCGTTTGTTTCGGAAGCCATAACAATAGACGACAATAGACGATCGAATCAACAAGCGGCTAGGCGACATCTATCAGTAAGTTGCACTACTAATTATACACTCGCGGAGAGTTTTTCCCTTCTAAATGAAGCAAAACAATCAAACATAGAAGGGGGAATTCATGTCGCCTAGCCGCTTGTTGATTCAATTGTCTATTGTCGTCTGTTATGGCTTCCGAAGCAAACGAGGTACCCATTCCCTAATCAAGATAAGTACCGTATTTATTATATTTTAACTGTCGTCGCAGCGCTTTCGTCCATATCTAGTTTTGTTTATAATGTGAAATTAGTGATAAATCCTAAATATTGTGACCATCCGACAACATCTGTCGATTCGATAAAACCGTACTGGACCAAGTTTTACCACGTTACCAAGTTACCAGTTACCACGAGAGTTATACTGTTGTTACAACAAAGTTTTGTTTACAAAGAAACTGTTAAATTTGTTATTTTAACAAAAAGAGATTGAAATATTATTCAAAACTATAGCTAAAGTCTCTTCAATTAGGTTTCTATCGACCCTGTTCACGGATTCCATATAGTTTATGTGGTGTTTCTCCATATGCATTGAATCCAATTAATTGTTATTAACTGAGATATATACTACTACAGATAAATTGTAACATATGTGTGATAAGATGATATTTTCATATTGTGTAAGGACACTACTTGTACGTTTAGTTGAGTAGCCCTTTGTATATTTTATTTTGTTATATTTTCATGTAACTGCCGAAAAACGCCATATCCAAGGAATGGCAACCCCATCACCGGAACTTTCCATCTGGGGTGCCTAATTTCACTCTTCTGTTTAATTTATTTTTTTGTACTTCTTGTTGGAGTGGAATAAATATTTATCATTATCATTATTCTTCAAGAGTGAGATTCTCGGTTCTGATGCATGGATACGGTTGTGAAGCCTGGATATTTATAGACAATTAAAAAGAGAGGTTCCAGGGGCAGCCTCCATTCGTGGTTCTGGGGGTTGAATTACAGAAATTAGTTCGTTCATGAGGGAAAAAAGAACAGGTTTTGGAAAAAGTGGGTGAGGAAAGGAACACTTTTTCAAACAAAACTTCACTCCTTCCAACTCCAAACCTTCTCCAGCATCTTGAGCGAGCGTGAGGCTTTGTGGCCAAGCAGGAGGCGGAGGGCACAGAGGTCACCCTCCCTCTTTCTGCCCGAAGGCGAGGTTACCTCGCCCCGCGCCCTCCCCTTTCCCGACGTCCGAAACAGCAAGCGTCTTTCGCACGCCACGGCGCAGTCGCCTTGGTCACTTGTATCTTTGCCTCCGCGCGAGAAAGCTGCCCGTCGCTTATCGCTCATATCATCGTGTGGTTTGTTCCCTCTTTGTATCGCGCCGCTGCTGCTGCGCGGCACCCTGAACGCCCTCCGCTCAACACCCTTCCCTCTGGGGGACACCGCCAATTCTAAGGGTTCTCGAACCCCTTCCCCTGCCTTGTGTGCTTTGTTCTCTATACGTCGCGTCTTTGAAGAGCGTGTGATTCGGGATGGAGGTGTGCACCAACACCACCGTGCACCACTACGCCGCCATGAGGATCCACGAGGATTTCCAGGCGGTGGTCACCACTGTGAGTCGAGTCCCCAATTCAACCCTTATCCACACACACCCTTATTCCTCGGACAACCACGAGTTAGTTCGATTCCGCTGGTCTGCGTTCTAAGGGTTCGTTCTTGTCGAAAGCTCGTGCAACACTTGCGTTTATACATTAATTCTCTGAGGGGTAATATGCATTTAGGAGCTTCTTGTAAGTGTTTTTCTTTTTCGTGTTACTGTGATTTTGTCTGCCTTCCTGTAGATTTAAAAAGGATCACTTGAGTGACGATGTATGAGTATATAAATGCCGCAAGGAGGCAGACTAAAAACATAGAAGCACAAAAGAAAAAAACACAAAAAAGCTCCTCATTTTTCGAGTGCTTCATCGTCGAAATATCAAGAGCTTTTTTGTGAGTGTTTTTTTACTTTCGTGTTTCTGTTTTTTTGTCTGCCTCCTTATCCTTAGCTGTTTGGTCTGCGGTTTCGATGGTCGGTGACTCCGTTTAAATAACAGATCGGCCAGTCGCGCAGTTCTTCGAATTTGTCCAAGTAAACACCTTTGTGTTGAAAGCTGGGCTTTACTTCGCGGAAGGGGGGCGCTTAGCGCAAGAACATTAGTACTCAACGGAATTGTATGGACGGTGCCTGTGAAGACGACTTGCTCATTTGGACCCCATAAGATTCACGTTGAAAGAGGACGCATTGGGTGGTTTAATTGATCAAGAGCACTCGGAGCGAAATTGAGGGTTCTGTGTTCGAATCCCGTTCCAGGGAGACTGTGTTTAAACCGTTCTAAAGGACCCCGATCACGTAACTAAAGAGTCGCGCTGCACAATAACCGACGCCTCGAGACATTGTTCAAATTTAAACCTCTTGCATGGACAATTTCATCGTCTTACATGTAGGTTATTGCGACTCTAATGGCGACATTCAACTCCGCCACCGATGTTCCCGAAGGAAAAACTCGACCTGGAAGGCTTCGAGAGAAATTTACTGTGGTTTGAATGCACCGAAATCTCAAACCGTTCGTTGTTGTGCCATCTGATTCCATAGTAACGTGATCAGAATCATCCGCCGGCGATTGATTGTTTCACTGGGAGTTTCCCACGAGTGTTTGACCACAAGCGAGTTACTCCGTTTAATCGCGGTTAGTTGCTCACTTGTTCGAACCATTACTTGTCCATGAATCCGGACGTCTCGCCTGATTTCGAGATGGATTCTTACATAATAAAGGCATAACTTTCGCCATGTGATACCTTGTAATAAGACTATTTTACTGATCGTTGGACATTTTTTGTTCGGGCCAACCTGTTAGGGTAGAAATGATCACAGGCATAAGATTAAGGAAATGGACTTCAGAACCGATAGATTTAAAATATAATTTTTTCTGCAAGCACAGTTAGGGACCATTGTGGCTGCGTTACATTACCTCAATGAAACTCCGACCCTCGCAGGGCAGAATAGACGCTGAAATTGTGCTAAATGACTTACCGTCAATAATAATATCTCACTCCGCCTGAAATTGCTGGCATGGTGATTAGCTTTGTGAATGATTTAGTACCTTGCAGTACCATTCATCAGTCCCATTAATAATACTAACCAGTAGTTGTATCTCAACTAGTGCACTGAATGTTAGCATATAAGTCTACTTAGCGCTCTCCTTGATTCGCACTTGACCGCGCGTCATTTTCCTGACAATTTCTTGGTATGCGTCAGGCGTCCGGGACAACGTGCAAGGTTCTGATTTGAACCAGGATGGGAGCTGCATACTTGGTGTGGAATCACCCCGTGCCATACACCCCAATGGTTGCTTGCTCAGTATTTCGTTAATGTATACCTTACACTTTCCAAGAGAGAAAACATAAGTTCGGCATTTAAAAAGTGATGACACACTTTCAAAGCGATCGTTCTATCTGCGCGGTGGAAGTCCTCAATTTTGGCGCTCCGATGGTCATTAACCGAAGCTTCTCCCTTTCAATCGCCCTTCCTTCGAAACGGAGAGGCGACGCTTAATAACACCAATCAAATGTGAAATGGCGTCTGTTTGACGCCACATTTGAAGATTATATTTCATTTAAGGCAGTGCGAGCGAGATAGTTCCCTAATCATAATAGAGACCACATTCGACTTTTACGTTTTCATTTCACCAGCTGTGAGACACACGAATTAAATATTGCATTATTAATGGTGCAATGATACAGTTTTATATCACAGATATTGTAAGTAATTAAGTGAAAATATCTGAATAATTTTTTTAACTTGACCCATTTTTTTCTTGCGGTGCGTTTGAAACTCCAACAAAACGGAAGGTTTTTTGTAATCCCGAAGAATTTATTACGGTTACTTTATGATTACATTTCAAAAATAGTTGGGAAAAGATACAAACTACATGCTGTTAGTTTCTTTTACGACATCTAAGTGTTAGAAATACCTCATTTTGTAAAAAATGTCTCTCTGGAGTGCATACACGCACCATTTCCCATGTAAAATGGGTGGTATTTTCTGGCAAATATCTCGGAAAGTAATGTGTTAAGGGATTGAATTTTTGGTATCCATGGAAGGGTGATATATTTTCTTTAAAATGAGACCAAATTCATTGATTTATAGATAAAATGATTTTTCTCTCGAACTACCGTAAAACGCACAAGAAACTGAGTGATATGATCGAAGTGATTTTCAAGGCACTTTTTATGGTTCAAAATAATTTACTTGCACATAAACTTTGATTTACCTACCTTGTATTTACAGATCAATGTTACTGGTAGCATCAACTTTGCATGCGTAATTTACGAGAGAACTTGTTTAAAGAAAAATATGTCAGTAACCTAAAAGCCATGCGTTGATTTGACCATACAGTAGATTGAGCGAGATAATTTCGGTTTTTATGTTATGAATTGTAGCTCCACCTCTCGCAAATCAACTCCTTTTTGTTATCAATCGCTTCGATGGAGACTTCTCTTCTTTTTAAAGGAACTGGGAAAGTATAACTCGGTTGGAAAAATTAACCTTTCCTCAGCGCACATTCGGTGAATCTTAAATAGTCTGTATGACATGTGTCGGCGAATATCGAGAAACTCTATCGATTAATAGTAATATTTTAAGGCATTATATTTACTGAATCAGAGAAAAATCTCAGAAGCCTGAGCGAGAAGCAGTATTGAAAGTCACGCTCACGGACGCCAAGATGATGAAAGCTATCACTATCCACGACTGCAATCAGATTGCAAACTTATGTTGATGCACAATTCTTTTCTAAATCTACCTCTAAATCTAAATCTAAATCTAAATTTTCTAATTCCCTGCGAGCCGCAACATGGGGGTGTGGCAGGGGGTGTTAGGTCACCAGCCTTGTAATGATGTCAGTTTTTGGGAGGTGAAATGGTGACATGTATTATTGGAGTGTATTTAGTGGAGTTCAGTTTCTATTGTGGTCGCTTATTGTGCGCGGAAATAATGAGTTTTTCAATCTATCTGTTCGGCAACGTATCTGTCTTATTTTATCGCTTCTGTCAGACTTAGAGATGATGTGAGGCATCATGAAAATGTTCTCTATGTCTTTCTGAAAAATATCAGCTCTGAACTTTTAAATCTACATAATCCTAGAGTGTAATCCCCTAGTCTCTGGGGCTCCCACCTTAATCTCTCTAAAAGTTGTGAGACAAAATGTACGCTCGTAGCACTTTTTAACGAAGCGCGCTGCTTTTATTTGTATTTTATTAATTTTTTTTGTTAAATCTTGATATTCAGGGTTCCAATGCTCACGGTGTATTCGAGGTGTGGCCTAACCAGAGCGAAGTAGTAATCTCTCTTTTACTTTTTCATCATATTATACGCTTAACAAAACCTAGTCTCTTTAGCGTTATGCCGCATATGTTTTTATGTGTGTTCCCCACGATGTATCTGAAGTTAAGGTTAATCCCAAGATATTTTACTGTATCTGAAGATTTTATGTTTACTCCACCCACGGTGTCGGTATGCCTTTTGTGTGATGACTCACAGGAAGTGAACCGTGGTGTATTTGCTGATATTTAATGTTAATCTCCACTCCTGGCACCACGAATGTATGTTGTTAAGGTCTGATGACAGCACTTCAAAGTCCGCATCTTAGCTAATTCGCGGTAGATTACTGTATCGTCTGCAAATAATCTTAATTTACTGGTAATTCGAGAACTTAGGACATTATTATTATTAAATTAAATAGGACATTAGGACATAAATTATGAATATAAGATGACCAATCACTTTTCATTGAGGAACACTGGATGTGACTTCGGCCATATCAGAGCTAAAACCATCAAAAACTACCTTTTGTTTTCAATTACTGAGAAAATCCAATCTACTGATATTCTGTTAACTTCACATAATTTCAATAATATATTGTTTTTTTATTAGAGGAACCTTGTTGAATGCATTATAAAAATCAAGGAATATCGCGTCAACTTGCTTTTTCGATTCACCTGATACTAGGTTTTCATGAAGGAAGAGTGCAAGGTACGTTTCACAGGACCTGCCCTTACGGACGCCGTGCTGACTGCTATGTAAGAAGTTACGATTATCCGGGAATTTCATAATATTGCTTACGACAATGTGTTCTAGGATCTTGCATAAAAGTAATGTTGTCGATATAGGCCGGTAATTTCCTGGGTCACTTCTATTTCCTTTTTTAAATATCGGGGTGACGTTGGCTATTTTCCAGTCTTCAGGCACGTTGCCTCCGGATAATGATTTGCTAAATATAATTTCTATGAATGGTACAATCTGTGCAACTAACTCCTTCACAAAAATGTGGTACTACACGCGGGACGTAATTACAAAATTTTTTAATATCGTGCGGTCTACAGATATATTTTATTCCTCCCCAAATTTAATTACACAAATTCACAATTAACTTATTAGCACGTCGTGAATATTGCTATATGGAAATTTAATGATAATACGAGGTGACTTCATGAGTATTCCCAATGGTCATCATTGTGGTGTAAGTAAAAAGGAATGCACTTACCGCCGCCTTGAACAGATTCTTATTTTTCAATCCAAGTGTCCTATTTTGGGTCCTCGTAGATGCATACCCTTTTTTGCAGCCTGGTACGAAGCAAGTTCTGTTTTAACTAGGCATCCTGAATTCTTAATTTAAGCCGAACGGGCTTAATGCATTCCAATTAGAGTCAGAGTCTGGCAAACATCGTAGTCGGCACACGATGGACGTTTCACAAACCTCTTACACATTTTCTGTAATAGATATTTCCTCTCATATTTACAAAGTAACTTTTAGATCGCAAAAATAGCCATATATTATTCAAAGCATCAAGTAATTCATATCTCCTCGATCGTTAATGAATATTCACCACAGTCTTATGTTAGCAACAATAAACTACGTCTATTTACAATAACAACAGAAAAGACTCGAATCAAAGTGGCGCCAAGGACTGGGCGAACTAAAAGTGGAAATTTAGGCAACACGTAGCCTAGGCAACAATTCCAAACATCGAAATCCATAATATGTATTCATGGATTCATCAATAGTTAATGTGCATCACTTGGCATCAACAACCAAAGAACACCGTATATGACATGCGTGATTGTATGTCAAGTTTGTTGATTTTCAGTAAAGGCGTCAAGCATGCGTATACGAAAGTGTTTAATTAAATTGAATTTGAAGTGTACATTTTTAACAATAATTTTGAAAAAATTTCAGAGAATTTACACAAAACACTCTTTCACAACTTTGGTTCACCCATTAGAATGCCACCAACCGGCAGGAGGTTACACGATATTTCGCCAGAGCGCACATCGTTCCAATCAAAGCCTTACGTTATGGTCTCGAAGTGTGACGATGTCTTCCAATTTGCTCTGACTTCAACACTTTGAATGGAAATCTCCCAAAAATTTGTTTTCCTCGCTATCATACTTCATTCCTGATACTGATATATCGTGGGGTTTACAAATACAGAACAGATGTGGCGCAGCATTAGAGAAACTAGGTTTTGTTAAACGTATAATAGGAAGGTCCATGGATGAAAAAGTCAAAGAGAGATACTATTTTGCTTTGGTTAGGCCACACCTCGAATACGCAGCGAGCATTTGGGACCCTGGTCAAATAGATTTTACCAAAAAAATTAATACAATACAAAGGAAAGCAGCGCGCTTCGTTAAAAACTGCTACGAGCGTACATATCGTGTCTCACAACTTTTAGAGGGATTTAGGTGGGAGCCCCTACAGACTCGGAGGCTGCGCGCTAGGATTAGGTTGCTTCAGAAATTCAGAACTTATATTTTTCGAGCGACTTATAGAATTTTATCATGACTCCTCACTACATCTCTAGGTTTGGCAGATGCGATAAAATAAGGGAGATACACTGCCGAACAGATAGGTCTACAAAAACTCGTTCTTTCCGCGAGCAATAAGCGACCACATTAAAAATTGAGCTCCACTAAATACACTCCAATAATTCATGTCACCATTTCATCTCCAAAAAAACGTACATCTTTACACGGCTGGTGACATAACACTCCCTGCCACACACCCAAGCGGAGGCTCCCGGGTATTATGTAGATTCCTGAATTTAATATTTGTTCTCTGGTCCTCAATTCATCGCTAAGTGCACGAGATAAAGCCGAACGCGAGAGAAAGAGAATTTCTCTCTCGTTTTTCCCTTTCCAAGGAAACGCCCCACCATTTCTGCAGTTAATTTCTAAATGCGTGTGGACGATTGAAGCGGCGACTCTAAGGAGCGATGACCATTCATTCGAACAAACGAGTCCGCCGCAAAAAAAAAGGCAAAAAGGAATGCGCGACCGACTTTCCCGTATCACTCGCTAACTCTCCAGAGTGGCAGTCATTCCGTCTCACAAACTGTATTTGGAGCTGCCGTGGAAAGCCAGGAATGCGTCTCCCATATTCGATCAATCACCGAGCGAACGTGTTGGAAAATATCGCTCACAGCTCCACCGAATGCCATCACTTGATTCAGGTGGGCTGGAGCAATAATTATTGGTTATTAAGGTAGTCTGAGCGAAATAGTTCCCTCGTCATAATAGACCCCATATTCAAATTATACGTTTTAATTTCACCTACTGTAGGACCCATGGATTAAATATTGCATTATTAATGCTTCAATAATATAGTTTTACATGACAGAAGTTGTAAGTAATCTAATGAAAATATCTGAATAAGCCTTTAACTTGACTCATTTTTTTCGCGCGGTGCGTTATAAACTCCTTCAAAATGGAGGCGTTTTAATTTTGCTAGCTGTAGGACAAATGCATTGAATATTGCATTATTAATGGTGCAATAATATAGTGTTATATGACAGAAATCGTAAGTAATGAAATGAAAATATAAGTCTTTCACTTGACAAATTTTTTTCGCGCGCTGCGTTTGAAACTCCTTCAAAGCGGAAGGTTTTTTGTGATACCCAGGAACCTAGTGCGGTGAAAATTATGATTAATTTTCAAATATATTCGAGAAAACATACAAAGAACACACTGTTAATTTTTTTAACGACATCTAAGTGTTAGAAATACCTCATTTTGTAAATAATGTCTCTCTGGAGTGTATACACGTACCATTTCCCATGTCAAAGGGCTGGTCTATTTTGGCAAATATATCCGAAAGTAATGCGGTACTGGGTAGAATTTTTGATGTCTTTTGATAGGTAAGATGTTTTTCTTTGAAATGAGACCAAATTCATTGATTTCTAAGTGAAATAATATATCGCTCGACCTACCAAGTACACATTTTAATGCCTCTTCAAGTAAGGTGGAAAAACTCTTGGACACATTTGTTACGGAATGTCGTCGTGCATGCAGCAATATAACTGCTACGCGACTTACATTTTAAAATTTTCACCTCGATCGGAGCACTCGGCCACAGTCCAAATCTCCCAATCAGTCAGTCTTCCAATCTCCCAATTTCCGCAGCCACGCCCCCCTCCAGCAGCGCTTCAACGTTGCCAAATTGACCTTAGCTCGGCAAGAAGCGTGGCAAATACACTTAAGTGTAATATTAAAAATTACCCCGCGTTTATTACTCGAGGAGGATAAGCAAATGCTGCTTTTTCCAACCAAAGAGTGTGTTTATTCGATATATTTAACATTCCTCTTTATTGAAACTCAGAATAGGCTTTGTAAGGATGAAGTTAATGGTGATTTCACTAAATAAATATTTTTGTGAGATTAAAGTTGAATATTTCTTTTATTTTTACTAAAGAACATAAATAACCTTTGTACATTTATGTGGATATGATGTTAATCTAAACAATTTATCGAATAATTTCATAAACAGTATGCATTATCATTCAAAATTTTGCAAAAAACTTATACATAAGTTATCAAAAGCATATCCATTAGACTTAAGAATACCTTCCTCGTGAATAATTGTGGAATCTAGGATGAGCAACCACAAGAAGTAACATTGATACTGCTCTTGTAAAACATCAAAACATTAAAAAGTCTGTAACATTTATTCCACTTCAGCGGATCGTGATGCAGAAAGTCCATTCTGCCGGCGCGCTCCAACCACAGCCTACCTCGTTGTGGATCGCATGGAATGCGATAAAAATCGTAAACTGTTCATCCAGGTCCAGTTTCTGTAGCGCACTGCACATTAAAAATTACCGCCGTCTTTTTTTTTTTGCTTCTTTTCTACATTTTTTATCCTCTGCATTATGATTAATTGTTAGTAAAACCCATGTATATTCATGGTGAAAACCAGTACGACGTGTTTATTTACAAACTATTGGCTGTATTTACATTTTATCTTCCGTCTTTCATCACTAGGCGGCACCACTTTCCAAAAGGTTGTTGGTTTACGGTATTCTAGACAACAGTTTTTGGCGACGAGATGACAATCCATTAAATATATTCATGGGTATCGCGCAGACAATGCCAAGTGTGCTTGTATGTGAGAGCGCAATGTTCCACCGTCCACGAGGTAAAACCCAACTTTATAGACGAACGTGTTTACTTCAGACATATTCAAAGAACTGCGGAACTGCAGCTAAAGTAGCGTGACTCTGCGCGGCCAGCACTTCAAATATGTCCACGTAAACGCGTTTGTCTTTAAAGTTGGACTTCACCTCGTGGACAGCGGCGCATTACGCTCCACTCACTTTGCACTGTATGCACGACACTTGTGATGACAGCTCTCGCTCCTGGAATCCCTAATGAAGTTCACGGTTTAGGAGGACGCCTTAACTGGCCAGGTGAATACTATTCTCTGGCCAATCCGCATCTTTGATGCATTATACTCCCTTTTTTATGCAATGGATCTCAATATCACACGTATTTTTTAAATAGGGATTCTCGACGAAAGTGGTTTTATCTAATTTATTTCTCTGCTTTCAAAGTCACTACGCTGACAAATGTTAAAATCCTGCCCTTCTTACGAAAATTCCCGTCAGAGGGATGCACTTTTATCACCCTTTTCGTGTCCACCTTAGAGATTCGATATTAGTTCATCTATACAGGTGATTCGGCTCCCACCGCAGGATTGCAACTTTCGCCCTGGTCTGAAGCTTTCGCTTATACCCGGAGCTAGGAAGAGGTGGAAGGAAAGGATGGGTAGGGAAGGTTAGCAGAACCGCAGCCCCTTCGAAGCCGACACCAATGAGGCGGATTGAGGTCAAAAGGACCTCAATTGGGCCTCCGCCTCCCCGAAGTGCTCGTGTTAGTTTGGTTACCCCAAAGAACTGAGACGAGTGACCGTCGGATTCGCTTTCGCGCAAGATCTACCGCACATCGTTGCGAACCGAGAGAGCCCGTTGCCCAAATATTTGGGATTAGGTGTCTCTCCGACTCACTTTACGGGTGACGCCGAAGTACGTCCTCGAGGCGGGGATCATCGGACCCATGGAGGGTCAATTCGGACCAATTCAGGTCAAAGCGTGGGTACATCCCTCCTCTCAGTAGTTCTCGTCAACCCCGAGTTCATCTATACATTGAATAGATGTTGGATATTGATAATAACATCATTATTATGTGCGTTATTATTCGTGTAGACACTTGGGTACCTTGTGGGCCCTGGCCATTTGATGGCGACGGATATGTGACTTGAGCTCTGTTCCACTATGTGTGGTTGGTTGGCGGGAGTTTTTTGGTTTGTAGAACATGTTGCCTTCGTTTAACTCACCGAGGAAGTATTTAACCAGAGGTCACAAAGCGGGTGTTTGTGAGATCTTGCTTAAGGTGATTGATCATACAAATGAGATAATTCCATTGATTTTTTGTGTGCTCGCACAAAGTATTAAAATATATGTTGAGCATAATAAAATAACATATAAATAATTGATAAATCGAACTAATCACAAGTGTAACGTCTCTCTGTGTTTTGACGAGTTTGGACGATATAAATTTTTTATAAAATTAATAATGTCAGATAACACAAATAGTAAGATGTTTCATAGCAGTAGATTATGTATTGTCCATCAAAATATCCGTAGTCTCAGATCAAACTTTGACTTATTTGAAACGTATCTGCATGGCCTTTCTCATTTACCGAGTATAATCGTACTTAGTGAAATATGGGTTTATGAACATGAACTTCACCATTACAATTTAAATGGTTATAAATATTTTGCCCAATGCAGTAGTGGTAGCCGAGCTAGAGGTGTTATTGTTTATGTGCAAAGTACAATTGATTGCTTCTCTAATGTAATTCAAGCTGTAACTGCTGACTTTGTTCAGGTGACTCTCAAACTTGAAAAATTCGAATTGCAGTTAATTTCTATTTATAGAGATCAAAATTTTCCGATAACACAATTTTTATCTGAATTTCAACCGCTTATGCATGGTTTAAAAGGTAATATAATTGTCATTGGTGATGTCAACATAAATATTATGGTACCTTCAAATGATTCTGATCACTACTTAAACTTAATGAGCTCCTTAGGATTAGAGTGTCTGATTGACTCGCCAACTAGGGTAACAGGAAACTCCGCTACCTGCATTGATCACCTGTTCGCTAGGTTATATAACATGTGCACGCATGACATCCAAGTAGAAGTGCTTCATGAAGCGATAACCGATCACTCTTTAATTCGCTGTTCTATTTGTGTGAAAGAACCATTATGCAAAGAAAAAATAACGACTACTCCTGCCAAAACCAAGATAGACTATGAATATTTTAAAACAAAAATAGCTGAAGTATATTGGAGTCCAGTTGTAAACGAAGTAAACGCATCAAAGGCTTTTTCGTTATTTCATGACTTACTAATAGGTGTTCTATCTGCATCAAGAGTTAAAGTCAATAATTACGACACAAGAAAAAAATTAAAGCCGTGGATAACTAGTCATCTTCTAAACCTTATTGAAAGGAAAAATTATCTGTTCAAGAAACATAGACGCCACCCATTAAACGTAAGTTTAGCAAAGGAATTTGTTAACTGTAGAAATAAATTAAAAAATGAACTTAGGATTGCCTCTAATAACTACTATTTGCACAGATTTCAAGGAGCAAATGGAAACTCAAAGATGCAATGGAAAATATTCAAGGAAATATCCGGCCGCATACCACTCAGTCCCCATGAAATCTGCCTGGAAATAGACGGTAGTATATCATCTGCTCGGTCCAAAATAGCTATGGCATTTAATGACTATTTTGTTTCCTCCTACGATAGTAACACTAATAGTAATGACAGTGGCATTGATGAATTCGTCGCTGAATGTTGTGATTATTCACATAGCTTCGAATCCATGTACCTAGAACCAGTCGACTCTGCTGAAATAACCAAATTAGTAAGATCTTTTCCTGCTAGCAAAGCCCCTGGTTACGACAACGTTAACAGTGAACTTTTGAAACTTGTTATTAACAAATTAGCTCCTATTCTCGCACATATATTTAATCTAAGTTTTACCAGTGGTGTTTTTCCTGACGAGCTGAAAAAGGCGGTGGTCATGCCCTTATATAAAAAAGGTGATCGATCAAGTATAATAAATTATCGTCCAATTTCACTGCTATCGATATTTTCTAAAATTATAGAGAAGCTAGTCAAGACGAGATTAATTAAATTTCTCGATAAAAACTGCTTCTTCAGCAAAAATCAGTTTGGTTTTTTAAGTGGAAAAGGAACTGAAGATGCTCTAGAAAATTATTTTACCCATGTTTACAAGGCTATAAACTCAAATCGACGCACTGGCAGCCTATTCATTGACATTAGCAAGGCTTTTGATTCCATTGATCACATGGTTCTGACCTTTAAGCTTCAGAGGGCTGGTATTCGAGGAATACCACTAAAATGGTTTACCAGTTACCTGTCATCGAGAATGCAGTGTGTAAAAATTGGTGATGTTTATAGTAATTACAATATGATAACTTCTGGAGTTCCACAAGGCTCTGTCTTGGGTCCAATCCTATTTCTAGTTTATGTAAACGATCTATGTAATTTCAATTTTAGAGGTCATGTGACAGCATTTGCTGATGATGTCGCCTTAAATTATGGAGGTTTAAACTGGGGTGATGTAAAATATGATATGCAGTCAGATTTGATCAATTTGCGACGTTGGTTTGCTTCCAACAAATTGAAAATGAGTGTAACTAAAACGAAGTATATGTGTTATAATTTATGTAACAGGTACAAGTTTGATTGGGTTTTATATTATCATGAAGAAAACTGTCCGATAAATTCATGCAATAGCTGTTTGCCCATTGAACGGGTTTCCAGTTTGAAGTACCTGGGAGTAACCATTGACGAATCCTTAAAGTGGCAACAACATATTGATAATCTAACAAATATTATGCGAAATACATTGACAAATTTTTATTTCATCAGAAATAAATGTCCTTTAAATTTCCTTAGGATAATTTATAACGCGTTAGTACATTCCAAACTAAGTTATGGCATTTTTTGTTGGGGTGGCGCTTATTTAAACTCCTTGAAACCTGCCGTGTTTTTACAAAAAAGAATTATTCGTGTTATTTTGAAAAAGAACAGATTTGAAAAATCCTTCCCACTTTTTCTTCATTTACGTTTGCTTCCATTGAGGCATCTATATATTTATAAGGTTCTACGGTGTTTCTATACCAGAAGTGGTAACTCTGATGTATTTCAGTGTCTACCTTCTCACATTGCCCTGCGTAAAAAAAATATTCCATTACCAAAACCTAACTTGACGTTGTTTAAAAGATGTTTTTTGTATGTAGGGCTAAAGGTATACAATATGTTACCCCTGTCATGTACTAATTCTAAGTCTGTGAAAAAGTTTTTGGAAAATGTACATTGTTGGCTTCTCACCAAGGAGAGTGTAGAGCATTTATTGCTGTAAATCATTGATGTAATGAGTTATAAGTAAACTATTAGTAAGTAGCTTTTAAGGTACGAACTTACACTGTTAAGCAATTGTCACGGTATCACTGCACGAGCTATATGTATCTTTTAGGAAAAGCATAATGTAATATTATTTGATGGTAGCCTTAAACAGGTTCTCCTTCAAGGCTACCTAAAATTACTCTATTTTGCTATTGAAATGTAATTTGTTGTATGGAGTAATAAACTTTATTATTATTATTATATTATTATTATTAACGTGAACTTGAGAGTTTATAAAAGTGTGACAGAAGGCAACATTCATTAATAAAAACAAAGTATTTTTCCACGCTTGAAGGACGGTTTATTCAGACCTATGTTGGTGATGATATTCTTCCATCGAAACCGCGAAGTCTCATCGAAAGTGTGGAAAATTGCAAGATTTTTGTTCTTACTGAGACACGATTCTACGGAATGACATCGCCTACCATCGCCGTTTATTAACGTTTAAATGTGTTGTCACGGCTGAGATTAAAGAGGAATCATGGCCCCCTTGAAATGAATTCCTATCAGCGAAGAGAATCATGGATTTCCCCCCAATTAATCCTTAAGATAGCATATGAACCAGTTATCATTTTACCGAACAATCAATGAATTTGGTCTCATTTCAAAGAACAACATCTCGTCCTTCCAATGACACCAAAATATCAGTCCTATACTACAATACTTTCCAAAATATTGCCCTCAAATACTAAGATATTTAAATGGGGAATGGCAAATGTATATACTCCAGAGAGACATTTAAAAAAAGAGGAATTTGTAACAACTAGATCTCGTAAAAAATTGACATTGTGTAGTTTCTATGTTTTAGCAACTATTTTTCACATCTTACATTCGGTGACCATCATAATGTCACCGAAGTAATTTTTCGGAATCAGAAAAACCTCCCGCTGTGAAGGGGTTTTAAATACATCGCGTGAAAAAAATGAGTCAATTCAAAGACAAATGTAGATATATATTTTTCAATTCAGAGAATCTCATGTATAAAAGATATATAATTGCACTCTCCATTTCATCTGATCTCCATTTTGTGACATGTGAGGAAAGTATCTCGCTAAAAACTCCCTTCAATTCTCATACTCCTTCCCAACTCTCCCGACAGATGGCTGACGCACCGGAGAAGGATAAGCTGAGTGATCAGGCGGCGCCCGTCAGCCCGATGCCCGTCAGCCCAGCCGCACCACCGAGTCCCGCTCCACCAGCAGCCGCCCAAGCGACGCCCAAAGCGGCGACGGAGGCCTCTCCTGCACCCACCCCATCTCCCGCGCCTACCACCCCAGCAGCAGCAGCGGCTGCGGCTGCGGCGGCGGGGACACCGAAGAAGGCCGCCGCCGGGGGCAGCACACCGGCTTCGGCCGGCGGAAGTCCCTCCTGTCAGAGTCCTGTCCCCGGAGGCGAATCTCCCGCCGGGAAAGGAGGAGACACCTTCAGGGAACGATTCAAGGTCAGTCTCACATTTGAACGACATCGACATACATGCTTTTCTGCACATGTTATGGGGGATTTATGCTGGTGTGGGGGGGGGGGGGGAGGGGGCGGGACACCCATCCGTAGCTGTAGCTATGCCTCAACTGGTGTACCACAAGGAAGTGTGTCAGGACCTATACTCTTTATAATCAATGTGAACGACATTAGTACGTGACTAGCTCTATTAGAATGTTTGCAGATGTTGGTATTATTTATAGAGCAATCGAAAAGGTAGATGATGTCGACATATGACAAAAAGACCGGAAAAATTTGGAGAATCTGGCAATTGAAGATGAAATGATCATAAATTCAGATAAAACAAACCTGCTTAGATTTAGGAATGGTAGAAGTGTTATATTAAACTATTACCGCATTATGGGCTAAGTTTTGATATAAACAAATCCCTGTAAATATCTAGGAGTTGTGTTACGTAGGGGACCTTGCAATGGGGACCGCACATTGAAAGCACAACTAAAGCTTTTAAAGTATTACATTTTTTATGAGAATCCTGGGAAAAAGCTGCACCAGCACGAAAGATTTTGCCTAGAAAACATTTGTAAGGCCTATTTTAGAATCCAGGGGGGTCAGTTTGGGAACCTTATTTGGGGAAGGACATAAAACAACTGTCAAAAGTTCAGCGTCTAGCAGCTAGACTTGTGTCGGGAAATTTTAAAAGGAACGGAGAAGATGAACGCACTGGGATGGGAATTACTCGAATCAAGGAGGAGGAAAGCGCGGCTAAAGGGCATTTTCAAAGCATATATTGGTGATCCTGCGTGGAGGGACATCACAAATCCATTTAACAAACCGTATTATTTGGCAAGGAAAGACTATGTAAACAAGATACAGCCTACGAGACAGCTATCAAATACAATAATCTTTCCTGCATCGGGGGATAGGGGATTGGAACGGTCTACCAGAGGTAGTTCTCGAGCCCTTCCCGCAAAACTTAAGGACGTTCATGAGAAGGTTGAATAAAATTGAATTTTAAGGGTTTTTTCCTCTGTATCTTCTATTTTATTTCCATGTATTTGGCATGTACTTGTGTTTTTCTATTGTAATTTTTACGTATTAACTTGGGTAGAACCAATTTATGTTACCACCCGACCAAATGGTCGACTTGTAACGTTATTTCATTAATAATAATAATAATATATATGCTAGGTGGGGGCAGGACATCATCCTGTCCGGCTCCATGTAACAGATTTAGTGTATGAAATGTCTCGTCAAGGAGGGGGTGGGCAGGTGCTTCACCCCCATGTCTCTCCTTGGCTACGCCTCCCATGGTTAAGGGGCATTTATAGATCGGAGGTCAAAAACGACCTTTTAGTTTGCCGGTGAGATCATCCCCTCCATTTTCCGCCACACAACGCCACCGAACGCACCGTGCCATCGATGCACAGACAACAGCGCCACCGATAGCACCGTCGGTGATGGCTTCACGAGAGTGCTCACTGTGACATTATAATGGGCAATTTGCAACATTTTAATGATACGTCATGGAGAAGGTTCTCATTTAGCAAAATTGCCAAGATATTTTTAGTATTCCTCGTTCGCGTCATTGCGATCACTTGATGACTGATTTTCGAATAAATTAACTTTCCTTCAGCGGTCGAAATAATTATGTGAAAAGCAAGAAGCAAAAGTTTATAACACTTGCTATAAAAATTGAAACTCATTCCAGAGGATGTCACAAAAAGATTTGCAACGAGTAGCAAAGCATATTCGTAAAAATAAAAGCTATTAGACGTCCGGCGCGGGAGCGTTTGAGGCTGCCGTGGTTGGTATATGAACGACCTTCTTAACGTCATTGTGCGTCAACGATGACAGTAAAGATTTGACTGTTGGAAACGCAGCCAATCAGGAAACACGTCCGATGCGGTTTGGAAAAGGTAATCACGTGACTGAAGAATCCAAGAAGGGGGCCTTTGTTGAAATCATATATTTGTGAAAAAAATGCTTCTCTTTTATCTATCAAGAAAGCCATGACTTTAATTTTCCTCACAAATATTTTGGGCATAATTATATGTTTAAAAAATATCACGTTGCCCGACTCATGAAAGGGAAATTGTATTCTCCAAACGATTCTTCAAAATCATCCCAGTTAACGATTTGCATCAATTTTTGCATCATTCTGTTTCTCATGGGGTTAGTCCAAATTTTCATTGCTACACTTTCCTAAAAACTGCAAAAACAAACTTGTAATCTACGAGCAAATTATATGGCACAAAATCATATTTAACATCAGTGTTATTAATTTTTTTGATTAAGGCCCACGTGTATCAAATTGTGAGACTCATAGCTAGAGGAGGATGAAACAAAGGTGACGATGTATATACCACGAATCTGTTTAATCTGCTCATTCGCCATCGCTTTCACGAGAGCAAATCTATACATCAAAATGAGATGGATTGAAGAAAAGGTTTCCACCACTGTGCGACTATTTTAAGAAAATATTATAAATATTTTCAACTGATGGAATCATGTTTCAGTCACTATATTTTCCAATCAAACTCAGATCGATTTAGCCGGTTCAGATCGGTATGGTAAACGCAACGGGCTAGTGGGATCGATATGAGAAACGGGCCAACTCGGCCCGCTTTCTCTGCCAGTCTGAGATTTCAAATCGATATGAACCGACTGAAGTCGATATTTCAATCGATTTCGTTATGGTAAACCAGGCGATCCGAGTCAGCTGGCTTAGAATGTTCAGATCGGTCCGAGTGAATATCGATCTGGGTTCGATTGGTATACGTAGTGAGTGACCAACAATATCAACTTTGCGCTATTGTCACGAGTCCTATTTGTGATTGTATTGTATCTTGATATCAATATTATTAGTCAAAGTTTAAATGTGTTGAGAATACAATCATATACATGTATCTATCACTATGTTTGCCAATCGAACTCAGAACTATATGAACTCGGACCGATCTAGACATTCTAAGCCAGCTTACTCGGATCGCCTGGTTTATCAATGCGAAATCGTTTGAAATATTGATTTTAATGTCGTCGTCTTTTAATGTCGTCTTTTATTTATTGAGCGATATTAGGCCTGTACAGTCCTCTCTTCCATATAACTCATTTCACAAACACCCATGTCCTGGGCAGATAATTTTCTACCCAGGCGGGACTCGAACCCGCGACCCTCGGGTTAGCAGGCGGGGACTTTACCCCGCCGCCACCGGGGCCGACCGGTGGCGGCGGGGTAATCGGTTTTAATCGGTGCATATCGATTTTAAATCTCAGACTGGTATTCCAGACTCATATCGATCCCACTAGCTCATTTCGTTTACCATACCGAGCTGAACCGGCTAAATCGATCTGAGTTCGATTGGTAAACGTAGTGTATGATGTGTTATAGTTGATATACTCTTACGTAGCTCATGTGTTTCTGATTTTAATACAGTTTATTATTGTAGATCTCTCCCTCTTTCTCATTACAACCACAAGAAAATGTGTCTCCAATTACAATAATCCAACCAGACGATGGCATTGATGTGTTTTAGACAATGCTTCGCGATTGACTCTTGTGCTCTCCATTCCAGGCTTTCTCCAAATTCGGGGACACCAAGTCAGACGGCAAGCACATCACGCTCTCGCAGAGCGACAAGTGGATGAAGCAGGCCAAAGTGATCGACGGCAAGAAGGTCACGACGACAGACACGGGCATCTACTTCAAGAAGTTCAAGTGAGTCTCTTGTCCTTTCGCAATTCTACACGCTCGCTATGAATTGCCTTCCGAAGGCGTCGATCGCATGTCCTCTGTCTAACAACAGTAAATCCGCACTCATAAATATTCACACTGCGCTGTAGGGATTGGCAAAATATACCGTAATTCAGTCCTACCGGTAAATATGCTTTCTATTTCGGTACTTCCGGGTACTATTAGAAATCGGCATTACCGGATGTGAACCGGTATTGGAAGTACTCATAAACGAACGGCACTACCATCTGGTGTACGAGCGTTCAACTGCTTAAGGGAAATGGCTGATGACGGTAATGCGTTATTCTGGCATATTTCGACATAAACAGATATATTACTGTGATTGTAAAAAATTATTGCCGCACCAGAACGGAAAGTTCTTTTTTCTTTTCTATTTTGCGATTCCTCCTTCTCTATTTGAATCTTATCACATGTCGCGTTTGATTACCCTTTCGATGGCTTATTTACACTAATGAAAGTCTTCGTATGTAAATGGATTATTAAACTTCAAAGCAGTTCATGTTTACATATAAAGATAAGTTGATCAAACGATTCTTGTGATGGCGATGAAGAATGAGATGGAGAATTCCCTTTTTAATCTCATCAGTTTGTATTGATTATTACGTAAATACAAAAAAATCAATAACCGATTGCTTAAATTTTTTTATTATTATTTTTAAGGTTGATTTACAATCATTTACTTTACAAAAATCATTTACTTTAACGCCAATGGTCGTAACAGTTCCATAATATGAAACAGTTGAAAAACGTTTATCGCTCTCTCCGAAACTTGGTGCGTAGTTTGCCTCCATTATATGTTTAGCAGCGACAGAGTGAATAATGGCACATTAAAGATATAAATGAAGAATATTTTTTATGAACTTTTTCTTTCGTTTTGACAAAAAATCGTGTGCGCAACACAAGACGGAAGTAAGACTCAGCAGTCCGTGTTATAGACGCCACCAGCGCAAAAGACAGGAAGGTTGGGAAGAGCAACCGGACTGCATAGAGACCCTCCCTAGTCACGGCATGTGCTATTCTCAAAACTATTAATTAATTGGAAGGACCCTAAAGTATAACATCGGATATGAGTGTGGTTCTAGTGTGCCGTGGGAGTAGAATACCAGTGGCTCAGTTTCACACTTATTTCTTTCTTAAGGTAGTATGATCGAAGTATCATTTTACCTAGAAATCAATAAATTTGGTCTCATTACAAAGAAAAATATCTCACCCTTCTAATGGCACAAAAGGTTCAACCCCTTACCATATCACTTTCGGAGATATTTACAAAAAAATACCAGTCCTTTTACAAGGGAAATGGCACGTGTATGCACCCCAGAGAGATATTATTTACAAAATAAGGTCTTTCTAACACTTTGAGGTCGTAAAAAACCTAACAGCATACATTTTGTGCGTTTTCACAACTATTTTTTATAAATAATCATATTTTCACCTCAATAGGTTCTTGGGTATCACAAAAAACCTTCTGTTTTAAAGGAGTTTCAAACTCACCGCGTGAAAAAAATGAGTCAAGTTAAAGACTTATTTAGAAATTTTCACTTAATTACTTACCACTTATGCCATATAAATCTATATTATTGCACCATTAATAATGCAATATTTAATTTATGAGTCCTACAGCTGGTGAAATTAAAACGTATAATTCGAATATGGTCTCTATAATGACTAGGGAACTATCTCGCTCCGACTACCTTAAGGCCATCCGCGGCGACCCATGATGCTCTATCATCTCCTTTATGGGATGTCGATAATCTTTGCTATTCACTAATTTATTCCTCCGCAGGGCGCAGAAGATCGGATTGGAAGACTACAAGAAGTTCCTGGAGGAATTGGCCAAGAACAAGAAGGTGGATGTCGCGGAAATCAAGAGCAAGATGGCGTCGTGCGGAAACCCAGGATTCACGGGAGTGACCGTAAGCAACCCTCCCTCTCTCTCTCCTTCCCCCTTCCCACCCTCCTCCCCTAGCACACAATTCATGTCCTGGACTTGATTCCCTCCCAGCCATTGATTGGGGTGAGATAGGAAGAGAGTGCTTTCTATGGCGACCATCACTCGATGCTGTAACGTGGGCGCGGCGGGCAGGCCATGCCGCAGGATCGGTTGGTGAATTCCTTCAAAATAATGAAATCAAGGGAGATTGATCTCTACGACCCTTTAGGAAAACAAAATAAATACAGTCTCCAATGGCCAATAAAAATTGGCCGGATCGAACAATCCTGTATCGCACAACATTTACTCGACACAGGACATGAAATATCAGAACAAAACCTTTAACTCATTAAACAAACAGAAAATCATTTCCTTGACGCTTATGAAAGTCTATACATAAACTAATTCAGAAGAAATCTTGTTAACAGCAACAAAGGGCCTATTTCTTACTCTCCACTATTTTCTATTCTAGATTAAGATGCTCCTTCCTTTTCAATTTTCGTATTTTTCTCGTTAATCCCCCCCCCTACATCAACTGTCAGTTTGTTTTTGAAATTTGAATTTTGTACGTTTTCCCCCGCCTTATTTCAACGGAGAGTTTGTAATGAAATCTCGTTTTTGTTTACTATTCCCCCCCTTACTTCAACGGTCACTCCCCGCCACTCACTTCCCCTTTATCCGCTATCCACCAATGAATTTATGCTCCCTTTCACACCTCATGTTCGTTGGTTGGTTCCCCTTACCCCTCTAACTTTTGTCCATTTACTATTTATATATCAGGTTGTCCTCTCCCTTAATTCACTTACAACCTCGTGAAGAGGGCCGTCTTGTGGCCGAAATATGTACGCGTATCCGACGCTCACCATTTGTTCGTTCCTCTGCGTGTATGTTTTTTGAGACTTTCTGCGAACACCTCTGAAAATAAGAAGATTTAAATTAACATCAACCGAGAGGATAACAATAAATTGTGAGCGTCAAAGAGAGCATTCTTTAAGGACCAAATGAGAAAAGCGGAAGAACAAAAAACAATTCCAGAGAGTTTTACCACGCAGTCAGATTTAAAAAAAGGGATTTGCGGCAAAAAACTTCGGAATGAATATAATTAAGGGGAAAGAACATGCAATTAAGAAGAGGTTTTATACAGGCGTGTGGAAAGGTGGAGCTTCTTAATGGAGAAGAAGCTGATTTAAAAGAGAAAACACAGGACCCTATGAATGTCCAGCAGTGGATTCAAGATCCCTCCATAGAAGTAGTAGAAAAAGCTTTAAAGTCTTTAAGAAACAACAACGCTCCTAGAGGGAGATGGTATACCAGTGGAAGTGTTCAAGGCGGACGGCCAAATACTACTCGGAAGAATACACACTTAAATCCAAAATGTATAGAAGGAAGAATGGATGCCTGAAGATTGGAAAACTACAGTCATGATACTGGTATGCAAAAAGGTGATTATTTTGAGTGTAACAACTTCAGAGGGCTTTCCTTTATAGGCACTGTATTCAAAATCTTCCCTAAAATTTTTTGGCCAGTGACTAGTTGCATAATCTGAACAAATTTTAGGCGAATGTCAAACAGACTTCAGAATCTAGAAGTCATCTACAGACCTAAATTATTACATTGAGACAACTATTGGCGAAGTATTGGGAGTACAAAAAGGGAGCTTATATCTTCTGTTCATATACTTTAAAAAAAACACATGACAGCATAGGCAGAAATGAATTGTGACAGCATTTTGGAATTCTGGACGTATTGATAGCAATGATCAGAGCATGTATGATCAGTGAGAAGGAAAAATCAATGACTACAGAATACCCTTCGATATTACTATGCGAGCAAGATAAAGTGACAAACGTTCGCCATTGTTTAGTAATTTGGACTTGGAAGAAAATAAAAAAGACAAGCCAAACAGATGAAGAGGCGGAGACTGGAAAGCAAATTTATATAATGGCCCTTGCAGATAATATTGCTGTGTTGACAGAGGGAGGAAATGACTTTAAGAACCTGTCAGATATACTGATTAAGGAAGAAAGCAAAACACGCCTTCGAGTCAACGGTAGTAAAACTAAATACTTAGTAGTGTGAAGATATATGGATCTGATCCAACACGCCCTAAAATAGGAGACCATATTTTCAAAAACTTTCGAAAATTAAAATTTTGTGGGGTTACAATAAACCAAAGAAATGAGGAAGACACAGAAATACAAAATATAAATTTCAATGGCAATATAGATGGCACTGGGCTGATCAAAGACTAAAAAAAAGAATGTTATCAATAAGTATGAAAAATATTATTAAAAACAATATCGTCTGTGCCTTCTTTTAAATTAAAGTAAATTTTTTAAATTTTAATTTCATTAGAAACTAATTAATATTGCCTGTAGTACTGCGTAGAAGTGAAAAGTCTAAGGGACAGTGACCTAGCGATTCGAAAGAAAATTAATGATTTTTTAAATAAAGTTCTGCAAACAATCTTTGAATCATAGGCAATAGGGATTTTGCTCCGGATGTGTTGCGAAGTGCGCTTGCCTAGTGCGCAGTGTCTCCAAAGAATGGAAGGCAAGTGCGCTGTTGTGTTACGTCTAGTGGTTAGCGCACGAGAGCGAATGGAAAGCACTCATCTGCACTCATGAATCCGTAAACATTCAAGTATGTTGCAGCCCCTTCCATTTATACTTCCACTTGGCAATGATAATCATCATCAGTCTGAGTGAGTCATCGATCGTGAGTCTTTTTTGCACAATACCTCTATAAGCGTCTCCTACTACGGAGCAGTGAGTATATTTCACTAAATTTGACTCGAATCATTCCCCCTGGACTGGGATAAACTGTCAGTCTCGTGGTTTTGGTGCCATGTGCATTGTTATATAAGTGTAGATATAAGTCAGGTGATATTCGATTATTTTATGAAAAGCGTATTTCAAAAAATATTTTTTAAAGGTGAATTTTTTTATGCTCTGTTACTGGAAATCATCTTTATGTCCTCGTATATCTGGAAGATCACCGATATATAGGCACGAATTCGCTTTTCCATCGAACAAAATCATTTCATTAAAGCATTTTACTGATTAATTTATTGCCGACCTATACTTATCTCAGAATAAATACTGTGGACGGCAGGACGTACGTGGGCCTTCGGGAAGTGAATCTGACATCCTTGTGACTAGGCATCACGAGCGCCCAATGCATTGCTCTGTGGTGACATAGTCGCCAGGATAACTGAAGCACCTCTTATTGGGTAATCCGTGCCATATGCTGCCCCCTTTGGGTGGCAATTGTTTTTCTGAGTCGAGAAAAGTAATTTTTCCACCTTTAAAAAGGATCGTTGCGAAGTGAAAACAATGATGAATATTTTATTGCTTTTAAAAAAATACAACGTTCATTCGTGGTGCCAGGAGTGGGGGTTAGAATTAAATATTAGTAAATGCGCCACAGTCCACTTCCTGCGAAAGTTATCACACAAAAACCATACCTACATCGTGGGTGAGGTAAACATAAAATCTTCATGTGCGTATTTCCACAGAGAAAAAATCATCCGCATTGACCGGGATCCGGGTTCGAATCCCGGTCAAGGCTGATGATTTTTCCTCTGTGGAAATACGCACATGTGTGCATTGCGGGTGACTCCGTAATAGTGGAACTCCGTGGCTATAGTCCCGGATAGCTTGAAATTTATAAAAATCTTCAGATACAGTAAAATGTCTTGGAATTACCTTAACATCTGATACATCGAGGGGATTACACGTACAGAACATATGTGGCGCAGCATTAAAGAAACTAGGTTTTGTTAAACGTATAATAGGAAGGCCTATGGATGAAAAAGTCAAAGAGAGATGATACTTCGCTCTGGTTAGGCCACACCTCGAATACGCCGCGAGCATTTGGAACCCTGGTCAAATAGATTTAACCTAAAAAAGTAATAAAATACAAAGAAGAGCAGCACGCTTCGTTAGAAACTGCTACGAGCGTACATATAGTGTCTCGCAACTTTTAGAGGGATTAAAGTGGGAGCCCCTAGAGACTCGGAGGCTACACGCTAGGCTTAGTTTGCTTGATAAATTTAGAACTGATATTTCAGAGAGATAGAGAGAATATAATCATGATTCCTCACTACATCTCTAGGTCTGACAGATGCGATAAAATAAGAGAGATACACTGCCAAACAGATAGATTGAAAAACTCGTTCTTTCCGCGCACAATAAGCGATCACAATAAAAATTGAGCTCCGCTAAATACACTCCTATAATACATGTCACCATTTCGTCTCCAAAAAAACGTACATCTTGACAAGGCTGGTGACATAACACCCCCTGCCACCTGCCCAAGCGGCGGCTCGCGGGATGTAGATGAAAACTTCCCAGAATTTTACACCTCATACCAAGATTTCGAGGAGCTTTGCGTAGACTCTCATTCCTCCGGACGCCTCGACATGCGTGCGTAGGGGAGTTACGGTCAAGGTCTCGCAGGGGGAAGGTTATGTTGCGGGATTTAGCCCAGTAGAATTACAGCGGTGTTGCGTGGCACCCTTTTGGGGTTCGGCTCGTATTTCGTGGGACCATATCGCAGGAGGTCGTAAAGATACGTGGAAACCGACAAAATTTCGTGCCGAAAGAACTTCACTTTTGCACAATATAGTATTTATATCCCAGGAGGGCAAGAATGGTATTCAGGTCCTAAGGGGGAGGGGTAGGGGTGAAATTGAGTGTTAAACCCGCAAAGCTAATCAACAAATTTCTTATATGGGGGCTGAAGGTTAATATTAGAAAGACAGAGTTCGTGTTCATTGGCGGAAAACAGTTTCAAGACCTCATTCTTGAAACATGGAAACAAGTACCACGCTGTTAAATAATATCCATAATTTTATAGAGCTACAAGCAGCACAGGGGAAGAATAGACAGCAATCCACAAACGATGCACACAGGGTAGAACGGCCGTATTGTTGCTCAACAGTGTCTGTAGGATAGAAATATTTATTTCAAAGAAAAGAAGCATAGGAGATAAATTGCCATCTGGACCATAACAACAGATAAAAAGCCAAGTTTGGCTATTGAAAGAAAAATCAGGCAGAGCATTTGGAGAGGTAGAGATGGGTTTTTGGAGGAGATCCGAGAAGAATATTTCGTCGAGATGAAGCTGGGGAAAAAATGAATGAGAGATGTTCTGGACAGAATGAGAGGATAGCAATTGGAGTGATATGGACGTGTCCAACAAATAGAAGAGAAGAGACTAAGGCAAAACAAGTCCCGCTGTGGACTCCTTCTATAGCGATAGATGGAAAGAGGAAGACCCCCGAAGAGCTGAATTGAAAGGAGTAAAAGAGAGACGACAGGGAAAGAGAAGCAGAGGAAGAGAAATAAAATGACCGAAAAAAGTGGAGATGGAGAGTCGGGAGACGCCGTGGAGCGTCATAAACGGATGCATGCGTGCATGCTTGGAGGAAGTACATACATACATATAGAGTGGCAAATTCATCGGAACATTCGGATATGAGTTTTCAAATAATACTTTGGCCGATAGATGGAAGAGGTGTATTGAATTCATACGACAAGCCATAACAAATGAGCTTTGGCACACGACCACTCCATTTAGTGTTGCATAACTCACATGATGTTCTTATGATGATTTCGGAGCCTGGATGTTTACTAATCGACCCATAGCAACGGAAACAAATATTATTGAGTTTTAGAGACTAAATCAAACATGTATTTTATGGTGCATTAATGAGCATCATCCATTATGAAACGAATTCACGTCAATATGATAAGACACGCGATTACCAAACACGGAGTCAACTGTTTACCGATGTATCATAGGAACGACAAAACAATGGATACTCGATTGAAAGCACACAACAGCCATGGTAAATCCACTCTTCTGTATGTTGGTGCAAAATCACCGAGTACCACTGCGCCTCCAAGTGGCCTTCTCAATAAGTCAAATTTCTTCCTTCCCTAAGGTGGTGCCACCTGAAAAATTCTTCCCAAAGCTCTCAAAAATGTATCTCTAGTTTTTAGCATTGCTTTGCCACTATATATATATATATATATATATATATATATATATATATATATATATATATATATATATATATATACACTTACTCTATGGTAAATGGCACGTGTTTCTGATAAATAGCAGTGGCGAAACTGTAATGCGAGAATTAACGCTGCTTTTGGAGTGGGAAAATATTGCGTACCTCAATTCCGAAAATTAAGCGCCACCTTCCCTGCTTGCTTCGGAGACATCGTGTGAAAACGAGCACGGCCGTGAACGAAGTGATTACGGGGTATGGGTTGGGTCTAAACAGCTATTATTCTATATCATTCAAAGTGTTAAGTTTACATGGATTCAGCCAAGGTGAGCAATTACAATTCTAATGAGCTAGATAATGATATTCACGGTTGAAAACACTGAAAAAATTAGTTGATATGATAAACGAATGAATCAATATTTATTCACCGGAATGTTAACTATCATTTGTTCCATTTAATGTTTCGGCGCTGACTTCACGTGTAGCAAGTTAGACATTTCGCTCATGAATCGGATCTACTATTGAATTTAGTCTTGTGGAGAATGTATAACTAAAACGCCCTTCCCTTTCGGAGGATTTAAGAAATCTTGGCTTTTGCCGTAGGGCTTAGGAAATTAACTCTGTTTTAATAATTCCCTCAATATGATGCCCTATCCTGTCAAACCACTTTCGCTTACATCACATACAGTCATGCATCACTTTACATACCCTTTTCCATTCTTAAGATTCTTAATATTGCTCCTCTTCCAAGAGTCTCATCTTCCACAATTACCCATAAAGATCGTGGTCTATCTCTTCCTCTCGCGCCGGAAAATATTAAATTTAGTGTAGAATAAAAATTTACAAGATTATCTGATTTTTTCTCTGCATATTTAGAGTTACTTAGCAGTGGAAACGGCGGCGTCTAACTGACCGCGCGCCAAAATGTCCCGATTCGATTTACTATCATAAACGTGTTTCATGACTTTCATCCATCAATGCATTTGGAGCGTGGATTACTGTTTAGCCGTTCCCTTGGATTCTGAATCCGGGAGTTTCACCTCCCGGTAATGACAAAGTGATTGCAATATGTATGATAATGTCTCGGTGCGATTCTTGCCGATTCCTTTCGTCCTCGCCTTCCCCTCCTCCCTTTTAACTATATCAGAAACCTCTGGCACGTTCAAATTATGATCTGTCAAGTTTGGTTCATTCTTCTCATTTCCAAGATCGATTCAGAACTGTTTTGATTCGCTTTTATTTCCATAACCCGTTTAATAGGGCTTAAATTATTCTAAATTATTATAAAAGTATTCTGGGCCTAACGCTGTATTGAACCATTTCTAAATTGAATGTATTATATTAAGTTGTGATTAAATACTTCCCTAACATGAATTGTTGACATAAGACAAAATATCTAATAATAATTCTATAACTCGTAAGTTTGGCATTATGAGCAGGTATCTATTTTTACCTGCGGATCTTTACAAAAATGAATATGAAAATAATGTAGCCCCCCGTCTCCTTTCTCTTTTCTCTTCGTTGTGTTGCACGGCGCATGAAGGCGCAGTCGGTGCAAGCAGCGGCGGTTGAGCGGCTGACGGACACTAGTCGCTACACGGGCTCGCACAAGCAGCGTTTCGACGAGACGGGCAAAGGACGAGGCCTCGCCGGGAGGAAGGACGTCCCGGACGGCTCAGGATACGTCCAAGGATACATGAACAAGGACACTTATCGCAAGAACCGCTAAAAAGTGTGCCGTTCAGTTCTCTCCTGCTCTCGCTTCTTGCCCCGCTCTCGACCTCCTCAAACACCAAAACCAACCACCTCCTCTTGTTCTTCGCGGCGACGTGACGCGGCGGTGTGAGATTGATTCATGAAGAGAGGGGGAGGTTTTTACTTACCCATTCTATTCCCCCGCAATCCACCCCCATCTCATCTGTCAAAATGCCTCTCCCCAATGACCACAGCCATGAAAAATAACTGTTCCGTGAGCACGCGCTCGTAAAAAACCACGGAAGGCCCTCAAACAACAATCATTGCAACGCGAGATTTTTTCGCTTTTATGCGCCTCTCAGCGGACGGGAGATGAATCAGACGAGGAGGTTGTAAGAGGAACTCCCAAGATTCGAGAGCATTTGAAGGAAGCGAAGCGCGTGCGTGTGCAATCCCTTATTGGCGGCAACGGGATGACCCCTGTTAAACACAAGCTAAGGTTTTTTTTCGGCTCAACCATTGTGGAATTTGAACAATGCCAGAAGTAAAAACTTGGTATTATCAAACAATTTCTTTTTTAAATTTACACGTTTTTTACCATTATCAGGATATAATCAAGACAGATTTTACCATTTCTTATGACCATTAAAACTGTAACCGTGATCAAGAAAGTTTAAGATTCTTTGAAATCTCATTAAAAGCATCATACATGTTGTAAATATTAGTGACTTTCCGAAAAATCACCAAGTTTTTACTTTTGAAGAATGGAACTTTTCAACCGATCATCCCAACATTTTAGCAAGGTCTCTATCATTTGCATACGTGCATTCACGGAAAAATATTGAATGAATCATGATTCCCTGAGTAATATATATCTACCAGCCTTAAAATTTTCCTCACAGTCCTTTTCATATCATGGCAATCATAGAATGAAAATCGACAACTACATTGTGGCCTTTCCCATTATTAATGTATATTTAAGAATGGAATTAACTTAAGATTACCCGAGAGAAGTAGAGACAAAAGGAAGTACCTTCATGGTTTTTCTATCACCATAAGATAGATGCTAATGTCGATGCATACCACACACATTTGCTTGTTTGCAATGGAATGCTCTTCTTGCCTGGAGTGAAGTAAACTTCATCTTTTACGTGTCTCTAAGGACGACACAGACCTCGCCAATGATAGCACGTAGTGTTCTTCAATTGTCTCTCATTTGGCGAAGATGCCAGTAGCAATTTCAATGCCAAAGTCATGCATTTGCAAGGCGAACAAGTGACTCAAAAAGATTTAGTTCACTCGAAGGATTTTTGAATTCGTTGCTCTTCACCTGCGAGTAGTGGCAATGTTCAATGTAGACGGTGGATTAAATATGGCTGTAGTTGAATAGAATCATCGATTTTGGTCGGTATCAGAGAAAAAAAAGGTTTTTTGAAAACTTTTTGGGCTTAATTGTGCGATGTGCTTTTTTGCTTCCCTCTCATTGAGATAACTAAATGGAAGAAAAATGTTACATGTGATTTTTGGAAATATTTTTGGAGATATTTGGGAACAAATTTTCAAAATAGTGGCTAGTGTTTTGGGATCGTTCATGTCACTTGTTTTTAGAACTGGTTTCGTTTTTTTGTCGAATGAACACCTTTTCATGATTCCATTGATTAAAAAAATGGAGGTGAATATTGACGTTAACAAAAGTTTTATCCCATTTTAATGATGAGGAGTGTATTGAATTAATTCATAACGTTAATTAAATAACGGTAATTATGGTAACGGTGGCAGTTTTAGCCCATTCCATGTTTAGCTGACAGTATGGGCTGATATGGACACTCGCTTTTCCGTGTAAATATCTATCCGAGGCCGAAGGTGCGATGCTGCCGATAAGCAGCTGATACATTAAACAAGCACTATATCCCGTGCGCATACTGCGACTCCTGAAACCTTGAAACCTTGCGACTGGCAAATATTAATTTCTTGAGCAGCTTACTTCAATTTTGCGAAGTGATGGAAATGGTACCTCCCGTCACGCGGAGGTGAGCCCTAAGTTTGACAACAGCGCTCTCCTTAATGCCCGTAGTGTCAACTAATTACGGAATGCCCTATTTAGCATTCTGTTCCCTACTCGTTGAAGGAACGGGAAAATGCAAACGGTGACGTGAAGGACAGAAAGCACTCTAAATTTAGCTCTGACCTTTCGGCCAAATACTGCCCGCGTTTTGTTCATTCGAGGTTTTTGTCGCTTATTGGTTGGTCTTTTGAGGAGAAACTGTTCCCCGGTGAACACGAAACGCCAATGAGATTCCAGGATTTGGCGCGGGTCCATTGGTGGAGAACTTAAGAAGTACAAAAATGAATCGCTGCACAACTTGGCCTGATCATCGAAAGTCATTCGACCCAGGACATTAACACCCCCCCCCCCATGTTCCACGCGACACCCGTTCGCAAACATTGTGTTCACAGTAGTCTCTATCTGTCTGTCTGTCTTGCGTGTTCTCTTACTCTGTCAATAAGATATTTTTACCCTGTTGAGAGTTTTAAAGCATTATCTATTTATGTATCCTGTAATCAAATCAGGTAATACACAAATTTATGTAAATACTGCCAAATAAGTTTGGTCTAAATCTGAAGTGCACAGCGAGAAATACTTGTAAATACAAAATAAAACATTTGCGAAGCTATGGAAGTGTTCCGCCTCTTTCTAGTTGTACCTTATATTCTTTATCTTCGGCTTTGATGCTAACCTTGGATAATTGATTCGGCTGACGTGTTTGTGCAAAGGTTAATATTGGGGAATCCACTTCATACTCTGGATCATACTCTGGTGTGTATATTCTGTGACCAGCTGCTGTATTAATTCAATGAAATGTAGAGCTCTACTATGTGATTAAAAATATGTGATTGACTTCTCGTGAAAAGTGTTGATTTTTTTGTCGGTCAGAATTTTATTGGACACTATTGAAAATATGGACCTGAAAGTGAAATTTAAATGCGTGGACAACTCAATATGGTCCATCGGGTTGTCAGCTCCTTCGCAGCAAAAGCACGTTTGCCTCATTTTTACGGGCTGCGCTTTATTAGCAAAGCCATTGAATCGTGTTTCTAGTCTGCATCGGAACCAGGTAAACGGTTTGTGCATTGATTTGTGCATTGTGAAACGGCTCTTTGCAATTGAATTACATATTCTTTTTATATTTGTTTTGGATATTCTTTGGTCCCATAAAATGCTATTCAACATGGATATCGCTCCTTTTCCCTCACAAATTTCTTCCTTTAATTGCATCATTATTTTGCAATGATAGAGATACCATTTAAAATTGATTTAACTGAATTTCCTACTTTAGTTTAATTTTAATGTTCAAAGATCTTTAATCGGCTCTTCTCAAATAATCCATTTCAGAATCACCCAAAACTTGTTTTTACAATCCATACTTACATATCTAACTCATCCTGAAATAAGATTCCATGGAAATTCATAAACACGCTAAGAAATTTTTAAAGAAGCGTTTGCAGTTTTCTAACGCCCGCCTCCGCGGGCTCAGCCCTAGAGCCCTGAGCATGTGGCAGAGACATGCCACACTTGCATAAGTGTACACATGCATATCTCCAGATCATTGAGATGAGTATTACACGAAGTATTATGAACTACTATTTGTTTAAATTGAAATATTTATTTATCAAAATCTTTTAGTGAGACATCCGTGGAAAAAAAAAGAATTTTCTTTTAGTTTAAATAGGTATCGACTAAGGAGGCGGGGGTGCGACTAGAACTGGGAAGGCACTGGGGGAGGGGGGGAAGTTGCAACAATGTAACAGAGTAATTATAATGGAGGGGGGGTGACAAGTAGAGGGGGGAATAGAATCAGGTGGGGGAAGTTTGTGGGCCGGTTGAGTGATGTTGGGAGGTGAAGGGCAAAGAAACAGAGTTAATGGAGAATAATATCAAATCCGGGGGGGGGAAGCATTGCTGTACCAAATTATGGACATCTCAGGGTTCCTGAGTTCTGTATTTGAATCATCAGCGGGGGATGGTGAGATGGAAACAGGAGTCAAAGTTGAGTTTGTGGGTTGAGGCAAGTTTTACTACTGGAAAGTTGGAAAGGTGAGGCTCTGTGACCCTTCATACGGATTGAAAAGGGATTACTAGTTTCCCCGACGTAAAAAGAGGGCATAATTTACGCTGTAGTAAATGTACTACATTAAAAGAGGTGCAGCTGTCATGGCAAGAGATAGGAAATGGGGTGGGGTTGTTAGGGCTTTGGAAAGCAGAGAGGTTACGTATCAGGGTTTTACAGCGAGGTCTATGGTAGGGACAGGTACCAGGGATTTGAGGAGGAAAAATGGTTGGAGGGGACCAGACGAGGAAGATGCCGTTGAATAATTGGACCCAAAATATTGGTTTGAGGGACTGCAGAGATAAAAACTTCTCTTCTAGAGCACCCACGAAGAGATTGGCGTATGATGGAGCCATCCTCGTGCCCATAGCAGTACCCTTGATTTGAAGAAAAATTTTGTCTTTGAAGGAAGAAGTAATTTTTGTTGAGGACATATTCTGAAAGCTTCAGAAGGCAGTCAATCGAGGGGACTTGAGGGGTGGGGCGGAGGGAAAGAAAGTGCTTCAAGGCATTGAGGCTTTCACTGTGGGGTATTGAGGAGTAGAGGGAGGTGACATCAACAGTAGCCATTAAAATGCTACTCTGGGGGGAATTTGGCGGATGTGAAGGCGTTCTAAAAAGTTGTACGTGTCGCGATTGAAAAAAGGGAGTGAAGACACTATGGGCTGAAGGGCGGAGTCGACGAAGGTAGAGATTCCTTCAGGGGGGGAAATTGATATTGCTGACTATGGGTCGGCCGGGATTGTTGGGCTTATGAACTTTTGGGAGGAGTTGAAATCTAGGCATTCTGGGACTAGGGGGGCAGAAAGAATGGCAAAATCCTCGGATGAAAAAATAAAAGGGCTAACTTTCCTCTGATTAAGTCACACCTCGGATACGCTGCTAACATCAGGGACCCTGGACGGAAATACTTAACCAGAAAAATAAATAAAACACAAAGGAAAACTGCGCACTTCGTTAAGCATTCCTACGAGCGAACATATAGCTTGATTACACAGCTTTTAGAGAGATTAGGTTGGGAGCCGCTAGAGACTGGGAGAGTGCACGCTAGGCTTAGTTACATACATGCATACCTACCAATCACGCCGTTCCCTTTCGGGGTAGGCACAGTCAAAACGTTGCACTCATTAACATATAATTTGTACACCTAACTCTGCATCAATAATTTCCTCCATACTGACCTATTCTTGCAAACCTCTTTTGCCTCATTTACCCCAATACTCTGCTTCATACACGCCCTCCTGTTTTTAAGACCCCTAATATTCCTCCTCCTAAGAATTTCCTCAACCACGTTCAACCACAACTTTCTCGGCCTACCTCTACCTCTCGCACCATTCATTTCACTCTAATTTTGTTGCTTGCAGGAAGATTCTGTTGGCCCGTATGTCCCTGGAATCCTGATAGGCTGCTGAGCCTATCATCAGGTTTTCCAGGGACCGGACCAACAGAACTTAGGTACATCCATGCCCTGGGTGGTGAAAAACCCACCCAGGCGGTACTCGCGACCCTCAGTTTAGCTGGCGAGGACGCCGCCATCGGGGCCGGCGGGGTAAAGTATATATCTGTGTCGTTATTCGACTCTCATCCATTCTCTCAACGTGGCCAAACCAAAGTTTGCTTGAGATATTTAGAAATGGTGTGTTCAAAATTTGGATTCGAAAAATAAGCCTCTAGGGCAAAACGCGCGCTGTCACTTCGTCCAACGCATTCTCGGCACTTAAGTGTATGGGAGAAAAAAACTTCCCAACCCACCCGTTCGAATGTAAAGTTCTGTAATAGGTAAGTGTGGTCAACTTCGTCGCCTACTAGCACGTCCGCCATTTTCGGCTCCCGGTATTTATCCCGCTAGCTATTTTCTGTCAACATACATTAGTATGTATGTTGACAGAAAATAAAATGATTATTTCAATAAATTATTGACAAGTGGTATATCGGCGGCATATTAGCGGTTTTAACCGAGCTACAGAATTAGCATTCTAGAGATTTCTGCTAAACGTGCGTATGCTCCAGCACGAAAGACGCTAAGTTTGATAGCTTTAATGATATTTTATATTTTAAGGTCGACAAATAGCAGTAATATGGTAATTATTTACCACTAACTTACACATTGTTACTGACCCTTCTTCTTTCTTCACTCTCACGTTAATCCATTATTCTCGCTTTTGATTGTAAGGCTTTTGCACAGTATATTTTTATTACTTACCGGCGACTTTTTCGTAATTATGATAATTTTTATCTTTTGAAAACTGCCTGCAAATTTTTTTGCTTCCCTTCTGGAAGAAGAATGAAAGCGGACATTCTAGCGTGAAAAATGTGTCTTAAAGCCACGGCATTATGCCTTTTCAACATTTTTCCGGTGTTGACATTACTGGGCCTGAAAGAAAGTCTTATAAGGGAGTCAAAAAGAAAAAATGCAATAAACCGATTAACACATTGTAACTGGTAAAATTGTACGTTTCATTGCAACTAAAAGCGTTGAACAAAACCATTAACATGTTTTCATTGGCAAAATTGTCGGTACAAGAAACTGTTAAAATGCTAAACTCGAATTCAAGAGAGGCAAGGATTTTGCTTACATATAGTGACAAGAATATATTGTCATTCCAAAGAAACACTTAATTAATTGTAATATCCCATGGTAAAGTGTTAATCCTCATTTGGTATAGCTATCTCCATTGTCAACCGGATTTTTAGTTATCTTTTCCATTCAGAGTTTATAGGAGTTGACACCTCTTCTGATTTACATGCATCATATCTACAGGAACAATTATCTCCCGAGGATCCTAAAAGGGAAACTCATTGCATTGTTGGATGACTTCTCAGATTATCTAAATTACAAAGAATCACATCAGAAAGGGTAAGAGTACTATAGTAGGACACTGATCTCATGAGTTGACCAAGGCCAGCATTTACCAATATTTTTACAGATTGTAAATTTGTTCTCACAGTAACAAGGGATAGTGTACATACAATAATATTGACATGGATCTCACTGGTTGAAAGAGGCCAGCCAACCAATAGTAAATGGGAGAGGAAACTCAAAACCACAGAATGTTAATTTGTACTCACAATAACTAGGGGAAAGAGTAGGATAATAGCACACTGATCTCACTGTTTGACAGATGCTAGCATTCCAAGAGTCAATGGGAGAGGCAACACAAAATAATAGAAATTTGCTGGTCACGTGGAACAACCAAAAGCGCAGCACTGAGGAATATTTTTGATCAAAAGTACTAAATTTTGAGTCAACAAACTACTCTACAATGTTAACTGATACACCTCTCAACGCAGGCAAGAGCCAAAAATGGCGGACGCGTCACGTGACTCGTTCTAAGCCAATAAGATCCTTCGCTTGGCGGCTAAGCTCGCGGAAAAGAATGACCTTACTTTGGTAATACAGAACTTTATTCGACTGAGACTATTCTCACCCTCTAACAGCCTCGCTTCCTTGGCGCCAAATTAAAATGAGAAAATTATTCTGCTGCAACCTGTAGATGTAGATTTAGAAATAAGTGCGACCTTACAAAACCATTTAGACCTCCAAAAAAAACAGAAGGCAATGGCATCTTTTTGTTTCCCCCTTATGATCACTTATAGCTGGTAGCCTTATTTGAGATGGAGCAGTCAATTTTTCCAAGGCCTCTCGACATAGCTAACCTTAAAATGAGCGAGGTAGATAACTGATCGATTTGAAAAACTTAGAAACGAAGCAATAAAGAAAAAACTATGAATGCGTTGGTTAATCAAGGTAAATAAAGTCTCTCAAGGCAAACACAGCAACAAAGGGCAGTGCGCGTCTTCGGCAGTAAGCCCACGCCACAGATAAAATAACAAATCTAAATAGCATATGAGCTAGATGCTGGTATCCTGA
This sequence comes from Ceriagrion tenellum, assembly GCA_963169105.1. NCBI lineage: Eukaryota > Metazoa > Arthropoda > Insecta > Odonata > Coenagrionidae > Ceriagrion > Ceriagrion tenellum. Next base: position 7,332,475 of record OY720639.1, on the reverse strand, counting down.
ATAATGCGAATTCGAGAATCTTATGTTGGTGATTATCTATCCGTTCCCATTTAATGCATTCATATTATTATAATCATAACATTTATGATACACTTGTATCAATCAGCTCCATTTTCATCTTCTTCCTGTTGCATGTTAAGAAAAATTTTAATATTTAAGAGAAGAGCTTATTCAAATTGAGTACGTGCAAACATCACTATCTTTGCTGTGTGCGGGCAGAGAATGTCTTAGGAAAGAATGACTTTGTATGAACGATTCCATCACTAAGCATATTCATTTAAATTTATTTTCAGGTTGATCTATTTGCTATAAGTGGCGTTTATATGGACTGGGTATTTATTTGTTGTGTTGTACCTCAGGCAGTGTTGTTATCAAAAACTATAAAAAATAAACATTGCCCATAATTAGTGGCATACCACTTGATTTACCATGTATTTCAGAAAGATACCGAGGTTTTTTCTGTGTTCAGATTCAGGAAAACAGCGCAAAAGAAAGAATAAATGCAGCCATTTGTAAGCTCTTGCAATTTTTCTAATTTGTATATTTTCCAATATCAGCAGCTAGAAAGTTATTGCTGACTATCTCAATTTTCTAGACCAAAAAGGATTTGTTGGTGAAATGTTGCCTTCCGCTAAAATGGTAAAGACATTTATTCTTTAATGAGATTGTAAATGGAGCATGGAAAAAGCAAAATAGAATATGCGCGTTATCACAGGCGGAACTCATAATTGTCATTTTATTTGCTTATGCTAAAAATGCAAATATAGGTACACCATTATAGAAAAAAATTATATGTATGTATATTACTTTGAAAAGAGCAATTCTAAGATTATTCCAAGGTCTGAGAGAGTACATGAAAAATGATATAGTCAAACGCAGAATTTTCAAATTTTGAGGGACACACTCCATTCTTAAGAGAGAATTAGTTTTTTTAATTCTAGAATTAAAAAAACATAATCCGCATTGAGAAGTTTAATTTCAGTTATCTGCCGATAACTAATTTAAAATAGAGCATGCTCTATTTTCATACGCGTAACTCATATCTATGTTGAAATTTGCTCATTCTAGAAATGCAAATATATGTTTTGCCTTCTAGAAAAATACTATACATATTTTACTTTTCAAAGCTTTATCTGAGTTTTATCCAAATTCTGATTGACGGCCGGAAAAATCGTATAGTCGTACGGAGAAAAAGCCACATTTGTAGGTAACGTTCTTTTTTTTTAAAGAGAATTAGTCATTGTATTCTATAATTAATATACAGAATCCGCTTTATGAATTTAATTCCCATTTACCTCCTATTTATGAATTTAAAAAGGAATAATCGGGTTATCACCAGATAAATCTAAAAATTGTTATAAAGTGTTAATGCTAGAAATAAAGATGTATTATTTAGCATCATAGAAAATATCAGTACATATTTATCTCTTCCAAGCGCATTTCTAGGATTCTTCTCAATTCTGACACAGGAAATGAAAAAATCATACTGACGCACACAGAAATATCAACTTTTGTTGGACACTCAACATTCATAAAGGAGAATAAGTTTTTTTAGTATAAAAAATTGTTAATCCGCTTTAAGAAGTATATATCTCAGACATCTAACATTTATAAATTTAAAATGAAATATGCGCATTATCATCCGCAGAAATCTAAATTATGCTATTAGGGGTTTATGCTAGAAATCCAAACAAAACGTGCGCATTCTAGAATTAAAATACGCATCTCAGTTTGGGATCGCATTTCTACGACTTTCCAATATAGGAGAAGGAATAAAAAAATACCATTATCGCAAGCAAAATATTCAAATTTAGTTAGACCCACAGCTTTAAAAAATAGGACATAGTTTGGTGATCTCAAGCATTAAAAAAATAATTCGTTTTGTGAGGTAACTTTATCAGTTACCTATTATTGATGATCAAGAAAACTGATCGGGCGAGTTTTCACAAGTGAAACCAAAAATTTACTTCTAATATTATCTTCCCAGAAATGAAAATATATTTTTTTGCATTCAATAAATAAAATACACACTTTACTTGTGCATTCGCAATTCTAAGATTTTTCCCATTTCGGGGAGTTAAAAGGAAAAAATGCTGTGTCGTACGAAGAATTTTTAAAACTTTCCTCGACACTCTCAACGACCCAAAAATAAAATTTTATCTCTAGCATTTAAAAATACCTATGTGATTTCATGCGTTACTTTATCAGTTAAAAAACAGATCTAGCGAGTTTTCACAAGTAAAACACTAATCAAATTTCCAAAATTCACTTTCTGGAGATAAAAATATACTATTCCCATTATAGAATTAAAATACACATTCTACTCTTTGGATCACATTTCTAGGATTTTACTCTTAAGAAGAGATGGCAGGGAAAATCGCATTGAACAACTATGATTATTTTAATTTTTCTAGGCACACTCAATTCTAATGAGAGAATTAGACTTTTGACCTCAAGAATAAAAAAAAACCTAATTTGCCTTGAGTAGTTCGTTTCTCGATTAATAATCATTTAAAATTTTCAAAATGGTTCTGGCGTTTTTTTTCTAGTGAAACCAAAAATTGTGTTCTAAAATGCTCATTCTAGAAAATCGATACCAATTCTCACATTCCAGAGAAAAAATACACATTTTACTCTTGGGATCGCATTTGTAGGATTTTACAGTTTCAAACCGATGGCAGGAAAAAAAGCATTGAAGTACGATGATATTTTAAATTTTTGTAGGCACACTCAATTCAAATGAAAGAATTATCCTTTTGATCTCAAGAACTAAAAAAAACCTAATTTGCATTAGGTAGTTCATTTCTCATTTATTAATCATTAATAACCATTTGTCAAAATGTTTCTGGCGCAATAGCATCAGTGAAACTCAAAATTTTTGTCTTAAACGCTCATTCTGTAACATCAATACCCATTCTCAAATTCCAGAGATGAAAAATACACCTTCGAAACAAGATGTAACACTTTCGAAGACATGAAAGGGAAAGACGCGTTAAAGAACGATAATTATTTAAATTTTTTTAGACACATCCAATTCTATTGAGAGAATTAACCTTATGATCTCAGGATTAATAAACACGTATTGGTTTCTCGCTTAATAATCATTTATAATTTTCAAAATGGGTACTGGCGATTGTTCACTAGTAAACCAAAAATTGTGTTCTTATATGCTCATTCTGGAAAATCAATACCCATTCTCACATTCCAGAGAAAAAATATAAATTCTACTTTTAGGAGCGCAATTCTTGGAATTAACACTTTAGAAGATATGGAAGGGATCATCGATTTGAAGAACGATAATTATTTAAATTTGTCTTTACACAACAAAGAGTAATGAGAGAATTAACCTTTTTAATTCTAGAATAAAAAAGTACCTAATTTGCATTGAGTAGATCATTTCTCGATTAATAATCATTTATGATTTTCAAAACGGATATGGCATTTTACACTAGTGAAAATAAAAATTGGGTTCTTAATAGCTCATTCTGGAAAATCAATACCCATTCTCCCATTCCAGAGAAAAAATATAAACTCTACTTTAAGGATCACAATTCTTGGAATTAACACTTTAGAAGAGATGCCAGGGAAAATCGCGTTGAAGAACTATAATTATTCAAATTTGCCTTGACTCAACATTGTCTAATGAAAGAATTAACCTTTTAAATTCTAGAATTAAAAAGTACCTAATTTGCCTTGAGTAGATAAGTTCTCGATTAAAAATCATTTATGATTTTCAAAACGGAATACTCGAAATTTCGTTAGTGAAAACAAACATTGTGTTCTTAAATGGTCATTCTGGAAAATCAATACCCATTCTCACATTCCAGAGAAAAAATATAAACTCTACTTTTAGGATCGCAATTCTTGGAATTAACACTTTAGAAGAGATGCCAGGGAAATCCGCGTTGAAGGACGATAATTATTCAAATTTGCCTTGAAACAACAAATTCTAATGAGAGAATTAACCTTTTTAATTCTAGAATTAAAAAGTACCTAATTTGCATTGAGTAGATCAGTTCCAGATTAATAATCATTTATGATTTTCAAAACGGATCTGGCGATTTTTCACTAGTTAACACAAAAATTGTGTTCTTAATAGCTCATTCTGGAAAATCAATACCCATTCTCACATTCCAGAGAAAAAATATAAACTCTACTTTAAGGATCGCAACTCTTGGATATAACACTTTAGATGATATGGCAGGGATAATCGTATTGAAGGACGATAATTATTCAAATTTGCCTTGACACAACAAAGTCTAATGAGAGAATTATCCTTTTTAATTCTAGAATTAAAAGGTACCTAATTTGCCTTGAGTAGATCAGTTCTCGATTAATAATCATTTATGATTTTCAAAACGGATCTGGCGATTTTTCACTAGTGAACACAAAAATTGTGTTCTTAATAGCTCATTCTGGAAAATCAATACCCATTCTCACATTCCAGAGAAAAAATATAAACTCTACTTTAAGGATCGCAACTCTTGGATATAACACTTTAGATGATATGGCAGGGATAATCGTATTGAAGGACGATAATTATTCAAATTTGCCTTGACACAACAAAGTCTAATGAGAGAATTATCCTTTTTAATTCTAGAATTATAAGGTACCCAATTTTCCTTGAGTAGATCAGTTCTCGATTAATAATCATTTATGATTTTCAAAACGGATCTGGCGATTTTTCACTAGTGAACACAAAAATTGTGTTCTAAAATGCTCATTCTGGAAAATCAATACCCATTCTCACATTCCAGAGAAAAAATATAAACTCTACTTTAGGGATCGCAACTCTTGGATATAACACTTTAGATGATATGGCAGGGATAATCGTATTGAAGGACGATAATTATTCAAATTTGCCTTGACACAACAAAGTCTAATGAGAGAATTATCCTTTTTAATTCTAGAATTATAAGGTACCTAATTTGCCTTGAGTAGATCAGTGCTCGATTAATAATCATTTATGATTTTCAAAACGGATCTGGCGATTTTTCACTAGTGAACACAAAAATTGTGTTCTAAAATGCTCATTCTGGAAAATCAATACCCATTCTCACATTCCAGAGAAAAAATATAAATTCTAATTTTAGGAGCGCAATTCTTGGAATTAACACTTTAGAAGATATGGAAGGGATCATCGATTTGAAGAACGATAATTATTTAAATTTGTCCTTACACAACAAAGAGTAATGAGAGAATTAACCTTTTTAATTCTATAATAAAAAAGTACCTAATTTGCATTGAGTAGATCATTTCTCGATTAATAATCATTTATGATTTTCAAAACGGATCTGGCGATTTTTCACTAGTGAACACAAAAATTGTGTTCTTAATAGTTCATTCTGGAAAATCAATACCCATTCTCACATTCCAGAGAAAAAATATAAACTCTACTTTAGGGATCGCAACTCTTGGATATAACACTTTAGATGATATGGCAGGGATAATCGTATTGAAGGACGATAATTATTCAAATTTGCCTTGACACAACAAAGTCTAATGAGAGAATTATCCTTTTTAATTCTAGAATTATAAGGTACCTAATTTGCCTTGAGTAGATCAGTGCTCGATTAATAATCATTTATGATTTTCAAAACGGATCTGGCGATTTTTCACTAGTGAACACAAAAATTGTGTTCTAAAATGCTCATTCTGGAAAATCAATACCCATTCTCACATTCCAGAGAAAAAATATAAATTCTAATTTTAGGAGCGCAATTCTTGGAATTAACACTTTAGAAGATATGGAAGGGATCATCGATTTGAAGAACGATAATTATTTAAATTTGTCCTTACACAACAAAGAGTAATGAGAGAATTAACCTTTTTAATTCTATAATAAAAAAGTACCTAATTTGCATTGAGTAGATCATTTCTCGATTAATAATCATTTATGATTTTCGAAACGGATCTGGCGATTTTTCACTAGTGAACACAAAAATTGTGTTCTTAATAGTTCATTCTGGAAAATCAATACCCATTCTCACATTCCAGAGAAAAAATATAAACTCTACTTTAAGGATCGAACTCTTGGATATAACACTTTAGATGATATGGCAGGGATAATCGTATTGAAGGACGATAATTATTCAAATTTGCCTTGACACAACAAAGTCTAATGAGAGAATTATCCTTTTTAATTCTAGAATTATAAGGTACCTAATTTTCCTTGAGTAGATCAGTTCTCGATTAATAATCATTTATGATTTTCAAAACGGATCTGGCGATTTTTCACTAGTGAACACAAAAATTGTGTTCTTAATAGCTCATTCTGGAAAATCAATACCCATTCTCACATTCCAGAGAAAAAATATAAACTCTACTTTAAGGATCGCAACTCTTGGATATAACACTTTAGATGATATGGCAGGGATAATCGTATTGAAGGACGATAATTATTCAAATTTGCCTTGACACAACAAAGTCTAATGAGAGAATTTTCCTTTTTAATTCTAGAATTATAAGGTACCTAATTTGCCTTGAGTAGATCAGTTCTCGATTAATAATCATTTATGATTTTCAAAACGGATCTGGCGATTTTTCACTAGTGAACACAAAAATTGTGTTCTTAATAGATCATTCTGGAAAATCAATACCCATTCTGACTTTCCAGAGAAAAAATATAAACTCTACTTTAAGGATCGCAACTCTTGGATATAACACTTTAGATGATATGGCAGGGATAATCGTATTGAAGGACGATAATTATTCAAATTTATCTTGACACAACAAAGTCTAATGTGGGAATTATCCTTTTTAATTCTAGAATTATAAGGTACCTAATTTGCCTTGAGTAGATCAGTTCTCGATTAATTATCATTTATGATTTTCAAAACGATCTGGCAATTTTTCACTAGTGAACACAAAAATTGTGTTCTTAATAGCTCAATCTGGAAAATCAATACCCATTCTCACATTCCAGAGAAAAAATATAAACTCTACTTTAAGGATCGCAACTCTTGAATATAACACTTTAGATGATATGGCAGGGATAATCGTATTGAAGGACGATAATTATTCAAATTTGCCTTGACACAACAAAGTCTAATGAGAGAATTATCCTTTTTAATTCTAGAATTATAAGGTACCTAATTTGCCTTGAGTAGATCAGTTCTCGATTAATAATCATTTATGATTTTCAAAACGGATCTGGCGATTTTTCACTAGTGAACACAAAAATTGTGTTCTAAAATGCTCAATCTGGAAAATTAATACCCATTCTCACATTCCAGAGAAAAAATATAAACTCTACTTTAAGGATCGCAACTCTTGGATATAACACTTTTGATGATATGGCAGGGATAATCGTATTGAAGAACGATAATTATTCAAATTTGCCTTGACACAACAAAGTCTAATGAGAGAATTATCCTTTTTAATTCTAGAATTATAAGGTACCTAATTTGCCTTGAGTAGATCAGTTCTCGATTAATAATAATTTATGATTTTCAAAACGGATCTGGCGTATTTTCACTAGTGAACACAAAAATTGTGTTCTTAATAGCTCATTCTGGAAAATCAGTACCCATTCTCACATTCCAGAGAAAAAATATAAACTCTACTTTAAGGATCGCAACTCTTGGATATAACACTTTAGATGATATGGCAGGGATAATCGTATTGAAGGACGATAATTATTCAAATTTGCCTTGACACAACAAAGTCTAATGAGAGAATTATCCTATTTAATTCTAGAATTATAAGGTATCTAATTTGCCTTGAGTAGATCAGTGCTCGATTAATAATCATTTATGATTTTCAAAACGGATCTGGCGATTTTTCACTAGTGAACACAAAAATTTTGTTCTTAATAGCTCATTCTGGAAAATCAATACCCATTCTCACATTCCAGAGAAAAATATAAACTCTACTTTAAGGATCGCAACTCTTGGATATAACACTTTAGATGATATGGCAGGGATAATCGTATTGAAGGACGATAATTATTCAAATTTGCCTTGACACAACAAAGTCTAATGAGAGAATTATCCTTTTTAATTCTAGAATTATAAGGTACCCAATTTTCCTTGAGTAGATCAGTTCTCGATTAATAATCATTTATGATTTTCAAAACGGATCTGGCGATTTTTCACTAGTGAACACAAAAATTGTGTTCTAAAATGATCCATCTGGAAAATCAATACCCATTCTCACATTCCAGAGAAAAAGATAAACTCTACTTTAAGGATCGCAACTCTTGGATATAACACTTTAGATGATATGGCAGGGATAATCGTATTGAAGGACGATAATTATTCAAATTTGCCTTGACACAACAAAGTCTAATGAGAGAATTATCCTTTTTAATTCTAGAATTATAAGGTACCTAATTTGCCTTGAGTAGATCAGTTCTCGATTAATAATCATTTATGATTTTCAAAACGGATCTGGCGATTTTTCACTAGTGAACACAAAAATTGTGTTCTAAAATGCTCATTCTAGAAAATCAATACCCATTCTCACATTCCAGAGAAAAAATATAAACTCTACTTTAAGGATCGCAACTCTTGGATATAACACTTTAGATGATATGGCAGGGATAATCGTATTGAAGGACGATAATTATTCAAATTTGCCTTGACACAACAAAGTCTAATGAGAGAATTATCCTTTTTAATTCTAGAATTATAAGGTACCCAATTTGCCTTGAGTAGATCAGTTCTCGATTAATAATCATTTATGATTTTCAAAACGGATCTGGCGATTTTTCACTAGTGAACACAAAAATTGTGTTCTTAATAGCTCATTCTGGAAAATCAATACCCATTCTCACATTCCAGAGAAAAAATATAAACTCTACTTTAAGGATCGCAACTCTTGGATATAACACTTTAGATGATATGGCAGGGATAATCGTATTGAAGGACGATAATTATTCAAATTTGCCTTGACACAACAAAGTCTAATGAGAGAATTATCCTTTTTAATTCTAGAATTATAAGGTACCTAATTTGACTTGAGTAGATCAGTTCTCGATTAATAATCATTTATGATTTTCAAAACGGATCTGGCGATTTTTCACTAGTGAACACAAAAATTGTGTTCTTAATAGCTCTTTCTGGAAAATCAATACCCATTCTCACATTCCAGAGGAAAAATATAAACTCTACTATAAGGATCGCAATTCTTGGATATAACACTTTAGATGATATGGCAGGGATAATCGTATTGAAGGACGATAATATTTCAAATTTGCCTTGACACAACAAAGTCTAATGAGGGAATTATCCTTTTTAATTCTAGAATTATAAGGTACCTAATTTGCCTTGAGTAGATCAGTTCTCGATTAATAATCATTTATGATTTTCAAAACGGATCTGGCGATTTTTCACTAGTGAACACAAAAATTGTGTTCTTAATAGCTCAATCTGGAAAATCAATACCCATTCTCACATTCCAGAGAAAAAATATAAACTCTACTTTAAGGATCGCAACTCTTGGATATAACACTTTAGATGATATGGCAGGGATAATCGTATTGAAGGACGATAATTATTCAAATTTGCCTTGACACAACAAAGTCTAATGAGAGAATTATCCTTTTTAATTCTAGAATTATAAGGTACCTAATTTGCCTTGAGTAGATCAGTTCTCGATTAATAATCAATTATGATTTTCAAAACGGATCTGGCGATGTTTCACTAGTGAACACAAAAATTGTGTTCTAAAATGCTCATTCTGGAAAATCAATACCCATTCTCACATTCCAGAGAAAAAATATAAACTCTACTTTAAGGATCGCAACTCTTGGATATAACACTTTAGATGATATGGCAGGGATAATCGTATTGAAGGACGATAATTATTCAAATTTGCCTTGACACAACAAAGTCTAATGAGAGAATTATCCTTTTTAATTCTAGATTTATAAGGTACCTAATTTGCCTTGAGTAGATCAGTTCTCGATTAATAATCATTTATGATTTTCAAAACGGATCTGGCGATTTTTCACTAGTGAACACAAAAATTGTGTTCTAAAATGCTCATTCTGGAAAATAAATCCCTTTTCTCACATTCCAGAGAAAAAATATAAATTCTAATTTTAGGAGCGCAATTCTTGGAATTAACACTTTAGAAGATATGGAAGGGATCATCGATTTGAAGAACGATAATTATTTAAATTTGTCCTTACATTACAAAGAGTAATGAGAGAATTAACCTTTTTAATTCTAGAATAAAAAAGTACCTAATTTGCATTGAGTAGATCATTTCTCGATTAATAATAATTTATGATTTTCAAAACGGATCTGGCGATTTTTCACTAGTGAACACAAAAATTGGGTTCTTAATAGCTCATTCTGGAAAATCAATACCCATTCTCACATTCCAGAGAAAAAATATAAACTCTACTTTAAGGATCGCAACTCTTGGATATAACACTTTAGATGATATGGCAGGGATAATCGTATTGAAGGACGATAATTATTCAAATTTGCCTTTACACAACAAAGTCTAATGAGAGAATTATCCTTTTTAATTATCGAATTATAATGTATCTAATTTGCCTTGAGTGGATCAGTTCTCGATTAATAATCATTTATGATTTTCAAAACTAATCTGGCGATTTTTGACTAGTGAACACAAAAATTGTGTTCTTAATAGATCATTCTGGAAAATCAATACCCATTCTGACTTTCCAGAGAAAAAATATAAACTCTACTTTAAGGATCGCAACTCTTGGATATAACACTTTAGATGATATGGCAGGGATAATCGTATTGAAGGACGATAATTATTCAAATTTGCCTTGACACAACAAAGTCTAATGAGAGAATTATTCTTTTTAATTCTAGAATTATAAGGTACCTAATTTGCCTTGAGTAGATCAGTTCTCGATTAATAATCAGTTATGATTTTCAAATCGGATCTGGCGATTTTTCACTAGTGAACACAAAAATTGTGTTCTTAATAGCTCATTTTGGAAAATCAATACCCATTCTCACATTCCAGAGAAAAAATATAAACTCTACTTTAAGGATCGCAACTCTTGGATATAACACTTTAGATGATATGGCAGGGATAATCGTATTGAAGGACGATAATTATTCAAATTTGCCTTGACACAACAAAGTCTAATGAGAGAATTATCCTTTTTAATTCTAGAATTATAAGGTACCTAATTTGCCTTGAGTAGATCAGTTCTCGATTAATAATCATTTATGATTTTCAAAACGGATCTGGCGATTTTTCACTAGTGAACACAAAAATTGTGTTCTAAAATGCTCATTCTGGAAAATCAATACCCATTCTCACATTCCAGAGAAAAAATATAAACTCTACTTTAAGGATCGCAACTCTTGGATATAACACTTTAGATGATATGGCAGGGATAATCGTATTGAAGGACGATAATTATTCAAATTTGCCTTGACACAACAAAGTCTAATGAGAGAATTATCCTTTTTAATTCTAGAATTATAAGGTACCTAATTTGCCTTGAGTAGATCAGTTCTCGGTTAATAATCATTTATGATTTTCAAAACGGATCTGGCGATTTTTCACTAGTGAACACAAAAATTGTTTTCTAAATAGATCATTCTGGAAAATCAATACCCATTCTCACATTCCAGAGAAAAAATATAAACTCTACTTTAAGGATCGCAACTCTTGGATATAACACTTTAGATGATATGGCAGGGATAATCGTATTGAAGGACGATAGTTATTCAAATTTGCCTTGACACAACAAAGTCTAATGAGAGAATTATCCTATTTAATTCTAGAATTATAAGGTACCTAATTTGCCTTGAGTAGATCAGTTCTCGATTAATAATCATTTATGATTTTCAAAACGGATCTGGCGATTTTTCACTAGTGAACACAAAAATTGTGTTCTTAATAGCTCATTCTGGAAAAACAGTACCCATTCTCACATTCCAGAGAAAAAATATAAACTCTACTTTAAGGATCGCAACTCTTGGATATAACACTTTAGATGATATGGCAGGGATAATCGTATTGAAGGACGATAATTATTCAAATTTGCCTTGACACAACAAAGTCTAATGAGAGAATTATCCTTTTTAATTCTAGAATTATAAGGTACCTAATTTGCCTTGAGTAGATCAGTTCTCGATTAATAATCATTTATGATTTTCAAAACGGATCTGGCGATGTTTCACTAGTGAACACAAAAATTGTGTTCTAAAATACTCATTCTGGAAAATCAATACCCATTCTCACATTCCAAAGAAAAAATATAAACTCTACTTTAAGGATCGCAACTCTTGGATATAACACTTTAGATGATATGGCAGGGATAATCGTATTGAAGGACGATAATTATTCAAATTTGCCTTGACACAACAAAGTCTAATGAGAGAATTTTCCTTTTTAATTCTAGAATTATAAGGTACCTAATTTCCCTTGAGTAGAGCAGTTCTCGATTAATAATCATTTATGATTTTCAAAACGGATCTGGCGATTTTTCACTAGTGAACACAAAAATTGTGTTCTAAAATGCTCAATCTGGAAAATCAATAACCATTCTCACATTCCAGAGAAAAAATATAAACTCTACTTTAAGGATCGCAACTCTTGGATATAACACTTTAGATGATATGGCAGGGATAATCGTATTGAAGGACGATAATTATTCAAATTTATCTTGACACAACAAAGTCTAATGTGGGAATTATCCTTTTTAATTCTAGAATTATAAGGTACCTAATTTGCCTTGAGTAGATCAGTTCTCGATTAATTATCATTTATGATTTTCAAAACGATCTGGCAATTTTTCACTAGTGAACACAAAAATTGTGTTCTTAATAGCTCAATCTGGAAAATCAATACCCATTCTCACATTCCAGAGAAAAAATATAAACTCTACTTTAAGGATCGCAACTCTTGGATATAACACTTTAGATGATATGGCAGGGATAATCGTATTGAAGGACGATAATTATTCAAATTTGCCTTGACACAACAAAGTCTAATGAGAGAATTATCCTTTTTAATTCTAGAATTATAAGGTACCTAATTTGCCTTGAGTAGATCAGTTCTCGATTAATAATCATTTATGATTTTCAAAACGGATCTGGCGATTTTTCACTAGTGAACACAAAAATTGTGTTCTAAAATGCTCAATCTGGAAAATCAATACCCATTCTCACATTCCAGAGAAAAAATATAAACTCTACTTTAAGGATCGCAACTCTTGGATATAACACTTTTGATGATATGGCAGGGATAATCGTATTGAAGAACGATAATTATTCAAATTTGCCTTGACAGAACAAAGTCTAATAAGAGAATTATCCTTTTTAATTCTAGAATTATAAGGTACCTAATTTGCCTTGAGTAGATCAGTTCTCGATTAATAATCATTTATGATTTTCAAAACGGATCTGGCGATTTTTCACTAGTGAACACAAAAATTGTGTTCTTAATAGCTCATTCTGGAAAATCAGTACCCATTCTTACATTCCAGAGAATATATATAAACTCTACTTTAAGGATCGCAACTCTTGGATATAACACTTTAGATGATATGGCAGGGATAATCGTATTGAAGGACGATAATTATTCAAATTTGCCTTGACACAACAAAGTCTAATGAGAGAATTATCCTATTTAATTCTAGAATTATAAGGTACCTAATTTGCCTTGAGTAGATCAGTGCTCGATTAATAATCATTTATGATTTTCAAAACGGATCTGGCGATTTTTCACTAGTGAACACAAAAATTTTGTTCTTAATAGCTCATTCTGGAAAATCAATACCCATTCTCACATTCCAGAGAAAAATATAAACTCTACTTTAAGGATCGCAACTCTTGGATATAACACTTTAGATGATATGGCAGGGATAATCGTATTGAAGGACGATAATTATTCAAATTTGCCTTGACACAACAAAGTCTAATGAGAGAATTATCCTTTTTAATTCTAGAATTATAAGGTACCCAATTTGCCTTGAGTAGATCAGTTCTCGATTAATAATCATTTATGATTTTCAAAACGGATCTGGCGATTTTTCACTAGTGAACACAAAAATTGTGTTCTAAAATGCTCATTCTAGAAAATCAATACCCTTTCTCACATTCCAGAGAAAAAATATAAACTCTACTTTAAGGATCGCAACTCTTGGATATAACACTTTAGATGATATGGCAGGGATAATCGTATTGAAGGACGATAATTATTCAAATTTGCCTTGACACAACAAAGTCTAATGAGAGAATTATCCTTTTTAATTCTAGAATTATAAGGTACCCAATTTGCCTTGAGTAGATCAGTTCTCGATTAATAATCATTTATGATTTTCAAAACGGATCTGGCGATTTTTCACTAGTGAACACAAAAATTGTGTTCTAAATAGCTCATTCTGGAAAATCAATACCCATTCTCACATTCCAGAGAAAAAATATAAACTCTACTTTAAGGATCGCAACTCTTGGATATAACACTTTAGATGATATGGCAGGGATAATCGTATTGAAGGACGATAGTTATTCAAATTTGCCTTGACACAACAAAGTCTAATGAGAGAATTATCCTATTTAATTCTAGAATTATAAGGTACCTAATTTGCCTTGAGTAGATCAGTTCTCGATTAATAATCATTTATGATTTTCAAAACGGATCTGGCGATTTTTCACTAGTGAACACAAAAATTGTGTTCTTAATAGCTCTTTCTGGAAAATCAATACCCATTCTCACATTCCAGAGGAAAAATATAAACTCTACTTTAAGGATCGCAATTCTTGGATATAACACTTTAGATGATATGGCAGGGATAATCGTATTGAAGGACGATAATTATTCAAATTTGCCTTGACACAACAAAGTCTAATGAGGGAATTATCCTTTTTAATTCTAGAATTATAAGGTACCTAATTTGCCTTGAGTAGATCAGTTCTCGATTAATAATCATTTATGATTTTCAAATTGATCTGGCGATTTTTCACTAGTGAACACAAAAATTGTGTTCTTAATAGCTCAATCTGGAAAATCAATACCCATTCTCACATTCCAGAGAAAAAATATAAACTCTACTTTAAGGATCGCAACTCTTGGATATAACACTTTAGATGATATGGCAGGGATAATCGTATTGAAGGACGATAATTATTCAAATTTGCCTTGACACAACAAAGTCTAATGAGAGAATTATCCTTTTTAATTCTAGAATTATAAGGTACCTAATTTGCCTTGAGTAGATCAGTTCTCGATTAATAATCAATTATGATTTTCAAAACGGATCTGGCGATTTTTCACTAGTGAACACAAAAATTGTGTTCTAAAATGCTCAATCTGGAAAATCAATAACCATTCTCACATTCCAGAGAAAAAATATAAACTCTACTTTAAGGATCGCAACTCTTGGATATAACACTTTAGATGATATGGCAGGGATAATCGTATTGAAGGACGATAATTATTCAAATTTATCTTGACACAACAAAGTCTAATGTGGGAATTATCCTTTTTAATTCTAGAATTATAAGGTACCTAATTTTCCTTGAGTAGATCAGTTCTCGATTAATTATCATTTATGATTTTCAAAACGATCTGGCAATTTTTCACTAGTGAACACAAAAATTGTGTTCTTAATAGCTCAATCTGGAAAATCAATACCCATTCTCACATTCCAGAGAAAAAATATAAACTCTACTTTAAGGATCGCAACTCTTGGATATAACACTTTAGATGATATGGCAGGGATAATCGTATTGAAGGACGATAATTATTCAAATTTGCCTTGACACAACAAAGTCTAATGAGAGAATTATCCTTTTTAATTCTAGAATTATAAGGTACCTAATTTGCCTTGAGTAGATCAGTTCTCGATTAATAATCATTTATGATTTTCAAAACGGATCTGGCGATGTTTCACTAGTGAACACAAAAATTGTGTTCTAAAATTCTCATTCTGGAAAATCAATACCCATTCTCACATTCCAGAGAAAAAATATAAATTCTAATTTTAGGAGCGCAATTCTTGGAATTAACACTTTAGAAGATATGGAAGGGATCATCGATTTGAAGAACGATAATTATTTAAATTTGTCTTTACACAACAAAGAGTAATGAGAGAATTAACCTTTTTAATTCTAGAATAAAAAAGTACCTAATTTGCATTGAGTAGATCATTTCTCGATTAATAATCATTTATGATTTTCAAAACGGATCTGGCGATTTTTCACTAGTGAACACAAAAATTGGGTTCTTAATAGCTCATTCTGGAAAATCAATACCCATTCTCACATTCCAGAGAAAAAATATAGACTCTACTTTAAGGATCGCAACTCTTGGATATAACACTTTAGATGATATGGCAGGGATAATCGTATTGAAGGACGATAATTATTCAAATTTGCCTTTACACAACAAAGTCTAATGAGAGAATTATCCTTTTTAAATTCTAGAATTATAATGTATCTAATTTGCCTTGAGTGGATCAGTTCTCGATTAATAATCATTTATGATTTTCAAAACGGATAAGGCGATTTTTCACTAGTGAACACAAAAATTGTGTTCTTAATAGCTCATTCTGGAAAGACAAAACCCATTCTCACATTCCAGAGAAAAAATATAAACTCTACTTTAAGGATCGCAACTCTTGGATATAACACTTTAGATGATATGGCAGGGATAATCGTATTGAAGGGCGATAATTATTCAAATTTGCCTTGACACAACAAAGTCTAATGAGAGAATTATCCTTTTTAATTCTAGAATTATAAGGTACCTAATTTGCCTTGAGTAGATCAGTTCTCGATTAATAATCATTTATGATTTTCAAAACGGATCTGGCGATTTTTCACTAGTGAACACAAAAATTGTGTTCTAAAATGCTCATTCTGGAAAATCAATACCCATTCTCACATTCCAGAGAAAAAATATAAACTCTACTTTAAGGATCGCAACTCTTGGATATAACACTTTAGATGATATGGCAGGGATAATCGTATTGAAGGACGATAATTATTCAAATTTGCCTTGACACAACAAAGTCTAATGAGAGAATTATCCTTTTTAATTCTAGAATTATAAGGTACCTAATTTGCCTTGAGTAGATCAGTTCTCGATTAATAATCATTTATGATTTTCAAAACGGATCTGGCGATTTTTCACTAGTGAACACAAAAATTGTGTTCTAAAATGCTCATTCTGGAAAATCAATACCCATTCTCACATTCCAGAGAAAAAATATAAACTCTACTTTAAGGATCGCAACTCTTGGATATAACACTTTAGATGATATGGCAGGGATAATCGTATTGAAGGACGATAATTATTCAAATTTGCCTTGACACAACAAAGTCTAATGAGAGAATTATCCTTTTTAATTCTAGAATTATAAGGTACCTAATTTGCCTTGAGTAGATCAGTTCTCGATTAATAATCATTTATGATTTTCAAAACGGATCTGGCGATTTTTCACTAGTGAACACAAAAATTGTTTTCTAAATAGATCATTCTGGAAAATCAATACCCATTCTCACATTCCAGAGAAAAAATATAAACTCTACTTTAAGGATCGCAACTCTTGGATATAACACTTTAGATGATATGGCAGGGATAATCGTATTGAAGGACGATAATTATTCAAATTTGCCTTGACACAACAAAGTCTAATGAGAGAATTATCCTTTTTAATTCTAGAATTATAAGGTACCTAATTTGCCTTGAGTAGATCAGATCTCGATTAATAATCATTTATGATTTTCAAAACGGATCTGGCGATTTTTCACTAGTGAACACAAAAATTGTGTTCTTCATAGCTCATTCTGGAAAATCAATTCCCATTCTCACATTCCAGAGAAAAAATATAAACTCTACTTTAAGGATCGCAACTTTTGGATATAACACTTTAGATGATATGGCAGGGATAATCGTTTTGAAGGACGATAATTATTCAAATTTGCCTTGACACAACAAAGTCTAATGAGAGAATTATTCTTTTTAATTCTAGAATTATAAGGTACCTAATTTGCCTTGAGTAGATCAGTTCTCGATTAATAATCATTTATGATTTTCAAAACGGATCTGGCGATGTTTCACTAGTGAACACAAAAATTGTGTTCTAAAATACTCATTCTGGAAAATCAATACCCATTCTCACATTCCAAAGAAAAAATATAAACTCTACTTTAAGGATCGCAACTCTTGGATATAACACTTTAGATGATATGGCAGGGATAATCGTATTGAAGGACGATAATTATTCAAATTTGCCTTGACACAACAAAGTCTAATGAGAGAATTATCCTTTTTAATTCTAGAATTATAAGGTACCTAATTTGCCTTGAGTAGATCAGTTCTCGATTAATAATCATTTATGATTTTCAAAACGGATCTGGCGATGTTTCACTAGTGAACACAAAAATTGTGTTCTAAAATTCTCATTCTGGAAAATCAATACCCATTCTCACATTCCAGAGAAAAAATATAAATTCTACTTTTAGGAGCGCAATTCTTGGAATTAACACTTTAGAAGATATGGAAGATATCATCGATTTGAAGAACGATAATTATTTAAATTTGTCTTTACACAACAAAGAGTAATGAGAGAATTAACCTTTTTAATTCTAGAATAAAAAAGTACCTAATTTGCATTGAGTAGATCATTTCTCGATTAATAATCATTTATGATTTTCAAAACGGATCTGGCATTTTTCACTAGTGAACACAAAAATTGTGTTCTAAAATGCTCATTCTGGAAAATCAATACCCATTCTCACATTCCAGAGAGAAAATATAAACTCTACTTTAAGGATCGCAACTCTTGGATATAACACTTTAGATGATATGGCAGGGATAATCGTATTGAAGGACGATAATTATTCAAATTTGCCTTGACACAACAAAGTCTAATGAGAGAATTATCCTTTTTAATTCTAGAATTATAAGGTACCTAATTTGCCTTGAGTAGATCAGTTCTCGATTAATAATCATTTATGATTTTCAAAACTAATCTGGCAATTTTTCACTAGTGAACACAAAAATTGTGTTCTTAATAGCTCAATCTGGAAAATCAGTACCCATTCTTACATTCCAGAGAATATATATAAACTCTACTTTAAGGATCGCAACTCTTGGATATAACACTTTAGATGATATGGCGAGGATAATCGTATTGAAGGACGATAATTATTCAAATTTGCCTTGACACAACAAAGTCTAATGAGAGAATTATCCTTTTTAATTCTAGAATTATAAGGTACCCAATTTGCCTTGAGTAGATCAGTTCTCGATTAATAATCATTTATGATTTTCAAAACGGATCTGGCGATTTTTCACTAGTGAACTCAAAAATTGTGTTCTAAAATGCTCATTCTGGAAAATCAATACCCATTCTCACATTCCAGAGAAAAAATATAAACTCTACTTTAAGGATCGCAACTCTTGGATATAACACTTTAGATGATATGGCAGGGATAATCGTATTGAAGGACGATAATTATTCAAATTTGCCTTGACACAACAAAGTCTAATGAGAGAATTATCCTTTTTAATTCTAGAATTATAAGGTACCTAATTTGCCTTGAGTAGATCAGTTCTCGATTAATAATCATTTATGATTTTCAAAACGGATCTGGCGATTTTTCACTAGTGAACACAAAAATTGTGTTCTAAAATGCTCATTCTGGAAAATCAATACCCATTCTCACATTCCAGAGAAAAAATATAAATTCTAATTTTAGGAGCGCAATTCTTGGAATTAACACTTTAGAAGATATGGAAGGGATCATCGATTTGAAGAACGATAATTATTTAAATTTGTCCTTACACAACAAAGAGTAATGAGAGAATTAACCTTTTTAATTCTAGAATAAAAAAGTACCTAATTTGCATTGAGTAGATCATTTCTCGATTAATAATCATTTATGATTTTCAAAACGGATCTGGCGATTTTTCACTAGTGAACACAAAAATTGGGTTCTTAATAGCTCATTGTGGAAAATCAATACCCATTCTCACATTCCAGAGAAAAAATATAAACTCTACTTTAAGGATCGCAACTCTTGGATATAACACTTTAGATGATATGGCAGGGATAATCGTATTGAAGGACGATAATTATTCAAATTTGCCTTTACACAACAAAGTCTAATGAGAGAATTATCCTTTTTAATTCTAGAATTATAATGTATCTAATTTGCCTTGAGTGGATCAGTTCTCGATTAATAATCATTTATGATTTTCAAAACTAATCTGGCGATTTTTCACTAGTGAACACAAAAATTGTGTTCTTAATAGATCATTCTGGAAAATCAATACCCATTCTGACTTTCCAGAGAAAAAATATAAACTCTACTTTAAGGATCGCAACTCTTGGATATAACACTTTAGATGATATGGCAGGGATAATCGTATTGAAGGACGATAATTATTCAAATTTGCCTTGACACAACAAAGTCTAATGAGAGAATTATCCTTTTTAATTCTAGAATTATAAGGTACCCAATTTGCCTTGAGTAGATCAGTTCTCGATTAATAATCATTTATGATTTTCAAAACGGATCTGGCGATTTTTCACTAGTGAACACAAAAATTGTGTTCTAAAATGCTCATTCTGGAAAATCAATACCCATTCTCACATTCCAGAGAAAAAATATAACCTCTACTTTAAGGATCGCAACTCTTGGATATAACACTTTAGATGATATGGCAGGGATAATCGTATTGAAGGACGATAATTATTCAAATTTGCCTTGACACAACAAAGTCTAATGAGAGAATTATTCTTTTTAATTCTAGAATTATAAGGTACCTAATTATCCTTGAGTAGATCAGTTCTCGATTAATAATCAGTTATGATTTTCAAAACGGATCTGGCGATTTTTCACTAGTGAACACAAAAATTGTGTTCTTAATAGCTCATTCTGGAAAAACAGTACCCATTCTCACATTCCAGAGAAAAAATATAAACTCTACTTTAAGGATCGCAACTCTTGGATATAACACTTTAGATGATATGGCAGGGATAATCGTATTGAAGGACGATAATTATTCAAATTTGCCTTGACACAACAAAGTCTAATGAGAGAATTATCCTTTTTAATTCTAGTATTATAAGGTACCTAATTTGCCTTGAGTAGATCAGTTCTCGATTAATAATCATTTATGATTTTCAAAACGGATCTGGCGATTTTTCACTAGTGAACACAAAAATTGTGTTCTAAAATGCTCATTCTGGAAAATCAATACCCATTCTCACATTCCAGAGAAAAAATATAAACTCTACTTTAAGGATCGCAACTCTTGGATATAACACTTTAGATGATATGGCAGGGATAATCGTATTGAAGGACGATAATTATTCAAATTTGCCTTGACACAACAAAGTCTAATGAGAGAATTATCCTTTTTAATTCTAGAATTATAAGGTACCTAATTTGCCTTGAGTAGATCAGTTCTCGATTAATAATCATTTATGATTTTCAAAACGGATCTGGCGATTTTTCACTAGTGAACACAAAAATTGTGTTCTAAAATGCTCATTCTGGAAAATCAATACCCATTCTCACATTCCAGAGAAAAAATATAAACTCTACTTTAAGGATCGCAACTCTTGGATATAACACTTTAGATGATATGGCAGGGATAATCGTATTGAAGGACGATAATTATTCAAATTTGCCTTGACACAACAAAGTCTAATGAGAGAATTATCCTTTTTAATTCTAGAATTATAAGGTACCTAATTTGCCTTGAGTAGATCAGTTCTCGATTAATAATCATTTATGATTTTCAAAACGGATCTGGCGATTTTTCACTAGTGAACACAAAAATTGTTTTCTAAATAGATCATTCTGGAAAATCAATACCCATTCTCACATTCCAGAGAAAAAATATAAACTCTACTTTAAGGATCGCAACTCTTGGATATAACACTTTAGATGATATGGCAGGGATAATCGTATTGAAGGACGATAATTATTCAAATTTGCCTTGACACAACAAAGTCTAATGAGAGAATTATCCTTTTTAATTCTAGAATTATAAGGTACCCAATTTGCCTTGAGTAGATCAGTTCTCGATTAATAATCATTTATGATTTTCAAAACGGATCTGGCGATTTTTCACTAGTGAACACAAAAATTGTGTTCTAAATAGCTCATTCTGGAAAATCAATACCCATTCTCACATTCCAGAGAAAAAATATAAACTCTACTTTAAGGATCGCAACTCTTGGATATAACACTTTAGATGATATGGCAGGGATAATCGTATTGAAGGACGATAGTTATTCAAATTTGCCTTGACACAACAAAGTCTAATGAGAGAATTATCCTATTTAATTCTAGAATTATAAGGTACCTAATTTGCCTTGAGTAGATCAGTTCTCGATTAATAATCATTTATGATTTTCAAAACGGATCTGGCAAGGTTTCACTAGTGAACACAAAAATTGTGTTCTAAAATACTCATTCTGGAAAATCAATACCCATTCTCACATTCCAAAGAAAAAATATAAACTCTACTTTAAGGATCGCAACTCTTGGATATAACACTTTAGATGATATGGCAGGGATAATCGTATTGAAGGACGATAATTATTCAAATTTGCCTTGACACAACAAAGTCTAATGAGAGAATTATCCTTTTTAATTCTAGAATTATAAGGTACCTAATTTGCCTTGAGTAGATCAGTTCTTGATTAATAATCATTTATGATTTTTTAAACTAATCTGGCAATTTTTCACTAGTGAACACAAAAATTGTGTTCATAATAGCTCAATCTGGAAAATCATTACCCATTCTCACTTTCCAGAGAAAAAATATAAACTCTACTTTAAGGATTGCAACTCTTGGATATAACACTTTAGATGATATGGCAGGGATAATCGTATTGAAGGACGATAATTATTCAAATTTGCCTTGACACAACAAAGTCTAATGAGAGAATTATCCTTTTTAATTCTAGAATTATAAGGTACCTAATTTGCCTTGAGTAGATCAGTTCTCGATTAATAATCATTTATGATTTTCAAAACGGATCTGGCGATTTTTCACTAGTGAACACAAAAATTGTTTTCTAAATAGATCATTCTGGAAAATCAATACCCATTCTCACATTCCAGAGAAAAAATATAAACTCTACTTTAAGGATCGCAACTCTTGGATATAACACTTTAGATGATATGGCAGGGATAATCGTATTGAAGGACGATAATTATTCAAATTTGCCTTGACACAACAAAGTCTAATGAGAGAATTATCCTTTTTAATTCTAGAATTATAAGGTACCCAATTTGCCTTGAGTAGATCAGTTCTCGATTAATAATCATTTATGATTTTCAAAACGGATCTGGCGATTTTTCACTAGTGAACACAAAAATTGTGTTCTAAATAGCTCATTCTGGAAAATCAATACCCATTCTCACATTCCAGAGAAAAAATATAAACTCTACTTTAAGGATCGCAACTCTTGGATATAACACTTTAGATGATATGGCAGGGATAATCGTATTGAAGGACGATAGTTATTCAAATTTGCCTTGACACAACAAAGTCTAATGAGAGAATTATCCTATTTAATTCTAGAATTATAAGGTACCTAATTTGCCTTGAGTAGATCAGTTCTCGATTAATAATCATTTATGATTTTCAAAACGGATCTGGCAAGGTTTCACTAGTGAACACAAAAATTGTGTTCTAAAATACTCATTCTGGAAAATCAATACCCATTCTCACATTCCAAAGAAAAAATATAAACTCTACTTTAAGGATCGCAACTCTTGGATATAACACTTTAGATGATATGGCAGGGATAATCGTATTGAAGGACGATAATTATTCAAATTTGCCTTGACACAACAAAGTCTAATGAGAGAATTATCCTTTTTAATTCTAGAATTATAAGGTACCTAATTTGCCTTGAGTAGATCAGTTCTTGATTAATAATCATTTATGATTTTTTAAACTAATCTGGCAATTTTTCACTAGTGAACACAAAAATTGTGTTCATAATAGCTCAATCTGGAAAATCATTACCCATTCTCACTTTCCAGAGAAAAAATATAAACTCTACTTTAAGGATTGCAACTCTTGGATATAACACTTTAGATGATATGGCAGGGATAATCGTATTGAAGGACGATAATTATTCAAATTTGCCTTGACACAACAAAGTCTAATGAGAGAATTATCCTTTTTAATTCTAGAATTATAAGGTACCCAATTTGCCTTGAGTAGATCAGTTCTCGATTAATAATCATTTATGATTTTCAAAACGGATCTGGCGATTTTTCACTAGTGAACACAAAAATTGTGTTCTAAAATGCTCATTCTGGAAAATCAATACCCATTCTCACATTCCAGAGAAAAAATATAAACTCTACTTTAAGGATCGCAACTCTTGGATATAACACTTTAGATGATATGGCAGGGATAATCGTATTGAAGGACGATAATTATTCAAATTTGCCTTGACACAACAAAGTCTAATGAGAGAATTATCCTTTTTAATTCTAGAATTATAAGGTACCTAATTTGCCTTGAGTAGAGCAGTTCTCGATTAATAATCATTTATGATTTTCAAAACGGATCTGGCGATTTTTCACTAGTGAACACAAAAATTGTGTTCTAAAATGCTCAATCTGGAAAATCAATACCCATTCTCACATTCCAGAGAAAAAATATAAACTCTACTTTAAGGATCGCAACTCTTGGATATAACACTTTAGATGATATGGCAGGGATAATCGTATTGAAGAACGATAATTATTCAAATTTGCCTTGACACAACAAAGTCTAATGAGAGAATTATCCTTTTTAATTCTAGAATTATAAGGTACCTAATTTGCCTTGAGTAGAGCAGTTCTCGATTAATAATCATTTATGATTTTCAAAACGGATCTGGCGATTTTTCACTAGTGAACACAAAAATTGTGTTCTAAAATGCTCAATCTGGAAAATCAATACCCATTCTCACATTCCAGAGAAAAAATATAAACTCTACTTTAAGGATCGCAACTCTTGGATATAACACTTTAGATGATATGGCAGGGATAATCGTATTGAAGGACGATAATTATTCAAATTTGCCTTGACACAACAAAGTCTAATGAGAGAATTATCCTATTTAATTCTAGAATTATAAGGTACCTAATTTGCCTTGAGTAGATCAGTTCTCGATTAATAATCATTTATGATTTTCAAAACGGATCTGGCGATTTTTCACTAGTGAACACAAAAATTGTGTTCTTCATAGCTCATTCTGGAAAATCAATACCCATTCTCACATTCCAGAGAAAAAATATAAACTCTACTTTAAGGATCGCAACTCTTGGATATAACACTTTAGATGATATGGCAGGGATAATCGTATTGAAGGGCGATAATTATTCAAATTTGCCTTGACACAACAAAGTCTAATGAGAGAATTATCCTTTTTAATTCTAGAATTATAAGGTACCTAATTTGCCTTGAGTAGAGCAGTTCTCGATTAATAATCATTTATGATTTTCAAAACGGATCTGGCGATTTTTCACTAGTGAACACAAAAATTGTGTTCTAAAATGCTCAATCTGGAATATCAATACCCATTCTCACATTCCAGAGAAAAAATATAAACTCTACTTTAAGGATCGCAACTCTTGGATATAACACTTTAGATGATATGGCAGGGATAATCGTATTGAAGAACGATAATTATTCAAATTTGCCTTGACACAACAAAGTCTAATGAGAGAATTATCCTTTTTAATTCTAGAATTATAAGGTACCTAATTTGCCTTGAGTAGATCAGTTCTCGTTTAATAATCATTTATGATTTTCAAAACGGATCTGGCGATTTTTCACTAGTGAACACAAAAATTGTGTTCTTAATAGCTCATTCTGGAAAATCAGTACCCATTCTCACATTCCAGAGAAAAAATATAAACTCTACTTTAAGGATCGCAACTCTTGGATATAACACTTTAGATGATATGGCAGGGATAATCGTATTGAAGGACGATAATTATTCAAATTTGCCTTGACACAACAAAGTCTAATGAGAGAATTATCCTTTTTAATTCTAGAATTATAAGGTACCTAATTTGCCTTGAGTAGATCAGTTCTCGATTAATAATCATTTATGATTTTCAAAACGGATCTGGCGATTTTTCACTAGTGAACACAAAAATTGTGTTCTTAATAGCTCATTCTGGAAAATCAATACCCATTCTCACATTCCAGAGAAAAAATATAAACTCTACTTTATGGATCGCAACTCTTGGATATAACACTTTAGATGATATGGCAGGGATAATCGTATTGAAGGACGATAATTATTCAAATTTGCCTTGACACAACAAAGTCTAATGAGAGAATTATCCTTTTTAATTCTAGAATTATAAGGTACCTAATTTGCCTTGAGTAGATCAGTTCTCGATTAATAATCATTTATGATTTTCAAAACGGATCTACCGATTTTTCACTAGTGAACACAAAAATTGTGTTCTTAATAGCTCATTCTGGAAAATCAGTACCCATTCTCACATTCCAGAGAAAAAATATAAACTCTACTTTAAGGATCGCAACTCTTGGATATAACACTTTAGATGATATGGAAGGGATAATCGTATTGAAGGACGATAATTATTCAAATTTGCCTTGACACAACAAAGTCTAATGAGAGAATTATCCTATTTAATTCTAGAATTATAAGGTACCTAATTTGCCTTGAGTAGATCAGTTCTCGATTAATAATCATTTATGATTTTCAAAACGGATATGGCGATTTTTCACTAGTGAACACAAAAATTGTGTTCTTAATAGCTCATTCTGGAAAATCAATACCCATTCTCACATTCCAGAGAAAAAATATAAACTCTACTTTAAGGATCGCAACTCTTGGATATAACACTTTAGATGATATGGCAGGGATAATCGTATTGAAGGGCGATAATTATTCAAATTTGCCTTGACACAACAAAGTCTAATGAGAGAATTATCCTTTTTAATTCTAGAATTATAATGTATCTAATTTGCCTTGAGTGGATCAGTTCTCGATTAATAATCATTTATGATTTTCAAAACTAATCTGGCGATTTTTCACTAGTGAACACAAAAATTGTGTTCTAAAATGCTCATTCTGGAAAATCAATACCCATTCTCACATTCCAGAGAAAAAATATAAACTCTACTTTAAGGATCGCAACTCTTGGATATAACACTTTAGATGATATGGCAGGGATAATCGTATTGAAGGACGATAATTATTCAAATTTGCCTTGACACAACAAAGTCTAATGAGAGAATTATCCTTTTTAATTCTAGAATTATAAGGTACCTAATTTGCCTTGAGTAGAGCAGTTCTCGATTAATAATCATTTATGATTTTCAAAACGGATCTGGCGATTTTTCACTAGTGAACACAAAAATTGTGTTCTAAAATGCTCAATCTGGAAAATCAATACCCATTCTCACATTCCAGAGAAAAAATATAAACTCTACTTTAAGGATCGCAACTCTTGGATATAACTCTTTAGATGATATGGCAGGGATAATCGTATTGAATGGCGATAATTATTCAAATTTGCCTTGACACAACAAAGTCTAATGAGAGAATTATTCTTTTTAATTCTAGAATTATAAGGTACCTAATTTGCCTTGAGTAGATCAGTTCTCGATTAATAATCATATATGATTTTCAAAACGGATCTGGCGATTTTTCACTAGTGAACACAAAAATTGTGTTCTAAAATGCTCATTCTGGAAAATCAATACCCATTCTCACATTCCAGAGAAAAAATATAACCTCTACTTTAAGGATCGCAACTCTTGGATATAACACTTTAGATGATATGGGTGGGATAATCGTATTGAAGGACGATAATTATTCAAATTTGCCTTGACACAACAAAGTCTAATGAGAGAATTATCCTTTTTAATTCTAGAATTATAAGGTACCTAATTTGCCTTGAGTAGAGCAGTTCTCGATTAATAATCATTTATGATTTTCAAAACGGATCTGGCGATTTTTCACTGGTGAACACAAAAATTGTGTTCTAAAATGCTCAATCTGGAAAATCAATACCCATTCTCACATTCCAGAGAAAAAATATAAACTCTACTTTAAGGATCGCAACTCTTGGATATAACACTTTAGATGATATGGCAGGGATAATCGTATTGAAGGACGATAATTATTCAAATTTGCCTTGACACAACAAAGTCTAATGAGAGAATTATCCTATTTAATTCTAGAATTATAAGGTACCTAATTTGCCTTGAGTAGATCAGTTCTCGATTAATAATCATTTATGATTTTCAAAACGGATATGGCGATTTTTCACTAGTAAACACAAAAATTGTGTTCTTAATAGCTCATTCTGGAAAATCAATACCCATTCTCACATTCCAGAGAAAAAATATAAACTCTACTTTAAGGATCGCAACTCTTGGATATAACACTTTAGATGATATGGCAGGGATAATCGTATTGAAGGGCGATAATTATTCAAATTTGCCTTGACACAACAAAGTCTAATGAGAGAATTATCCTTTTTAATTCTAGAATTATAATGTATCTAATTTGCCTTGAGTGGATCAGTTCTCGATTAATAATCATTTATGATTTTCAAAACTAATCTGGCGATTTTTCACTAGTGAACACAAAAATTGTGTTCTAAAATGCTCATTCTGGAAAATCAATACCCATTCTCACATTCCAGAGAAAAAATATAAACTCTACTTTAAGGATCGCAACTCTTGGATATAACACTTTAGATGATATGGCAGGGATAATCGTATTGAAGGACGATAATTATTCAAATTTGCCTTGACACAACAAAGTCTAATGAGAGAATTATCCTTTTTAATTCTAGAATTATAAGGTACCTAATTTGCCTTGAGTAGATCAGTTCTCGATTAATAATCATTTATGATTTTCAAAACTAATCTGGCGATTTTTCACTAGTGAACACAAAAATTGTGTTCTAAAATGCTCATTCTGGAAAATCAATACCCATTCTCACATTCCAGAGAAAAAATATAAACTCTACTTTAAGGATCGCAACTCTTGGATATAACACTTTAGATGATATGGCAGGGATAATCGTATTGAAGAACGATAATTATTCAAATTTGCCTTGACACAACAAAGTCTAATGAGAGAATTATCCTTTTTAATTCTAGAATTATAAGGTACCTAATTTTCCTTGAGTAGAGCAGTTCTCGATTAATAATCATTTATGATTTTCAAAACGGATCTGGCGATTTTTCACTAGTAAACACAAAAATTGTGTTCTAAAATGCTCAATCTGGAAAATCAATACCCATTCTCACATTCCAGAGAAAAAATATAAACTCTACTTTAAGGATCGCAACTCTTGGATATAACACTTTAGATGATATGGCAGGGATAATCGTATTGAAGGACGATAATTATTCAAATTTGCCTTGACACAACAAAGTCTAATGAAAGAATTATCCTATTTAATTCTAGAATTATAAGGTACCTAATTTGCCTTGAGTAGATCAGTTCTCGATTAATAATCATTTATGATTTTCAAAACGGATCTGGCGATTTTTCACTAGTGAACACAAAAATTGTGTTCTTCATAGCTCATTCTGGAAAATCAATACCCATTCTCACATTCCAGAGAAAAAATATAAACTCTACTTTAAGGATCGCAACTCTTGGATATAACACTTTAGATGATATGGCAGGGATAATCGTATTGAAGGGCGATAATTATTCAAATTTGCCTTGACACAACAAAGTCTAATGAGAGAATTACCCTTTTTAATTCTAGAATTATAAGGTACCTAATTTGCCTTGAGTAGATCAGTTCTCGACTAATAATCATTTATGATTTTCAAAACGGATCTGGCGATTTTTCACTAGTGAACACAAAAATTGTGTTCTAAAATGCTCATTCTGGAAAATCAGTACCCATTCTCACATTCCAGAGAAAAAATATAAACTCTACTTTAAGGATCGCAACTCTTGGATATAACACTTTAGATGATATGGCAGGGATAATCGTATTGAAGGACGATAATTATTCAAATTTGCCTTGGCACAACAAAGTCTAATGAGAGAATTATCCTATTTAATTCTAGAATTATAAGGTACCTAATTTGCCTTGAGTAGATCAGTTCTCGATTAATAATCATTTATGATTTTCAAAACGGATCTGGCGATTTTTCACTAGTGAACACAAAAATTTTGTTCTTAATAGCTCATTCTGGAAAATCAATACCCATTCTCATATTCCAGAGAAAAAATATAAACTCTACTTTAAGGATCGCAACTCTTGGATATAACACTTTAGATGATATGGCAGGGATAATCGTATTGAAGGACGATAATTATTCAAATTTGCCTTGACACAACAAAGTCTAATGAGAGAATTATCCTTTTTAATTCTAGAATTATAAGGTACCCAATTTGCCTTGAGTAGATCAGTTCTCGATTAATAATCATTTATGATTTTCAAAACGGATCTGGCGATTTTTCACTAGTAAACACAAAAATTGTGTTCTAAAATGCTCATTCTGGAAAATCAATACCCATTCTCACATTCCAGAGAAAAAATGTAAACTCTACTTTAAGGATCGCAACTCTTGGATATAACACTTTAGATGATATGGCAGGGATAATCGTATTGAAGGACGATAATTATTCAAATTTGCCTTGACACAACAAAGTCTAATGAGAGAATTATCCTTTTTAATTCTAGAATTATAAGGTACCTAATTTGCCTTGAGTAGAGCAGTTCTCGATTAATAATCATTTATGATTTTCAAAACGGATCTGGCGATTTTTCACTAGTGAACACAAAAATTGTGTTCTAAAATGCTCAATCTGGAATATCAATACCCATTCTCACATTCCAGAGAAAAAATATAAACTCTACTTTAAGGATCGCAACTCTTGGATATAACACTTTAGATGATATGGCAGGGATAATCGTATTGAAGAACGATAATTATTCAAATTTGCCTTGACACAACAAAGTCTAATGAGAGAATTATCCTTTTTAATTCTAGAATTATAAGGTACCTAATTTGCCTTGAGTAGATCAGTTCTCGTTTAATAATCATTTATGATTTTCAAAACGGATCTGGCGATTTTTCACTAGTGAACACAAAAATTGTGTTCTTAATAGCTCATTCTGGAAAATCAGTACCCATTCTCACATTCCAGAGAAAAAATATAAACTCTACTTTAAGGATCGCAACTCTTGGATATAACACTTTAGATGATATGGCAGGGATAATCGTATTGAAGGACGATAATTATTCAAATTTGCCTTGACACAACAAAGTCTAATGAGAGAATTATCCTATTTAATTCTAGAATTATAAGGTACCTAATTTGCCTTGAGTAGATCAGTTCTCGATTAATAATCATTTATGATTTTCAAAACGGATCTGGCGATTTTTCACTAGTGAACACAAAAATTGTGTTCTTAATAGCTCATTCTGGAAAATCAATATCCATTCTCACATTCCAGAGAAAAAATATAAACTCTACTTTAAGGATCGCAACTCTTGGATATAACACTTTAGATGATATGGCAGGGATAATCGTATTGAAGGACGATAATTATTCAAATTTGCCTTGACACAACAAAGTCTAATGAGAGAATTATCCTTTTTAATTCTAGAATTATAAGGTACCTAATTTGCCTTGAGTAGATCAGTTCTCGATTAATAATCATTTATGATTTTCAAAACGGATCTACCGATTTTTCACTAGTGAACACAAAAATTGTGTTCTTAATAGCTCATTCTGGAAAATCAGTACCCATTCTCACATTCCAGAGAAAAAATATAAACTCTACTTTAAGGATCGCAACTCTTGGATATAACACTTTAGATGATATGGCAGGGATAATCGTATTGAAGGACGATAATTATTCAAATTTGCCTTGACACAACAAAGTCTAATGAGAGAATTATCCTATTTAATTCTAGAATTATAAGGTACCTAATTTGCCTTGAGTAGATCAGTTCTCGATTAATAATCATTTATGATTTTCAAAACGGATATGGCGATTTTTCACTAGTGAACACAAAAATTGTGTTCTTAATAGCTCATTCTGGAAAATCAATACCCATTCTCACATTCCAGAGAAAAAATATAAACTCTACTTTAAGGATCGCAACTCTTGGATATAACACTTTAGATGATATGGCAGGGATAATCGTATTGAAGGGCGATAATTATTCAAATTTGCCTTGACACAACAAAGTCTAATGAGAGAATTATCCTTTTTAATTCTAGAATTATAATGTATCTAATTTGCCTTGAGTGGATCAGTTCTCGATTAATAATCATTTATGATTTTCAAAACTAATCTGGCGATTTTTCACTAGTGAACACAAAAATTGTGTTCTAAAATGCTCATTCTGGAAAATCAATACCCATTCTCACATTCCAGAGAAAAAATATAAACTCTACTTTAAGGATCGCAACTCTTGGATATAACACTTTAGATGATATGGCAGGGATAATCGTATTGAAGGACGATAATTATTCAAATTTGCCTTGACACAACAAAGTCTAATGAGAGAATTATCCTTTTTAATTCTAGAATTATAAGGTACCTAATTTGCCTTGAGTAGAGCAGTTCTCGATTAATAATCATTTATGATTTTCAAAACGGATCTGGCGATTTTTCACTAGTGAACACAAAAATTGTGTTCTAAAATGCTCAATCTGGAAAATCAATACCCATTCTCACATTCCAGAGAAAAAATATAAACTCTACTTTAAGGATCGCAACTCTTGGATATAACACTTTAGATGATATGGCAGGGATAATCGTATTGAATGGCGATAATTATTCAAATTTGCCTTGACACAACAAAGTCTAATGAGAGAATTATTCTTTTTAATTCTAGAATTATAAGGTACATAATTTGCCTTGAGTAGATCAGTTCTCGATTAATAATCATATATGATTTTCAAAACGGATCTGGCGATTTTTCACTAGTGAACACAAAAATTGTGTTCTAAAATGCTCATTCTGGAAAATCAATACCCATTCTCACATTCCAGAGAAAAAATATAACCTCTACTTTAAGGATCGCAACTCTTGGATATAACACTTTAGATGATATGGGTGGGATAATCGTATTGAAGGACGATAATTATTCAAATTTGCCTTGACACAACAAAGTCTAATGAGAGAATTATCCTTTTTAATTCTAGAATTATAAGGTACCTAATTTGCCTTGAGTAGAGCAGTTCTCGATTAATAATCATTTATGATTTTCAAAACGGATCTGGCGATTTTTCACTGGTGAACACAAAAATTGTGTTCTAAAATGCTCAATCTGGAAAATCAATACCCATTCTCACATTCCAGAGAAAAAATATAAACTCTACTTTAAGGATCGCAACTCTTGGATATAACACTTTAGATGATATGGCAGGGATAATCGTATTGAAGGGCGATAATTATTCAAATTTGCCTTGACACAACAAAGTCTAATGAGAGAATTATCCTTTTTAATTCTAGAATTATAAGGTACCTAATTTGCCTTGAGTAGATCAGTTCTCGACTAATAATCATTTATGATTTTCAAAACGGATCTGGCGATTTTTCACTAGTGAACACAAAAATTGTGTTCTAAAATGCTCATTCTGGAAAATCAATACCCATTCTCACATTCCAGAGAAAAAATATAAACTCTACTTTAAGGATCGCAACTCTTGGATATAACACTTTAGATGATATGGCAGGGATAATCGTATTGAAGGACGATAATTATTCAAATTTTCCTTGACACAACAGTCTAATGAGAGAATTATCCTTTTTAATTCTAGAATTATAAGGTACCTAATTTGCCTTGAGTAGATCAGTTCTCGATTAATAATCATTTATGATTTTCAAAACGGATCTGGCGATTTTTCACTAGTGAACACAAAAATTGTGTTCTAAAATGATCATTTTGGAAAATCAATACCCATTCTCACATTCCAGAGAAAAAATATAAATTCTAATTTTAGGAGCGCAATTCTTGGAATTAACACTTTAGAAGATATGGAAGGGATCATCGATTTGAAGAACGATAATTATTTAAATTTGTCCTTACACAACAAAGAGTAATGAGAGAATTAACCTTTTTAATTCTAGAATAAAAAAGTACCTAATTTGCATTGAGTAGATCATTTCTCGATTAATAATCATTTATGATTTTCAAAACGGATCTGGCGATTTTTCACTAGTGAACACAAAAATTGGGTTCTTAATAGCTCATTCTGGAAAATCAATACCCATTCTCACATTCCAGAGAAAAAATATAAACTCTACTTTAAGGATCGCAACTCTTGGATATAACACTTTAGATGATATGGCAGGGATAATCGTATTGAAGGACGATAATTATTCAAATTTGCCTTGACACAACAAAGTCTAATGAGAGAATTATCCTTTTTAATTCTAGAATTATAAGGTACCTAATTTGCCTTGAGTAGATCAGTTCTCGATTAATAATCATTTATGATTTTCAAAACGGATCTGGCGATTTTTCACTAGTGAACACAAAAATTGTGTTCTAAAATGCTCATTCTGGAAAATCAATACCCATTCTCACATTCCAGAGAAAAAATATAAACTCTACTTTAAGGATCGCAACTCTTGGATATAACACTTTAGATGATATGGCAGGGATAATCGTATTGAAGGACGATAATTATTCAAATTTGCCTTGACACAACAAAGTCTAATGAGAGAATTATCCTTTTTAATTCTAGAATTATAAGGTACCTAATTTTCCTTGAGTAGAGCAGTTCTCGATTAATAATCATTTATGATTTTCAAAACGGATCTGGCGATTTTTCACTAGTGAACACAAAAATTGTGTTCTAAAATGCTCAATCTGGAAAATCAATACCCATTCTCACATTCCAGAGAAAAAATATAAACTCTACTTTAAGGATCGCAACTCTTGGATATAACACTTTAGATGATATGGCAGGGATAATCGTATTGAAGAACGATAATTATTCAAATTTGCCTTGACACAACAAAGTCTAATGAGAGAATTATCCTTTTTAATTCTAGAATTATAAGGTACCTAATTTGCGTTGAGTAGAGCAGTTCTCGATTAATAATCATTTATGATTTTCAAAACGGATCTGGCGATTTTTCACTAGTGAACACAAAAATTGTGTTCTAAAATGCTCAATCTGGAAAATCAATACCCATTCTCACATTCCAGAGAAAAAATATAAACTCTACTTTAAGGATCGCAACTCTTGGATATAACACTTTAGATGATATGGCAGGGATAATCGTATTGAAGGACGATAATTATTCAAATTTGCCTTGACACAACAAAGTCTAATGAAAGAATTATCCTATTTAATTCTAGAATTATAAGGTACCTAATTTGCCTTGAGTAGATCAGTTCTCGATTAATAATCATTTATGATTTTCAAAACGGATCTGGCGATTTTTCACTAGTGAACACAAAAATTGTGTTCTTCATAGCTCATTCTGGAAAATCAATACCCATTCTCACATTCCAGAGAAAAAATATAAACTCTACTTTAAGGATCGCAACTCTTGGATATAACACTTTAGATGATATGGCAGGGATAATCGTATTGAAGGGCGATAATTATTCAAATTTGCCTTGACACAACAAAGTCTAATGAGAGAATTACCCTTTTTAATTCTAGAATTATAAGGTACCTAATTTGCCTTGAGTAGATCAGTTCTCGACTAATAATCATTTATGATTTTCAAAACGGATCTGGCGATTTTTCACTAGTGAACACAAAAATTGTGTTCTAAAATGCTCATTCTGGAAAATCAGTACCCATTCTCACATTCCAGAGAAAAAATATAAACTCTACTTTAAGGATCGCAACTCTTGGATATAACACTTTAGATGATATGGCAGGGATAATCGTATTGAAGGACGATAATTATTCAAATTTGCCTTGACACAACAAAGTCTAATGAGAGAATTATCCTATTTAATTCTAGAATTATAAGGTACCTAATTTGCCTTGAGTAGATCAGTTCTCGATTAATAATCATTTATGATTTTCAAAACGGATCTGGCGATTTTTCACTAGTGAACACAAAAATTGTGTTCTAAAATGCTCATTCTGGAAAATCAATACCCATTCTCACATTCCAGAGAAAAAATATAAACTCTACTTTAAGGATCGCAACTCTTGGATATAACACTTTAGATGATATGGCAGGGATAATCGTATTGAAGGACGATAATTATTCAAATTTGCCTTGACACAACAAAGTCTAATGAGAGAATTATCCTTTTTAATTCTAGAATTATAAGGTACCTTTTTTGCCTTGAGTAGAGCAGTTCTCGATTAATAATCATTTATGATTTTCAAAACGGATCTGGCGATTTTTCACTAGTGAACACAAAAATTGTGTTCTAAAATGCTCAATCTGGAATATCAATACCCATTCTCACATTCCAGAGAAAAAATATAAACTCTACTTTAAGGATCGCAACTCTTGGATATAACACTTTAGATGATATGGAAGGGATAATCGTATTGAAGAACGATAATTATTCAAATTTGCCTTGACACAACAAAGTCTAATGAGAGAATTATCCTTTTTAATTCTAGAATTATAAGGTACCTAATTTGCCTTGAGTAGATCAGTTCTCGTTTAATAATCATTTATGATTTTCAAAACGGATCTGGCGATTTTTCACTAGTGAACACAAAAATTGTGTTCTTAATAGCTCATTCTGGAAAATCAGTACCCATTCTCACATTCCAGAGAAAAAATTTAAACTCTACTTTAAGGATCGCAACTCTTGGATATAACACTTTAGATGATATGGCAGGGATAATCGTATTGAAGGACGATAATTATTCAAATTTGCCTTGACACAACAAAGTCTAATGAGAGAATTATCCTATTTAATTCTAGAATTATAAGGTACCTAATTTGCCTTGAGTAGATCAGTTCTCGATTAATAATCATTTATGATTTTCAAAACGGATCTGGCGATTTTTCACTAGTGAACACAAAAATTGTGTTCTTAATAGCTCATTCTGGAAAATCAATACCCATTCTCACATTCCAGAGAAAAAATATAAACTCTACTTTAAGGATCGCAACTCTTGGATATAACACTTTAGATGATATGGCAGGGATAATCGTATTGAAGGGCGATAATTATTCAAATTTGCCTTGACACAACAAAGTCTAATGAGAGAATTATCCTTTTTAATTCTAGAATTATAAGGTACCTAATTTGCCTTGAGTAGATCAGTTCTCGATTAATAATCATTTATGATTTTCAAAACGGATCTGGCGATTTTTCACTAGTGAACACAAAAATTGTGTTCTAAAATGCTCATTCTGGAAAATCAATACCCATTCTCACATTCCAGAGAAAAAATATAAACTCTACTTTAAGGATCGCAACTCTTGGATATAACACTTTAGATGATATGGCAGGGATAATCGTATTGAAGAACGATAATTATTCAAATTTGCCTTGACACAACAAAGTCTAATGAGAGAATTATCCTTTTTAATTCTAGAATTATAAGGTACCTAATTTGCCTTGAGTAGAGCAGTTCTCGATTAATAATCATTTATGATTTTCAAAACGGATCTGGCGATTTTTCACTAGTGAACACAAAAATTGTGTTCTAAAATGCTCAATCTGGAAAATCAATACCCATTCTCACATTCCAGAGAAAAAATATAAACTCTACTTTAAGGATCGCAACTCTTGGATATAACACTTTAGATGATATGGCAGGGATAATCGTATTGAAGGACGATAATTATTCAAATTTGCCTTGACACAACAAAGTCTAATGAGAGAATTATCCTTTTTAATTCTAGAATTATAAGGTACCCAATTTGCCTTGAGTAGATCAGTTCTCGATTAATAATCATTTATGATTTTCAAAACGGATCTGGCGATTTTTCACTAGTGAACACAAAAATTGTGTTCTAAATAGCTCATTCTGGAAAATCAATACCCATTCTCACATTCCAGAGAAAAAATATAAACTCTACTTTAAGGATCGCAACTCTTGGATATAACACTTTAGATGATATGGCAGGGATAATCGTATTGAAGGGCGATAATTATTCAAATTTGCCTTGACACAACAAAGTCTAATGAGAGAATTATCCTTTTTAATTCTAGAATTATAAGGTACCTAATTTGCCTTGAGTAGATCAGTTCTCGACTAATAATCATTTATGATTTTCAAAACGGATCTGGCGATTTTTCACTAGTGAACACAAAAATTGTGTTCTAAAATGCTCATTCTGGAAAATCAATACCCATTCTCACATTCCAGAGAAAAAATATAAACTCTACTTTAAGGATCGCAACTCTTGGATATAACACTTTAGATGACATGGCAGGGATAATCGTATTGAAGGACGATAATTATTCAAATTTGCCTTGACACAACAAAGTCTAATGAGAGAATTATCCTATTTAATTCTAGAATTATAAGGTACCTAATTTGCCTTGAGTAGATCAGTTCTCGATTAATAATCATTTATGATTTTCAAAACGGATCTGGCGATTTTTCACTAGTGAACACAAAAATTTTGTTCTTAATAGCTCATTCTGGAAAATCAATACCCATTCTCACATTCCAGAGAAAAAATATAAACTCTACTTTAAGGATCGCAACTCTTGGATATAACACTTTAGATGATATGGCAGGGATAATCGTATTGAAGGACGATAATTATTCAAATTTGCCTTGACACAACAAAGTCTAATGAGAGAATTATCCTTTTTAATTCTAGAATTATAAGGTACCCAATTTGCCTTGAGTAGATCAGTTCTCGATTAATAATCATTTATGATTTTCAAAACGGATCTGGCGATTTTTCACTAGTGAACACAAAAATTGTGTTCTAAAATGCTCATTCTGGAAAATCAATACCCATTCTCACATTCCAGAGAAAAAATATAAACTCTACTTTAAGGATCGCAACTCTTGGATATAACACTTTAGATGATATGGCAGGGATAATCGTATTGAAGGACGATAATTATTCAAATTTGCCTTGACACAACAAAGTCTAATGAGAGAATTATCCTTTTTAATTCTAGAATTATAAGGTACCTAATTTGCCTTGAGTAGAGCAGTTCTCGATTAATAATCATTTATGATTTTCAAAACGG
The DNA here is from genome assembly GCA_963169105.1 of Ceriagrion tenellum. Taxonomy (NCBI): domain Eukaryota; kingdom Metazoa; phylum Arthropoda; class Insecta; order Odonata; family Coenagrionidae; genus Ceriagrion; species Ceriagrion tenellum. Next base: position 7,293,403 of record OY720639.1, on the reverse strand, counting down.
ATCTGGCGATTTTTCACTAGTGAACACAAAAATTGTGTTCTAAAATGCTCAATCTGGAAAATCAATACCCATTCTCTCATTCCAGAGAAAAAATATAAACTCTACATTAAGGATCGCAACTCTTGAATATAACACTTTAGATGATATGGCAGGGATAATTGTATTGAAGGACGATAATTATTCAAATTTGCCTTGACACAACAAAGTCTAATGAGAGAATTATCCTTTTTAATTCTAGAATTATAAGGTACCTAATTTGCCTTGAGTAGAGCAGTTCTCGATTAATAATCTTTTATGATTTTCAAAACGGATCTGGCGATTTTTCACTAGTGAACACAAAAATTGTGTTCTAAAATGCTCAATCTGGAAAATCAATACCCATTCTCTCATTCCAGAGAAAAAATATAAACTCTACTTTAAGGATCGCAACTCTTGGATATAACACTTTAGATGATATGGCAGGGATAATCGTATTGAAGAACGATAATTATTCAAATTTGCCTTGACACAACAAAGTCTAATGAGAGAATTATCCTTTTTAATTCTAGAATTATAAGATACCTAATTTGCCTTGAGTAGATCAGTTCTCGTTTAATAATCATTTATGATTTTCAAAACGGATCTGGCGATTTTTCACTAGTGAACACAAAAATTGTGTTCTTAATAGCTCATTCTGGAAAATCAGTACCCATTCTCACATTCCAGAGAAAAAATATAAACTCTACTTTAAGGATCGCAACTCTTGGATATAACACTTTAGATGATATGGCAGGGATAATCGTATTGAAGGACGATAATTATTCAAATTTGCCTTGACACAACAAAGTCTAATGAGAGAATTATCCTATTTAATTCTAGAATTATAAGGTACCTAATTTGCCTTGAGTAGAACAGTTCTCGATTAATAATCATTTATGATTTTCAAAACGGATCTGGCGATTTTTCACTAGTGAACACAAAAATTGTGTTCTTAATAGCTCATTCTGGAAAATCAATACCCATTCTCACATTCCAGAGAAAAAATATAAACTCTACTTTAAGGATCGCAACTCTTAGATATAACACTTTAGATGATATGGCAGGGATAATCGTATTGAAGGGCGATAATTATTCAAATTTGCCTTGACACAACAAAGTCTAATGAGAGAATTATCCTTTTTAATTCTAGAATTATAAGGTACCTAATTTGCCTTGAGTAGATCAGTTCTCGATTAATAATCATTTATGATTTTCAAAACGGATCTGGCGATTTTTCACTAGTGAACACAAAAATTGTGTTCTAAAATGCTCATTCTGGAATTCAATACCCATTCTCATATTCCAGAGAAAAAATATAAACTCTACTTTAAGGATCGCAATTCTTGGAATTAACACTTTAGAAGATATGGAAGGGATCATCGATTTGAAGAACGATGATTCTTTAAATTTGTCCTTACACAACAAAGAGTGAGGAGAGAATTAACCTTTTTAATTCTAGAATAAAAAAGTACCTAATTTGCATTGAGTAGATCATTTCTCGATTAATAATCATTTATGATTTTCAAAACGGATCTGGCGATTTTTCACTAGTGAACACAAAAATTGGGTTCTTAATAGCTCATTCTGGAAAATCAATACCCATTCTCACATTCCAGAGAAAAAATATAAACTCTACTTTAAGGATCGCAACTCTTGGATATAACACTTTAGATGATATGGCAGGGATAATCGTATTGAAGGACGATAATTATTCAAATTTGCCTTGACACAACAAAGTCTAATGAGAGAATTATCCTTTTTAATTCTAGAATTATAATGTATCTAATTTGCCTTGAGTGGATCAGTTCTCGATTAATAATCATTTATGATTTTCAAAACTAATCTGGCGATTTTTCACTAGTGAACACAAAAATTGTGTTCTAAAATGCTCATTCTGGAAAATCAATACCCATTCTCACATTCCAGAGAAAAAATATAAACTCTACTTTAAGGATCGCAACTCTTGGATATAACACTTTAGATGATATGGCAGGGATAATCGTATTGAAGGACGATAATTATTCAAATTTGCCTTGACACAACAAAGTCTAATGAGAGAATTATCCTTTTTAATTCTAGAATTATAAGGTACCTAATTTGCCTTGAGTAGAGCAGTTCTCGATTAATAATCATTTATGATTTTCAAAACGGATCTGGCGATTTTTCACTAGTGAACACAAAAATTGTGTTCTAAAATGCTCAATCTGGAAAATCAATACCCATTCTCACATTCCAGAGAAAAAATATAAACTCTACTTTAAGGATCGCAACTCTTGGATATAACACCTTAGATGATATGGCAGGGATAATCGTATTGAATGGCGATAATTATTCAAATTTGCCTTGACACAACAAAGTCTAATGAGAGAATTATTCTTTTTAATTCTAGAATTATAAGGTACCTAATTTGCCTTGAGTAGATCAGTTCTCGATTAATAATCATATATGATTTTTAAAACGGATCTGGCGATTTTTCACTAGTGAACACAAAAATTGTGTTCTTAATAGCTCATTCTGGAAAAACAGTACCCATTCTCACATTCCAGAGAAAAAATATAAACTCTACTTTAAGGATCGCAACTCTTGGATATAACACTTTAGATGATATGGCAGGGATAATCGTATTGAAGGACGATAATTATTCAAATTTGCCTTGACACAACAAAGTCTAATGAGAGAATTATCCTTTTTAATTCTAGAATTATAAGGTACCTAATTTGCCTTGAGTAGATCACTTCTCGATTAATAATCATATATGATTTTTAAAACGGATCTGGCGATTTTTCACTAGTGAACACAAAAATTGTGTTCTTAATAGCTCATTCTGGAAAATCAATTCCCATTCTCACATTCCAGAGAAAAAATATAAACTCTACTTTAAGGATCGCAACTCTTGGATATAACACCTTAGTAGATATGGCAGGGATAATCGTATTGAAGGACGATAATTATTCAAATTTGCCTTGACACAACAAAGTCTAATGAGAGAATTATCCTATTTAATTCTAGAATTATAAGGTACCTAATTTGCCTTGAGTAGATCAGTTCTCGATTAATAATCATTTATGATTTTCAAAACGGATATGGCGATTTTTCACTAGTGAACACAAAAATTGTGTTCTTAATAGCTCATTCTGGAAAATCAATACCCATTCTCACATTCCAGAGAAAAAATATAAACTCTACTTTAAGGATCGCAACTCTTGGATATAACACTTAGGATGATATGGCAGGGATAATCGTATTGAAGGGCGATAATTATTCAAATTTGCCTTGACACAACAAAGTCTAATGAGAGAATTATCCTTTTTAATTCTAGAATTATAAGGTACCTAATTTGCCTTGAGTAGATCAGTTCTCGATTAATAATCATTTATGATTTTCAAAACGGATCTGGCGATTTTTCACTAGTGAACACAAAAATTGTGTTCTAAAATGCTCATTCTGGAAAATCAATACCAATTCTCACATTCCAGAGAAAAAATATAAACTCTACTTTAAGGATCGCAACTCTTGGATATAACACTTTAGATGATATGGCAGGGATAATCGTATTGAAGGACGATAATTATTCAAATTTGCCTTGACACAACAAAGTCTAATGAGAGAATTATCCTTTTTAATTCTAGAATTATAAGGTACCTAATTTGCCTTGAGTAGATCAGTTCTCGATTAATAATCATTTATGATTTTCAAAACTAATCTGGCAATTTTTCACTAGTGAACACAAAAATTGTGTTCTTAATAGCTCAATCTGGAAAATCAATACCCATTCTCACTTTCCAGAGAAAAAATATAAACTCTACTTTAAGGATCGCAACTCTTGGATATAACACTTTAGATGATATGGCAGGGATAATCGTATTGAAGGACGATAATTATTCAAATTTGCCTTGACACAACAAAGTCTAATGAGAGAATTATCCTTTTTAATTCTAGAATTATAAGGTACCCAATTTGCCTTGAGTAGATCAGTTCTCGATTAATAATCATTTATGATTTTCAAAACGGATCTGGCGATTTTTCACTAGTGAACACAAAAATTGTGTTCTAAAATGCTCATTCTGGAAAATCAATACCCATTCTCACATTCCAGAGAAAAAATATAACCTCTACTTTAAGGATCGCAACTCTTGGATATAACACTTTAGATGATATGGGTGGGATAATCGTATTGAAGGACGATAATTATTCAAATTTGCCTTGACACAACAAAGTCTAATGAGAGAATTATCCTTTTTAATTCTAGAATTATAAGGTACCTAATTTGCCTTGAGTAGAGCAGATCTCGATTAATAATCATTTATGATTTTCAAAACCGGACTGGCGATTTTTCACTGGTGAACACAAAAATTGTGTTCTAAAATGCTCAATCTGGAAAATCAATACCCATTCTCACATTCCAGAGAAAAAATATAAACTCTACTTTAAGGATCGCAACTCTTGGATATAACACTTTAGATGATATGGCAGGGATAATCGTATTGAAGGACGATAATTATTCAAATTTTCCTTGACACAACAGTCTAATGAGAGAATTATCCTTTTTAATTCTAGAATTATAAGGTACCTAATTTGCCTTGAGTAGATCAGTTCTCGATTAATAATCATTTATGATTTTCAAAACGTATCTGGCGATTTTTCACTAGTGAACACAAAAATTGTGTTCTAAAATGATCATTTTGGAAAATCAATACCCATTCTCACATTCCAGAGAAAAAATATAAATTCTAATTTTAGGAGCGCAATTCTTGGAATTAACACTTTAGAAGATATGGAAGGGATCATCGATTTGAAGAACGATAATTATTTAAATTTGTCCTTACACAACAAAGAGTAATGAGAGAATTAACCTTTTTAATTCTAGAATAAAAAAGTACCTAATTTGCATTGAGTAGATCATTTCTCGATTAATAATCATTTATGATTTTCAAAACGGATCTGGCGATTTTTCACTAGTGAACACAAAAATTGGGTTCTTAATAGCTCATTCTGGAAAATCAATACCCATTCTCACATTCCAGAGAAAAAATATAAACTCTACTTTAAGGATCGCAATTCTTGGAATTAACACTTTAGAAGATATGGAAGGGATCATCGATTTGAAGAACGATGATTATTTAAATTTGTCCTTACACAACAAAGAGTAAGGAGAGAATTAACCTTTTTAATTCTAGAATAAAAAGTACCTAATTTGCATTGAGTAGATCATTTCTCGATTAATAATCATTTATGATTTTCAAAACGGATCTGGCGATTTTTCACTAGTGAACACAAAAATTGGGTTCTTAATAGCTCATTCTGGAAAATCAATACCCATTCTCACATTCCAGAGAAAAAATATAAACTCTACTTTAAGGATCGCAACTCTTGGATATAACACTTTAGATGATATGGCAGGGATAATCGTATTGAAGGACGATAATTATTCAAATTTGCCTTGACACAACAAAGTCTAATGAGAGAATTATCCTTTTTAATTCTAGAATTATAAGGTACCTAATTTTCCTTGAGTAGAGCAGTTCTCGATTAATAATCATTTATGATTTTCAAAACGGATCTGGCGATTTTTCACTAGTGAACACAAAAATTGTGTTCTAAAATGCTCAATCTGGAAAATCAATACCCATTCTCACATTCCAGAGAAAAAATATAAACTCTACTTTAAGGATCGCAACTCTTGGATATAACACTTTAGATGATATGGCAGGGATAATCGTATTGAAGAACGATAATTATTCAAATTTGCCTTGACACAACAAAGTCTAATGAGAGAATTATCCTTTTTAATTCTAGAATTATAAGGTACCTAATTTGCGTTGAGTAGAGCAGTTCTCGATTAATAATCATTTATGATTTTCAAAACGGATCTGGCGATTTTTCACTAGTGAACACAAAAATTGTGTTCTAAAATGCTCAATCTGGAAAATCAATACCCATTCTCACATTCCAGAGAAAAAATATAAACTCTACTTTAAGGATCGCAACTCTTGGATATAACACTTTAGATGATATGGCAGGGATAATCGTATTGAAGGACGATAATTATTCAAATTTGCCTTGACACAACAAAGTCTAATGAAAGAATTATCCTATTTAATTCTAGAATTATAAGGTACCTAATTTGCCTTGAGTAGATCAGTTCTCGATTAATAATCATTTATGATTTTCAAAACGGATCTGGCGATTTTTCACTAGTGAACACAAAAATTGTGTTCTTCATAGCTCATTCTGGAAAATCAATACCCATTCTCACATTCCAGAGAAAAAATATAAACTCTACTTTAAGGATCGCAACTCTTGGATATAACACTTTAGATGATATGGCAGGGATAATCGTATTGAAGGGCGATAATTATTCAAATTTGCCTTGACACAACAAAGTCTAATGAGAGAATTACCCTTTTTAATTCTAGAATTATAAGGTACCTAATTTGCCTTGAGTAGATCAGTCCTCGACTAATAATCATTTATGATTTTCAAAACGGATCTGGCGATTTTTCACTAGTGAACACAAAAATTGTGTTCTAAAATGCTCATTCTGGAAAATCAGTACCCATTCTCACATTCCAGAGAAAAAATATAAACTCTACTTTAAGGATCGCAACTCTTGGATATAACACTTTAGATGATATGGCAGGGATAATCGTATTGAAGGACGATAATTATTCAAATTTGCCTTGACACAACAAAGTCTAATGAGAGAATTATCCTATTTAATTCTAGAATTATAAGGTACCTAATTTGCCTTGAGTAGATCAGTTCTCGATTAATAATCATTTATGATTTTCAAAACGGATCTGGCGATTTTTCACTAGTGAACACAAAAATTTTGTTCTTAATAGCTCATTCTGGAAAATCAATACCCATTCTCATATTCCAGAGAAAAAATATAAACTCTACTTTAAGGATCGCAACTCTTGGATATAACACTTTAGATGATATGGCAGGGATAATCGTATTGAAGGACGATAATTATTCAAATTTGCCTTGACACAACAAAGTCTAATGAGAGAATTATCCTTTTTAATTCTAGAATTATAAGGTACCCAATTTGCCTTGAGTAGATCAGTTCTCGATTAATAATCATTTATGATTTTCAAAACGGATCCGGCGATTTTTCACCTGTAAACACAAAAATTGTGTTCTAAAATGCTCATTCTGGAAAATCAATACGCATTCTCACATTCCAGAGAAAAAATATAAACTCTACTTTAAGGATCGCAACTCTTGGATATAACACTTTAGATGATATGGCAGGGATAATCGTATTGAAGGACGATAATTATTCAAATTTGCCTTGACACAACAAAGTCTAATGAGAGAATTATCCTTTTTAATTCTAGAATTATAAGGTACCTAATTTGCCTTGAGTAGAGCAGTTCTCGATTAATAATCATTTATGATTTTCAAAACGGATCTGGCGATTTTTCACTAGTGAACACAAAAATTTTGTTCTTAATAGCTCATTCTGGAAAATCAATACCCATTCTCATATTCCAGAGAAAAAATATAAACTCTACTTTAAGGATCGCAACTCTTGGATATAACACTTTAGATGATATGGCAGGGATAATCGTATTGAAGGACGATAATTATTCAAATTTGCCTTGACACAACAAAGTCTAATGAGAGAATTATCCTTTTTAATTCTAGAATTATAAGGTACCCAATTTGCCTTGAGTAGATCAGTTCTCGATTAATAATCATTTATGATTTTCAAAACGGATCTGGCGATTTTTCACCTGTAAACACAAAAATTGTGTTCTAAAATGCTCATTCTGGAAAATCAATACCCATTCTCACATTCCAGAGAAAAAATATAAACTCTACTTTAAGGATCGCAACTCTTGGATATAACACTTTAGATGATATGGCAGGGATAATCGTATTGAAGGACGATAATTATTCAAATTTGCCTTGACACAACAAAGTCTAATGAGAGAATTATCCTTTTTAATTCTAGAATTATAAGGTACCTAATTTGCCTTGAGTAGAGCAGTTCTCGATTAATAATCATTTATGATTTTCAAAACGGATCTGGCGATTTTTCACTAGTGAACACAAAAATTGTGTTCTAAAATGCTCAATCTGGAAAATCAATACCCATTCTCACATTCCAGAGAAAAAATATAAACTCTACTTTAAGGATCGCAACTCTTGGATATAACACTTTAGATGTTATGGCAGGGATAATCGTATTGAAGGGCGATAATTATTCAAATTTGCCTTGACACAACAAAGTCTAATGAGAGAATTATCCTTTTTAATTCTAGAATTATAAGGTACCTAATTTGCCTTGAGTAGATCAGTTCTCGTTTAATAATCATTTATGATTTTCAAAACGGATCTGGCGATTTTTCACTAGTGAACACAAAAATTGTGTTCTTAATAGCTCATTCTGGAAAATCAGTACCCATTCTCACATTCCAGAGAAAAAATATAAACTCTACTTTAAGGATCGCAACTCTTGGATATAACACTTTAGATGATATGGCAGGGATAATCGTATTGAAGGACGATAATTATTCAAATTTGCCTTGACACAACAAAGTCTAATAAGAGAATTATCCTATTTAATTCTAGAATTATAAGGTACCTAATTTGCCTTGAGTAGATCAGTTCTCGATTAATAATCATTTATGATTTTCAAAACGGATCTGGCGATTTTTCACTAGTGAACACAAAAATTGTGTTCTTAATAGCTCATTCTGGAAAATCAATACCCATTCTCACATTCCAGAGAAAAAATATAAACTCTACATTAAGGATCGCAACTCTTGGATATAACACTTTAGATGATATGGCAGGGATAATCGTATTGAAGGGCGATAATTATTCAAATTTGCCTTGACACAACAAAGTCTAATGAGAGAATTATCCTTTTTAATTCTAGAATTATAAGGTACCTAATTTGCCTTGAGTAGATCAGTTCTCGATTAATAATCATTTATGATTTTCAAAACGGATCTGGCGATTTTTCACTAGTGAACACAAAAATTGTGTTCTAAAATGCTCATTCTGGAAAATCAATACCCATTCTCACATTCCAGAGAAAAAATATAAACTCTACTTTAAGGATCGCAATTCTTGGAATTAACACTTTAGAAGATATGGAAGGGATCATCGATTTGAAGAACGATGATTATTTAAATTTGTCCTTACACAACAAAGAGTAAGGAGAGAATTAACCTTTTTAATTCTAGAATAAAAAGTACCTAATTTGCATTGAGTAGATCATTTCTCGATTAATAATCATTTATGATTTTCAAAACGGATCTGGCGATTTTTCACTAGTGAACACAAAAATTGGGTTCTTAATAGCTCATTCTGGAAAATCAATACCCATTCTCACATTCCAGAGAAAAAATATAAACTCTACTTTAAGGATCGCAACTCTTGGATATAACACTTTAGATGATATGGCAGGGATAATCGTATTGAAGGACGATAATTATTCAAATTTGCCTTGACACAACAAAGTCTAATGAGAGAATTATCCTTTTTAATTCTAGAATTATAATGTATCTAATTTGCCTTGAGTGGATCAGTTCTCGATTAATAATCATTTATGATTTTCAAAACTAATCTGGCGATTTTTCACTAGTGAACACAAAAATTGTGTTCTAAAATGCTCATTCTGGAAAATCAATACCCATTCTTACATTCCAGAGAAAAAATATAAACTCTACTTTAAGGATCGCAACTCTTGGATATAACACTTAAGATGATATGGCAGGGATAATCGTATTGAAGGACGATAATTATTCAAATTTGCCTTGACACAACAAAGTCTAATGAGAGAATTATCCTTTTTAATTCTAGAATTATAAGGTACCTAATTTGCCTTGAGTAGAGCAGTTCTCGATTAATAATCATTTATGATTTTCAAAACGGATCTGGCGATTTTTCACTAGTGAACACAAAAATTGTGTTCTAAAATGCTCAATCTGGAAAATCAATACCCATTCTCACATTCCAGAGAAAAAATATAAACTCTACTTTAAGGATCGCAACTCTTGGATATAACACTTTAGATGATATGGCAGGGATAATCGTATTGAAGAACGATAATTATTCAAATTTGCCTTGACACAACAAAGTCTAATGAGAGAATTATCCTTTTTAATTCTAGAATTATAAGGTACCTTATTTGCCTTGAGTAGATCAGTTCTCGATTAATAATCATTTATGATTTTCAAAACGGATCTGGCGATTTTTCACTAGTGAACACAAAAATTGTGTTCTTAATAGCTCATTCTGGAAAATCAGTACCCATTCTCACATTCCAGAGAAAAAATATAAACTCTACTTTAAGGATCGCAACTCTTGGATATAACACTTTAGATGATATGGCAGGGATAATCGTATTGAAGGACGATAATTATTCAAATTTGCCTTGACACAACAAAGTCTAATGAGAGAATTATCCTATTTAATTCTAGAATTATAAGGTACCTAATTTGCCTTGAGTAGATCAGTTCTCGATTAATAATCATTTATGATTTTCAAAACGGATCTGGCGATTTTTCACTAGTGAACACAAAAATTGTGTTCTTAATAGCTCATTCTGGAAAGACAAAACCCATTCTCACATTCCAGAGAAAAAATATAAACTCTACTTTAAGGATCGCAACTCTTGGATATAACACTTTAGATGATATGGCAGGGATAATCGTATTGAAGGGCGATAATTATTCAAATTTGCCTTGACACAACAAAGTCTAATGAGAGAATTATCCTTTTTAATTCTAGAATTATAAGGTACCTAATTTGCCTTGAGTAGATCAGTTCTCGATTAATAATCATTTATGATTTTCAAAACGGATCTGGCGATTTTTCACTAGTGAACACAAAAATTGTGTTCTAAAATGCTCAATCTGGAAAATCAATACCCATTCTCACATTCCAGAGAAAAAATATAAACTCTACTTTAAGGATCGCAACTCTTGGATATAACACTTTAGATGATATGGCAGGGATAATCGTATTGAAGAACGATAATTATTCAAATTTGCCTTGACACAACAAAGTCTAATGAGAGAATTATCCTTTTTAATTCTAGAATTATAAGGTACCTAATTTGCCTTGAGTAGATCAGTTCTCGATTAATAATCATTTATGATTTTCAAAACGGATCTGGCGATTTTTCACTAGTGAACACAAAAATTGTGTTCTTAATAGCTCATTCTGGAAAATCAGTACCCATTCTCACATTCTAGAGAAAAATATAAACTCTACTTTAAGGATCGCAACTCTTGGATATAACACTTTAGATGATATGGCAGGGATAATCGTATTGAAGGACGATAATTATTCAAATTTGCCTTGACACAACAAAGTCTAATGAGAGAATTATCCTATTTAATTCTAGAATTATAAGGTACCTAATTTGCCTTGAGTAGATCAGTTCTCGATTAATAATCATTTATGATTTTCAAAACGGATCTGGCGATTTTTCACTAGTGAACACAAAAATTGTGTTCTTAATAGCTCATTCTGGAAAGACAAAACCCATTCTCACATTCCAGAGAAAAAATATAAACTCTACTTTAAGGATCGCAACTCTTGGATATAACACTTTAGATGATATGGCAGGGATAATCGTATTGAAGGGCGATAATTATTCAAATTTGCCTTGACACAACAAAGTCTAATGAGAGAATTATCCTTTTATATTCTAGAAATATAAGGTACCTAATTTGCCTTGAGTAGATCAGTTCTCGATTAATAATCATTTATGATTTTCAAAACTAATCTGGCAATTTTTCACTAGTGAACACAAAAATTGTGTTCTTAATAGCTCAATCTGGAAAATCAGTACCCATTCTCACATTCCAGAGAAAAAATATAAACTCTACTTTAAGGATCGCAACTCTTGGATATAACACTTTAGATGATATGGCAGGGATAATCGTATTGAAGGACGATAATTATTCAAATTTGCCTTGACACAACAAAGTCTAATGAGAGAATTATCCTATTTAATTCTAGAATTATAAGGTACCTAATTTGCCTTGAGTAGATCAGTTCTCGATTAATAATCATTTATGATTTTCAAAACGGATCTGGCGATTTTTCACTAGTGAACACAAAAATTGTGTTCTTAATAGCTCATTCTGGAAAATCAATACCCATTCTCACATTCCAGAGAAAAAATATAAACTCTACTTTAAGGATCGCAACTCTTGGATATAACACTTTAGATGATATGGCAGGGATAATCGTATTGAAGGGCGATAATTATTCAAATTTGCCTTGACACAACATAGTCTAATGAGAGAATTATCCTTTTTAATTCTAGAATTATAAGGTACCTAATTTGCCTTGAGTAGATCAGTTCTCGATTAATAATCATTTATGATTTTCAAAACGGATCTGGCGATTTTTCACTAGTGAACACAAAAATTGTGTTCTAAAATGCTCATTCTGGAAAATCAATACCCATTCTCACATTCCAGAGAAAAAATATAAACTCTACTTTAAGGATCGCAATTCTTGGAATTAACACTTTAGAAGATATGGAAGGGATCATCGATTTGAAGAACGATGATTATTTAAATTTGTCCTTACACAACAAAGAGTAAGGAGAGAATTAACCTTTTTAATTCTAGAATAAAAAGTACCTAATTTGCATTGAGTAGATCATTTCTCGATTAATAATCATTTATGATTTTCAAAACGGATCTGGCGATTTTTCACTAGTGAACACAAAAATTGGGTTCTTAATAGCTCATTCTGGAAAATCAATACCCATTCTCACATTCCAGAGAAAAAATATAAACTCTACTTTAAGGATCGCAACTCTTGGATATAACACTTTAGATGATATGGCAGGGATAATCGTATTGAAGGACGATAATTATTCAAATTTGCCTTGACACAACAAAGTCTAATGAGAGAATTATCCTTTTTAATTCTAGAATTATAATGTATCTAATTTGCCTTGAGTGGATCAGTTCTCGATTAATAATCATTTATGATTTTCAAAACTAATCTGGCGATTTTTCACTAGTGAACACAAAAATTGTGTTCTAAAATGCTCATTCTGGAAAATCAATACCCATTCTTACATTCCAGAGAAAAAATATAAACTCTACTTTAAGGATCGCAACTCTTGGATATAACACTTTAGATGATATGGCAGGGATAATCGTATTGAAGGACGATAATTATTCAAATTTGCCTTGACACAACAAAGTCTAATGAGAGAATTATCCTTTTTAATTCTAGAATTATAAGGTACCTAATTTGCCTTGAGTAGAGCAGTTCTCGATTAATAATCATTTATGATTTTCAAAACGGATCTGGCGATTTTTCACTAGTGAACACAAAAATTGTGTTCTAAAATGCTCAATCTGGAAAATCAATACCCATTCTCACATTCCAGAGAAAAAATATAAACTCTACTTTAAGGATCGCAACTCTTGGATATAACACTTTAGATGATATGGCAGGGATAATCGTATTGAAGAACGATAATTATTCAAATTTGCCTTGACACAACAAAGTCTAATGAGAGAATTATCCTTTTTAATTCTAGAATTATAAGGTACCTAATTTGCCTTGAGTAGATCAGTTCTCGATTAATAATCATTTATGATTTTCAAAACGGATCTGGCGATTTTTCACTAGTGAACACAAAAATTGTGTTCTTAATAGCTCATTCTGGAAAATCAGTACCCATTCTCACATTCCAGAGAAAAAATATAAACTCTACTTTAAGGATCGCAACTCTTGGATATAACACTTTAGATGATATGGCAGGGATAATCGTATTGAAGGACGATAATTATTCAAATTTGCCTTGACACAACAAAGTCTAATGAGAGAATTATCCTATTTAATTCTAGAATTATAAGGTACCTAATTTGCCTTGAGTAGATCAGTTCTCGATTAATAATCATTTATGATTTTCAAAACGGATCTGGCGATTTTTCACTAGTGAACACAAAAATTGTGTTCTTAATAGCTCATTCTGGAAAGACAAAACCCATTCTCACATTCCAGAGAAAAAATATAAACTCTACTTTAAGGATCGCAACTCTTGGATATAACACTTTAGATGATATGGCAGGGATAATCGTATTGAAGGGCGATAATTATTCAAATTTGCCTTGACACAACAAAGTCTAATGAGAGAATTATCCTTTTTAATTCTAGAATTATAAGGTACCTAATTTGCCTTGAGTAGATCAGTTCTCGATTAATAATCATTTATGATTTTCAAAACGGATCTGGCGATTTTTCACTAGTGAACACAAAAATTGTGTTCTAAAATGCTCAATCTGGAAAATCAATACCCATTCTCACATTCCAGAGAAAAAATATAAACTCTACTTTAAGGATCGCAACTCTTGGATATAACACTTTAGATGATATGGCAGGGATAATCGTATTGAAGAACGATAATTATTCAAATTTGCCTTGACACAACAAAGTCTAATGAGAGAATTATCCTTTTTAATTCTAGAATTATAAGGTACCTAATTTGCCTTGAGTAGATCAGTTCTCGATTAATAATCATTTATGATTTTCAAAACGGATCTGGCGATTTTTCACTAGTGAACACAAAAATTGTGTTCTTAATAGCTCATTCTGGAAAATCAGTACCCATTCTCACATTCCAGAGAAAAATATAAACTCTACTTTAAGGATCGCAACTCTTGGATATAACACTTTAGATGATATGGCAGGGATAATCGTATTGAAGGACGATAATTATTCAAATTTGCCTTGACACAACAAAGTCTAATGAGAGAATTATCCTATTTAATTCTAGAATTATAAGGTACCTAATTTGCCTTGAGTAGATCAGTTCTCGATTAATAATCATTTATGATTTTCAAAACGGATCTGGCGATTTTTCACTAGTGAACACAAAAATTGTGTTCTTAATAGCTCATTCTGGAAAGACAAAACCCATTCTCACATTCCAGAGAAAAAATATAAACTCTACTTTAAGGATCGCAACTCTTGGATATAACACTTTAGATGATATGGCAGGGATAATCGTATTGAAGGGCGATAATTATTCAAATTTGCCTTGACACAACAAAGTCTAATGAGAGAATTATCCTTTTATATTCTAGAAATATAAGGTACCTAATTTGCCTTGAGTAGATCAGTTCTCGATTAATAATCATTTATGATTTTCAAAACTAATCTGGCAATTTTTCACTAGTGAACACAAAAATTGTGTTCTTAATAGCTCAATCTGGAAAATCAGTACCCATTCTCACATTCCAGAGAAAAAATATAAACTCTACTTTAAGGATCGCAACTCTTGGATATAACACTTTAGATGATATGGCAGGGATAATCGTATTGAAGGACGATAATTATTCAAATTTGCCTTGACACAACAAAGTCTAATGAGAGAATTATCCTATTTAATTCTAGAATTATAAGGTACCTAATTTGCCTTGAGTAGATCAGTTCTCGATTAATAATCATTTATGATTTTCAAAACGGATCTGGCGATTTTTCACTAGTGAACACAAAAATTGTGTTCTTAATAGCTCATTCTGGAAAATCAATACCCATTCTCACATTCCAGAGAAAAAATATAAACTCTACTTTAAGGATCGCAACTCTTGGATATAACACTTTAGATGATATGGCAGGGATAATCGTATTGAAGGGCGATAATTATTCAAATTTGCCTTGACACAACATAGTCTAATGAGAGAATTATCCTTTTTAATTCTAGAATTATAAGGTACCTAATTTGCCTTGAGTAGATCAGTTCTCGATTAATAATCATTTATGATTTTCAAAACGGATCTGGCGATTTTTCACTAGTGAACACAAAAATTGTGTTCTAAAATGCTCATTCTGGAAAATCAATACCCATTCTCACATTCCAGAGAAAAAATATAAACTCTACTTTAAGGATCGCAATTCTTGGAATTAACACTTTAGAAGATATGGAAGGGATCATCGATTTGAAGAACGATGATTATTTAAATTTGTCCTTACACAACAAAGAGTAAGGAGAGAATTAACCTTTTTAATTCTAGAATAAAAAGTACCTAATTTGCATTGAGTAGATCATTTCTCGATTAATAATCATTTATGATTTTCAAAACGGATCTGGCGATTTTTCACTAGTGAACACAAAAATTGGGTTCTTAATAGCTCATTCTGTAAAATCAATACCCATTCTCACATTCCAGAGAAAAAATATAAACTCTACTTTAAGGATCGCAACTCTTGGATATAACACTTTAGATGATATGGCAGGGATAATCGTATTGAAGGGCGATAATTATTCAAATTTGCCTTGACACAACAAAGTCTAATGAGAGAATTACCCTTTTTAATTCTAGAATTATAAGGTACCTAATTTGCCTTGAGTAGATCAGTTCTCGACTAATAATCATTTATGATTTTCAAAACGGATCTGGCGATTTTTCACTAGTGAACACAAAAATTGTGTTCTAAAATGCTCATTCTGGAAAATCAGTACCCATTCTCACATTCCAGAGAAAAAATATAAACTCTACTTTAAGGATCGCAACTCTTGGATATAACACTTTAGATGATATGGCAGGGATAATCGTATTGAAGGACGATAATTATTCAAATTTGCCTTGACACAACAAAGTCTAATGAGAGAATTATCCTTTTTAATTCTAGAATTATAAGGTACCCAATTTGCCTTGAGTAGATCAGTTCTCGATTAATAATCATTTATGATTTTCAAAACGGATCTGGCGATTTTTCACTAGTGAACACAAAAATTGTGTTCTTAATAGCTCATTCTGGAAAATCAATACCCATTCTCACATTCCAGAGAAAAAATATAAACTCTACTTTAAGGATCGCAACTCTTGGATATAACACTTTAGATGATATGGCAGGGATAATCGTATTGAAGGACGATAATTATTCAAATTTGCCTTGACACAACAAAGTCTAATGAGAGAATTATCCTTTTTAATTCTAGAATTATAAGGTACCCAATTTGCCTTGAGTAGATCAGTTCTCGATTAATAATCATTTATGATTTTCAAAACGGATCTGGCGATTTTTCACTAGTAAACACAAAAATTGTGTTCTAAAATGCTCATTCTGGAAAATCAATACCCATTCTCACATTCCAGAGAAAAAATATAAACTCTACTTTAAGGTTCGCAACTCTTGGATATAACACTTTAGATGATATGGCAGGGATAATCGTATTGAAGGACGATAATTATTCAAATTTGCCTTGACACAACAAAGTCTAATGAGAGAATTATCCTTTTTAATTCTAGAATTATAAGGTACCTAATTTGCCTTGAGTAGAGCAGTTCTCGATTAATAATCATTTATGATTTTCAAAACGGATCTGGCGATTTTTCACTAGTGAACACAAAAATTGAGTTCTAAAATGCTCAATCTGGAAAATCAATACCCATTCTCACATTCCAGAGAAAAAATATAAACTCTACTTTAAGGATCGCAACTCTTGGATATTACACTTTAGATGATATGGCAGGGATAATCGTATTGAAGAACGATAATTATTCAAATTTTCCTTGACACAACAAAGTCTAATGAGAGAATTATCCTTTTTAATTCTAGAATTATAAGGTACCTAATTTGCCTTGAGTAGATCAGTTCTCGTTTAATAATCATTTATGATTTTCAAAACGGATCTGGCGATTTTTCACTAGTGAACACAAAAATTGTGTTCTTAATAGCTCATTCTGGAAAATCAGTACCCATTCTCACATTCCAGAGAAAAAATATAAACTCTACTTTAAGGATCGCAACTCTTGGATATAACACTTTAGATGATATGGCAGGGATAATCGTATTGAAGGACGATAATTATTCAAATTTGCCTTGACACAACAAAGTCTAATGAGAGAATTATCCTATTTAATTCTAGAATTATAAGGTACCTAATTTGCCTTGAGTAGATCAGTTCTCGATTAATAATCATTTATGATTTTCAAAACGGATATGGCGATTTTTCACTAGTGAACACAAAAATTGTGTTCTTAATAGCTCATTCTGGAAAATCAATACCCATTCTCACATTCCAGAGAAAAAATATAAACTCTACTTTAAGGATCGCAACTCTTGGATATAACACTTAGGATGATATGGCAGGGATAATCGTATTGAAGGGCGATAATTATTCAAATTTGCCTTGACACAACAAAGTCTAATGAGAGAATTATCCTTTTTAATTCTAGAATTATAAGGTACCTAATTTGCCTTGAGTAGATCAGTTCTCGATTAATAATCATTTATGATTTTCAAAACGGATCTGGCGATTTTTCACTAGTGAACACAAAAATTGTGTTCTAAAATGCTCATTCTGGAAAATCAATACCAATTCTCACATTCCAGAGAAAAAATATAAACTCTACTTTAAGGATCGCAACTCTTGGATATAACACTTTAGATGATATGGCAGGGATAATCGTATTGAAGGACGATAATTATTCAAATTTGCCTTGACACAACAAAGTCTAATGAGAGAATTATCCTTTTTAATTCTAGAATTATAAGGTACCTAATTTGCCTTGAGTAGATCAGTTCTCGATTAATAATCATTTATGATTTTCAAAACTAATCTGGCAATTTTTCACTAGTGAACACAAAAATTGTGTTCTTAATAGCTCAATCTGGAAAATCAATACCCATTCTCACATTCCAGAGAAAAAATATAAACTCTACTTTAAGGATCGCAACTCTTGGATATAACACTTTAGATGATATGGCAGGGATAATCGTATTGAAGGGCGATAATTATTCAAATTTGCCTTGACACAACAAAGTCTAATGAGAGAATTATCCTTTTTAATTCTAGAATTATAATGTATCTAATTTAACTTGAGTGGATCAGTTCTCGATTAATAATCATTTATGATTTTCAAAACGGATCTGGCGATTTTTCACTAGTGAACACAAAAATTGTGTTCTAAAATGCTCATTCTGGATAATCAATACCCATTCTCACATTCCAGAGAAAAAATATAAACTCTACTTTAAAGATCGCAACTCTTGGATATAACACTTTAGATGATATGGCAGGGATAATCGTATTGAAGGACGATAATTATTCAAATTTGCCTTGACACAACAAAGTCTAATGAGAGAATTATCCTTTTTAATTCTAGAATTATAAGGTACCTAATTTGCCTTGAGTAGAGCAGTTCTCGATTAATAATCATTTATGATTTTCAAAACGGATCTGGCGATTTTTCACTAGTGAACACAAAAATTGTGTTCTAAAATGCTCAATCTGGAAAATCAATACCCATTCTCACATTCCAGAGAAAAAATATAAACTCTACTTTAAGGATCGCAACTCTTGGATATAACACTTTAGATGATATGGCAGGGATAATCGTATTGAAGAACGATAATTATTCAAATTTGCCTTGACACAACAAAGTCTAATGAGAGAATTATCCTTTTTAATTCTAGAATTATAAGGTACCTAATTTGCCCTTAGTAGATCAGTTCTCGATTAATAATCATTTATGATTTTCAAAACGGATCTGGCGATTTTTCACTAGTGAACACAAAAATTGTGTTCTTAATAGCTCATTCTGGAAAATCAGTACCCATTCTCACATTCCAGAGAAAAAATATAAACTCTACTTTAAGGATCGCAACTCTTGGATATAACACTTTAGATGATATGGCAGGGATAATCGTATTGAAGGACGATAATTATTCAAATTTGCCTTGACACAACAAAGTCTAATGAGAGAATTATCCTATTTAATTCTAGAATTATAAGGTACCTAATTTGCCTTGAGTAGATCAGTTCTCGATTAATAATCATTTATGATTTTCAAAACGGATCTGGCGATTTTTCACTAGTGAACACAAAAATTGTGTTCTTAATAGCTCATTCTGGAAAGACAAAACCCATTCTCACATTCCAGAGAAAAAATATAAACTCTACTTTAAGGATCGCAACTCTTGGATATAACACTTTAGATTATATGGCAGGGATAATCGTATTGAAGGGCGATAATTATTCAAATTTGCCTTGACACAACAAAGTCTAATGAGAGAATTATCCTTTTTAATTCTAGAATTATAAGGTACCTAATTTGCCTTGAGTAGAGCAGTTTTCGATTAATAATCATTTATGATTTTCAAAACGGATCTGGCGATTTTTCACTAGTGAACACAAAAATTGTGTTCTAAAATGATCCATCTGGAAAATCAATACCCATTCTCACATTCCAGAGAAAAAATATAAACTCTACTTTAAGGATCGCAACTCTTGGATATAACACTTTAGATGATATGGCAGGGATAATCGTATTGAAGGACGATAATTATTCAAATTTGCCTTGACACAACAAAGTCTAATGAGAGAATTATCCTTTTTAATTCTAGAATTATAAGGTACCTAATTTTCCTTGAGTAGATCAGTTCTCGATTAATAATCATTTATGATTTTCAAAACGGATCTGGCGATTTTTCACTAGTGAACACAAAAATTGTGTTCTTAATAGCTCATTCTGGAAAATCAATACCCATTCTCACATTCCAGAGAAAAAATATAAACTCTACTTTAAGGATCGCAAATCTTGGATATAACACTTTAGATGATATGGCAGGGATAATCGTATTGAAGGGCGATAATTATTCAAATTTGCCTTGACACAACAAAGTCTAATGAGAGAATTATCCTTTTTAATTCTAGAATTATAAGGTACCTAATTTGCCTTGAGTAGATCAGTTCTCGATTAATAATCATTTATGATTTTCAAAACGGATCTGGCGATTTTTCACTAGTGAACACAAAAATTGTGTTCTAAAATGCTCATTCTGGAAAATCAATACCCATTCTCACATTCCAGAGAAAAAATATAAACTCTACTTTAAGGATAGCAACTCTTGGATATAACACTTTAGATGATATGGCAGTGATAATCGAAATTGAAGGACGATAATTATTCAAATTTGCCTTGACACAACAAAGTCTAATGAGAGAATTATCCTTTTTAATTCTAGAATTATAAGGTACCTAATTTGCCTTGAGTAGATCAGTTCTCGATTAATAATCATTTATGATTTTCAAAACGGATCTGGCGATTTTTCACTAGTGAACACAAAAATTGTGTTCTTAATAGCTCATTCTGGAAAATCAGTACCCATTCTCACATTCCAGAGAAAAAATATAAACTCTACTTTACGGATCGCAACTCTTGGATATAACACTTTAGATGATATGGCAGGGATAATCGTATTGAAGGACGATAATTATTCAAATTTGCCTTGACACAACAAAGTCTAATGAGAGAATTATCCTATTTAATTCTAGAATTATAAGGTACCTAATTTGCCTTGAGTAGATCAGTTCTCGATTAATAATCATTTATGATTTTCAAAACGGATCTGGCGATTTTTCACTAGTGAACACAAAAATTGTGTTCTTAATAGCTCATTCTGGAAAATCAATACCCATTATCACATTCCAGAGAAAAAATATAAACTCTACTTTAAGGATCGCAAATCTTGGATATAACACTTTAGATGATATGGCAGGGATAATCGTATTGAAGGGCGATAATTATTCAAATTTGCCTTGACACAACAAAGTCTAATGAGAGAATTATCCTTTTTAATTCTAGAATTATAAGGTACCTAATTTGCCTTGAGTAGATCGGTTCTCGATTAATAATCATTTATGATTTTCAAAACGGATCTGGCGATTTTTCACTAGTGAACACAAAAATTGTGTTCTAAAATGCTCATTCTGGAAAATCAATACCCATTCTCACATTCCAGAGAAAAAATATAAACTCTACTTTAAGGATCGCAACTCTTGGATATAACACTTTAGATGATATGGCAGTGATAATCGTAATTGAAGGACGATAATTATTCAAATTTGCCTTGACACAACAAAGTCTAATGAGAGAATTATCCTTTTTAATTCTAGAATTATAAGGTACCGAATTTGCCTTGAGTAGATCAGTTCTCGATTAATAATCATTTATGATTTTTAAAACGGATCTGGCGACTTTTCACTAGTGAACACAAAAATTGTGTTCTTAATAGCTCATTCTGGAAAATCAGTACCCATTCTCACATTCCAGAGAAAAAATATAAACTCTACTTTAAGGATCGCAACTCTTGGATATAACACTTTAGATGATATGGCAGGGATAAACGTATTGAAGGACGATAATTATTCAAATTTGCCTTGACACAACAAAGTCTAATGAGAGAATTATCCTTTTTAATTCTAGAATTATAAGGTACCTAATTTGCCTTGAGTAGATCAGATCTCGATTAATAATCATTTATGATTTTCAAAACGGATCTGGCGACTTTTCACTAGTGAACACAAAAATTTTGTTCTTCATAGCTCATTCTGGAAAATCAATTCCCATTCTCACATTCCAGAGAAAAAATATAAACTCTACTTTAAGGATCGCAACTCTTGGATATAACACTTTAGATGATATGGCAGGGATAATCGTATTGAAGGACGATAATTATTCAAATTTGCCTTGACACAACAAAGTCTAATGAGAGAATTATCCTTTTTAATTCTAGAATTATAATGTATCTAATTTGCCTTGAGTGGATCAGTTCTCGATTAATAATCATTTATGATTTTCAAAACTAATCTGGCGATTTTTCACTAGTGAACACAAAAATTGTGTTCTAAAATGCTCATTCTGGAAAATCAATACCCATTCTCACATTCCAGAGAAAAAATATAAACTCTACTTTAAGGATCGCAACTCTTGGATATAACACTTTAGATGATATGGCAGGGATAATCGTATTGAAGGACGATAATTATTCAAATTTGCCTTGACACAACAAAGTCTAATGAGAGAATTATCCTTTTTAATTCTAGAATTATAAGGTACCTAATTTGCCTTGAGTAGAGCAGTTCTCGATTAATAATCATTTATGATTTTCAAAACGGATCTGGCGATTTTTCACTAGTGAACACAAAAATTGTGTTCTAAAATGCTCAATCTGGAAAATCAATAACCATTCTCACATTCCAGAGAAAAAATATAAACTCTACTTTAAGGATCAAAACTCTTGGATATAACATTTTAGATGATATGGCAGGGATAATCGTATTGAAGAACGATAATTATTCAAATTTGCCTTGACACAACAAAGTCTAATGAGAGAATTATCCTTTTTAATTCTAGAATTATAAGGTACCTAATTTGCCTTGAGTAGATCAGTTCTCGATTAATAATCATTTATGATTTTCAAAACGGATCTGGCGATTTTTCACTAGTGAACACAAAAATTGTGTTCTAAAATGCTCATTCTGGAAAATCAATACCCATTCTCACATTCCAGAGAAAAAATATAAACTCTACTTTAAGGATAGCAACTCTTGGATATAACACTTTAGATGATATGGCAGTGATAATCGTAATTGAAGGACGATAATTATTCAAATTTGCCTTGACACAACAAAGTCTAATGAGAGAATTATCCTTTTTAATTCTAGAATTATAAGGTACCTAATTTGCCTTGAGTAGATCAGTTCTCGATTAATAATCATATATGATTTTCAAAACGGATCTGGCGATTTTTCACTAGTGAAAACAAAAATTGTGTTCTAAAATGCTCATTCTGGAAAATCAATACCCATTCTCACATTCCAGAGAAAAAATATAAACTCTACTTTAAGGATCGCAACTCTTGGATATAACACTTTAGATGATATGGCAGGGATAATCGTATTGAAGGACGATAATTATTCAAATTTGCCTTGACACAACAAAGTCTAATGAGAGAATTATCCTATTTAATTCTAGAATTATAAGGTACCTAATTTGCCTTGAGTAGATCAGTTCTCGATTAATAATCATTTATGATTTTCAAAACGGATCTGGCGATTTTTCACTAGTGAACACAAAAATTTTGTTCTTAATAGCTCATTCTGGAAAATCAATACCCATTCTCACATTCCAGAGAAAAAATATAAACTCTACTTTAAGGATCGCAACTCTTGGATATAACACTTTAGATGATATGGCAGGGATAATCGTATTGAAGGACGATAATTATTCAAATTTGCCTTGACACAACAAAGTCTAATGAGAGAATTATCCTTTTTAATTCTAGAATTATAAGGTACCTAATTTGCCTTGAGTAGATCAGTTCTCGATTAATAATCATTTATGATTTTCAAAACGGATCTGGCGATTTTTCACTAGTGAACACAAAAATTGTGTTCTTAATAGCTCATTCTGGAAAATCAGTAATTGTAATCAGTAATCAGTAAAAATTGTGTTCTAAAATGCTCATTCTGGAAAATCAATACCCATTCTCACATTCCAGAGAAAAAATATAAACTCTACTTTAAGGATCGCAACTCTTGGATATAACACTTTAGATGATATGGCAGTGATAATCGTAATTGAAGGACGATAATTATTCAAATTTGCCTTGACACAACAAAGTCTAATGAGAGAATTATCCTTTTTAATTCTAGAATTATAAGGTACCTAATTTGCCTTGAGTAGATCAGTTCTCGATTAATAATCATATATGATTTTCAAAACGGATCTGGCGATTTTTCACTAGTGAACACAACAATTGTGTTCTTAATAGCTCATTCTGGAAAATCAGTACCCATTCTCACATTCCAGAGAAAAAATATAAACTCTACTTTAAGGATCGCAACTCTTGGATATAACACTTTAGATGATATGGCAGGGATAATCGTATTGAAGGACGATAATTATTCAAATTTGCCTTGACACAACAAAGTCTAATGAGAGAATTATCCTATTTAATTCTAGAATTATAAGGTACCTAATTTGCCTTGAGTAGATCAGTTCTCGATTAATAATCATATATGATTTTCAAAACGGATCTGGCGATTTTTCACTAGTGAACACAAAAATTGTGTTCTAAAATGCTCATTCTGGAAAATCAATACCCATTCTCACATTCCAGAGAAAAAATATAAACTCTACTTTAAGGATCGCAACTCTTGGATATAACACTTTAGATGATATGGCAGGGATAATCGTATTGAAGGACGATAATTATTCAAATTTGCCTTGACACAACAAAGTCTAATGAGAGAATTATCCTTTTTAATTCTAGAATTATAAGGTACCTAATTTGCCTTGAGTAGATCAGTTCTCGATTAATAATCATTTATGATTTTCAAAACGGATCTGGCGATTTTTCACTAGTGAACAAACAAATTGTGTTCTTAATAGCTCATTCTGGAAAATTAGTACCCATTCTCACATTCCAGAGAAAAAATATAAACTCTACTTTAAGGATCGCAACTCTTGGATATAACACTTTAGATGATATGGCAGGGATAATCGTATTGAAGGACGATAATTATTCAAATTTGCCTTGACACAACAAAGTCTAATGAGAGAATTATCCTATTTAATTCTAGAATTATAAGGTACCTAATTTGCCTTGAGTAGATCAGTTCTCGATTAATAATCATTTATGATTTTCAAAACGGATCTGGCGATTTTTCACTAGTGAACACAAAAATTGTGTTCTTAATAGCTCATTCTGGAAAATCAATACCCATTATCACATTCCAGAGAAAAAATATAAACTCTACTTTAAGGATCGCAAATCTTGGATATAACACTTTAGATGATATGGCAGGGATAATCGTATTGAAGGGCGATAATTATTCAAATTTGCCTTGACACAACAAAGTCTAATGAGAGAATTATCCGTTTCAATTCTAGAATTATAAGGTACCTAATTTGCCTTGAGTAGATCAGTTCTCGATTAATAATCATTTATGATTTTCAAAACGGATCTGGCGATTTTTCACTAGTGAACACAAAAATTGTGTTCTAAAATGCTCATTCTGGAAAATCAATACCCATTCTCACATTCCAGAGAAAAAATATAAACTCTACTTTAAGGATCGCAACTCTTGGATATAACACTTTAGATGATATGGCAGGGATAATCTTATTGAAGGGCGATAATTATTGAAATTTGCCTTGACACAACAAAGTCTAATGAGAGAATTATCCTTTTTAATTCTAGAATTATAAGGTACCTAATTTGCCTTGAGTAGATCAGTTCTCGATTAATAATCATTTATGATTTTCAAAACGGATCTGGCGACTTTTCACTAGTGAACACAAAAATTGTGTTCTTAATAGCTCATTCTGGAAAATCAGTACCCATTCTCACATTCCAGAGAAAAAATATAAACTCTACTTTAAGGATCGCAACTCTTGGATATAACACTTTAGATGATATGGCAGGGATAAACGTATTGAAGGACGATAATTATTCAAATTTGCCTTTACACAACAAAGTCTAATGAGAGAATTATCCTTTTTAATTCTAGAATTATAAGGTACCTAATTTGCCTTGAGTAGATCAGATCTCGATTAATAATCATTTATGATTTTCAAAACGGATCTGGCGACTTTTCACTAGTGAACACAAAAATTTTGTTCTTCATAGCTCATTCTGGAAAATCAATTCCCATTCTCACATTCCAGAGAAAAAATATAAACTCTACTTTAAGGATCGCAACTCTTGGATATAACACTTTAGATGATATGGCAGGGATAATCGTATTGAAGGACGATAATTATTCAAATTTGCCTTGACACAACAAAGTCTAATGAGAGAATTATCCTTTTTAATTCTAGAATTATAATGTATCTAATTTGCCTTGAGTGGATCAGTTCTCGATTAATAATCATTTATGATTTTCAAAACTAATCTGGCGATTTTTCACTAGTGAACACAAAAATTGTGTTCTAAAATGCTCATTCTGGAAAATCAATACCCATTCTCACATTCCAGAGAAAAAATATAAACTCTACTTTAAGGATCGCAACTCTTGGATATAACACTTTAGATGATATGGCAGGGATAATCGTATTGAAGGACGATAATTATTCAAATTTGCCTTGACACAACAAAGTCTAATGAGAGAATTATCCTTTTTAATTCTAGAATTATAAGGTACCTAATTTGCCTTGAGTAGAGCAGTTCTCGATTAATAATCATTTATGATTTTCAAAACGGATCTGGCGATTTTTCACTAGTGAACACAAAAATTGTGTTCTAAAATGCTCAATCTGGAAAATCAATAACCATTCTCACATTCCAGAGAAAAAATATAAACTCTACTTTAAGGATCAAAACTCTTGGATATAACATTTTAGATGATATGGCAGGGATAATCGTATTGAAGAACGATAATTATTCAAATTTGCCTTGACACAACAAAGTCTAATGAGAGAATTATCCTTTTTAATTCTAGAATTATAAGGTACCTAATTTGCCTTGAGTAGATCAGTTCTCGATTAATAATCATTTATGATTTTCAAAACGGATCTGGCGATTTTTCACTAGTGAACACAAAAATTGTGTTCATAATAGCTCATTCTGGAAAATCAGTACCCATTCTTACATTCCAGAGAAAAAATATAAACTCTACTTTAAGGATCGCAACTCTTGGATATAACACTTTAGATGATATGGCAGTGATAATCGTAATTGAAGGACGATAATTATTCAAATTTGCCTTGACACAACAAAGTCTAATGAGAGAATTATCCTTTTTAATTCTAGAATTATAAGGTACCTAATTTGCCTTGAGTAGATCAGTTCTCGATTAATAATCATATATGATTTTCAAAACGGATCTGGCGATTTTTCACTAGTGAAAACAAAAATTGTGTTCTAAAATGCTCATTCTGGAAAATCAATACCCATTCTCACATTCCAGAGAAAAAATATAAACTCTACTTTAAGGATCGCAACTCTTGGATATAACACTTTAGATGATATGGCAGGGATAATCGTATTGAAGGACGATAATTATTCAAATTTGCCTTGACACAACAAAGTCTAATGAGAGAATTATCCTATTTAATTCTAGAATTATAAGGTACCTAATTTGCCTTGAGTAGATCAGTTCTCGATTAATAATCATTTATGATTTTCAAAACGGATCTGGCGATTTTTCACTACTGAACACAAAAATTTTGTTCTTAATAGCTCATTCTGGAAAATCAATACCCATTCTCACATTCCAGAGAAAAAATATAAACTCTACTTTAAGGATCGCAACTCTTG
This sequence comes from Ceriagrion tenellum, assembly GCA_963169105.1. Lineage (NCBI taxonomy): Eukaryota > Metazoa > Arthropoda > Insecta > Odonata > Coenagrionidae > Ceriagrion > Ceriagrion tenellum. The sequence continues at coordinate 7,265,323 of OY720639.1, read as the reverse complement.
GATATAACACTTTAGATGATATGGCAGGGATAATCGTATTGAAGGACGATAATTATTCAAATTTGCCTTGACACAACAAAGTCTAATGAGAGAATTATCCTTTTTAATTCTAGAATTATAAGGTACCTAATTTGCCTTGAGTAGATCAGTTCTCGATTAATAATCATTTATGATTTTCAAAACGGATCTGGCGATTTTTCACTAGTGAACACAAAAATTGTGTTCTAAAATGCTCATTCTGGAAAATCAACACCCATTCTCACATTCCAGAGAAAAAATATAAACTCTACTTTAAGGATCGCAACTCTTGGATATAACACTTTAGATGATATGGCAGGGATAATCGTATTGAAGGACGATAATTATTCAAATTTGCCTTGACACAACAAAGTCTAATGAGAGAATTATCCTTTTTAATTCTAGAATTATAAGGTACCTAATTTGCCTTGAGTAGATCAGTTCTCGATTAATAATCATTTATGATTTTCAAAACGGATCTGGCGATTTTTCACTAGTGAACACAAAAATTGTGTTCTTAATAGCTCATTCTGGAAAATCAGTACCCATTCTTACATTCCAGAGAAAAAATATAAACTCTACTTTAAGGATCGCAACTCTTGGATATAACACTTTAGATGATATGGCAGTGATAATCGTAATTGAAGGACGATAATTATTCAAATTTGCCTTGACACAACAAAGTCTAATGAGAGAATTATCCTTTTTAATTCTAGAATTATAAGGTACCTAATTTGCCTTGAGTAGATCAGTTCTCGATTAATAATCATATATGATTTTCAAAACGGATCTGGCGATTTTTCACTAGTGAAAACAAAAATTGTGTTCTAAAATGCTCATTCTGGAAAATCAATACCCATTCTCACATTCCAGAGAAAAAATATAAACTCTACTTTAAGGATCGCAACTCTTGGATATAACACTTTAGATGATATGGCAGGGATAATCGTATTGAAGGACGATAATTATTCAAATTTGCCTTGACACAACAAAGTCTAATGAGAGAATTATCCTATTTAATTCTAGAATTATAAGGTACCTAATTTGCCTTGAGTAGATCAGTTCTCGATTAATAATCATTTATGATTTTCAAAACGGATCTGGCGATTTTTCACTAGTGAACACAAAAATTTTGTTCTTAATAGCTCATTCTGGAAAATCAATACCCATTCTCACATTCCAGAGAAAAAATATAAACTCTACTTTAAGGATCGCAACTCTTGGATATAACACTTTAGATGATATGGCTAGGATAATCGTATTGAAGGACGATAATTATTCAAATTTGCCTTGACACAACAAAGTCTAATGAGAGAATTATCCTTTTTAATTCTAGAATTATAAGGTACCTAATTTGCCTTGAGTAGATCAGTTCTCGATTAATAATCATTTATGATTTTCAAAACGGATCTGGCGATTTTTCACTAGTGAACACAAAAATTGTGTTCTAAAATGCTCATTCTGGAAAATCAATACCCATTCTCACATTCCAGAGAAAAAATATAAACTCTACTTTAAGGATCGCAACTCTTGGATATAACACTTTAGATGATATGGCAGGGATAATCGTATTGAAGGACGATAATTATTCAAATTTGCCTTGACACAACAAAGTCTAATGAGAGAATTATCCTTTTTAATTCTAGAATTATAAGGTACCTAATTTGCCTTGAGTAGATCAGTTCTCGATTAATAATCATTTATGATTTTCAAAACTAATCTGGCAATTTTTCACTAGTGAACACAAAAATTGTGTTCTTAATAGCTCAATCTGGAAAATCAATACCCATTCTCACTTTCCAGAGAAAAAATATAAACTCTACTTTAAGGATCGCAACTCTTGGATATAACACTTTAGATGATATGGCAGGGATAATCGTATTGAAAGACGATAATTATTCAAATTTGCCTTGACACAACAAAGTCTAATGAGAGAATTATCCTTTTTAATTCTAGAATTATAAGGTACCCAATTTGCCTTGAGTAGATCAGTTCTCGATTAATAATCATTTATGATTTTCAAAACGGATCTGGCGATTTTTCACTAGTGAACACAAAAATTGTGTTCTAAAATGCTCATTCTGGAAAATCAATACCCATTCTCACATTCCAGAGAAAAAATATAACCTCTACTTTAAGGATCGCAACTCTTGGATATAACACTTTAGATGATATGGCAGGGATAATCGTATTGAAGGACGATAATTATTCAAATTTGCCTTGACACAACAAAGTCTAATGAGAGAATTATCCTTTTTAATTCTAGAATTATAAGGTACCTAATTTGCCTTGAGTAGAGCAGTTCTCGATTAATAATCATTTATGATTTTCAAAACGGATCTGGCGATTTTTCACTAGTGAACACAAAAATTGTGTTCTTAATAGCTCATTCTGGAAAATCAATACCCATTCTCACATTCCAGAGAAAAAATATAAACTCTACTTTAAGGATCGACTCTTGGATATAACACTTTAGATGATATGGATGGGATAATCGTATTGAAGATCGATAATTATTCAAATTTGCCTTGACACAACAAAGTCTAATGAGAGAATTATCCTATTTAATTCTAGAATTATAAGGTACCTAATTTGCCTTGAGTAGATCAGTTCTCGATTAATAATCATTTATGATTTTCAAAACGGATCTGGCGATTTTTCACTAGTGAACAATAAAATTGTTTTCTAAATAGATCATTCTGGAAAATCAATACCCATTCTCACATTCCAGAGAAAAAATATAAACTCTACTTTAAGGATCGCAACTCTTGGATATAACACTTTAGATGATATGGCAGGGATAATCGTATTGAAGGACGATAATTATTCAAATTTGCCTTGACACAACAAAGTCTAATGAGAGAATTATCCTTTTTAATTCTAGAATTATAAGGTACCTAATTTGCCTTGAGTAGATCAGTTCTCGATTAATAATCATTTATGATTTTCAAAAATAATCTGGCGATTTTTCACTAGTGAACACAAAAATTGTGTTCTAAAATGCTCATTCTGGAAAATCAATACCCATTCTCACATTCCAGAGAAAAAGTATAAACTCTACTTTAAGGATCGCAACTCTTGGATATAACACTTTAGATGATATGGCAGGGATAATCTTATTGAAGGGCGATAATTATTCAAATTTGCCTTGACACAACAAAGTCTAATGAGAGAATTATCCTTTTTAATTCTAGAATTATAAGGTACCTAATTTGCCTTGAGTAGAGCAGTTCTCGATTAATAATCATTTATGATTTTCAAAACGGATCTGGCGATTTTTCACTAGTGAACACAAAAATTGTGTTCTAAAATGATCCATCTGGAAAATCAATACCCATTCTCACATTCCAGAGAAAAAATATAAACTCTACTTTAAGGATCGCAACTCTTGGATATAACACTTTAGATGATATGGCAGGGATAATCGTATTGAAGGACGATAATTATTCAAATTTGCCTTGACACAACAAAGTCTAATGAGAGAATTATCCTTTTTAATTCTAGAATTATAAGGTACCTAATTTTCCTTGAGTAGATCAGTTCTCGATTAATAATCATTTATGATTTTCAAAACGGATCTGGCGATTTTTCACTAGTGAACACAAAAATTGTGTTCTTAATAGCTCATTCTGGAAAATCAATACCCATTCTCACATTCCAGAGAAAAAATATAAACTCTACTTTAAGGATCGCAAATCTTGGATATAACACTTTAGATGATATGGCAGGGATAATCGTATTGAAGGACGATAATTATTCAAATTTGCCTTGACACAACAAAGTCTAATGAGAGAATTATCCTTTTTAATTCTGGAATTTTAAGGTACCTAATTTGCCTTGAGTAGAGCAGTTCTCGATTAATAATCATTTATGATTTTCAAAACGGATCTGGCGATATTTCACTAGTGAACACAAAAATTGTGTTCTAAAATGCTCAATCTGGAAAATCAATACCCATTCTCACATTCCAGAGAAAAAATATAAACTCTACTTTAAGGATCGCAACTCTTGGATATAACACTTTAGATGATATGGCAGGGATAATCGTATTGAAGGACGATAATTATTCAAATTTTCCTTGACACAACAAAGTCTAATGAGAGAATTATCCTTTTTAATTCTAGAATTATAAGGTACCTAATTTGCCTTGAGTAGATCAGTTCTCGATTAATAATCATTTATGATTTTCAAAACGGATCTGGCGATTTTTGACTAGTGAACACAAAAATTGTGTTCTAAAATGATCATTTTGGAAAATCAATACCCATTCTCACATTCCAGAGAAAAAATATAAATTCTAATTTTAGGAGCGCAATTCTTGGAATTAACACTTTAGAAGATATGGAAGGGATCATCGATTTGAAGAACGATAATTATTTAAATTTTTCCTTACACAACAAAGAGTAATGTGAGAATTAACCTTTTTAATTCTAGAATAAAAAAGTACCTAATTTGCATTGAGTAGATCATTTCTCGATTAATAATCATTTATGATTTTCAAAACGGATCTGGCGATTTTTCACTAGTGAACACAAAAATTGGGTTCTTAATCGCTCAATCTGGAAAATCAATACCCATTCTCACATTCCAGAGAAAAAATATAAACTCTACTTTAAGGATCGCAACTCTTGGATATAACACTTTAGATGATATGGCAGGGATAATCGTATTGAAGGACGATAATTATTCAAATTTGCCTTGACACAACAAAGTCTAATGAGAGAATTATCCTTTTTAATTCTAGAATTATAAGGTACCTAATTTGCCTTGAGTAGATCAGTTCTCGATTAATAATCATTTATGATTTTCAAAACTAATCTGGCGATTTTTCACTAGTGAACACAAAAATTGTGTTCTAAAATGCTCATTCTGGGAAATCAATACCCATTCTCACATTCCAGAGAAAAAATATAAACTCTACTTTAAGGATCGCAACTCTTGGATATAACACTTTAGATGATATGGCAGGGATAATCGTATTGAAGGACGATAATTATTCAAATTTGCCTTGACACAACAAAGTCTAATGAGAGAATTATCCTTTTTAATTCTAGAATTATAAGGTACCTAATTTGCCTTGAGTAGAGCAGTTCTCGATTAATAATCATTTATGATTTTCAAAACGGATCTGGCGATTTTTCACTAGTGAACACAAAAATTGTGTTCTAAAATGCTCAATCTGGAAAATCAATACCCATTCTCACATTCCAGAGAAAAAATATAAACTCTACTTTAAGGATCGCAACTCTTGGATATAACACTTTAGATGATATGGCAGGGATAATCGTATTGAAGGACGATAATTATTCAAATTTGCCTTGACACAACAAAGTCTAATGAGAGAATTATCCTATTTAATTCTAGAATTATAAGGTACCTAATTTGCCTTGAGTAGATCAGTTCTCGATTAATAATCATTTATGATTTTCAAAACGGATCTGGCGATTTTTCACTAGTGAACACAAAAATTGTGTTCTTCATAGCTCATTCTGGAAAATCAATACCCATTCTCACATTCCAGAGAAAAAATATAAACTCTACTTTAAGGATCGCAACTCTTGGATATAACACTTTAGATGATATGGCAGGGATAATCGTATTGAAGGGCGATAATTATTCAAATTTGCCTTGACACAACAAAGTCTAATGAGAGAATTATCCTTTTTAATTCTAGAATTATAAGATACCTAATTTTCCTTGAGTAGATCAGTTCTCGATTAATAATCATTTATGATTTTCAAAACGGATCTGGCGATTTTTCACTAGTGAACACAAAAATTGTGTTCTTAATAGCTCATTCTGGAAAATCAATACCCATTCTCACATTCCAGAGAAAAAATATAAACTCTACTTTAAGGATCGCAAATCTTGGATATAACACTTTAGATGATATGGCAGGGATAATCGTATTGAAGGACGATAATTATTCAAATTTGCCTTGACACAACAAAGTCTAATGAGAGAATTATCCTTTTTAATTCTGGAATTTTAAGGTACCTAATTTGCCTTGAGTAGAGCAGTTCTCGGTTAATAATCATTTATGATTTTCAAAACGGATCTGGCGATATTTCACTAGTGAACACAAAAATTGTGTTCTAAAATGCTCAATCTGGAAAATCAATACCCATTCTCACATTCCAGAGAAAAAATATAAACTCTACTTTAAGGATCGTAACTCTTGGATATAACACTTTAGATGATATGGCAGGGATAATCGTATTGAAGGACGATAATTATTCAAATTTTCCTTGACACAACAAAGTCTAATGAGAGAATTATCCTTTTTAATTCTAGAATTATAAGGTACCTAATTTGCCTTGAGTAGATCAGTTCTCGATTAATAATCATTTATGATTTTCAAAACGGATCTGGCGATTTTTGACTAGTGAACACAAAAATTGTGTTCTAAAATGATCATTTTGGAAAATCAATACCCATTCTCACATTCCAGAGAAAAAATATAAATTCTAATTTTAGGAGCGCAATTCTTGGAATTAACACTTTAGAAGATATGGAAGGGATCATCGATTTGAAGAACGATAATTATTTAAATTTGTCCTTACACAACAAAGAGTAATGTGAGAATTAACCTTTTTAATTCTAGAATAAAAAAGTACCTAATTTGCATTGAGTAGATCATTTCTCGATTAATAATCATTTATGATTTTCAAAACGGATCTGGCGATTTTTCACTAGTGAACACAAAAATTGGGTTCTTAATAGCTCAATCTGGAAAATCAATACCCATTCTCACATTCCAGAGAAAAAATATAAACTCTACTTTAAGGATCGCAACTCTTGGATATAACACTTTAGATGATATGGCAGGGATAATCGTATTGAAGGACGATAATTATTCAAATTTGCCTTGACACAACAAAGTCTAATGAGAGAATTATCCTTTTTAATTCTAGAATTATAAGGTACCTAATTTGCCTTGAGTAGATCAGTTCTCGATTAATAATCATTTATGATTTTCAAAACTAATCTGGCGATTTTTCACTAGTGAACACAAAAATTGTGTTCTAAAATGCTCATTCTGGAAAATCAATACCCATTCTCACATTCCAGAGAAAAAATATAAACTCTACTTTAAGGATCGCAACTCTTGGATATAACACTTTAGATGATATGGCAGGGATAATCGTATTGAAGGACGATAATTATTCAAATTTGCCTTGACACAACAAAGTCTAATGAGAGAATTATCCTTTTTAATTCTAGAATTATAAGGTACCTAATTTGCCTTGAGTAGAGCAGTTCTCGATTAATAATCATTTATGATTTTCAAAACGGATCTGGCGATTTTTCACTAGTGAACACAAAAATTGTGTTCTAAAATGCTCAATCTGGAAAATCAATACCCATTCTCACATTCCAGAGAAAAAATATAAACTCTACTTTAAGGATCGCAACTCTTGGATATAACACTTTAGATGATATGGCAGGGATAATCGTATTGAAGGACGATAATTATTCAAATTTTCTTGACACAACAAAGTCTAATGAGAGAATTATCCTATTTAATTCTAGAATTATAAGGTACCTAATTTGCCTTGAGTAGATCAGTTCTCGATTAATAATCATTTATGATTTTCAAAACGGATCTGGCGATTTTTCACTAGTGAACACAAAAATTGTGTTCTTCATAGCTCATTCTGGAAAATCAATACCCATTCTCACATTCCAGAGAAAAAATATAAACTCTACTTTAAGGATCGCAACTCTTGGATATAACACTTTAGATGATATGGCAGGGATAATCGTATTGAAGGGCGATAATTATTCAAATTTGCCTTGACACAACAAAGTCTAATGAGAGAATTACCCTTTTTAATTCTAGAATTATAAGGTACCTAATTTGCCTTGAGTAGATCAGTTCTCGATTAATAATCATTTATGATTTTCAAAACGGATCTGGCGATTTTTCACTAGTGAACACAAAAATTGTGTTCTAAAATGCTCATTCTGGAAAATCAATACCCATTCTCACATTCCAGAGAAAAAATATAAACTCTACTTTAAGGATCGCAACTCTTGGATATAACACTTTAGATGATATGGCAGGGATAATCGTATTGAAGGACGATAATTATTCAAATTTGCCTTGACACAACAAAGTCTAATGAGAGAATTATCCTTTTTAATTCTAGAATTATAAGGTACCTAATTTGCCTTGAGTAGATCAGTTCTCGATTAATAATCATTTATGATTTTCAAAACGGATCTGGCGATTTTTCACTAGTGAACACAAAAATTGTTTTCTTAATAGCTCATCCTGGAAAATCAATACCCATTCTCACATTCCAGAGAAAAAATATAAACTCTACTTTAAGGATCGCAACTCTTGGATATAACACTTTAGATGATATGGCAGGGATAATCGTATTGAAGGACGATAATTATTCAAATTAGCCTTGACACAACAAAGTCTAATGAGAGAATTATCCTTTTTAATTCTAGAATTATAAGGTACCCAATTTGCCTTGAGTAGATCAGTTCTCGATTAATAATCATTTATGATTTTCAAAACGGATCTGGCGATTTTTCACTAGTAAACACAAAAATTGTGTTCTAAAATGCTCATTCTGGAAAATCAATACCCATTCTCACATTCCAGAGAAAAAATATAAACTCTACTTTAAGGATCGCAACTCTTGGATATAACACTTTAGATGATATGGCAGGGATAATCGTATTGAAGGACGATAATTATTCAAATTTGCCTTGACACAACAAAGTCTAATGAGAGAATTATCCTTTTTAATTCTAGAATTATAAGGTACCTAATTTGCGTTGAGTAGAGCAGTTCTCGATTAATAATCATTTATGATTTTCAAAACGGATCTGGCGATTTTTCACTAGTGAACACAAAAATTGTGTTCTAAAATGCTCAATCTGGAAAATCAATACCCATTCTCACATTCCAGAGAAAAAATATAAACTCTACTTTAAGGATCGCAACTCTTGGATATAACACTTTAGATGATATGGAAGGGATAATCGTATTGAAGAACGATAATTATTCAAATTTGCCTTGACACAACAAAGTCTAATGAGAGAATTATCCTTTTTAATTCTAGAATTATAAGGTACCTAATTTGCCTTGAGTAGATCAGTTCTCGTTTAATAATCATTTATGATTTTCAAAACGGATCTGGCGATTTTTCACTAGTGAACAAAAAAATTGTGTTCTTAATAGCTCATTCTGGAAAATCAGTACCCATTCTCACATTCCAGAGAAAAAATATAATCTCTACTTTAAGGATCGCAACTCTTGGATATAACACTTTAGAAGATATGGCAGGGATAATCGTATTGAAGGACGATAATTATTCAAATTTGCCTTGACACAACAAAGTCTAATGAGAGAATTATCCTATTTAATTCTAGAATTATAAGGTACCTAATTTGCCTTGAGTAGATCAGTTCTCGATTAATAATCATTTATGATTTTCAAAACGGATCTGGCGATTTTTCACTAGTGAACAAAAAAATTGTGTTCTTAATAGCTCATTCTGGAAAATCAATACCCATTCTCACATTCCAGAGAAAAAATATAAACTCTACTTTAAGGATCGCAACTCTTGGATATAACACTTTAGATGATATGGCAGGGATAATCGTATTGAAGGGCGATAATTATTCAAATTTGCCTTGACACAACAAAGTCTAATGAGAGAATTATCCTTTTTAATTCTAGAATTATAAGGTACCTAATTTGCCTTGAGTAGATCAGTTCTCGATTAATAATCATTTATGATTTTCAAAACGGATCTGGCGATTTTTCACTAGTGAACACAAAAATTGTGTTCTAAAATGCTCATTCTGGAATTCAATACCCATTCTCACATTCCAGAGAAAAAATATAAACTCTACTTTAAGGATCGCAATTCTTGGAATTAACACTTTAGAAGATATGGAAGGGATCATCGATTTGAAGAACGATGATTATTTAAATTTGTCCTTACACAACAAAGAGTGAGGAGAGAATTAACCTTTTTAATTCTAGAATAAAAAAGTACCTAATTTGCATTGAGTAGATCATTTCTCGATTAATAATCATTTATGATTTTCAAAACGGATCTGGCGATTTTTCACTAGTGAACACAAAAATTGGGTTCTTAATAGCTCATTCTGGAAAATCAATACCCATTCTCACATTCCAGAGAAAAAATATAAACTCTACTTTAAGGATCGCAACTCTTGGATATAACACTTTAGATGATATGGCAGGGATAATCGTATTGAAGGACGATAATTATTCAAATTTGCCTTGACACAACAAAGTCTAATGAGAGAATTATCCTTTTTAATTCTAGAATTATAATGTATCTAATTTGCCTTGAGTGGATCAGTTCTCGATTAATAATCATTTATGATTTTCAAAACTAATCTGGCGATTTTTCACTAGTGAACACAAAAATTGTGTTCTAAAATGCTCATTCTGGAAAATCAATACCCATTCTCACATTCCAGAGAAAAAATATAAACTCTACTTTAAGGATCGCAACTCTTGGATATAACACTTTAGATGATATGGCAGGGATAATCGTATTGAAGGACGATAATTATTCAAATTTGCCTTGACACAACAAAGTCTAATGAGAGAATTATCCTTTTTAATTCTAGAATTATAAGGTACCTAATTTGTCTTGAGTAGAGCAGTTCTCGATTAATAATCATTTATGATTTTCAAAACGGATCTGGCGATTTTTCACTAGTGAACACAAAAATTGTGTTCTAAAATGCTCAATCTGGAAAATCAATACCCATTCTCACATTCCAGAGAAAAAATATAAACTCTACTTTAAGGATCGCAACTCTTGGATATAACACTTTAGATGATATGGCAGGGATAATCGTATTGAATGGCGATAATTATTCAAATTTGCCTTGACACAACAAAGTCTAATGAGAGAATTATCCTTTTTAATTCTAGAATTATGAGGTACCTAATTTGCCTTGAGTAGATCAGTTCTCGATTAATAATCATATATGATTTTCAAAACGGATCTGGCGATTTTTCACTAGTGAACACAAAAATTGTGTTCTTAATAGCTCATTCTGGAAAAACAGTACCCATTCTCATATTCCAGAGAAAAAATATAAACTCTACTTTAAGGATCGCAACTCTTGGATATAACACTTTAGATGATATGGCAGGGATAATCGTATTGAAGGACGATAATTATTCAAATTTGCCTTGACACAACAAAGTCTAATGAGAGAATTATCCTTTTTAATTCTAGAATTATAATGTATCTAATTTGCCTTGAGTGGATCAGTTCTCGATTAATAATCATTTATGATTTTCAAAACTAATCTGGCGATTTTTCACTAGTGAACACAAAAATTGTGTTCTAAAATGCTCATTCTGGAAAATCAATACCCATTCTCACATTCCAGAGAAAAAATATAAACTCTACTTTAAGGATCGCAACTCTTGGATATAACACTTTAGATGATATGGCAGGGATAATCGTATTGAAGGACGATAATTATTCAAATTTGCCTTGACACAACAAAGTCTAATGAGAGAATTATCCTTTTTAATTCTAGAATTATAAGGTACCTAATTTGCCTTGAGTAGAGCAGTTCTCGATTAATAATCATTTATGATTTTCAAAACGGATCTGGCGATTTTTCACTAGTGAACACAAAAATTGTGTTCTAAAATGCTCAATCTGGAAAATCAATAACCATTCTCACATTCCAGAGAAAAAATATAAACTCTACTTTAAGGATCAAAACTCTTGGATATAACATTTTAGATGATATGGCAGGGATAATCGTATTGAAGAACGATAATTATTCAAATTTACCTTGACACAACAAAGTCTAATGAGAGAATTATCCTTTTTAATTCTAGAATTATAAGGTACCTAATTTGCCTTGAGTAGATCAGTTCTCGATTAATAATCATTTATGATTTTCAAAACGGATCTGGCGATTTTTCACTAGTGAACACAAAAATTGTGTTCTTAATAGCTCATTCAGGAAAATCAGTACCCATTCTTACATTCCAGAGAAAAAATATAAACTCTACTTTAAGGATCGCAACTCTTGGATATAACACTTTAGATGATATGGCAGTGATAATCGTAATTGAAGGACGATAATTATTCAAATTTGCCTTGACACAACAAAGTCTAATGAGAGAATTATCCTTTTTAATTCTAGAATTATAAGGTACCTAATTTGCCTTGAGTAGATCAGTTCTCGATTAAACATCATATATGATTTTCAAAACGGATCTGGCGATTTTTCACTAGTGAAAACAAAAATTGTGTTCTAAAATGCTCATTCTGGAAAATCAATACCCATTCTCACATTCCAGAGAAAAAATATAAACTCTACTTTAAGGATCGCAACTCTTGGATATAACACTTTAGATGATATGGCAGGGATAATCGTATTGAAGGACGATAATTATTCAAATTTGCCTTGACACAACAAAGTCTAATGAGAGAATTATCCTATTTAATTCTAGAATTATAAGGTACCTAATTTGCCTTGAGTAGATCAGTTCTCGATTAATAATCATTTATGATTTTCAAAACGGATCTGGCGATTTTTCACTAGTGAACACAAAAATTTTGTTCTTAATAGCTCATTCTGGAAAATCAATACCCATTCTCACATTCCAGAGAAAAAATATAAACTCTACTTTAAGGATCGCAACTCTTGGATATAACACTTTAGATGATATGGCAGGGATAATCGTATTGAAGGACGATAATTATTCAAATTTGCCTTGACACAACAAAGTCTAATGAGAGAATTATCCTTTTTAATTCTAGAATTATAAGGTACCTAATTTGCCTTGAGTAGAGCAGTTCTCGATTAATAATCATTTATGATTTTCAAAACGGATCTGGCGATTTTTCACTAGTGAAAACAAAAATTGTGTTCTAAAATGCTCATTCTGGAAAATCAATACCCATTCTCACATTCCAGAGAAAAAATATAAACTCTACTTTAAGGATCGCAACTCTTGGATATAACACTTTAGATGATATGGCAGGGATAATCGTATTGAAGGACGATAATTATTCAAATTTGCCTTGACACAACAAAGTCTAATGAGAGAATTATCCTATTTAATTCTAGAATTATAAGGTACCTAATTTGCCTTGAGTAGATCAGTTCTCGATTAATAATCATTTATGATTTTCAAAACGGATCTGGCGATTTTTCACTAGTGAACACAAAAATTTTGTTCTTAATAGCTCATTCTGGAAAATCAATACCCATTCTCACATTCCAGAGAAAAAATATAAACTCTACTTTAAGGATCGCAACTCTTGGATATAACACTTTAGATGATATGGCAGGGATAATCGTATTGAAGGACGATAATTATTCAAATTTGCCTTGACACAACAAAGTCTAATGAGAGAATTATCCTTTTTAATTCTAGAATTATAAGGTACCTAATTTGCCTTGAGTAGATCAGTTCTCGATTAATAATCATTTATGATTTTCAAAACGGATCTGGCGATTTTTCACTAGTGAACACAAAAATTGTGTTCTTAATAGCTCATTCTGGAAAATCAGTAATTGTAATCAGTAATCAGTAAAAATTGTGTTCTAAAATGCTCATTCTGGAAAATCAATACCCATTCTCACATTCCAGAGAAAAAATATAAACTCTACTTTAAGGATCGCAACTCTTGGATATAACACTTTAGATGATATGGCAGTGATAATCGTAATTGAAGGACGATAATTATTCAAATTTGCCTTGACACAACAAAGTCTAATGAGAGAATTATCCTTTTTAATTCTAGAATTATAAGGTACCTAATTTGCCTTGAGTAGATCAGTTCTCGATTAATAATCATATATGATTTTCAAAACGGATCTGGCGATTTTTCACTAGTGAACACAACAATTGTGTTCTTAATAGCTCATTCTGGAAAATCAGTACCCATTCTCACATTCCAGAGAAAAAATATAAACTCTACTTTAAGGATCGCAACTCTTGGATATAACACTTTAGATGATATGGCAGGGATAATCGTATTGAAGGACGATAATTATTCAAATTTGCCTTGACACAACAAAGTCTAATGAGAGAATTATCCTATTTAATTCTAGAATTATAAGGTACCTAATTTGCCTTGAGTAGATCAGTTCTCGATTAATAATCATATATGATTTTCAAAACGGATCTGGCGATTTTTCACTAGTGAACACAAAAATTGTGTTCTAAAATGCTCATTCTGGAAAATCAATACCCATTCTCACATTCCAGAGAAAAAATATAAACTCTACTTTAAGGATCGCAACTTTTGGATATAACACTTTAGATGATATGGCAGGGATAATCGTATTGAAGGACGATAATTATTCAAATTTGCCTTGACACAACAAAGTCTAATGAGAGAATTATCCTATTTAATTCTAGAATTATAAGGTACCTAATTAGCCTTGAGTAGATCAGTTCTCGATTAATAATCATTTATGATTTTCAAAACGGATCTGGCGATTTTTCACTAGTGAACACAAAAATTTTGTTCTTATTAGCTCATTCTGGAAAATCAATACCCATTCTCACATTCCAGAGAAAAAATATAAACTCTACTTTAAGGATCGCAACTCTTGGATATAACACTTTAGATGATATGGCAGGGATAATCGTATTGAAGGACGATAATTATTCAAATTTGCCTTGACACAACAAAGTCTAATGAGAGAATTATCCTTTTTAATTCTAGAATTATAAGGTACCTAATTTGCCTTGAGTAGATCAGTTCTCGATTAATAATCATTTATGATTTTCAAAACGGATCTGGCGATTTTTCACTAGTGAACACAAAAATTGTGTTCTAAAATGCTCATTCTGGAAAATCAACACCCATTCTCACATTCCAGAGAAAAAATATAAACTCTACTTTAAGGATCGCAACTCTTGGATATAACACTTTAGATGATATGGCAGGGATAATCGTATTGAAGGACGATAATTATTCAAATTTGCCTTGACACAACAAAGTCTAATGAGAGAATTATCCTTTTTAATTCTAGAATTATAAGGTACCTAATTTGCCTTGAGTAGATCAGTTCTCGATTAATAATCATATATGATTTTCAAAACGGATCTGGCGATTTTTCACTAGTGAACACAAAAATTGTGTTCTAAAATGCTCATTCTGGAAAATCAATACCCATTCTCACATTCCAGAGAAAAAATATAAACTCTACTTTAAGGATCGCAACTTTTGGATATAACACTTTAGATGATATGGCAGGGATAATCGTATTGAAGGACGATAATTATTCAAATTTGCCTTGACACAACAAAGTCTAATGAGAGAATTATCCTTTTTAATTCTAGAATTATAAGGTACCTAATTTGCCTTGAGTAGATCAGTTCTCGATTAATAATCATTTATGATTTTCAAAACGGATCTGGCGATTTTTCACTAGTGAACAAACAAATTGTGTTCTTAATAGCTCATTCTGGAAAATCAGTACCCATTCTCACATTCCAGAGAAAAAATATAAACTCTACTTTAAGGATCGCAACTCTTGGATATAACACTTTAGATGATATGGCAGGGATAATCGTATTGAAGGACGATAATTATTCAAATTTGCCTTGACACAACAAAGTCTAATGAGAGAATTATCCTATTTAATTCTAGAATTATAAGGTACCTAATTTGCCTTGAGTAGATCAGTTCTCGATTAATAATCATTTATGATTTTCAAAACGGATCTGGCGATTTTTCACTAGTGAACACAAAAATTGTGTTCTTAATAGCTCATTCTGGAAAATCAATACCCATTATCACATTCCAGAGAAAAAATATAAACTCTACTTTAAGGATCGCAAATCTTGGATATAACACTTTAGATGATATGGCAGGGATAATCGTATTGAAGGGCGATAATTATTCAAATTTGCCTTGACACAACAAAGTCTAATGAGAGAATTATCCGTTTCAATTCTAGAATTATAAGGTACCTAATTTGCCTTGAGTAGATCAGTTCTCGATTAATAATCATTTATGATTTTCAAAACGGATCTGGCGATTTTTCACTAGTGAACACAAAAATTGTGTTCTAAAATGCTCATTCTGGAAAATCAATACCCATTCTCACATTCCAGAGAAAAAATATAAACTCTACTTTAAGGATCGCAACTCTTGGATATAACACTTTAGATGATATGGCAGTGATAATCGTAATTGAAGGACGATAATTATTCAAATTTGCCTTGACACAACAAAGTCTAATGAGAGAATTATCCTTTTTAATTCTAGAATTATAAGGTACCTAATTTGCCTTGAGTAGATCAGTTCTCGATTAATAATCATTTATGATTTTCAAAACGGATCTGGCGACTTTTCACTAGTGAACACAAAAATTGTGTTCTTAATAGCTCATTCTGGAAAATCAGTACCCATTCTCACATTCCAGAGAAAAAATATAAACTCTACTTTAAGGATCGCAACTCTTGGATATAACACTTTAGATGATATGGCAGGGATAAACGTATTGAAGGACGATAATTATTCAAATTTGCCTTTACACAACAAAGTCTAATGAGAGAATTATCCTTTTTAATTCTAGATTTATAAGGTACCTAATTTGCCTTGAGTAGATCAGATCTCGATTAATAATCATTTATGATTTTCAAAACGGATCTGGCGACTTTTCACTAGTGAACACAAAAATTGTGTTCTTCATAGCTCATTCTGGAAAATCAATTCCCATTCTCACATTCCAGAGAAAAAATATAAACTCTACTTTAAGGATCGCAACTCTTGGATATAACACTTTAGATGATATGGCAGGGATAATCGTATTGAAGGACGATAATTATTCAAATTTGCCTTGACACAACAAAGTCTAATGAGAGAATTATCCTTTTTAATTCTAGAATTATAATGTATCTAATTTGCCTTGAGTGGATCAGTTCTCGATTAATAATCATTTATGATTTTCAAAACTAATCTGGCGATTTTTCACTAGTGAACACAAAAATTGTGTTCTAAAATGCTCATTCTGGAAAATCAATACCCATTCTTACATTCCAGAGAAAAAATATAAACTCTACTTTAAGGATCGCAACTCTTGGATATAACACTTTAGATGATATGGCAGGGATAATCGTATTGAAGGACGATAATTATTCAAATTTGCCTTGACACAACAAAGTCTAATGAGAGAATTATCCTTTTTAATTCTAGAATTATAAGGTACCTAATTTGCCTTGAGTAGAGCAGTTCTCGATTAATAATCATTTATGATTTTCAAAACGGATCTGGCGATTTTTCACTAGTGAACACAAAAATTGTGTTCTAAAATGCTCAATCTGGAAAATCAATAACCATTCTCACATTCCAGAGAAAAAATATAAACTCTACTTTAAGGATCAAAACTCTTGGATATAACATTTTAGATGATATGGCAGGGATAATCGTATTGAAGAACGATAATTATTCAAATTTGCCTTGACACAACAAAGTCTAATGAGAGAATTATCCTTTTTAATTCTAGAATTATAAGGTACCTAATTTGCCTTGAGTAGATCAGTTCTCGATTAATAATCATTTATGATTTTCAAAACGGATCTGGCGATTTTTCACTAGTGAACACAAAAATTGTGTTCTTAATAGCTCATTCTGGAAAATCAGTACCCATTCTTACATTCCAGAGAAAAAATATAAACTCTACTTTAAGGATCGCAACTCTTGGATATAACACTTTAGATGATATGGCAGTGATAATCGTAATTTAAGGACGATAATTATTCAAATTTGCCTTGACACAACAAAGTCTAATGAGAGAATTATCCTTTTTAATTCTAGAATTATAAGGTACCTAATTTGCCTTGAGTAGATCAGATCTCGATTAATAATCATTTATGATTTTCAAAACGGATCTGGCGACTTTTCACTAGTGAACACAAAAATTTTGTTCTTCATAGCTCATTCTGGAAAATCAATTCCCATTCTCACATTCCAGAGAAAAAATATAAACTCTACTTTAAGGATCGCAACTCTTGGATATAACACTTTAGATGATATGGCAGGGATAATCGTATTGAAGGACGATAATTATTCAAATTTGCCTTGACACAACAAAGTCTAATGAGAGAATTATCCTTTTTAATTCTAGAATTATAATGTATCTAATTTGCCTTGAGTGGATCAGTTCTCGATTAATAATCATTTATGATTTTCAAAACTAATCTGGCGATTTTTCACTAGTGAACACAAAAATTGTGTTCTAAAATGCTCATTCTGGAAAATCAATACCCATTCTCACATTCCAGAGAAAAAATATAAACTCTACTTTAAGGATCGCAACTCTTGGATATAACACTTTAGATGATATGGCAGGGATAATCGTATTGAAGGACGATAATTATTCAAATTTGCCTTGACACAACAAAGTCTAATGAGAGAATTATCCTTTTTAATTCTAGAATTATAAGGTACCTAATTTGCCTTGAGTAGAGCAGTTCTCGATTAATAATCATTTATGATTTTCAAAACGGATCTGGCGATTTTTCACTAGTGAACACAAAAATTGTGTTCTAAAATGCTCAATCTGGAAAATCAATAACCATTCTCACATTCCAGAGAAAAAATATAAACTCTACTTTAAGGATCAAAACTCTTGGATATAACATTTTAGATGATATGGCAGGGATAATCGTATTGAAGAACGATAATTATTCAAATTTGCCTTGACACAACAAAGTCTAATGAGAGAATTATCCTTTTTAATTCTAGAATTATAAGGTACCTAATTTGCCTTGAGTAGATCAGTTCTCGATTAATAATCATTTATGATTTTCAAAACGGATCTGGCGATTTTTCACTAGTGAACACAAAAATTGTGTTCATAATAGCTCATTCTGGAAAATCAGTACCCATTCTTACATTCCAGAGAAAAAATATAAACTCTACTTTAAGGATCGCAACTCTTGGATATAACACTTTAGATGATATGGCAGTGATAATCGTAATTGAAGGACGATAATTATTCAAATTTGCCTTGACACAACAAAGTCTAATGAGAGAATTATCCTTTTTAATTCTAGAATTATAAGGTACCTAATTTGCCTTGAGTAGATCAGTTCTCGATTAATAATCATATATGATTTTCAAAACGGATCTGGCGATTTTTCACTAGTGAAAACAAAAATTGTGTTCTAAAATGCTCATTCTGGAAAATCAATACCCATTCTCACATTCCAGAGAAAAAATATAAACTCTACTTTAAGGATCGCAACTCTTGGATATAACACTTTAGATGATATGGCAGGGATAATCGTATTGAAGGACGATAATTATTCAAATTTGCCTTGACACAACAAAGTCTAATGAGAGAATTATCCTATTTAATTCTAGAATTATAAGGTACCTAATTTGCCTTGAGTAGATCAGTTCTCGATTAATAATCATTTATGATTTTCAAAACGGATCTGGCGATTTTTCACTACTGAACACAAAAATTTTGTTCTTAATAGCTCATTCTGGAAAATCAATACCCATTCTCACATTCCAGAGAAAAAATATAAACTCTACTTTAAGGATCGCAACTCTTGGATATAACACTTTAGATGATATGGCAGGGATAATCGTATTGAAGGACGATAATTATTCAAATTTGCCTTGACACAACAAAGTCTAATGAGAGAATTATCCTTTTTAATTCTAGAATTATAAGGTACCTAATTTGCCTTGAGTAGATCAGTTCTCGATTAATAATCATTTATGATTTTCAAAACGGATCTGGCGATTTTTCACTAGTGAACACAAAAATTGTGTTCTAAAATGCTCATTCTGGAAAATCAACACCCATTCTCACATTCCAGAGAAAAAATATAAACTCTACTTTAAGGATCGCAACTCTTGGATATAACACTTTAGATGATATGGCAGGGATAATCGTATTGAAGGACGATAATTATTCAAATTTGCCTTGACACAACAAAGTCTAATGAGAGAATTATCCTTTTTAATTCTAGAATTATAAGGTACCTAATTTGCCTTGAGTAGATCAGTTCTCGATTAATAATCATTTATGATTTTCAAAACGGATCTGGCGATTTTTCACTAGTGAACACAAAAATTGTGTTCTTAATAGCTCATTCTGGAAAATCAGTACCCATTCTTACATTCCAGAGAAAAAATATAAACTCTACTTTAAGGATCGCAACTCTTGGATATAACACTTTAGATGATATGGCAGTGATAATCGTAATTGAAGGACGATAATTATTCAAATTTGCCTTGACACAACAAAGTCTAATGAGAGAATTATCCTTTTTAATTCTAGAATTATAAGGTACCTAATTTGCCTTGAGTAGATCAGTTCTCGATTAATAATCATATATGATTTTCAAAACGGATCTGGCGATTTTTCACTAGTGAAAACAAAAATTGTGTTCTAAAATGCTCATTCTGGAAAATCAATACCCATTCTCACATTCCAGAGAAAAAATATAAACTCTACTTTAAGGATCGCAACTCTTGGATATAACACTTTAGATGATATGGCAGGGATAATCGTATTGAAGGACGATAATTATTCAAATTTGCCTTGACACAACAAAGTCTAATGAGAGAATTATCCTATTTAATTCTAGAATTATAAGGTACCTAATTTGCCTTGAGTAGATCAGTTCTCGATTAATAATCATTTATGATTTTCAAAACGGATCTGGCGATTTTTCACTAGTGAACACAAAAATTTTGTTCTTAATAGCTCATTCTGGAAAATCAATACCCATTCTCACATTCCAGAGAAAAAATATAAACTCTACTTTAAGGATCGCAACTCTTGGATATAACACTTTAGATGATATGGCTAGGATAATCGTATTGAAGGACGATAATTATTCAAATTTGCCTTGACACAACAAAGTCTAATGAGAGAATTATCCTTTTTAATTCTAGAATTATAAGGTACCTAATTTGCCTTGAGTAGATCAGTTCTCGATTAATAATCATTTATGATTTTCAAAACGGATCTGGCGATTTTTCACTAGTGAACACAAAAATTGTGTTCTAAAATGCTCATTCTGGAAAATCAATACCCATTCTCACATTCCAGAGAAAAAATATAAACTCTACTTTAAGGATCGCAACTCTTGGATATAACACTTTAGATGATATGGCAGGGATAATCGTATTGAAGGACGATAATTATTCAAATTTGCCTTGACACAACAAAGTCTAATGAGAGAATTATCCTTTTTAATTCTAGAATTATAAGGTACCTAATTTGCCTTGAGTAGATCAGTTCTCGATTAATAATCATTTATGATTTTCAAAACTAATCTGGCAATTTTTCACTAGTGAACACAAAAATTGTGTTCTTAATAGCTCAATCTGGAAAATCAATACCCATTCTCACTTTCCAGAGAAAAAATATAAACTCTACTTTAAGGATCGCAACTCTTGGATATAACACTTTAGATGATATGGCAGGGATAATCGTATTGAAAGACGATAATTATTCAAATTTGCCTTGACACAACAAAGTCTAATGAGAGAATTATCCTTTTTAATTCTAGAATTATAAGGTACCCAATTTGCCTTGAGTAGATCAGTTCTCGATTAATAATCATTTATGATTTTCAAAACGGATCTGGCGATTTTTCACTAGTGAACACAAAAATTGTGTTCTAAAATGCTCATTCTGGAAAATCAATACCCATTCTCACATTCCAGAGAAAAAATATAACCTCTACTTTAAGGATCGCAACTCTTGGATATAACACTTTAGATGATATGGCAGGGATAATCGTATTGAAGGACGATAATTATTCAAATTTGCCTTGACACAACAAAGTCTAATGAGAGAATTATCCTTTTTAATTCTAGAATTATAAGGTACCTAATTTGCCTTGAGTAGAGCAGTTCTCGATTAATAATCATTTATGATTTTCAAAACGGATCTGGCGATTTTTCACTAGTGAACACAAAAATTGTGTTCTTAATAGCTCATTCTGGAAAATCAATACCCATTCTCACATTCCAGAGAAAAAATATAAACTCTACTTTAAGGATCGACTCTTGGATATAACACTTTAGATGATATGGATGGGATAATCGTATTGAAGATCGATAATTATTCAAATTTGCCTTGACACAACAAAGTCTAATGAGAGAATTATCCTATTTAATTCTAGAATTATAAGGTACCTAATTTGCCTTGAGTAGATCAGTTCTCGATTAATAATCATTTATGATTTTCAAAACGGATCTGGCGATTTTTCACTAGTGAACAATAAAATTGTTTTCTAAATAGATCATTCTGGAAAATCAATACCCATTCTCACATTCCAGAGAAAAAATATAAACTCTACTTTAAGGATCGCAACTCTTGGATATAACACTTTAGATGATATGGCAGGGATAATCGTATTGAAGGACGATAATTATTCAAATTTGCCTTGACACAACAAAGTCTAATGAGAGAATTATCCTTTTTAATTCTAGAATTATAAGGTACCTAATTTGCCTTGAGTAGATCAGTTCTCGATTAATAATCATTTATGATTTTCAAAAATAATCTGGCGATTTTTCACTAGTGAACACAAAAATTGTGTTCTAAAATGCTCATTCTGGAAAATCAATACCCATTCTCACATTCCAGAGAAAAAGTATAAACTCTACTTTAAGGATCGCAACTCTTGGATATAACACTTTAGATGATATGGCAGGGATAATCTTATTGAAGGGCGATAATTATTCAAATTTGCCTTGACACAACAAAGTCTAATGAGAGAATTATCCTTTTTAATTCTAGAATTATAAGGTACCTAATTTGCCTTGAGTAGAGCAGTTCTCGATTAATAATCATTTATGATTTTCAAAACGGATCTGGCGATTTTTCACTAGTGAACACAAAAATTGTGTTCTAAAATGATCCATCTGGAAAATCAATACCCATTCTCACATTCCAGAGAAAAAATATAAACTCTACTTTAAGGATCGCAACTCTTGGATATAACACTTTAGATGATATGGCAGGGATAATCGTATTGAAGGACGATAATTATTCAAATTTGCCTTGACACAACAAAGTCTAATGAGAGAATTATCCTTTTTAATTCTAGAATTATAAGGTACCTAATTTTCCTTGAGTAGATCAGTTCTCGATTAATAATCATTTATGATTTTCAAAACGGATCTGGCGATTTTTCACTAGTGAACACAAAAATTGTGTTCTTAATAGCTCATTCTGGAAAATCAATACCCATTCTCACATTCCAGAGAAAAAATATAAACTCTACTTTAAGGATCGCAAATCTTGGATATAACACTTTAGATGATATGGCAGGGATAATCGTATTGAAGGACGATAATTATTCAAATTTGCCTTGACACAACAAAGTCTAATGAGAGAATTATCCTTTTTAATTCTGGAATTTTAAGGTACCTAATTTGCCTTGAGTAGAGCAGTTCTCGATTAATAATCATTTATGATTTTCAAAACGGATCTGGCGATATTTCACTAGTGAACACAAAAATTGTGTTCTAAAATGCTCAATCTGGAAAATCAATACCCATTCTCACATTCCAGAGAAAAAATATAAACTCTACTTTAAGGATCGCAACTCTTGGATATAACACTTTAGATGATATGGCAGGGATAATCGTATTGAAGGACGATAATTATTCAAATTTTCCTTGACACAACAAAGTCTAATGAGAGAATTATCCTTTTTAATTCTAGAATTATAAGGTACCTAATTTGCCTTGAGTAGATCAGTTCTCGATTAATAATCATTTATGATTTTCAAAACGGATCTGGCGATTTTTGACTAGTGAACACAAAAATTGTGTTCTAAAATGATCATTTTGGAAAATCAATACCCATTCTCACATTCCAGAGAAAAAATATAAATTCTAATTTTAGGAGCGCAATTCTTGGAATTAACACCTTAGAAGATATGGAAGGGATCATCGATTTGAAGAACGATAATTATTTAAATTTTTCCTTACACAACAAAGAGTAATGTGAGAATTAACCTTTTTAATTCTAGAATAAAAAAGTACCTAATTTGCATTGAGTAGATCATTTCTCGATTAATAATCATTTATGATTTTCAAAACGGATCTGGCGATTTTTCACTAGTGAACACAAAAATTGGGTTCTTAATCGCTCAATCTGGAAAATCAATACCCATTCTCACATTCCAGAGAAAAAATATAAACTCTACTTTAAGGATCGCAACTCTTGGATATAACACTTTAGATGATATGGCAGGGATAATCGTATTGAAGGACGATAATTATTCAAATTTGCCTTGACACAACAAAGTCTAATGAGAGAATTATCCTTTTTAATTCTAGAATTATAAGGTACCTAATTTGCCTTGAGTAGATCAGTTCTCGATTAATAATCATTTATGATTTTCAAAACTAATCTGGCGATTTTTCACTAGTGAACACAAAAATTGTGTTCTAAAATGCTCATTCTGGGAAATCAATACCCATTCTCACATTCCAGAGAAAAAATATAAACTCTACTTTAAGGATCGCAACTCTTGGATATAACACTTTAGATGATATGGCAGGGATAATCGTATTGAAGGACGATAATTATTCAAATTTGCCTTGACACAACAAAGTCTAATGAGAGAATTATCCTTTTTAATTCTAGAATTATAAGGTACCTAATTTGCCTTGAGTAGAGCAGTTCTCGATTAATAATCATTTATGATTTTCAAAACGGATCTGGCGATTTTTCACTAGTGAACACAAAAATTGTGTTCTAAAATGCTCAATCTGGAAAATCAATACCCATTCTCACATTCCAGAGAAAAAATATAAACTCTACTTTAAGGATCGCAACTCTTGGATATAACACTTTAGATGATATGGCAGGGATAATCGTATTGAAGGACGATAATTATTCAAATTTGCCTTGACACAACAAAGTCTAATGAGAGAATTATCCTATTTAATTCTAGAATTATAAGGTACCTAATTTGCCTTGAGTAGATCAGTTCTCGATTAATAATCATTTATGATTTTCAAAACGGATCTGGCGATTTTTCACTAGTGAACACAAAAATTGTGTTCTTCATAGCTCATTCTGGAAAATCAATACCCATTCTCACATTCCAGAGAAAAAATATAAACTCTACTTTAAGGATCGCAACTCTTGGATATAACACTTTAGATGATATGGCAGGGATAATCGTATTGAAGGGCGATAATTATTCAAATTTGCCTTGACACAACAAAGTCTAATGAGAGAATTATCCTTTTTAATTCTAGAATTATAAGATACCTAATTTTCCTTGAGTAGATCAGTTCTCGATTAATAATCATTTATGATTTTCAAAACGGATCTGGCGATTTTTCACTAGTGAACACAAAAATTGTGTTCTTAATAGCTCATTCTGGAAAATCAATACCCATTCTCACATTCCAGAGAAAAAATATAAACTCTACTTTAAGGATCGCAAATCTTGGATATAACACTTTAGATGATATGGCAGGGATAATCGTATTGAAGGACGATAATTATTCAAATTTGCCTTGACACAACAAAGTCTAATGAGAGAATTATCCTTTTTAATTCTGGAATTTTAAGGTACCTAATTTGCCTTGAGTAGAGCAGTTCTCGGTTAATAATCATTTATGATTTTCAAAACGGATCTGGCGATATTTCACTAGTGAACACAAAAATTGTGTTCTAAAATGCTCAATCTGGAAAATCAATACCCATTCTCACATTCCAGAGAAAAAATATAAACTCTACTTTAAGGATCGTAACTCTTGGATATAACACTTTAGATGATATGGCAGGGATAATCGTATTGAAGGACGATAATTATTCAAATTTTCCTTGACACAACAAAGTCTAATGAGAGAATTATCCTTTTTAATTCTAGAATTATAAGGTACCTAATTTGCCTTGAGTAGATCAGTTCTCGATTAATAATCATTTATGATTTTCAAAACGGATCTGGCGATTTTTGACTAGTGAACACAAAAATTGTGTTCTAAAATGATCATTTTGGAAAATCAATACCCATTCTCACATTCCAGAGAAAAAATATAAATTCTAATTTTAGGAGCGCAATTCTTGGAATTAACACTTTAGAAGATATGGAAGGGATCATCGATTTGAAGAACGATAATTATTTAAATTTGTCCTTACACAACAAAGAGTAATGTGAGAATTAACCTTTTTAATTCTAGAATAAAAAAGTACCTAATTTGCATTGAGTAGATCATTTCTCGATTAATAATCATTTATGATTTTCAAAACGGATCTGGCGATTTTTCACTAGTGAACACAAAAATTGGGTTCTTAATAGCTCAATCTGGAAAATCAATACCCATTCTCACATTCCAGAGAAAAAATATAAACTCTACTTTAAGGATCGCAACTCTTGGATATAACACTTTAGATGATATGGCAGGGATAATCGTATTGAAGGACGATAATTATTCAAATTTGCCTTGACACAACAAAGTCTAATGAGAGAATTATCCTTTTTAATTCTAGAATTATAAGGTACCTAATTTGCCTTGAGTAGATCAGTTCTCGATTAATAATCATTTATGATTTTCAAAACTAATCTGGCGATTTTTCACTAGTGAACACAAAAATTGTGTTCTAAAATGCTCATTCTGGAAAATCAATACCCATTCTCACATTCCAGAGAAAAAATATAAACTCTACTTTAAGGATCGCAACTCTTGGATATAACACTTTAGATGATATGGCAGGGATAATCGTATTGAAGGACGATAATTATTCAAATTTGCCTTGACACAACAAAGTCTAATGAGAGAATTATCCTTTTTAATTCTAGAATTATAAGGTACCTAATTTGCCTTGAGTAGAGCAGTTCTCGATTAATAATCATTTATGATTTTCAAAACGGATCTGGCGATTTTTCACTAGTGAACACAAAAATTGTGTTCTAAAATGCTCAATCTGGAAAATCAATACCCATTCTCACATTCCAGAGAAAAAATATAAACTCTACTTTAAGGATCGCAACTCTTGGATATAACACTTTAGATGATATGGCAGGGATAATCGTATTGAAGGACGATAATTATTCAAATTTTCTTGACACAACAAAGTCTAATGAGAGAATTATCCTATTTAATTCTAGAATTATAAGGTACCTAATTTGCCTTGAGTAGATCAGTTCTCGATTAATAATCATTTATGATTTTCAAAACGGATCTGGCGATTTTTCACTAGTGAACACAAAAATTGTGTTCTTCATAGCTCATTCTGGAAAATCAATACCCATTCTCACATTCCAGAGAAAAAATATAAACTCTACTTTAAGGATCGCAACTCTTGGATATAACACTTTAGATGATATGGCAGGGATAATCGTATTGAAGGGCGATAATTATTCAAATTTGCCTTGACACAACAAAGTCTAATGAGAGAATTACCCTTTTTAATTCTAGAATTATAAGGTACCTAATTTGCCTTGAGTAGATCAGTTCTCGATTAATAATCATTTATGATTTTCAAAACGGATCTGGCGATTTTTCACTAGTGAACACAAAAATTGTGTTCTAAAATGCTCATTCTGGAAAATCAATACCCATTCTCACATTCCAGAGAAAAAATATAAACTCTACTTTAAGGATCGCAACTCTTGGATATAACACTTTAGATGATATGGCAGGGATAATCGTATTGAAGGACGATAATTATTCAAATTTGCCTTGACACAACAAAGTCTAATGAGAGAATTATCCTTTTTAATTCTAGAATTATAAGGTACCTAATTTGCCTTGAGTAGATCAGTTCTCGATTAATAATCATTTATGATTTTCAAAACGGATCTGGCGATTTTTCACTAGTGAACACAAAAATTGTTTTCTTAATAGCTCATCCTGGAAAATCAATACCCATTCTCACATTCCAGAGAAAAAATATAAACTCTACTTTAAGGATCGCAACTCTTGGATATAACACTTTAGATGATATGGCAGGGATAATCGTATTGAAGGACGATAATTATTCAAATTAGCCTTGACACAACAAAGTCTAATGAGAGAATTATCCTTTTTAATTCTAGAATTATAAGGTACCCAATTTGCCTTGAGTAGATCAGTTCTCGATTAATAATCATTTATGATTTTCAAAACGGATCTGGCGATTTTTCACTAGTAAACACAAAAATTGTGTTCTAAAATGCTCATTCTGGAAAATCAATACCCATTCTCACATTCCAGAGAAAAAATATAAACTCTACTTTAAGGATCGCAACTCTTGGATATAACACTTTAGATGATATGGCAGGGATAATCGTATTGAAGGACGATAATTATTCAAATTTGCCTTGACACAACAAAGTCTAATGAGAGAATTATCCTTTTTAATTCTAGAATTATAAGGTACCTAATTTGCGTTGAGTAGAGCAGTTCTCGATTAATAATCATTTATGATTTTCAAAACGGATCTGGCGATTTTTCACTAGTGAACACAAAAATTGTGTTCTAAAATGCTCAATCTGGAAAATCAATACCCATTCTCACATTCCAGAGAAAAAATATAAACTCTACTTTAAGGATCGCAACTCTTGGATATAACACTTTAGATGATATGGAAGGGATAATCGTATTGAAGAACGATAATTATTCAAATTTGCCTTGACACAACAAAGTCTAATGAGAGAATTATCCTTTTTAATTCTAGAATTATAAGGTACCTAATTTGCCTTGAGTAGATCAGTTCTCGTTTAATAATCATTTATGATTTTCAAAACGGATCTGGCGATTTTTCACTAGTGTACAAAAAAATTGTGTTCTTAATAGCTCATTCTGGAAAATCAGTACCCATTCTCACATTCCAGAGAAAAAATATAATCTCTACTTTAAGGATCGCAACTCTTGGATATAACACTTTAGAAGATATGGCAGGGATAATCGTATTGAAGGACGATAATTATTCAAATTTGCCTTGACACAACAAAGTCTAATGAGAGAATTATCCTATTTAATTCTAGAATTATAAGGTACCTAATTTGCCTTGAGTAGATCAGTTCTCGATTAATAATCATTTATGATTTTCAAAACGGATCTGGCGATTTTTCACTAGTGAACAAAAAAATTGTGTTCTTAATAGCTCATTCTGGAAAATCAATACCCATTCTCACATTCCAGAGAAAAAATATAAACTCTACTTTAAGGATCGCAACTCTTGGATATAACACTTTAGATGATATGGCAGGGATAATCGTATTGAAGGGCGATAATTATTCAAATATTCCTTGACACAACAAAGTCTAATGAGAGAATTATCCTTTTTAATTCTAGAATTATAAGGTACCTAATTTGCCTTGAGTAGATCAGTTCTCGATTAATAATCATTTATGATTTTCAAAACGGATCTGGCGATTTTTCACTAGTGAACACAAAAATTGTGTTCTAAAATGCTCATTCTGGAATTCAATACCCATTCTCACATTCCAGAGAAAAAATATAAACTCTACTTTAAGGATCGCAATTCTTGGAATTAACACTTTAGAAGATATGGAAGGGATCATCGATTTGAAGAACGATGATTTTTTAAATTTGTCCTTACACAACAAAGAGTGAGGAGAGAATTAACCTTTTTAATTCTAGAATAAAAAAGTACCTAATTTGCATTGAGTAGATCATTTCTCGATTAATAATCATTTATGATTTTCAAAACGGATCTGGCGATTTTTCACTAGTGAACACAAAAATTGGGTTCTTAATAGCTCATTCTGGAAAATCAATACCCATTCTCACATTCCAGAGAAAAAATATAAACTCTACTTTAAGGATCGCAACTCTTGGATATAACACTTTAGATGATATGGCAGGGATAATCGTATTGAAGGACGATAATTATTCAAATTTGCCTTGACACAACAAAGTCTAATGAGAGAATTATCCTTTTTAATTCTAGAATTATAATGTATCTAATTTGCCTTGAGTGGATCAGTTCTCGATTAATAATCATTTATGATTTTCAAAACTAATCTGGCGATTTTTCACTAGTGAACACAAAAATTGTGTTCTAAAATGCTCATTCTGGAAAATCAATACCCATTCTCACATTCCAGAGAAAAAATATAAACTCTACTTTAAGGATCGCAACTCTTGGATATAACACTTTAGATGATATGGCAGGGATAATCGTATTGAAGGACGATAATTATTCAAATTTGCCTTGACACAACAAAGTCTAATGAGAGAATTATCCTTTTTAATTCTAGAATTATAAGGTACCTAATTTGTCTTGAGTAGAGCAGTTCTCGATTAATAATCATTTATGATTTTCAAAACGGATCTGGCGATTTTTCACTAGTGAACACAAAAATTGTGTTCTAAAATGCTCAATCTGGAAAATCAATACCCATTCTCACATTCCAGAGAAAAAATATAAACTCTACTTTAAGGATCGCAACTCTTGGATATAACACTTTAGATGATATGGCAGGGATAATCGTATTGAATGGCGATAATTATTCAAATTTGCCTTGACACAACAAAGTCTAATGAGAGAATTATCCTTTTTAATTCTAGAATTATGAGGTACCTAATTTGCCTTGAGTAGATCAGTTCTCGATTAATAATCATATATGATTTTCAAAACGGATCTGGCGATTTTTCACTAGTGAACACAAAAATTGTGTTCTTAATAGCTCATTCTGGAAAAACAGTACCCATTCTCATATTCCAGAGAAAAAATATAAACTCTACTTTAAGGATCGCAACTCTTGGATATAACACTTTAGATGATATGGCAGGGATAATCGTATTGAAGGACGATAATTATTCAAATTTGCCTTGACACAACAAAGTCTAATGAGAGAATTATCCTTTTTAATTCTAGAATTATAATGTATCTAATTTGCCTTGAGTGGATCAGTTCTCGATTAATAATCATTTATGATTTTCAAAACTAATCTGGCGATTTTTCACTAGTGAACACAAAAATTGTGTTCTAAAATGCTCATTCTGGAAAATCAATACCCATTCTCACATTCCAGAGAAAAAATATAAACTCTACTTTAAGGATCGCAACTCTTGGATATAACACTTTAGATGATATGGCAGGGATAATCGTATTGAAGGACGATAATTATTCAAATTTGCCTTGACACAACAAAGTCTAATGAGAGAATTATCCTTTTTAATTCTAGAATTATAAGGTACCTAATTTGCCTTGAGTAGAGCAGTTCTCGATTAATAATCATTTATGATTTTCAAAACGGATCTGGCGATTTTTCACTAGTGAACACAAAAATTGTGTTCTAAAATGCTCAATCTGGAAAATCAATAACCATTCTCACATTCCAGAGAAAAAATATAAACTCTACTTTAAGGATCAAAACTCTTGGATATAACATTTTAGATGATATGGCAGGGATAATCGTATTGAAGAACGATAATTATTCAAATTTACCTTGACACAACAAAGTCTAATGAGAGAATTATCCTTTTTAATTCTAGAATTATAAGGTACCTAATTTGCCTTGAGTAGATCAGTTCTCGATTAATAATCATTTATGATTTTCAAAACGGATCTGGCGATTTTTCACTAGTGAACACAAAAATTGTGTTCTTAATAGCTCATTCAGGAAAATCAGTACCCATTCTTACATTCCAGAGAAAAAATATAAACTCTACTTTAAGGATCGCAACTCTTGGATATAACACTTTAGATGATATGGCAGTGATAATCGTAATTGAAGGACGATAATTATTCAAATTTGCCTTGACACAACAAAGTCTAATGAGAGAATTATCCTTTTTAATTCTAGAATTATAAGGTACCTAATTTGCCTTGAGTAGATCAGTTCTCGATTAAACATCATATATGATTTTCAAAACGGATCTGGCGATTTTTCACTAGTGAAAACAAAAATTGTGTTCTAAAATGCTCATTCTGGAAAATCAATACCCATTCTCACATTCCAGAGAAAAAATATAAACTCTACTTTAAGGATCGCAACTCTTGGATATAACACTTTAGATGATATGGCAGGGATAATCGTATTGAAGGACGATAATTATTCAAATTTGCCTTGACACAACAAAGTCTAATGAGAGAATTATCCTATTTAATTCTAGAATTATAAGGTACCTAATTTGCCTTGAGTAGATCAGTTCTCGATTAATAATCATTTATGATTTTCAAAACGGATCTGGCGATTTTTCACTAGTGAACACAAAAATTTTGTTCTTAATAGCTCATTCTGGAAAATCAATACCCATTCTCACATTCCAGAGAAAAAATATAAACTCTACTTTAAGGATCGCAACTCTTGGATATAACACTTTAGATGATATGGCAGGGATAATCGTATTGAAGGACGATAATTATTCAAATTTGCCTTGACACAACAAAGTCTAATGAGAGAATTATCCTTTTTAATTCTAGAATTATAAGGTACCTAATTTGCCTTGAGTAGAGCAGTTCTCGATTAATAATCATTTATGATTTTCAAAACGGATCTGGCGATTTTTCACTAGTGAAAACAAAAATTGTGTTCTAAAATGCTCATTCTGGAAAATCAATACCCATTCTCACATTCCAGAGAAAAAATATAAACTCTACTTTAAGGATCGCAACTCTTGGATATAACACTTTAGATGATATGGCAGGGATAATCGTATTGAAGGACGATAATTATTCAAATTTGCCTTGACACAACAAAGTCTAATGAGAGAATTATCCTATTTAATTCTAGAATTATAAGGTACCTAATTTGCCTTGAGTAGATCAGTTCTCGATTAATAATCATTTATGATTTTCAAAACGGATCTGGCGATTTTTCACTAGTGAACACAAAAATTTTGTTCTTAATAGCTCATTCTGGAAAATCAATACCCATTCTCACATTCCAGAGAAAAAATATAAACTCTACTTTAAGGATCGCAACTCTTGGATATAACACTTTAGATGATATGGCAGGGATAATCGTATTGAAGGACGATAATTATTCAAATTTGCCTTGACACAACAAAGTCTAATGAGA
The DNA here is from genome assembly GCA_963169105.1 of Ceriagrion tenellum. NCBI lineage: Eukaryota > Metazoa > Arthropoda > Insecta > Odonata > Coenagrionidae > Ceriagrion > Ceriagrion tenellum. The sequence goes on along the minus strand of OY720639.1, from coordinate 7,232,313 downwards.
GAATTATCCTTTTTAATTCTAGAATTATAAGGTACCTAATTTGCCTTGAGTAGATCAGTTCTCGATTAATAATCATTTATGATTTTCAAAACGGATCTGGCGATTTTTCACTAGTGAACACAAAAATTGTGTTCTTAATAGCTCATTCTGGAAAATCAGTAATTGTAATCAGTAATCAGTAAAAATTGTGTTCTAAAATGCTCATTCTGGAAAATCAATACCCATTCTCACATTCCAGAGAAAAAATATAAACTCTACTTTAAGGATCGCAACTCTTGGATATAACACTTTAGATGATATGGCAGTGATAATCGTAATTGAAGGACGATAATTATTCAAATTTGCCTTGACACAACAAAGTCTAATGAGAGAATTATCCTTTTTAATTCTAGAATTATAAGGTACCTAATTTGCCTTGAGTAGATCAGTTCTCGATTAATAATCATATATGATTTTCAAAACGGATCTGGCGATTTTTCACTAGTGAACACAACAATTGTGTTCTTAATAGCTCATTCTGGAAAATCAGTACCCATTCTCACATTCCAGAGAAAAAATATAAACTCTACTTTAAGGATCGCAACTCTTGGATATAACACTTTAGATGATATGGCAGGGATAATCGTATTGAAGGACGATAATTATTCAAATTTGCCTTGACACAACAAAGTCTAATGAGAGAATTATCCTATTTAATTCTAGAATTATAAGGTACCTAATTTGCCTTGAGTAGATCAGTTCTCGATTAATAATCATATATGATTTTCAAAACGGATCTGGCGATTTTTCACTAGTGAACACAAAAATTGTGTTCTAAAATGCTCATTCTGGAAAATCAATACCCATTCTCACATTCCAGAGAAAAAATATAAACTCTACTTTAAGGATCGCAACTTTTGGATATAACACTTTAGATGATATGGCAGGGATAATCGTATTGAAGGACGATAATTATTCAAATTTGCCTTGACACAACAAAGTCTAATGAGAGAATTATCCTATTTAATTCTAGAATTATAAGGTACCTAATTAGCCTTGAGTAGATCAGTTCTCGATTAATAATCATTTATGATTTTCAAAACGGATCTGGCGATTTTTCACTAGTGAACACAAAAATTTTGTTCTTATTAGCTCATTCTGGAAAATCAATACCCATTCTCACATTCCAGAGAAAAAATATAAACTCTACTTTAAGGATCGCAACTCTTGGATATAACACTTTAGATGATATGGCAGGGATAATCGTATTGAAGGACGATAATTATTCAAATTTGCCTTGACACAACAAAGTCTAATGAGAGAATTATCCTTTTTAATTCTAGAATTATAAGGTACCTAATTTGCCTTGAGTAGATCAGTTCTCGATTAATAATCATTTATGATTTTCAAAACGGATCTGGCGATTTTTCACTAGTGAACACAAAAATTGTGTTCTAAAATGCTCAATCTGGAAAATCAATAACCATTCTCACATTCCAGAGAAAAAATATAAACTCTACTTTAAGGATCAAAACTCTTGGATATAACATTTTAGATGATATGGCAGGGATAATCGTATTGAAGAACGATAATTATTCAAATTTACCTTGACACAACAAAGTCTAATGAGAGAATTATCCTTTTTAATTCTAGAATTATAAGGTACCTAATTTGCCTTGAGTAGATCAGTTCTCGATTAATAATCATTTATGATTTTCAAAACGGATCTGGCGATTTTTCACTAGTGAACACAAAAATTGTGTTCTTAATAGCTCATTCAGGAAAATCAGTACCCATTCTCACATTCCAGAGAAAAAATATAAACTCTACTTTAAGGATCGCAACTTTTGGATATAACACTTTAGATGATATGGCAGGGATAATCGTATTGAAGGACGATAATTATTCAAATTTGCCTTGACACAACAAAGTCTAATGAGAGAATTATCCTTTTTAATTCTAGAATTATAAGGTACCTAATTTGCCTTGAGTAGATCAGTTCTCGATTAATAATCATTTATGATTTTCAAAACGGATCTGGCGATTTTTCACTAGTGAACAAACAAATTGTGTTCTTAATAGCTCATTCTGGAAAATCAGTACCCATTCTCACATTCCAGAGAAAAAATATAAACTCTACTTTAAGGATCGCAACTCTTGGATATAACACTTTAGATGATATGGCAGGGATAATCGTATTGAAGGACGATAATTATTCAAATTTGCCTTGACACAACAAAGTCTAATGAGAGAATTATCCTATTTAATTCTAGAATTATAAGGTACCTAATTTGCCTTGAGTAGATCAGTTCTCGATTAATAATCATTTATGATTTTCAAAACGGATCTGGCGATTTTTCACTAGTGAACACAAAAATTGTGTTCTTAATAGCTCATTCTGGAAAATCAATACCCATTATCACATTCCAGAGAAAAAATATAAACTCTACTTTAAGGATCGCAAATCTTGGATATAACACTTTAGATGATATGGCAGGGATAATCGTATTGAAGGGCGATAATTATTCAAATTTGCCTTGACACAACAAAGTCTAATGAGAGAATTATCCTTTTTAATTCTAGAATTATAAGGTACCTAATTTGCCTTGAGTAGAGCAGTTCTCGATTAATAATCATTTATGATTTTCAAAACGGATCTGGCGATTTTTCACTAGTGAACACAAAAATTGTGTTCTAAAATGCTCAATCTGGAAAATCAATAACCATTCTCACATTCCAGAGAAAAAATATAAACTCTACTTTAAGGATCAAAACTCTTGGATATAACATTTTAGATGATATGGCAGGGATAATCGTATTGAAGAACGATAATTATTCAAATTTGCCTTGACACAACAAAGTCTAATGAGAGAATTATCCTTTTTAATTCTAGAATTATAAGGTACCTAATTTGCCTTGAGTAGATCAGTTCTCGATTAATAATCATTTATGATTTTCAAAACGGATCTGGCGATTTTTCACTAGTGAACACAAAAATTGTGTTCTTAATAGCTCATTCTGGAAAATCAGTACCCATTCTCACATTCCAGAGAAAAAATATAAACTCTACTTTAAGGATCGCAACTCTTGGATATAACACTTTAGATGATATGGCAGGGATAATCGTATTGAAGGACGATAATTATTCAAATTTGCCTTGACACAACAAAGTCTAATGAGAGAATTATCCTTTTTAATTCTAGAATTATAAGGTACCTAATTTGCCTTGAGTAGATCAGTTCTCGATTAATAATCATTTATGATTTTCAAAACGGATCTGGCGATTTTTCACTAGTGAACACAAAAATTGTGTTCTAAAATGCTCATTCTGGAAAATCAATACCCATTCTCACATTCCAGAGAAAAAATATAAACTCTACTTTAAGGATCGCAACTCTTGGATATAACACTTTAGATGATATGGCAGGGATAATCGTATTGAAGGACGATAATTATTCAAATTTGCCTTGACACAACAAAGTCTAATGAGAGAATTATCCTTTTTAATTCTAGAATTATAAGGTACCTAATTTGCCTTGAGTAGATCAGTTCTCGATTAATAATCATTTATGATTTTCAAAACTAATCTGGCAATTTTTCACTAGTGAACACAAAAATTGTGTTCTTAATAGCTCAATCTGGAAAATCAATACCCATTCTCACTTTCCAGAGAAAAAATATAAACTCTACTTTAAGGATCGCAACTCTTGGATATAACACTTTAGATGATATGGCAGGGATAATCGTATTGAAGGACGATAATTATTCAAATTTGCCTTGACACAACAAAGTCTAATGAGAGAATTATCCTTTTTAATTCTAGAATTATAAGGTACCCAATTTGCCTTGAGTAGATCAGTTCTCGATTAATAATAATTTATGATTTTCAAAACGGATCTGGCGATTTTTCACTAGTGAACACAAAAATTGTGTTCTTAATAGCTCATTCTGGAAAATCAATACCCATTCTCACATTCCAGAGAAAAAATATAACCTCTACTTTAAGGATCGCAACTCTTGGATATAACACTTTAGATGATATGGCAGGGATAATCGTATTGAAGGACGATAATTATTCAAATTTGCCTTGACACAACAAAGTCTAATGAGAGAATTATCCTTTTTAATTCTAGAATTATAAGGTACCTAATTTGCCTTGAGTAGATCAGTTCTCGATTAATAATCATTTATGATTTTCAAAACGGATCTGGCGATTTTTCACTAGTGAACACAAAAATTGTGTTCTTAATAGCTCATTCTGGAAAATCAATACCCATTCTCACATTCCAGAGAAAAAATATAAACTCTACTTTAAGGATCGACTCTTGGATATAACACTTTAGATGATATGGCAGGGATAATCGTATTGAAGAACGATAATTATTCAAATTTGCCTTGACACAACAAAGTCTAATGAGAGAATTATCCTATTTAATTCTAGAATTATAAGGTACCTAATTTGCCTTGAGTAGATCAGTTCTCGATTAATAATCATTTATGATTTTCAAAACGGATCTGGCGATTTTTCACTAGTGAACACAAAAATTGTGTTCTTAATAGCTCATTCTGGAAAATCAATACCCATTATCACATTCCAGAGAAAAAATATAAACTCTACTTTAAGGATCGCAAATCTTGGATATAACACTTTAGATGATATGGCAGGGATAATCGTATTGAAGGGCGATAATTATTCAAATTTGCCTTGACACAACAAAGTCTAATGAGAGAATTATCCTTTTTAATTCTAGAATTATAAGGTACCTAATTTGCCTTGAGTAGATCAGTTCTCGATTAATAATCATTTATGATTTTCAAAACGGATCTGGCGATTTTTCACTAGTGAACACAAAAATTGTGTTCTAAAATGCTCATTCTGGAAAATCAATACCCATTCTCACATTCCAGAGAAAAAATATAAACTCTACTTTAAGGATCGCAACTCTTGGATATAACACTTTAGATGATATGGCAGGGATAATCTTATTGAAGGGCGATAATTATTCAAATTTGCCTTGACACAACAAAGTCTAATGAGAGAATTATCCTTTTTAATTCTAGAATTATAAGGTACCTAATTTGCCTTGAGTAGAGCAGTTCTCGATTAATAATCATTTATGATTTTCAAAACGGATCTGGCGATTTTTCACTAGTGAACACAAAAATTGTGTTCTAAAATGATCCATCTGGAAAATCAATACCCATTCTCACATTCCAGAGAAAAAATATAAACTCTACTTTAAGGATCGCAACTCTTGGATATAACACTTTAGATGATATGGCAGGGATAATCGTATTGAAGGACGATAATTATTCAAATTTGCCTTGACACAACAAAGTCTAATGAGAGAATTATCCTTTTTAATTCTAGAATTATAAGGTACCTAATTTTCCTTGAGTAGATCAGTTCTCGATTAATAATCATTTATGATTTTCAAAACGGATCTGGCGATTTTTCACTAGTGAACACAAAAATTGTGTTCTTAATAGCTCATTCTGGAAAATCAATACCCATTCTCACATTCCAGAGAAAAAATATAAACTCTACTTTAAGGATCGCAACTCTTGGATATAACACTTTAGATGATATGGCAGGGATAATCGTATTGAAGGACGATAATTATTCAAATTTTCCTTGACACAACAAAGTCTAATGAGAGAATTATCCTTTTTAATTCTAGAATTATAAGGTACCTAATTTGCCTTGAGTAGATCAGTTCTCGATTAATAATCATTTATGATTTTCAAAACGGATCTGGCGATTTTTGACTAGTGAACACAAAAATTGTGTTCTAAAATGATCATTTTGGAAAATCAATACCCATTCTCACATTCCAGAGAAAAAATATAAATTCTAATTTTAGGAGCGCAATTCTTGGAATTAACACTTTAGAAGATATGGAAGGGATCATCGATTTGAAGAACGATAATTATTTAAATTTGTCCTTACACAACAAAGAGTAATGTGAGAATTAACCTTTTTAATTCTAGAATAAAAAAGTACCTAATTTGCATTGAGTAGATCATTTCTCGATTAATAATCATTTATGATTTTCAAAACGGATCTGGCGATTTTTCACTAGTGAACACAAAAATTGGGTTCTTCATAGCTCAATCTGGAAAATCAATACCCATTCTCACATTCCAGAGAAAAAATATAAACTCTACTTTAAGGATCGCAACTCTTGGATATAACACTTTAGATGATATGGCAGGGATAATCGTATTGAAGGACGATAATTATTCAAATTTGCCTTGACACAACAAAGTCTAATGAGAGAATTATCCTTTTTAATTCTAGAATTATAAGGTACCTAATTTGCCTTGAGTAGATCAGTTCTCGATTAATAATCATTTATGATTTTCAAAACTAATCTGGCGATTTTTCACTAGTGAACACAAAAATTGTGTTCTAAAATGCTCATTCTGGAAAATCAATACCCATTCTCACATTCCAGAGAAAAAATATAAACTCTACTTTAAGGATCGCAACTCTTGGATATAACACTTTAGATGATATGGCAGGGATAATCGTATTGAAGGACGATAATTATTCAAATTTGCCTTGACACAACAAAGTCTAATGAGAGAATTATCCTTTTTAATTCTAGAATTATAAGGTACCTAATTTGCCTTGAGTAGAGCAGTTCTCGATTAATAATCATTTATGATTTTCAAAACGGATCTGGCGATTTTTCACTAGTGAACACAAAAATTGTGTTCTAAAATGCTCAATCTGGAAAATCAATACCCATTCTCACATTCCAGAGAAAAAATATAAACTCTACTTTAAGGATCGCAACTCTTGGATATAACACTTTAGATGATATGGCAGGGATAATCGTATTGAAGGACGATAATTATTCAAATTTGCCTTGACACAACAAAGTCTAATGAGAGAATTATCCTATTTAATTCTAGAATTATAAGGTACCTAATTTGCCTTGAGTAGATCAGTTCTCGATTAATAATCATTTATGATTTTCAAAACGGATCTGGCGATTTTTCACTAGTGAACACAAAAATTGTGTTCTTCATAGCTCATTCTGGAAAATCAATACCCATTCTCACATTCCAGAGAAAAAATATAAACTCTACTTTAAGGATCGCAACTCTTGGATATAACACTTTAGATGATATGGCAGGGATAATCGTATTGAAGGGCGATAATTATTCAAATTTGCCTTGACACAACAAAGTCTAATGAGAGAATTATCCTTTTTAATTCTAGAATTATAAGGTACCTAATTTTCCTTGAGTAGATCAGTTCTCGATTAATAATCATTTATGATTTTCAAAACGGATCTGGCGATTTTTCACTAGTGAACACAAAAATTGTGTTCTTAATAGCTCATTCTGGAAAATCAATACCCATTCTCACATTCCAGAGAAAAAATATAAACTCTACTTTAAGGATCGCAAATCTTGGATATAACACTTTAGATGATATGGCAGGGATAATCGTATTGAAGGACGATAATTATTCAAATTTGCCTTGACACAACAAAGTCTAATGAGAGAATTATCCTTTTTAATTCTGGAATTTTAAGGTACCTAATTTGCCTTGAGTAGAGCAGGTCTCGATTAATAATCATTTATGATTTTCAAAACGGATCTGGCGATATTTCACTAGTGAACACACAAATTGTGTTCTAAAATGCTCAATCTGGAAAATCAATACCCATTCTCACATTCCAGAGAAAAAATATAAACTCTACTTTAAGGATCGCAACTCTTGGATATAACACTTTAGATGATATGGCAGGGATAATCGTATTGAAGGACGATAATTATTCAAATTTTCCTTGACACAACAAAGTCTAATGAGAGAATTATCCTTTTTAATTCTAGAATTATAAGGTACCTAATTTGCCTTGAGTAGATCAGTTCTCGATTAATAATCATTTATGATTTTCAAAACGGATCTGGCGATTTTTGACTAGTGAACACAAAAATTGTGTTCTAAAATGATCATTTTGGAAAATCAATACCCATTCTCACATTCCAGAGAAAAAATATAAATTCTAATTTTAGGAGCGCAATTCTTGGAATTAACACTTTAGAAGATATGGAAGGGATCATCGATTTGAAGAACGATAATTATTTAAATTTGTCCTTACACAACAAAGAGTAATGTGAGAATTAACCTTTTTAATTCTAGAATAAAAAAGTACCTAATTTGCATTGAGTAGATCATTTCTCGATTAATAATCATTTATGATTTTCAAAACGGATCTGGCGATTTTTCACTAGTGAACACAAAAATTGGGTTCTTAATAGCTCAATCTGGAAAATCAATACCCATTCTCACATTCCAGAGAAAAAATATAAACTCTACTTTAAGGATCGCAACTCTTGGATATAACACTTTAGATGATATGGCAGGGATAATCGTATTGAAGGACGATAATTATTCAAATTTGCCTTGACACAACAAAGTCTAATGAGAGAATTATCCTTTTTAATTCTAGAATTATAAGGTACCTAATTTGCCTTGAGTAGATCAGTTCTCGATTAATAATCATTTATGATTTTCAAAACTAATCTGGCGATTTTTCACTAGTGAACACAAAAATTGTGTTCTAAAATGCTCATTCTGGAAAATCAATACCCATTCTCACATTCCAGAGAAAAAATATAAACTCTACTTTAAGGATCGCAACTCTTGGATATAACACTTTAGATGATATGGCAGGGATAATCGTATTGAAGGACGATAATTATTCAAATTTGCCTTGACACAACAAAGTCTAATGAGAGAATTATCCTTTTTAATTCTAGAATTATAAGGTACCTAATTTGCCTTGAGTAGAGCAGTTCTCGATTAATAATCATTTATGATTTTCAAAACGGATCTGGCGATTTTTCACTAGTGAACACAAAAATTGTGTTCTAAAATGCTCAATCTGGAAAATCAATACCCATTCTCACATTCCAGAGAAAAAATATAAACTCTACTTTAAGGATCGCAACTCTTGGATATAACACTTTAGATGATATGGCAGGGATAATCGTATTGAAGGACGATAATTATTCAAATTTGCCTTGACACAACAAAGTCTAATGAGAGAATTATCCTTTTTAATTCTAGAATTATAAGGTACCTAATTTGCCTTGAGTAGAGCAGTTCTCGATTAATAATCATTTATGATTTTCAAAACGGATCTGGCGATTTTTCACTAGTGAACACAAAAATTGTGTTCTAAAATGCTCAATCTGGAAAATCAATACCCATTCTCACATTCCAGAGAAAAAATATAAACTCTACTTTAAGGATCGCAACTCTTGGATATAACACTTTAGATGATATGGCAGGGATAATCGTATTGAATGGCGATAATTATTCAAATTTGCCTTGACACAACAAAGTCTAATGAGAGAATTACCCTTTTTAATTCTAGAATTATAAGGTACCTAATTTGCCTTGAGTAGATCAGTTCTCGATTAATAATCATTTATGATTTTCAAAACGGATCTGGCGATTTTTCACTAGTGAACACAAAAATTGTGTTCTAAAATGCTCATTCTGGAAAATCAATACCCATTCTCACATTCCAGAGAAAAAATATAAACTCTACTTTAAGGATCGCAACTCTTGGATATAACACTTTAGATGATATGGCAGGGATAATCGTATTGAAGGACGATAATTATTCAAATTTGCCTTGACACAACAAAGTCTAATGAGAGAATTATCCTATTTAATTCTAGAATTATAAGGTACCTAATTTGCCTTGAGTAGATCAGTTCTCGATTAATAATCATTTATGATTTTCAAAACGGATCTGGCGATTTTTCACTAGTGAACACAAAAATTGTTTTCTTAATAGCTCATTCTGGAAAATCAATACCCATTCTCACATTCCAGAGAAAAAATATAAACTCTACTTTAAGGATCGCAACTCTTGGATATAACACTTTAGATGATATGGCAGGGATAATCGTATTGAAGGACGATAATTATTCAAATTAGCCTTGACACAACAAAGTCTAATGAGAGAATTATCCTTTTTAATTCTAGAATTATAAGGTACCCAATTTGCCTTGAGTAGATCAGTTCTCGATTAATAATCATTTATGATTTTCAAAACGGATCTGGCGATTTTTCACTAGTAAACACAAAAATTGTGTTCTAAAATGCTCATTCTGGAAAATCAATACCCATTCTCACATTCCAGAGAAAAAATATAAACTCTACTTTAAGGATCGCAACTCTTGGATATAACACTTTAGATGATATGGCAGGGATAATCGTATTGAAGGACGATAATTATTCAAATTTGCCTTGACACAACAAAGTCTAATGAGAGAATTATCCTTTTTAATTCTAGAATTATAAGGTACCTAATTTGCCTTGAGTAGAGCAGTTCTCGATTAATAATCATTTATGATTTTCAAAACGGATCTGGCGATTTTTCACTAGTGAACACAAAAATTGTGTTCTAAAATGCTCAATCTGGAAAATCAATACCCATTCTCACATTCCAGAGAAAAAATATAAACTCTACTTTAAGGATCGCAACTCTTGGATATAACACTTTAGATGATATGGAAGGGATAATCGTATTGAAGAACGATAATTATTCAAATTTGCCCTGACACAACAAAGTCTAATGAGAGAATAATCCTTTTTAATTCTAGAATTATAAGGTACCTAATTTGCCTTGAGTAGATCAGTTCTCGTTTAATAATCATTTATGATTTTCAAAACGGATCTGGCGATTTTTCACTAGTGAACAAAAAAATTGTGTTCTTAATAGCTCATTCTGGAAAATCAGTACCCATTCTCACATTCCAGAGAAAAAATATAATCTCTACTTTAAGGATCGCAACTCTTGGATATAACACTTTAGATGATATGGCAGGGATAATCGTATTGAAGGACGATAATTATTCAAATTTGCCTTGACACAACAAAGTCTAATGAGAGAATTATCCTATTTAATTCTAGAATTATAAGGTACCTAATTTGCCTTGAGTAGATCAGTTCTCGATTAATAATCATTTATGATTTTCAAAACGGATCTGGCGATTTTTCACTAGTGAACAAAAAAATTGTGTTCTTAATAGCTCATTCTGGAAAATCAATACCCATTCTCACATTCCAGAGAAAAAATATAAACTCTACTTTAAGGATCGCAACTCTTGGATATAACACTTTAGATGATATGGCAGGGATAATCGTATTGAAGGGCGATAATTATTCAAATTTGCCTTGACACAACAAAGTCTAATGAGAGAATTATCCTTTTTAATTCTAGAATTATAAGGTACCTAATTTGCCTTGAGTAGATCAGTTCTCGATTAATAATCATTTATGATTTTCAAAACGGATCTGGCGATTTTTCACTAGTGAACACAAAAATTGTGTTCTAAAATGCTCATTCTGGAATTCAATACCCATTCTCACATTCCAGAGAAAAAATATAAACTCTACTTTAAGGATCGCAATTCTTGGAATTAACACTTTAGAAGATATGGAAGGGATCATCGATTTGAAGAACGATGATTATTTAAATTTGTCCTTACACAACAAAGAGTGAGGAGAGAATTAACCTTTTTAATTCTAGAATAAAAAAGTACCTAATTTGCATTGAGTAGATCATTTCTCGATTAATAATCATTTATGATTTTCAAAACGGATCTGGCGATTTTTCACTAGTGAACACAAAAATTGGGTTCTTAATAGCTCATTCTGGAAAATCAATACCCATTCTCACATTCCAGAGAAAAAATATAAACTCTACTTTAAGGATCGCAACTCTTGGATATAACACTTTAGATGATATGGCAGGGATAATCGTATTGAAGGACGATAATTATTCAAATTTGCCTTGACACAACAAAGTCTAATGAGAGAATTATCCTTTTTAATTCTAGAATTATAATGTATCTAATTTGCCTTGAGTGGATCAGTTCTCGATTAATAATCATTTATGATTTTCAAAACTAATCTGGCGATTTTTCACTAGTGAACACAAAAATTGTGTTCTAAAATGCTCATTCTGGAAAATCAATACCCATTCTCACATTCCAGAGAAAAAATATAAACTCTACTTTAAGGATCGCAACTCTTGGATATAACACTTTAGATGATATGGCAGGGATAATCGTATTGAAGGACGATAATTATTCAAATTTGCCTTGACACAACAAAGTCTAATGAGAGAATTATCCTTTTTAATTCTAGAATTATAAGGTACCTAATTTGCCTTGAGTAGAGCAGTTCTCGATTAATAATCATTTATGATTTTCAAAACGGATCTGGCGATTTTTCACTAGTGAACACAAAAATTGTGTTCTAAAATGCTCAATCTGGAAAATCAATACCCATTCTCACATTCCAGAGAAAAAATATAAACTCTACTTTAAGGATCGCAACTCTTGGATATAACACTTTAGATGATATGGCAGGGATAATCGTATTGAATGGCGATAATTATTCAAATTTGCCTTGACACAACAAAGTCTAATGAGAGAATTATCCTTTTTAATTCTAGAATTATGAGGTACCTAATTTGCCTTGAGTAGATCAGTTCTCGATTAATAATCATATATGATTTTCAAAACGGATCTGGCGATTTTTCACTAGTGAACACAAAAATTGTGTTCTTAATAGCTCATTCTGGAAAAACAGTACCCATTCTCATATTCCAGAGAAAAAATATAAACTCTACTTTAAGGATCGCAACTCTTGGATATAACACTTTAGATGATATGGCAGGGATAATCGTATTGAAGGACGATAATTATTCAAATTTGCCTTGACACAACAAAGTCTAATGAGAGAATTATCCTTTTTAATTCTAGAATTATAATGTATCTAATTTGCCTTGAGTGGATCAGTTCTCGATTAATAATCATTTATGATTTTCAAAACTAATCTGGCGATTTTTCACTAGTGAACACAAAAATTGTGTTCTAAAATGCTCATTCTGGAAAATCAATACCCATTCTCACATTCCAGAGAAAAAATATAAACTCTACTTTAAGGATCGCAACTCTTGGATATAACACTTTAGATGATATGGCAGTGATAATCGTAATTGAAGGACGATAATTATTCAAATTTGCCTTGACACAACAAAGTCTAATGAGAGAATTATCCTTTTTAATTCTAGAATTATAAGGTACCTAATTTGCCTTGAGTAGATCAGTTCTCGATTAATAATCATATATGATTTTCAAAACGGATCTGGCGATTTTTCACTAGTGAAAACAAAAATTGTGTTCTAAAATGCTCATTCTGGAAAATCAATACCCATTCTCACATTCCAGAGAAAAAATATAAACTCTACTTTAAGGATCGCAACTCTTGGATATAACACTTTAGATGATATGGCAGGGATAATCGTATTGAAGGACGATAATTATTCAAATTTGCCTTGACACAACAAAGTCTAATGAGAGAATTATCCTATTTAATTCTAGAATTATAAGGTACCTAATTTGCCTTGAGTAGATCAGTTCTCGATTAATAATCATTTATGATTTTCAAAACGGATCTGGCGATTTTTCACTAGTGAACACAAAAATTTTGTTCTTAATAGCTCATTCTGGAAAATCAATACCCATTCTCACATTCCAGAGAAAAAATATAAACTCTACTTTAAGGATCGCAACTCTTGGATATAACACTTTAGATGATATGGCAGGGATAATCGTATTGAAGGACGATAATTATTCAAATTTGCCTTGACACAACAAAGTCTAATGAGAGAATTATCCTTTTTAATTCTAGAATTATAAGGTACCTAATTTGCCTTGAGTAGAGCAGTTCTCGATTAATAATCATTTATGATTTTCAAAACGGATCTGGCGATTTTTCACTAGTGAACACAAAAATTGTGTTCTAAAATGCTCATTCTGGAAAATCAATACCCATTCTCACATTCCAGAGAAAAAATATAAACTCTACTTTAAGGATCGCAACTCTTGGATATAACACTTTAGATGATATGGCAGAGATAATCGTATTGAAGGACGATAATTATTCAAATTTGCCTTGACACAACAAAGTCTAATGAGAGAATTATCCTTTTTAATTCTAGAATTATAAGGTACCTAATTTGCCTTGAGTAGATCAGTTCTCGATTAATAATCATTTATGATTTTCAAAACTAATCTGGCAATTTTTCACTAGTGAACACAAAAATTGTGTTCTTAATAGCTCAATCTGGAAAATCAATACCCATTCTCACTTTCCAGAGAAAAAATATAAACTCTACTTTAAGGATCGCAACTCTTGGATATAACACTTTAGATGATATGGCAGGGATAATCGTATTGAAGGACGATAATTATTCAAATTTGCCTTGACACAACAAAGTCTAATGAGAGAATTATCCTTTTTAATTCTAGAATTATAAGGTACCCAATTTGCCTTGAGTAGATCAGTTCTCGATTAATAATCATTTATGATTTTCAAAACGGATCTGGCGATTTTTCACTAGTGAACACAAAAATTGTGTTCTAAAATGCTCATTCTGGAAAATCAATACCCATTCTCACATTCCAGAGAAAAAATATAACCTCTACTTTAAGGATCGCAACTCTTGGATATAACACTTTAGATGATATGGCAGGGATAATCGTATTGAAGGACGATAATTATTCAAATTTGCCTTGACACAACAAAGTCTAATGAGAGAATTATCCTTTTTAATTCTAGAATTATAAGGTACCTAATTTGCCTTGAGTAGATCAGTTCTCGATTAATAATCATTTATGATTTTCAAAACGGATCTGGCGATTTTTCACTAGTGAACACAAAAATTGTGTTCTTTATAGCTCATTCTGGAAAATCAGTACCCATTCTCACATTCCAGAGAAAAAATATAAACTCTACTTTAAGGATCGACTCTTGGATATAACACTTTAGATGATATGGCAGGGATAATCGTATTGAAGAACGATAATTATTCAAATTTGCCTTGACACAACAAAGTCTAATGAGAGAATTATCCTATTTAATTCTAGAATTATAAGGTACCTAATTTGCCTTGAGTAGATCAGTTCTCGATTAATAATCATTTATGATTTTCAAAACGGATCTGGCGATTTTTCACTAGTGAACACAAAAATTGTGTTCTTAATAGCTCATTCTGGAAAATCAATACCCATTATCACATTCCAGAGAAAAAATATAAACTCTACTTTAAGGATCGCAAATCTTGGATATAACACTTTAGATGATATGGCAGGGATAATCGTATTGAAGGGCGATAATTATTCAAATTTGCCTTGACACAACAAAGTCTAATGAGAGAATTATCCTTTTTAATTCTAGAATTATAAGGTACCTAATTTGCCTTGAGTAGATCAGTTCTCGATTAATAATCATTTATGATTTTCAAAACGGATCTGGCGATTTTTCACTAGTGAACACAAAAATTGTGTTCTAAAATGCTCATTCTGGAAAATCAATACCCATTCTCACATTCCAGAGAAAAAATATAAACTCTACTTTAAGGATCGCAACTCTTGGATATAACACTTTAGATGATATGGCAGGGATAATCTTATTGAAGGGCGATAATTATTCAAATTTGCCTTGACACAACAAAGTCTAATGAGAGAATTATCCTTTTTAATTCTAGAATTATAAGGTACCTAATTTGCCTTGAGTAGAGCAGTTCTCGATATATAATCATTTATGATTTTCAAAACGGATCTGGCGATTTTTCACTAGTGAACACAAAACTTGTGTTCTAAAATGATCCATCTGGAAAATCAATACCCATTCTCACATTCCAGAGAAAAAATATAAACTCTACTTTAAGGATCGCAACTCTTGGATATAACACTTTAGATGATATGGCAGGGATAATCGTATTGAAGGACGATAATTATTCAAATTTGCCTTGACACAACAAAGTCTAATGAGAGAATTATCCTTTTTAATTCTAGAATTATAAGGTACCTAATTTTCCTTGAGTAGATCAGTTCTCGATTAATAATCATTTATGATTTTCAAAACGGATCAGGCAATTTTTCACTAGTGAACACAAAAATTGTGTTCTTAATAGCTCATTCTGGAAAATCAATACCCATTCTCACATTCCAGAGAAAAAATATAAACTCTACTTTAAGGATCGCAAATCTTGGATATAACACTTTAGATGATATGGCAGGGATAATCGTATTGAAGGACGATAATTATTCAAATTTGCCTTGACACAACAAAGTCTAATGAGAGAATTATCCTTTTTAATTCTGGAATTATAAGGTACCTAATTTGCCTTGAGTAGAGCAGTTCTCGATTAATAATCATTTATGATTTTCAAAACGGATCTGGCGATTTTTCACTAGTGAACACAAAAATTGTGTTCTAAAATGCTCAATCTGGAAAATCAATACCCATTCTCACATTCCAGAGAAAAAATATAAACTCTACTTTAAGGATCGCAACTCTTGGATATAACACTTTAGATGATATGGCAGGGATAATCGTATTGAAGGACGATAATTATTCAAATTTTCCTTGACACAACAAAGTCTAATGAGAGAATTATCCTTTTTAATTCTAGAATTATAAGGTACCTAATTTGCCTTGAGTAGATCAGTTCTCGATTAATAATCATTTATGATTTTCAAAACGGATCTGGCGATTTTTGACTAGTGAACACAAAAATTGTGTTCTAAAATGATCATTTTGGAAAATCAATACCCATTCTCACATTCCAGAGAAAAAATATAAACTCTACTTTAAGGATCGCAACTCTTGGATATAACACTTTAGATGATATGGAAGGGATAATCGTATTGAAGAACGATAATTATTCAAATTTGCCTTGACACAACAAAGTCTAATGAGAGAATTAACCTTTTTAATTCTAGAATAAAAAAGTACCTAATTTGCATTGAGTAGATCATTTCTCGATTAATAATCATTTATGATTTTCAAAACGGATCTGGCGATTTTTCACTAGTGAACACAAAAATTGGGTTCTTAATAGCTCAATCTGGAAAATCAATACCCATTCTCACATTCCAGAGAAAAAATATAAACTCTACTTTAAGGATCGCAACTCTTGGATATAACACTTTAGATGATATGGTGGGGATAATCGTATTGAAGGACGATAATTATTCAAATTTGCCTTGACACAACAAAGTCTAATGAGAGAATTATCCTTTTTAATTCTAGAATTATAAGGTACCTAATTTGCCTTGAGTAGATCAGTTCTCGATTAATAATCATTTATGATTTTCAAAACTAATCTGGCGATTTTTCACTAGTGAACACAAAAATTGTGTTCTAAAATGCTCATTCTGGAAAATCAATACCCATTCTCACATTCCAGAGAAAAAATATAAACTCTACTTTAAGGATCGCAACTCTTGGATATAACACTTTAGATGATATGGCAGGGATAATCGTATTGAAGACGATAATTATTCAAATTTGCCTTGACACAACAAAGTCTAATGAGAGAATTATCCTTTTTAATTCTAGAATTATAAGGTACCTTATTTGCCTTGAGTAGAGCAGTTCTCGATTAATAATCATTTATGATTTTCAAAACGGATCTGGCGATTTTTCACTAGTGAACACAAAAATTGTGTTCTAAAATGCTCAATCTGGAAAATCAATACCCATTCTCACATTCCAGAGAAAAAATATAAACTCTACTTTAAGGATCGCAACTCTTGGATATAACACTTTAGATGATATGGCAGGGATAATCGTATTGAAGAACGATAATTATTCAAATTTGCCTTGACACAACAAAGTCTAATGAGAGAATTATCCTTTTTAATTCTAGAATTATAAGGTACCTAATTTGCCTTGAGTAGAGCAGTTCTCGATTAATAATCATTTATGATTTTCAAAACGGATCTGGCGATTTTTCACTAGTGAACACAACAATTGTGTTCTTAATAGCTCATTCTGGAAAATCAGTACCCATTCTAACATTCCAGAGAAAAAATATAAACTCTACTTTAAGGATCGCAACTCATGGATATAACACTTTAGATGATATGGCAGGGATAATCGTATTGAAGGACGATAATTATTCAAATTTGCCTTGACACAACAAAGTCTAATGAGAGAATTATCCTATTTAATTCTAGAATTATAAGGTACCTAATTTGCCTTGAGTAGATCAGTTCTCGATTAATAATCATATATGATTTTCAAAACGGATCTGGCGATTTTTCACTAGTGAACACAAAAATTGTGTTCTTAATAGCTCATTCTGGAAAAACAGTACCCATTCTCACATTCCAGAGAAAAAATATAAACTCTACTTTAAGGATCGCAACTCTTGGATATAACACTTTAGATGATATGGCAGGGATAATCGTATTGAAGGACGATAATTATTCAAATTTGCCTTGACACAACAAAGTCTAATGAGAGAATTATCCTTTTTAATTCTAGAATTATAAGGTACCTAATTTGCCTTGAGTAGATCAGTTCTCGATTAATAATCATTTATGATTTTCAAAACGGATCTGGCGATTTTTCACTAGTGAACAAACAAATTGTGTTCTTAATAGCTCATTCTGGAAAATCAGTACCCATTCTCACATTCCAGAGAAAAAATATAAACTCTACTTTAAGGATCGCAACTCTTGGATATAACACTTTAGATGATATGGCAGGGATAATCGTATTGAAGGACGATAATTATTCAAATTTGCCTTGACACAACAAAGTCTAATGAGAGAATTATCCTATTTAATTCTAGAATTATAAGGTACCTAATTTGCCTTGAGTAGATCAGTTCTCGATTAATAATCATTTATGATTTTCAAAACGGATCTGGCGATTTTTCACTAGTGAACACAAAAATTGTGTTCTTAATAGCTCATTCTGGAAAATCAATACCCATTATCACATTCCAGAGAAAAAATATAAACTCTACTTTAAGGATCGCAAATCTTGGATATAACACTTTAGATGATATGGCAGGGATAATCGTATTGAAGGGCGATAATTATTCAAATTTGCCTTGACACAACAAAGTCTAATGAGAGAATTATCCTTTTTAATTCTAGAATTATAAGGTACCTAATTTGCCTTGAGTAGATCAGTTCTCGATTAATAATCATTTATGATTTTCAAAACGGATCTGGCGATTTTTCACTAGTGAACACAAAAATTGTGTTCTAAAATGCTCATTCTGGAAAATCAATACCCATTCTCACATTCCAGAGAAAAAATATAAACTCTACTTTAAGGATCGCAACTCTTGGATATAACACTTTAGATGATATGGCAGTGATAATCGTAATTGAAGGACGATAATTATTCAAATTTGCCTTGACACAACAAAGTCTAATGAGAGAATTATCCTTTTTAATTCTAGAATTATAAGGTACCTAATTTGCCTTGAGTAGATCAGTTCTCGATTAATAATCATTTATGATTTTCAAAACGGATCTGGCGACTTTTCACTAGTGAACACAAAAATTGTGTTCTTAATAGCTCATTCTGGAAAATCAGTACCCATTCTCACATTCCAGAGAAAAAATATAAACTCTACTTTAAGGATCGCAACTCTTGGATATAACACTTTAGATGATATGGCAGGGATAAACGTATTGAAGGACGATAATTATTCAAATTTGCCTTGACACAACAAAGTCTAATGAGAGAATTATCCTATTTAATTCTAGAAATATAAGGTACCTAATTTGCCTTGAGTAGATCAGTTCTCGATTAATAATCATTTATGATTTTCAAAACGGATCTGGCGATTTTTCACTAGTGAACACAAAAATTGTGTTCTAAAATGCTCATTCTGGAAAATCAATACCCATTCTCACATTCCAGAGAAAAAATATAAACTCTACTTTAAGGATCGCAACTCTTGGATATAAAAATTTAGATGATATGGCAGGGATAATCGTATTGAAGGACGATAATTATTCAAATTTGCCTTGACACAACAAAGTCTAATGAAAGAATTATCCTTTTTAATTCTAGAATTATAAGGTACCTAATTTGCCTTGAGTAGATCAGATCTCGATTAATAATCATTTATGATTTTCAAAACGGATCTGGCGATTTTTCACTAGTGAACACAAAAATTGGGTTCTTAATAGCTCAATCTGGAAAATCAATACCCATTCTCACATTCCAGAGAAAAAATATAAACTCTACTTTAAGGATCGCAACTCTTGGATATAACACTTTAGATGATATGGTGGGGATAATCGTATTGAAGGACGATAATTATTCAAATTTGCCTTGACACAACAAAGTCTAATGAGAGAATTATCCTTTTTAATTCTAGAATTATAAGGTACCTAATTTGCCTTGAGTAGATCAGTTCTCGATTAATAATCATTTATGATTTTCAAAACTAATCTGGCGATTTTTCACTAGTGAACACAAAAATTGTGTTCTAAAATGCTCATTCTGGAAAATCAATACCCATTCTCACATTCCAGAGAAAAAATATAAACTCTACTTTAAGGATCGCAACTCTTGGATATAACACTTTAGATGATATGGCAGGGATAATCGTATTGAAGACGATAATTATTCAAATTTGCCTTGACACAACAAAGTCTAATGAGAGAATTATCCTTTTTAATTCTAGAATTATAAGGTACCTTATTTGCCTTGAGTAGAGCAGTTCTCGATTAATAATCATTTATGATTTTCAAAACGGATCTGGCGATTTTTCACTAGTGAACACAAAAATTGTGTTCTAAAATGCTCAATCTGGAAAATCAATACCCATTCTCACATTCCAGAGAAAAAATATAAACTCTACTTTAAGGATCGCAACTCTTGGATATAACACTTTAGATGATATGGCAGGGATAATCGTATTGAAGAACGATAATTATTCAAATTTGCCTTGACACAACAAAGTCTAATGAGAGAATTATCCTTTTTAATTCTAGAATTATAAGGTACCTAATTTGCCTTGAGTAGAGCAGTTCTCGATTAATAATCATTTATGATTTTCAAAACGGATCTGGCGATTTTTCACTAGTGAACACAACAATTGTGTTCTTAATAGCTCATTCTGGAAAATCAGTACCCATTCTAACATTCCAGAGAAAAAATATAAACTCTACTTTAAGGATCGCAACTCATGGATATAACACTTTAGATGATATGGCAGGGATAATCGTATTGAAGGACGATAATTATTCAAATTTGCCTTGACACAACAAAGTCTAATGAGAGAATTATCCTATTTAATTCTAGAATTATAAGGTACCTAATTTGCCTTGAGTAGATCAGTTCTCGATTAATAATCATATATGATTTTCAAAACGGATCTGGCGATTTTTCACTAGTGAACACAAAAATTGTGTTCTTAATAGCTCATTCTGGAAAAACAGTACCCATTCTCACATTCCAGAGAAAAAATATAAACTCTACTTTAAGGATCGCAACTCTTGGATATAACACTTTAGATGATATGGCAGGGATAATCGTATTGAAGGACGATAATTATTCAAATTTGCCTTGACACAACAAAGTCTAATGAGAGAATTATCCTTTTTAATTCTAGAATTATAAGGTACCTAATTTGCCTTGAGTAGATCAGTTCTCGATTAATAATCATTTATGATTTTCAAAACGGATCTGGCGATTTTTCACTAGTGAACAAACAAATTGTGTTCTTAATAGCTCATTCTGGAAAATCAGTACCCATTCTCACATTCCAGAGAAAAAATATAAACTCTACTTTAAGGATCGCAACTCTTGGATATAACACTTTAGATGATATGGCAGGGATAATCGTATTGAAGGACGATAATTATTCAAATTTGCCTTGACACAACAAAGTCTAATGAGAGAATTATCCTATTTAATTCTAGAATTATAAGGTACCTAATTTGCCTTGAGTAGATCAGTTCTCGATTAATAATCATTTATGATTTTCAAAACGGATCTGGCGATTTTTCACTAGTGAACACAAAAATTGTGTTCTTAATAGCTCATTCTGGAAAATCAATACCCATTATCACATTCCAGAGAAAAAATATAAACTCTACTTTAAGGATCGCAAATCTTGGATATAACACTTTAGATGATATGGCAGGGATAATCGTATTGAAGGGCGATAATTATTCAAATTTGCCTTGACACAACAAAGTCTAATGAGAGAATTATCCTTTTTAATTCTAGAATTATAAGGTACCTAATTTGCCTTGAGTAGATCAGTTCTCGATTAATAATCATTTATGATTTTCAAAACGGATCTGGCGATTTTTCACTAGTGAACACAAAAATTGTGTTCTAAAATGCTCATTCTGGAAAATCAATACCCATTCTCACATTCCAGAGAAAAAATATAAACTCTACTTTAAGGATCGCAACTCTTGGATATAACACTTTAGATGATATGGCAGTGATAATCGTAATTGAAGGACGATAATTATTCAAATTTGCCTTGACACAACAAAGTCTAATGAGAGAATTATCCTTTTTAATTCTAGAATTATAAGGTACCTAATTTGCCTTGAGTAGATCAGTTCTCGATTAATAATCATTTATGATTTTCAAAACGGATCTGGCGACTTTTCACTAGTGAACACAAAAATTGTGTTCTTAATAGCTCATTCTGGAAAATCAGTACCCATTCTCACATTCCAGAGAAAAAATATAAACTCTACTTTAAGGATCGCAACTCTTGGATATAACACTTTAGATGATATGGCAGGGATAAACGTATTGAAGGACGATAATTATTCAAATTTGCCTTGACACAACAAAGTCTAATGAGAGAATTATCCTATTTAATTCTAGAAATATAAGGTACCTAATTTGCCTTGAGTAGATCAGTTCTCGATTAATAATCATTTATGATTTTCAAAACGGATCTGGCGATTTTTCACTAGTGAACACAAAAATTGTGTTCTAAAATGCTCATTCTGGAAAATCAATACCCATTCTCACATTCCAGAGAAAAAATATAAACTCTACTTTAAGGATCGCAACTCTTGGATATAAAAATTTAGATGATATGGCAGGGATAATCGTATTGAAGGACGATAATTATTCAAATTTGCCTTGACACAACAAAGTCTAATGAAAGAATTATCCTTTTTAATTCTAGAATTATAAGGTACCTAATTTGCCTTGAGTAGATCAGATCTCGATTAATAATCATTTATGATTTTCAAAACGGATCTGGCGACTTTTCACTAGTGAACACAAAAATTGTGTTCTTCATAGCTCATTCTGGAAAATCAATTCCCATTCTCACATTCCAGAGAAAAAATATAAACTCTACTTTAAGGATCGCAACTCTTGGATATAACACTTTAGATGATATGGCAGGGATAATCGTATTGAAGGACGATAATTATTCAAATTTGCCTTGACACAACAAAGTCTAATGAGAGAATTATCCTTTTTAATTCTAGAATTATAATGTATCTAATTTGCCTTGAGTGGATCAGTTCTCGATTAATAATCATTTATGATTTTCAAAACTAATCTGGCGATTTTTCACTAGTGAACACAAAAATTGTGTTCTAAAATGCTCATTCTGGAAAATCAATACCCATTCTCACATTCCAGAGAAAAAATATAAACTCTACTTTAAGGATCGCAACTCTTGGATATAACACTTTAGATGATATGGCAGGGATAATCGTATTGAAGGACGATAATTATTCAAATTTGCCTTGACACAACAAAGTCTAATGAGAGAATTATCCTTTTTAATTCTAGAATTATAAGGTACCTAATTTGCCTTGAGTAGAGCAGTTCTCGATTAATAATCATTTATGATTTTCAAAACGGATCTGGCGATTTTTCACTAGTGAACACAAAAATTGTGTTCTAAAATGCTCAATCTGGAAAATCAATAACCATTCTCACATTCCAGAGAAAAAATATAAACTCTACTTTAAGGATCAAAACTCTTGGATATAACATTTTAGATGATATGGCAGGGATAATCGTATTGAAGAACGATAATTATTCAAATTTGCCTTGACACAACAAAGTCTAATGAGAGAATTATCCTTTTTAATTCTAGAATTATAAGGTACCTAATTTGCCTTGAGTAGATCAGTTCTCGATTAATAATCATTTATGATTTTCAAAACGGATCTGGCGATTTTTCACTAGTGAACACAAAAATTGTGTTCTTAATAGCTCATTCTGGATAATCAGTACCCATTCTTACATTCCAGAGAAAAAATATAAACTCTACTTTAAGGATCGCAACTCTTGGATATAACACTTTAGATGATATGGCAGTGATAATCGTAATTGAAGGACGATAATTATTCAAATTTGCCTTGACACAACAAAGTCTAATGAGAGAATTATCCTTTTTAATTCTAGAATTATAAGGTACCTAATTTGCCTTGAGTAGATCAGTTCTCGATTAATAATCATATATGATTTTCAAAACGGATCTGGCGATTTTTCACTAGTGAAAACAAAAATTGTGTTCTAAAATGCTCATTCTGGAAAATCAATACCCATTCTCACATTCCAGAGAAAAAATATAAACTCTACTTTAAGGATCGCAACTCTTGGATATAACACTTTAGATGATATGGCAGGGATAGTCTTATTGAAGGACGATAATTATTCAAATTTGCCTTGACACAACAAAGTCTAATGAGAGAATTATCCTTTTTAATTCTAGAATTATAAGGTACCTAATTTGCCTTGAGTAGAGCAGTTCTCGATTAATAATCATTTATGATTTTCAAAACGGATCTGGCGATTTTTCACTAGTGAACACAAAAATTGTGTTCTAAAATGCTCAATCTGGAAAATCAATACCCATTCTCACATTCCAGAGAAAAAATATAAACTCTACTTTAAGGATCGCAACTCTTGGATATAACACTTTAGACGATATGGCAGGGATAATCGTATTGAAGGACGATAATTATTCAAATTTGCCTTGACACAACAAAGTCTAATGAGAGAATTATCCTTTTTAATTCTAGAATTATAAGGTACCTAATTTGCCTTGAGTAGATCAGTTCTCGATTAATAATCATTTATGATTTTCAAAACGGATCAGGCGATTTTTCACTAGTGAACACAAAAATTGTGTTCTAAAATGCTCATTCTGGAAAATCAATACCCATTCTCACATTCCAGAGAAAAAATATAAACTCTACTTTAAGGATCGCAACTCTTGGATATAACACTTTAGATGATATGGCAGGGATAATCGTATTGAAGGACGATAATTATTCAAATTTGCCTTGACACAACAAAGTCTAATGAGAGAATTATCCTTTTTAATTCTAGAATTATAAGGTACCTAATTTGCCTTGAGTAGATCAGTTCTCGATTAATAATCATTTATGATTTTCAAAACTAATCTGGCAATTTTTCACTAGTGAACACAAAAATTGTGTTCTTAATAGCTCAATCTGGAAAATCAATACCCATTCTCACTTTCCAGAGAAAAAATATAAACTCTACTTTAAGGATCAAAACTCTTGGATATAACATTTTAGATGATATGGCAGGGATAATCGTATTGAAGAACGATAATTATTCAAATTTGCCTTGACACAACAAAGTCTAATGAGAGAATTATCCTTTTTAATTCTAGAATTATAAGGTACCTAATTTGCCTTGAGTAGAGCAGTTCTCGATTAATAATCATTTATGATTTTCAAAACGGATCTGGCGATTTTTCACTAGTGAACACAAAAATTGTGTTCTAAAATGCTCAATCTGGAAAATCAATACCCATTCTTACATTCCAGAGAAAAAATATAAACTCTACTTTAAGGATCGCAACTCTTGGATATAACACTTTAGATGATATGGCAGTGATAATCGTAATTGAAGGACGATAATTATTCAAATTTGCCTTGACACAACAAAGTCTAATGAGAGAATTATCCTTTTTAATTCTAGAATTATAAGGTACCTAATTTGCCTTGAGTAGATCAGTTCTCGATTAATAATCATATATGATTTTCAAAACGGATCTGGCGATTTTTCACTAGTGAAAACAAAAATTGTGTTCTAAAATGCTCATTCTGGAAAATCAATACCCATTCTCACATTCCAGAGAAAAAATATAAACTCTACTTTAAGGATCGCAACTCTTGGATATAACACTTTAGATGATATGGCAGGGATAGTCTTATTGAAGGACGATAATTATTCAAATTTGCCTTGACACAACAAAGTCTAATGAGAGAATTATCCTTTTTAATTCTAGAATTATAAGGTACCTAATTTGCCTTGAGTAGAGCAGTTCTCGATTAATAATCATTTATGATTTTCAAAACGGATCTGGCGATTTTTCACTAGTGAACACAAAAATTGTGTTCTAAAATGCTCAATCTGGAAAATCAATACCCATTCTCACATTCCAGAGAAAAAATATAAACTCTACTTTAAGGATCGCAACTCTTGGATATAACACTTTAGATGATATGGCAGGGATAATCGTATTGAAGGACGATAATTATTCAAATTTGCCTTGACACAACAAAGTCTAATGAGAGAATTATCCTTTTTAATTCTAGAATTATAAGGTACCTAATTTGCCTTGAGTAGATCAGTTCTCGATTAATAATCATTTATGATTTTCAAAACGGATCAGGCGATTTTTCACTAGTGAACACAAAAATTGTGTTCTAAAATGCTCATTCTGGAAAATCAATACCCATTCTCACATTCCAGAGAAAAAATATAAACTCTACTTTAAGGATCGCAACTCTTGGATATAACACTTTAGATGATATGGCAGGGATAATCGTATTGAAGGACGATAATTATTCAAATTTGCCTTGACACAACAAAGTCTAATGAGAGAATTATCCTTTTTAATTCTAGAATTATAAGGTACCTAATTTGCCTTGAGTAGATCAGTTCTCGATTAATAATCATTTATGATTTTCAAAACTAATCTGGCAATTTTTCACTAGTGAATACAAAAATTGTGTTCTTAATAGCTCAATCTGGAAAATCAATACCCATTCTCACTTTCCAGAGAAAAAATATAAACACTACTTTAAGGATCGCAACTCTTGGATATAACACTTTAGATGATATGGCAGGGATAATCGTATTGAAGGACGATAATTATTCAAATTTGCCTTGACACAACAAAGTCTAATGAGAGAATTATCCTTTTTAATTCTAGAATTATAAGGTACCCAATTTGCCTTGAGTAGATCAGTTCTCGATTAATAATCATTTATGATTTTCAAAACGGATCTGGCGATTTTTCACTAGTGAACACAAAAATTGTGTTCTAAAATGCTCATTCTGGAAAATCAATACCCATTCTCACATTCCAGAGAAAAAATATAACCTCTACTTTAAGGATCGCAACTCTTGGATATAACACTTTAGATGATATGGCAGGGATAATCGTATTGAAGGACGATAATTATTCAAATTTGCCTTGACACAACAAAGTCTAATGAGAGAATTATCCTTTTTAATTCTAGAATTATAAGGTACCTAATTTGCCTTGAGTAGATCAGTTCTCGATTAATAATCATTTATGATTTTCAAAACGGATCTGGCGATTTTTCACTAGTGAACACAAAAATTGTGTTCTTAATAGCTCATTCTGGAAAATCAGTACCCATTCTCACATTCCAGAGAAAAAATATAAACTCTACTTTAAGGATCGACTCTTGGATATAACACTTTAGATGATATGGCAGGGATAATCGTATTGAAGAACGATAATTATTCAAATTTGCCTTGACACAACAAAGTCTAATGAGAGAATTATCCTATTTAATTCTAGAATTATAAGGTACCTAATTTGCCTTGAGTAGATCAGTTCTCGATTAATAATCATTTATGATTTTCAAAACGGATCTGGCGATTTTTCACTAGTGAACACAAAAATTGTGTTCTTAATAGCTCATTCTGGAAAATCAATACCCATTATCACATTCCAGAGAAAAAATATAAACTCTACTTTAAGGATCGCAACTCTTGGATATAACACTTTAGATGATATGGCAGGGATAATCTTATTGAAGGGCGATAATTATTCAAATTTGCCTTGACACAACAAAGTCTAATGAGAGAATTATCCTTTTTAATTCTAGAATTATAAGGTACCTAATTTGCCTTGAGTAGATCAGTTCTCGATTAATAATCATTTATGATTTTCAAAACGGATCTGGCGATTTTTCACTACAGAACACAAAAATTGTGTTCTAAAATGCTCATTCTGGAAAATCAATACCCATTCTCACATTCCAGAGAAAAAATATAAACTCTACTTTAAGGAACGCAACTCTTGGATATAACACTTTAGATGATATGGCAGGGATAATCTTATTGAAGGGCGATAATTATTCAAATTTGCCTTGACACAACAAAGTCTAATGAGAGAATTATCCTTTTTAATTCTAGAATTATAAGGTACCTAATTTGCCTTGAGTAGAGCAGTTCTCGATTAATAATCATTTATGATTTTCAAAACGGATCTGGCGATTTTTCACTAGTGAACACAAAAATTGTGTTCTAAAATGATCCATCTGGAAAATCAATACCCATTCTCACATTCCAGAGAAAAAATATAAACTCTACTTTAAGGATCGCAACTCTTGGATATAACACTTTAGATGATATGGCAGGGATAATCGTATTGAAGGACGATAATTATTCAAATTTGCCTTGACACAACAAAGTCTAATGAGAGAATTATCCTTTTTAATTCTAGAATTATAAGGTACCTAATTTTCCTTGAGTAGATCAGTTCTCGATTAATAATCATTTATGATTTTCAAAACGGATCTGGCGATTTTTCACTAGTGAACACAAAAATTGTGTTCTTAATAGCTCATTCTGGAAAATCAATACCCATTCTCACATTCCAGAGAAAAAATATAAACTCTACTTTAAGGATCGCAAATCTTGGATATAACACTTTAGATGATATGGCAGGGATAATCGTATTGAAGGGCGATAATTATTCAAATTTGCCTTGACACAACAAAGTCTAATGAGAGAATTATCCTTTTTAATTCTAGAATTATAAGGTACCTAATTTGCCTTGAGTAGATCAGTTCTCGATTAATAATCATTTATGATTTTCAAAACGGATCTGGCGATTTTTCACTAGTGAACACAAAAATTGTGTTCTAAAATGCTCATTCTGGAAAATCAATACCCATTCTCACATTCCAGAGAAAAAATATAAACTCTACTTTAAGGATCGCAACTCTTGGATATAACACTTTAGATGATATGGCAGTGATAATCGAAATTGAAGGACGATAATTATTCAAATTTGCCTTGACACAACAAAGTCTAATGAGAGAATTATCCTTTTTAATTCTAGAATTATAAGGTACCTAATTTGCCTTGAGTAGATCAGTTCTCGATTAATAATCATTTATGATTTTCAAAACGGATCTGGCGACTTTTCACTAGTGAACACAAAAATTGTGTTCTTCATAGCTCATTCTGGAAAATCAATTCCCATTCTCACATTCCAGAGAAAAAATATAAACTCTACTTTAAGGATCGCAACTCTTGGATATAACACTTTAGATGATATGGCAGGGATAATCGTATTGAAGGACGATAATTATTCAAATTTGCCTTGACACAACAAAGTCTAATGAGAGAATTATCCTTTTTAATTCTAGAATTATAATGTATCTAATTTGCCTTGAGTGGATCAGTTCTCGATTAATAATCATTTATGATTTTCAAAACTAATCTGGCGATTTTTCACTAGTGAACACAAAAATTGTGTTCTAAAATGCTCATTCTGGAAAATCAATACCCATTCTCACATTCCAGAGAAAAAATATAAACTCTACTTTAAGGATCGCAACTCTTGGATATAACACTTTAGATGATATGGCAGGGATAATCGTATTGAAGGACGATAATTATTCAAATTTGCCTTGACACAACAAAGTCTAATGAGAGAATTATCCTTTTTAATTCTAGAATTATAAGGTACCTAATTTGCCTTGAGTAGAGCAGTTCTCGATTAATAATCATTTATGATTTTCAAAACGGATCTGGCGATTTTTCACTAGTGAACACAAAAATTGTGTTCTTAATAGCTCATTCTGGAAAAACAAAACCCATTCTCACATTCCAGAGAAAAAATATAAACTCTACTTTAAGGATCGCAACTCTTGGATATAACACTTTAGATGATATGGCAGGGATAATCGTATTGAAGGACGATAATTATTCAAATTTGCCTTGACACAACAAAGTCTAATGAGAGAATTATCCTTTTTAATTCTAGAATTATAAGGTACCTAATTTGCCTTGAGTAGATCAGTTCTCGATTAATAATCATTTATGATTTTCAAAACGGATCTGGTGATTTTTCACTAGTGAACACAAAAATTGTGTTCTTAATAGCTCATTCTGGAAAATCAATACCCATTCTCACATTCCAGAGAAAAAATATAAACTCTACTTTAAGGATCGCAACTCTTGGATATAACACTTTAGATGATATGGCAGGGATAATCGTATTGAAGGACGATAATTATTCAAATTTGCCTTGACACAACAAAGTCTAATGAGAGAATTATCCTTTTTAAATCTAGAATTATAATGTATCTAATTTGCCTTGAGTGGATCAGTTCTCGATTAATAATCATTTATGATTTTCAAAACTAATCTGGCGATTTTTCACTAGTGAACACAAAAATTGTGTTCTAAAATGCTCATTCTGGAAAATAAATACCCATTCTCACATTCCAGAGAAAAAATATAAACTCTACTTTAAGGATCGCAACTCTTGGATATAACACTTTAGATGATATGGCAGGGATAATCGTATTGAAGGACGATAATTATTCAAATTAGCCTTGACACAACAAAGTCTAATGAGAGAATTATCCTTTTTAATTCTAGAATTATAAGGTACCTAATTTGCCTTGAGTAGAGCAGTTCTCGATTAATAATCATTTATGATTTTCAAAACGGATCTGGCGATTTTTCACTAGTGAACACAAAAATTGTGTTCTAAAATGCTCAATCTGGAAAATCAATACCCATTCTCACATTCCAGAGAAAAAATATAAACTCTACTTTAAGGATCGCAACTCTTGGATATAACACTTTAGATGATATGGCAGGGATAATCGTATTGAAGAAAGATAATTATTCAAATTTGCCTTGACACAACAAAGTCTAATGAGAGAATTATCCTTTTTAATTCTAGAATTATAAGGTACCTAATTTGCCTTGAGTAGATCAGTTCTCGATTAATAGTCATTTATGATTTTCAAAACGGATCTGACGATTTTTCACTAGTGAACACAAAAATTGTGTTCTTAATAGCTCATTCTGGAAAATCAGTACCCATTCTCACATTCCAGAGAAAAAATATAAACTCTACTTTAAGGATCGCAACTCTTGGATATAACACTTTAGATGATATGGCAGGGATAATCGTATTGAAGGACGATAATTATTCAAATTTGCCTTGACACAACAAAGTCTAATTGGAGAATTATCCTTTTTAATTCTAGAATTATAAGGTACCTAATTTGCCTTGAGTAGAGCAGTTCTCGATTAATAATCATTTATGATTTTCAAAACGGATCTGGCGATTTTTCACTAGTGAACACAAAAATTGTGTTCTAAAATGCTCAATCTGGAAAATCAATACCCATTCTCACATTCCAGAGAAAAAATATAAACTCTACTTTAAGGATCGCAACTCTTGGATATAACACTTTAGATGATATGGCAGGGATAATCGTATTGAAGAACGATAATTATTCAAATTTGCCTTGACACAACAAAGTCTAATGAGAGAATTATCCTTTTTATTTCTAGAATTATAAGGTACCTAATTTGCCTTGAGTAGAGCAGTTCTCGATTAATAATCATTTATGATTTTCAAAACGGATCTGGCGATTTTTCACTAGTGAACACAATAATTGTGTTCTAAAATGCTCAATCTGGAAAATCAATACCCATTCTCACATTCCAGAGAAAAAATATAAACTCTACTTTAAGGATCGCAACTCTTGGATATAACACTTTAGATGATATGGCAGGGATAATCGTATTGAAGAACGATAATTATTCAAATTTGCCTTGACACAACAAAGTCTAATGAGAGAATTATCCTTTTTAATTCTAGAATTATAAGGTACCTAATTTGCCTTGAGTAGATCAGTTTTTGATTAATAATCATTTATGATTTTCAAAACGGATCTGGCGATTTTTCACTAGTGAACACAAAAATTGTGTTCTTAATAGCTCATTCTGGAAAATCAGTACCCATTCTCACATTCCAGAGAAAAAATATAAACTCTACTTTAAGGATCGCAATTCTTGGATATAACACTTTAGATGATATGGCAGGGATAATCGTATTGAAGGACGATAATTATTCAAATTTGCCTTGACACAACAAAGTCTAATTGGAGAATTATCCTATTTAATTCTAGAATTATAAGGTACCTAATTTGCCTTGAGTAGATCAGTTCTCGATTAATAATCATTTATGATTTTCAAAACGGATCTGGCGATTTTTCACTAGTGAACACAAAAATTGTGTTCTTAATAGCTCATTCTGGAAAATCAATACCCATTCTCACATTCCAGAGAAAAAATATAAACTCTACTTTAAGGATCGCAACTCTTGGATATAACACTTTAGATGATAAGGCAGGGATAATCGTATTGAAGGGCGATAATTATTCAAATTTGCCTTGACACAACAAAGTCTAATGAGAGAATTATCTTTTTTAATTCTAGAATTATAAGGTACCTAATTTGCCTTGAGTAGATCAGTTCTCGATTAATAATCATTTATGATTTTCAAAACGGATCTGGCGTTTTTTCACTAGTGAACACAAAAATTGTGTTCTAAAATGCTCATTCTGGAAAATCAATACCCATTCTCACATTCCAGAGAAAAAATATAAACTCTACTTTAATGATCGCAATTCTTGGAATTAACACTTTAGAAGATATGGAAGGGATCATCGATTTGAAAAACGATGATTATTTAAATTTGTCCTTACACAACAAAGAGTAATGAGAGAATTAACCTTTTTAATTCTAGAATAAAAAAGTACCTAATTTGCATTGAGTAGATCATTTCTCGATTAATAATCATTTATGATTTTCAAAACGGATCTGGCGATTTTTCACTAGTGAACACAAAAATTGGGTTCTTAATAGCTCATTCTGGAAAATCAATACCCATTCTCACATTCCAGAGAAAAAATATAAACTCTACTTTAAGGATCGCAACTCTTGGATATAACACTTTAGATGATATGGAAGGGATAATCGTATTGAAGAACGATAATTATTCAAATTTGCCTTGACACAACAAAGTCTAATTGGAGAATTATCCTATTTAATTCTAGAATTATAAGGTACCCAATTTTACCTTGAGTAGATCAGTTCTCGATTAATAATCATTTATGATTTTCAAAACGGATCTGGCGATTTTTCACTAGTGAACACAAAAATTGTGTTCTTAATAGCTCATTCTGGAAAATCAATACCCATTCTCACATTCCAGAGAAAAAATATAAACTCTACTTTAAGGATCGCAACTCTTGGATATAACACTTTAGATGATAAGGCAGGGATAATCGTATTGAAGGGCGATAATTATTCAAATTTGCCTTGACACAACAAAGTCTAATGAGAGAATTATCTTTTTTAATTCTAGAATTATAAGGTACCTAATTTGCCTTGAGTAGATCAGTTCTCGATTAATAATCATTTATGATTTTCAAAACGGATCTGGCGTTTTTTCACTAGTGAACACAAAAATTGTGTTCTAAAATGCTCATTCTGGAAAATCAATACCCATTCTCACATTCCAGAGAAAAAATATAAACTCTACTTTAATGATCGCAATTCTTGGAATTAACACTTTAGAAGATATGGAAGGGATCATCGATTTGAAGAACGATGATTATTTAAATTTGTCCTTACACAACATAGAGTAATGAGAGAATTAACCTTTTTAATTCTAGAATAAAAAAGTACCTAATTTGCATTGAGTAGATCATTTCTCGATTAATAATCATTTAT
Source organism: Ceriagrion tenellum (assembly GCA_963169105.1). NCBI lineage: Eukaryota > Metazoa > Arthropoda > Insecta > Odonata > Coenagrionidae > Ceriagrion > Ceriagrion tenellum. The sequence goes on along the minus strand of OY720639.1, from coordinate 7,198,385 downwards.
GATTTTCAAAACGGATCTGGCGATTTTTCACTAGTGAACACAAAAATTGGGTTCTTAATAGCTCATTCTGGAAAATCAATACCCATTCTCACATTCCAGAGAAAAAATATAAACTCTACTTTAAGGATCGCAACTCTTGGATATAACACTTTAGATGATATGGAAGGGATAATCGTATTGAAGAACGATAATTATTCAAATTTGCCTTGACACAACAAAGTCTAATGAGAGAATTATCCTTTTTAATTCTAGAATTATAAGGTACCTAATTTGCCTTGAGTAGAGCAGTTCTCGATTAATAATCATTTATGATTTTCAAAACGGATCTGGCGATTTTTCACTAGTGAACACAAAAATTGTGTTCTAAAATGCTCAATCTGGAAAATCAATACCCATTCTCACATTCCAGAGAAAAAATATAACCTCTACTTTAAGGATCGCAACTCTTGGATATAACACTTTAGATGATATGGCAGGGATAATCGTATTGAAGAACGATAATTATTCAAATTTGCCTTGACACAACAAAGTCTAATGAGAGAATTATCCTTTTTAATTCTAGAATTATAAGGTACCTAATTTGCCTTGAGTAGATCAGTTCTCGATTAATAATCATTTATGATTTTCAAAACGGATCTGGCGATTTTTCACTAGTGAACACAAAAATTGTGTTCTTAATAGCTCATTCTGGAAAATCAGTACCCATTCTCACATTCCAGAGAAAAAATATAAACTCTTCTTTAAGGATCGCAACTCTTGGATATAACACTTTAGATGATATGGCAGGGATAATCGTATTGAAGGACGATAATTATTCAAATTTGCCTTGACACAACTAAGTCTAATGAGAGAATTATCCTATTTAATTCTAGAATTATAAGGTACCTAATTTGCCTTGAGTAGATCAGTTCTCGATTAATAATCATTTATGATTTTCAAAACGGATCTGGCGATTTTTCACTAGTGAACACAAAAATTGTGTTCTTAATAGCTCATTCTGGAAAAACAAAACCCATTCCCACATTCCAGAGAAAAAATATAAACTCTACTTTAAGGATCGCAACTCTTGGATATAACACTTTAGATGATATGGCAGGGATAATCGTATTGAAGGGCGATAATTATTCAAATTTGCCTTGACACAACAAAGTCTAATGAGAGAATTATCCTTTTTAATTCTAGAATTATAAGGTACCTAATTTGCCTTGAGTAGATCAGTTCTCTATTAATAATCATTAATGTTTTCAAAACTGATCTGGCGATTTTTCACTAGTGAACACAAAAATTGTGTTCTAAAATGCTCATTCTGGAAAATCAATACCCATTCTCACATTCCAGAGAAAAAATATAAACTCTACTTTAAGGATCGCAACTCTTGGATATAACACTTTAGATGATATGGCAGGGATAATCGTATTGAAGGGCGATAATTATTCAAATTTGCCTTGACACAACAAAGTCTAATGAGAGAATTATCCTTTTTAATTCTAGAATTATAAGGTACCTAATTTGCCTTGAGTAGATCAGTTCTCGATTAATAATCATTTATGATTTTCAAAACGGATCTGGCGATTTTTCACTAGTGAACACAAAAATTGTGTTCTAAAATGCTCAATCTGGAAAATCAATACCCATTCTCACATTCCAGAGAAAAAATATAAACTCTACTTTAAGGATCGCAACTCTTGGATATAACACTTTAGATGATATGGCAGGGATAATCGTATTGAAGAACGATAATTATTCAAATTTGCCTTGACACAACAAAGTCTAATGAGAGAATTATCCTTTTTAATTCTAGAATTATAAGGTACCTAATTTGCCTTGAGTAGATCAGTTCTCGATTAATAATCATTTATGATTTTCAAAACGGATCTGGCGATTTTTCACTAGTGAACACAAAAATTGTGTTCTTAATAGCTCATTCTGGAAAATCAGTACCCATTCTCACATTCCAGAGAAAAAATATAAACTATTCTTTAAGGATCGCAACTCTTGGATATAACACTTTAGATGATATGGCAGGGATAATCGTATTGAAGGACGATAATTATTCAAATTTGCCTTGACACAACAAAGTCTAATGAGAGAATTATCCTTTTTAATTCTAGAATTATAAGGTACCTAATTTGCCTTGAGTAGATCAGTTCTCGATTAATAATCATTTATGATTTTCAAAACGGATCTGGCGATTTTTCACTGGTGAACACAAAAATTGTGTTCTTAATAGCTCATTCTGGAAAAACAAAACCCATTCTCACATTCCAGAGAAAAAATATAAACTCTACTTTAAGGATCGCAACTCTTGGATATAACACTTTAGATGATATGGCAGGGATAATCGTATTGAAGGGCGATAATTATTCAAATTTGCCTTGACACAACAAAGTCTAATGAGAGAATTATCCTTTTTAATTCTAGAATTATAAGGTACCTAATTTGCCTTGAGTAGATCAGTTCTCGATTAATAATCATTTATGATTTTCAAAACGGATCTGGCGACTTTTCACTAGTGAACACAAAAATTGTGTTCTAAAATGCTCATTCTGGAAAATCAATACCCATTCTCACATTCCAGAGAAAAAATATAAACTCTACTTTAAGGATCGCAACTCTTGGATATAACACTTTAGATGATATGGCAGTGATAATCGTAATTGAGGGACGATAATTATTCAAATTTGCCTTGACACAACAAAGTCTAATGAGAGAATTATCCTTTTTAATTCTAGAATTATAAGGTACCTAATTTGCCTTGAGTAGATCAGTTCTCGATTAATAATCATATATGATTTTCAAAACGGATCTGGCGATTTTTCACTAGTGAACACAAAAATTGTGTTCTTAATAGCTCATTCTGGAAAATCAGTACCCATTCTCACATTCCAGAGAAAAAATATAAACACTACTTTAAGGATCGCAACTCTTGGATATAACACTTTAGATGATATGGCAGGGATAATCGTATTGAAGGACGATAATTATTCAAATTTGCCTTGACACAACAAAGTCTAATGAGAGAATTATCCTTTTTAATTCTAGAATTATAAGGTACCTAATTTTCCTTGAGTAGATCAGTTCTCGATTAATAATCAATTATGATTTTCAAAACGGATCTGGCGATTTTTCACTAGTGAACACAAAAATTGTGTTCTTAATAGCTCATTCTGGAAAATCAGTACCCATTCTCAAATTCCAGAGAAAAAATATAAACTCTACTTTAAGGATCGCAACTCTTGGATATAACACTTTAGATGATATGGTAGTGATAATCGTAATTGAAGGACGATAATTATTCAAATTTGCCTTGACACAACAAAGTCTAATGAGAGAATTATCCTTTTTAATTCTAGAATTATAAGGTACCTAATTTGCCTTGAGTAGATCAGTTCTCGATTAATAATCATATATGATTTTCAAAACGGATCTGGCGATTTTTCACTAGTGAACACAAAAATTGTGTTCTTAATAGCTCATTCTGGAAAATCAGTACCCATTCTCACATTCCAGAGAAAAAATATAAACTCTACTTTAAGGATCGCAACTCTTGGATATAACACTTTAGATGATATGGCAGGGATAATCGTATTGAAGGACGATAATTATTCAAATTTGCCTTGACACAACAAAGTCTAATGAGAGAATTATCCTTTTTAATTCTAGAATTATAAGGTACCTAATTTGCCTTGAGTAGATCAGTTCTCGATTAATAATCATTTATGATTTTCAAAACGGATCTGGCGATTTTTCACTAGTGAACACAAAAATTGTGTTCTTAATAGCTCATTCTGGAAAATCAATACCCATTCTCTCATTCCAGAGAAAAAATATAAACTCTACTTTAAGGATCGCAACTCTTGGATATAACACTTTAGATGATATGGCAGGGATAATCGTATTGAAGGACGATAATTATTCAAATTTGCCTTGACACAACAAAGTCTAATGAGAGAATTATCCTATTTAATTCTAGAATTATAAGGTACCTAATTTGCCTTGAGTAGATCAGTTCTCGATTAATAATCATTTATGATTTTCAAAACGGATATGGCGATTTTTCACTAGTGAACACAAAAATTGTGTTCTTAATAGCTCATTCTGGAAAATCAATACCCATTCTCACATTCCAGAGAAAAAATATAAACTCTACTTTAAGGATCGCAACTCTTGGATATAACACTTTAGATGATATGGCAGGGATAATCGTATTGAAGGGCGATAATTATTCAAATTTGCCTTGACACAACAAAGTCTAATGAGAGAATTATCCTTTTTAATTCTAGAATTATAAGGTACCTAATTTGCCTTGAGTAGATCAGTTCTCGATTAATAATCATTTATGATTTTCAAAACGGATCTGGCGATTTTTCACTAGTGAACACAAAAATTGTGTTCTAAAATGCTCATTCTGGAAAATCAATACCCATTCTCACATTCCAGAGAAAAAATATAAACTCTACTTTAAGGATCGCAACTCTTGGATATAACACTTTAGATGATATGGCAGTGATAATCGTAATTGAAGGACGATAATTATTCAAATTTGCCTTGACACAACAAAGTCTAATGAGAGAATTATCCTTTTTAATTCTAGAATTATAAGGTACCTAATTTGCCTTGAGTAGATCAGTTCTCGATTAATAATCATTTATGATTTTCAAAACGGATCTGGCGACTTTTCACTAGTGAACACAAAAATTGTGTTCTTAATAGCTCATTCTGGAAAATCAGTACCCATTCTCACATTCCAGAGAAAAAATATAAACTCTACTTTAAGGATCGCAACTCTTGGATATAACACTTTAGATGATATGGCAGGGATAATCGTATTGAAGGACGATAATTATTCAAATTTGCCTTGACACAACAAAGTCTAATGAGAGAATTATCCTATTTAATTCTAGAATTATAAGGTACCTAATTTGCCTTGAGTAGATCAGTTCTCGATTAATAATCATTTATGATTTTCAAAACGGATCTGGCGATTTTTCACTAGTGAACACAAAAATTGTGTTCTTAATAGCTCATTCTGGAAAATCAATACCCATTCTCACATTCCAGAGAAAAAATATAAACTCTACTTTAAGGATCGCAACTCTTGGATATAACACTTTAGATGATATGGCAGGGATAATCGTATTGAAGGACGATAATTATTCAAATTTGCCTTGACACAACAAAGTCTAATGAGAGAATTATCCTTTTTAATTCTAGAATTATAAGGTACCTAATTTGCCTTGAGTAGATCAGATCTCGATTAATAATCATTTATGATTTTCAAAACGGATCTGGCGATTTTTCACTAGTGAACACAAAAATTGTGTTCTTCATAGCTCATTCTGGAAAATCAATTCCCATTCTCACATTCCAGAGAAAAAATATAAACTCTACTTTAACGATCGCAACTCTTGGATATAACACTTTAGATGATATGGCAGGGATAATCGTATTGAAGGACGATAATTATTCAAATTTGCCTTGACACAACAAAGTCTAATGAGAGAATTATCCTTTTTAATTCTAGAATTATAATGTATCTAATTTGCCTTGAGTGGATCAGTTCTCGATTAATAATCATTTATGATTTTCAAAACGGATCTAGCGATTTTTCACTAGTGAACACAAAAATTGTGTTCTAAAATGCTCAATCTGGAAAATCAATACCCATTCTCACATTCCAGAGAAAAAATATAAACTCTACTTTAAGGATCGCAACTCTTGGATATAACATTTTAGATGATATGGCAGGGATAATCGTATTGAAGGACGTTAATTATTCAAATTTGCCTTGACACAACAAAGTCTAATGAGAGAATTATCCTTTTTAATTCTAGAATTATAAGGTACCTAATTTGCCTTGAGTAGATCAGTTCTCGATTAATAATCATTTATGATTTTCAAAACGGATCTGGCGATTTTTCACTAGTGAACACAAAAATTGTGTTCTAAAATGCTCATTCTGGAAAATCAATACCCATTCTAACATTCCAGAGAAAAAATATAAACTCTACTTTAAGGATCGCAACTCTTGGATATAACACTTTAGATGATATGGCAGGGATAATCTTATTGAAGGGCGATAATTATTCAAATTTGCCTTGACACAACAAAGTCTAATGAGAGAATTATCCTTTTTAATTCTAGAATTATAAGGTACCTAATTTGCCTTGAGTAGAGCAGTTCTCGATTAATAATCATTTATGATTTTCAAAACGGATCTGGCGATTTTTCACTAGTGAACACAAAAATTGTGTTCTAAAATGATCCATCTGGAAAATCAATACCCATTCTCACATTCCAGAGAAAAAATATAAACTCTACTTTAAGGATCGCAACTCTTGGATATAACACTTTAGATGATATGGCAGGGATAATCGTATTGAAGGACGATAATTATTCAAATTTGCCTTGACACAACAAAGTCTAATGAGAGAATTATCCTTTTTAATTCTAGAATTATAAGGTACCTAATTTTCCTTGAGTAGATCAGTTCTCGATTAATAATCATTTATGATTTTCAAAACGGATCTGGCGATTTTTCACTAGTGAACACAAAAATTGTGTTCTTAATAGCTCATTCTGGAAAATCAATACCCATTCTCACATTCCAGAGAAAAAATATAAACTCTACTTTAAGGATCGCAACTCTTGGATATAACACTTTAGATGATATGGCAGGGATAATCGTATTGAAGGGCGATAATTATTCAAATTTGCCTTGACACAACATAGTCTAATGAGAGAATTATCCTTTTTAATTCTAGAATTATAAGGTACCTAATTTGCCTTGAGTAGATCAGTTCTCGATTAATAATCATTTATGATTTTCAAAACGGATCTGGCGATTTTTCACTAGTGAACACAAAAATTGTGTTCTTAATAGATCATTCTGGAAAATCAATACCCATTCTCACATTCCAGAGAAAAAATATAAACTCTACTTTAACGATCGCAACTCTTGGATATAACACTTTAGATGATATGGCAGGGATAATCGTATTGAAGGACGATAATTATTCAAATTTGCCTTGACACAACAAAGTCTAATGAGAGAATTATCCTTTTTAATTCTAGAATTATAATGTATCTAATTTGCCTTGAGTGGATCAGTTCTCGATTAATAATCATTTATGATTTTCAAAACTAATCTGGCGATTTTTCACTAGTGAACACAAAAATTGTGTTCTAAAATGCTCATTCTGGAAAATCAATACCCATTCTCACATTCCAGAGAAAAAATATAAACTCTACTTTAAGGATCGCAACTCTTGGATATAACACTTTAGATGATATGGCAGGGATAATCGTATTGAAGGACGATAATTATTCAAATTTGCCTTGACACAACAAAGTCTAATGAGAGAATTATCCTTTTTAATTCTAGAATTATAAGGTACCCAATTTGTCTTGAGTATATCAGTTCTCGATTAATAATTATTTATGATTTTTAAAACGGATCTGGCGATTTTTCACTAGTGAACACAAAAATTGTGTTCTAAAATGCTCATTCTGGAAAATCAATACCCATTCTCACATTCCAGAGAAAAAATATAACCTCTACTTTAAGGATCGCAACTCTTGGATATAACACTTTAGATGATATGGCAGGGATAATCGTATTGAAGGACGATAATTATTCAAATTTGCCTTGACACAACAAAGTCTAATGAGAGAATTATCCTTTTTAATTCTAGAATTATAAGGTACCTAATTTGCCTTGAGTAGATCAGTTCTCGATTAATAATCATTTATGATTTTCAAAACGGATCTGGCGATTTTTCACTAGTGAACACAAAAATTGTGTTCTTAATAGATCATTCTGGAAAATCAATTCCCATTCTCACATTCCAGAGAAAAAATATAAACTCTACTTTAACGATCGCAACTCTTGGATATAACACTTTAGATGATATGGCAGGGATAATCGTATTGAAGGACGATAATTATTCAAATTTGCCTTGACACAACAAAGTCTAATGAGAGAATTATCCTTTTTTATTCTAGAATTATAAGGTACCCAATTTGTCTTGAGTAGATCAGTTCTCGATTAATAATCATTTATGATTTTCAAAACGGATCTGGCGATTTTTCACTAGTGAAAACAAAAATTGTGTTCTAAAATGCTCATTTTAGAAAATCAAAACCCATTCTCACATTCCAGAGAAAAAATATAAACACTACTTTTAGGATAGCAATTCTTGGAATTTCTACTTTATAAGAGATGGCAGGGAAAATCGCGTTGAAAAACGATAATTATTAAAATTTGACTAGACACAATAAAGTCTAATGAGAGAATTAACCTTTTTAATTCTAGAATTAAAAAGTACCTAATTTGGATTGAGTAGATAGGTTCTTGATTTATAATTATTTATGATTTTTAAAACGGATCTGGCGATTTTTTACTAGTGAATACTAAATCTGTGTTCTTAAATGCTCATTCTGGAAAATCAATACCCATAGTCAAATCCAGAGAAAAAGTATAATTTCTACTTTAAGGATTGCAATTCTTGGAATTAACTATTTAGAAGAGATTGAAGGGAAAATCGCGTTGAAGAGTGATAATTATTATTAAAAATTTCCTAGACACAACAAATTCTAATGAGAGAATTAACCTTTTTAATTCTAGAATTAAAAAGGTACCTAATTTGCATTGAGTAGATCATTTCTCGATTTATAATCATTTATGATTTTCCCAGCGGATCTGGCGATTTTTTACTAGTGATAATGAAAATCGTGTCCTAAATGCTCATTCTGGAAAATGAATACCCATTCTCATATTTCTGAGATTAAATATAAACTTGACTCATAAAATCGCAATTCTAGTATTTTACACTTTCGAGGAGATGGCAAGGAGAATTGCGTTTAAGTACGATGATTATTCAAATTTATTTCGACACACTAAATTCTAATGAGCGAGTATACCTTAAGATCTCTAGAATTGCGATGATTTCTCCATCTTTCGGGTGTTCGCCGCGTTGCTTGTCATGATTGACGACAGTTTCGCCCGGATTCCACCAGGCGTCTTCAGGTCGAAGTGCCGCTGTCAGCAATTCCAATTCAATTCCAATTCCAAGTGTTTATTGCCATTGCAAACATATTATATACATACATTCATAAATACATTAGTAATTTAATATATACATTACAATAGCCCCTGCTATAGGAAATAATTCCTTTTCAGGGTTAGTCATATGAACTTTATACATTTTAATTACTTTGTGTGAGCATGTAGCAGATTCATAAGGGTGGTTTTGGGTTGTAGTTAGCAGGAACTCTTTTCTTCCGGGATGGCTTAATGGTCTGGCATTCACCCGAGGCGTGAGGGAAACCGGCAAAACCCCACGCAGACCGCCGTGTAATAGTTATGGTGATGTGTGTGCTTGCAGAAGACGGTGTTGCAGGACAGATTTTCCAGAGTTGCATTCTGATGTGGTGTTGCGGCAGCGTCAGACTGTGATGTGGACCCGGTGTGTAATGCCTTCATCATGGTGTTGACTGTTGATTCTGTTGTCTTGTTCCGGGTGCGATGTCTGCGTTGTTCTGAGGAAAGATCCAAGATTAGTAATTATATTTACAAAACATATATATTTACAAATTTTCTTTTAGAGGATTCTAAGGATGTCATATTTACACGTCACATATATTTACAAAGCCAATCAGAGATTATTGTTTAGGTTCAAGTGTTATACCACATCTAACTTATATTGTCTGCCCATGGTCCATAGAAAAGATTAAGTTATCAATATTATGATTGGAATATATATTGGTGGAATTTTATGTTAGTATAGGAAGTCAGAAATGAATAGCTGTAGTGAAGATTTGAAATTGAATTTTCAGTTTTGAAACAATTATTATATGATAGTTTTTCACAATTATTAAACCATTATTAATTAATTATGATGCAGATGATAAGTATCAATCGGACAGGGCAGTGTCAAAATTATGGAGGATAATATTTTACAAGGGTATATACAGGGAGCATATTACGGCAGGTAGCCTGAGAGGCAATTGTCAAAATTTTTAACGATATCTTAGCCTTAGCCTGTCGTTCTCTCCACGGCCGTGTACTGCGAGTTCCAAGAGTACACCGCTTGGACGGAGTACCCGAGAACCTCGCGTGCCGCTGCGTCTAGGAACTGGGCCGCCGAGAGCCGTTCTGCCGGGTGGAGGTTGGCCAGCAGCAGGCTGAGTAGGCGGAGAAGGTCCTTTTTGGAGACCGTCTCCTCCGTGGCGTCGTCCGCTGCTTCTGTGGAAGGAGAAGGTGGACAAGGTGTTACCGGCTTCGCCTTGCCCAGCACTGCCGGTTCCTTTGGGCGCTGAGGGCACCGAAAGTCGCCGGAGTGATGCCCTCCGCCGCAGTTGGCACATTTGAGTGTCTCCGCCTTGCACTCTGTGGAACGGTGACTTGTCCCACATCGTGCGCAGCGAAGATCTCGCTTGCACTCATGTGTCAGGTGGTCGAACCCCTGACACCTGCGGCATTGGGCAGGCTGGGCATGCGGTGGACGGGAGGGCTCCACGCGGTATCTCTTCCCGTAGGAAGTGACACCCTCGTGGAGTAGCCGGTGCATGGTGTCCCGGTCCTTGGAAATGACCCTCATCAGGGTCGTGGGCTGCCCGGTCCTCCGCGCCTTAATCCGGTACACCTTCAGCCTGGAGGTGTCGTAGCCGCCGAATTGAAGACCCTCCTGGATGTCCTCCTCCGTAGTGGTAGTGTCCACTCCCCGGATAACCACTGAAAAGGAGAAGAAAGAGGACGCATCAGTTGCCGCTTGGGCGAGAGGCTTGCGAACGGAGACGCAGCACTTCTCGCCCAGACGGTGATCTAATTTTTCTTTCTCCTTCCCCTCCAGAAGGTGCTTAAACATCGCAGGTATGCGAAGTCTTGCACTTCTCTCCTTGGCAAAAACGGAGACCTCAGCGCAGCGGAGGGAGGGTAAGGCACAGACGAGGTGGGAGTAAAAGGATTTTTGGGTGGTGCCTTTCGGCAGGGAAGTAATGAACACCGGAGTGTCATTACGGAGGGAGCGGTAGTCGGTGATGCGCGCTGAGGTGGAGGGGTTGGAAGGCGGGGGGGTAAGAGCTGAAGGCTGGGAGGGTTTGGCTACGTGGGTGGGAGGGGGAGGTTTGGGGGATGGAGTGGAGGGTTTCCTGGATGACTCGGGAATCGCAGGCAGAGTCCCGGTCACGATGGCCTTCTTCTTCCTGGAGGCCACCATCCAACTGACACCTGCGTTGTCATCCGGAGATTGACTCCGCAGGCGCCGCTGGTTGCTGGTCATCTTCTGCTGAGGGAATAAGTCTCGTTAAGACTTTCTGCCTTCTCCGCTTCTCGTCCGCTTCGTTCCCTCCTCTGTTCTTGTTCCCGTGTCCGTTCCGTTTTTTCGCCGCTGTCAGCGTTTTGGCCGTGCTTATATAGCTCCTCGAGCTCCCGCGCTGTGCTGTGATTGGTCGGTTTTGGGAAAAGTCTCTTCCATGTGTTTGTCAGGTGGTATCCATCGTCCCTATTGAAATTTCCAGGCGTTTTTGCAATTTCAATTGATTCTCTTATCAGCCTGGGATAATATCTTTTTTCTTTTGCAATTATCCTGGCTTTGTCGAAAAGAATATCGTGTCCGGGTTCACTCCAAGCATGCTCGGCGACTGCTGACTGGCTAAATTTCTTATTGAGGGTCGCCCTCTTGTGCTCCTGCAGGCGGATCTTCATGGACCTGCATGTCTCGCCGATATATGATTTCCCGCATGAGCAAGGGATGCGGTATATCCCTTCATGGAGATTCGGCGGTATCTTGTCCTTTGGCCTTGGAATGATTTGGCTTATTTTGGATACGCAGTTGAATCTCGTGACAATATCCTTCTTCTTCAGGACTCTGGAGATCTTCTCGCTTGTGCCGGCGATGTATGGTATGATGGCATGAGATGCGGACTTCTCGGGTTGTCGTTCCTCCTGGTCTAGCGTCTGGTGGCGTTTTTCTATAATGGCGGCCCTTTTGAGGACCATTTCTTTCTTGTACCCATTCATCTTCAGGGATGTCACGAGGTGTTCCTTTTCCTTTGTCAAAGATTCTGCATCCGATAGTTTGTAAGCGCGATGCAGGAGAGTCGCCATCAGTGAAGCCTTCTGAGATGGATGATGGTGTGACTCGGCGTTTAGGTAGCGGTCAGTATGCGTGGCCTTCCTGTGTACTGCATGGCCGAGACTCCCATCGATCCTCTTCTTCACCATCACGTCCAAAAACGGGATTTGGTTGTTTCTCTCCGTCTCCATCGTGAATTGTATCGCTGGATGCTGTGAGTTGAGGTGCTCCAAGAAGATCTGCAATTCCTCAGGTCCATGGGGCCAAATTACAAAGGTGTCGTCCACGTATCTTAACCACAAACTGGGTCTGACTCAGAACTGACCAAAGCTGACATCTCAGTCTTGTCAAAAGGACTGAATTTCGCCATCGCACCCACGAAAATACCTAAGGAAGAAATCGTAACAGAAGTGGAGCACGCCATACGGAAGCTTCCAAAGGGAGACGCTGATGAGGTCAGAGAAGATGTTGCCCGTATTCTCCGAAACTCACGGCCACCCAAAACGAACATCACGGGAGCCGAAAGAAGAGCCTTAGCAGATCTTCGCAGGAACAAGAACATTGTCATTCTCCCGGCGGACAAGGGAAACTCAACTGTCCTCATGAAGAAGGAGGAGTACGACAGCAAGATTTCCCGGATGCTGGAAGACTCAACATACAGGAAACTACGATCTGATCCTACTGCAAAAACGGAGAGGAACACCCGGGAACTGATCAAGAAGTCGTCAATCCCACGGGAAGAGCAAAAACGCTTGTTCCCATCGGCCGCCAAGCCACCAAGACTGTATGGATTGCCTAAAGTCCACAAAGAAGGAGTCCCTCTCAGACCGATAGTCAGCCAAATAGACGGACCCACCTATCGGCTGTCGAAATACCTGGCACAGTCACTCCAGCCTTACGTCGGAAAAACCTCGTCGTTTGTGAGAGACTCCACCCATTTCGTCGAAATGTTGAAGAAGATCACCGTCTCCTCCAATGACATCTTAGTGAGCTTCGATGTTACATCCTTATTCACCAACATTCCAATTCAGGAATCCTTAGATATCATAAAGGAGCTCACAACATCTGGAATACCGGAGGATTATCCACAACTCATTGAGTATTGCCTACGGAGCGCCTACTTCCTTTGGAACGGGAGTTTCTTCGAGCAACGCGAAGGAGCGGCTATGGGCTCGCCCCTCTCCCCAGTGATAGCAGAAATATACATGGAAAGGTTCGAACAAATGGCGATTGGATCCCACGGGAAGAAGCCCAGTTTGTGGTTAAGATACGTGGACGACACCTTTGTAATTTGGCCCCATGGACCTGAGGAATTGCAGATCTTCTTGGAGCACCTCAACTCACAGCATCCAGCGATACAATTCACGATGGAGACGGAGAGAAACAACCAAATCCCGTTTTTGGACGTGATGGTGAAGAAGAGGATCGATGGGAGTCTCGGCCATGCAGTACACAGGAAGGCCACGCATACTGACCGCTACCTAAACGCCGAGTCACACCATCATCCATCTCAGAAGGCTTCACTGATGGCGACTCTCCTGCATCGCGCTTACAAACTATCGGATGCAGAATCTTTGACAAAGGAAAAGGAACACCTCGTGACATCCCTGAAGATGAATGGGTACAAGAAAGAAATGGTCCTCAAAAGGGCCGCCATTATAGAAAAACGCCACCAGACGCTAGACCAGGAGGAACGACAACCCGAGAAGTCCGCATCTCATGCCATCATACCATACATCGCCGGCACAAGCGAGAAGATCTCCAGAGTCCTGAAGAAGAAGGATATTGTCACGAGATTCAACTGCGTATCCAAAATAAGCCAAATCATTCCAAGGCCAAAGGACAAGATACCGCCGAATCTCCATGAAGGGATATACCGCATCCCTTGCTCATGCGGGAAATCATATATCGGCGAGACATGCAGGTCCATGAAGATCCGCCTGCAGGAGCACAAGAGGGCGACCCTCAATAAGAAATTTAGCCAGTCAGCAGTCGCCGAGCATGCTTGGAGTGAACCCGGACACGATATTCTTTTCGACAAAGCCAGGATAATTGCAAAAGAAAAAAGATATTATCCCAGGCTGATAAGAGAATCAATTGAAATTGCAAAAACGCCTGGAAATTTCAATAGGGACGATGGATACCACCTGACAAACACATGGAAGAGACTTTTCCCAAAACCGACCAATCACAGCACAGCGCGGGAGCTCGAGGAGCTATATAAGCACGGCCAAAACGCTGACAGCGGCACTTCGACCTGAAGACGCCTGGTGGAATCCGGGCGAAACTGTCGTCAATCATGACAAGCAACGCGGCGAACACCCGAAAGATGGAGAAATCATCGCATTCAAAACGTCGCGGGAAACTACGAGACAACATCTCTAGAATTAAAAATTTTTTATTGTTTCTTGAGTAGTTTATTTCCCGATTAATAATCGTTTGTTATTTGAAAAACGGTTCTGGGTATTTTTTAACTAGTGAAACCCAAAATTGTGTTCTTAATATCTCATTCTTGAAAATCAATACCCACACTAATATTCCAGAGATGAAATATGCACTTTACTCTTGGGTTTGCATTTCTAGGATTTAACAGTTTAGAAGAGATGGCTGGGAAAATTGCGTTGAAAAACGATAAATATACAAATTTTTCTAGACACACCTAATTCTAATGAGAGAAATATCATTCTGACCTCTAGAATTATATAATAGCTGATTGTCCTTAAGTTGTTCATTCCACAATTAAATATCATTTATAATTTTCAAAACGTTTCTGGCCCACTTTCACTAGAGAAACCCTATATTGTGGTTTTAAATGCTTATTCTCTAAATTTAATACCCATTCTTACATCTAGAGATGAAGAAAACATTTTTCTTTTGAATTCGCATTTTTGGTATTTAACCCCTTCGATGATAGGGCAGGGATAATCCCCTTTAAGTACGACGATAATCAAATTTTTCTAGACACACTCTACTCTATTTACAAAATTATTCATTTGATCTCTAGAAATAAAAAATACCCAATTTGCCTTGAGTAGTTCATTTCTCAGTTAAATATTATTTTTAATTTTTAAAACGGTTCTGGCGCATTTTCACTAGTGTAACCCTAAATTGTGTTCTTATATGCTCATTCTGGAATATCAATACCCATTCACATATTCTGGAAATTAATACACATTTTTCTTTTGGAATCGGATATGTAGGTTTTTCTTAATTCCGAGAGATGGCAGGAAAAATCTCATTGTCTTACGATATTTGTTAGAATTTTCTTAAACACATTTAAAAAAATTGAAGTTATATTACGATCTCTTGCATTAAAAAACACTTAATTCGTTTTTAAAGGTTTATTTATCAGCTAAATATAATTTATGGTCTACAAAACGGATCGGTTGAATTTTTACACATGAATCCGTATATTAAGTTCAGAACTGCTCATTTTTGAAATGCAAATTTATTTTCCGCATTCTTGAATTTATAATCACATTTTACTTTTGGAATAGAATTTCTTATTTTGAAGGCATGCCTGAAAAAATATTAGATTTTAAAGAGTATTCAAATTTCTTGACACACACATTCTAAAATAAAAATTTTCTTATTGATTACTTGTACTAAAAAATCCTTTAAATCTCTTGGAGACCTATATTTCTTAATTAAATATCAATTATGATGTATACAACGGAAATGACGCGTTTTCCTACATGAATCCCTAAATTGTGTTCTAATTTGCTCATTCTATAAATTCAAGTACTATTTTCGCATTTTTGAATTAAAATACACATTAAAATTTTGATTCGCATTTCAATGATTTTTCTCATTTCGGAAAGATGGCATTTCGGAAAGACCGCATTGTCGTATGAAGAGAATTCGATATTTCTTATACACTTTCGTTCTAAAATAAAAAATTTTTTTAATCTATAACATTTACAAATATTTTAGGTCGCCTTGAGAAGTTATTTCTTAGTTAATTTATGATTTACAAATGGTTCTGGTGCATTTTGTTAAATTTAGTTTTCTTAAATGCGTAAATTAAGCTCTACAGTGCTCATACTAGAAGTGCAAATACATTTTCCGCATTCCTGAATTAAAATACTCATTTAACTTTTGGAATATAATTTCTACGATTTTTCATATTTGGGAGAGATGGCAGGAAAAATCGCATTGTCGTAGGAAGGTGATTCCAATTTTCTTTGGCACACCTTATTCCAAATGGAGATTTATTATTTTGATCTTTAGCGTTAAAAATGTATAATTGGCTTTGAGACGTTTATTTCTCAGGAAAATATCATTTATGATTTACAAAATTGATTGGGCGCATTTTCACAAGTGAAGCCCTAATGTTTGCTCTTAAGTGCTAATATGATAAATGAAAATACATTTTTCGCATTCTAGAGATAATATACGCATTCTACATTTGGAATCGCAATTCTACAATTTTTTTTAATTCCGAAAAATTGGCAAGAAAAATCCCATTGTCATACAAAGAGGATCAATATATTTTAGTAACACATTATTCCAAAATAGATTTAGTTTTTTGGTCCCTAGCATTAAAAAAAACCTAACTCTCGATGAGACGTTTATTTCTAAGTTACATTTCATTTATAATTTAACGAAACGGATCATGCGCGTTTCCGAAAATGTGTTACCCAATTGTTGTTCTATCGAAATCGAAATATAACGTCGTCATTAGATGATAATTCAATTTTGAATTCTAAAAAGAGGATTTGTTTTTTGCTCTCTAGCATTGAAAAATACCTAATTCGCTTTGATACGTTCATTTTTCCATTTAAAATCATGTACGATTCAAAAATGGAAATGTTTTAACACGTGAAACCTTAAATTGTGCACGTTCCAAAGTGCTCATTCTAGATTTGCAAATGCCTTTTTCGCATTCCAGAATTAAAATATAAATGAAAATTCTGGAACCGCATTTCTACGAATTTTCTCATTACGGAGAGACGGCAGGAAAAATCGCATTGTCGTTTGTTAATATTTTCTTAGACACACTAAATTCTATGAAGAGAATTTTAATTTTGATCCCTAAAATTAAAAAAAAATACATAATTCGCATTAAGACGTTTAGTTCTCTGTTTAAAATCATTTACGATTTACAAAATGGTTCTGGCGCATTTTCACACGTGATACCGTATGTTGTGCATATTCAATACTGCTCATACTAGATATGCAAATACATTTTTCGCATTCTAGAATTAAAATACAACTTTAATTTGGAAATCGAAATTCTACAATTATTCTCATTTCGGAGTAATGACCGAAATAATCCCAATGTCGTACGAAGAATATTCAAATTTCCTTAGACAATCATTTTTAAAGAGAAAATTTACTTTTTATCTCTAGCAGTAAAAAATGTCTTACTCGTTTGGATCTCTTACTCAGTTAAATATCAATAAAGGTTTACAAAAAGGTAATGACGCGTTTTCAAACGTGAAACCAGAACTTGTGATTTATAATGCTCATACGAGAAATGAAAATACATTTTTCGCATCTTGAAATAAAACACACATTTTACTTTTGGAATCGCATTTCTACGATTTTTCTCATTTCTTGTAGATGACAGGAAAAATCACATTGTCGTAATAAGATTATTCAAATTTAATTTGACACGCATTTTCAAAGGGAGATTTTTTTTTATCTCTTATAATTTAAAAATATCAATTTCCTTTTGAGACGTCAATTTCTAAGTTCAATATTACTTATTATTAACAAAAGGAATCGGGCGTGTTTTCATAAGTGACACCCTTATTTTTGTACTAATGTGCTCATATTAGTAGCAAATATAATTTTCGCATTCAAAATGATAACACAAATTGTAATTCAAGAATCACATTTCTAGGATTTTTCTCATTTCGGAGAGATGGCAGGATAATTCACATTGTCGTACGAAGATTATTCAAATATATTTTAGATACACTTTTTCTAAGAGGAGAATTTGTTATATGATCTCAAGCATAAAAAAATACCAAATTCGCATAGAGACGTACAGTTTTCAGTTAAATATCATTTATGTTTGACAAAACATATCGGGCGCGTTTTTACACGTAAAACCCAAAATTAAGTTCTAAAGTGCTCATACGAGAAATGCAAATACATTTTCCGCATTCTTGAATTCAAATACACATTTTTACTTTTGGAATAGAATTTCTACGATTTTCCTCTTCTCGTAGAGATGATAGTTAAATCGCATTGTTGTACGAAGGTTATTCAAATTTTTAGACACACTTTTTCTAACTTTTGAATTTGTTTTTTGATCTCTAGCATTGAAAAATACCTAATTCGCTTAGAGACGTATATTTTTCAGTTAAATTCCATTTATGTTTGACAAAACGGATCTGGCGCGTATTCACACGTGAATTACAAAATTAGGTTCTATGTTTAATTAGTGCTCATTCTAGAAATGATAATACATTTTTTCTTTTCTAGAGATAAAATATACATTTTACTTTTAGAATCGCATTTCTAGGATATTTCCTATTTCTATGAGATGGCAGGTGAGATTGTCGTACAAAGGTTATTTAAATTTTCGTAGACACAATCAATTTTATAGGTAGAATTTATTTTTGATCTCTTGCATTAAAAAATATCTAACTCGCTTAGAGATTTTTTTAAGTTAGATATCATTTATGATTTACAATACGTATCGTGCACGTTTTCACACATGAAACTCCAAATTGTGTTATAAACTTTTTATTATGGAAATTCAAATACTTTTTTTCGCAATCTAGAAATGCAATACACATTTTCCTTTTGCAATCGCATTTCTACAATTTTTTCCATTTCGAAGAGAGGGGAGGAAAAATCGCATTTCCGTATGAATTATATTAAAAATATATTAGACACCTTCTATTCTATAAAGGGAATCAGTTTTTTATCTCTATCATTAAAAAATACATATCTCACTCTGAGATCTTTTTTGCTCAGTAACCTTAATCTAGAAAGGAAATTACATATTTTGCATTCTAGATTTAAAAGAAACATTTCACGTTTGGAATCACATTTCTTCGACTTTTCCATTTCGGGAAGAAGGCATAAAAATCATATTGTCGTACGCTTAATTTTTAACTTTTGGTGTACACACTCAATTCTAAAAAGATAATATGTTTTTACATCTCTAGCATTTTAAAAGACATAATTCCTTGAGACTTTTATTTCTTAGTTCTCTATATTTTGTGATTTTAAAATGGAAAAGGTTCATTTCTCACGTGGAACCTTAAATTATGTTCTCATCTGATCACATTAAAATCGCATTAAATTGTTTTCCTCAGCACTTATTCTAGACATGCAAATACATTTTTGCATTTTAGAATAAAAATACATATTTTGTTTTTTTACTTGTAT
Organism: Ceriagrion tenellum; assembly: GCA_963169105.1. NCBI lineage: Eukaryota > Metazoa > Arthropoda > Insecta > Odonata > Coenagrionidae > Ceriagrion > Ceriagrion tenellum. The sequence continues at coordinate 7,178,958 of OY720639.1, read as the reverse complement.
TTCTACGATTTCTGATTTTGGAGAAAGGACAGAAAAAAATGCTTCGTCGCAGGAAGAATATTCTAGTTTTCTTTGACGCACTCCAATTCTTAAAAGAGAATTATTTTTTGAAATTTCTGTCTTTAAAACTTTTATAATCTTCGAGACGTTTATTTCTCAATTACCTATTTTTAATGATTTAAAAATGAGAAAAGCGTGTTTTCACATTTCGAACTTTAAATGGTCTTAAAACGTGCTCATTCCAGAAAAGCGAATATGTTTTGTGCATCCTGGAATTAAAATATACATTTTACCTTTGGAATCGCCTATATATTTATTTTCACATACATTTCACAGAGAGGTTAGTTAAAAATACAATGTCACACGTAGTATATTAAACTTTTTTTAGACATGCTTTATTCTTAAAAAAGATACTTTTTTATATCTATAAATAAACAATATATTCCGCTTTATGACATTTATTTCTCAGTTACCTATCACTTATGAATTAATAATGGAATGGGCGCGTTTTTACACGTGGAAATATAAATTGTGTTTTAAAGTGCCCATTCTATTAATGCAAAACTTTTTTCGCATTCTTGAAATAAAATACACTTTTTACTTTTGGAATCGCATTTCCACATTTTTCTCCCATTTCTGAGAGAGGACTGGAAAATACGCATTTTTGCACGTGGAATATTTTACTTTTTTTAAACATGCTACTTTGTAAAAAAAAGAAATAGTTATTTGATCTCTAGAATAATAAGTATATAATCCATTGTCAGACGTTATTTTCTCTTCTAATTATCATTAATTAATTAATAATGGAATTTGCGCGTTTTCACACGTGGAACTCTCAATTGTGCTATAGTGTACTTATTCAAGAAATGCTTATATATTTTTCGCATCTTGAAAAAAAGAATTTCCTATTATTATTCCAATCTTTTTAATTAAATTTAAGAATTAAATTACACATTTAATTTTTGGAATCGCATTTCCACGATTTTTCCTATTTCTGAGATAGGACAGGAGGAATCGCATTGTCGCACGCAGAAGATTAAACTTTTTTCGATACCCTTCATTCTGAAAAAGGAATTAGTTTTTTGATCTCTGGAATTAAAGATTATATAATCTGCTATGAGTTGTTTATGGCTCAGTTACCTATCATGAAAGATTTGAAAATGGGAGTGGCATTTTTCACACTTGGAACTCGAAGTTGTGTTATAATATTCTCTTTCGAGAAATTCAAATTAATATTTCGCATTTTAGAATAGAAATATTCATTTTACTATTGAATCGCAAAACTACAATTTTTTCCATCTATGAGAGAAGAATGGAAAAGTTGTTTCTTGCAGGTGCGTTTTCACACCTTGAAATCTAAATTGTGTTTAAAAATGCTCATTCTAGAAATTTAATTATATTTTTCGATAAGAAAAAATTTTCTTCTTTATTCTTTAATTGCAGTTTTACGATTTTTCCCATTTCTGAGAGAGGAAAGGAAAAATCGCATTTTTGCACGTAGAATATTGAACTTTTGTTGGACACTCTCTAAAATAAGAATTAGTTTTCGATCTCCAGTAATATATAATACATAGTCCGATTTGAGGCGTTTATTTCCAGTTACTTATTCTTTATGAATTCGCGTTTACCCTGGAAGATTCTGGAAATAATCATGTACAATGTCCATGACTGCCTAAATGTAGGTTTCCACACTTAGAACAATTGCTCTTGAATGGAACGAGCTCTAAGAATTATTTTCTGGTTATCTTAAAAAAACGTATTTAAGTATGTACTCCAAGACCAACGTTAAACTCTTGCTTCAGGCACGTTTAGGGGGCGAGATCCTTTCATAGGCGTAGCGAAACTTTCTGGCATTCGCAGGAAATTTATTTGAAAGCCACTAAAAGAAGTAACATGTGAATACATACTTGAAGCATTTGTGGTATATTCGCGTTTTCACTCGTGGAGCATTAAATTGTGTTATAAAATGCTCATTATAGAAATGCATATACATTTTTCGCATTCTAGAATAAAAATACACATTTTACTTTTGGAATCGCAAATCTGTGGTTTTTTCCATTTTCGGGGAGAGGAGAGGAAAGTTCGCATTTTCGCTCGCTGAATAGTCAACTTTTGTTTACCAACTGTAATAAAATATTGTCGTCTTTTCTCCACTGTCTTTTTTATCGACTTAAATTTTTTTGTCAGGGTTACATTTTTTAAATGAAAATATTTTTTCATAATGTGTTGATATTATCAACCTGGGATATTTTAATAGTGTAAAATATTGTTTTGCGTTGGAATTACGTCAATTTCTTATTCATTTCAATGTGTCATTCACAATTTATGACAAATAATGTAATTATTGACTATAGGTTTTCAAATAATGACCTTTCTGATGTCCCTCTTCAATTGCTGTAGGTTTTGAAATAATTAAATTCAAAAAAATCTTTCAAATAATATTTATTAGTTGGGCAAGTATCACTTATTAAGATTGATTAACTTGCAAAGAGTTTATTACATTTACGTGTTGCGTCGTTGTGGTATTAATTTTGCTGAAATAATTTGCGAAAAGTAAATAGGTTTCTTTTTGAAGTAAAAATTACACGTAATTGTTTATTATTTTGTATTGATGTGAACATAAATAGTTAATTTTTTCCATTGCAAATTTGTTGTGAGCTATAAATTACTTCATAAAATGAAAATTGAATTGAAATTGAAAAAAGTCTTCATTGTTCTGGGACTATGAGACAAATAGAAAACACATTTTACGAAGAATAGCTAGTATAGTTTTACGATTCAATTGGCCCCTATAGTGATTAAGTGTTTTTGTTTTAATGTTCCTTGAGTGTTTGAAAAAAAATTTTATCCCGAAGGTTTTTTCTTAGTTTAATGTCTAATGTTAATTTTCTCTAGTTCAACCTAGTATCTCTCTGAAATTGCCCGAGAAACTTGTTCAAGTAAGGAAAATCTGCAAAACATCAATCATTTCAAGTTCCAAGTATTCCAGTAGTAGTATTTGGGTAAATAGGGTGCTTCGACGACTGAGGTCATTCGCACCAAGTATTCCATTCAGTAGATTTGTATTATTGCAATATTTTATACACCTATTCTAAAGCTGCACAAGGTATAAATTTCATAACAATTCTAGGCAAAATAATATTTATAATTGTTACACATGTTACAATGTTACACATTTGAAATAATAATTTTGGTGAATTTTTTTTCTCTTACATATTTCCAGTACATTAGATTTCTTAAATATACACTTAATTTTTTTAAAAATAGTACCCAAAAAGAAAACATTACATTGTGGTGATTTTTTGTCAGCAAAAGGTTGTCTATATATTAATACATCAATCAGTTAGTTCACAGTAATAACAAGAAAAATTAGTTCAACTGATTTCATTACTACGAGGGAAAACATTTCATATTTTGACCCATTAATAAAAAAGTTTATCTGGCCAAGTTTATTAAACTTGAATTATTTTTTAATGACTGAAAATTTCAAATAATTAATTGAAGCCCTTACAAAAGAACCTTACATAATGAAAAAAAAATCACCACGAAGATAGGAGTATTTTATGGGAATTTATTTGTCAAAGTATTTCAAAATATATAAAAAATATAACTTGTGTTCTAAAGATTTTTTTTTTTTAATGAAAAAAAAAAGAATTTTTGTCCTTTGTAAATATCTTGATTTGCAGATTGTTTTCTTTGTGAAAAATTTTTACTGAAATTGTTTGGCTAAAATATTTTATTTTTATCGTGCATGTAAAATATTTTTATTAGTGGCCATTTTTCTCGTTAAGTTATTCTTATTGCATGATTCTTTTCGTTGAAATGTAGCCAGTGAAAAGTATATCAAAATGTATTTTTATTTTTTGTTTATTATTTTTATGCACAGTGATTTACTCCCTTGCATGAATATTATTAACTGTCTTAATATATTTTTTAAATATCAAATATTAATTTTTATCATTTATGGATAGTAATTTCGCTTTTTATGAAGATTCTCAAAGCGCTGAGTTAAACTCACATATTTCCCGACTTTAAAAAAATATTCATGGTGATAAAATCCCAGAAATATAGTGATATTTGTTATTCGTTTAATTTTATTATTGTGAAGTGTATTTTGTATTTCTAAAATGAAAAAAGCATGCATGACCTTCCTTCCCCCTATTGCCAGGGAAGCAATAATTTATTAACTGATTTGGAATTGGTGGAAGGAGACTGGAAAATGTGCATTGGCTGACTGAATATGCTGGTAAATTTGCTTACCTCTGATGAAGTTGATGCTGATTTACTTAGTTGAAAGGTTGCTGCATCGAAGATCTCCAGAAGTTCTACAGCAGCCTCAATTACTTGCATACAATAACTGATTAATCTCAGTAAGTATATATTGCTTATAATGTTATGTTATTTTGCAAAGATATACATTTCTTCCTTGATTTTTTGTGTTGCTGAACCATCGTCAGCAAGAACAACATCATACAATGAAATCCATCCTCGACAAGGAATAACTAGTTTTTTATACGTTAATTGATTCCTAATATGCTTAAAAAAGTTTTAATTTTTATCGAATGTTTTTTCTCCTAAGTTTAACACCTTATTTTTTTTATTTCAACTTTGAGTGAAAAATGTTTTCTCACACATGCTGATTTTCGTCGATTGGGGAAAATATCTTTCGTGAGTATCAATGTTTCGTGTTGGATTTACATCACTTGCCTCGTTTATAATTTGAGTCACTCAAAAATTTACGCAAAGTAATGCCTTTTTTGCCAAACAAATGTTTTAAACAGTGACTTTTCTGATGTGCTACTTCATTTCTCTTATTTATTGAAATAATTAAATGGAAACATAATTCCTCAAAATAATTTTTGTAAGATGGGCAAATATTACGTTTCTGATTAATTAACTTGCCCAAAGTTCAAACTCCTTGCGTGTAATTTCAATTGATGATGGTCACAGATCCAATTGTACCCCTAAGCTTTTACACTTTTGTGACGAGGGGGGAAGTTGGACTTCCTGGAATATTTTGAAATTTTGTCATTTCACAATGAGCATGACGATAAACTACTTAATGACATAATCCTTCCTTCCTGCAACCGCCTCACCCTTATTCTGTGTGCCAGTACCTACCCCCACCTCCATCCCCGTGGTCCTTGAGCGTCACCACCTGTTTGTTCCTTCCCCGTCAGTTTTGCCCAATCACCCCCTCAAAACTTGCTCACCTCTCATCATCACCCCCTTCTTTCAACCACCTCCCTCTCCTTGAGGTTTCTATATAAAATGATATTTTGCATTGTAATCTTGACAATGGCCTTAAATGGCTCAAAGGCCGAAACTGGTCGCATTGTTTTAAGTATATTGGTGGAAAAAATATGTGTTTTCTATTTAATATTTTTTCGTCATTTTATTCTAAATATGAATCAAAATTTTTTATCGTTTGTTTTTTCTCTCTTGTTTTACACCTTTTTTGTAATATTGTCTTGATTTCAAACTTTAGGTGAAAATATTTTTCCAAAATAAGCAGATTTTTTCAAGTGGGAAAAATATTATTTTAGTATTTAGTATTTAGGAAGTATTGGTTACCTTTGGATTAACGAAACTTTCTTTATTTTTTTATATATATCTCTAAAAAAATAACCGCAGAATGATGCCATTTTTGACTACAAATATTTCAAACGTTGTCCTTACTGATGTGCTCCTTTAATATCTGTAGTTTTTTAAATAATTAAATGAAAACAGAATTCTTTTAAAACATTTTATGAGTGGGTATGAATTACCTAATAAAATGATATATAAAGCCCATAGTTCATGTTACTTGAGTATAATTTATCGTTATTATAATTTTTTGATGAAACAAATGTGCCAAAAAATAATTAAGCCGATTCGTGAAGAAAAAATAAGTTGTTATTTTTTGTTATTTGTTATTTGGGTATTCAATATTAGACTTCAAATTTGGTGTCACAGAAACAATGTCAGCGAAGAACTACACAATCAAAATAAAAATCATCCTCCACTAAGAATAACTAGTTTTTTTACATTTCAATTTGCCCATAGTGATTGAATATTTTTGTTGATATCGAATGTTTTTTCTCTCTACTTTAACGTCAGTTTTTTACTTATTGTCTAGATAAAATACTTTTGGTGTAATTTTTTGGTGTAATTTTTTCCAAAATATGCCAATTTTTTCAATTGGGAAAATTATATTGTGAAGTATAGTTTCCCGTTGGATTTACATTATTTGCGGAATTTTTGTGTGTGTCGCTCAAAAAATTTCACCAATTAGCAAACTTTTTTTGCCACAAGAATATCAAAAGATGTGATTTATATGTGCTTCTGTTTATGTAGCTTTTCAATGTAATTAAATGTAAAAATTTCGATAAAATATTTATATTTGCGTATATATAAATATAAATATATAAATATTTGCGTAATAATAATATAAATATTTGCGTCACTCCTATAAATCACGTCAATAAATTTTATTTTTATCATATGTATCTCTCTAGTGTTACAATTTTTCTATCATAAGTCTTGATTAAATACTTGAGTGTAATTTATTCCTTAAATATTCTGATTTTTTTCAAGTTGTGAAAATTTTTTTAGAATACTATTATTTCTTGTTGGTTTAACAACACTTGCTAAATTTTAGTAATAACTGTCACTCTAACTTTTTCGCCAATTAATGCAGATTTTGACCCCCAATATTTCAAATAATGATATTTCCGATGAGCTGCTTCTTACCTTGCATTTTTTTAAATGATCAAATCAAAATTAAATTTCTAAAAAAGACGTCATTTTGTTACATAATCACACAAAATTGTTACATAATCACAACAAAATTATGCCATTTTTTGCTACAAATTTTCCAAACATTGTCCTTACTGATGTGCTCCTTCATTTTCTGTAGTTTTTGAAATAACAGAATGAAACCAGAATTCATCAAAATTATTTATATGAGTGGAGAAAATATTAATTTTCTCAGATGAATTATTTTGACGATAGTTCATGTGACTTGAGTGTAATTTGATACTTAACATTACTTTGCGAAAAAAATGCCAAAAATAATTAATTTATTTCGTGAAGTTATAATGTTTTGTTATTTGGGAATGTAACACTTCATTTTTAGTTTTGTAAAATCACATTCTGCGAAAAATTACATTATAAAATAAATTTCATCCTCCACTTTGAACAAATTCTTTTTTTTTTACGTTACAACTTACCCAAAATATTTAAATATTTTTCTCTGTATCGAGTTTTTTTCTCTATTTTAATCTTAGTTTTTAATTTATTTACCTGATCAAATACTTCAGATGAGAAACGTTTCCGAATTTTCGGATTTTTCTGATTTAATCGTACTTGTGCTTATTTTCTCAAGTGTGGACTATTTTTTGTAGTGAGAGGTATTAATTGGCGTTTCCTTTACGTCTTTTGCTTCATTTTATAATTTATATCACTGAAAATAATTCGCCAAATAATGCAATTTTCACTGAAAATATTTCAAATAAAGAGCTTTCCTACATTTCCTCTTTTTTGAGTAATTTAATGATTATAAATTCCTAAAAATTACTCAAACGAGGGAAGCAAATATTTCTTATTAAGACTAGCTTGTATAATTTGGTTGTGGAATAAGTGTTGTGGAAACAATTTGTCAAAGATAACTCATTTCCTTCGTAAATTTAAAATTATTGATAATGTTAATTTATTTAAGAAAGTATACAACTTTTGTGCTTGATTTTTAGAATTGCTGAATCATGGTCAGCAAAAAACCACACCGTATTGTGAAAACCACCCCAAACGAAGCGTCACCAGGATTTTTTAAGCCATTTAATTCCAATAGTGATTAAACATCTTTATTGAGGATATTTCTCTCTAGTTTGACAACATTTTTTGATTAATTCTCATGCATAATTACTTAAGGCATAATTTTTCCAAAATTAGGTGACGTTTTTAAGTGGGGACAACTTATTTGGAAATAGTACTGTTTTGCGTGGGATTTGCGTGAGATTGCATCATTTCTTTCATGTATGTCACTAGAAATGTTTGTGCAAATATTGCCATTTTTGACTACAAATATTACAAATAACGACCTATCTGATTCGCACCTTCATTTGGAGAAGCTGTTAATAGCTAACTGAAATTTAAAGTCCTAAATACTATTTTTATGGAAGAGACAAATCTTACTTATTAAGATTGATTATCTTAACCAGGGTTCATCCTACTTAATTGTATTATGTAGTTGTAGAATTTTTTTGTGGAAAAAGTTACCAAAAATATCTGATTTTCTTCGTAATGAAAAACTTATTTATAATGCTATGTTCTATTTCAAAGATTATAACTTATATGCTTGATTTTTAGTGTTGCTAAATTAGTGTCAGAGATAAACCACATCATAAAATGAAATAATCCTTTACGTAGAATAACTAGTAGATTTATTACTTCATTTCATAACTATTGTGAATTAAAAATTTTATAATTGTCGAATATTTTTTTCTCTAGGTTATATGTTTTCGTGATTTATTGTCTTGAGCAAATATTTTTGGGAAAATAATTTTCCAAAAAATGCTAATTTTTTAAGCGGGAAAAATTTAATTGGTAAGAAGTATTGTTTTGTGATATATTTACGTCGGTTGATTAATTAATAATTTGTTTCACTCTTAAATTAATGAAAAATTTGCCATTTTTTACGAAAATTATTTTAAACAATGACATTTCTGATGTGCTTCTTCATTTCCTGTAGTTTTTGAATTTATTAAATGCATATATCATTCCTCAAAGTTCTTATAAGAGGGGCAAGTATTACATTTATGATTAAAATCTTTCTCTTCTTAGTTCTTATTTGTGTGTAACTTCTCGTTGTGGAATTAATTTTGTAGAAAAAAAATTTACCATAAATAATTGTGGTTCTTAGTTAGGTAAAAATTAGTTTTATTGTTTTGTTATTTGATAAAGAATTTAATTTTATGGTAAAATTTTAATACCGCTCAATCGTTGTCCGCGAAAAACTACATCGTAAAATGAAAATCATCCTCTAGTAGGAATGATTTGTAATGTTTTACGTTTAAGTATACCTATTGTAATTTAATATTTTTATTTTTATCTAGTGTTTTTTCTCTCTACTAGAACATTTTTTTATTGTTTGGATTATATACTTTAGGAGAAAAAGATTTCTAAAATATGCAGATTTTTTCAAGTGTGGAATATTTTAATTGTGAGATTAAGTGATCGACCTTGGATTTACGTCTATTGCTTCATTTTTATTATATATGTATCACTAAAAAGTAATTGCCAAATGTGCAATTTTTGACATCGTCAAATTACAGGCTTTCTGGTGCGTTCCTTCACATACTGTATTTTTATATAATTAAATGGGAATAAAGTTCCGAAAAACTATTTATATGAGTTAAATATTACTTATTAAATATGATTAGCCGCCCAGAGTTCACTTGTTGGGACTAACTTGCTGGATGTGGTTGTTATTTTAATTTTGTGGAAAAAGTTTCGCAAAAATAACTGATTTTCTTCGTGAAGTAAAAATTACTATTAACAATATATTTTTTAGCAAAGCAGTTAACTTTTGTGCATGAATTTTAGTATTGCTGAATCATTGTCAGCGAAAAATCTCATCTTATTACGAAAACCATCCTCAAGGAAGCTTAGCTAGGATATTTTAAAAGTTATATTATTTCAGTAATGAATAAAATATTTAATCGAGTATTTTTTCTCTGATCTAATAGCATTTTTTGATCAATTGTCTATATAAAATATTCTTGGTGTAATTTATTCCAAATATGCTGATCTTTTCGTGTGGGGAAAATTTTTTTGTGAAAAGGAATGCTTCGCGTGGATTTACATCACTCATTACTTTCTTATTGTGTGAGCCACTCAAATTTTTTCGCCAATTAATTCAAATTTAAATTAATGCATTTAAAATAAGGAAATGTATAACATATAGAGCTAATCGATGGACTCCGTCATTTCCTGTATTTTTTATACTAATTTTATGAATATAATATTCCTAAAAACTCCTTTTTTTAGAGTGAGAAAAATATTACTTATTAAGATTGATTATCCTGCCCAGTGTCCACTATACTTGAATGTATTTTATGTATTGTAGAGTTAACTTTGTGGAAAAATATGACAAAATTAACTGATATTCTCCGTGAAGAAAAAATAAAATTATTCTATTATTTAGCAAAGTTCATATCTTTAATAGTTGATTTGTTGTCGAGCTGAATCGTTGTGAGCGTAAACTGGATCTAAAAATGAAAACGTCCTTCACGAAGATTCGTTAGTATTTTTTACCTTATGTTTTTCCTATTGACATTAAAAATTTTTAATTTTATCTTTTTTTTTCTAGTTTAATATTCATTTTTGTTTTATTGGCTTGAATAAATACTTTACCAGATTTACTTTTGAAAAATATGCTTATTTTTTTAAGTGTGGATAATTCAACTGATGAGAAGTATTGTTTCGCGTTATATTTACGTCACTTCCATTATCATTTTACAATAGTCACTCAAATTTAATCGCAAAACAATGCCAATTGTGAGCACAATTGTTTTAATCAAGAAAATGTCAGATGTGCTCATTCATTCCCTGTAGTTTTTGAAATAATTCAATGGCAAATAAATTCCACAAAAATACTTTAATCAGTGGGGTAAATATTACTTTCTTAGATAGATTATATTGCCCTGAGTTCATCTTACTAGCGTGTAATTTGTGTTTGTGAAATAGAATATTTGGTTAAATTTGCCAAAAATATTTGATTTTTTTGCGAAGTGAATATTAGTTATAATTTTATGTTGTTTTTGAAAGGATTCAATTTGATGCTTGACTTTTAGTACTGCTGAATCTTTTTCAGTGAAAAATTACATCATGAAAAAATACCACCCTCCTTAAAGAAGAACTAGTATTTTTTTTACCTGTTAATACACCTCTAGTGATTAAATTTTTATGATTATATCGAGTATTTTTATATATTATATAACATAATTTTTTTATTTATTATCTTACTTTATCGCATTAGGTTAAAAAGCGCTTCCAAAATTTGCTGAATTAATGAAATGGGGAATATTTTTATCGTGAGAATAATTGATTTACGTTGGATATACATAATTTGCTTAGTTCTTACTATATCTGTCGCTCAAAATTAACGGCCAAATAATGCAATTTATGACATAATTTTTTTCAAATAAATAGCTTTCCGATATGCTTCTTTAGATTCTATAGCAATAAATAATTTAATGTTAATAAAATTATTTATATGAGTTAGGCAAATATTACATCATTGGATATATTATCATGCCCAGAATTCATCTTATTTTCATGCATTTTGTAGTTGTGGAGCTGATTTTATGGAAAATATTTCCCAAAAATAACTAATTTTCTTCGTGACGTAAAAAAAACTTATAATGTTATGTTATACAACAAAGAATTTAACTTAAATGCCTGACTTGTTGAATTGCTGATTCATTTGTCAGCGATAAACTACAACATAATATGAAAACATTCTACACGAAGGATAACTAATCTAACGCTTCGTAATTTTATTAAAATATTAATACAAAAATTTTGTTGCTGAATCATTGTCAGCAAAAAACCACATCATACAATGAAAATCATCCACAATGGAGCATAAATAATAGTTTTTTAAGTTAGTCTATTCCAATGGGGATTAAAAACAGAGTGTTTTTCTCCCTATTATAATAACTTTTTTTTAATAATTGTCTTGATTAATAACGTAGATGTTTTTTTTTAAATATGCCGACTATTCTTTAAGTGGTAAGATTTTTTTGTGAACAGTATTGTTTCGCGATGGATTTAAATCACTTGCGACATTTTTATTATTAATGTCACTCAAAATTAATCCGGCAATAATGCAATTATTGACTGCAAATATTTCAATCAATGAGCGTGTTGATGTGCTCCGTCATTTCCTATAGTTTAAAAAGAAGCAAAAAGGAAAAATATATTTATTTGAAATATTATTATGAGTGGCTAAATATTACTTATGATGTTAATGATCTAAAATAGAGTTCATCCCGCTCGCGGGCATTCTGTTGTTGTGAATTTATTTTGTGGTCAAAATTTTTCGGAAAGTCATTGTAATGCTTGATTTTAAGTAAATGTTAATGTTTCACCGGAAAACCACATCTCACAGTGCAAACTATCCTCCACAAGGAATAACTAGTTTTTTTTACTTTATTTTATTCCAATAGTGAAAAAATGATTTTTTTTAACGAGTGTTTATTCTCACACTCTTTTATACCATCTTTTTCTGATCAATGGTCTTGATTAAATACTTTAGAAGAAGAACTTTTTAAAAATAGGCCATTTTTTATTTCAAGTGGGGCAAAATTTTGTTTGCGAGAAGTAATGTTTCGCGTAGGATTTACGTCAGTTGTTTCATTTTTATTGCATGTGTCGCACCAAGTTAAGCGCAAAATAATGCCTTTTTGGCTAAAAAAAATTTTAAACAATGACCTTTCTAATGAACTCCTTCATTTCCTGTAGTTTTCAAATTAATTTTATGAAAAAAAATAAAAATAAAATTTCATATAGTGGGGTATATATTACCTTTTAAGATTCACCATCTTGCTCAACGTGTATCTTACTTGCATGCATGCGGTCGCAGTGGAATTTATTTGGCGGAGACAATTTTGAAAAATATCTAATTTTTTATTAAGTAAACATAACTTAATTTGTTATTTTATACAGCAAAGTATTTAATCGTGGTGTTTGTGTTTTTTTAAAGCTGAAGTAGATTCAGCGAATGTACCACATCATAAAAAATAAATTATACTCCACGTAGAATAAGTATAATTTTTGTAAGATAATTATTTCCTAAAGTGTTAAACTAGTTTTTCAAATGTCTGTATACTCCAAGTTTAACTCCTCTTTTGATGTATTTTCGTGTTGAATACATTATGTGAAAAACTTTTCCAAACTGGACTTATTTCATCAAGTTGGAAAAACTATTTTATTGAGAAGTATTGTTTCGCATTGGTTTTTCGTCACTTGCTTCACATTTATGATTTGAGTATTTCAAAATCAATCGACGAATAATGCAATTTTTTACTTCAAATATTTCAAATAATGAGATTCCTGATGCACTACCATGTATCCTGTAATTTTGTTATTAAGAAAATGAAAAAAAATCCTATAAATTATTTTTATGGTTGAGGCAGATATTAGTTGTTAAGATTGTTTCTTGCCCAGAGTTTATCTTGCTTGCTTGTTTTATGTCGTTGAGGAACTTCTTTTGTGGAATAATTTTTCCGAAAATACCTGATTTTCTACGTGAAGTAAAAATGAGTTATAATGTTATACTTTTTAGCAAAGTATTTTACTTTTCTGCTTGGTTCTTAGTATTGTTGAATCATTGTCAGCGAAAAACTACATCATAACATGAATAGTTGGTAGTCTCAAGCGTCTCTTTGAGGAATTTGTTAACACTATAATGATAACACGTAACTTTGTGATTCCAATTATCTTTATTTTGAACGACCCGGTTCTCGACGTTGGACGTCATCTTCAGATCATCTTCAGACACCTGGAGACGACGTTGACCGTCTTTCAAAATAAAGATACGTGGAATCACTAAGTTACGTGTTACCTAAATGTTATATAAATTGAAGCATCCTCCACGAAGATTAACATGTATTTATGTACGTTTTGATATTCCCATGGTGAATATGAATTTTGTTTTTTTCGTATGTTTTTTCTCTCTAGATTTACATCATTTTTTTATTTAGCGTCTTGATTAAATACTTAATGTGTAAAATTTTTCCTGATAATGCAGATACTTTTGATGTGGGGAAAATTATTTCAGCGAAAATTATTGTCACGCGTTGGATTTACGTCACTTGCTTCAATTTCATTGTGTGTGTGTGTCATTCGAAATTATTCGCCAAATAATGCCATTGTTGACTGCAACCATTTCAAAGAATGAGCTTTTTGATGGTCTCCTTTCATGCGCTTCAGTTTTCAAAATACCGAAACGAAGAAAATTCCAAAGAACCATATCATGAGTGGAGTGAATATTACTGATTAAGATTGATTGTCCTGCCAAGAAGTGTTCACTTTGCCTGTGAGCACTCTGTCGTTGTGGCTTTTATTTTGTGGAAAAAATATGCAAAAACAAATGATTTTCTTCGCGAAGTGCAAATTAGTTATGGAGTTATGTTATTAAGAATAGTATCCATTAAATTTTATTTTTATCGAGTTTTGTTCTCTCTAGTTTAACATTATTTTTTTTATTTATTGTCATGATTACTTTCTTTAGGTGATTAATTCTTTCCAAAATATGCTGATATTTTCAGTGTGGTTTCGCGGTGGATATAGGTCACTTGCTCCGTTTTAACTATACATGTTACTCAAAATTAATCGCCAAATAATGAAACATTTGACAACAAAGATTTGAAATAAAGAGCTTTCCGATGCGCTCCTTCATTTTCTGAAGTTTTTTAAATATTTAAATGAAAATAAAATTCCTTAAAAATTACTTTTTTATGTGAGAGGCAAATATTACTTATTAAGATTGATTCCAATCCCCAGAGTTCATCTTACTTGCTTTTGTAATATTATATCATTGTGGAATTATTTCAGTGGACAAAATATCCCAAAAATTACCGATTTTCATTCTGCATTTACATTTTTGTTATACTATTCAGCAAAGTAGTTTAGTTCATTGCTTGATTTTTAGTATTGCTGTTTAAACTAAAAACTACATGCTACAATGAAAATCATTCGCAACGAGGAATAAGTAGCATATTTTTACGTTACTTTATTCCTAAAATGATTTAATTCATTTTAATCGAAAGTTGGATTTGAATTTCTGGGAAGGCGAGCGACGGCTAAGGTCATTTGCGCCGCAGGGGATAGGTAAGGGAGGAAGGGTGGATAGAAACCCGGCGTCGGCATTAGCCTGCTCTTAGCGAAAGGCGCCAAAGGGGACCACGGCTTGACGTCTCATCCGACAGACGGAGTACTGTACTTGAAGTGCCCTCCACACAACAATCAAGTAGGGATCGGGTTTCCTCTGAAAAACTTTCCTCCTCTGCAGGGAATCGAACCCTGGCCACCCGTATGAGTAGCCAGTATTCTAAGCCACACCACACCAACCCGATCCCCTTTTATCGAAAGTTTTTTCTCTCTGGGTCAGCTCCTTATTTGATTTGTTGTCTTGAATAAATACTCAAGGTCAAAAACTTTCCCAAATCATGCTGTTTTTTTCAAGTGGGGAAAATTTTTTTAGTGAGAAGTATTGTTTCGCGTTGGATTTATGTCACTTGCTTCATTCTTTTGTTTTACTCAAAATTAATCGCCAAATAATGCAATTTTTTACTTTAGGTATTTCAAATGAACTTTCTGATGTGCTCCTTCAATTGTTGCAGATTTTGATATAGTTAAATGACAAAAATATTCCTTCAAAATATATTTATGTGTTGAGCAAATATTACTTCATTCATTCATTTGGTCGTTCAATCCTTGGAGTCGTTGACTGCAGCCCTTACCTATTTAAATGCAAGGTCCCTTACCTCATCTGGTATCTCTTCCCCTACGTACTTTCCTCTCTATTTGGCCAATGAACTTATTCCTTGGTCTTCCTCTGATGGGACTTTGCCCTCCATTTCTCCTTCAATTGTGTTCTTCACACACCCATTGTGTCTCAGGGTGTGTCCAATCCTCCCTGTTCTTCTTCTATGTATGGTGTTCCATATGGTCCTTTCCTCTTCCACTTCATTTCTTATTTTGTCCGTCCATTTCATCTTCAGCCTTCTCCTCCAGCACCAGGTTTCGAAGGCTTCTGTTCTCTTCTGGTCAGCTTTTCCAGTGGTCCATGATACCGATCCGTAGAGTGCCACGCTCCACACAAATGTTTTCACACACTGTTTCCAGATTTGTAGTCCTATCTTCTTTGAGCACAGCAGTAGTCTTTTTCCCATGATCGCCTTCTTAGCTTGGGCTATTCTCCGCTTCACGTCCGTTGTACTTCTTCCATCCCACGTGATACTACCTCCGAGATAGGTGAAGGAATCCACTTGCACTAATTTCTATCCTCTCAGTGTGACTTCTACATTCAGCATTTCTCTTACGCATACTAGGATTTGGTCTTCTTACTTATTTTTATATTGTATTCCTGGAGAACTAGGTCCATTACGTTTAGTAACATTTGAAGATCATCACAATTTCCATGGCATGACAGCGATATCATCTGCGAAGCAGATCATGCTTATTTTTTCCCCATTTGTCTTTATTCCGCTCAGTACAATTTCTTGTACTTCTCCAATGGCCTTCTTCAAGTACATGTTGAACAGTGCTGGTGATAGGTTGCATCCTTGTCTTACTCCTTCGTTAATTCTATCATTCTTTGTCCATCTATCTGACTTCCGTCTCTCATTGGCATTGTGACGACTTGCTTCCTGTATATTTGGTTGATAATTCTTCTGTCGTCGTAATCCATTCAAGTTTTTCGAGCAGTCTAAACCTCTTGTTCCACACAACATCGTCGAATGCTTTCTCCAGGTCCACGAATGCAACATACAGAGGTTTGATCACATGCATCGTTTTCTCCACTATTACTCTCAGGCTGAGTATGGCCTCACTGGTAACCCCGTTCTTCCTAAATCCAAACTAGTTTTCTGAGACATTTTCTTCAATCATTCTTTCCATTTTTCGGCTTATTATTCGTGTATTTTTGATGCATGTGACACTTAACTCAAGGTTCGGTGCTCCTCACACCTCTCAGTCCTTTTCTTCTTCGGTATCGCAATCAGTACACTTCTTTGAAAATCCTCTCTAAGTGTTCCGCTTTGGTAGCTTTTTCTGATCATCTCACATAGGTTATCTTAGGATTTACTTTCGAGCGCTTTGATGATTTCTCCATTGACGTTGTCCTCTCCAGGTGCTTTGTTTGCCTAGAGGTCTTCTACTTCTCTATAGAATTCACTCCTCAAGTATGAGAGGCCCCCGATCTTCCTCTTCAACCTCGCTCTCGTCCTCCATTAGGTTTTCTTCCAGCGGCGTCGGTCCTTGGTAGAGCTCTTCGATGTATTGCTTCCATCTATTCCCAATGTCTTCATCCTCTATCATTATATATTCCCATTTCGCATCTCTGATGTTGTTGGTTCTCGCTTTCTTTTCTCCGATGTGTTTCTTCACTAGCTTGTATGCTGTTTCAGTGATTCCCTTTCTTCATGTCCTCGTTGACCTCCTGGCAGCAGTTTTCGATCCACTCCTCCCTAGCCTTCTTGCATTCTCTATGGACTTAGTTCCTTAGCATTTCTTGTATAGGGTTGCCTCTCCTTCGTTTCAAGGTTTCTAGTATTTTCTTCTTCCTTCTGTTAGTTTCCAAATCTCCGTCGTTATCCATGGCTTCTTCGTGTTGGCCTTCTTACTCACCCGTTGCTCCCCTGTTACTTCTGCGATTGTCCTCTTCAGCTCATCCCATTTTTCTTCGATGCCCATTTCTGCCTCATTTTCCAGTTTTCTGTCGACGGCTGCAACGAATCTCTCTCTATTTTCTTCTTCGGTCAGTATTTTCGTGTCCCATCTTGGTTCGCGTTTTATCTTCTCGATTTTTATGAATCGTATTCTGATTGCAGAACTCTTCCAGTTATTCTCCCTTTGGACTTTCATTTGCTCAGTCCGAAATATCCTACGCTATATCCTTATTTTTCCCTCTCCTACCACTGCATTGGGGAAATGAATAAAAAAACAGCCTTAGAAAGAGAGTACAAAGACAGCGACAAGACCTGGCCTTTTGATTGACGACGACCACTGCGTTCCAGTCTCCCATGACGATGAGGTTGTCGTTCCCCTTCACTACTCTACTGAGGATTTCTTCAATTTGCTCGTAAACATCTTCTACTTCTTCTTCCGTACTAGTAGACGTCGGCATGTAGACCTGCACAATTGCTGTGTCCGTCGGCTCTCCTTCCAGCTTCACCATCAGAATCCTTTCGATGTACTGCTGGACTGACTTCACTCTCAAGCCCCATTCTTTCTTCAGTATGATGCCTACACCTGCAATCCTCACACGTTATATCTCATTGCCACCCAGATGTATCTTTTCCTTAAAGCCACTAATATAAATTGATTTTCTTCCTGAGTTGAGGTCAAGTCGCGGCTGTTCAATCCAAGTGTCGAACTGCATCGCTAATATAGATGGCGAACTTCTTCTTCATCAACATGTGCATCTGCAAAATACCGTGCAAGTGACCACTGGGGTGTGTGGCACGGAGTGTTTCCATTCCAGGCGTGCAGCACTCGCCCCAGTCCAAATCAGTGCCTCCCTGAGTCCTCAGGGTGAAGACCAATGGGCAGTCAGCAGATCATGCGACGTCGCACTAGGAGAGTGCTCCGTGAACGAACATGCAGCACACTCGTAAAGATTCAAACACTGGTCACTATTAATAATAGTCATGGCATTTGCACGAATCATGACACTTGGGGAGGCTTCTGGTGTCCACCGCACTGAGTGTCCGAATAGACAACAGTTTCAGAAGACATCTTCAGAAGACAAGCTGTCTTCAGAAGCGAGGGCGAAACTGTTGTCAATTAGGACACTCAGTGCGGTGGACACCAGAAGCCTTCCCTGGTGTCATCGAGAACCGCCGTGAAAGCCTTCGTTATAATTTTATGAGTCATGCCGGACTATCGGTGTAAATAACGATGATACGTCATTAAACACAAGCACGAACTCCATGCTACCAAGAGAGGGTTGAATTTTCGCAAGATTGATCATTCGCAACAAAATAACGGTGCCTAATAGAAAGAGGAAAAAAGCCGCTTTTTTAATCTAATTTGTTTTGCAGTCTCATTCCAAAACCTTATGGCTGAGATACCTAGTTTCCGGCGTAAAAGGTTGACATCAAATTATGAACTCTGGCAAAGAATGTTTACTCCAAACTAGCAAAAAAGATTTAACCAACATATTTCCCTCGAATTGAAGCAGTTCCAAGTCCCAGTGGGCTCGCGCTGAAGTCAACTCCTGCGAGTAATCCCCGCTTAAGTCACATCATGGAGTCGCGGAGAAAACGTTCGGATGTATAATATTGTCCGAGGAAATGACCTTCCTCTTTTATTCGGAGAAGCAAGTCGAAGACTCGCGCTGTGTGTTACAGCACGCTCTTGAAATGGACATGCGAATCTATTCTCCCGTTTCCATTGGAGGAACAAGGATACAGACGCCATTGCACACGTGAGACTTTTGTACACGCACTTTCTACTTATGAACTATGAATTGGGTAAGTTGTAAGGCGTACTTTCATATCTCTTGGCATCAATTTTCCAATAATTAAATTGTTTGTAAAACGACGAAATATACTCAAAATATTTATTATAAAAAACTTCCTTCAAACTCTTTGAGGTCGTCCTCAAAATAACTCAAATCATTCACTCCAATTAATATTATATTTAATAAAATTCATTGCATTAACGTCTCTATGCAAGGGTAAAAGGCTTCCCGTTGCCATTGCCAGCGACAAAAACTTAGAACCAATAAACATTTATTTTTTTTAATGAACGAAATGAACGCCAACAAAAGTATGAGGTCGTCGTTGGTGATCTTTATTCCAACACAGCGATGGTGGCGCTCCGTGGACGTGTGCGAAACAAATTGGATGCGATTGTAGCTGCCATCTTTACTTCCGCTGCAATAATGGCTTCGACCAAATTGGGAAACAATTGGGAGTCGTCGACCGTTGCTCAGAGCGCCCAGACCCTCACGTAGTCCACCTGCAACGCCGCGTGTTCACCATTGTTGCTCTGGCTCCTCCAGCTACGGTGCCAAACGTTCTTCTGGCTCCAGAAGTCGTAACTTGGCTGCAGCAATCGAGAACAATGAAAATTGATCAGATTTGGGGAGAGAGAGAGAGAGCGATTGTTGAAATAGACAATGGAATAGACCACGTCGATAAACGGAATCCATTGCTGCTCATGATAGGTTAAGTATACTCACGTTGGGCGAATTATTGGTCCAAGGCTTCGCGGGTTGGTTGACTGCGTCGTCCGGAAAGTAGGCTATGCCTCCGACAGCGACGCCCATGGATATGTAAAACTATCGAATAAAACGAACAGAGAGAGAGAAAATTACGTCATTTTGGCAACAGAGAGAGCTTTCAAAGCCAGAAGCACTGAGTTGGTGCGGAGAATTACCAGAGGCAACGAAGCCTTGTTTGGCTCAGGGATCAATAATTTTTATCTCCTAACCCTTTCAGTGCGGCATGACGTTATATCACGTCATGGTTGTCTTTGTTCTGGTGCTGATGACGTGCTATCACGTCATGGGTACCGTGTGTGTTCCAGCTTTCACTAGGGGGGCCTAGAAGGAAAGCTCCCTTGCGAAAGTTGGAACACTCACGGTACCCTTGACGTGATATCACGTCATGGTTGCAGCACCAGAGTAAAGACAACCATGACGTGATATAACGTCATACCGCACTCAAAGGACTAAATGTAATTTCATTAATCCGCGGAACCATGGCATACATGTGCACCTTATCATTATAGAGAGCACACTCAGTTGAATCCCCAGATGAAACTTAAAATGTCATTACAACCAAGATAACTGAACAACGCAAAAGATGTGATCATTAAAACTATCTCCGATCCACTTGATCAACGAAACCAAGGTGTGAGAGAGAGAGATAGAACACTTGAGCTCTTAATTTATTTAATCATTATGGATTCAGTGGAATGGCAAAGGGAAGGAATATATATGGTGGAATTCCGAGTTACGGAAAGACATCTGCTCCGACTTCACTCTCAACCGAGCCAACAGTGAACAGCGAAAACAATGCACGTTGTTGGAAGCAAAGCATGAGAGAGAGTCGGACTTCAATTGTTTTTCAAGATGAGGCTTAAAATGGGGCTCACGCACCTCTTGGTCGAATGGGGCGATCTTTGATCCGAATCTCCACGGGTTCTCAGCGCCGGGCACTCGAGTAGGGAAGTTGGCGAAGTTCCACAGTCCGCCGGACTTAACGTTCGGCGCCACTCGACCCAACTCTTTGTCGTCCACGCTGAACTTGATGTAATCTGCCTCCGACGGAAGAAAAGAAAAAAAAACAATAACCATGGTATAAGTATTACAAATGAGAGTGATAGCAAAACATGAAGCAGTTCTATGTGGATTATGAGGCTTGAATCATTAGGCGCTCATCGGTGAAAGAGAAGCAGCAGCAGTACGCACACACGTGTTATTCTCCGAGGGGGCGTGACCAGCTCGGGAAAAATGAATAACTACTACCTTTGGATGTATGCGGACAATTAAACATGACCACCGGAAACGTATAGTTTCGGTAAAAGTTTCCGTGAAGGCTTCCGCGGAGTCTAAAAGGTGAAGAGAATTGTTTACCGAGTGTTCTTCCGCGTTTACCCATTTTTAAGGACAACATTTCGCCAGCGTTACAGCTGGTTTCTTCAGGTCCGCTGAAGAAACTTAAATATTTCCTTTTTTTCTAAATTAAGGTTCTGCAAAGCGTATATCCGCACTTATTCCCAAAAGCAAAATGGCTGCTGGCATTTGTGGGCGAATATCTCGTCAAACAGCGCGGTAGGTGGCAGTTATTTTGGTATCTTTGGAGACACGAGGTATTCTTTGAATGAAGCCGAATTCCTTAAATTCTTGGTGAAAATATGTCCCCATTAAACTACCAAAAGAGAAGCAATGTGATGCCTAATGATGGTTGTGATGAATGGGGAGGAAATCGATTGTTTGGTGTGAACAATTGAACGAATGAGAAGGCAAGACGAAGAGAAAGAGGTGAAATGAACTCAAAAGTAGAAAGTATGGTGATTCATTGGAGACATATGCAATAGTCGACCAAAAATTATCTATGAGCGGTGAAGCGCCGATATTAAGTGGAATATAATCTCAAGCATACGTTTCCACGGCCAAAAAAATGATAATAAAGACGCGTATCTATTGGAAACTTTTCGTTCAAGGTGGTCAAGCATTGCGCAAACATTTCACACGATCTGAATTTATTGGAACGATGAGCGCTGGCGTTCTTTAACCTGCCGCTAGGTAGCATTCTAGTAGACGAACAACAGTCACGGCCGAATTTTTTGTGAAAGATGGTCGAATTCGTTCAAAATAAGTATAAAAAACGGGATCTCTAATGACAGGGTAAATCAAATCTTTCAAAACATGCAAGTTTTACGCCTTCACTGAAAATCGATAACCTTGACGACAATAACGGACGCCATCATCGACGTTCTTTTGTTGTTTAGCTCACATCAACTTTGCTCCCGATCTGTTTTGAAGGGGCTTAGTATAATACTTTGGGCCTGTTAAAGAAATTGAAGCAAAGTGCGCCGTTGTGTGAAGCGAAGTTATACGTGAAACAGTAAGCGAATGGAAAGCACCAACAGTTTCACGAGAGTGAGCATTGCAGCAAAAGCGCTGTAATAGGAGGAACCACGTATTCGCCCCGCTATATATTATCATACAGTAAGTATATATAGAGTGGCAAAGCAATGCTAACAACTGGACATAAATACTTGAGAGCTTTGGGAAGAATTTCTCAGGTGCCACCACCTTAGGGGAGAAAGAATTTGGGCTTACGGAGAAGGCCACTTGGAGGCGCTAGTGGTACTCGGTGATTTTGCATCAACAAGCAGAAGAGTGGATTTACCATGGCTGTCGAGTGCTTTTAATCGAGTATCAATTGTTTTGTCGTTCCTGTGATACATCGGTAAACAGTTTACTCCGTGTTTGGTAATCGCGTGTCTTATCATATTGACGTGAATTCATTATCACATTATAGACGATATTGTGGCGGCCGTAAATGGTGTCATCATCTTTTATATTGTTGCCAAGGAGGCCTTGCTGATTTGTTGATGTTCATGTAACTAAGTCAGAGGACTGAGATTGTAGTGCACATTTATAATTTGATTTGATAAACGCGGAGATCACCTCAATTACCCATCTCCACAATGCTCATTAATGCACCTTAAAATACATGTTTAATTTGGTCTCGACGACTCAATAAGATTTGTTTCCGTAGCTATGGGTCGATTAGTAAACATCCAGGCACCGAAATCATCTTAAGAACTTAATGTGAGTTATGCGACACTAAATTAAGTGGCCGTGTGCCAAAGCTCATTTGATATGGCTTGTCGTACAAATTCGATACACCTATTCCATCTATCGGCCAAAGTATTATTTGAAAACTCCTATCCGAATCTCCCTATCTCTTTGCCACTCTATATGTATGTACTTACTCTATGGTATGGTATTCTCTTTTCTTCATTTTCAACGACACCAGATTCTCGAAATATCGGACCTTAAAGTGAAATTGAGACGTTCGGTTGGCGACCCCTTTGGATCCACGGGGGGTTGTCCTTAGTGTTGTCGCGAGACGTGACGATGCGAGGTTCGGGTCAGTCTCGTCTTCCGACACGTATCGTGGTATCGAATCGAGTCTTGTATCGGTCTCCAGTATCGCACGAGATTCTCATCTCTTTTTCCGAAGAAAAAAAGAGGACTTATTGATGTATGAATGGTTAAGTTTTGGGCTGCATGAGATGGCATAGAAAAAGATAAAACAGTTATTGCGTTGTCGATATCATCAGGGCTTTAAGATAAAGGAAAAATGTTTTGAATGGCAAAATTATCCTGCTGAATTAATGAAGATATCTATCAATATCCATGAAAGCGAAATAGAAATGACTCACAGACTGACCATCGAATCTATGAAAAACTGGACGCATACCAGTGAAATTTGCAACACAACACATCATTAGGTCTTCAATGCCCAATGATTGTTTTTTTTAAAATAACTTCTCCGACTGGGCTTTCTACCGTATTCCTATGTATGAAACTCCAATTTTACGGTCTTGCTTCGAGATACTTCTGAAGCAACTCAGCGTATCAGACATTAATAAAACACAAATCTCAGCATTAAACCACTTACAACCAATTCGTAATACCAAATTTATTTTTCAAAATACTATGATTTCACAATGCCTTTTTGAACAAAAATCGATTACTACCATATTCCGCTGACTCACTTATCGAATTGCGAAAATTTGAACCAGCAAGACGTTTAGAAGAGTAAATTGCCGACAGATTTAAAATCAGTTTTCGATGCTTACAAAGAAATAGTTTTTCGATACATGACTGTAACTGAAATTTTTAATGAAATATGCATTAAAGCTTTTTACCCCTGACACTCCGACGGACTGATCGCAAAGTACTTCAAAAGTACTACAACTTTTTCCTTATATTCAGTTAGAAAACCTGGCATTCCTATATATTGGTACGGAGGTTTGCACACAGATCGACACCTCCGACCCTTCGCGATCGAGCCCCGCGACTAACTCCCTAAGTCACGTGATCGGAATCACTCCCGAGAGGCATCTAACGCAACTCCGCAGGAGACCACGGACCGGGGTCAGCGGGGGCGTCCGTCGCTCGGGGACAGGGACTCACCAGGGGTCCACTCCATCTGGTACTTGTGGAACTCGTCGGCGTAGCCTCCCTCGTCGGGCGTCGGGTGCAGCGAGGCGAATCGTCCCGCGAGCAGGGGTGTGGTGGACAGGCGGCCCGACGGCATCTGGAACGGCGCGAACTGCAGCCCGAGGTCGACGCGCGAGTTGGCGCCGATGCGACTGCTGTCCGCGGCCAAGAGTCGCCCGTTCCCCCGCGCCTCTGCCAACACTATTATGCCCGAGGCGGGCCACGAACCGTAGTGGTTGTAGCGAGGGGCCAGCCAGATGCCTGCTCACAAATGCACGCGAATTAGAAAACAAGAACAAGAAAAGACACGGGATGGCACATTGGGTGCCTAAGGAGGGGTTCGGTTTCTCTCGTTTCTGTCATTATCCTTTTTTTAAATCCAAGACATTCATTTTTTCAAATTTTACAGTAACTATTTTGAAGATTGAAACATATTCAAAGATTAATATTTTATAATTATACCATATTCAACTAGGGCCATTCAAAAGTTGAGATTTGCTTTTTGAGGCTGTGACGCCTCACCCACGCATTTCCCGACTTTCGAGCGTGTCGTGTCCCTACTGAATATGACCACGCAGGGTGTGGTGCAGCGGGGGCAAAACTTGCTGTCGCTTGGACATGGATCCAAATGACTCACTGATACAAATGGCACACTGCTGATCCCAAAGGCACATAAAAAATATCCTAATTGCACGATGAACGCGCCTTGCGCACAAGAAAATGGTGCAATGAGGTAACTTGAAAAAATATATTGACTCACGAGCATTGAACTTTTGACTTAAAAAAATTAAGCTTAATTTTTTACGAAGAGAGAATATTTCCTTTGCATAATTTTTAGACGAAAATTTATTTACATATGGTGCAGCTTTGAGAGATAAATATATCACATAAGTTATTTTATGTAGTTATTTATATCATACGTTCATGTAGTTATATATTTATGTATATAGTTTATATTGTCAAACCTTGAATTTATTGAAGTTACATATCGGCATTGAATAATATGTATACCAATGTATGCAATTTATTAAACGATGTAAACTATTTTTATTTTCCAAATTCAATGATTTGTCCTCCAACGGTCAAAAGTGTATTACAAGTGAGTCGATTTAAAGGATTCATGGTTTAAGGTGAGTCAATTTTTTTCCAAGATTCAACGATGCGTCATCTTAATAATAAGTTGATACGTCAATTTGGGGCCATAGGAGCAATTGGGGCCACGTTGACACACCGGTTCCCGTCAGATCACCAAAATAAAGCAACAGTGGTACTTAGGCTTCCGCGGTGATTTATAGAGGTCAGTTTATTAGGTTTTTTTCCGCGTTGCTTCATTTTAACGGACAACAGTTTCGCTAATGTTACAGCTAGCGTCGTCAGGTCCTGAATGAGCTGCAGAGATTCTTGTTCCTTTATATATACGTAACGCCTGAGCTAGTCAGGCGCACGTTGATTGGCCGGCTGGACCTTTGAATCCAATTGTTGTAAAAGACGTTTGAACGTTGAGGAGAGAGGATAACCGTCTTCCCTGTTGAAATGTTCATTGTTTTTAGCTATTTCAATCGCATCGCGTATTAGCCAAGGGAAATATTTATTTCCTCTGGCGATGATCTTACATTTTTCAAAGTTTATGACGTGGCCGGGTTCTGACCAGGCGTGCTCTGCCACCGCGGAATGGCGAAATTTTTTCTTTTCGGCAGCCCTTTGGTGGTTTGGTGGTGGTTTGGTCGGCTGATGGTGGAACATGCCTGGTCAGAACCCGGCCACGTCATAAACTTTGAAAAATGTAAGATCATCGCCAGAGAAAATAAATATTTCCCTCGGATAATACGAGAGGCGATTGAAATAGCTAAAAACAATGAACATTTCAACAGGGAAGACGGTTATCCTCTCTCCTCAACGTTCAAACATCTTTTACAACAATTGGATTCAAAGGTCCAGCCGGCCAATCAACGTGCGCCTGACTAGATCAGGCGTTAGGTATATATAAAGGAACAAGAATCTCTGCAGCTCATTCAGGACCTGACGACGATAGCTGTAACATTAGCGAAACTGTTGTCCGTTAAAATGAAGCAACGCGGAAAAGACCCCAATAAAGTGAACTTAAGCAACGTTGGGCCCGGATGGGGGTTGGATTGGGTGACCCTCATCTATCCCTCTACCGTGGTGCTCTTGTCCCCTGTCTGCAAGTGGCGGGCAGGTTAAATGTGGGACGGTATTTACAATGGACCCAAAAAGGGGTCTTGAGTGCCATGAGAGCTCCAGAAGGCTCTCGCGCACCCATACGATCTACAATCTAATACCTACGTCAATTTATTTTTTATGAGATTCTTCAGCAAATCATCTTCCCAAAGTATCTGGGCTCGACTCCCTATTTCATTACAGTTAACAGTTTTAAGGTATGGATACAAAAAAAAACAAATCGCCCGCCGTGGAGCGCTTCGATAGAGTCATAGAAAACAACAGGGTTATGAAGAGATACTGTGAGACTCGATAAATATAGAGAGAGCGTATCAAACCTGGGTGTATCCAGTCTCCCATTGGCATCTTGGCTCGGATCTCCACCTTTCCATATCTGAAGGAGAAGGAGTTGTGTGTGCGGATCCGGGCCGACTGCACCGGATTCAGGATGCTAGCACCAAAGGCACGCTTGTAGCAGCCGTGGTTGTAGTGATTGGTGCACCTGTTGGGAGGGGGGGGGGAGGAATACGTCCAATATTAGCAATCCATTCAAGGGTGGAAGTAACTTCCCTGTCTAAAGTCTCCTTGAGGGGAGTCATGGTTAAATGAGATAAAATGCAAATGGAAGTTCGAAGAAAAGCTTGAGGATTTTGCAGCGGAGGGAACTTATGGTGGTAGTGGACCAAGGGCGAGGGGTGTCAGCAGATTCGGGCGGACTGCTGGACTCTGGTTGGGAAACAGCACTGCCTGCCTGTGTCTGGGTGTTAGGAAGACTCACGACACTCTTCTCAGTTATCACAGAAATCATACATTTCCTAAATATATATTGCCAGGAAATGACTGAATTCAAAGATAGTTATTGTCGCATATTTCTGTGAATACTTCAGGTTATCCAATGGGTCGCTCTCTGCATATCTGACAACAATTTGATGTACCATTCCTCACACTTTTACGTTTCACTGCGTTGGTATACAACCAAGTCCAACCAAAATGTGAACAATTTGGATTTGCTTGGAACTCACTTCTCAGCAGGCTCTCCACTCTGCAGTGACAGTTCTCCAGCGAAGAGGAAGTAGTCGTTGCCCAGGCGGTCAGCCGTCAGAGTGGGTTTGATCACCAGCATATTGTTTCTCACATAGCTGTTGGTCCTGTTGTTGTCATAGAGCTGGAACTCCCAGTTCTACGGTGATTAAAGGAAATGAGAGAGATGGTGAATAAAGGATGGAGTCCAAATTGAAATTAGACATTCAGAATCACTTAGGACAAATAGGCCAGGAAATCGAAGATGGAACGCCCAACAAATTAACTCGAGATATAGAATGAAACACCCACAGCCATAATCTAAAAATACACCAGTAATAGAAAAGGGAGGAAACAGAAAGTGAAATTGAGACAATAAAATGAAAAGCCCAATTAATTAAAACAAAACATACACATTCCCTCACTAGTGTATGTGAAGTTATAATGCAGACCCTTGTGAGACACAGCATTGCTTACATCCAGGGTTTGTGAAGGATTAACCTCACTCTAGGGACTTGCCATTCTCACAAGAGAAAGAAATGAATATGACGGAAAAAGTAAAATATATCCATTACATGCCACTACGTCGAGGCTAGTGAGATTATCCCAGTCATCCTTGTGAGGCAACAAAGAAAACAAAGCTCAGACACAAAGCTCCCCTCTCTCAGGCGTGTACGTATAGTTACAAGGCAACCCTCAAGTGACACAAAAACACACACTCATGACTAGTGCATGACTAATGCTAGTTAACCTGGATATGAGCTCCCACCAATCATTCAGAGGCAGCAAAAATAAATTAATAGAAAAAGGAATAACTCGCATACTATCTATTTCTCAATGCAAAGAAAACCACTTCACACATGTAAAGCTAATGGTTGGTGATGTCAGTTTGTGGAAGTTAATTAGTTTCCTGGTTCCATAAACACTTTTTACTTTTCCACACTTCCCACCTTTTTATTCCACCCTCTCAATTACCAGCACAATTCCACACAGACTACATAACTCGCCCATCCTTCGTCTTGATCTGTGTATCACTTGAAAATGATATCAAAATGTCAAAACCAGCTGAAGTGGTACAAAATAAAAGTGTTAATAATTAAGAATGTTAATCACTATGCACTTCAAACTCTCTCTCTCTCTCACTCTCTCCCTCTTTCTCTCTCACTCTCACTCTCTGGTATATTACATAGCATAGATTCATGAGTTACTCAGGAACTCAAACATTCAGGGGGGATTTGAGGGAAATAACCTCACATCAGGGCCTGGAACACATGTGCAATACCTTGCTATCCTTATGCAAATACACACACCCTCAGATACACAAATCAGGCGGACAAGGTAGAATGAGGGGGATAAGCACCATAAAACCCATTGCACTGAGGCATGGAGTTTTGGATGATGAATGGCAACAGCAATGCAAAAGAAGGAACTGGGAAAATTTTTACGTTCCTGGTGAAGCTCATAGTGAAGCTGACAACAATAATTTATGACTGGAGAGAGAAGCTTTAGCCAATACTTTTGGACTTATGAAATGTCATTCCTTTTCATATACCAGAAGTTTTTAACTTGCTGCAGACCATGCAGAACTGACAATTATATTTAGCTAAAAATAGAATTCCTGAAATAACCTCAGTGAGTTTACAAAAATGAACAATTTCGTTAGCAGCCTGTTACAATGAAATTGTCTAAAAAAGAAAAGGGCTCAGAAGTAGTGAATGTGATACACTATCAAGATAGGCTATCCATGATTTTAAGATTGTAAAAGAAGACATCAATAAATTCTCTGCATCAGCTTGCTTTTGCTACTTTACAGAAGATTTGAAAAAGCCTTGCCATTCAAAGAAATTTAGGAAGAGACAAAGGTATCCTCTATTGAAACAATAATTCCATGATAGTTTAAAATGTTGGCCAAATAAGAAATGAGTGAACACTTACGGGATAATTTCAGAGGAAAGAATCTCACCTATTACAGTAAAATAATCGAGATTGAGTCTTTCACAATAATATTCTGGAACCGAGTGCATACATGAGTTACTTTGTGAAGCACATTACGGTGCAATGCAAATGAAAGAATTGGCACAATCTTTGAATTCTTGGCCATTGAAATGGACACTGAAAACTGGGTCAATCACTGTGAATCACACCAAATTACTGGGCCTAGTATTAAAGGCCCAATAAACCAGTTGAGTCCACATATCTGCATGGCAAAGACGTCACCTATATTTCAGCCAAATAAAAACTAAGGGTACACAAAGACATTAATTATTAACTATTATTGATTCCTTTTCTAGTTGGATGGAAGTATTCCAGATGAATTCCATGACATCACTTTTAAAAATTGTGAAACTGAGAGAGCATTTTCCTACCCAAGGGCTACCATTAAAATTTTTTACTGATAATAGGAGTACAGTAATAGTTCATATATTTTAAGTTTTCTACCAGGTATTAGGTAGATTTTTGACAGTTTTTATTTTACTGCCACATTGTGTCATTTTGACTCAATTGGATGCTCCAAACTATATCCCTCTGGATTTCCTCATATCGTCTCCCACTTCTTGTTTCATCCAGGAATTCCTCTCCTATTTCTTCCTCTTCCTTCCTCTTGCCCATTGTCCTCCCCTCAATGTTTCCCTTCAATGTTCCCTCTCCTTTCAGTACACCCTCGTGTCCATCTCTTCTGCCTCATCCTATACCTCCACCACACGTTTAATCTCTTCTCCAACCATATACAAGACCTCCTTGTTTGTCTTTCTTGCTACCAAAGCTCACCCTTTCCATCCTTCTCCAAATCCACATTGAAAACACCTCGAGTCTGCATATATCCTCCCTTTGCAAAGACCAGTTTTCCATCCCATAAAGCACAATGCTCCGTATCATAGTTTTCACCTGTCTTTTCTTTACGTCTCTACTCAGGCCCCACTTAATCAAATTCCAGTAGGGGGTCATGACTCCCAAAATATTTCTCCCATTCCAAAACTCCACTATTATTTCTTTTTCCCAAAATACAAAACTTCCATTACATTATATATCCTAAAATACAAAACTCCCAAACTATATTAAATGTTTTTTCTCTATGTATCTTCCGTTGCTACGTTCAATTGATTGTAGTTTGTTTATTTATTTATACCACAATCATGGTCGAAATTATTGTTAAAGATAATCGTGTATATTTACACATGGGTGGTTTTTTGTATTTACAACAAAATAAGGGCAGGAATATTGTTTATTGGAGGTGTCGAGAGTATCCTGCATGCAACGCTATGCTTTGGAAACTTAGAAGGAGCAGGCTGACACCGAGACCATGCTGCATCAATTATCCTCCAGTCAGAGAATAAAGAAAATTTGGGCACCCAAGCTGCAAGTCATCGAAGATCGCTGATATTATACTGTTTCTAAGTACGAAAAATACAAAAATGATGATGAAATTCTTGATTGTCTCGAAAGAGTAAAAGTAAAATACTTACAAGCCAATGGTCAAATTTGACTTTCTGAATTACTCTGAATACAGTACATTGTTGTTACAAAAAATTTTGGAATTTTCAATTTTGGGATTTTAATATTTTGGGAAATTTTATTCTTTGGGAATTTTAGTACATAGTTAGGAGTAAGTGACCGGAAATTTTGCATTGGGAGAAATGTTTTGGGAGTTATGACCCCCAATCCAAATTCCTCCTTTTTGGAAATGTTTCCTTGGCCATGGAAATTCTACCTCTTATTTCGCTGCCAGCTAACCCCTTCTCCTCCAAAATACCACCCAGATACATGAACTGCTTAGCTTGCTCTTGTGCGAGACTAAGTACTCTGACGTCTCTTCTTCAGCCCACCTTAGCAGCGTGATTGGAAGGAAGCACACAAAAAAGGAAGACAGGGTAAAACGTCACAGAAGAACAGGCAACAATGTAAGAGACATGGATACGAGTGGAGTGCATGGGTATGAGGGTAAGAGATCCTATTGTTCCCAGAGCAAATTGTTCAAAACAAAAAAACAAGAGCACAGAATCATCATTGTAGTTAGGGCATATGGTATGCACAGACATTTTCATGCAAATTATTTTCATCCGAAAGCTAATGACAGCAGGGAAGATCAGAGGATGGAAGATCCTCAAGAACAACTTCACAAGGCTACAATAAACAATTTTAGCAATTTTTCTCAGGGTCACACGGCTCATCCAATAGAAAAGGATGGAATATATTCCTCCAGAGGAGTCAACAAAAAATGCAGCCAATCCCAAAGGAGTGCATGGCATTTCATCGAGAGGTTCCAGTGTGCCTTTTACCAGAAGAACAGCTATAAATATCTTCACTGAGGAAGATTTCTGTTATTAAGATGAATTTGTGATTCTGATTTTATTTTGTATGTGACGTTGAATGAATGTGAGAGGAGTGTCATGTTTGACAGTAACTTTTTCTTCAATTTGCTCACTTTCTGGCCCCTTCCAATCACAGAACTGATTGTAATGGCACAAAATGATAATTACAGGCACCCTTTTCAGCCACATTATTATACATAAGTCACCAACTGCAAATATGTGACTCCCTCATCACTTGGCTCGTGGGTCGCTTGGCTCATGAGTCACTTGGCTCGTGAGTCGCTTGGCCGTGGTTGTTTCAGTGGATCATTTTTACACCCTGAATGCTGGTAATGTCCCCTATAATGTCGGTGTGAATCTTGAACTAGCAATACTGGGATATCTTAACCAATTGCCACAGGCAACAGTGCTCCTCCTCTGTTCCCCATCCTCATCTGTCCGAGACTTCCTCTGCTTTTCGTATTCCGACCTGCACAGTGAGGAAGGGTCTTCTCTTACCCCTCGACCGGCGTCGATTCCACTACAAGGCTCCCTGCATTTTTCTCACCACCAAAAGGGACCTCATCGCTGCTCTCATCAAATGGACTTTGTTCAAGAATGCACCAAAATTGCATCACTGTATTTCGCTTAAGGGCATTTTGCAATTTCTTACTTAATGCAATATATGCTCCATTGTAGGAGAAGTTGTTCATTTCAAAGGCTGTGTTTGTCTTTAATTAATTTTTGTTGACCCTCTTTTGACTCTAGTCAAGTCAGTTCAATTCAGTGACTATGAATTCAGTATGGTGCATCGCAATGGGAGTGTTAAAAATATTTAATTCATGGAAAGATTTAACAACATACCAGGACTTAAAGATGAAATACATACATACATTTTGTTTGGAATGGGTACTTTGCGATGGACTGGGACTCAAAGGAGGAAATTGTTTCTGGCACAAGGCAGTCATGAAATCAAGAATTATAAAGGGGTGCTCAACTTAAGTGGTAATTCAATCTTTAAGTCTTCTGGGCATCAGCATACATGTACTTGATGCAGCTGTATTGATGAGGAGAGCATCAAAGTACCCTAAACAAGTATGTTGAATGCCTTAAAATGAGCAGAGGCAAGATTCTGAAGACCACTTCAATATTTGGACAGGATTTAGCTGTCTTTAGAAAAGACAAAGTTTGTTTGAGGTCACTAGCATGTTGTAAAAGCATGTTTTCCTTTTGCAAAGCACCTATGTCAGAAATGGCTTTCAGCTCCAAGCTTGTAGCTACTACCCAAAACCTCACAAATGATTGAACAACCAAGTAAAAAAATGATTAAGATAATTTGATTGATAATATGCATTCACAATGTGAAATCTCATTATTTTACAATGAAACTAAGAGAAAATTATATTTGGCATTACATTTAACAAAAATAATTGTGGCTCTATATACATTTGGCTCTGTTAACACCACTGGGGCCCTTATAAAATTGATCATACCATCAAAACCACTGAGATTGTTAGCTGAAAGTTATTGGGAAGAGAGCTTGCCAGCTAAGAATTCATGCAGAAAAATAACTTCTAGAGAAATCCTCGTAAAACCTCAAATTGGAAACATGGAAATCTGAAACTTCCATTCTTTGGGTAATACTAATGAGGAACTGATAAAACAAATGCAGCTTTCAAGGGCATATTAGCTGGAGACTACTCATAGAAAAATTCATAGTGATAAAATATACAGAACAACTTATGGGTAATTGCAACATCAACTTATTATATATGAAAAATTGCATAAATATACAGGGATAAAACTGAATCAAGGGCTCTTTGGTAATAATTTGAAGCAGAATTCATATATAAATACTCTTACATTCATACATCAGTGTCTAACCCTTTTTTTTGACATCTTAACAGAATTTCAACTTCTCACCTCATCACTTAAATCACTATTCCATTCTTCCCTCTTCCCATTTGACTATTAATCATACAAGGGGACCCCCTTGTATGATTTTGGAGGGATTAGTAGAGGAATGGCTTACTAAGCACGCTGGTGAAATGCAACAGCTGATGGGGACCACTGAAAATTTGACAACAGGAGAAGTCTTGGGCAAGAATGAATCCCATCTCAACATATGAGTAATTCCCACTCACCCTTCCTCCAGAGAGCGTTATCTCGTGCTGCCACCTCCTGGTGTCAAGTTCCTTGAAGTTGTCTTCGAAGATCAGTTTCCCCTTGCAGGCTGGAGCACCATTCACCAGGGTGGTCGACTTGGGGCAGTTGGCTGTCGCTGGTGCTGGGGTTGTATGTACCCCTTCGCCACCCCCAGAGGGCACCACAGGAGGAGAGGAGGTGGGAACCTGTGGGTTCGCTATGGGCTGGTTTGTATCCCTGTCAAACACTGTGGGGATTGTGCACAGAATTAGCCTTTAACATCCGTTTCTTTCTGGTTCATGAAATCTGGCATCCCTAACACACATAGCAGAGAGGTATATGCCCAGAATATTCCTGGAATATTCTCACGGGGATATTGGAATATTCCAAGCATGTCCTCAAAGTTCTCAGAATACATCAGGAATATTCCCAGCATATTCCTTATGTCCGCCCTGTAGCATATGCTAGGAATATTCCTCCAGGATATTCCTGGGGGACTTTCCTGGGACACTCCTGGGATATTTAAATATAAGGAATATTTAGGGAAACATTTTCATCAAACAAATTTTTATACTCTCTTTTCATTTTGAAAAGTAATGACACTAACTCATAACAATTCGTCAAAACGGGAAGAGAAGGGAAGAAAAAAAATGGTCCATGGGGGCATCGAACCTACGACCTACGCGACAGAAGTATGACGTTCTAACCAGCTGAACAGATGTATCATCTGACAATAACAGCAAAAAGTATAGTATATGTTATTTCTAGACATTGTTTCTCGCCTTGACAAAATCTGGCATATTAAATGCTGAATATATTGTGACAGCAGATTCCATGCGGCTGAATATGATACAATGGCCACAGCTAATGTACGTTGCGATAAGTTAATCCTGTGTCATTTCTTTTCGGGCCGGGTCAAAATTCGTTCCAAATTCACAAGTCAAAGTAGGGCAGGGTCAAAAGTTAGTTGTAGTAACAACATTAAACCAAAAGAGTAGTCCAAAACGGGAAATGAGATGAGACGAGATGGCATACTGGGTCGTACATTCATTCGGTTCCCAAAATTCCAAAGCCGACTTTAAAAAATATGCCAGGGACATTCCACTATGGTTCGCAAGGGTATATAATGATGAAAGCCATGGTAGAATATTCCAGGAATATCCCAGGGATGTTCGCAGAAGGATATTCTAGTGTGATTCATTTGAGAACATTCTACGAATCTTCTATAATGATCCCAACGTCCCTGGAACCAAATAAGTATATTGAGAATCAAAATAGAATATTCCTAGAATATCCTCTGCTGTGTGGGAAGTCTCTCGTCAAATGCTGAACTTTCCTGGATATCTTCAGGTTAATTGCACGCATTTCTTGTTCAAGGGTTTGAACCAAGAAATGGGTATAGTTCGATAGATACTGCGCTCACTTGTGAGTTTACTTTACTTATAATTATTTCACCTAATTCAAATAAATGCTTTCAAAGAACACATTTAAAAAAATTAAATATTGGCAATGGATTCCCACTCTGGAAATTTTTTGGCTGGACACTGAATCAATAAAATTGAAAGAACCCACTGATGACTCAAGATAATGAGAAAGAGTGAGTTCATAGAATGATTTGAGCATGTTTTGACCCTGGCAGATCGTCCATTATACCTCAGTCATCAATTACTCTAGTACATAAACTTGCTTCATGCTCAGAAGGCCCAAAGTGCATTCATGCATAGTATCAGTGTCCCTACTGCTAAAGGTTTGAAGTTCAAAGAAACCATTCACTGCTTCAAATTCCTCCAGTTCTATCTGCATCATAAAGTGGCAGCTCTGAAATAATTAGGTGACTGCCATTTGAAATGTCACACCTGACATACAATGACGACATGAAGTGGCCTGACATACAATGCACGATCATAGCCTCAGTCACTACAGTCTTGGTTATGAAGAAGAATCTTACCCAGGCTGAGTGTGCAATCCTGCTTGGTGTGAGTATGCTTGAGCATATCATGGTGGTGGCAAGGAGAATGCTCTCAAGCCCGCCCAGCAAGTCTACTGAATATCTTGCTATGCACTTTGGCTGAGGCTAGATGCTTATGATAACCAGTTTCGGACAGGCTTCAGAAAAGAGAACGTTTACTCAAGGTCATTCAGGTGCTGCTAAAGCATGCTTCTTCTCAACAAAGCACCCTTTTATAGCTATGGCTACTACCACATTTGTTTCATTAAATAGATACATTAGAAATAAACAAACAGGAGTCATGGGATGATTACCTAGTTACTTTGATTGTTTCAATAACAGCAAAAATAAGATAAATGATTCACACTTACATGCGTTGACAGTCCAAACATTTTCAAGTCTCTGGTATCCAAGTCCCTTGTACTGCACCCAGTACCAGTAGTACACCTTGTCACCAGGCTTCAACTTGGTAGTGGAATCGAGGTAGATCCAGTAGTCCTTTCCATCTCCAAGTTTCCCTTTCTTTCTTATGTCTCGGTTTATGGTTCCAGTTTGGGTTCCTTGAAGTTCTGTGTTTATGCTAGCATGAAATGCAAAGAGCTGAACCCCAGGGGAATCTGTGGAAAGATGTAAAAATTCTTTGTCCACTCTATTGAATTATGTAAGAGCAGTCTCATTGGCTCTTATTGAAATGAGAACATTGCCTTCAATGCTGATTTATCACTTACACTTACAAGGGAAGGGTAATTTATGAAACTAAAACTTTGTTGAGGGCCACATACGGTGAAAAGAAGAGAGTCGCTACTGCCTACCAATACCTTATTACTTTTTCATGCCTTTCCCTGCTAATATTGCACTTTAAGGTAGTTTGAGCAACATGCCATTTTACCTATAAATCAATTACTTTGGCCTCATTTTAAAGAAAAATATCTCACCCTTCCATTGACATCAAAAATTCAACCCCTTACCACACAAATTTCCGAGATATTTTCCAAAAAATACCACCTCTTTTACATGGGAAATGGTACGTGTATGCACTCCAGAGAGACATTATTTAACAATTGAGGCATTTCCTACACTCAGATCTCGTCAAAAAATCAACAGTGTGTAGTTTGTGTGCTTTCCTAACCATTTTTTGAAATTAATCTTATTGTCACCGCAGTAAATTCTTCGGAATCACATATACCCTTCCGTTTTGATAGATTTTCAAACGCACCACACGAAAATCATGAGTCAAGTTAAAGACTTATTTAGATATTTTCATTTATGTAATTACTTACCATTTCTGTCATATATAGACTATATTATTGCACCATTA
Source organism: Ceriagrion tenellum (assembly GCA_963169105.1). Classification (NCBI taxonomy): domain Eukaryota; kingdom Metazoa; phylum Arthropoda; class Insecta; order Odonata; family Coenagrionidae; genus Ceriagrion; species Ceriagrion tenellum. Next base: position 7,141,600 of record OY720639.1, on the reverse strand, counting down.
ATAATAATTGCATCATTTAATTCATGTGTCCTACAGTCGGTGAAATTAAAACGTATAATTCAAATATGGTTTTTATTACGACTATGGAACTCTCTCGCTCAGACTACCTTAAAGGGCCTCAAATGCCAACCATCAGCCACGATGATAAGGAGTGCAGATCAAAATTTGCTCTCTTTATCACAAATTATCACTTTTGCTTTCCCAAGTAAATCATATTTTCAGTTTGGTGCTGAAAAAATGGCAATTTCACCACATCAAGTTATATAAAGAATCATTCTCTTTGTTCACATTACACCAAGTGACTGAGGGCTCTCTCCCAACAAATAGGTACCTCCACTCTCCACCTCAACCACTTAACTGCCTTGATATCGCACTTAGCAGAGTCTTGTGGCATCATCTCTCAGATGATTTAATGGTAACATTTACAAAACCACAACTTAAAAAACACACACGACCCGGGTTTCAACCTGAAGATGACCTGACCTGAAGATGACGCTCAAGCGTTGAAACCCAGGTCGTGTGTGTTTTTTAAGTTGTGGTTTTGTAAATGTTAACATTAAATCATCTGAAAGATAACATGGAATACCACAAAGTTAACAAAGAACTTGTATTATTTACTTGTGGCATCAACCACAGCCTCGTCCAAACATTACACAACACCCCATCCGCATGGCACCCAACCCAACACAAGAATTGGATATCCTACTAAACATATATCCTTCTCCACCCTTGGAGAGAATGCCAACTCTGCTTTGAGTACTCAGTCACTCTCGACACCCATTCCCCAAGTCAACCACACCCTGCGGCTCTCGGATGCTTGTGCAGGAATCTATAAGTGGATTCCACTTTTGGAAAAAAAAAATGAATTTGAAGCCTGCCATTTACGGAATTGCTTGCAGCAATTCTAACTCCAAACCAAAACTAAACATTTGAGGTATTCGAGGCTCAACTTTAAAGCCTGATTCTAAATTCCTCAATTTGCTAGTTTCAAATTCAAACCTCAGCCAAAAGGAATCGTCATCTGTCGTTCACCTCCACCTCGACCCCAATCAACGCATCAAAGATTGAATTATGGAAGTTTAAGACGGATAGGATTACATCAGAAAAGCCACATGATATTTGGGTGACACTTCATTGTACAACCACTTGCAGAGGGCTCAATTGTAGTATTTCAAGCAGGAATTTATGACTTTCTACATTGATGCCCTGATACAGGCCCTGATGAAGGACTCGGACATCAATACACTTTCTTCCACCGACTTGAAAACTCCACATGTCAACCTTATTCCCAAAATCCATAAAGATGGTATCCCCAGGCCACTGATCACCTCTAAAAGGAACTCACCCATTGAAGGACATCTAAGCATCTTAGGACTTTCACCTGCAGCCTCTGTGAGGAGTCGTGTGACCAGAAGCTGCTCATCTCTGCCAACCCATCTCCATGTAAATAAGGGAGGAGTGAGAGGAAGATACGAGCGGTTCTTTTACAGGTGGGTTCGCGTTTGAGGCACATAAGCGTGTGCGTCGCAGGCATGGAGTAGGATATCCTACTCCGTGGTCGCAGGCATGCATTACACCTGCGCTATCGATGCGCGTTTCGGCAGTGTGCTGTTCTGAAAGAGCGTTGCTAACTTGTAGTGGCGGTGCTTCACTCGAGGTGAGTTGCTGGCACATTAGGGTGGATCGAAAAACAGTTTTTTTCGATATCGGTCTGCGGCTAGCGCTTCAAGTTTGTGGTTGGTGGTCCTTATGACCCATAAACAATTCCAACTCGATCGGATTATATCTTCAGGCTGCGCTGCGCTTTAGTCAACATTCTAACTTTTTATGAAAAAATGTCAAAAATTAACAAATTTTCCCGGACGGTTTCTCGATGTTTCCGGAGTGATTTAATGGGAAAAATTACATATATCGTTAGTATGTTGCTAAATATTAACATTTCAGTGGGTTGAATCCGGGAAAATGGTTTCTTAGTTCGCCGAAATTCGTCAAAAAACTCCAAATATACAGAAATGTTACAGATGTTGGGTACACAATAACCCACTAAAATAATTCGACCATGCCGACTTGAATCTACCAAAGACGATTAGATAAGAGGAAATGAAGTAAACTGAAGCTCTTAAATCATCGACTAATGGACTATCATCACGAGAGAAAGTGCACTTGACCCATGGGGTCAATCGAGTGCCGCCCGTTCATCCACCCGAGTAGATTGGCCTGTTTAGGTTTTAAAGTCCTCTTTGGTATCAAACTTTGGTAATATTTTCCTGTCCACCAATCCAGCTCTAATGTAGCCATCTCGGAAGGCATGACCACTCACAGAAATTGATGCTGCAGCACGGGAGAAGGGTCATTTCATGACCGCGGTGCTGATAACGCTGGTCAGCTTGAGTGATACAATGGCGCCTATCTAATATCTGTGCCAGTTCTATTATGTCCAATTGAGCATTTTATTAGAAGAAAATCTTTGACAGACCATGCCACTATAATTTAGATTCGTTTCTGTAGCATTATAGTGCTACTAGTTGTCATAAAATTCGTGCAAAGATATCCGGTGGCAAAGCAGCTAAATCAGAGGTTATACTTTCCTGGCGAAAGACATCGAAACCAGGGTCGTGTTTTTAACTTTATGTCTGTGGAAAATCGCACCAATCCAAGTTATTTTACAATTGACAGATCTCACGAAATATCAATCCAAGTTAACTGAATGAGTGAGCACCGCTGAGTAGCAAACGATGAAACGCGTTATGCCCCCAGACATGATTAACTAACTGCAGAGAGTGAGTAAAATCGCTAATATGTCATTAACTTGCAAGAAGTAACGAGTGAAGCAATTCGATCCAGTTAACAATGGCGGGTGATTACTCCAATTTCTGAGAAATTTCCGGATGTGAATGATTATTACTCGCGAGCATTACATGCAATGTAGGCGTAGTATTCGTTAATGAAGACTATGTCACCGGAGATGAAGTTAAGGAAAAAGACTCAAAACCCTTTTGCTGCTCTATAAGAAGGCGTCGTTGTCCCAATGATCAAACCAGAACTCTAACTGTAGGTATGCTTACAGGAGGTCGCAAGCCTGCGTATCTCTTCGTATCAATTTTGCACTTCCGCATGCGAGCGGCAGGCGCTTAATTCTGAGGACATTAAACCCCTCTAAGCTCCAAGAACACCTCTATTGAATGTACAACAAAAATTAGGAGTCAGAATCAGGTTTATTACGCACCCTTCTTTAAGAGTAAGGTGTATGAACATTCATTTTTAGTTTGTGCCATAAAGTTGAGGAATAACCTGCCAAATGATTTGAGCAAAAATAATAGTTTGTCTTTGTTCAGAACTATATAATATATAATATATATAGCTATTATAACTACTTATTTAAAGATACATAATGTAAATTGTTTATTTCATAAATATCATTGTAATGCATTGTAAAGTGTCAAGTTCTTGATGATTACAGCAAAATTATGTAAACCTATAATTTATGGAATTTAAACATTAGTTTGGTGTCTTTGTATTCTTGTTTTTGTGTCGACTGTGTTTTGTTCCTTTCATACATTGTAACTTATGTACTCGTTCTTAGGTGGCATTCGGCCACAGAGCATTAATAAATGTTATTATTATAATGACGTGGAGGCTTAGTTTACTGGCCCAGTTCATGTCAATAGTCTAGACATCGTCACATATGAACTAGGAGACCGATCATGAGTTAACAGCTTATGTACTAAAAAAACAGATCGAAGGAGGATTCACACGATCATATTTCGAGTGATCACAATATAATTGGACGCACGCACTCCACGCCCAACTTTCGCCCATTCGCCAGATTCATTCGCCCTTCGATATCAAACGCAGGCACCCTCCCCCACACACCCTCCCCTCTACCCCTCCTTCCCCCCCATCACTTTCCCCCTCCCCCCCAACCCTTTCCCCTCTTCCGGACGACAACATTCGCCCGTTTTCGCTTTACCTCCTCCTCCTCCTCCCCTCACCCAATCACAGCTTTTAAACGCTCTTTATCAATCCCTCTGCCCTTTACACACTATTATCACCATTTTCCACGAGTCTTCAGTTTTTTTTTCAATTCTGCTATTTCTCTTATTTATCTTTGAATGTATTAATATTTTCATGCTTGTTATACTGTGCCGCTTCAAATAAGTAAGATGGCGGTAAGTGGGCCAAATCCTAAATAAATAAATACTCAATGTACCACAAGGCTATTGTCGTGTGGATCGGCACTCCATAATGCTGGCTATCAAGATAAGCATCCGACTCGCAGTGGCTGGTAGAATTTAGGATTAGGATTCGGTTGCCATATTCCACACTCGCGACTTGTTACGCGCATGCGTGCAGGCTCATGCACACCTGGTGATGACATCACTGGTTCCACTACTTAAACCTTCTCGTATTTAATTAAAGTTTTAATATTTTTAGAGTAGATTATTGTTATATTGATATTTTCTTGCGGTCGTAGCAACAAAGTATTTATTTATTGCCTCAAGAATTAAAAAAGCTTGTTTCTGTCGTCTTATTTGGAAGTGTTGGGGTATTTTTCTCAACGGGACTTTTACGTTGGTGGTGAATTCGATAGTGTCACGCCTGTATATTCAATCATAATGGGGCGTTTGTGTTAGCATATTGAAATTGATGTGCGAACTAGAAATATTCGACTGGGAAGGTTTTACGGGATATCTTCCCCGTAATTCTGTCTTCGACGGAAATAGAAGGTATCCCTAAAAACTTTCGCTGCCTTTTCAACGATTCCGCGGTAGCTTTTACAACCAGAAATATTTAATGGAAAGACTCAAAGCTGAGGTAATATATCATTATTGAATTTGTTTGTCATTGACGCAAATTCTGGGTTCGTATTTTATGTAATCTCTTTGGAATTGCTGGAGATGGAAAAGAGAAACATAAAATTCATTGGACATGTCTTCAGACACAATGTTTTTATATCAAACATTCTCGAAGGGAAAATACTAGGAAAGAAAGGAAGAGGACGGCCGAGGAAGAAATATTTGGACGAGATCGAGAGGAAGATAGGATGCAGCAACGTATACGTGGGACTGAAGCGAACGCGAAACGACAGAGATGAATGGTTACATCGACAAGGCATCAGCCTTTAGGAAATTGATTGATTGATTGGAATGTGATGGTAAATTCCTCTCTGTAAGTACTGGAGAGCTCGCGAAATGCCGTTTGGTCTTGAATTCAATGAAGGGACAGCCCCGACTTTCACCCCTTCCTCCCCCTGAGAGGGGGCGACGTTCTCAACACTTATTAGAGTGCGGCTAACGAATGCAGGGACCGAGTGTCCCCCAAGGAGCAAGGGGACCGCACCCCCTGCCAAGTGCCAACCGCGTTAAAGGGAGCGGGTTGAAGGAAGGGTACCCTCTTGCCCTTGGGATGGGAAACTATCCCTATAGGTGGATTAACCTGTAAGGGCCGGTTTTTCTATTCGTCCGTATTAGGCAAGTTTGCCCAAGCATTGTTGTTCTTCCTGATGGCTACTTTTGACAATTTCAAGGACCATCAATTATTGATATCTTTTAAATATATATCTAACTGTATTTACTTTGTTCAAACAGTTATCTCGTTCAAATGCATAGGAGCAGCTAAAAGACATATGCGTGTATTATGCGTCGTTATTGCACCAGTTGAACGAAGCAATCAAGAGAAAAGTCCTCATTTGAAAAAGAAAAAGATCCTCCTTCATCAAGACAATTCACGGGTGCACACCTGCGCAGTTTCGATGGACAAAATTGTGGAATTATAGTTCGAATTATTACAACGTCCACCGTAATCACCGGATTTGGCCCCCAGTGACTTTTTATTATTCCCAGACTAGAAAAAATGGCTCGGTGGAAAACAGTACATGTCGAACAAGGAGGTCATCGCCCAAACAGATGCCTATTGAGGAACGTCCGAAATCCTACTTTTTGGACGGTTAAAAAAAGTTGGAGAAACGCTTGGAAAAGTGTAGAGAGTTAAAGGGAGATTACGTTGACAAATTAAAAAAAATAAACACAAAATAATTTATTTTTCTATCTCTTTCTAAGGACTTAATGAACGACCCTCGTAACAAACTATAAGTTGGTTGAGAGATTAAGAAATCAATAAAAAAAACACGTCGCGTGAGCCCATTATAAATATCACTAGATTGAAATTAAATGCGCTAATAGATGTTTTGGGCAATAACATATTGGAAACGTTCAAGGCTTGCCGATTGCAACGAGACCAAGAACGAAATCTCACGATGCCCCAGTTTTGAAATGCAATAATTTTAAATAATTAATAATAACTTTGATTATATGAAACATACAAAGCTGAAACTCGCACAATCTATGGCAAACATGTCTATCCTCCATTTACAGAAACATAGTTGTCATTGACGAACTTGTGTTTGAGTTACAAGGTGTCAAAGTCGGAGCTTTTCCCGCGCGCCGTAAATAACCGGTACTTTTTACGTTATAACTGTAGTAAAAAATATAAAAATTGATCAAAAAAATTCAAATTTTCCATTTCATAACGCAGAAATGAATGAGAAAATTGATGGTGTCGTTAGGTTTTCTGTAAGTCTTTTTGATAACTTTTTATTAGTACCCAAACTCGAGTGCACATAATTTCTGCGCCGACACAAAAATTCCTTCATTCCTTCCGTAGTGACGGCATTTTCAACGTATCGCGAGAAAAAATGAGTCAACTTAAAGACTTATGTGGATGCATTTATGAAATGACTGAGAAATTCAGTCGTACATAATAGTATATGCAATTGCACCATTAATGCCAAATCGTGGCTAACATATCGTGGGGGTTACACATACAGAACATATGTGGCGCAGTATTAAAGAAACTAGGTTTTGTTAAACGTATAATAGGAAGATCCTCGGATGAAAAAGTCAAAGAGAGATGCTACTTCGCTCTGGTTGGGCCACACCTCGAATACGCCGCGAGCAATTGGGACCCTGGTCAAATAGATTTAACCAAAAACATCAATAAAAGTACAAAGGAAAGCAGCGCGCTTCGTTAAAAACTGCTACGAGCGAACATGTAGTGTTATACAACTGTTGGAGGGATTAAGGTGGGAGCCCCTAGAGACTCGGATGCTACACGCTAGGCTTAGTTTGCTTGATAAATTCAGAACTGATATTTTTCAGAGCAACACAGAGAATATTATCATGACTCCTCACTTCATCTCTAGGTCTGACAGATGCGATAAAATGAGAGAGATACTCTGTCGAACAGATAGGTACAAAAACTCGTTCTTTCCGCGAATAATAAGCGACCACAATAAAAATTCAGCTCCACTAAATACACTCCCATAATACATGTCACCATTTCATCTCCAAAAAACTTACACCTTTACACGGCTGGTGACCTAACACCCCCTTCCACACGCCCAAGCGGCGGCTCGCGGGGTATTATGTAGATGTAGATTAGTGTATACTTGATGCTTCCAAGGGTCGCTGAACTTAAAAACGTCGCCATCGATGGCAAGAGGGAAAAATCTCGCGCCGACAACCTCATGAATTCCACGACGCGATTGCAACAGCTCTCTGGACCACTTGAAAAAGACTCTCCGACTCCCATCGCCCGCGAATCCACGAATCGTACACTTTGGAGGCCCAATTTGTTCCCTCTGCCAATCTGGGAAAGACACAAAGCTGCTCGACGTGAGGGAGATAAGAGTACAGAGGAGAGAGAGAGAGATTGCTGTCCATCTTTGTCGTCTTCGCTTTTGACCGTTGCCCTCAAGAGTTTCCACCTCACCCGCCCACCGCATCACCCAAGGTCGTGCGATCTTCCTGACCTCCTCCGCCTCTCGCTGCCCCCGAATGCGCCCCCGGACGGAGTTGGTTGGGGCGAAGAGGGTGGAGGGGGGGCGAAGAGGCAATCGCATTCCATTCCCCCGAAGATGGTTTACACGGTATATTTTACTGCACGGACGAATGTAAAATGGCACGTATAAGCAATCGCGAAATTGCATACTAATCTGGATGGACTTGGAGCAGTTAACGTAGTCCGAGCGAGACAGTTCCCTAGTCATAATAGAGACCATACTCGAATCATACGTTTTAATTTCACCAGCTGTAAGGCACTTCAATTAAATATTGCATTATTAATGGTCCAGTAACATAGTTTTATGTGACAGAAATGGTACGTAATTATAATATCTAAATAAGTCTTTAACTTGACTCATTTTTTCACGCGGTGCGTTTGAAACTCCTTCAAAACGGGAGGTTTATTGTGATCCCGAAGAATTTACTGCAGCGACAATATTATTAATTTTCAAATATAGTTGAGAAAACATACAAACTACGCGCTGATAGTTTTTTTTACGGCATCTAAGTGTTAGAAATGCCTCATTTTGTAAATGATGTATCTGTGGAGTGCATACACGTACCATTTCCCAAGTAAAATGGGTGGTATTTTATGGCAAATATCTCCAAAAGTAATGTAGTAAGGGGTATAATTTTTGGTGTCGTTAAAAGGGGGAGCTATTTTCCTTTAAAATGAGACCAAATTCGTTGATTTCTAAGTAAAATTATATTTCGCTCCAGCTATCTTAATATTTTCCGTTCAGTCATTCGATTCAGGCAAGCGTTCACATTATTGGCCGGTTTAAACGGTGCAACTTTCCACAGTTCGTGCAATTAAAATTTACCGAGGGAATTGGCCGTCAGACAGGGGTCCCCGTCTACAGGCTCTCCGACATCAGGATCGATCGTGGACCCCTGGTTTGGAGCCGAGTGGAAGGCATAAACCAGAGGCTGCGTCGCTTCTGCACGGACGCTTGGAGGCTCCTTCGTCGACCTTCGGCCGGCAATCCGATTATGTAGAAACCCTCTAAACCGTTCTGGTGTCCATTACACGGCCGAGGCAGCTAGCTGTGTAGCGAGTAGCATATTCAATCACTGTAGACCTTTTTTAGGATAGAGGGTAGGGCAGAGAGTAGGTCAGCTAGTGGGTCGAACCGGGTACCATCGCGAAAAAAATGTAATAGAAAAAATATCCAAGAAAGTATTCAGTCTAACGAGATCAGTAAGAGGCCAGTTTCAAAAAATAGCAGTAATTCAACTTGGAATATACCTAAGAAAGCTAGTTGTAATGAGAATACACTTTCCGGGAATGCGCTTATTGATAAATCCTTTTCTGTCGTGGTAGTATACTGCCGTAGCTTAAGAAATAAAGTAGCTGACTTCTACCATCTAATTGAAACTGACGCAGACTTAATTATAGGGACGGAAATTTGGTTGTGTAACGAAATCGCAGATAATGAAGTATTCACGAAATATTTCACAGTTTATAGAAAAGATAGAGTCGAAAGAACCGGGGGAGGAGTTTTTATTGCAGTGAAGGATTGTTATATTAGTAAGAGGGAGTCATTTTCCGACGACCAGGTAGAAAACGTACGGTGCTCCATTCAAAATCCTAAAACAAAAACAATCTATGTGTGCGCGTATTATAGACCACCAGATACCCATGTAAGCTCAATATTAAGACTAGAAAGTCAACTCAGTAACTTAACAAATAAAAAAAAAGACTTTCATATTATAATCGGTGGGGTTTCAATTTTCCGTCCATAGACTGGGACACGTACAGTTTTATCACTGGGGGGAAAGACAAAGACCTTTGTGAGTCACTCCTGTATACATTCCCATCTCACTCACTGCATCAATTAGTCACTGCTCCAACTAGAGGGAAAAATACACTTGATCTTTTAGCGACAAATATTCCACTCATGGTTGTAAACATAGGTACGGATTAGGGAATAAGCGACCACAAGATAGTTAAAGCTAATTTTTCTGTTAACGCAGATGCATAATTTACTCTGTCATATGCCCTCTCTAAATCGACAAACGCACAGTACACTTTCTTTCGGACACTAATACATTTTTCTATCACTTGCTGAAGTGCAAAAAGCTGGTCACTACATCCTCTTCCAGGCATAAACCCACACTGCACACCCCATATTCTGTCGGAAGTAATATTCCTCACTCTTTCGATTAATATTTTACTGAACACTTTTCCCGGGATACTCAATAAACTAATGGCCCGATAATTATTACATTCGGTCTTTCCTCCCTTCCCTTTGTACAACGGAACGACGATCGCATTCTCCCAATCCGCTGGAACAACAGAAACTTGTAAGCATAAATTGTATAGTTCACGCAGCCTGGTGTGTCAGTACACCGCATAAACCTCCTAGTGGTGGGTCGCGGGCAACGGTATGCTGGCTCTCAAGGTAGTCCTTTCAGAAGGGATCCTAGCTTGAGCAGAATAGGGAAAGCGGGCCTAGGGTATTACTATGCTTTGGTTTCTCTTGTGGCATACTGGCGAAAATGTGCCAAAACTGACCGGTAGAGCGCCGTAACCGTTAGCAGGAAAAGCTGAACGTGGTGCGGGTACTGCGAAGGCTGGTAACCTTGCATACTCTTGTACAACTTACAGCTAAACGTCAAAATGTTGCCTCGGACAGCCGAAGCCACGATGGGCGGCGGAAGCTGAATAAGGTTGGCCCAAACATTTATGCCTGAAATTATTATATATTGTCGCGGCATAGAACAGCAGCTAAAAAATACCAACCCCAACAAATCCCCCGGTCCAGATCAAATACCTGCTCGCGTGTATAAAACATTGGCATCAGACATAGCGCCTTACTTAGAATTAATATTTACCAAATCTTTAGTAGATCACGTAGTGCCTAAGGACTGGAGAGTAGCAAATGCCAAACCTATATTCAAAAGCGGCGACAGGGAAGACCCTAGTAACTATAGGCCTATTTCTCTCACATCCATTTCGTGTAAGGTATTGGAACACATAATCGTAAGCTCCATTATGAGTCATTTAGATAGGGAGGAATTATTAATAAATAGCCAACACGAATTTCGAAATGGTAGATCTTGCGAAACCCAATTGGCCCTCTTCGTTCATGACATCTTGCTCTCGGGTGAAAATAATGTCCAAGTTGACGCGATATTCCTCGATTTTAGGAAAGCTTTTGATAAGGTACCTCACGTTAAGTTGCTCTCAAAACTAGAAGCATATGGAATAGATAAAAACATTATTAGTTGGATTAATCAATTCTTACATGGGCGGGAACAAAGGGTTGTCATAGACGGTATCATGTCAAACACAGCGTTACATCGGGTGTTCCTCAGAAGTGTCATTGTTCCACTTTTATTTCTCTTATACATAAATGATATTAGCAACATCGTTAAAAGTAAGCTTAAGACTCTTCACAGACGACGCGGTTGTGTGTTGGGGTATTAACAATTCCGAAGATAGCGACTCGTTAACAATCGACCTACTTGCTATTCATGCTTGGTGCGAAAAGTGGCAGATGGAACTAAACATAAAAAAGTGCGTAGCAGTCAGCTTTTGGAAAAAGAAAAATAGGCCATTTAGGGAATACAGAATTAAAAATACAGAAATTATTCACGCCGATTCTGCTAAGTACTTAGGAGTCACAATTAGTCACGACCTATCTTGGGGAAAACATATTAGGGAAATATGCGGTCAAGCATATAGGAAGCTAGGCTTTATCAAGAGAATACTCGGAAAATGTGATGAGAAAGTGAAAGAACGTTGTTATTTTTCAATCGTTAGGCCTCATGTGGAATATGCTGTTAGTGTATGGGATCCATACGAAACGGGGTTGATATCGGAATTAGATCGCGTGCAGCGAAGAGGAGCTAAGTTTGTGAAACGATACTAGGATAAGTTTAGTAGTGTGTCTGGATTGTTAGAAGAATTGGGATGGGAATCGCTATCACAGCGTAGATTAAATTATAGGCTTAACCTCCTAACTAAATTTCAGGAAAATCATTTTACTGACGACGTAAAAACATACTATTAACCCCCTCGTACTACGGGAGATTAGATCGCGCCAATAAAATTAGAGAGATAGATTGTAGAACCGATAGGTATAAACTGTCATTTTTTCCGCGTACCATTCGGGACCATAACAGCTGTGATTGTCGTCATGAATAGTGTAAAAGGTGACATTAGCTAGATTGTAGATATCTTTCTTTATATATTTTACGCTCTTATTTATGCATGGTGTAAATATTGATGCTCTTATTTATGCATGAGATTTTGAATCTGTAGTAGTAGTCTTTGTATCCCTTGCATGTTGGAACGACTGACGATAGAATTTTTCTTGGTTAGTAGATTGTTAATTGGCGCGTTGCATGTGTGGTACGCTGGTTCCAATGTAGTTTTGGTGTTCTTACGTATTATTGATGCATGCCTGGTGTGGAAGCACCCCCTGCCACACATTCTTTGGGTGGCTTGCAGGGTATGACGTAGATGTAGATGAAATCCGAAAGAATCGCACTTCTCCGCAAAATATCGGCTCACAATGAATGAAAACGTGTTTAAACACACACGAGTCATAATCATGCACAAGACACGACTATTGGATACAATTGAAGCTAAATACATATTACTCAACCAGTCAAAACGAGTCGTGCACTGAGTTTTATATGCTTTCAGTTCGATTCGGTATGATTCTATTATAATGACGCAATTTCTCAATCGTATCAAGTCTGATTCTGTTAAGATTCTTCGACATACATTTACAGTTTCGAAATACATAAATTAAGTATATTATTGAAGACAGCTATAAGCAATGCCGAGTAATACTATCTCTCGCAAAAATTTATGGCAGACGAGTGCGCGGGGTGCCGGGGGGGGGGGGGTTGACCCCGGGGAGCAGCCGATAGGTGAGGAGGTTGGGGGGTGGAACGTGACGAATTCACGGCCGAGGAGTCGTCTTTTAAAGTGGAATTAGCAAGAAATTTCCCTCATCGTAATGAACGCCATATTGGAATTTTATTTTTCAAATAATCAGCAAACGTGAAGCAAATATTGAAACATTAATGACGGATAATTTTTTTTCATAAATGAAATTCTAAGCAATAAATTCTAATGCGATTCCGCGATAATTACTGCGGTGTTTATTATAATTGATTCAGTGTTAAAAATATTTCAGAAATCATATGAACCACACACAGTTTAGTTTCTAACGTGATCTAAGCGTAAGAAATTCTTCATATTAAAGATGAAATCTCTCTGGAGTGCAGATTCGCACAATTTCCCGGGGAAAATGGCCTTCTATTACTCCGGCAAATATCTTTTAATCATGGAGCCAAAATTAATTAATTAAATTGAATGAGAATTGATAGATCGCTCAAAGTACATTGACTTCGGTAGTCTGGTTTGCCCCAGCATGTGAAGGAGCAAGGTCCCTTATATGGCATAAGGACGACCTTGTGATTGAGTACCGAATGATAGCGCCGCCATCGGAGCACCTATGTACTCCGGAAGATGAGAAGTAAACAAAACCATACAGTCGACACCCTGTCACCCGCAGTAACAGGTTTTCATAAAAATAAACCCTTAAAGATTCAAAACATATTTTCATCTCTCACGAGTATTTGCGAGAACAGAGAACTGACTTGTCGACAATATTTATCGAACTTATAATCGCTTCGACGGCAGCTCTTAAGGTAGTTCGAGCGAAATATCATTTTACCAAAAAATCAATTAATTTGGTCTTATTTTAAAGAAAAATATATCACCCTCCCATTGACACCAAAATTCAACCCCTTACCACATTACCTTCCGAGATATTTGCCCAAAAATACTAACCCATTTACATGGGAAATGGCACGTGTATGGAATCCAGAGAGACATAATATTTAAAATGAAGCATTCACATTTATATCTGGTCAAAAAATCAAGTGTGTAGCTTGTGTGTTTTCTAAACTATTTTTGAAAATTAATCATATTGTCACCGCAGTAAATTCTTCGGGATCACAAAAAACCTTTCACTTTGATGGAGTTTCAAACGTACCGCGTGAAAAAAATTAGTTAAGTCAAAGACTTATTCACATATCTTCATTTGATTATTTACAATTTTTGTCATGTAAAACTATATTATTGCACCATTAATAATGCAATATTTAATTCGTGTGTCTCACAGCTGGTGAAATTATAATATATAATTCGAATATGGTCTCTATTATGATTAGGGATCTATCTCGCTCGGACCATCTTAAACACAAGGTTTATGACGAGGGTCCGTCCGAGACAGCAGCGCAGTCGACGTATTCCGATTTGACTCGGAAAAACAAAAAACTCTTCACCTCCGCGCGATTTCAACAAAGGCCACCGTCTTGGACTCTGCGGTCACGTGATCCCCCTCCCCAATCGGCGTCAGACGCGTTTACTAATCGGCCGCAGTTCTAATGGTCAACAGTGCTTTTTTCTTGGACAGACTTAAGGTTAGATTATTTTGGGGAGACGACGGAGAACTGAGGTTAACTGCGCCTTTAGGGACACGGGGGGGGGGGGAGGAGGGGGATGCGTTGGTTAAGGGTATGTATTTGTTTTACGAAGGGTGATGGCGAAAGGGTGGTGAGGAACACAGCGTTGGCATTCGTCCTTCTCCTGACGACAGGCGCCGAGAGTACGAAAATTTTACTTCCCATCCGAAGGACGGAGTACTGTAATACATAAAGAGCTCTCCTCACAAGGCTGAACCAATGAGGTGGGTTGATCTCCTTCATTTTTCGGGATCAACCGCGTATTTTTGTTTGTTTGGCCCTCATAATATAGGTCCTATATTATGAGGGCCAAGCTCATGAACCCGCATCTTCGACCTGAAGACGCTGACGGTAGTGTCAGCGAAACTGTTGTCACTCACAACAAAAATACGCTGTTGATCCCGAAAAATGAAGGAGATCCACGTTGAGCACCGCGGAAGCCTTCGTTCTCACAATGAGGAGGGTGTTCCGCAGAAAAATGTCTCCCTATCACTGCCGGGATTAGAACTCGGGCCCTCTGGAGGGGAAGGCAATACTTTGGTCCTCTATACATATTTATATGTTCTGTCCAGTTTGATTATCCACGTGGCGATGAGGAAAGAGAGATGACGAAGTGCAGCTCAGACTCACCGGGAAGGGCTGCCCTGAGTCCGACGGGAGAATAGGCCCTGAGCACCAGCTGCGGGATCGCGTAATCCCCTCCTTGGGCGTCCGAGGGCACCACCAGCGCCGCGACGACGGCGCACAGAGCGACGAGAATGGCATACGCCGCAGCCATTCCGGCAGCCGATGAAGATGTCGGCCGGTTGCTTTCCGTTCCTTCGGAGAGCGGCTTATCTTCTCAGTCTCGCACGTCTCTCGATGCGTCTCGGAGTGGCGCCCTCCAAGGACTGAGAGGAGGAACGAGAGAGTAGGGGAAAAGACAGAAGCGAATCGCTCCCCGAACGACTGCGGCCGCTGTCTCCCCTGAGGCGAATCGAGCCGTCCACTTTTCCTCCTCTAGAAAAAAACGAAAAGGTAAAGAAGCTTGATTTAAAAAAAATGGCAACTCGTTTCCTTGACCTTAAAAAAAATAGTGAGGCGAGCGTTTCGGTTCTTCGATTCGATGGAGGAAAGTGGAATGATCTCATCGTTTCGCATTCGAGAGGATCTCCACGCCGCACGTACGGCAGTCGTGCGATCAACTCCTCGTTTGTTTATCGCACGCCCGTGCGTCCATGACGACGCGACGTTGTTGTCGTCGACGTCGTTGTGGAGTCGTCACAAGAGGGAGGTCTTCATCCTTCATTCGCCTTCGCAGTGAGGGTGGAGTTATCCGAGGCGATGGCATCGCAGGAGGATTAATAAGAGCGAGCAGCCCCTGTGGATTGCCGCGTCGACTCCTCTATGTCAGTGGGAAAACTTAAAAGAGTCCTTGAATTAGCCGAGAGCTGAGGAAGAAAACCCGAGCGGGCGTCCAGCCATTTCATCGGCCATTGCCGAAAGCAACTGATGAAATAGCTACTTCTTCTTGATGCCGTACACTTTTCAGTGCGTAGGCTGCTCAAGCATCGCTCTCTTGCCTCTTGAAACAGGTCCCCAGTATCTCTAATCGCTGTCCACTCTTTGATGTTTTGTGTCCATGAACTTTTTATTCTCCCACTTGGGGGCGCTTCCCTTCAACTCTCCCTTCCAAGATTCAGACTGAGGATTTCGTACTTTTTCCCACTCATGGTTGCGACCAAGATATGAGATTTTCCTCTTCTCAATTAACTTCCTCGGCGAACGATCAAGGCCTGCTCTTCGCAGGACCTCAGTGTTTGAAACTTTCTTGATCCATGAAATGTTGAGAAGCCGTCTTAAGAACCACATTTCAGTTGCTTCCAGTCTTTTCATTGATGTTTTCTTAATCGTCCAAGTTTCCACTCCACACAATAAGACGGGTATTACGTAGCACTGCACCACTTTTATTCTGAGAGCCAAGGGAGTGTCTTTATGGATCGATATATTATATAGCTGCCGGAATGTTGTTTTACCTGTACCACATGGAATTTTGACTTCTCTGCCACAATCAAGTGATGAATTAATCTGAAATAGCAACAGCAACAAATACGCAATATATAAAAACATTCGCGTGGTTTGTTGCGTCATTTGGGCCAGAGACATGGGCCATTGGAAATTTGAAGCTCAAGGAGAAACACGGCTCTTGGTGCTGGAGACAAGGTGCTGAAGGTCACATGGACGGATAAGTTCAGAGGAAGTGCGCACAAGAATTGGAGGGGAGGAAACCATGGGAAGAACTTAAGTTCTGATGAATTTAGTGCATTTTGAGACAATGACTTTGTTAGGTTATTAATGGAAGCGAGAGCCCCACGAGGCTAACGCCAACATTGGACAACTAAATCGAAATATGAAACAGACTAGCGTCGAAGGTTCTCGGAGAGATTTTTTTTAAAGCGCGAGAGATTCGGGTGAAGATTGGTCATACGTGTTTGTTTTTAGTGATATTAGTTTTACAGACAAAAGTAAAAATCTGCGTCATTCTAATGTTTTTTTTTGCAATTGGTAACGCCGATTGAACTTCTTGCCTCACGGCACATCACATATATATATCTCGCATTCATTAAATTACATGAGTACAGATTTTCTTATAAACGCGAAATAATACATTTCTTGTAATAATAAAGGTTGATAACCAATATCAAGGTGTCAAGCCGACTCCAGTATTCTAAAATAATTTATTTCAATATGAATTCGTCTCAATTCCGAAAAATGCGCAGAAAAACGTAGTCGCTATCTTCCATTAAGGGAAAAACGCACGATTACCGCACCAGCGACCTTGAAGGATTCCTGGTTACAGTAGGGTTTTATCAAATCGCCAGGTTTTGTCGGATGGTCACAATATTTAGGATTTATCACTCATTTCACATTCTACTCGTAAACAGTACTAGATATGGACGAGAGGGCTGCGACAGCAATAAAAATATGATAAATACGGTACTTATCTTGATTAGGGATGAGTACCTCGTTTGCTTCGGAAGCCATAACAGACGACAATAGACAATCGAATCAACAAGCGGCTAGGCGTCAAGAATTCCCCCTTCTATTTTTAATTATTTTGCTTCATTTAGAAGGGAAAAACTCCCCGCTAGTGTATAATTAGTAGTGCAACTAACTGATAGATGTCGCCTAGCAGCTTGTTGATTCGATCGTCTATTGTCGTCTGTTATGGCTGCCGAAACAAACGAGGTGCCCTAATCCTAATCAAGATAAGTACCGTATTCATTGTATTTTAACTGTCATCGCAGCCCTCTCGTCCATATCTAGTACTGTTTAGAATGTGAAATGAGTGATGAATCCTAAATTTTGTGACCATCCGACAAAAACTGGCGATTCGATAAAACCCTACCATCACCGGATTCCTAACCGAAATAACTCGAGTTAACTCGGGGGACAAGGTGGAATCTCTCCATTCCAGCCCAGCAATGTTATGACTGACTATAATAAAGCAGAGTTGCCAGTTTTCCTTTCGAGCTGTGCTGCGAGGGATTATTGACGATTAGACCAATTGGCCCGTCGCCTGAGTCGCACTTTTTCGGAATGCTTTCGCTCATAGTGGGGACGGGATGGACGCGTGATGTAACAATTGTGCAGATTCGCGCTTCTAATTGTAATAAAACCGTTGCTTGTAGTCAACAAAGAGTGCTTTTCGCGTGGGATTCAATAACCGTCAGTGATTACGATTCGCTCGTCATCCTCAAGGCCGACGGGAGTCAATCGAAAGCGTCTTTGTCGCGTGCGATTGGCGTGACTTAGTTGTCGAATCCGTGTTTCAGCGGCCGCCGAAGTCACGTACACGTACTCAATGCTGACTCCTGCCAGCGGTGCTTGCGAGAAATGTGGAGCGTAATTTAATGAAATGTATCATTTTGGGAAAATAGATATTACGAGGCTACTGTTTATGATATCCACATGTGGTTTTTGTTATTGTGTATTAAATGAATTAGGTAATATTCATAAAAGACGTCTTCAAAAATAATTGTAGTTATATTAGTTTACCAAAGTTAAACAATTTTGGCGCATGACCAATATATCGGCCCGCCGCAGTTTTCGTCCGAGACGCAAATGCCGATACATACATACATAATAGGGTTCAACCCTATTAGTGCGGCGTTAATAGGGTCACGCATTTACAAACGACTTTCACGAAAGGTAGTTCGAGCTAAATATCATTTTTCCTAGAAATCAATGAATTTGGTCTCATTTTAAAGAAAAGCATATCACCTTTCCATTGACATAAAAAATTCAACCCCTTGCTGCATTACTTTCCGAGATATTTGCCAAAATATACCAGCCCTTTTACATTGGAAATGGCACATGTATGCATTCCAGAGAGACCTTATTTAAGAAATGAGGAATTTCCAACACTTAGATGTCGTCAACAGTGTGTAGCTTGTGTGTTTTCTCAACTATTTTTGAAAATCAATCATGTTGTCACCGCAGTAAACTCTTCGGGATCAAAATAAACCTTTCGTTTTGATGGAGTTTCAAATGTACCGCGTGACAAAAATTAGTCAAGCTAGAAGACTTCTTTAGATATTTTCATTTGATTTCTTACGATTTCTGTCGTGTAAAACTATATAATTGCACCATTAATAATGCAATATTTAATTAGTGTGTCTCACAGCAGGTGAAACTAATATGTATGTATCGAATATGGTCTCTATTATGATTAGGGAACTATATCGCTCGGACTACATTAACTTACGAATTCCGCGCCGTAAACCCAATCGGTACGTAACAATTCTTTGATTATGGCGAGAATTTTAAAACACAACTCTCGAATCAACAATGTGATTTCAATCGAATAAAAAAGGTGCATTTCAGCGAGAGGGGACCTAAGATTTTTTTCTACTTGCTTGAAAAGCTATAACAACGTGAATTCAATGATTCCCACATCATCCCTCCCCTTCGCTGGCAGCGCACTCACGGAAATCGAATGAATCTCGTTGGCCTTCCAATAGCGAGGGGGAAACTCCGATTCACAGACTTACAATAATCACGGATTTACTTTTCAATTTACTCGAGGGGGGAGGGGGGAGTTATAAAACATCACTTCCATTCGGACGAAGGAGATCTCTGACGACGTAAAAAACATACTATTAACCCCCTCGTACTACGGCAGATTAGATTGCGCCAATAAAATTAGAGAGATAGATTGTAGAACCGATAGGTATAAAATGTCATTTTTCCCGCGTACCATTAGGGACCATGACAGCTGTGATCGTCATCATGAATACTGCGAATAGTGACATTAGCTAGATTGTAGATCTTTCTATTTATATCCTCTACGTTCTTATTAATGCATGATGTAAATATTGATGTTCTTATTTATGCATGATATTTTGAATCTGTAGTAGTAATCTTTGTATCCCTTGCATTGCGGAACGATTGACGATACAATGTTTCTTGGTTAGTAGATTTTTTAATTGTGTTGTGCTCTGGTTTCAATGTAGCTTCGATGTTCTGCCGTATAATTCATGCATGCCTGGTGTGGAAGCACCCCCTGCCACACACCCTTTGGGTGGTTGCAGGGTATGACGTAGATGTAGATCACTGCGAACGTATTCACGATTAAGTGAGAGCTATTCAGGAGTTCCCTGAAAAGTAATGCCCAAATATTTGCGTGGAACTGACTTATTGGGACACGAGAAATGTGTTCGGATTTCTTATCTTGAATTTTTTTCGTTGAGCGTAACGCGCACGAAAGCCATCTTGAACGCCTCATTAATCCGGAAATGCCCAGCAGCGAAGGAAAATCCAGAGGGTCATAACTGACGACTTCTCGGAAGCTTTGCGAAAAACATAACCCAGAAAATCTTGCCTTTCTCCGCGCGTGGTTGAAGACATGGCAGTCGAAATCGTGGCATTTCGAATGATTGATCGAGTGGTTATTGCCTATTTTCCTTCAGAGAGGATTCAAAATTACTCTCACTACAAAACTAATACTAATGGCGGCCGAAAGACGCGAGGGCTGTCTGCGGTTACGCGTAATCAGGGCGATTTATCGCGCGTCTCTTGCTTCGCCTCCAGTGCAATGCTAATGAGATGAAGAAATGTCGTCGCTTTCGCGGAAGGCACGACTTTGAAACCGCAGAAAAAAATACGTTTGCGTAATCAGAGCACTACAGATGCGGCCGTTCAAACACGAAATGTTTAAACGAGGCATTTTGACGATGATGAACTCGGAGACAATACAATTGGATTAAACCTTGTAGCTTAGGCGTATCGACTAAAAGTTCGCGCAAAATAATAGCGTATTTGACACTAAATAAAGCAGCCAATTCAGCAATTATTTTGGGGTATTAAGACTGCAATGTTTTAAGTCAAGATGTGATAACTCATTACAAATGTATTCGAGGAATAGCCTCCACAATTAATTATGGTTTCGATAATACGCAGCGTATTTTGTCACCAACAGCAGATTTTCTATATCGAAAGTAAAGAAATGAAGTTTATAATTGTTTTTGATTTGAAGAATAGCGGTGAAATCTCCTAACAGGAACAAGCTTTTCGAAAGACGAAATGATTCTTTGATAAGAGTCTATCGGCTCCTGTCGTATGAGCATCCGAACGGAGAAATTCCAACTGCGCTGGGTCCGAGCAGTCGGAAGGGAAAATCTTATCCTTTAAAGACATCTGTGCTAGCGCTAACTTTCGACGGAAGAAGACGGCCGTCGCTTAAGCCGGGTTCTCATGCAAGCGTTTCATTACTCGGAGGTTACTACGCGAAGCGCCTCGCGCGCAGCCAATCAGGTGCTTCGCCTCTTACGCTTGGATCCCGCGAGCTAAGCCGAGTTTTGCTTTCTACGCGCCATTTCGCGTGAAACAAATGGCGGATATTAGGAATTGTTTTGTATGTACTTTGACGATTTACTAGGACATATTAGCATGAACTCAAGAAATGTTCATTTCCTTATATCACTGCTACAGTGCTTGATTCGTAGGTATATATACACCGCGGGTGGAGTAAACATAAAATCTTCAAATACAGTCAAATATCTTGGAATTACCATAACTTCAGATATATCGTGGGGAACACATACAAAACATATGCGGCACAACACAACACAAAGAAACTAGGTTTTGTTAAGCGTATAATAGGAAGGTCCTCGGATGAAAAAGTCAAAGAGAGATGCTACTTCGCTCTGGTTAGGCCACACTGCGAATACGCCGCGAGCATTTGGGACCCTGGTCGAATAGATTTAACCTAAAAAATTCATAAAATACACAGGAAATCAGCACGCCTCGTTAAAAACTGCTACGAACGAACATATAGTGTCTCACAACTTTTAGAGGGATTAAGTGGGAGCTCCTAGAGACTCGGAGGTTACACGCTAGGCTTAGGCTACTTGATAAATTCAGAACTGATATTTTTCAGAGCGACACAGAGAATATTATCATGAAACCTCACAACATCTCTAGGTCTGACAGACGCAATTAATAAGAGAGATACACTGCCGAACAGATAGGTACAAGAACTCGTTCTTTCCACGAACAATAAGCGACCACAGTGGAATCTGAGTTCCTCCAAACACACTCCCATAGGACATGTCACCATTTCACCTACAAAACATTTACATCTTCACACGGCTGGTGACTTACCACCCCCTGCCACACGCCCAAGCGGCGGCTCGCGGGGTAGTATGTAGGTGTAGATTCGTACCAGTTGTATTGCGGGCATATTAAGAACTAAGACTGGCAATAGAGCGGTAAGTTCCAAACTGAGCGGCGTAAATGGATGTCGACGATTGATTAGAAAAATTAAATCAACGCTCGTAGTCGCCAATCGTCTGCCTCGTCATTCGCACTTCTTTATTTTGAAAGAGATACGCAGCTCTCCACTCTTGTCGGTGAAAATAGCTAAAATGTGAGCCATTCGTACTCGGCAGTTTAAATAAATTCTGAAGCACCTTAGTTTTGCCTATTATCGACAAACGATGTATTGCATTATCTTATTTATAAATGGAAATAATTGTGGATCATGTTGCCTATGCCAAAATTTGAATTATGAAGTCGTAAGCATTGTTTACCATTTTCCAGGGGTCGAACGGGAGGCGTCAGGCCAAAAGTCCAAACGAATTCTAAAGTTGCTTAGTAGTTTCTGTCAGCTCAAACATTTTCATGAGATTATCACAATTATTCTGGGAAATATACGTGGATCTTTGTCCCTTATGACCATGTTTCAATTATGGAGTCGGAACCATTTTTTACCACTTCCCTGGAGTCGAACGGGAGGCATCAGACCAAAAGTCCAAATTAATACTAGAGCCGCCTATTATTGTCTGTCAGCACAATAGATTTCATGGCATTGTCTCAATTATATAGGGAAATATAAGTGGATCATTGTCCCCATGTCACCCATCGATTTGCCTGCAGAATTTGATCTCCGCCAAAAATTAGACCCAAGATGGCGGATTACGTTGGACAAGTGCGTGTATACAACCTCGGTATAAGGACCTCGGACGACGTTGTCGTTGTGATTATTCCGTTGTCGTTGTGATTAAAGTTGTGATTTATTCCAACATTTGATGTATATTATGACGCAGTTACTTTTCTCTTTGAAATAATGTGCTCATATCTCTGCCTTTCTCAGCCATGGAAAAATTGTACTAAACACATAAAAACTTCGTTGTTGTTTGTTGTGATGTTGAAAAAAAATGTTGGAATAAATCACAACTCTTCAGTTGCCTCGCATATATCATTCTGAAGCTTCAACTATTCACCCAAAGGTGTAATCCAAATCAAGTTTCGTTTCGGGTAAAGACCGATAATCTTTGCCAATCATTCTGGGTTAACAGTGTATTGAACATGCCGCCTTTCGAGCAGGTGCTACTAATGAGTACTGCTCTATATTGGACAGTGCTAAGTGGCCTCCAGTCGAAATATTACTTACGCTTCTTGGTCACGCGGTCAACGGGTAACAATGGTGAGGGTCTCACAGATTTAATCTATTCTCTGGTCATGAAAATTCTCGTGGACTGAGTATACTGCTCTTGTCCACTCCCCATTCATTTGAGTAAGTTGGCCACCCAGGCGTTGACTCCGGAGAATTAAGCCGTCGCGACGGTTAAGTATCTATGTGCATACGAATGGACAATCAGTGAATTTTGGCAAAGGAGTAAATATGTGACTATGCCCTCTTCATAGCTTGCGAACTGCAACGAGAGATGCTGAAGGTAGTGCTTATTGTCACCAGGTCAAACCGATGGAAATGACTAGATGGCATCGACACTGACGTGTTATTTCTTCCTTTTCCTAAGTTTTCTAACAGAAATGATACACTTCATCTGCCTCGATAAATAAATGGGTGGATATTACGATATTTTACGTGACCTAGGAGGTATCGAGACTACTACAAGATACATGAAATAATAATATTCAAGTAATTACTTCGTAACTGATGGAGTAATCACAAACGCATTTGTCTACATTGCTACGATCATCTCACAGACGCAATGGTTCGCGATGAAAGGAGTTTTGCGAATCAACTTTTGTTGTGGGGAAAAGAAAAAGAATGGATTCAGTTTTATTACCGGATTGGTTTTTATGCACGAATGCCGATTTGTATTCATACCGTGCTGATTTCGGATTGGCCGAATCATCAACAAAGAGTCATCGGCCAATCACGACGAAGGGCGGAATCGAAATCCGCTATTAAAGACTGGCATCATTGCTACAATCTTCACATTCCAGCCAGGACAACGTCGTGTGATCACCACCAGACAAGGAAGAAGGTCGACCACCCAAGGATAACAAAGGAGAGAACTTGAGAATGGGATCTTCTGCAAGAGTCCGATTGCCATTGCGACGAGTCGGTGTCCTTGATGAAAGGACGATCCCCGAAGGAGTACCAGCCAGCGAAGACAGCCCGTGGGCGGCCGTGTTGAATGGAATACCATCCTCGTGACGTCCTTTCACAGGTTCATCAGCGACGTGATAGGGACAGGGATTTGGAACGTTTGAGAGGCCCGACCAACGGTAACCGATCTTACGTAACCACTTTCCGAAGGGGCCTCCCCGCCTGGGGATCTAAGGCCCGAGGTTCCGGCCCGGAGAGAATGGCTTCCGGTCTTGGAGACCGGGAGTCGAGAAGACTACGGCTGGTACACGAAAGAACCCCTTAGCCGCCCCCGACGCACTCGTTGGCCTGGCCAAGGGCCCCATTTTACACCCCCAGCCACTGCACTGCCTTTGCACTCTTAGGCAGGCTGGGGACCAAAAATCAGAACATCGCCCAACGCAAACAGTGGCGTGGCCAAGCTAACTGAGACCTTGGTTCTCACACGCTGGGGCAGAGAGGGCTGTTCTCCGCTCTCCTGCGGGAAAGCGGTCCAATAGGTACACGCGGGATGGGATGGGGGAGTTATAGGCACACTAATTACTGGTCTTTGAACGCCAAAGTCAGTCGCGACACCCGGTAATGTGACCCCGAGGTCTTTGTTCGCGCCTTCCGAACACAGATATTACGTAGGATTCCGGAATAATTAATACCAAGAAAAGGAAGCCCAGGAAGCCAATCATATCGCGGCTAATTTCGTAGTATTAGATACCGAATCTTTTCTTTCAAAAAGTTAACATGAAAATAACGTAAATTATAAACTATATTGAATTTGTCTCTGCCATAAATTAATCTTATTTTTGCCTGTGGCTTCAGTTTCTAGGGCCTCTCAGCCTTTTTAATACTTATACTTATGCGTATGTTTGAAATAATCAGCATACGATCATTGCTTTTTGAGAAATGGAATACAATAACGGCGTAGCTAGGTTTATTTAGAAAAATTTTCAGGTAAAATTTTTATTTTTGTCAAAGTGGCATAAAAACCGAGGGGAGATTTTAGACCAATTGCTTTGATAGTTTGCGAATATCTTTTCAAAATATTTACGATCCAAGTATGTATTTTTACATTAATCGAAATTTAATATATAATGTAGTGTATTTCGGAGCATTTATGTAATCATTGTAATTGCTAGGCACGTTCTAATGCTCACGTACTGTCCCAGCGAAGGCGTAGTGCGAAGAGGTCTCGTGTTTCCAGCCACGGTAAGGTAACACCTGGGCTTCAGAATAGATCTCTGAAGACCATGGCGAACAATGCATTGATACGTCACGACTATCAAATGACGATATTTAAAATACGCGTTTGTGCATTTAACCACCGTTGCCAGCACGCAAGTCCTTAAGTTTTAATTATAACAGTCCAGTTGCCATGGTACGATATATATTCCAAGGATTACAAAAGTCCAAACATAAAAAAATACTAAAAATAGGTAGGACGCCTTTTATGAGCGACTGCATTTTAACCTGAAAGCATTCGATTCACGCTGTCCCCATTTGAGGATGAGGAAGTAAAAAGAGCTCTTTAATCTGCGTATGAAAGGAAACTGGATCCTCGACCCAATATTGAGTCAGTCGATCCCTTACTCATCCTTTCGATTAGTATTTGTCTCGCTCGTCCATCTCGATTGAGAATTTTTATTCAACGGCTCGCACTTCCAACGGTAATACAATTTTATTCGATTTTATTTCATATTATTATTTACCTTACTTAGAATAAAAGCATAAATGCGCTCGTTAAAAATTTTTTATGCGTTCGTATTTAATCTCACGCCTACCTCCGAGGGCTGCACCTAACACCTCTGACCTAAGACTATATTCATATTAACTCTGGAAATTCACCGATGAATTGTAATGGAGTACAAAAAGCCGATAATAACAGTAGGTTTTTTTTTAAATATCAAATGAATATAAATAAGAT
Organism: Ceriagrion tenellum; assembly: GCA_963169105.1. Taxonomy (NCBI): domain Eukaryota; kingdom Metazoa; phylum Arthropoda; class Insecta; order Odonata; family Coenagrionidae; genus Ceriagrion; species Ceriagrion tenellum. The sequence continues at coordinate 7,115,469 of OY720639.1, read as the reverse complement.
TATAAAGCATTGGCGCATGCTTCAAATTTTCACAGCGGAAGATTGAGTTATATATAAGGAATCAGGTTTAAACTGCTTACCATTTCAACTTGTATGACGTGATATTATCGGTAAAGTTTAATTTTGAATACCCCGACTTATTTTCTTGCTAATAAATACATTATGTATGCAATCTTGACAAAAGAAAGGCATGATCGTGGCGCTTTTGTTTAGATTGTCACATCCACTTCATGTCGCTAACAATCCATTATCCAAACTGGTATTATCGGCGTCCAATTCTTATTATATCTACCATTCGCACAGCTTCTCGCATCCTTATTACAATCCTCTCCTGGAACAAATTCCTGAGCAATCCGCACATAATTTAAATTTATATGCTTTTTATTCGTCTCCCGCCTAACTCCGTGAGCTCCGGCATGCAGGCATTAACTCTGGCAATTCACCGCTGAAGTGCAATGGAGCACAAAAAGCCAATAATACCAGAGGGTTTTTAAATATCAAATGAATATAAATAAAAGTATGAAACACTGGCGCGTGCTCCAAATTTTCACAGCGGAAGGGAGCGTAACGTCAACAATGAAAGCTCACGAAAACGTCCATCAATAGGATAGATCTTATCATGAATATATATTATGGATTCGGATTTTTGGCATTGTTGCCTAGGCTACGCGTTGTCTAAATTTACACATTTAGATCACCCAGTCCTTGGCGCCACTTCGATTAGTCTTTTCTGTTGTTATTGTAAATAGACGTAGTTAATTGCTGCTAACGTGAGACCGTGGTGAATATTCAGTAACGATCGAGGAGACATGAATTACTTGATGCTTTGAATAACATCCTGCAATTTTTGTGATCTAAAATTTATTTTGTAAATGCTAGAAAGTAATTATCTATTACAGGAATTGCGTAAGAGGTTTATGAAACGTCCATCGTGTGCCGACGACGATGTTTGCCAGACTCTGATTCTAATTTGAATGCATTAAGCCCGTTAGGCTAATATAAAGAATTTAGAATTCCTTGTTGAAACAGAACTTGCTTCGTACCAGGCTACAAAACAGGGCACGAGTCTACGAGGACTCAAAATAGGACACTTGGTTTGAAAAATAAGAATCTGTTCTAGGTGGCGGTAAGTGCATTCCTTTTTACTTACACTGCAATGATGGCCATTGGGAATACTCATGAAGTCACCTCGCATTATTATTAAATTTCCGTACAGCGATATTCACGAAGTGCTAAGAAGTTAATTGTGCATTTGTGTAATTAAATTTAGAAATAAATATATCTGTAGACCGGAAAATATTAAAAAAGAGTATAATTACGTCCCGCATGTAGTACCACATTTTTTATCCACTGCATTATGATTAATTGTAAGTATAACCCATGCATATTCAATTGTAATATGGTTACGAAATTCTAGAAAACAGTTTTTGGCGACGAGATCGCAATCCATAATATATATTCCTGGATCTTATTAACTAATTTTGAGCTAACCATTAATTGGTGTAGTGTTCCCACATTTTTTACCCTCGAAACGCAAGTAAATAAAAACTAAGGGTAATAATGTGTTTTATTGTTGCCTCATATTAACGGAAAGAGGAGACTTGAGCACAAAACCCATTGCTAACAGAGGGTTTTTAAATGTCAAATGAATATAAATGAAAGTATCAAGCAGCAGACATGAAATACGAAATGAACTTCTAATTGCGAACATTACTTATAAAGTTAAACGAATGCTACCTTCCGTATCAACCTGAAGACTTGTCCTAAGACACAATTGTAACAACTCTGGCAACTCATCACTGAAGTGTAATGGAACTGAGGAAAGCCAATAATACTCGTGGGTTTTTTAAAATATTGAACAAAATTACAATGATAGTTGAAAATATTTTATGTGTTTTGCAACTTTGACGAGGGAAGGTGGAGTTAGACGTTAAAACCCTTATCATTTTACCTTTTATGGCGTAATATTCAGAGGAAAATTCATTATGGAACACCCCGATTTTGTCTATAGCGAATTAATACATAATACATGTAATGATTGTCATGATAAAACTTGATCGGTGCCCCTTGGTTGGGAAAGTCACGTTTCTCCTTCATGTCGATAACTCTCCATTAGATGTACCGGCATTATCGACAATAAACTCTCATTTCGTCTGCTATTTGAACTGATTGTCGCATCCTTATTGAGAGTGCTTAAGACAGAACGCCTTCTTCTTCGAATTACCGTTTTCCTAATACGAATATAATTCACTATGAAAAGTAAATCTAGGCTTAGTTGATGCACTGCATGAGTTTTCAATTTAATTTTCACACTCCTTTGGAATAAAAATCCTCCATCGAGATGGAAGCGCGAGAAAAATACTATTCTTATCAAAGTATAAGAGTTCGATTGTATAGTAAACTTTCAGGCTTCACTTGGTGGGACAACATTGCGATGATTTTGAATGAATGTAATATTCCACATGGTATTTAGACTTAAATATAGGTTTCGACTGAAGACCTTGATAATGACTTAAGTCGAAACCTAGGTCGGAGTTGACTGAATATGGGGTCGAGGAGCCGGTTTCCCATCTTACACGGATAAAATACTTTTTAGTCGAGAGAACTATATATTGTCTAGCAACGGTCAAGTTGTGCCCGTTAATTTCCCGTGCTAATGATAATGAGGCAAATAAATACAAAAAACTCTTAGTTGAGGAGGCACAATTTAATCTATGCTAAAATATGAAACATCATACATCGCATACAGACATATTATCAAGCTTTCACTTTGGCGAAAATCACCAAACTTTCAAAGAAAACAAGTTTAATAATGTCAAAAACTTTCTACCGTGAATTTTCCATTGCATAACCAAGCTCCGTTTTGTAGTGAGTAATCACAGCCATCCACGATATTTTTCTAATTTGTAACAACACTTCAAACACACTGGCTAACGTGACACAACGCATTTTAAGCCCAAATTGCCAATAACTATACACTTATTGCAGAAATATCACAATAGACATCCGTGTAGCCTATCACAGAAAATGTATAATAATTTATATCATTGAAATCCGCTTCAACACCATTCAACATTCGTCTCGACTACTTCAGGATATGATTGTATAAAGCAATATTTCAAACCAGAACGAACCAACAAACTTCATTTGACAAAATAATCATCACCATTCACTTGGACGAAAACAATCACACAATTTACCCTCAAACTAAAGAATAAGCCTTGACATGGCCAAAAATTCAAATGCCTACGTCTATTTCAACTAGTTATCACTCGCATTAAACGTAGATGGGTTTATTATTGTCTATTGTTTATTTGTGACTCTTGGTATGGCAAGTTACTGCATTCAAATTACAAAACACTTTAATATTTATCCTTTATTGAGGACGTAAAAAAACCACACTTAATACTCAGAAGCAAACCTAAATCACCAACAACATTTTAATTGACATAGAATCCAAATCTCAAGTTAGACATTTGATGGAAGGACGTTATAGTTGCAGCTATCAGTCATCTCCGACATTTGTTACGCAATTGTAAGCTTTTAAGCACAATACCTGTCACAACACACAATCTCAATACATGAAACATGGCTCTTATTAACCTTAATATGTAAATACATCGCCACGAGCACATACAAAATCCATCACAGCGCATAAGTAACATTTGTAAGCACTGGTATGCCACAATAAACACTTAATCATCTTATCTCTCATCCGCTTAATCACACGATGAACCTTTCCATTATCCTCACTAATTATGGCATCAACGTCCTTGCAGAAATGAGATTTAAAACTTCCAACTGCAATTAAAATTGAAAACAAATTGCTACAATAGGATAGGTTGCGACAATTGGATACTATAATTAATCAAAAGAATACGCGTTATTGAAATACTATTCCAATACATTAATGAACTGATATCTAGGCCTCCAATTATAATTAAAGTCAAGAATGGTGTGTTATATTTCATTTATAGTATGTAAAACATTCCAAATGACGATAGCTATTCAAATAACAATCAATTAAGAAATAAAAACAAACCCACCTTCGAACGCTAATGGCCGCTTCGAAAGATATTTTGTTGTGTATTGTAAGCCGAGGATGCGAGCGTGAGGCAAAATACGTTCGAACTTCGGATACATAATAGGCACCGGCAATTGTTTTCGAAGTATTACCCACAATTCAGCGGGAATGATTCTAACACTCGAAGGTTAAGTTATAAAATCGGCCCCCTGATTTCATGTCATACGTTCAATATCGTTATTCTCATTGACAACCGATATTGCTTCAATTTAACACATAAATAGCAACGCAAGGGAAGGAATATGAGAGGACATTTCGTCCACGGGATTGAAAAAGACTGTGATATCGCGTGAGGAGTCGAATGCACCGTAATATTTTTCATAGCCAGAGCATCGAGTTTTAGAACGTAGACTGGCGGAGCTGGCGGGCTTATCGCGGAGTTGATGAACTATCGTAGCGAAAGTGACACGACTTTTGAAAGATATAGTACGTATTGGAGAGAGAGATTGTTGTGTGGTTTTTCTGATGACAGTACGAGAGACTGAATGAGAATTGAGAAGAATAAAATAAGTGTAAAGTGTTATTAAATAATTTAATTCAATCGCTTCGACACGACAATGGGTAAAAAAGTGCCGGTTTTTCGCCGAGGAGTATTTACAAGCACTACTCGTACCGTCACCGTGGTATCGAAGCATTATTATTAATTAATCGGTAAAGTGGACCATATATTTTAATAAATTAACAACAAATCAACATAAGTGTATCTTAATCAGCTTTTATACATGGGTGTAAGTAGAATCAAGTAGTCCTATCCACAATGGAAATTTAGCGCAAAAATCATCGCCCATTATTTTTTATTTACAGTTAGCGGTATGTAATCTGTGAATCGCCACGAATAATTTTCTTTCAAACATACACAACACTTGTTTTATCATGAATGGTATATTTAAAGATAGGTTATATAATGCATTGTGGAACTGTTCAAATTCACTTACAATACATGTACAGTATCATCCATCTTGGATGGTAACACGATTTATCATATGCAAGTCCATCAGCGACATCTTTCTTAGCATTTCTCAGACCAATGGCTACAGTTGAGATTGATGAAGCTATGCTAGGTAATGAATGTGTTTACCCTTGCAATCAAATTAAAGAATAATAAATTCTAGATTTCATGGATAACCAAAAAAGAGGTACATATTTCATGCAAATCAGTAACGATCCAAAGGAATAATTCGAAGTTTCTACCAAACTATGATCACAGCCCGGCACGATGTACTAGCTTATCAAACGAAACTATTTTTATGAAAATTACGTGGACATACATAGATTAGTTTTCATTGCCGTGTAGAAAATATTTGGCATAATTTAAAAAATATGTTATCACCCAGGCAAAGAAACGTATAAGTCAGGTCATAGCTTCGTTTCGGGATTCGCTGAATTCATTATGCGAGCGCAAGACCTTGTCATTATGTCATGATCAGCAGGAAGTCATTTTAAACGCGCACGTTATGTCAAATGGAAAGAACTATTGGTGATATTTTGATGAAGTTACTAATCTGTCAGCAAAAACTTCTTTATAAGTTGATTATCACAATTCTCAACTCTATAAATCGAATTGTGATACGTCGTGAGTGTGTGCTCAAGTGTCTATTCCATATTCCACCAAAAGTGCTTATAGGTTCTCGATCCTGGAAAATAATGTCTCTTAGCTTCGAAAGATTGGAATATTTCTGGAAGGTTTTTCACAGCTATGTATCAAATTCGCATGTTAAACGTCGCAATAAGAGTAACAAATGCAGAAAAATATATAGGGCTAAATGTTGTCAAAATAAATGAATATTGTTCCAATAATATTAATTGTAAATTATTAAGATGAAAAGCAAAGTGTCTCAGTGTGTATGTCTGCAAATCATATTCCCAGCACAAAATATACGTTTATAATGCATATTATTTGCTGCAAGTTTTTTTCCAAAGATGTTGGTGACCAATAACAACAATTGATAGCTTCAAAATAAGCCCAAGTTCTTTTGTTCAATGTTTATCCTTGGATGAGAAAAAATTACCTGGAAAGAAAACAAGAACTATTCTTTGGGTGATTGAAATAGTAATTTGAACGTTAGACTACCAACACGTGTGCCCATTATGTACAAAAATGTTTATTACCATCGAATAAATACATTTCCACGAGTAATTTTGTTAACTGAGCAGTTAGAAGAGAAGAAGCAAAATGCGTGGAAATTTTTCAGTACTTCCAAACGAAATAATAATATTCATTCTCCAAATAATGTGACTTGTATAATATAGATGGAGTTAGGTGTCACAATGTGGACATTCACAACGTTAACCATTATAAATGAAACACTTTGTTCGACGTTTTTCAAAAGTTTTAGGACAAAATAAAGGGAACCGCATACGCTTCTCAAGGAAACAGTTTCACTTGCAGAAATGCTATTCTTGGTTACGCGCCGCAAACTATTCAGTTGTTTATAAATACGTATTCACAGGTAAGGGTGGAGATCTTATTTGTTTAGCCCAAATACGTGTTTATATTTTTATTCCCGTAGGATAAACTAATTCTGAGTTAGTTAATTAAACTAAAGCTTTAAATGAAAAACTTTATCACAAGCCTTAAAAGCGATTTTTCCTAACGCCTGCGCAGAATGGCGGGTCACATTATAAACGTATCTAAAGGAATTAGATGAAAAATAAAATCAGTATATTTTCATTTACTTTGCGCCTTAAATAATGACCTATATTTTGCTGTATAGTGTGTGATGATGTTCGCCGTGTCACTGTATTCAGATCAAATGACGTGCATGGCGGTACCCCGCCACGCGAAAAATACAGCCAGGCTTTTAAAAAAGAAAAATATAGCAAGACGCTTCGGCACCGTGAGAAAACTCGGACAGATATTCCCCTCATCAAAATGCAAACAACACCAACCTGCAATCCAAAGTAGTGTACGAGATACCGAGCAGCTGCGGCGGCAGTTATATTGGGACAACCTGCCGCCCAATTAAGACCAGAATCCAGGAACACAGATCCGTTGTCGAACAATTTACGTTCGAATTCAGTCACTTCATCGTGTTTGAAAAGAAAAAAAACTGTCGCGCATTGCACGCCAGCTTATAAGAAAACAGCGACGCGGCGAATATCATCATCAGCCATGCACTTACTTGGGGCGATTTTATAACTGCATATCGTGTAAAGGAGCGCCAATGGTGCTGTAATCGTAGTTTGAAAAGAGAATCCATTCTCTCTTACATAGACAGCTGAAGTTGTATCTCTTCAGATATATTCAAGGAGCTAAACCTGGCCTTTCACGTTAACATTGAAGTCTGCAGAAGATTATTTTAGCTTCTACGGGCAACATGCCGAGCCCATTGAGCAACACCACTTTTTTCCCTATGGCATCGGCTAGAAGTTGGTAGAGAAACCATTTAGCTCCTTGAATGCATCTGAAGAGAGACAACTAGAGCTGCCTATGTAAGAGAGAATGGATTCTCCTTTCAAACAACTGTTATAGCACCTTTGACTCTCCTTTACACTATATACTACAATTGTAAATTCGCAATAAGTAAGCTCATGGCTGTAAAGCGTGTGATGAGATTCGCCGCGTCACTGTACACGCCATTAGAGGTGGCGTGCAAGTCAGGACCCCGCCGCGCGTGTTTAACCGAGTTCATTTTCGGTTTCGCAGACGGTCATAGAATTTCTCAACGAATTCGCATTTTAGAAGTTTAAGTTAATCTCGGGGTGTAAGTTACTTACAGTTCTTCTGTGTCCCTCTCAACTATCTTTCTACCCAAAAGCAGGCGATCGGTATAAAATAGGGTCCGCCATCATTTCCTATTAGAATAGCAAATATCTCTCTAAGCTCTTTTAGAATCATGTCAAAGAATAAGGCCTGTTCTTTGAAATGGTATAGCTTATTATTCTATTAAGGCTCGACTAAGCCTTCTGCAACCTCTTAATTTTAGAGATTTTCAGCGAAAACTGAATTCCAATTTTTTTGGCATATTTTGTTCAACTTGAAGCCCTTGCATATGGTTAGTACGCCAGAAAAATAAAATCACGCATCTTATGCACCATTAAAAGGAGAATCACTATGCCAGAGTTCAACCTCCAGGCTGAAAAATACAATTTTTGGAATGTTGGAAAGTTTTTTTTTTTTCGATTTCAGCCAACTATGAGCCTTTCCAGTCGATTTGGTAACTCCTCCCTCTCGACAAACCCTCACTCTCAATTTTCCGAGGAGATCGGGTTGGTGTGGTGTGGCTTAGAGTACTGGCTATCCATACGGGCGGCCAGGGTTCAAATCCCTGCAGTGGAGGATGTTTTTCTGAGGAAACCCGATCCCTACTTGAATGTCTTGTGGAGGGCAATTCAAGTACAGTACTCCGTCTGTCGGATGAGACGTTAAACCGTGGCCCCTTGGCGCCTTTCGTGAAGAGCAGGCTAATGCCGACGCCGGGTTTCTATCCACCCTTCCTCCCTTACCTATCCCCTATGGCGTTAGCGACCTTAGCAGTCGGATGCTTCCCCAAAAATCCAATCCAAATGTCCGAGTGTTGCCGAAGCTGAGGGTCACTTGGCGTAGTTCCACCTATGGATACGAGAGAGCAAACAAATGACCTCCGGGTGCTCTCACACTTTACCACAACAACAGTCAGCAACGTTGAAAGGAGGAGGATCACAAATAATTTTCCGCGAATTGAGTACGTGGCAGTGGACATTTGTGCAGTGAGATAAGTGCTAGGTGTTGGACTAATGAAACTATATTAACCAAATATTTTTTTAATAAGTTTTTTTTTTCAAGGGCTTGGGACTAAATGGACTAAATCGCCGATGATGCTTTTCTTATTTAAAAAAAACTACTTGAGGGTGATAACCAGTTCAGAAAACAGAATGTTTTACAAATCTTCTGTTCTCTAAAAGGCCTAAAAAGTGCATTTATAGGGATGAATATGGTAAATCGAAGTGTAATGCTTATTAGTACATGTTTCCGTCGTTCTGGTTACTGTTTTTCTGGATCCCACGGACTTAACCGAAGCAAATTCGGTGGCTGGAGGGTGAGGGATTACTCCTCGGGAAAACTTGAGGAGGTGCTCAAGGTGATCGTCGACAAGAGATGCAATGAAGGTATCAGAGGATACGTATGAGGAGTGGTAAACGCTTTGCTGTGGAAATTCCAATAGGCAGAGAGGGTTGGTAACGTGTTGGTAAGGTGAAAAGGTAAGGTTTTCCACGAGTAAATAATCTGCAAAGAGATATATTGCATAACAAAAGAACTAAGTTATTGGCACAGACAACAACTTTATTAGACGGACACGAACAGCTGCTTTTTCACTTCTGACCAGAAGAAGGCAGCTGTCATTCTATCGAAACTATCGCCCACGAAAATGGAACTGCGCGAAAGAGATCCCGAAAACCATTCACTGCCATGTGTAGAATAAGTTCGAGATGAAAGAAATGAGGTGAAGTTGAAACAGAAGACAAAAAAATCACTTTCACCGCCTTAAGATTCCCTAATCAGAAGTTTAGGTGGATGCGATACCACGTTTGTGGATTTCAAATTCTTCCCAGGTGGCTTATTCAGTAAGGACTCGGCACGGTTGAACTTGGGAAAATCCGTGGGCGTGACGTCAGAGCCCTTTGCACAATCTCTCAACTTTCGAATGGCCGTGTTCGAAATTTCCTGACTGTGACGTCAACATTTTGCCCTAGTTGATACTCAGGAATCCTGGTGTCATAGACAATGCGATCCTTTGCCCTCTCGAGGCGGGGCGTCGAACTTGGGCGTCGAACTCTTCGGTCGACCGCTAAATGTCCTGCGTCCAGTGGAAGAAGATTAATTGTTGATGAACTATACGAAAACATCGTATCAGAGCTAAGACTATTGCTGAAGAAGAATCTAGCCGAGAAGTTCACATTCCTGAATCACACTGGACTCATGCAAAATTAAATTATGTTGTACAATGCGATTACATCGATTTTGCCAAGCCCATGCATAAGACTCGAGAACTAACTTCTGATATCGCTGGTGCTCCAAATATGAACAAATATGCCTTCGGGCACGGAATATTGTGGACACCTTTTCCAAGAGTCAGTAGACGCGGACGTTTCAGATTCTTGCTCCCGAAAGGAATACGCGACACCAAATATTGCTTGTAAAGAAATACTGAGCAACAGATGATAATGATAAATCTACTAAAGCATGCGTCTTAAATTAGTTTCATTATTACCCAGTTAACCTTAATGGTATTGATTTTTCGTTTCAGCGGCTTTTTTGAAATAAATAATTTATCACATCCGTGTAGAATGACGAAATTTGCCTTTGATGACTTTGATTTGCAATTGTATGGCAATCATTCTCGCATAATGAGACGCTGTGATTCTGAATAATAAAGTGGTAAGTTGATCAAGATAATTGATTTTGCTCATTTTTTTCCGGCGAGTTTAGCAGTATTTTGGGAGCCTTAAAAACGCAACATGAAAACAATGTCAACGTCGATGATTTTTGGCGGCTATTTGCACAGGGGGGGTCTTGAGTATTTATTGACGAAAATAAAGCTTCAACGAAAATCTAAAAGTTGTTTCATTTCGTAGATGCAAAAGGTTTAAAACGTAATTTTCCAATTATTAGCCATACTTTATGTACGTGGGTGTTTTAGAAAAACATTGAAACATTATCAGAAATTAACACCGAAAACAGCGACTTAATTCGTCAAAAATAATATTTTTAGCAGAAAGCCTTTCATGGAAGGAAGTCGGACTCGCTTTATTTCTGAGGCAGTTCTCTCACAATCAAGAAGGGCATAAGGGAATTTGGGAAACATGTTTTCTGTGTTAATTTGTTCGTCAAATATGGAATTTCGGACTAAAATTGCAACTTTCAAGGTCTAAAAAAACTCTAAAAATGGGACGAAAAACTGAGCGAAAAATTCCGAAATTTTTACTTTTATCTATAAATCTAATAAAGAGTAACGAGTGGAATTGATTTCCTAACTGAAACTTACTAATGGCTCAGGGCTCAAGAGAGTCAAAGGTAAGCAAAACAAAACTAAATATTTCTGACAATTAATGCTGAGAAGTTTTTATTTTCGTTGGGTCGCTTCCACAAATGAATCGTCGTTATTACTTGGAAATATCAGTTGAATTTTTTTTTAGTATGTAAGGTGCTGGGCTGAATGAAAGGGTGAAAATTGATATTCCTCGCCAAAATGTAGCCGGTGTTGTTTAGGAAAAAAAAAAGACTCAAAAGAGTGTTCCGTATGATGCTCATCTCTCGAGCGAATAAACACGGACACGACTGAAGGGATCTCTCCATTAAAAGTGTTGGATTTCGTATGCATCGGAACTCATCGAGCGTGGATATGAACGGGCGATAACTGGAGCGATGTTGTGACTTGCCGTGCGGTAACTGGCCGACATGTTTCATTCTACTCGCGAAGAAGAGAGTCACGGCCGAATGTTTCACAACGAGAGAACGAGTCCGTCCAAACTATACGAAATTAAAAGTTAAAGCTTTTTCCCAAAACAAAGCAATCAAAAACTTTTAAAATCTATTCATGTTTGACACATTTCGAAGGTATGTTCCATCGTTCATTTCAGTTGGAACCATTATAGAGAGTACATACAACCGAATAAAGTTTGTAACTACCTCACTTTATTGGTACCAAACCCCGACTGGTTTCAAAACTGTTTGTGTCCATGTCAAATACGTTTTATGGGCGTTACAAAGTTTTTTACTCTCCGTATAATATGAAGTCTAAAGTCCGCGAAGTCAAATTGCGAACCATTGAAGATATACGAAAGGGGGACCTTGAACTCTTTCTCTCTCTCGTAAGAAGAAGGATTGAAGGAAAGGAGAGTGAAAAGAAGAAAGAAAAAAAGAAGAAGGAAAGGAGTGCGGAGGGGAGGAGGGAATCCGGTTTTTCTGCGGGTTCTCAGTTTTTCCTCCTCCCAACCAATTCGCCATCCGCCGTCGAGATGACCAAGTGGATGCTCTAGTATCTCTCTCTGCCGTCTCCTCTGCCCACCAAACCTGCTCACACGCTCAATTTCCAGGATTTTGAGGACTTTGAGCGACATTTTTCCCACGGTTATAATGGAGACGATGTTCGCATTTCATATTTTTATTTCGGCAACTATAAGAAGCATGCAACGAATATAGTTAAACCGGTCGAAAAGCCTGCTGAAAAAGGCTAATACATTGAGCAAATAGCCAAAGAGTTATGGATAAATTAAATAATAAAATAAAAATTAATATATCTTCTGAAAATAAAATATGTATCCATGGCAACCAATATATATCACCCGAACGTCAAAGATGTATTTCCGCACAACCTTTTTGGTGAAGCGGCCGTTGCTTTTACTCAGCAGTTTCCCTTGTGATACGAGTAGTGTTTTGAAAAATGCATTCGCCCTCCCCACGCGTCAGTCGGTGGAGAACAAACAACACATATCTAGGTCTACATACCAAATGGGAGCTCGCTCGCCTCCTATTGTTGCACATTTGAATCACTACGCCTCACGAATGAAGCAACGCACTCGTAGCATTTAATATACTAGACCAATGGTGCAAAATTATAATATTATACGACTGAAGTTCTCATAAATGAAAAGCACGTCTAAATAAGGGTTTAACTTAATAATAAGTCTACATTATTCAAGTCCCTCTAAGGTCCAAGCGTGTACCTTATCCCATGGAAAACGGCCGCTATTTTAAAAAAATATCTCGAAAAATGGTGCGGGTACGAAACTGATATTTTGGTATATTTGAAAAGGAGAGGCATTGTACTTTAAAATGAAGCTAAATTCATTGAATTCTACGAGAGAGTGATACCCCGCTCAAACTGCCTTAACATCGTCCGAGACACACACTAAGTTTACCAATCGATCTCAGATCGATCTGATCGGATCAGCTCGGTATGGAAAACGCAACAGGCATGTGGGATCGATCTGAAAATCTCGAGCTATCGAGGTAGCAATCGAGCGAGAGAGAAATCGAGCTAGTGGGATCGATCTAAAATCCGACTCCTCCCGCTTGCTCAGCCAGTCTGAGATTTCAGATCGATCTGAACCAGCTGGTCTGCGGCGCTCCTCGATTTTCTTTTGATTGTCATAAGGAGACGAAATATAATCGTGATTATTCAAGCTGTGTTTTGTAACGGTTGTAACAAGAGTGCAACAATGGCGAATGATGTGACGTTGATGGTATCGTAGCGCACATCGCAATTCAATTATCTCCAATTGGGCGATTTTGCTCACTCGGAATGCGATTGAAAATTATCAACTCTGCACTCGTTTGCACACCGGGTCAATCGCGTCTCAGCTGATAGATTCGATGATTCAGTATCGATATTTTCAGTCCGTCTCGGTAAATCAGGAGGTCTGAGTCTGTCCGCTTGGAATTTTCAGATCGGTCCGCGTTCAAATCGATTGCTAAACGTCGTGAGTAACTGACGCAAGCTTGTGTCCGTGTGATTGGCTGCATCGCGAGCGAGTCATCACTCTCGATGGGAAAACAGAAGAGACCGGAAGCGAGCGGAATAAACAAAGAGAGTCGCCACCGAATGGTGAGCAAAGGGTGAGGGCCGAGGAATCGAAGCAAATCATCGATGAACTCCGGTGAGAGAAGGAAGGCAAACCGGAGGAGAGGGGGGGACAACAGTATTTTGGGAGAGTGACAGACTTCTACTTACTCCGCGAGCCGCCGCATGGGCGTGTGGCAGAGGGTGTTAGGTCACCAGCCGTGTAAAGGTGTACATTATTTTGGAGATGGAATGGTGACATGTATTATAGGAGTGTATTTAGTGGAGCTCAGTTTTTATTGTGGTCGCTTGTTGTTCGTGGAAAGAACGAGTTTTTGTACCTGTCTGTTCGGCAGTGTATCTCTCTTATTTGATCGCATCTGTCAGACCTAGAGATGTAGTGAGGAGTCATGATAATATTCTCTATGTCGCTCTGAAAAATATCAGATCTGAATTTACCAAGGAACTTAAGCCTAGCGTGTGGCCTCCGAGTCTCTAGGGGCTCCCACCTTAATCTCTCTAAAAGTTGTGAGACACTATATGTACGCTCGTAGCAGTTTTTAACGAAGCGTGTTGTTTTCCTTTGGATTTTATTAATTTTGTTGGTTAAATCTATTTGACCAGGGTCCCAAATGCTCGCGGCTTCGTGTGCGCTCGTCCTAAAGGTGAAAATATAAACAGGTGGGAGGAGAGGACCAGTTATTCCGAAGATTAAGTAGAAGGAAGATATGTCATTGAGAGGGTGGAGATTAAAGAAAGATAGAATGGATACCTCAAAGTATTTTGTGACGGGGACAACAAGCTGATGAACGATATGGATATATAATAATAATAATAAACATTTAATGCCGTGGACTCATTGGTCCTTTAGACATTGATGAATGAACAACTACAAAGAATACAACTCAAAGATCCTTAATAAATGCATACATAATATTACATAGAGTGAAATGAGAATGTGTACATAATGTTACATAATATATTATAATCCAAAAGATGCAACAATCAATTTCACTTTTCATTTCAACTTCTTGGAATTTATCGAATCGAAAACTTTTCAAACTTGCGATGAATATAGAGAAGGATAAGACTCGGACTCGGGACACTAGACGGTGAAACACAAAATGAACCCTAAAAAAATGCAGTGGGACTAGAAAATAGGGGAGACTGTTGTACCTAGACCATACGAGTACCAGGGAACACTCTCAGCTGATTGGTCAATTCTGTGGTCTAGCGGGCCATAACTCACCGAATTCGAATGAAGTCCGCAAAAAAAAGGGAAGAAATTTGTTTTCCGTGCCAGTCCAGTGAGCAATATGGTTGGCGGAAAGTTTTTCTATGTGGTTTGCATATATTTTGGTGTTCATACTTTCGTGTCTACATAAAGTGAACAGTAAATTCATCTCCATTATTGTGCGCACCATCTGATTCTGCACTTGAGGTAGTTGGTGCGAGAGATTAGTTCCCCCCTAAGAACGCGAGACGTCTGAGAACGCGTTCTTGCGCGCGGGTACGGAATTAGAGCGGTTGCTATTTCCCCATGTCGCTATAGTGAATCTGCGTATGTATTTTAGATATTATTCAAATTTAATGACACAATATTTTACGCCCGTCCATACGCACATCGAAGTGTGAAATAAAGTGCCTCGTATCAAACGGCCTGAGAAAGTGAAAGGATATTGCAACATTTTTTCAATGTGTATAGATTGAAAAATTTATAATCGTTGCATTAACAAATGGTGTGGCACGAAGTGTATGGATTGATTTAAGGGGATTTATAACGGTTTAATGGTTTAAAAAAATTAATACCTACCAAAATTAATTGATAGTGCCGAATGGGGAATAATTAGTGGCGGTAGTGGCGCCACTAATTGAGTTGATATAATTACCTGAACTCTCTTTTCAAACCTCCTTCTTGCAATTAGTAGTTTGAGCGTAGCAGGATAAAATTTCTGCATATATTCGAGAAAAACTAGTTTACTGATCGTATTTTTTATCATCGCCTAGTCTCCCATGGCCGAAAAGACCAACAAATCATATATTCTAAAGTTTAAAAACGGCCTCGGAGGCCTTTATAATTTTCGGCCTATATAATTTAATAATATAATTTTCGGCTACATTACTTCGAAAATAAGAAGAGAACTCGTCCAACAATTCATGCCAAACAAGGCTCTGCCCCACGTAACCCTATACAGTCCTTAACCCAAAGACCGTAAAAACTCTTCAAAAAAGAAAACCATAACCCCTCGAGAGCTGTATGCTACTCGATACTCCGTGAGAGGTAGGACTACCCAGCTAGCACACCCGGATTCGTTTATATAAAAAATAAGTCAACGCTAAGGAAACAGCGTTGACGGAAACTGTTGACGCAGCGTTGAGGTATCTTTTACATAAACCCGTTGAGCAGTGGTTGATCTACCCCTACTCCCGACCGTATCGTCCTCTAATAATTGTATTTTGGCTCAATTTCGTCATGATTAATGCATAATGTATTGAGATTATCGTATATTCGGCCGAGCAGAGCAATTATTCATGGACAATAAACGTATTTCAAATGCCACTATGCATTCAGTGGAGTGCGTTCAAGTGTTTTCCGTTCACTAACAAAATATTCGCCTTCTGGTTTGTTCTATGATTCACATAATGAAACTTTCATTATTATACCTTGATACTTTTCACGGAATATAACATTAACGCATGTAAACATGCGTTTAACTAATCCGTATCTATGTCGTCTGTTCGGGCCAATGTTTCGCTGCGCCCGGCGCGCATTGAACGCTGGGTAACTTCACACAACTTCAGTCGTCCTCACGTGCAATCCTGTCACTCTGCTGTTCCTTCGGTCCATGCCTAGACAACATCTTGCATCCTGCGCTTTCACGATTCTTTATAATGCTTATCGTTTTAAACTGTTCTTTTTAGGACAATCATCCTTCATTTACCATCACTTTTCGTTATCATTCATGCTTCATCGCTCATTACATCTTAGATGGAGGTTAGGATGGGGCTTAGATGGAGGTTGATTCCCTTTTTCTGGTTTTCCGCCGTGTTGAGGACAATATTTCGCCGGCTATCCTGCTGGCTTCCTCATGTCCATGTTTGAATACATGGACCTGAGGAAGCCAGCATGCAGTTTTTCAATTCTAACGTGCCTATAGGCACGTTAGAATTGAAAAAAGTGGGGTCACCCAATTGGGCCACTCACTGACAATCTAAAGCATCAACTAAAGCTGGCAATCTCTTCGAAGATCAACTTATCAGCGCCTGATCGTCTGCGAGTCTAGCAGGCTTTATTAGCTGCTCTCCTAACATGGCCTTCACATTAGTTCACATCCAGCAATTTTATTAAACAAACTAAATAATATTTGAATACATACACTAAACCTTTGAAATTCTTCTTGATTTACTGTTTACCTCCTTCATTTTTAACAACAATTACCTGTAAGATACTAACTTCAGTTTCTGTTTTTTGCCAAAAAAAACTTCAGTTACGTTTTTTTGGCTTTGAAAGTAGTAGGATAAACAACTGCAACTGAAGAGATTCAAATACATTTATAGATTTAAAAGAAAAATAATGCCTTCATTAAAATCCTTAGCAAAAAATAAAATGGGTTCAGAAAAAGTTATAAATATGTTTATTGAATAGTTGGCATTGAATGAAAGCTATATAGCATCCCAGCCGGCACAGCCCACCGCAGTCCACATTGCATCCATATGCATAGTGGGTGGTGCGTGGTGGATGCACTGTGGGACAGGGTGCGCTGTGTGCCAAATTCTCCGTTCCGCATCCTTTGCCAGACGCCCATATATGCCGCAACTTTCGAAAATCCCCCTATTGCAGTTTCAGTACATATACGTGGTTATATTGAAAAAAATATTCTGTTATAGTTATCTGTGGCAGGGTGGTAGATGATTAGAGAGATAAAATATTTGCAGGTAATTGGAGACAGTGCGGGAAATGTATATGACATTTTAATGTACAAGGATCTTCATATTAATTTTAAGGATCGGAGCTAGCTATGGCGTATAAACTGTCACTTATGTTTTTTCTGATACTGAAAGTATGTTCATTGGTACTTATTTTTTGTATTCCAGTGATTAAGCAATTTTTAGATGAATTTATGGTATATAAGCAAGTGCTGCGAGGCGCGTCTTCGAGGTAGTTTTTCAGCTTGAACTCGCTTTTTTTGTGTAAAAAGTTTCTAAGTTCTTTATTAATTAGCAAGGACGATTGGCAGTCACGTAACCAGATTAAGCATTCTTCAGTTTCTTTGATGAATGTCAAGCAGAAATATTGTCCGAGCTCGTATGCTGTAAGCAGAAGCCCAGAAGCTTTCGAAGGAGTGATGGAGCACAAAAAGTATAAAAGGTATATTATCCAGAGCTTGGGAAATTCTCAGTTACTACAAGTGCGAAGTAAAGAAACTGCGAATGAAATATGGACCTATTTAGAAACCAAGTTTGAAAAGAAAACTCCCGTGACGAGAATGATGTTGAAAAAGAAATTAAGCAACCTTGAGTTTCGGCCGTCATCAGAAACATTTGATGATTATTGTGTGAAGTATGATGCCCTTATTATGGATTTGAAAAGAGTCGGGGAAATGATAGATGATGTGGGGAACGTCTTACAATTTCTAATGACCATGCCTGAGGAGTATGATGCTGTAGTGTCCGGGTTGGAGACCTTGGCTTCGGAGAGGTTAACCATGGAGTTATGTCGTCTTCGCATTGGTGAGGAGGAGGCA
Organism: Ceriagrion tenellum; assembly: GCA_963169105.1. Lineage (NCBI taxonomy): Eukaryota > Metazoa > Arthropoda > Insecta > Odonata > Coenagrionidae > Ceriagrion > Ceriagrion tenellum. Next base: position 7,097,158 of record OY720639.1, on the reverse strand, counting down.
AAGAGGAAGGAGAGGAAAGTTGGGAAGATTTCTTCCAGAGTGAACAGCTAAAGCCAACAAATGATTCATTTGAAAACATAAAAGAAATGACAGAGTCAGTAGAAGGTTCAGATGTTGGGGAAGGTAATGTAAATATGGATGATGATGGAGTAGATGGTGAAACAACTGATGGCAACGCAGAAGTAGGATTAAGGAGGAGTATGAGACATAAGAAAACCCCATCATACCTCAAGGATTCTATTACAGATAATTATCATAATTTTGTATCAGAGGAAGAAGGAGAAAGAGTTGAATTTGCTTTATTAACTAATATTCCTAACGATGGTAATCTTAAGTATGTAAATTTGGCTCATGAAGGACTTGTGCTAAATGCTATTTCCTATAGTGAAGATGTTCCTAATTCATATGATGAAATCCTTGGTAGACCGGATGAAAGTGAATGGCTAAAGGCAGTAAGTGATGAGATGGAGGCAATAAAATTAAATCAAACTTGGGAGTTAGTTGAACTTCCACCTGGTAAAAGACCAATTAGATGTAAATGGGTTTTCTCTGTCAAGTATGGTGGTGATGGTGAAAGAGAGAGATATAAAGCACGTTTAGTGGCAAAAGGGTGTTCTCAAAAGTTTGGTCAAGATTTCACAGAAACATATGCACCTGTGGCCCGAATGTCAACTTTGCGAAGATTGTTAAGTGTTATAGTAACTATCAAAAGTTGCATATACATCAGTTAGATGTCAAAAATGCCTTCTTAAATGGTGTCCTGAAGGAGGAGATTCATATGATACCTCCTGAAGGTATGCAAGTGCAAGAGGGATTGGTATGTAAGCTTAAGAAAACACGATATGGCCTGAGGCAGTCACCAATGGAGTGGAATGACCGGTTTAATAAATTTGCTAAAGATATTGGTTTTGTTCAGTGTAAAACTGATTTATGCATGTATGTAAGTACTGTTAACAATGTAGTAATTTATCTACTTCTCTATGTTGATGATGTAATCATAGCATGCAATGATCTTGGTGAATTAAGTAATCTCAAAAGTACGTTAATGAGAGAATTCAAAATGAGACACCTGGGTGAACTGAAATATTTTCTAGGAATTAAAATTGAACGTATAAATGATTCCTTGTTTTTAAGTCAAGCAAGCTATTTGGATAAGGTAATTAAGAAATTTGGAATGGGCTCTTGTAAACCAAAACTAACTCCTTTGGGTACAAATGAATTTAATGATATTCCCTCACAACCGAAAGACAGTAAACCTTTTAGAGAACTTATTGGCTGTTTGATGTATGCATGCTTAGCAACTCGTCCTGATTTATGTGCAGCCATTAATTTCTATAGTCAGTATCAAAGTAAAGCCTCACAGGCTCTTTGAGAAGGTTTAAAAAGTGCTACGTTACATAAAGGGGACATTGCATTATGGACTTTGGTTTAAGGGAAATACTGATGTAATTGTGTGTGCGTATGCTGATGCCAGTTATGCCAATAACATTGATAGAAAATCAGTAACTGGATATTTACTTAAAGTTTTTGGTGATACAGTTATATGGGGTTCTCGCAAACAGAGCACAGTTTCAAAATCTTCAACTGAAGCTGAGTTCAAGGCACTAACTTCAGCATCAGCAGAATTGTTATGGCTTAAACAGTTATTAACTGAGATGAAAATTGAAACTACACAACCCATAACAATGTATGAAGACAATCAATCAATAATAATGTATATGTGCATTACCAAACTGGGAGCAGAAAAGATTAAAACATATGGATATTGTTTACAAATTTGTTAGAGACCTAATTAAGAATAAGACCATACATGTAACATACATTCCATCTGAAAGTCAAATTGCAGATGTTTTAACCAAGGGTTTACCATATGATGTGTTTTCTAAGCATCGCACTGAACTTGGTATGTGTGAAATAAAACCAACACAATTGTATGTATGCCTTGCAAATATTGAGGAGGAGTGTTGGGAGTTACAATATTTGCTAGGCATAATGTGCTGCACTGGTAGTGCCATCTATGACCAGAATTGTATTTGCAAAAACAACTGCATCAATAAAAGGCGGGTCAACTAGCAGTTGCTCGTCAGATTGCTTTTGATCATCAAAGTGAGTGAACATTATTTCTATACCTCCTGATAACCCAACCTGCGCCAACAATATTACTGCATATTGTAAAAGTGACTCATTTCACAGTAATGCATACAGACACAAAGAAATACACCGAAAGGATATGAACTCCATTTGAAATGTGTCTTAAAATAAGATGGCTCAGTAGTTGTAACTGGGTAACAAATCTTACTTGGAATTATGGATTTTCATAAAGTTTGTACTATCACTATTGATTTTGATTGCGCTTATAATGATAGCAAAAAATAACAGTAATTTAAAAAGAAAAATCTGGTATTTCACAGTAATTCAGTGCATTTCCAGGACAGCAGCCTTGCCCATCCAAAGCCGCTTGCCAAATGGATGATGATGATAACCACAAAAAGGACAGATCCACGATTCCACCCCTGGCCAAGATATTTTTGAGGCCCAAATTTGAATTCTGGTAAAGTAAAATGATTCTTACACGGTGAATTTTATCTCTTTGGGGTGAATAAAATTTCAGATCATCAGCCCGTCATCGCAACTATATATTATGTTAATTCATATCCCCAATGAGAGGGATACCCATCATTGGTGTTCATTGTAAATTGAACACGGACCACACTAATGCTGGTCATACACGTTTGACTGCAGCAACATTAACCATTAGCAACTAATTAATTTCATTCATGACATTTCTCAGAAAATTGAAAAGTCCTTTTTTTGGCTTTTTCATTATTTTTATACATGTGGCCCAGTTAAGGCTACTAGATATAAGAACATACTATAAGTCTTTGCGGAGGATCACTCGAGTGACGCATGGATATAAAAATGCCACAGAGAGGCAGACAAAAAGTAAAGGGACATAAACGAAAAAGAACTTACAGGAAAGCTACTTTAATATTTTGATAAGGCGTGCATCTTTTTCACAAGGGAAAGAGGACCATAGGAACGATATATTTACATCTCTTTTCATAGTTTAAATCCTGACCTGATGGACTAAGCACATGTTTGCATTGTGCCTTAAGTGATTCATAAAAAATAACCATTTTGAGGTCTTTATAAATAAATATACATTTTGAGATTGGACATCCTCAATCCACAAAAATACAATTGTGAAAAATTAAGACATTTAGGAAATATCTATTACAATACCTTTTTGCATCAACTTTTGCTGCGGAGAGAGTTTGATATTTAATAATACAGTGAGAGAGACACAGGGCACGTAACTTAAAAAGTGTCCTTGTAAAGTCAATCACAATGCATATCCCTTGGATGTATCAGATAAAGGTTTCAGCATATTTCACAGTTATGTGGAACAGTAAATCTTTGCATCAAGGGCATGCATTTGTCCTTCAAAAATACTATATGTCAATCGAGCCTTTGCATTGGCTGCATAGGTTGTAGGCAAGGTTGTAATATTTTTTTAAAATGTGGATTACTAGATTATCCTGAAATTAAGGGCTTTTGTCTCTCACAGCCATCTACATTAGCTCCTAATGCAATGAGGCTAGCTTGACTGTTTTTGTCCCCTTAGCAAGGACCCCCTTTGAAGTCTTGTGTGGCAGTACATCATGCAAAAGACCTGTCTCATGTACAGTAAAATTTCCTTTAACAGCAGAGCCATCAAAATGATTATGGGCATAGAAGTACAAATGCATGTATTCATACTATCATGATTATGGGCCTTTCCACTGGGAAACCGTTACAATATTTAGACTCTCAGATTCACCCCATTTGCTGTTTTTGACAATTTGACATTTTTGAAGTTTTGAAATGGCCTATCCAACCATGTGACGCTCTGAAGTCATCAATACCAAGTTCAGTTGCTGCATGAAGTGTATTTTCTCTTAAGAAAGTCCAACTAAATCGGTATACACTGACTTGCAGAGCATACTGTGCAGAAAGCGTGCACAACCCTTGCTATATTGGATATAATTAAACTCACTGTAAATTATTGTTGGCATCATGAGCTGCTCAGATATAATGGGATCTAAATACTGAATTCAAGATGATCATGTCCTAACGAAAGTTACAGGCAGGAATTAACTTGTTCCGCAAAATTAAATATCTATATAATAATCACAGTTTAAAAAATAAAAACTTTCAGAAAACAAAGGTTGAGAAGATGCTGTAATTAGTTCTTATGGCAATTGAACCAAAAGTTGAAACAATGCCGTAATCCGGTATATTCTGGAAATAATGCCAAGGGCTTGAAAAATGGGCTCTACTTCCATTTCCACATGAGAAATAGAATTTTGACAGAAAAGAAAAAATTGTAATGATGGCCATTCAATAAAAAGGAAAAAAGGCTGTGAGAGGTCATTTGTTCTATCGCAGTTAGCTCAGGAATTCTCTTCATACTAGGCCTCAAACTCATGGTCGTATAATTTTTGCACAGACATCTCGGTCATCAGTTGATACATCTCAAGTGCCCCAGCTGCCATCTCGCTCCTCGTCCATTTTTTAAAATTGTGGGATATATCAAAATTTGAAAGTGAAAATAGCGGAATAGGTTTGCATTGCGAGGATTCAGAAATTCTTGGAACCTGATGGAAATGTCGCAAATCAAGGGAAAACATAAATTCCAGGAACGTGAAAGCAAGGTTTCACTGTACTCCTTTGACAGTACCATGCCAAAAGGGAGTTGAATAATGGACGTAAATCTAAACACTAAATTCTCTAAAATTATATGTCTCCATCATATCAAGAACTTTTTCATGCGTTCGCACTATTTCTCACCACATACTAGAAAAGTCAAATCCTAAACAGTACTTTATGTCCTTTTGTCTTCCGCTCTGCTGGTGTGCTGAAGAGCTTTTTAATGAAATTACAAATATTCAATTAAAAAGTTTAAATAAAAAACTGTCTTCACATTAGAAAATGTAGTTTATTACATTGTCAAATAAACAACTTTTGAAGGGTGACATTTGGTGATGTTTTCCACAAATAGTTTTTAGATTCATACAGAATTCCACACAAGTAAAATTAAAAATGCAATTATTGATAAATGAGATCCATTTTTCTCTACAACCATACAATTTTTCAGCGATAATTAGATCATTAAAATACATAATTTTATCAATGCAAATCATGTTTTAGGAGATAAGTACAATTGATATTAATGTAACCAATACAATTGGAAAATACACTCACTTACATATGCAAAAATGTTAGTATGAGAATGATGTGGACTCAATAAGACAAAAGACAACATGAAGCAAATTCCTATTCTTAGAAAAACATTGGCATAATAAAATTCAATGAGCCACATCCCGAGTATATTTTACACATCCTTGATCCATTCAACAAAATTCAACACTTCAAAAGCAGTCGTCTGAGGACATTTTCTAATAACTGATGGCTGTAGATGCAACCTCATCAAAAAAATACTTCACAAAGCCTGATGTTTGTGAAGTCACATGCTGACAAGAGGTAACACACCCAGAAACTGATAGAAAAAATGGTCGCTAAATGATAAACAAAATATTTCATTTGGTAGAGAATAACAATTAGATGCAATTGCAGAGAATTTAACAAATGAAAATATATTTATATATATATGAGCTCACTAAAATGAATAACAGTGTAATATAATATTTTATATAAATGTTTAGATAATGTCTTAACTTCATCTAAAATGTTTCAAATAAACTAACATGCCTAAGTTGAATTAAGCAGTGTTCCATTGCATGTTTCTGAGCCACAGATATGCTTGGGAGCGAGGAAGGATGTACAGCAACAGCCTCTCTCTCAGTTCAAACACACCTAAGCTCGTCAATTGAATGTATAACACGCCACCAACTGCCTTGTGTGGATCAAATTTTTTACGGATACACAGTCGTTGCTTTAATGAACAAGTGCAGTGAAAAAAATATCATTGGTGTTGAAATACAAAAGAATTTTAAGTCCTTTGCTAAGAGACACAAATATGATGAATATGATGGGATTTATGAGTATTTAACAGCTTTAAGAATATATATTTATATGTCCATATATATATCATTAGAAAAATAAATACAGTAGTCAATATGGCTACAAACAAAGACAATAAATTATTAAAAATAAAATTTTCACCCATAGAAAATAATACATTATCATCTTTAAATCACAATATTCTACAAATTTAAACAACCATGCAGTTGCTGTCTTCGATGAAGCTACAATCCATTGGGCATTCAACTGAGAAACATGTTACCACCTTGTCATTCGTTCAAAATATAATCTGGTGCAATGAATGAGTAAATGTTACAGCAGGGATTACAACAGGATCTATCTCAATGGACCCTTTCCCTTGCAATGCATAAACTAAAACAAGAGATCAACAGTTGGAACTATGGCCAAAACTACAAACAGTTATTGACACCAATTGACAACGAATAGAAAGGCATAGGAAAGTAACAACACCAGCAAACCACCTTATATACGAGGGGGCAGAGCAAAACAACAGGGACAAACACACACTTTGGTCTCCCACAAGACAGAGGAGCACCATCACACACAGAACCAAGCACCAAAAAGAAATAATTACATCAAAAATGCACGAGCGCAGCTCATGGGTGGTAGCTGCATTTTAAGCAACTGACCTGCCACGACTGATCTACACCATGGCTACAAATGGGTACACAAAACAAACTTCCAGAGCACAAAACACAGATGCAACTTCACACACACTAACAACGTTGCTCACAAGAAGACACTTGATGCACACACAATCATACACACACACAAAACACATTGTTACCTTAAAGATGTACGACCCAAAGGAGAACTTAATTATGCCACGCTTAATTGCTGATAACTGACTACACTTGGTAGTATCAAATCACAAAAGCAATTCCATCCCAATTAATTTCCAAACTCAGGGGCAATGCACAGGTTTCCTTGGATTCCTTTTTGAATAGCAAGTCTCTTGCAGATAAATAATTGTTTTCCACCTTTGCAATTTTTACCCAAGGTAAGAATTTAAGAGTGGTTTAAGTGCCAAGATAAACTGGTGTCCTTACGCATCAACCGTGTAACTCAAGGCTGACAAACAACACATGATTTCAGCCAAAAGATAAACCATAAATCAGGTGGTTTCTTCACGCCGCAATACCTCGGAATATAAAATGTCATAATGGTTTAAAAAGAGAGAAAACCTACTGTCCACCACACAGAGTAACAGTCTTGTAGGAGGAGCATTCCTGATATGATTGACCAAACTTCTGAATGTTCTCGAGAAGGTAAGGACTAGAGGGTATGACAGATGGGGATAGAGGGGGAGGGCTAGGTTGCAATCATTCTGAACCCAGATGGAAGAAATCCTATCAAGAGCTGTACAAAATAAAATGAGGGCAGGGGAAGAAATGGAGACATGAGAAGTTTTGACTGCCCATGCAACAGCTTTGAGCACGCTTAATTTGCACGCCCAAGGACATGACATTGCAGCTGCCGTTTTGGCTTCCTTCTCTCGCCTAACTTTCACTGAGATGGATAATACTGTAAATACCATAATCACACATGTGCCACCTGTTCTCATATCCAATGTATACTACAATTTTTACCAAGAAATGGCAAACAAATCACTCTTTTCATTGTGGTTTAATAGGAAGCAGTAGAGTTGGCACGAGGCACCTCATTTGGGAGATCAACGCATGGGCAGTCACTGTCTGGCCACACGGATTTCAATTCAATTATCTGCTAGGTTGGGTGATTGCAGAGGCCACTTGATGCCACACCTGCACCATCTTTTAAACATACCTCCGAGTGTAGCAAATGCCTCGATTTCATAATTCCATCAAAACCTTTGAGACGAATTGCAAATTATTTTCTTCAAAAAGGGAGTAAATATGGAAATACACGAAAAGTACAGAACGCATGCCATTAACATAGCCTTCAGAGGCAGAGCCGTGGATTAATCCAAGATTTGCTTCCCTTTCATTGGCTAGGATAATACATGAGGAGGACAGAAAGACTCGGCACTCAAATCAGAATGCAACAACTAATCCAATGAAGCATAAATTAGCTTTTCAAAGCATTAATATCATTAAACAATTACATGGGTGATTCACATGCTTTGCTCATTCAATCATCCAGTGGCGTTGTATACCTTACAATGGCTGAATTACAAAAATGAAGACAAAGGGGATACGACACTGTTTGAGGCATATGAGGACAACAAGGTGTTAAATTGGAGCTTGAGGCATCTCCATTTTGAGACAGAAAAAGTAAGGAATTCTTGACCAAAACTTACAAAAAAATCAAACCCTGCCAAAATTTTATTCACAACTGTTTATATTCAAAGAGACATTGACAAATGTGATTTCGTGGATTTCTGGCATTATGAGACATTTATACGTTCCAGAACTGGTGTCTGAAAAGAAGAAGTATAACAAATACTTCTTTAATTTAAAATAAAGTAATAACATCAATAAGTAATTACTATTATCGAATGAGTTACTGACAACTTTTGTAACAAAATATCTCAGCCCAATAAGCAAAAGTAGCTTCTCAGCATGAACATGAAAATGTCACAATTGCTGCCATTTCAATAAAAAAGGATGTCTCCACTCCACGTGACAAGAGATTTTGACCAAAATTTAGGTAACAAAGCAAAGCATGCTACATTGTCGAACTTAAAGGACCCATCCAGATAGTCACATCTCCCTCATCTACGTGTAGTCATAAACATTTCTTGGATTGGATTTCTTGGAAACTGAGCAAGGCGCAGGGATGGGCAATGCATAAGATTAGCCACAACAATCTGACACATGATTTGTGAGATACCCATGAGCAATGTGGAGGACTGTTACAGAAGGGAATGCTGGGGATCAGTGTCAATCTAAACCAGGGTGGCCAGTTATTAGGTTCAATAGCTTTTGGGCCGATGAATTTCTTTACTGATTTCAACAGAAGCAGGTTCTAGGTTATCCCTTTGATCGTGAGAAAGCACGGGAAGAAAATAAATTAGATTTCGTCAATCAACCAACAAGATCCTATGCACTACTTAATGGAGTACTTGATATAAAGGGACTTGTTTCCATGCTCCAGTCCCTCACATTCAAAGGTAATGTAATAAAAACTACAGCAAAATGCTTTTAAAAATTAGATTTACACACACACAGAGCTGTCTTGACTGAAACTTTGCAGTTCTGTGAAAAACTACTTCTCTCATTGCATCATCAATACTGGCAAATTTTAGACAAGTTCTCAACAGATACAAAAAGTTTGATTTAAAAAATGGCCCATGCAGAATCTGGCAGAGATCTGCTAGATTTCTTAAGAAATTATTAGTGAAAGAAAATGACTGGACAGCAATGATATAAAATTTCCCAACTTCAAGGCACGTCCTTGATGATGAAGGCCACCCTGGCTTACAAATGACACGTAGATGGGCTGCGATTCATCCTTTGCACAGGGCACTCTGCCACAGCCGTGAATCACTAAGTCCTTGAGTTCCGGTCCTGATTGGGAGAAGCGGGAAAAAGACGTTACATGCCGAGGGCATAGAAGTGGATTTGTGAGAACACCTCAGGATTCAAACCGACTCTCGTGAGACTTAAATCAACTCAACAATTGCCTGATTCCAATGCTGAAGACATTCATCAAGATGACTCGAAATGGCAGAAAACCAGGAGAAGAAATAAGAAGTATAAAAGAGAAAACATTAAACGAAAAGGTGTGATTGAGGTGTGGCAATTCAGTCGATTTAAGGTCTTCAAATATGGAGAGTAACAATGCCAGGAGACTTGAAGATGCAAAGTCTAAGTTAGTCTGTGAAAAATCCCCTTCCTATTAACTCATTCTTTGTCTTCCTCATATATGTATTTTCAAAATTACACAACCGTCAACTGCCGTTATTTTTTTTATTTCTTTTTGTTACTCCAAACTGGTTTTGAACCACCTAATAAAACTGGTGGCCTAAAACACATGCATGCACATAAAGTCACTGTCACCGAGGATTGGGACCAGGAGGTGGGGTAGAGCAAAGGGAGAAAGGCATCTGTCTTTGCACCCGCAGACAAATGACATCACCACCGTCTAAACACCTGGATTCCCTAACCCTCGAAAGAACAGACAAAAACGTTACACACACAAACAAGCACACACACACACGTACACACAACAGTCCTATTGGATACATATGAAATAATTTTTTATAAATCCTCTTATTTTTGTGTACGCTGACCCTCCCCACCGTTCATTTCCCCTCGGATAGAGCTCTTCCTACCTCTCTCTCAAACATAGTATTGTGTTCACTCATCATTGCGCTATAAAAGAGATCCCACAATGTTCCGTGGGGCAAAGAGGGGGGGGTTGCCATTGGTCGTACCCCATGCACACGCACGCCAGATTACCTTCCCCTCGACCGGTCTGCCTTGTCAAAGTGCTCCTCAAGCCAGTCGAGGATCTCCTCCTCGCTGCGTGCCACCCACTGCGCGTTGAGGCGTATCGTCTCCAGGGACTGCTCCACCGAACGACGCCCCCCGCCCAGGTCCATGCCCTCAAAGAAGAGGCTCACCTGGTGGAAGGGATGGGGCCGCTGTCAGTCAACACGCTCTACCTCAACTCCACCCACCATTGTCATGCACAGCCATTTATACAATGGGGATTCAAAACATGTGTGTGGATGGACAACTTTGGAAAACCAAACAAACACATAGATACAGTTTGAGCCAAATTTTCTAAATTAATACCCACATGTTTGGTGAATAATTACACACAAGTTTTTTTTACTTTGAATAAGTGGCACAAAAGATATACAGAGACATTCCAGACTTATAAAGGGGAAAAAATGTGTTTAACCGCTCATTTATAGTATTTCTGACATTTCATAACGTTTAAAGCAGTTCCTTATTGTCCTCTTGCCACTGACAATCACTCCGTTAAAGAACACTTCCCAATATTTACTTTTCTATCGAGCTGATAGGAAATATCGTCTCCTCTGACATGGTGGCTACTGATATCCAATTTTCAAACTCCCTGACCTTTCCCTGACTTTTCCCGAATGGATTTACCAATTTCCCTGACCGATCGCCAAAAAGTCACCTATTATGTATATTTTTTTCTGCTGAAGTAAATTTTCCACAGCAGCTTTAAATATTCTAATCATCGTCTCGTATTTTTAGAACTGCAAGCATGTTTATTTAGTAAAAGATAGTGTGCCCCAGCTACTCTTCAACCTGAGTTTCGGAAGTTAAAAAAAAAAAAAAAAAAACGCGAGGTAAAATTTTCCAAACAACATGGCCTCGGATTCCTTGTGATGGTCGTAATACATTGTGATCATGATTTTCAACACAACCAGGCAAATATTGTAATAAGGATATACAAAAGGGGTACATTGTGCGTCTGATTCACAACTAAATAACCAAGATTCACAACTAATAAGACTCACAACTGAATGCTCCACGAATTGATGGTGCTTATTCCATGCAAGTCAGCACGTCAGGACGTTAGTTTTAGTTGGTGAAATAAAGGGCAGGAAAGAATAACGGTAGAAAAATAACGAGGATTCCTATTCCAGTTTCTCCCCGACTGTTACGAGGAATACCTGACTTTTCCAGAAATTCAAAATACCCTGACAATTCCAGATTTCCCGTTTCCCCTGACGTTTCCCACCCTGTCTGAGGAAGAGCATGAGCAAATTCAGCCAAACCATCCAGAAGTACAACAATAAAAACTTCTTTCCCCCTTAGCAATTGAGCTCTATGTCGAGAAGATATCTTCAATTAATTCCACTCAGGGAAGTGTTTCATAATGTTCAGAGCTCCACTGAATCATTATTTGCTGTATTGCATGCATTTTCCATGAAAATGATAACTTTTTGCTGCTAGGCTCAAGTAATTTTTACGACCTTAAAAAAACAGTAGAGACCACTGTAAAACCTAAACGCAAGGTCTATTTATTTGAAAAATGCTATTACATAAAATTTGGAGAGACGTTAGAAGCTTCATTCACGAAATTCGTAGCCACAATGAAGGACGAGAGCACCAAAGTAACATGGAGATACTTTTTGGAAATACTACGTAAAAGAATAGATAAATATATTCCACACAAATTCAAACGGGAGAGTAAAGAATATGTTAGTATAAACACGAAGTAAGGCGGGAGATCAGGAAACAACTGCATAACCTACATAAAAATTCTATTAAGTATGGTAACAAAACAATGGAACTTGAGGCTAGAGAAATTTACATTGCTCAATGCTCAAAAATGAAGAAAATAATGTGCACTACTCTACAAACCTTAAAAAAAATCCTAGGTGAATTACTAAATGAAAATCCCAAGTCATTCTGATCTTACGTGAGAGAGCAAAGGGGGAATCTTTGACAGCAGAGTCTTTATTGGACATAAATGGCCAAGTGGTCACCAACAGTATTGACAATGCCACCCTATCAAAGCACTCCTTCCAAAGTGTATTCACAAAGGTTGACACAATACACAATTCAGATATTTCTGACTATAACGAGCCAATGGCCGACATAACAATTGAACATGACTAAACAACTGCATTTGATTTAAAGTAACTGGAAAATAGCCAACGTCACACAAATATTCAAAAAAGGAAATAGAAGTGACCCAGGAAATTACCAGCCTATATTGTCAACATAACTATTATGCATGATCCTCAAAAAATCCATCAAAGCTTACATCTTTACACAACTGGTGACCAAACAACCCCTGCCACACGCCCTTGCATCAGCTCGCAGGGTATTATGTAGATGTACATGCAGATTAGCACTAAACAGGCTGCTGAATATTAACTTAACGCCTTAACCTTTATCCACTGTATACCAGGGAGTTGTCAGCATTTATTTTTTCTATTCTGTCCAACCTAACCTTTGTGGACTAATATCATGCTGAAATACATTGCGTTAGATGCCAACAGTAAAATTACAACACATTATTCATGGCTAGAGGTGCAGGGAATCAAGGAAGATATGATACAGAGTGAGGCAAGCACTTGTGTGCCTTGTGGTGTAATGTTTCTATACCAATGTTTAAGGCAATATTTCTGTCTAAGTTCTCACATAGTTACCACAAAACCCACCCATAGACAATGGTTAAGAGTGACAATTATCTGTCATATACATGTTCTTCCTGAAGAAGTATCATTATCCGTGACATTTTTTTGTATTAAACAACACATAAATCAAAACTATGTGTTTCTTCTTCATGATTAAATATACACGGAATTACAACTGTGTATAAGATATCAAAAGCAGATATTTGTACAGTAGAAACTCAATACTAAGAAGCACAAAAACATGAAGTTTCAATTTTATGAAGCAAAATTGTCAGTTCCAATGAAGAGCCTATGCTAAATGCATGGCACTATACAAAAATATGAAGTTTCAAAAATATGGAATTTTTGAAATTACGAAACTCAGACCCTTTCCCCACAGAGAAATTGAGTTCATTTATTTAAGAAATTGAGTTCGAAAATATTTTTTTAATGCTGAAGCCAAAACTAGGGTGTTCCATGGTTTTGAATTTAAAAAGCTGGAAGATATGAGTACGGGTAATGTTGTCGAAAATTATATCATTCTCTGTGCAATGACTGCGAGCGCCGTCAGAAGAATGTGAGTCATTATCAAGTAAGTTATCAAGATGGAAATAAAAGTCCACTGTTACCAAGGGTTCTCAAGTATCCTTTGCTCCCTAAAATAGACACACCTAGGCTTGGACTTCAGACAAGATACACAAAAAATAAATTTTTTCACAGAAAAATTAGGAGTGGGACTTATGCAACAAGTATTTATGCCAGCTATGGTCCATTGATATAGTAGAAAGAAAGGCTTCTCCCCTTGTTAGACGCACACTCACCTCCCGATAATCATACTCGGAGGCAAAGTTGGAGACGACTGTGGAGACCAGCCCCCCGAGTGCAAAAGGTGCTGCAGGCGGAGGGTGGGGTGAGGTGGGAAGCAGTGTCTGCTGTCGAGGCATTGGCGTGGCCATTGGCGTGCCATCCGCAAGGCTCCCATCTCCACCCTCACCACCTGCCCCTTCCCCGCCATCCTCCCCACCAAACAGGTCACGCAGCTGGTTCCAGTGCGCCCTCAAGTGGCGCCATGCCAGAAACTGCCCCTCGGGGCTGGCGGCTGCCACCACACCCAATGCACCCTTCACATCCTGTGGCTTCACCCGGTCACGGTCCAGCGTGGCCAGCAAATACCTACTCAGCGATGACAACAACAAAAAGAGGCCAAGGTCAAAAAGTCGGCCACAACATGCCCTCCCATTTTCACAAACAGTCTAAGAGGAAGTCACAAATGTCTGCAATGTCAGACACTTATCAATTGACACTTATTAAAGCAATCAAATAACCTAAGCATTCTTTGTTCGGCTACAAAGATGTCAAATCAGCTATCATATATCAAATCTTGTAGCTGGAAGAGAAAACTGATAGTGAATAAGAAGCAATGAGTTAGGTTTATTTTCATGAAGCCTCCTGACCATGAAAAAAAAAGATATTACATAAAATGGCATAAAACGAACTCTAAAAGAAATACATTGCAAAATATATGTACAATAAGAACTCTAAAAAATCATTACAGAAGCAAAATAGTGAGTGTCCAAATCACTCCAGCTGAAACAAGAACTGAAAAAAGGTTTAAGTATGTGACCAGAGAATTGCTGCCTTTGTAAGTGAAGGCACGGTTTGAGTGGCCTCAAATCACCATCTTTGTAAGCCAATGGGTTTAAGTACTCCTTTCCATTGTCAGATTGTAGCTCCTTTATTTCCTTCTCCTGTAGTATTTCCACCCTGTCCTTAAATTCCTAGGAATTTTGACATGACTTCACCTATGAAGATAATTATACACCTCTGTCACCATGTTGTCTCAAGTGTCAATAGAGGCCATTATGTCAGAATGAATCCTCTCCAAAACTGTCCTGACCCAATCAGCCTCATCCAGAGGAAATTTAGCTCTTGTCATGTTCCCCCGAATGCAGGCCAAAGAGTCGGTCTCTTTGCCACACAACACTTTCATATCTGGTAACACTTCAATTTATCACTATAAACTCCTCTTAATTTCTCCAATAAAATAATTCTACAATCAGGCAAGAGTCAATAAAACAAACATTCACATTGGCACCAGGATGGTGACTGATTAACTTATTCACAAATCCTTGGTTGGTGTCAGTGAACACATAGTTTAGACCATTGAGACAGCATTACTCAAGGTGACCAGTACCAACCAAAACTTTCCCTTTTTTTTCTTCCAACTCACAGTCATCAGCAATATTCCAACAATTAAAATGTATAGCTATATATGTAGTACTTGATGGTGCTGACTCCTCCTGATAAGATCTCATTATATGACCCATATACCCTTATGCTCAGAGAAATATGGTTGGCAATCTTTCATGCAAAACTAAATCAGGAATGAGATGTCTCCACTCTCATTCAGCAGCATTTGGGAGACCAACCAAC
The DNA here is from genome assembly GCA_963169105.1 of Ceriagrion tenellum. NCBI lineage: Eukaryota > Metazoa > Arthropoda > Insecta > Odonata > Coenagrionidae > Ceriagrion > Ceriagrion tenellum. The sequence goes on along the minus strand of OY720639.1, from coordinate 7,081,650 downwards.
TGTTGCTCAAACTTCAGAGATAAAGCCATAATGGGAAATATGGCAGCAAGAAAAATGAATATTGCTCATCCAATTATAAAAAATTCAGATACACAATGTAGGCAACTAACACTGGAACTTTAAATTCCCCCAAAAAAACACAGAAAAACAAGAGTCAACACTGGTTTCATTTTTTTTAGATTATTCTAAATTGCAATGACCTAGTTTTTGTGAATGTGATTGACTGCCCAGACAACAATCTTCTATTCCCTGGCTAGGATGCCATTCTGGATGTATATAGAGCAAGATAATCAATAGGCCACAAGGCACGTGGCATTACAACCAAACAAACAAATCTCACCTTTGCAGGATCCAAGGGTCAGAAGCCATTCCCATTGCTCTGAGCAACAGTTTCTGCTCCGAGGGGACGGTTGTGGTGTTATAACGATTCCAGCAGTACAACCACTCCTTGTAACCTCCATACTTAATTCCTTCATGGAAAGAGAATCATATAAGTCACTGAAGATGGATTACTGGGAGCATTAAATGTTGATAGGCCACAAAATTTGTCATTAAAAACAAGTATATATTGAAACATATCCTTCCAATTATGAATAACTACACAAAAATTTGCAGTGAAAAGGCAGCAAGTCTACCAACCAGAGGTAGGCATTCAATAGTGAACCAAACTTATAGCGTGCTTATGCAAACAATTAGTCCAATAACTCCCATGAATTCCCACTATCCTTCATTTATTCAGTCCACAATGCCTACTCTCTTTCTCCATTCAATCTCCCGCAGTTCTCATAGAATCCCCAAATTATGTTGAAGACTGAGAGAGCGTTCCCCACTCCCTTCTTCTTCCCCTAATTGCCTTTCACACACCACAAACTCACTCGAGGAGTGACTGAGGTCCTTCTTTTGTGCAATGCCAAATGCCACCCTAATGATTCTGGCGACGACGATATTGAAGGAAATGAAACACAAGAACATTATGTGACTACAAGACTAAACAACAGGAAATAGACTGTCCAGAGCATTGAGGAAAAATCTTGTCTCTTTAACAACAATGTAGGGTCTTCTAAGCCTCGTAAATTTTTTTACTTAGGTAAAAAACTTTACTTAAAAGAAATTACTTAAGAGTAAAAATTACTCAAGGGAAAAACATTTGGGCAATAAGAATATTAAGGCACTCTATCCAAACTTATTACTTCATGCGAATGACCTAAGACCAATGTTGTAGGCTTGGGTATTTTGCTGCATCAACAAAATACTGCAATAATTTATTTCTCTTCAATAATGTGTCATTCCAATTCAGTAGTTCCAAACTGTATATTGTGGAACTTTGCCAGATGGTTATTATGGGACCATGCTGCAGCAGAATGCAAGTGGCTTAGATTCATTTGTTATCCCTTCTGAGAAAAACATTTTTGTATCCTCATAATGCAATCTTATCCTGCTAGTTAAACTATCAAATTCACAAAAATCCTGTGATATACAATATCTGGTGGGGTCATAAAAGCGAGGTACAACTGTATTTCTACATTTATATAGCATTTACCTTCATGTATGTTAGTTTTCTGTGTTTTACCTCTTCAATGTTCTCCAAAACTACTGAGAAATAAGTTTTCCTCTGAAGTTACACCATTATCTTGAGAGCATGTTTTAGAATTATTTTTGCTATATGAGCAACATTTATTTATTTGAGCTTCCCCAAGTTTGTTCGGCAATGCAGGTCTACGCTACACTGATTTACTTGGAGACTGCTATCGTGTTTATGTTTTCGAATCCCACTGAATGACCTACTCTCCAGCCCAAAAAATGTCAACAGGGCTCAAAAATCCTACGAGCCACCCATTCTGATCCCTGGGCGGAGTAATGACAGTGGGGAGGGGTGAAAGGGAAAAATAAAAGGCCTTACCTTTCGTTATTTCCATTTCGACCCACCTCAACCTCTCACGCTTCCACTGCCCCTCCAATGTTCACTAATCCAATGGGAGTTTGGTATCCTCAACCCAGCTAAGTAGTTGATGCCACGTAGTATCCATTGTTAACTTTGTTAGGTGGTTCTGAAGTCCTTGAGCACAGTGTGTGTGGCAAAGCTTTATGAACTATAATGCAGTGTAGTGAATTCCCACATGATCGAGACTAACGATTAGCTTTGTAAAAAGGAAAACTTATAATGAATGTGGTTTGTAGTGATGAAAGTCTACTTTACCTTCTAGGGGCACTTTAGGTACACTACTCACAACTGCAGGGTTGAGTGTTAACCACAGCCTCCCAAGGTACCTTTCACTGAGAGCAGGCTAATTCGGAATTTGGGTTACTCTCCGCCCACCTCCCACCACCTTCCTCCACTTCAAACTCTCCACCAGTCATTGACAGTGCAAATTACTTCAGTAGCCAGTTACCTCCCCAAAATAACCAACTTACTGATAGCTAGTGAGCAAGAAAATCAACCACATGCTCTGAGAACTGTATTTGAAGCACAAGTTTGCTGCAACATACTGACAAAGAATGACTCTAGTGGAGCTCTTACCAGCAGCATACACTGCTTCTCTCAGATTAGGCGGCACCCTCTGGCCACGAATCATCCATGCTTTAAAACGCTGCTTGGCTTCCTCCACAGCCGTTTCCACCCCAGCAAGTACAGCTGATGTCAGAACCTCTGACCGAACCAGTCTGCAAGAAGGTAAAAAAATCTTGTTCAACAAAGACTTAATGAAACTATGTAACCTGTGTAGAGAATTTAGTATGAATGCACAGATTTAATGAAAATACCACAAGAGCCCTAATACACAATGCGAAACTGAATAACGTGTGACTTCCCAAGTACTTTGAATTGAATTTTTAAAAAAAATCATTTCTTCCTCATAATTCTATCATATCTCAATGAAATGTTTTTCCAGGCTATTTGTAAAATGACTCTCATGAGGGAGGAGATATAAATTTACTACATGCTAAGCAACATAGCAGAGACCTGCTGAAGTGAGACAAGCAATACTCACCTATGATTTTAAATTTATAAGTATCCAAATGTTGTGTGAATATGACTTTCAAATGAGTCTATCAACAAAGGGAAAACATCTAAATTTGGGCTGACACTACCTCATGCACAAACAAACTTAAGACAGAATTGGCAGTCTAGGCCGCTTTTCCATCAATGTAAGTCAGCAGGAGACCTTCACTAAAGAAGTAAGTTTGAGAACCAACTTTCAAGCAATAAGTCAGGGAGAGAATTGAATTTCTGGCCCCTGGCTCTAAGTTACATATAGGAAATATTGTGAAACAGCGGAGAATTTAGTGTACAGGTATCCAAATTGTGATTTTTTATTTATTGGTGACTTCAACTTGCCTGACTATATATGTACATATGGAAAACTGTGCTGAGTTTACTAAGGTTCACAATGCAAGTTCCACTGAACTAGTCCATGATACTTTCTTATATTTAAATATGGGTCAAATTAGCAATTTGAGAACCTTGGATAATAGAATATTTGATTTATGTTTTAGCTCATTTGATAAAGTTACCATAGAAATATGTGGTGACTATTTGGTTGAACCAGATTTACACCACCCTCCTATATCAAGTACAATAATCAAACCGCCCAATGAGCATATGGAATTTACTCACCAAGGGTTTAACTTTAAACAATGTACTTCGAGGGTTTATCTGTTCATCTTTCAGATATTGACTGGTCATCACTTATGGAATTGCCTTTTAACTAGTAACATAGTGAACAAATTTTATGAGTATTTACAAAATGTTACAAAAAGGTAATTTCCTGTACGGTATACAAAGGAGGTTCAGAAACTTATAACTGAAAAGAAGGTTGCACATAAGCATTGCAAGGAAACTGGATTATTGGTACAGCACAACGATTTTTTGAAACTAAGATCCAATGTCAAGACTCAGCTTAGGAAGTGTAACATGGGTCATTAGAGCGGACCAAAAAAAGAGAAAGGCCAAAATTTTCGATTCGGGTAAGTCTTATTCGGTGCTACGGCGCGAGACAAGAATACCTGGGTTTTAATACCCGGGTCAGCCCGATCAGACCACAGATAGATCCCGCACGGCGCTTGAATATTAAACTAGCTAATCATAGAAATGAGAGCGATGATGCGCTGTCAGGGACTGAAATATTGGTCGGACAGAAAATTTCAAGGAACAGAACGTGTGCAGAATGGTCTCTTTAAGGAGGGAATAATTAAACCAAGTGCGTATCCCAAAAAAAATGAAATAAAATAAAATTAAGAAAAAAGGCATTGCGTATTTCACAGGGGCAAATACAATTATTCGCAAGTAATTCACTGCAGAAAAAAGATCAAAGTTTATTTACTTACCTATCATTTGCAATTGTTAAGAGGAGCAATTGACGTTGCTCTTCATCATTAGTCAAATTATTGCCCTTTAGAAATTTAGTTACTAATTGTACAGCTCTTTCTGCTGTATCATTCACTGCGTTTACCAATCGAACTTGGTTCCATGTGAATTCGGACCGATCTGAACATTCTAAGCCGACCGACTGGGATCGCCTGGTTTATAAATGCTAAATAGCTTAAAATATCGATTTGAATCGGTTCAAATCAATTTGAATTCTCAGATGCATGTATTGCAGAAAAAGCGGGCGGTGTGAGCCCGCTTCTCATATCAAACCCACTAGCCCATTTCATTTACCATACCGAGCTGAACAGGCCAAATCAATCTGAGTTCGATTGGTAAACGTAGTGATTAACAATTTTGATGTTTTTCACAACACTAAGTCCTTTGAGGGAATCCTGATCAAGCCTCCACAAGTCCGGGTCTTTATTTATGAAGCTCAGTGAAATACCAGTTACATTGAAAAATTTGTTAGATTGCTTTATGACAAAGTCCTTCAGCTCTAACTGGAGAACAGAATCATCAAGTACGACCTAGGCTCGATTTATTACTTCTTTCTCTCCTACCCTTTCATAAAGAGCCTCGACCATACCAGAATGTTGCTCCATTGGCAATTCATCATCAAACAAGGCGAAGCAGACCAGTTTTGGAACAAATTTTTACAAATGCCATAAGTGAGACCAAACTTCTCTAAAGCTGCCTGCCAATGCGACCCTAATCTGCGGTTCCTGTACAGAGCCTGGAGGAAGAGCAGGTCGTTTCGTGGAGCCTGGGGCTCAAGGGTAATGCAAAACCATTTATAGACATACACTCTGCAGACAAAGATATTAAGCTTCAGCAGCATGCTGTCATCCTGCAAGTCTACTCCGCTCTTTTTTACTTTCGCGTGTCATTTTCACTCAAAAATTTGAAAATGACGCAGCCGTCCAAACTAGAGGTGAAATGTAAAACTTTGTGGAAAACTACAAAATTTATTTTCCTGACCCACTATTTACATAGCTTCCCACGTTTTGAGAACGTTGAACTCAACTCCTTTCTCATCATCAGGACATCTGATGAGAAACCTGAGAAAAATTTGTGTAACTTTTTAACCCGGTAGGAAACCTGAGAAAGAATCATTCTTGCTGTGTAATGTAAAACTCGAAATTGCTCCTGGCCCCAGATGAAAGAAATTTAATATCGCAGCATGAGGGATGTTACTGCTCTTTCTTGCAAAAAATAACCTCAGCCATGGTTTCACCTACGACTGTTCACAATTCGCACAGAGCTCCAATGTTTCACTCTAAAAGAGTATCGGATCACCTTTCTGTGTCGGGTTTCGTTTGCTGCAGTGCAGGTGGATGGTTGTGATGGAGAGAGACAGAGGAGTGGTTTTAAGACTTCATTGGAACACAACGTTCTACAAAGGGGCGGAATTCAATTGTCATTTCCTACCTCGGCGGAAGAAATTCGCTCACTATCAATTAGTGCGAGTAATCGTAATTGGTACCTATACTGCATTAGAGTTATGATTATTATGTCCGTCGAAACTGGATTGCGAAATTAAAGATTCAATTCAAAACAATTGTTCCTTCAGTCAATACAAGGTACCATCCGGTAACACTACTGCTGCCCACCATGAGCTATGTCCTCATGAATAATCATCAGTATCGTTCATTTGATCCATGTTCGATGGAAAACTAACACCAGTTGCAGATGTTGCTGTGAATCCAATGCAGTTTGCACCACTTTACACCAGAGCGGTTTAAGTTCTATTTACAACCAATTTAGGTGATTTGTAACCATAAGGGTGTCATCATTTACTGGATTGATCCATGTAACCACAGACATCATGCGGATATGATGAACTGCAATTGCTTTTTCCTAGAAATCTTAAGATAGCATTTGGATCTCACACACTAACACAGACTGTGATATTTTACACAAAGCTGACAGAAACATAAAAGTTCAACAAGCAATAAAAAACTTGTAAAGGGGTTGTAATCTATATTCCTTTTGCTAGAGAGCCATAATTGATGCTCCATTGTAAATCCCAATCGAGTCAAATGATTTGTGCGTTCAGCAAAAATTTATTGTGAGGAAATTGTATTGAATAGAATAGTGAATAGAATAGAAGAACATTTAAATTCATAAGAAAATAAATTCAACAAAATATACCTTGTATATAAAATATACCATACCTTGTGATGTGAAGTCCCTTATCATCCCAGCCAAGGGCCTGAGCAGTGGGTGCTAAGAGGGAGCGCACAAAACGGCAGAACAATCTGTATGGAGCGGCAGCAGAGAGTCGTCGACTCCAGGACTGGAGATGTTCCAGAGCGGTTGACCATGGAACAAGGTCTCGCTCCTTCATCAGGTACATGGAAAGCCGCAAGGGCAGTGTGGCACTCACCAACCCAGCCCTGTGAGAAGAGAAGAGAGAAACATTGTACGGCTCCTCAGTAATTAAACTTCTCAGGAGCCAAAACAAAAACAGAAATTTCCTCTTCTGGATCCTAGATTGGCATAAGCAGTAACAGCAGACCCTTGTATTCATCTACATATTCCTCCACCTTCCACAGACGGCAGAGTAAGAAAGGTATTAGAGATTTCTCTTCCACCTAAACCCAATGAGGTGACTGTACTAAGGAAATAACTCCCAGTATTCTTACTTAGGGTGTTTATTTTTATATATGCATTATATTTTAGCTCGTAAAGAGATATGAATCAATGTTTCACAATTCCTCTTTAGCCACAAACTTTCTCTTTTAATCCACAATGTCAAAGGAGTAAAAAATCGCATTTTATCTTCCTGTCCATTCTTCCTTCCCGTTCTCCACCCACCTCGCGGTTTGTCCCGAAGCATAAACAACCGCAACTAAAAACCAGTGCAATGGACCCACAGTGGCCCTTCTCTCGGGGTAATCTGACTGATCTCATAAGTCTCATGACCCAAGGTCAGCACGGTTGGGAATGGTAGGGGTTATTGAAAGGTTGGCTCACCTGCACCAATACATTCCCCCATTACCCACATTCCTCTCCCTTCTGATGGTAATCTTGGCACCAAGATGGACTTAGGGCCTTCCAAGAATTGAGCTCCAACACTACCAGCCAAACACTCTCTTTCGCAAGATGAAACATTTTATTTCACTTTGAGCACACAATGCTATCACCCTCAAGTACTGACAGGTGAAATAATGGAAGCAGAGTAAAAATGTGAATTGCTCAAATTTACTTAATCATCATATGGATTTCAATCAACTATATTACAGGTTATAACGCAAGTCTTGGTAGACAAAAGTACACTTTAATTACCTTCCACCCTTAAGGGATGAAGAAGTGATCGCAACAGCTACAGTCCCCTGCCCTGAAGCCGATGAGCAACTCGGTCATCGAAACGTCGGCAGACATGGACAACCTGACCCAGTGGAAAACCCGCATTGACTTCCTAGCTACAGTCTCTTACATAACTGAAGTCCAAAGTAAGAACAAGCATTAATGCTCACATTGCTATCTTATTAACATAACTATGGGTTCACCTTCCATGTATTTTTATATTTTTACTTTTTTGCCCAGCATCCAATTGTTGCATAGACCCAGATATTAAAAATACAATTTCCATAGGGAGCATCACCGGCTGCAGGCTATCTTGATTTCAAATCTTCACAACTCTGCTTTGGTTTACCATAGTTATACTGTGCGGACACTGTCTCTTCATTAATTTATTGCCTATACATGATGCCATTAACACAACATGTAGTTCTGAGGGACTCACCTAATTCCCTCAGTCAATAGAAGGTCTCAACTCGGGGAGGCCTCCTAGTACAGATGACACACAAAAACACTATAACATAAAAAACACTATAAATTTTCCATTCTAATAGTGCAGTGAAGAATTTATACCCCTGATTACTGGGGTACTGGCTTTCAAAGCCTTTACAGATCGGCAAATATGACTCTCATTATGATGCTATCATGGATGGATAGCAGACAATGTGATTTTTAACATTAGATACCATTTTATTTGATAAAATTTAGCGTTAAACATCAACTACCATAATTTTACGATTATAATACGCACCCGTTATAAGACGCACCCTCTTTATGGGGAGCACAGCGTAAGAATTTGCTTATCACCATGTATAATACGCAGTCAGCTTTTAGAGAACTACATTCTACACGTTCTACACCATTGTCCGCCGTGCCGTTCAGCACCGGAAAGATCACTGTGCAAGCGGTAATGCTGCCTATGGTTGGCTTTTCCCCTTGCTTTTACATACCCCATTGGTTTCTCAATGTGACGATCTATTTGTAGTAGTCTCTTCCCCTCCTAAACTTCCATGCGTGTCTATGGAAATATTCGTCAATAAATGATAAAATTGCTACACTGATGCTAAAAAGTACCTATGTTTGTATTCCATTCACCTCACATTATGTCTGTTCGTTTCGAATTCCATCCGATCGACTAGCAGAAGACACGTTACTCTGTAATTTAAAGATGTTATATTTCCCAGTAATATTTAAAAGAAAAACTCTCCCTAAGAATGTTATATGGCCGCAGAATATGCTCACACGCGCAAATAAAAAGGCTGGATGAATTAAAATTCGACCAAAGATTGGCTGTGAAATTTGTGGTGCAAAAATGCTGTTTGTAGACATCATATGTTGGTTTCAGATGCATTTAGATGCCATCGATGTCATACATTAAGAATATATAGAACGAGAATGGCACAGATCTCATCATTATTCCTGGAGGCATGACAAGCCAGTTGCCGGTGATGAATGTCAGTTACAACTGTCCGTTTAAGACACAGATGCGTTAAAAGTGGAATGAGTGTCTTTATTCTGGACCACATTTGTTGACATCTTCAGAAAAGTCAAAGATATTGGAGTCATCACTAAGTAGTCAGTGGATTAAAGAGTCCTGGGATACCATCGATTCATCTGTGATTAAGTGAGGTTTTGAAAAATGCTGCCTCACGAGTGCAATACATGCGTCCGACGACAATTTGCTTAGGGATGAAGAATGCATAGTGGACGATGAGGAGGACAAATGTGATGTTCTCGGTGACGCAATATATGCTGCCAGTGAGCGTGATGTCAGTGTTTTGCACGAACTGTTTGAATCAAGCGAGACTAGTGATTTTGAATTCGAAGGATTCAGTGCTAACAGTGTTAAAGACAAGAGGAACTGCATGTCAATTTTTGTTTTAAAAAGTAAATTAAATTGATTCACTGCATTTTTTAATTCAAAATTGTAAAAGCGAATACTTATAAGTATGCTGAGATTACTTCAAATGCGATCTACAACCCGAATAAAAATGTGATAAGTTGGTAACCATGTATAATATGCACCCAACTTTTTTGACGAATTTTCGCAGAAAAAAATGCGTAAAAAAATATGTACACTGAAAATTACAGTAAGACATGATTATACATTTATGAACACAACTATTAAGTCCAGAGGAATTTTAGTAACAATATTCAAACTCAAGATACTCGTAAGATTCACCATGGTATCACAACAAGTATTATGATTTGGTACACACCTATGTAGTATAAAATTAATGCAAAGAGCTTTTTTATCCTGTAATGCACGTTCATAGTACATCAACCACTATATCACGATCCATCGCACAAGCCATGTCATTGGTCATAATGTGTCTGCTAGTTTGAACATCATTGCTAGCAACATATCTCCTCGATCAAAATTCAATTTTTTATACCCATACACCACTGCGTGGTCAGGGAATATTGATTTTGTTACAGCAAAAGTATAACGCATTGAAGAAGGCGTGGCAGATAAGGTAAAGAATATATAGAAATGATCAGCATCACCCCTCTGCTATTCTAGCTATATCCGTCTGTCTGTCTGTCTCTTTGCACGATAACTGCTGTAAAAATTGAGATATGGAGCTGAAATTTGGGTCATAAGCCGCTAGTAGTCCACAGACGGCACTCTTCTCAAATGGATTGGATCAGATCAAAACCACGCCTTTTGTAAAAGAAAATTGAAAGTGGTGTAGGAAGTTTAAGCTTCGGCAAGGACGAAGAAAATTTCTTGACTAGTTTTGCAAGACATCATTCCAAAGGCCTGTTTGATTGTCATTCAGAAGACAGAAATTCTCGCTTCCATGCAAATACGAATGCATTTGGATACATCTAAGCTACATTAATAGTAAGAAGGTAAATCATTGAGAGGAAAGTATAGTGCTCTCATGGGAAAGAATCAGAATCAAAAAAAAGTGGAATTGACTCATCCCTACTGCAAATATGTTCTCTAGTCTCTCCACATCACTACAGTTACATGCTGCCAATCACCAACCTGCAGAGGGTGAAGGCATCATCAAGAACGGATGCTCTATCCGCAGGAGCGAACAAAGAGTGGTTCTTGAGGATGGCATTGACAAGGGAGTCCCACAGCTCCTGAGGCTCATACATGACTCGGTAGAATCCTTGCTGGTCCACATTAGCCTTAAGCCACTTCACCTCATACTTGTCTTCAGCTTCCGTGGGAAGGGTGGTCGTTGCTCCCTCCTCCTCTTCCTCCTCCGGCACGCCTGGCACGGGCACTTTAATCGACACTGGAACCACAATTGTGTCGCATAAGAATACATCATGACTATTATGAAGGACATTGAGGCAAATACATAGTTACATAGGAATGCAGGAGTAGGAAGAGGGAGAGGGGAAAGAGGAGTGGAGAGCGGCAGGAAACCAATCTTCGAATAGATAGCAACTGATGATGACGGTGCTATCAAATCCAAAGACTATTTCAATATTGAGTGGCATTTATGCATGATGCAGAAATAAAAATTTTTTGTGATTATCTACAGAAATAAATTTTACTTTGACCTAGGTTTTGTTATTTTTACATCATCAATACATGATTTCTACATCTACATCCACATACTACCACACGAGCCGCCGCATGGGCGTGTGGCAGGGGGTGGTAGGTCATCAGTCGTGTAAAGATGAAAAGTTTTGGAGATGAAATGGTGACATGTATTATAGGAGTGAATTTAGTGGAGCTCAATTTTTATTGTGGTCGCTTATTCTGCATGGATAGAATGAGTTTTTGTACCTATTTGTATGGCAGTGTATCTCTCTCATTTTATCGCATCTGTCAGACCTAGAAATGTGGTGAGGTGTCATGATAATATTCTCTGTGTCGCTCTGAAAAATATCAGTTCTGAATTTCTCAAGCAGCCTAAGCCTATCGTGCAGCCTCCGAGTCTCTAGGGGCTCCCACTTTAATCCCTCTAAAAGTTGAGACACACTACATATATGCTCGTAGCAGTTTTTAATGAAGCATGCTGCTTTTCTTTGTATTTTGTTAATTTTTCTGGTTAAATCTTTATGACCAGGGTCCCAAATGCTCACGGCGTATTCGAGGTGTGACCTAACCAGAGCAAAGTAGCATCTCTCTTTGACTTTTTCATCCGAGGACCTTCCTATTATTTTCTATAGACCTTCTATAGATTTATTTCTATAGACAATTGCAAATTTTCATTTCTGCATAATGGAACCATTATCAGAAAGAGAACACCAGGAGGGAACATGGTGAGTCCTGGTAAACCCTAAAGGAGATTACGCCACTTTACGCACTCAATGATCTCACACTCAACACTGTGAAGATTCATTTTTATGGAATATGAGAACTACTCATATTTCCATAAAACCCTCACACACCTCTCTTTCACCGCAGACAGAAAATGGACTCGACCATCAACTGGCAACCCCCTTCCCTCACCAAACCCCTAATGTCCCTTTGAAAACACACAACCAGGGTAGCTATTGATATCCAATTTCCATATTCCCTATATCACTGAGGACAGAAGGCGTTACTTTGTGGAAAATTTGTATATTCATTTTGAAGAATAGATCAATGGTAACTTCGAAAGCCATCACAAAGATGGAGTGAGCACTTACGGCTAGACAATTAAAATAAAACAAAACAAGTCTCCAAAAGCCATAACCAATTGGCACACTTCGTCAGAAAACACCAAACTTACTGTGCTGGCACGCCTTGTGTCATTCTCAAGGTCCTTCCTTCAGACCTTTAGAATGACACACAGTGCGTCGAAACCTGGGTTGGTATATTAATAAATCTTGTGTGGAAGTTACCTGTGATCTATTCTTTAAAATTCATATTCCCTGACCTTTCCCGGATGGATTTACCAATTTGACTGATCGCCAAAAGGTCACCTATTATTGGAATATTTTTTTCTGCAGAATTAAATTTTCTACGGTAGCTTTAAATTTTCTAATCATCATCTCGTATTTTCAGAACTGTAAGCGTGTATTAGCAATAAACGAGTGTGCCCCAGCTACCCTTCAACCTGAGTTTGGGAAGTTAAAAAAAAAGTGAGGTAAAATTTTCCGAACAACATAGCCTCGGGTTCCTTTTGATGGTCGTAATACATTGTGATCATGATTTTAACACAACAATGCAAATATCGCAATAAGGATATACAAAAGGGATAAATTGTACGTCTGATTCACAACTAAATAACCAAGATTCACAATTAATAAGACTCACAACTGAATACTCCACGAATTGATTGGTGCTTATTCCATGCAAGTCAGCACGTCAGGACGTTAGTTTTAGTTGGTGAAATAAAGGGCAGGAAAGAATAAACTTAACGGTAGAAAAATAACTTATTCCATGCACATCAGCGATGGACATTAGTTTTAGTTGGTGTAATAAAGGGCGGGAAAGACTGGCCGATAAACGCAATGGTAGAAAAATAACGAGGATTCCTATTCCAGTTTCTCCCCGACTGTTACAAGAATTCCCTGACTTTTCCAGAAATTTCCAAATTCCCTGACAATTCCAGGTTTCCCCTGATGATCGCCACCCTGACAACCCATGACTAACCCCTTATCTCACGTTGGTTCAAAACCCAACCAAACGCCAATCTCTCTCATTTCCCCCCCCTCTCCCCCCCATTTGAAGCCCCCCTTCTCTTCCAATCATACTCTGAACATCTTCTTCCTGAACTACTCAACCCCCAATTTTACTGCAAATACATGCCGTGTTTTAATTTGCTCAAATTTTTTACAGATGACGAGGCAAGGGTGCTGAAAAGAGTTGTATAATGACATTTAAAAGATTTCAGGAAAGATGAACAGCTCTCTTTTTCCAGGTTACTTTTTTATACAACTCATAGGCGACGCAAAAGAATATATCCAGTGACCAATGTGCATGACCAAAATAGATCAAAGTTGACGAGATAGCAGAAATATATACGAGTCATACTGAAATGCACTCAATACAGAGGTTCAATAATCAACTTTTCACTCTTGAGAGGAATAAAATTGACAAAAATGTGAGTGTTATTGTCATGGCAAAAACTGTGGTTTCTCAAGTACTTATTAAAAGCAGTCAGCTACTCTTGAGTAACCTCTTCCAATTTTTCCCACAGAACTATTCCAGAGGTCCTCCAAGCACCCTCCTTTGATACTCGCCACCTATCAAACCATTATTTCTTTAAAATGTCCAATACCTCTGCATGACTACAACAAGCACAAATTTTAGTAACTAAAACTCACTTGCAAGCACATAATGGTCTAGGGTAAATTTGAACCCGAGTCTGATTATTTCTAAAGTCATATTTAAACCAATTCCTTCATTTCCATTTCATTCATACAAGGTGCCAGACTTCAATGTACAAGTCTAATGATTAAAAAACATAATCTCTCCAGTTTAGGTAAGATAAGGAAAGAGTCAACCTTAGTGAATTGACCATGGCAAAGCTGACTCATTTCGACAACCACTTTCAATTGGGATAATTTATCATGCAATAACTCACCCAAATAACTTACTTCACCCCAAAGGTTTGTACCAAAACAAAATTCAATTACAATCACAGTTAATACATCCACTGAGAAATATGAGCATGGAAGTTGCCAGTGATATAACTTTTAAGTGAGACTATATCTGCATTAATAATAGCCAAGAGGTAGGGGGTTCTACATTGTATTTAGCCATTATCTTTACTTTTCCAATTATGAAATAGACATTTTGGCCCTTTCAATTCTTTCACCTACTAAAGTAACATAGAAAAAAACCACGAGTGCGGCTCAACTTGTACCACAACAAGAATTGAGAAACCTTGCAGAGCTTACCACCAGTCATGTTCATCCAGACAAGATTTGGGGCACCCGGCTCGAGGTCCGTGTGGAAGGTGAGAGGGATGTACCACTTGTAGCCAAAGGGGGAGGTGACAGCTTCGTGTGGAGTGGGTGTGGTGTGCGCAATCGTCATGGTTATGGTGGAAAAGTTGGCTGACGATGAAGTGAAGGGATATGATGGGGTGTTGGGCGAATTTGGCGACAGCAGGAAGCGCTTCTGTGTGGCCCGAAACTTACGAGGACCTTCTCGGGTGATCGTGACAAGAGGATATCCCATCTGCCTTGTCCAGGTGTCCATTATTGCCTGCATACAATGGGAAAGAATAAGTGCCTCGAGAGTTCTATTTCCAACCCAAATTTTCACCTTCATTGTTGAATGTCATTTACATCATGAGCTCGTAAACTCGTTAAACTCTGACAATTGAGCAGAAAATTAAAATAATAAATGAAGTGGAGCACAATAAGTCCTATCTCAGTAGCAGCATCAATACAGCAAACTTCTGGTAACTTAGTACTATCATTTCACATTTTTGACTCCCCCATTAGTTCACCCTTCCATGATTAATATATACAGCAGTAATTGACAAAATATTCGACTTAGAGAATAAAATTCAAATTTTCAAGAAAGAGATGAGATTTTTTTTTAATGCCACGCTAAATGATAAAATACATGTCCATGGACTTGCCTTCACGTTGATGGTGTTGTTGGCACTTAGGGACAAGGAGCTCCAAAGGTCATCAGTGTCTGCATTTCCAAATGCGTATGTGTGCAAGTAGTGACTGAGCCCAGCACGCAGGGTTTCTTCACCAACAAAATCTTCCATCATGCGCAGTATGGCAGCACCCTTTTGAGAAGTAATAACCATTCAAAGTACGTCGCAAGTGAATACACAAAACATCACAACAAAAAACAAAAACTAGGATCCATTAATAGAAAACTCCAAGTAGAGATCAAGTAGTCACTGGTCGAACCCAAAATTTATCAACTCTGAATCCTACTTTCACCAAATTTGAATCCCAGTTCTTTTTAATTACAATTCAATTATGGAACAAATCCATTTTTACCTTTATACTTATGAACCCTTAAATAGCTTCAAGCTTTCCCTTAAAGTCAGCTCAAATTAAATAATTCAAAAAAAACAATAAGAATGAGCTACAATTTTAGTTTCTCAAAAGAAATTTATAAATTCTCAAATTAAGAAAGCTTAAAAAAAGTTAAGGCAGGGCAGTTTTCAAATCATGGTACAGATTAGGGTACCAGAAACTTGGATTTGGATGGTATAAAGCCATGTTGGAAGAAGTTTCAATGTTCTTTAAACATAGACCAAGCATGATCGAGGAAAACCCCCATGGTTAAGAGATCTAGCACTCAAAACATACACCCTAGGTAATCAAGGGCTTCAGTAGACAAAAGCAACAGGGTAGAAGGTATCAGGGTAGAACAAATCTATTAATTTAATACAAAAAGAGTAGTTTTGTTAACCCTTTTGCTGCTGAATACTTTTCATCAAAGTTCAGCCCCCCTTGATGAATGCTTCGCTCCTATTTTTGCCTGCTGTGCTGAATAGTTTTAACGAATCTTTTTAACTTCCTTTGCTTGATTCTTTCAATCCTTCTTTTTCATCCGGGCTTTGGACCGGCACCGGCGGAGTTGAAAATTTTTATTTTTTTATTTTTAATATTTTTATTTTTTTTAAATAAATTTTTCTTCTTTTTTGTTTATTTTTAATAATTTTTTTAGTATGGAATATTTTAAAACATGGGACTACGCCTAGTCCCACATCGCAAGGCCCACAGAAATATCTGGACTCCCTCCTGGTTCCATGTTTGCGGCATACCATGCATTTTCTCATCGGAGACCGCTTAGATGTCGATGCGGAAGTCACGAGGTCTGGTAAGTGTCGCTCATTCAATCGCTTGGGGAATTCCTCACTTGATCTTCTTCCTCCACTGGCTTTTTTTCTCTCGGTGCAGTAGGTCTCTAGAAGTTCCCTAACCAGTGATATTTTGCCATGCTCAGTTTTTGCCCGGTTTCTACTTGATGTAGTATTTTTGAATTGAGCACGCAGAGATCCAGGAGATGAAAAAATATTTTTCATACCATTTCACACTCTTCCTGACCGACTCAATGGAACTTAGAATCATGTCCGTTTTGTCGAGAGCCCCCATATTTTCGTTGTAGTCAACGATACATTCTGGTTTCGTGCCCATTTCTCCCGTGCGTTGATCTACTTTCCCCATTGGTACCATTTTTCCTGAATGGCAGGTTGAGAGCATCAAAACCTCCCTCTTGTCGCACCACTTCAAGGCCAGGACAAAACCCAAAGACTTGAATTGTATTTCATTCTTTTTCAGCTTCTTCTCCATGCTTGGCATATGCCTTCTGTTTTTTCTCACTGTGCCACATGCATTAGTGGTTTTATCATGAAGCCAGCAGAATAAGACTGGATTTGTGTACCAGTTGTCCACAAACAAGGTGTGCCCTTTCTCTAGGTAAGGGCATATCAGTGACATTACAGTATCCCCCGATTTTCCCAACCCATCTTGCCCCTCTTCTATGTCACTAGATGATCCAGTACACACTATAAAATCTAGTACATATCCAGTCTTGCAGTCGTACAAAACGAAAGTTTTGAGGCCAAACCTACTCCTTTTGAGGAAATGTACCGCTTGAAAAACAGCCTTCCCTTGAAGAGCAGGAGGCTCTAATCGATGTACAAATTTTCACAGGGGGTAAAGGCGTCTTTGAAGGACTTGCGAAGAATATCAACCACCCCATGTATTTTCACCAGTCGATCCTCTGCATTTGGAATACTGTTGTCGCAAAACTGTAGCATACGCAAAAGAATGAGGTATCTGTTTCTTGACATTATTTCGCCAATAGCTGGTGTCCTATTGAGGGAATCCTTGGACCAATATACATTGTAGGAGAGGGATTCATCCTAGGCATTAGTAGCGTCACCGCAATGAAGCAAAACATCTCCTCAAAATCAGAGGCCTTCCAACTCTTCAGCTGTGAATGGACGCACTCCGAAAAATGCTCGCAAGTATAATCATAATATTTATTCGTCTCCACCACAATAAATTTCACGAGGTCCACGGAAAAAAAACACTAGGAGAAAATCAATTATTCTTGGATTTTCTCCAAAGCCAACTTTACATCTGGAGGCTGCGGAATCGAATCTCTAAATCCTGTGCATACCAGATGAATTCAGCGACTTTTCCTTTCTTCGGAGGTGGTGGTAGGTTACCTTCCTCTGAGTTTTCCTCTGATGCTGATGAAAAACTAGGAAATAACTTTTCCTTGGAACGTCCTGTAGTTTTAGATGTTGATGGCTGCGGAGATTTAGCTCTCGGATCATCTTCATGTTCTTCATCAGAGGAAACCTCAGAAATGCATTCCAAATACTCATCCCCGCTATTGTCTTTTCCCAGGATTTCTAGGACATTTTCCTTGGAGATACATTTCCTAACTGACATTTTCCACAAGAAACTAAAAAACACGTAAACTCGCAGAAAAGTAAAGGCCAAAAAATGCAAATCTAAAAAGGCTAAAAATATTTCAAAACTAAGTAAAGTACAGTGTAATTGCAAAACAGTGAAACAATAACCAAACATAAAGTCCAATACGAAGCACAAGTCTATGTAAGAATACGATGAAGTAGTCCGTAGAAGCCAAAGGAAATGTCAAAAAGAACAAGTCCAGCAAAACAATAAGAATTGTCCAAAACGAAGCACAGGTCAAAGATTTTTTCACAGAATAAGTCCAAAAAGTATGCGAAAGTCGAAAATGAGCAAGTGGGGGCACCAAGAAAGCAACGCACAGACGCAAGCACAGCTATAGAGTGACTATCAGGCTCGAAAGAAAGAGTCGGAGGAATAGATAACGGTAAAAAAAATCCGAAAGGGCAATAAACATCGCTAGGCCGAGGGCTCAGCTGCACATACGTAAACAAAGAAGGGTGCCCGAAACCCCTCCGCCAGCATTTCCGAGGAGAGGGCGAGAGAAAAGCTCAAGGCCATTTGACATCGACATAAAGCTCAAAGAATGTACCCAAGAGGCATCTGACGGGCCTAGGACATATCTATAATGTATAAGGTAGCCAAAAGATGACACTACAGTCATCCACATGCATACACATCATCTGCAGCAAAGTGTCAACTCTTGGGCGCGTTAACACGTCGTTCGCACGGAGAGCCCGGAAAACACCGGACGTGTATACACGCCCATAGCACTGTGGGGACGGCGGCAGGCGGGCATGTACACCCACCCATAGCAGCGAAAGGGTTAATAGCAAGAACAAACATATCAAGGCAGAACTAAGGAAAATGAGGAGTCACTTGCAGAGCGCTTAAAGGAGGCACACACATCTATATTCAAGTTTCAGCAAGAAAGCATCAAGATTGAAAATACTATCCAAAATCCTGGCAGAGGTCCCAGGGCTGGACCCAGTCTAAACCACCAGCCACTCACCTTGCTGTATGATATGGTGTCAAAGATGGCCTCGATCTGAGAAGGGTCCTTGACACCATCATCTCCATCACCATTGCCATCTTCCCTGCCACCGCCACCCACAGATATTGGATGCGATGACGGCAGAGCATCCAGCCTCAAGGCCGGTTGTGTCTTGTCCACCACAAACTGGTCTGCCACTCCCCAGTCAGGACATGCCCAAGAAACTCCCACACTCTCCGCGAAGCTCGCAAATCCCTCGTTCAGCCAGAGGTCGTTCCACCAGCGCATGGTCACAAGGTTCCCAAACCACTATTTGAAGAGGATGCAGAATAAAAATAAAAAAGTAGATTTGCTGAAATTAGCAGAGTAAAATCTTTTTTGATGAGTATATTCCAAGAGAACAACACCAAAAGAAGTGCAAATTCAGGATGGTTCAAAACTGTCGGGAAAGGCAAAACAGACAGCTTGATTATTTAGTTGCAATTTTTAAAAAATGTGCATCCTAACAAAATTTCCTGTTGAAGTACTTGGTATAACAATAAACTTTATGGATTTGACAACCCTCCTCACAGAGAGCTAGCATCATTTTTCTACCTATGGGAAACCAACTTTTGCTGATGCTGTTATTTCCAACAATTCATTTCACCACCTTAGTGACAAGCTGTCTGCCTTCCATGCCATGACTTTTCATTTGGTCAGTGTACCAATGAGTGACACAAGCTATACTAAAGAATAAAATATGATTATACAAATTGTGACAAAAAATGGCTACAGTAATGACAACATTTTTAAAATTGTAGACAGAAAGCTGAAACAGCAGGCATTACTTGATGACTCTTTCCATGACCAAGGACAAACCTTTACAGAGGGGCAAGTTACCATATTTTAACAATTGATGCGCAGGATCATGAAGTTCCATGCCTGTGAAGAATTTTAATTGGTCCTTTTAATCTCATTTAACCATAGGGAAATAGTTAATTAATACCAAAATATATTTGATGTTCTTGACAAAAGTGGAGTATATGTCTTATATTGCAATTCATGCCACGCTAGGTACTTTAGCCAAACTGAATGGAATTTGCCAAAAGAATCAAGGAGCAGAGAAATTGTTTAACAATTAATAGCGTTTCTTCTACATTTGCAAAAAATCTATCTGACTGTAACCACATAAGTGATTTTAAACCAGACATTTAGTGTGTGCAATATAAAAGAAAAAGCTAGATGTCCTGGTACAATATGGAATTGTGAATTCTGGGAAAAATAATTGCAACCTGGTTAACGACCTAACATTTCACTCACACTCACCGCCAATGCCAAAAACCTTCTAAGTGTATTTATGTCATGTACAATGTTTGGTTCACATCATAGTTTTTGTGTTTACCTCTCTCCCTTCCCCCAGTCCTCTGCCTTTTTACCTTGTAATACTAACCTTCCCAAATATAGTCATGACCTCTCCGTGCCCTCCTCCCTCCCCCCTCCATCCTTCCCTTATCAATCCTCTCGTTCTCTTCTCCCCCCACCTCCGCCCTCTCTCTCCCTCACCCTCCCTCCAAACCACCATTGACGCAACATATAAGGGCAACTAAAGAAAGAAACTGTACCTTGATAATGACAAAACTGGTAGAGACCATAGTCAGTATTAATAAACCACTTGTGTGGGAAGTATGACAAGTAACATTTCATTTCATTTGTTTCCTTGATAAAACAATCAATAGAAACAGCATAATCAAATCGTATAACATGCCCAATGAGTTTGAGGAGATAATATTAAAAATTAGGCATTCAAATTTTGCTGAATTATTCAATAAATTTTATACTAAAGAGGGAAATTATCACCAAAAAAGGCCTGGCATATTTAGCATTCACCAGCTCACGGACGCTGGCACTAAAAAGGCTGAGTGGGAAGTGTCATCTCATAGAGTATCAAATTTTGAATATGGGTGGATAGTCCCAGAAAAGTAATTCACAAGTCATCCAACTTTTGAGGATTATTTGCCCAACAGTTTAAAATAAATTTTTAGATACTCTTCAATATCGATGGCATTAAAGAAGTATTTTTTAGACTAGGGATCAACAAGTTGACACTTGCCCAAAGGTAATAATAATGATAAAGACAATTCAAGATCAACTGAAGAAAGATGGCTAGTAGTCAAAAAGGGTAATCTGTAGGCAGCAGAAGAAATAAAAGAAAAATAAAATGCATTGAAGTAGAAGCCTGGGATTACAAGGAAGTGCAGAACCCTAAAGATGAAAGAAGACGGACCAAGCACTCAAAACTAGGAGGTGGACAGCAGCTGAATAAAATGATTTTAAAAAATGATCAACCACAAAGTAAGACAGCCAGAGAAGGAAGGGTGAATGACAATACTGTTGTAATGAGGTTGACAACAATCTATCACACATGTATATATAAGAACTTTAGAATGTCATAAGATGGCTTTTGCACAATTCTTTCTTAAAGGGTAAAAAAGTAGTAATTTTCATACGCGAAGAATTGACAAGGTACAATGCACTGCTTTAACATTGGCAAAATACAGTAAATACATTAGCAACACAATAATACGAAGTTAGCGGGATGGAAAAATGGGCACTTTGTATTTTCAAGTTTTGTATTTTCAAACCTATTCAATAAATTGCGAAAAATATTTCCCCTTCCCCCCAACTTCTCTGGTCTTTGGAAACGTTTAAAAATGATTTATAGTCGCTATTCACGAAAGCATTGGAAATGATGCCTTTATATCATAAGCTAAATGTCACAAACTATCACCTCTAAGTTCCCTGTACAAATGTTTTTTAGTTGGCGATCATTTTCTTTGCAAAATTTTCACCCAGTTTAGTAGATGCATATAGAGCAAGTTCTGCATTTGTATGAGACTAGCTTTCATAATCTGTGGCTAATCAGGACGTGCAGCTGGTATGGGCGTTTAAAAGAGGTATTTTTTTCTAACGTCTACACAGTTAAGACGGTAACAGGCCCAACCGTGCTCCCAATCACCCTTTCTTCATCGCTCAATCATAGGTAAAATGAGAAAAGGACTCAGTACAGTTAAAATCCTTCACAGATCATTATTTGTGATTTCCTTCACATCGCCGGCTGGATATATGAACTTGAGAAGAAATATTATTTCGTTCCAATTACTAATTGCTTGACGACAAATTGGGCATGATCAGGTCATTTTCCATATCTTTATCAGCTCAGAGTATACTTAGTTTCCGGTTCTAAATGGCGAGATTTTTTTGCATGGATGGAATATTAATGTGGAGGTCAAGGAGAATGATACCGAAGAAAATAGAACCTCAGATCACAGTTTGTAAAGAATGAACGAACGCTTCAACTGCCACCCATGAAATGCCTTTGCTTGCAATGAAGGCGCTTCACCAATCCATTTCTTATCGATGTTTCTAACATCTACACAGTTAAGATGGTAGACCGTACTTCCAATTGCCATCTCTTTATCACTTAATAATTGGTAAAAAGAGTAAAGGATTCAGTTCAATTAAAAAAATCCTTCTCAGGGCATTACTTGAGGTTTCTTGCATAATCCCCTGCTGGATATACAAGCTTGGGAAGGAATATTATTTTGTTCCAAGCCAAATGGTTTCACTTCTCATTAAAGTTCAAGTAAGAAACTAAGGATGAGTCGAATCCAAATGTCGACTCTTGATTCCGCCGATTCTCAGGATTAGAATTGGTATCGAGAATCGATCGCCTAAAGCCGATTCCGATTCCATCGATTCCCGATAGATAAATAGTATTCAAATCACATTTCATTTATCACATCATATCTGTCCCAGAAATTTTGGGTGTAGGCTATCAATTTGTACTTTTTAATTTACCTCAATAAGCTGAGGAAATATTTGCTATTTGTTAATAAATATACTTTTTGAACAACTTGATGGTCTTTATTATTTTACTTCAGCCAATACTTGAATTTAAATAACAGTCGTACGCTACTGGTATATTAATATCCTGTTCAATGGTGTATCAATGTCTGTTATTAGGAATAAGAAACATTAACTCATGATCATGTCCCTTTTCACTTTGATGATCGTATTTATGGTTACATTATGCAAAAGATTAATCCAGTAAATTAATTGATTATTTTTTATCCTTCTATGGATAATCTCTTTGCGTCATGGGTGTTATACTGAATGCCATTTTATCCAACAGTGTCCCTATGTGCCAACTTTGATAAGCTAAAGCAGAAGCTAATGAAATGTCCCATATTTAAAGAGTGATTACTGAATCACTCCACGATTTTCGGAACATTTTATTCACAATAGTGTGAAAGAAAAACTTCATCCCAAATGGGCAATTTGGAGATATTCCAGATCCAGTGTTCTCCATTCCATCATTTAGTTATTTTCTTTCCCCTCTGCGACTTACACCTTCTATACTGAACTGCGCTGTGGAGCATAAAACACAAAAACGAATATTAACCGTTAGAAGCATAGCTTAGTAAAATTAACTCAAGGGGCCCCTGTGTCTCACATCCTATTGGTGGCTTGCACGGTAATACGTGGATGTAGATGAACACTTAAGCTGAATGTCACAACGTGACAAAACTGGGTTTGTAGCAAATAAAATCAAAGTGGATTCTCTTTTTTTTAATTCCCACGAAAACGAAAGAAACTTCTACAGCATTTCTCTGGATGTAAACTTGCTTCTGTTGCACAGATTATTAAGCTGCGCGTTTCTGGGACTTTGGGTCAACTTGCAATGAAATCTCAACCGAGGAGAGATCCCAGGCCACTCGCATGTTCTTTGGACACTAGCAAGGTACTGACTGAGGGCCTTCACATCATGAGTCTTGTTTGTGGTTCATGCCCAAGCACAATTCAGCCCTTTCAGGTCAAGGTCAAAGATGGCCAAAGGACTCCTTCTCGGATAGCTGCGCAAGAAGCGCTCTCTTCAAAATCGCTGTGGAGTATAAAACACGAAAACAAAACATGATTAACTGTTTGAAGTGTAACTTTGTAAAATTAACTCAAGGGGCTACTGTGCCACACACCCTAGTGGTATTTCAACACTTAGGTCCTTCTAAACGTCGGGTGATTTTCAAGTAGAGTGCTTCAGGATCCAATTCATGCCCATGTTGTGTCATACCCGCGCATTAAAATACCTGGGACTCAAAGTTACTCATGTCATCACAATGAAATCTGATTCAATCGGTCATTTATCTCGTAGAAATCAGGGATATCAGTGACGATTGATCAAATGTAATGTATTAAGGCCTGGTTACTCAACGAATTCACAATCGCAATTCATGGATGAAAGTTTGTTCCAGTAAAATTTCACGGAGTTACCCCAAGAACATCTTGGAATTAAGTTAAAGAGAGGGCTTTCGTGGTGATTTTATTTTAAGATTCAGTTTTTCTGGTTTACTCATGCGAGGAACTGTACTACATTGGGCGAATTTTTGCAGACGACGGCTTCTTCAGGTTGAGGTCTAAGCAGTTTATCACAGGTCTTATACATTACAATGCTATATTGTTGAGCCACTCCCCTGATTGCATCATCTGTTTCAACATTTGAAATAATCTGTTTTAAATGCAAAATTATATCAATCGCGGGGACGGTTATACCCTTGCGAATTCTTGGAAACTTTTTTCTCCTATTGTCTCATGAAATATGGAAAATGGCAGGATTAAACGCGGGCTAATTCATAGTGAAGCCATGAATTTTGGGGATAGTGACTTCAACAGGTATTCCAGTCCTATTTCCCATCATATAATTGCGTCATTTTTCTGTTCGAGCACTCAATAAATTAAAAAAGCTGCTAATAGCATGTGGCAGTGAGTTGGAATGTGGCACTATACATGAGTTATAACCAAAAGAGAATTGTTTACATTATGGAAGTGCAGCTAACAGTTGAAACAAAAATAAAATAAGGGAAAAATTGCCTCAAGCTACCATTATCCTCGTCACTCAAGATCTGAATTATCCTAGACTTAAATTTCATAAATAACTGTGTGACTCAGGCTCTTGAGGGAGATGAACGCACTAAAATTCACGCATTTTACACAATTAATAGATTATATTCGGCTTTTCTGATGCGATTTCCCCAAAGGTTCATAAAAACAAACTCAGTTTCTCTGTGGGGACTGGGTCCGAGGATCATGCTTTCAAAAATTTAGTATTTTCGAAACTTTGTATTTTCGAATAGCCCTAGTATTTAACATAGGCGTTTCGTCGGGACCGACAGTTTTGCTTCGTAAAATCGAAACATCGTAATTTCGTGCTTCGTATTATCGAGTTACTACTGTAGCAAAGTATATGAGCTAGCAGGATTCAGATAATTAAGAGCCATGGAAGATGCGCTCATGTTCCTTGGTAAATTTGACCTTGGTTTCAGCATAACACATCATAGTCTTTACTGTCTCTCATCTCATAGTCTTTACAGCAAGTTGTGATGAAATGCTCGTATTCCTGTGATATAATTTTATTTATCAATGAAACCTTCATCTATTTACTTCTCCAAACATTTTGCCAGCAAAAATTGATGTCTGTTAGATAAGTACAATAAAGATATACACTCCATCAATTCACAGAACATTAGGTAGTTTATCTTCAGAAGTGGAATGAATTCTGTCTTTAAATGTATACAGTAAAAATCTCTAAATAAGAAAATTCAAGGGACCAATATTTTGCCACT
The DNA here is from genome assembly GCA_963169105.1 of Ceriagrion tenellum. Lineage (NCBI taxonomy): Eukaryota > Metazoa > Arthropoda > Insecta > Odonata > Coenagrionidae > Ceriagrion > Ceriagrion tenellum. Next base: position 7,056,062 of record OY720639.1, on the reverse strand, counting down.
TCGTTAATCGGGAGTTTGTTCCTCAGAGGTGACTTGACGTAGTTTACCATTAGGTAATCGTTTACTATTAGGTAATAGGTAATTGTTTTGTAATGATGTGATATTGGCAATTTCATAATGCTGTTTTGTAACCACATATTAACACAATCAATGCGGGAATGGAAGTCACATGAAGCAGATTGAATTTATCTTAAGTTTTTTCTCCATATTGTGTATATAGCTTGTTGTTACATATGTTTCAACATATTGAATGTAAAATTTGCAACATTTTTAACAAAAATTTGCACCACATCAATTGATGTGCTCCGTATGTCACACTCGCCAGCACGTAATTCTTTGGTGTGTCGACTACCTTTCAGGATACATCCCGATTCTCACTGCGATTGCGATGAGCCAATTTAGCTCAAATTGATTCATTTTTTACTGACGTAGTTTAAAAAGAACAAGGAAAGGATACTAGTGGATATTCTCATGGGAGTAAAAGGGTGGATAGCACTTTTGAACAATGAATGAATATTCATGACTGTGATTTTCATTGAAATATATTTTCTCATTATAAAATTCACCATAACGTACAAGAATAATGACAAAGTTTTTTATTTATAATTATATGCATATATTTATTTTCTCCGGTGATACTCCCGGAAACGGGGATTCAGGCAGAGCCCGGGACCACCCTCGCAGTCAGGGCAATATATTCCTGTACGCTTCCATAAGCTTTGGGTCTCGCAGACTCTGCAATCCTTTTGTCCGGTTTTTCTAGAGCCAGTGGTGGGAGGTACTTTGGGAAGTGGGAATCAATTGATAAAGGACCCCTTTGTGGACGGTGAACAACAGTCCTAATACCGATCAGGTAATCAATTATGCGGATGTGGAATGAATGCCAATCCAGATGATGGCCGTTGTAACACTGGTACAAAAATAAAGTATTCAACATCATCATCTCCATGATATGAATGCCCATTTTTTTATGCCACTTTAGAGATTTGTGTTCCTTCATGTAGTATGCAAAGTTTTGATCCATTCGATCAATACCCCCATGTATTTATTGTAATTCACAATACATCGGGGTTTATTCACTGAATTGCCCCTCATAGAGGAAGTCGATATTATATCCCCGCTATACTTCGAGGCTATCATAAAAAACATCTCTCTTGTCCCTCCACTTTGAAACACAAATCCCTTCAGGTTAGTTCCATTGCTGGATCATTTCATCCCTGCACAATTGAGCTTGGATGACCTTAGGAGGGTTCCCCTTTCGCTCTTTCCGAAGCGTCCATGTGCAGTATCAGCACTCACGGAGCAACAGCTCTCTGACAAGAGAAAAACTGTTGTAAAAGTTGTCCATAAAAATTGAATGGCCTGGCCTGAGACCACTTAACAATTTACGAACAACTTTGTCCGTGTGTCCAACACAGCTAACATCAGGGTCCTTCCCTCCTGCATACAGAATAAATCGATGAGCTAGCCCATCTGGCTCTACCAATACATAAAGTTTCACACCAAGTTTATGGTGTTTCATTTTTATATACTGGCTGAACAAAAGCCTTCCCCTCCAAGCCACCACTGATTCATCAATACTCAGATTTTGCCTTGGGCAATGCACTGTTTCCATAATTTGGTGGAAGTACACTACAATAGGCCTAATTTTGAAAATAGGGTTCTCAGATTCTCCGTCTACAGAATTTCTGGCGAAATGCAGATCTTGTCTCATCATCATGAACCGGTCCCGGGACATATTGTGGGAGAAATAATGAAGCCCGAATTTTGCATCAGCACTCCAGTAGTCAGCTAGCGGGTGTAGAAGAATAATTACCATGTAATTGGTAGTACCAGGCATTGGTAGTATTTGGTGGAGTCTGTTAACGTTGTAATGATAACACTTGACTTTGTTTTTCCACATATTTCTATTTGTAACGACAAGGGTTTCGATGTTCGACGTCATCTTCAGGTCCTGGAAATAAAAATATGTTGAAAAACAAAGTCAAGTGTTATCATTATAATTACCATGTGAAAAGCAAGCCCCAGGAAAAGTTTGTATTCCTCCACTGATAGTGTTTTCCAGTCAGTAATGCGAGCCCTTTCGAAGACAACCCTGACAAAGAGTTCCTCCGCCAAAACATTTGTTTCCTCGATTACTAACTGAAAAATCTATCGGTAAATAACAGATAAAAATAATCCTGTGGTCTGTCCCCCATCGGCTGAATCTTCAACCTAATATTTTCTAGGAAAGGGATATTCGGAGATTCCACCAGACTATCAACCCATACAAAACCACTAGGCGGGGAGGGTGTTGAAGAAGGTGGAGGAGTGGGGGTGGGCGAGTGAGAAGGAGAAGGGGGTGGGATGGGAGGAGGAGCCGAGGGTATGGTTAGGGGTGGAATAGCAGGACCACTGGCTCCAGAAAAAGGGAAAGGAAAAATGGGTAGAAAGCTGGGCAGTGACAATTGCCTCCCTGCCAGACGGGTCCCACTACGACTCTTCGTCCTCTGCCTCTTCTTCCTCTCCCCCTTCCCCTTTTTTGGAGAAAATAAAAGATGGCATCACTAAAAGTGTTACGTGGTAGTACGTAAAACTGAAGCAAAACACTACATAATACTTCTGATTTTACATACATAACCAAAAGTTATAGTGCATAAATATAAAAAATAATTGAAGAGAATACATATTTGCGAGACAAAAACAAAACTACATGGAAGAAATGACACATTTACGTCAAACACCTTGGAACGGTAGATAGATAATCCGATTATCTGAGCAGGTTCAATACCCCAGCACATAACGTTCACACACCTCAATTTGTGAAACGATTAAATTTAGTGAGAATTAAAATTAGTTTAAGTTCACATATGTAATTACAAATGATTGTGACCAAATTTCAAGAACAGCCATTGAGTTGATATTGTGTTTGACAGCGAGTTACCAGCGTAATCACCCCCTGCCAACCAACTTTTAGGCACATTTCTGGGTTCTACATGTATTTAGAAGTACATAGATATAGAGATGTCCTATTAAATAAAACAAATGCATATTTTACGAACCAGAAAGCAAGGACACATGTTGAAGAGTCACAAATGAGACATTTACATTTGCAAAATTTGCGTGAATAGCTACATAATACATATACGCCTCCACTACACTAAACGCATTTGATCAAACCGCTACTTCTACACTAACTGTAACTATGCCATCATTTCAAGCATCAGGACTCTTTTCATAAACTCTTTCAAACTAAAAATGACAATTACGTAAATTTTGGACGAAATTCTCTCCCCCCCCCTCACTTACCGAATTCTGGTCATGTTCCTTTATTTACCGCCTTTGATCTCGACAATGCAGTCGTGTCTAAATCATCATGCCAGGAAGATGGACCTGGTTCTAGATAAGGAAAAACAATTATAGAATTAGTTATTACCTACGTCGATGAATGCGACCCACGTAGAATGAGTTTAAATAGAATTTTATGCAGAAAAATCGAGTTAATCATTTGAGAAGGGAACCGCAGGTAGCAAAATAAAATAATAAGAACTTACGGAGCTCAGAAGAGGGCGAGAGTCTGCGCTTCATTGTATAGATTACTCTGCAATAGAAATAAAAAATGATTAGAAAAAGCATCATAGTTTCTTCATATATTTCATCCAGTTCTACGCTAAATAAAAAGTTCATTTTACGTAGTAAATTTACGGTAAAAATTATAAAAGTAAGGGGAAAAGGCCATCTTCTGCATGAAGAAACAATGTTAGAAAGAAAGTGGTGCATAAATAAAATAACAAAGTTAAAATGGCCAAGAAAAAAATAATGCGTACTTACATTGACTGGGAAGTGGAGATGAAGAATGCAAGGACGATCCAAAGGCTCAACACCAGCTATCTACAAACGATGCACTCCACACGGTTGGTAGAACCTAACTAAAGGTCAACCGCACGGTCAGAAGCGAGCCGGACGGGTATTCGTCACGTATGAGGGTGAGGAAAAGAATACACGGCCGAGAAATCTACTACGTCTATTGACGTGCTACATAGATGGAGATGGATGTGCTGCAGAAGCAGAATGTGTTAAGATACCCCTCAGATCAAACCAACGATTTGCATTAAAACATGGAAATTCTAAATAAATGTGGTTTATAATAACGAGAGTCAACAGTATAGATATATGGTACAGATATATACCCAGATAAATCAAATTTCCCAACCAACTCTAGAGCAGGTGTGTGTATTGAGCTGAGGCAGAGTTTCTGCCAGCACCAAGATTTCTCTCGACATGGACCCACCTGGTGCGCCAGTTCATGTGCCACCACTATGGCCACCCACTGGTGAGCAGCCGACGAAGTCTCATTGGGGTCGTAAAGAATGGAGGTCTCCCGGTAAGTGATCAATCCCCAGTTCTCCATGGCACCAGCACTGAAATCTGGGATCGCAATCAGATCTGAGAAGAAAAATAATACATGTTCACATCAAAACAAGAATTAAGTAAGAGGAAAACAAAACAGTAAGTACATCATCTTCAACAGCTAACTACACACATGGCTCATTTGGAAGTATTGGCAGTTATTCAATTCGGTAAATCTACACCTTAACGAACTCCAGCAAATTGAACCATCCAAGGATCAGCAAATGCCATTAGTCCAGGGATAAAACAATTTATATGCATCATTGAATACCTCTTGTGACTACATTCCTCCTTTAAAAAAATTACTCAATTTAGCAATAAAATACAGACTTGCTTGATTTCATTACACTAATTACCGTAGGAAGAAATAAAGCAGCAAAATTAGAAAAAATACTTTGTGTTACATCTCCTCGGATGACTTCAAAGAGATTCTCAAACTGTAATTTTAGAAAAACATACAAACCTTGTTTTGGAAGTGGATAAGGCAACCCAAAGAACTCTTCAAAATATGCCGTGAGATTTGCGGCAAGTGAAAGGGCGAAGTCAGCTCGGTGAAGGTGGTGCTGGGGTGCATACACAGAGACTGAGATCCCTCTCGCAGTCTGCTTGGAAACTGACTTGTAGTCGCAAACCACCCACGCCACCAAGTATGTAGACATCTTAACACTCTCCTGAAAATCATCCCTCAACTGCATAGGGAAGAAGAGATTTTTACTTTTAATTTCAGTGCCATGAAAACTTATGAGCATTCTAATATCAACCAAAAGAGTACCATCATATGGCAACATTAAACAGGAGTGATTCAACAATGGATAACAAAGGTCAGCATATAACATTTGGTTAGACACCTGAAAGGAGAACTGAAAACCTTAACATTCTAGGTGCCTTAAAATGAACAGCTGTAAAAATCAGAGAACAGAGAAGGAATGCGCTAGGAAATCCATCAACACCCACAAGTTCTCCAAAGGGTACGATATAGTGTGTGGAATATCACCAGTCTTTTAAATTGATGAAGAGTCAGATCCTAAACTTATGAAGTTTGAATCTCTAACCAGAATCTCGGATTTTGTATTGAATCTTAAACACACAAATCTCAAATCCAAATCCTGCCTTCAGCAAATTTTAAATTCCAGTCTCTTTTAAAGAAAAAATTAAACTTCATCAGTGTTAATTTGGGTTAAAAATTTTCACCCAAAAACATGCTAACCAAGGTGAAAAGAATTTTCTAATGAATAAAATTATTCCAGAGCTCTCTTAAGTATCAATTTTAGTCAATTACGGTGAAATAGATTATAAATAATGCCAATGGTCCATGCAGTTTCTTATGAACCATGATGCCATAATATAACTAGGTATTTGGAATTCCTTTCCATGAAGTGCAGAATCATTTTTAAGGGTTAAGAGGAATTTTAGGCTGAGGGAACCCGTTAGGTTCAAGTAATTGAATATTGTGCTTAAAGTTAATGGAGACCGATGCATGAAATTGATAATAAAGATTAATCAATAGGAGAGACAATAAAATGGTATTCATAAGGAAGAGTTAACCTATTTGCATATGATAAGATAGTTCGAAAATGCCAGTGAACATGTCAAATCTGCATTTGCATCAAAACTTAGTCCCAAACTTGATCAAGGCTCGCTGTATAGTACAAAAGATTTATTTCATTGTGAAAAAAGGCCAGGGATATAATATGGAAATATCAGGGTTGGGTTTTTACACGTAGAATATTATTTTTCTACATACATGTAGAAAATAGTGTAGATAATGTAGATTAAGTAGAATATTGCGTAGATTATGTAGAATATTATGTTGATTATTTTTTGTCTGTAAAATAATGTTTTATGTTTAATAAAATGTAGAAAATTACAATAAAAAAATAAAGTATTACATTGATTTCATGGTTACAAAATTACATTACCTTGAACAAACAATGTTAGTCTTCCTAAACCATTGTTTTATTGCAGTTTTAACAACTATTATCCTCTTATTTTATTTACTCTATTATTTAATTAGAGTATTTACATATAATTAGTTGTGACTTGCCCTGATGGAGGAACCCAGAGTGATAACAAAATGTTGACCTCTCATACGACGAAGGTAAATGTTAACCTGTGGCCCTTTAATGCAGCAAAATAATCTGTTTTACACCTTCTCTTCCTTAAATATTTAATATTTCAATTTCTAGTTTACATATTATTAAATTTAGAGGAAAGTTAATAATTATTAATGATATCTTTAAAAGTCCATTTGCATTTTCCAATGAAAAGAATGCATACTAAAGGTATTACACCTACAGCTATTCATTATTTAAATTTGCCACCATAAATACAATGGCCAATCAGAAGCAATTTACCCATTAACCAATCACAGTTATTCCAGTTTTCTCCTAACCAGTTTCCAAAATGGCAGGTAGGCCACAGCATGGTATGTGCAGTGATAGAGGGTTCAAACTGGTAAAAGAAAATAATAAGTGTGCAGCTTTTTGTACCGTGTCTCAGAAGACATTGAAGAATACTGCAGCTAAACGACTGGAAACACACAGGTAAAAAAATGAAAGTAGTTCATAAATAGTGTTCAAATAACCTCAAGATAAATCAATTAGGCCTAGGGTCTTTTCCACATTATATTAGCCCAAATGGTTGTAATACTATTGAATACTTCAAAACTATGGACAGGCCTTGGGCTTGTCCCTATTGTTAAGTTTCCTTAACCATCAGTGGGTTCTAGGTGGTGAAATTAACTTGACAACCAATCTGTTCTAATGCGTATATTCAACTGCTCTTAGGAATAGGAAGGCAGGTGCTACATATGACTGTCGATATGCAAGAAACAAAATGTGCACGCAAAACAAAAGACACAACATTCTCCCCCAATTAAATTGAAAGAATCAATCAATTTAACTAAACTTTGAAAGACAGACTTTAACAAGAAAACTGCAATAAATAATCATGAAAATTAAATGAAATTGATATTAATGAGCAAAATTCAAGTCTCTGAAGTTCATCACTGAGGATCACTTAGACAGATCATAGTCTGAGAGGTACTTTGGCAATCTCACGGCATGTACTGATCTGTGAGTGGCTGGAACCTCTCGGCTCGGACAGACTTCGTGGCTAGGGGACACCTGGACAGGTGCTTGGGCTGGCGCCTGGACAGGTTGGGGCAATGGCACCTGGATGTCCCAGGCATCTGGCATCTGTGGAACCTCGGTCTCTGGCACGGACATCTTGGGAACAGGGTCTGACTCGATAGGCACCACCGGTAAGGGCATTAGCGGTGGAAGTGACTCGGAGTCGGTTGATACCTCGGCCGATGGCACGGACGGGATATCGGTTGACACCTCCGCGTCGACCAACCGGGCCCCTGGCGACCGCTTGCGGAGATGGGAACTGGAGGTGTGTCTCAAGCGTCCATACACCAGTACCTGGTATGACAAACTGGAGACCACCTGTTCTATGATACCGGGTACCCACTTGACCACCTTGTGCGTGATGGACCGAACCCAAACAAGGTAACCTGGGAATATGCGGAGAGCTTGGCACGATGTTCGGCTGCTACCCTTTCTTGCAAATTTTGCATTTGTTGTTTGAAGGTCTGCCCCGGATGGAGCAGGGAGAGGGGCGTTCTCATCTTACGCCCCAGGAACAATTCTGCTTGTGTCGCTTTTGTAACAGAATGAGGCATGTTCCGGTATTGGAATAACCAGGAGTCTATTTTATGTTGTAGTGGACGATTTCGGGTTTCCAGTCCATCCTCGGGTTTCCTCATCCAGTAGTTGCTTACGGAGAGATTCAGAGACAGTGCGGATATCTCTCTCAGCTTGGCCGTTCGATTGCAGATGGTAGACAGGCGATTTCGAATGTATTACCCCACTGCGGCACAGGAAATCAGCGAAGGCATGTGAGCTAAATGGTGGGCTGTTGTCACTCACCAATTCCTCAGGCAAACCCCATGTTGTGAAGAGCGAGCGAAGGACGGCGCACGTCTCTTCTGCCGTAGTCCCTTTTACAATTCTTACTTCTGGTCATTTGGAATGCTGATCGACCAAAATGAACAACTCTGTTGTCTGAAACTGGGTAAATTCCACAAAAACTCTTTGCCAGCGGCGAGTCGGCCATGCCCAGGGCACTAGTTGTTCTGCTGGGGTTGAGTGATGAAGTGCTTGGCAGACACCACATTCCGTTACGAGCTGCTCTATCAGCTGATCCATCGAGGGCCACCAGACGTCAGACCAGAGGGATGCCACACTCTGGTGATGCGGAGGTGTCAACCGACATCCCATCCTCGTCGCCAATGTTAAGTTTCCTTAACCATCAGTGGGTTCTAGGTGGTGAAATTAACTTGACAACCAATCTGTTCTAATGCGTATATTCAACGCTCTCAGGAATAGGAAGGCATGCGCTACATATGACTGTAGATATGCAAGAAACAAAATGGGCACGCAAAACAAAAGACACAACACCTTTGAATTCTTACAATTTTATTTTAATATTTTTGTTTGCTTCATTACTAGAAATGTATGCCGGTTTCCATCATCAACTGCTATATCTGCATTGCCCTTGAGCCAATCTAGAGTCACCTCTACCCCCAAAAGAAGATATAAAGTTACTGATATCAATGAAAAAGAAGTTGTAGATAACCTCACCCTTCCTACTGCTAGTGAAGCTGAAAATGTTACTTTGTCTGAAAGGCCAGATTCATCAGCATCATCAATTAATTTGTCATCTTTGAACTTTGCTAGTACCAGTAATGAGAAATTAACTATCAGCAATGATGACACTGATAGTAGTGATAATAATGTTCAACATGACTTACGACATTCAACTGTCGACAGTGTAAGTACGGACACTGTCATGTCCTTATATGGTATTCTTGGACACCTCCATGCCCATATTTGGAGATACTTCCGTGCCGCGCTCGTCTCTCAACGGTCGTCCAAGAGCGTCCATCCTTTTCGCGAACATAAGCACGTTGCAAGATAAGGGACAGATCAGGAAGAGCGAGCGCGCACGGATGAGAATGCCTCGAGGAGTCGGGTTTTGGCCGTGATGTGCGACGGTCGCTCTCTGTTGTACATGTTGTCGTCGGACGATTAAACGAGTTATCCAAGATTCCCGGCTTTTCCCTTACAGCTCTCAACCGAACCCATATCCTGAATTACAATTGGTGTCAGAAGTGGGATTTTGCGAGTTCGAAGAGTTGTAATATAAGCCGTAAGTAGTGTAAGTGGTGAGTAAAAATGGCAGGACGTGTGAGCATGTCGGGACGCGAAATGGAACTGCAGCAAGCGTTGGACGAATTGAGCGAGCAGTTGAGACTGTTGAAACAGGAAAGGGAAGAGAGCGCTACGAGAAATGAATGTAGGAATAAATCGTATTCGACGTTATCCGCTGTGGAGCCGTTCACGGGGGCGAGAGGAGAGAACGTAGAGGGGTTTGTGTCGTGTTTAGAGAGAGCGGCCGAATTCGGCGGATGGAGTGACGGGGACAAGTTAGGTGCTTTGGTGTTGAAACTTCGAGGCGGACGAGCGGGCGTTGGACGCGTTTTTGAATGGCCTCGTAGGGAGGATTGGCGAACACACCCGGCTTGCGATGCCCGAGTCGCTAGATGCCGCGGTGGCGGCTGCGGTCCGCGTGAGAGAGGTGGAAAGGCGAGCGAGACCAGTGAGTGAACCCCGGAAAGTATTCGTTTCGGCCGCTGGGGGTTGCTACACATGCGGACAGATCGGACATTTTGCTCGGGAGTGTCCGCGGGGCCAAGGGGCCATGAAATGTTACAACTGCGGGGGCGCAGGACATCGGGCGAGGGAGTGTCGACAACCTAGACGAGTGGTGGGCCAAGGGGTACGAGGGGATTTAAACGACGAGGGGGTCAAGCGTACCGCCCGCTAAGACCCCAACTCACGTTCTCGCGCGCTTGCCGTCAGGGTGAAGAAGGAGATTTAATCATCTTAGCGACGTGCGGGGGACAAAAACGGCGGATGTTACTCGACACCGGAGCCCAGGTGAGCCTGTTGTCGAAGAATTGTATTGGTGACCGGGTGCCCACGAGATCATGGTATCGGATACGGGGGCTGAACGGAGGAATGGTGTGGAACCATGGAGAAGTGGTGATGGACATTGATATAGGGGGGTGCCAGCACCAATTGCGAGCCCAAGTAGTCAATGGCCTGGGCATTTACGCCGGAATCCTGGGGGTAGATTTCCTGAGGGAGTGTGGGGCCGTAATTGACGTGAGAGGAAACAAGGTGACTATTGCGGGGAGGACAATGATGCTGAATGGGGGTTTGGAAAGAGAATCGCGGGAGACGGCCCGAGTGACGGGCGAGGCAAAGGTGCCGACGGCGCGGGGGCGGAGAAAGGGTCGGAGAAGGGGGCGCCGGGGCAAAAGAAATGGAGCAGCGACGGAGCAGCCGAGGGTATCACCGCGCGACGTGAGCGAGGGTTCGCCCGAGGTGACGCGGTTGCGGCCGGAGGAGACGACGGAGAAGACGGCGGCGGAGCGATCGGAGGGATCACCGAGCGACGTGGGTGGAGTTTCGTCGTGGGCGGCGCGAGGGAATCCGGCGAAAGCGGGCGTGCGCGCGCGGGAGACCACGCCGACGAGGACCAGGGTCCCGGAAGGACGCCGTCACCGAGTGGAGGTGCCGGTGCGGCTTGTGACGGCGGAGATCATTCCTGCCCGTTCGGAGAGAGTGGTTTCCCTCCCCTTACCACGAGATGGATGGAGAGAAGGCGAGGAGTGTGTCCTCGAACCAGCGCTTGAGATGGAGGAGTGCTGGGTCGCTCGGAGCATAAGGTGGACGAGAAGGGGTGTGCGCTGACATGCGTAAGTAACTTTGGGTTTAATGATGTGATCCTGAATAAGGGGACTCTAATAGTAAGGGCGAGTGAAGTAGCAAAAAAGCCAGAGGATGGCGGGGAGGGTGAGAGAGAGGTCCTAGTGAATAGTGTGGCGGCTGAGGTAAGGGGGGATGTAAAGGAACAGATTGCCGAAAAACTCAGTCACTTGAAATTGGAAGAGCGCTCGGTATTGCTTCCTGTGTTGGAGAGGCACAGTCAGCTATTCGCGTATTCAAAGAGTCCACCCGCCACTCATTTAACATCACACGAGATCCCAACCGGGGACGCGCGACCCATTTATCGGAAGCCTTACCGGACCCCACATCATTTTAAACCTTTAATTGAGGAATTTGTGGCAGAGCAATTGGCTAGTGGAGTCATAAGACCCAGTAATAGTCCGTGGGCATCACCGGATGTCATTGTGCCTAAGAAGTCGTTAGACGGGAAACCGTGTTATCGATTTTGCATAGACTTCCGTGCACTCAACGCGATCACGAAGCCCGACGTGTATCCCTTGCCGAACATTGTCGAAACCCTGGAGTACCTAGGAAGTTGTAGATACTTCACCACCCTGGACATGGTCGCGGGGTATCACCAGATTCCGTTATCTCCGGAATCTATGGAAAAGACGGCATTTATTGTAAATAGTGGCCATTACGAGTATGTCCGTCTCCCTTTCGGACTTCGGAACGCCCCAAGTTCGTTTATGCGCTTCATGAATGGTATCCTGCGAGGACTCAGTCCCAATGAGTGTTTAGTGTATTTGGATGATATCATTGTCTTTAGTGGTTCGGTGAGTGAACATGCAAGTCGGTTGGAGCGTGTGTTTGACAAACTCGAGGCAGCAGGCCTGTCACTAAAGTTAGAAAAATGTCATTTTGCGCTTCCGCAAGTTAATTATTTAGGCCATGTGATCAGCGCGGAGGGAGTGCGCCCAGACCCGGAAAAAGTGATGGCAGTGCTGAATTTTCCTACCCCTAAATCAGTAAGGGAGACGCAGTCGTTCTTAGGGCTAACAAACTACTATCGCCGATTCGTAAGAAATTATGCGGTAATTGCCCGTCCCTTAGCGAGGCTATTGAAAAAAGGGACCGCTTTCGTGTGGACACCGGAGTGTGACGATGCGGTGGAAGCGTTGAAGAAAGCCTTAACTAGCACCCCTGTTTTGGTATACCCAGATTTTTCTATTCCCTTTGTCATCTCCACCGACGCAAGTAATTATGCAATAGGCGCGGTTCTCTCCCAAGTGCACGATGGCGAGGAACACCCGGTGGCGTACGCTTCTCGACAGCTGACAAGTCCCGAAATCGCGTACACCACGACTGAAAAAGAGTTGCTGGGGGTGGTGTGGGCAATTCATCATTTTCGCTGCTATGTGTACGGACGGAAGTTCACCATAGTGACGGATCACGCGGCATTGAAGTGGTTATTCGGGCTAAAGGACCCAAGCAGTCGGTTACTGAGATGGACCCTCAAACTGGGAGAGTATGACTATGAAGTGACGCATAAACCAGGCAAAAAGCACTTGAACGCTGACGCGCTAAGTAGGAAGGTACGCAAGGTGATCGCTGGAAATGAGATAGACTTTGGGGCAGAGCAAGCGAAGGACGGAGATTGCGCGAATTGGGAGGGAAGCGCAGGGTTCGAATCCCGGAACGGAGTGCTCTATAGAAAGATGGGATGTGGAGGTAAAGTGGTAGTTCCTGTCAGATTAAGAAAGGAGATCCTACAGTGGAATCATGAGCATGTGTTATCAGGGCATGGGGGAGTGGCGGCCACCACGGATAGGATAGAACGGAATTTTTGGTGGCCCAGTTTAAAGAGAGACGTGGAGGAGCACGTGCGTAGCTGCATTGCTTGTAGTAGGCGTAGTCCCTATGGAAGGAGTAGAGCCCCCTTGCAAGCGTTGCCCGCACCCAAAAGCCCTTTTGAGTTCATTGCGTTGGATGTTGTGGGCCCTTTGCCTAGGACAGCCCGGGAAAATAAGTATATTTTGACAATAATTGATCACTTTTCGAGATATGTGACGATGGTGCCTCTACCAGATCAGACGGCGGAAACCGTAGCGTCGGTTCTAGTGAGGCGTTGGATCCTGAAATTTGGTGTCCCGGAGGTTATTTTGTCGGATCAAGGGAGTAACTTTATGTCGGAGCTATTGAAGGGAGTGTGTAAGCTGTTGCGTGTCAGGCAACTAAGAACCAGCCCTGGGCACCCCGAGGGGAACGGGCGTTGCGAGCGGGTTCATCGCTCCATAGCACAGATACTCTGCCACTACGTAAATGTGAAAAACAATGATTGGGATGAGTGGCTAGACTATGCGGTGGCCGCGTATAACTCGAATATTCATTCGAGCACGGGATTCTCCCCACAGGAAATTGTGTTTGGAAAACCCATGGTAACACCGTTTGAATGTGGGCAAAAAGCGGGTGAGGAATCAGAGCACCACTCCGTCGCTGAGTTGAGAGTGCGGTTGCGGGAAATATGGAAAAAGTGCGCGAGGAAAGACAGACAGGCACAGAGGAAACGGCAACAGGTTACAAAACCAAAGGGAAAATTGTGGGAGTATAAGACAGGCGATTATGTATTCCTTAGTGATCCGGGCCTTAAGGTGGGACAGGTGAAAAAGTTTCATAAGCCGTGGGTAGGCCCGTATAAGATCCTAAAAGTCATGTCCAAGTGCAATCTCTTGCTGGAGCTTCCGTTTCGCTCCCTAGTGGTCCATAGGAATCGTGTGAAGCCTTATCGTGGTGCTATACCCCCTGTCATAGAAATCGGTGAACATCGCCGGCGAGGACAGCCATCGCGGAAGATCCCCACACAGCCAGATAACGCGGCGCCAGTTTCTTCCCCCCTGCAGGAGGAGGGTGAGTGGGAGGAGATAGAGGAGGCCCCTCCGCAACTATCCGCGACTTCTCCTCCCGGGGAGAGAGACAGTGGAGAGGAGGAAGGAGGAGAGGGACCGGAGGGAGAGTACTTCGTCGACGACGAGGCGAGTGGGGAGGCCAACCCACCTTCCCCTCCCGCCTCACCATATCTACCCCCACCCTCCTCTCAAGGAGCGGTGCATCGGTCCCCCTACCCCTTACGCTCTCAAATGCCCAGAGTGTCATCGCCGCCCCCACCCGTGTTCCCTTATCAACTGCGGAGCCGAGGACGGTTGCCCTCCCACTCTGAAGAGCAGTGATCGAATTGAATGGAATATTATATTGGGAAATGTGACACGTGTGTGCTGTTTTATTTCAGGATTTCTTGTATATGTGCTTTTATTCGGTAATAATCGCTAATATTGTGTTTTGAATAGGCTTAATCATTAATAAGGAAGATGTCTATATTATGTTGCTGGGTTTTTGTCATTTTGGTAGTTGTGGTTATATTCTTTGTATTTGAATGTTCACGCTCTACGTTTAAGTTCCCATAGTAATGTAATAGAATAACGGATTAGTAATAATGAATAGAACTGGTCGAAAAAGATTGTAGCAGTGTATTCTGGATGGGTCTTTGGTGTGTTTTTTTTTCTTAATTTTTGAACAGGGATGACACTATTTGAAATTTGATACTTGGGTTTTGATGAATTATTTTGATGTGTACTGTATTCTTGGTAAAGATGTTACTGTGAAGTTCCTACGTAATTGCAAGTGGTTGTGGATTTTGCTGGGATTTGTGTATTAACGGGATACTTTAATGTGGAATGTGTTCCGGAACCGAGCACTTGAAGTGAATTTTGTCATATTTTCATGCTTTATGAGTTGCTGTTATGAGATAATCAGCAACTCACTTTTGGAGGGGGGTGATTGTAAGTACGGACACTGTCATGTCCTTATATGGTATTCTTGGACACCTCCATGCCCATATTTGGAGATACTTCCGTGCCGCGCTCGTCTCTCAACTGTCGTCCAAGAGCGTCCATCCTTTTCGCGAACATAAGCACGTTGCAAGATAAGGGACAGATCAGGAAGAGCGAGCGCGCACGGATGAGAATGCCTCGAGGAGTCGGGTTTTGGCCGTGATGTGCGACGGTCGCTCTCTGTTGTACATGTTGTCGTCGGACGATTAAACGAGTTATCCAAGATTTCCGGCTTTTCCCTTACAGCTCTCAACCGAACCCACATCCTGAATTACAACAGGGATTTTGAATACAAGAAGCCCAAAGAAATGGCTTTAACATCACATATTAATACGGGAAAAATTGCCTTTTTTGATCAAATGTCACAGGCAGAGAATGAAGTTGCCAACCATGCACTAGGAAAATTTATTTTTGGTTGCAACATACCTTTCAGCATTGTGGAATCAAATCACTTTAAAAACTTTGTTAAGGCCTTACGATCTTCATACAGGCCTCCAGTGCGAAAAAATCTTGCAACGACTATTCTTGACAAAGAGTATGAAGAGTGCAGCACATCACTAAATTTTGGTTCACATTCTGTACTCCTGATTGATGGGTGGAAGAATGAGACAGCTAATACCAAAAATGTAGCTGCAATGATACACAATGCAGCTGGTGAGGTGGGTTTCCTTAATGCATGGGATCTTTCTGGCGAGAGGGAAACTGGAGATGCCCTTAAAGACATAGTTTCACAAGCAATGGTTGATGCAAGAGATATGTACAATTCAGAACTTTATGCTGTATGCTCAGACAATGCCGCTAACATGATAAAAATGGGAAAAATAATTGACCTATGGCATGTTACATGCAATTCCCACACTGCTAATCTTCTGGCCAAAGAACTTGACTCAGCTGAGGTGGCATCAAGGGTAAATACTGTGTTGAAAGCTTTTACTTCAATTGATCAAGAAATCCGTCTTCTTGAATTTGGTGGCCACCACTTATCACTGGCTTGTGAAACGCATTAGTGTAGCAATAGAGATGCCTTTCTTTGCCTCAAGAATAACCTAGCAGCAATGAAGAAAGTAGTTGGCCAAGGGATAAAAATTGACAAACAGCTCTAAAGTTAATATTTGATGAAAACTTCATGAAAGAAGTTGATGATGGGATCAAGTTATTTGAGCCAGTATGCATTCTAATAAACAAGTGTCAACAGACGAAGTTCAGTATTGCTGATGCAGCAGAGGAGTGGTTTCAATTGAAATTGCCAGATGGATATCCTGAACTTAAAGAAAAAGTTGAAAAAAGGCGAGACTATGCCGTCACAATATATGGCTTAACTGCAAACTTTTTGCACCCGACATATCGAGGGAAGAGATTGAGTACAGAACAGCGTGATGAGGAATGTAAGGTTATAAAATAGTATATTTTTCTAGGGAATTGTTAGAGGACAATTTTTATGTATCTCAAACCTCAGCAGAATGAAATTCACAGTAATAAAACTCGTACTTGTCAAAGGTGGAAGAGTTCCTGCTAGACCAACTTGATGGAGATGGGTTGGAAGACCTAGCAAAATTCATCAGTGATAGCAAAGACAGTGTTTTTCGTGTGCTGAAAAACAAGGGCATCAAAAGTCTATCAACCTTTTGGGAGCTTGTTATACGCAAGCATCCAGGTTTAAGCAATCTTGCAAATAAATTACTTAATGTCCCTGCATCTTCTGCACAACTTGACAGAGTGTTTAGCAATTGGTCATATGCACACTGCCCATTAAGGAGCCCACTTACATTTGAAAGATCTAAAAGGTTGCTACATGTCTACCATACACTTAAACTTAAAGATGTCAAATCTGATGAATATTAGCCATAGGAAAATAAAAACATTAATAAACAGTAAATTCTTTTAATTGATTAGGGTAGTGTATGTTATCCCTACTTACCAGTATTTTTCATTATTGTTCTACTACCAGTAGCAAATATTTAACAATATGCTCAAAAACATCTTTTATTTTGTGAATTTAGATGAAATTTTAGATAGGTAGGCCTACACCTCAAAAAGGGGTGTGTCAATCATTTATGTTCATAGAATTAGAAACGAAAACATTTACGCCTACTCAAGGAACTTTATATATGTAGGGCCCTAGTGTTTCCAGCTGAATATCTATCAATCCCACATAACTCAAGATAGGCATTAAAAACTAAGTAGGCCTACACTGTCCTATACCACATCTCCAAATTTAATACTATAAAACAATACTAAATGCCAACTTGTCAAAGATGAGACTCAACACGACCAAAAATTATAGTTTTATTGTTTTAATCTTACAACTTGGAGACTAATCTTTTCTCAATGTGGCTTTATTGTATTCTTATTCTTGACATTTTCTAATTGTATTATGTTGTGATCATTCCGTAGAACTCCCAAAAATACATCATAATTGTAGTTTTAAAACAATAGAGATACCTTCCTCTGTCTGAAAGAGAACTAACGAGCAATAAAGAGAGCAGTTAGCCCTGGAACAACGAGTAAACATACAGCTCTTGAGTTGTTTTTTGATGGTAACTTTATCTAGGCCTCGATAGAGGTGCAGTAATATACTTCCTTTAATGTTTCTCTTAGTGGCAATGGACATAATTTCACTACTATTAAAATACCAGTTAATATAATCCTTAATCTAGCCTACTGCATATATAACTAATTGTAAGTACTTACCATAGAAAAGTTAAAAAATTATATGAAGTGGCTACAAATGACTCAGGCCTACACCAATCAATCTAGAAAATATTGCTTTAAGGCTATTTAAGTTGAAAATGCACTAAATATAGGTTTAATTATTAAAATGTATTAGCATATTGTTAAAATAAAATTTTCCAATAATCGTAATAACTTCTTTAGCAGTATTTGTAAAATTAATTTTCTATGCGTAGAATATGTAACTATTAGCAATATTCTACATTACATATTCTACGGTAGAATATACATGTAGATTACGCATTTTCTACACAGAATATTCTACTGACCCAACCCTGGGAAAAATAATACAGTATGAATAAGGTTAACTTTGGCTCAGAAATTCACGGTCATGATAGCAGGAAAAGTGTGTTTGTCCAATTTGCAGTATTTGTGCAAAATAATCTAAGATCCCAACTTTAGTAACAAGCTAACAAATAATTCCAAAATGTTTAAGCCCTTATAGCAGACATAATTACAATTTAAGGCACTCAAAAATAAAACATGTAGTTTGAAACTCGAAAAATGCATGTAAGGTTCCACTTTTAAATTTGAGTCAATTCAATTAATTTTTTCACCGCACATTTCATCCCTTTGGAGAACATGTGTGAAGCCATGAAATAGGAGCGTCATTCCATTTTCTGAAGACTGCACTCACCAATCCTGTTCCCATGTAAAATCCAGCATCTTCGGTGGCTTCCACGGGCATATTGGCCAAGGCAATGTGGAATCTGTCACGAAACACTGACAGTTTAAACTTGGCTTTTAGATGGGGCTCATCCAGGCATGGGAAGGCTGACCTTGCATAGGTTGGTTCAAAGTGTGTGGTAGCCAAGTACCTAAAATGAGATAAATAAAAATGGAGAATCCACATTTAAGCTCAGGATAAGAACTTGACTCAGGGCAAAACTAAAACCTTTGATCTCATACAATGAGGGTACATAGTCGGAAAACTACAAGAAAAGACTCTTGGCATCTAGAAGTTACATCTTCAGTGGGCAATACAGGGCATGTGGACAACGACCAAAAAAATTCTTCCATTGACATCAATACACTTTCATTCAATACTTTTTCATTCACTTTCCAACTCCAAGCAAATATTTTTCCCCAAGCCCCTGAAATCAGGAATTATATTTAACGCAAGTGTTGTAACTTTTTGCTTTATACATAATTATTTCAACTGGGGAAGAAACATAAATATTTCAAAAATCTGGTGATCGTCATGATGCATATTTGTTATTTCTCAGAAGTCTTTGCATTTATTTTAAATGGGAATCCTTCATTGCTCCACTTACAATCATCATACCGATGCATAGAGCACATTATTCCAAAGAGGAATCCTTCATCTTTCCTTGTGTGATCACCATACCAATGGATTTCGCACATTATTATGTGCAAGTGAACATTCTCCTGAACCCAGGCAACACAATTTCCACTGTTAAGCCATCAGTGGCACCATAGTCCCAGGGCAGATAATGGAGGTAAGAAGATCTCACTTCGGCTGTGGCAGAAGCCAGAACTAAATGGGAATTTTCAGCCATTGTGCCACCACATGGAGTACTCAAATTTGACAAATGACAAAACCAAGAAAGCCACTGGTAATCTGGAATATTTCAGTACCACATGATTAAACCAAGATTATACCATAATGCAAATGAATAAAATTAACTTCTCCTGGCTGAAATTGCTTTCCTCACGAGATAAAGTCTCAAATTCAAAGGATAGCTGCAAGAATTCCTATTATTGTCCAGCAAAGTGACTGACTCCCTCATTGAATTCCAGCCCAAGCAATTAAAATTATTAACTGTAGCATTATGGAATGAACATTTTCTTTGACTTTGAGAAAAAAACCCACCATTTATTAAACATCTCAAAAGTTGAAAATGCCTATTCCTATAGTTAAAAAAAGAAAAGTGTTTAAGTATATCAATGCAAGGAAAAGGAGGTGACAAAATTTTAATACCTCCATTATAGAATAGAATTAATTTCAAGAACCTAGTCCTTCGGACTCTAGGTTCAACAAAATTACATTTTTAGAAATAAACACACTCTCTCAGATAATTTTTCATAAATTACAGAAAAACAATTATAAAAATTTGAGAATATTAACACAGTGGATAATCTACCGAATGAAAAAAAAACCACAGAATGGCAAAGAAGAAAGAAAAAAAATAATAGTGTCACTCTCTCAGGTGTTACATTACATAGAGACAAATAATGATAACAATAATAAAATTGGGCAATATATATAACCAGTAGGCATGCATGCCGATACACTTTGTAACTCGCTTGAGGTGGACGGTTGGCCGGGGCACCAAAAATGACAACCCTCGTCACCTACCTCCATTGCACCAACCTCCACCCCAGTAAGCATTACTTTACTGATGGATTATTTAATGCTCAAATTTTGTCGGTATTTTATTATACAATTTATAATATTATTTTCAACAATTCTGTTTACGTAAAAGGTACAAGTACAATTTTCTCTGAAACTGCCGTTAGGGGTGAGCCTAATTTCCAGAGGTATTGTGTTCCAGATTGTGTTACAGATTATAATATGCATTCTTACGATTTGGATGAAAAGATTCCTCTCATATGCTGTTAAAGATAAATTACAGTATGACCAAGACATACACTGTTAAGCCATGGGAATTAACAGGTACTTTGTAAAGAGCTAAACTGGGCAACAGTAAGATAAATTCATGCTCATGAGATACCCCAACATTATTTGAGAGGTCCACTGACTCTGCAAAATGACCTATACTCTTCTTGCAGATACAATACTCTTCTTGCAGCAAAATTTCCAAATAGCAAGCTGTTTTTTCCAAGATCTGGTAAAATTTACATTTAAAAGCAAGGGAAAACTTCATTATTACAAAATTGTCCAAGTAGGAACAATATGACCTCTCAGTTCATTCTTTAATTGGTTGGTAATTAATGCCAAAATATTATATTTCATTTTTCTCACGGACTAATACCTAGTTTCTTAATCCCTAACCTAATGCATCCTGGTTTGTTGCTTAACTTTAAATGCAGAGAAAAATTGGACCAAAGGGTACCCCTAAACACCCACAAACCCATCTTTTACACTTTTGAGGGGGAAAAAGAAAAAGTATGAACTGTGAGAAAAGGTAAATCTTAATTTACAGGAAATTGAAGCAAAATCATAATAACCAAATGTTTCTTAATTTTATATACTTTGAATAGATTATACGTTAAATCAGTGGCTGCAGCTGGCTGGTGCAATTGGCAGGGAAAAATACTACTTAATTCTTCCTTAATATCAGGTTCACCACTCCAATAGAAAAAGGAT
Organism: Ceriagrion tenellum; assembly: GCA_963169105.1. Lineage (NCBI taxonomy): Eukaryota > Metazoa > Arthropoda > Insecta > Odonata > Coenagrionidae > Ceriagrion > Ceriagrion tenellum. The sequence goes on along the minus strand of OY720639.1, from coordinate 7,034,964 downwards.
TTTTGTGTTTTGACCCCAAGTTGTTACATTAAAGGCTTGCATATTTCCTTCAAAAGTACTAATTATCACCCATGCCTTTGCGTTGGCTACATAGGTTTTAGGCAAGGTCGTAATTTTTTTTCTTAATGTGCCCTTAAGTATTTTTTCTTAATGTGGTTTTATAGATTTCCCTAACAGGGCTTCGGTCTCTCTTGGCCATGTGCACTAGCTCCTAACAAAAAGTGTTTAGCTCCTACAAAAAAGCAAGCTTTGCTGTATTTGTCCCCATGGCAAGAATTCCCTTTGAAGTCTTGGGTCCTGTGTGGCCGTATATTACAAAAAAATTTGTCTTGCCCACAATAAAATTGTCTTCAACCTTTAAATGCAGAATGTGCTTGAATGGGCATGATCATTTTTTGAGAATTTTTACTCTAGGCGTTTTTCCATCCAGAGGTGAAAATTTTACTACAATCATAAAAATGCCTTCTTCATGGATTACCACATTTTTTTTATTTTTTAAATGGCCTCTTTTTTTAATTATTTGGTGTGAGAAATGATTATGAGCCATATTAAGATTTCTCGCAGCCCAACTTTGGGGTAAGTCAACTTTGGTCGCAACCTAAATATGCCAGGTATCTTTCAATCATTTATTTCATCATCGTTATTAAAGATCATTGTCAATAACTGTTAACTTTTTGCTTCTTGTTATTGGTGAAAGCTAGCCTAGCCCTTGCACACAGAAGTAGCATTATCTTTAATATTTACCTGCAATCTTACTTTCTTCCCATTAAAACACCTTCGAATGGGAGCAATAGTTCTATTAATGTAATCAGATTCTTACATAAGGGCAGCCTTTTTGGAGAGGTATAGAGTCCTCATAGGCCTCGCCCCTCGACAGTTGTGGGAGGTTTTGGGGAAAACCAACACCCTTCTCGTTCTCTTGGCTGCCAGGCACCAGCCGCATTTCCATGAACATATACAGCATAGGAAATTTGAGGGTAAGGCGCAGTCCTTTGATTCACCGTTATATTTCCCATCAACATTTAAGGTATATCAGGGTGTCCGCAAAAGTCACACTCAAAAATTCAAGCATAATTCCACGTTTTCGAGGCTAAATTTTTAAAAATTTCCAGGCTACATTATCGTGGTTTATATAAGAGCCAAAGTGACATTTTTCACGTTTTACAAATAATATGGATTTTCCTGGCTAAACACAACCTAATAAAAATATAGATATCAAATAAATATAAATAATGAAAAAATAAAAAGGGAAAAAAAACAAAGTAATAAATATATGTTGTTTTATTGACAATAAATCCACTCCTGGGCAAGCGATCACATTTTCGGGGTGGTGAGGTTGCCCACGTCGGAGTCGTCCTCCGAGCGACTGTCCTCCCCCTCCAGACACCTCACCCCCTCCGGACGTCTATCCCCTGGAGCCCTGCTAAATGGCTTCCGTATTCGGCCACGATCGGTCAGCAGCTTATTAGTCATTTCCCATGCCGTCTTTTTGACATAGAAATGGGTGGATAGCCCACACTCTAGTGGAGTTATCAGAAACCTGCGGCTGAGTACAGCTACACTCGACTACCTTCGCCGAGTACAGTCATACTCGAGCGGCCGTCCGAGAAATCGCCTCACTTCCCATTGATGCTCATAGCACTCCCAGCTATAGATTTGACTGAAGCTCGCTCCCGAGGTGTTTGCAGGTGTGATGGGTACACCGGCGTGTGTGCAAGACGCAAAAAAACAAATCCTCAATGAAATTTCCGATGGAAGGTGTATAGTGGAACATAAAGCAGGATCTAGCAAAGTATGGGAAATTTTTTTGACTTTGCACTTTGACTTTGCTTTGACGTAGCATACAACATTAGTACCATGCAAAGTGAAGACTATGTGCAGTGTCATGCGTGCAAAACACTATTAAAATACTCTTCGAGTACAACAAGCCTTTTGGTCCACAAGTGTAAATTTGCCGTTGACCTCGGAGCTTCTCTTGAAGTGCCAGCTTCAGTAAAATCCGAAATAACTGATGTGTTCTTTGGTGCAGCTTGGATATATGCTCATTTAACCCTCATATGGATTTACGAATTTAGTTACGTCGTTGGATTTACGGCGCCGCAGCGGCGCTGCGTTATATTTTGTCATTATCTTTGAAACTTGGCCTTTCTTAGCATGTTTTCTGATTGATAATGCTAGTGACTTCTATTATATTTATTTTTAACCGTGTTTTGCAAGATTTAACCCATTATTACAGAAGTTATAGCTAAAAATCTTTAACACTGCATTTTTTTCCGTTTGTTGTCGTGATACTCTCTTTTTTGGTCCCTTATACGGTTATTTTCAAATGAAGGTATTAATTTCATGTGTAATGGTTGTTTTAAATATTTTTTCTGATATGCAATGCTGGATAAACTGCGCTTTATCATTTACACATTGTTTTATTTTTTATGTATCCAAATACTAAAAATGAGGACCGAATAAAAGTCAAATGGGTCGATATAAAATAATGTTGCTTCACTACGTCCACCCACATGTTATGTGTTTGTAGTGTGCGCAGAAGCCTGAGTTCTTAAAGGTTTATAATTGAAAAAGGGTTGGTGGAGTGAGAAGAGACGAGTGATACCGTCGTGATTTTAAGGGCTATATTCTGACGATCAAGGCAAATGTAACGGACATTCAGGGAGTTTATATCCTGCAATTTCTAAAAAAAAGAAAGGATGAAAGTCAGATGGGTTATGAAATATGAGTAATGTGGGACAATCAGCGACGCATCAAAGAGTCCAGTGCTGCATTGGAGGGTGGGCTAGAAGAGTCGGTATTTTCGGCCTACAGCGGAGCCCATTCCCTCACTGAGGATGTCTTCATAGAGATGGACAGGTAAAAAAGATGCGGGGGAGTGCGGCAGATGAGTTTTTGCTTCTGGATTGGTGGGAAAGGACAAAATAATTATTTCTAAGAAATTTGGGTTGTAGGTGGTAAGAAAAAAGGAGCAGGAAATGGAAAAAACATGGAATACGATGGCGTGTTTTTTCCTCGGTCCGGCGCTGCGTGAGGGACTGATGGAAGGGGAACTACTGTTCTGGGGTGACCAAAATACCCTCATGCTGGGAGGACCCCCCTCACCTTTTCTTTTCGTAGCATTACACTGTCCCAAACATTGAGACCATCCGTACTTTCCCACTATGCTTCCTTATTTGTCATCCTCCGCCTACTTTCTTCCCCCCACAAAAACTGAATGAACTTCTCCTCATCTCCAACGACCCACCCGAACTAGACCTTCTCGGAATGAAGGGAGGGCCACCCCGGGGCGCTTTGCGATAAGACGCGTATTTCCTGTCCCTCACGCAGCGATGGAAGGATGAAGAAAGAGTAGCCTATTGTGTCTAATTGCCTCCTTGCACTCTCAACCTTTCTTCGCGATACGGATTTTCTACGCTTACCTGGCCTAACGATCCCGGTATTCCCTGATCCTTGGCAGTCGACCCTCCACCATGTATCTCCACCCCTTCACCTCAAAAAAACCTCCATGAAATTACCCACCTTTCTCCTCACTCAAACCTTCTTGTTGATAAACTTTGGAGGTCTAAAACCCCTGTGCATTTGAGTATACAAAGAAACGAGAAATATATTTACAAATTTTCACTGTGGTAATTCGTCTATGTATTTTTTCATCATGAAAATATTTTTACCATGTAAGTTCTGTCAATGCCAATCCATAGGTAAACAGTTACGTCCTGGGAAATAATATTATCGCCATCAATTTTGTGAAGACTATTGCAGCCGCAAAGGAATATTTTCGAATGAGAGGTACGAGACATAACACCAACCGTGCGATGTGTTCTTCACGGTGGTCAGTCAAACTTCTGAATAGTTGTCCCGAGCCTCAGCTACTCATTCAACGTGAAATTTCCACACGAAGGTAAAGAGGCGCTATTGCATGAATTCTGTAAATATATTGTCATTAAATTTTCTTAGGATTGCTTCTTGGTATAATTATATACATAGTAACCATGGAATGTCCCCAAAGTTGGCCATCTGCACAGCAGGTACGCGGACGCGGAGGAGGGACGCGGAGTGGAGAAGGTACCCTAACAAAATAATGCCAGAGGCCATGGAAAAAACACCCTTAGGCTAGCCATAAGTTTCTAAGTATTATTATTGCAAATAGAGGAAGTTTTGTCAATGAACATTATAAACAGGCAAAAATTATGATTATTAGATAAAAGACGAAGCAAAATTGGCAGAGAAAAATTTTCCCTTTGTTAAACAATTTAATTTTGTTTATAAAGTTTAAACATTTAAATATTATGACTGTTACTTTTTACGGGATTCATTCCGCGATGTATGTTTTTTTAAACAACATACATTGCGGAATGAATCCCGTAAAAAGTAACAGTCAACACTGCATCCGCGGAAGCCTACGAGCTAATTTAAATATTATGATTATAAATAGAAGATACCATTTCATACGAAACATAATAACTTTTAAATTAGTATTGAGAGTGCAATCCCTGACATTGCGACGAGGAAACTCTCGGCGCCGCAGCGTATTTAGTAAATCCAACGACGTGACTTTTTTCATTAGAGGCCAATAAAATGAAAACTATGCACACTATACATACAAAAATATATACTTAGCCTAAGAAAGCAGAAAAAGTAGACTACTGAAAGTTTCAGAATGATCCATGGGAATGGGAAATTTTAAAATCATTTTAAAAACCCCGAGCGCCGCTAAGGCGCAGAGAATCCATATGAGGGTTAATATCATAGCCGGGAAAGGATTTCGTGAGTTTGCACAAAAACTGATAGAAGTGGGAGCATCATGTGGTGAAGTTCAATCGCAGGATATCATACCAAGCCCGACAACAGTTTCACCGCGCATTACTGAAATTGCAGATGGTATAAGGGCTCAAGTGATTCCTGAAATTAAATCTGCAATGGAACACGGTAAGTGTGCCGCTACTTCTGATATGTGGTCAGATAGGATTAAAAAATTACATTATCTGACAATGACCACTCATCACTTATCCACAAAGTGGGAAATTATACACTGTGTACTCTTTACCCATGTTCCCTAACGTGTCAAAAACTGGTGAGAATACTCAACAGGAGATATTGAACATGACAGCTGAACTAGGAATATTTGAATTTGACTTGAGGAAAACAATATTTGTAACCAATCAGGGCTCAAACATGGTTAATGCCTTGAGCAATTATAAACAATTTCCATGTATGGCCCACATCTTAAATACGGTATTAAAACATACTTTTGATACGAATTTTTTAGAGAAAACGTCTCCTACTGTAATTGAGTGCATTAAAGCCACAAAATGTATCATCTCTTACATGAAAAAAACTGAATTGGTGATCCGACTCCAGCATACTTTAAACCAGGTGATAGAAACATGCTGGAACAGCCTTTGTATGCTTTTAAAATCTATTTATTTTCAGTAAGGTAAAGTGGAACAAGTGCTTCGCGAAAAATGCGAAGAACAAAAGCTCAGAAGTTATGACAATGAGTTGGTTGAGAAACTCATACCATTTTTGAGTCACTTTAAAGAGGCGACAGATCATTTGGAAAAAGACAAGGAAGCCACATTCCATCTTATCCTCCCATGGATTACAAAACTGAAAGCCCACTGCATGGACGCCGTAGACGATTGTGAGGTAGGTTCATGATGCCCAGTATAGTAATAAAGGGTCTATTTTGATTAAGATAGTTTGGTATTCTCTGCATATTCACCTTAAAATAACTATTCATTGCACAAATGCTTTGCAGGTGATGCATTCTATCAAGGAACGTGCATGCCATCTTCTAAATGAAAAAGCTGTAATGGATGATGAACATTACACCTCCACATTCTTGTGGCCTAAATATAGGTTATTGGTGGGTACCAGTGAGATCACCAAAGAAAGAGTACACGCTTTGGTGAGAAACATTTGCTCTGCGTTGAAGGGACCTACGAGTAAACCAGAAGAGAGCGATATAACCCCTCCATTGAGCAAAAAACCTTGTTCCTTTGAGCAATCGCTGCCCAAGGAAGAAGATACGGACAAAGTAGGCATGTATCTGATAATCGGAAGAGATGATCCACAGTGCAGCACAGCGTTAGAATGGTGGAAAAAGCGTTGAAAGTGAAAGATTTATTTCCATGCTTATCTAAAGAAGCAAGAAGATATTTGTTCATTCCAGCAACAAGCACATCAAGTGAAAGGGCATTTAGTAGAGCCGGTTGCATTATTAATGACATGCGAAACAGCATTAGTCCTGAGAACGTCAATGATTTACTATTTCTCAATACCAACATCAATTACCTTTCTCAATAGCAATACTTACTGTAGGTATATTTGTTTTACATACACTATAATGGTGTTATTATGTTATTTCCGTCTATATTATAACATAAACTTAAACTCTTAATCCTTTTTCAGGAAAATCAGCGAGTATCATGTTCGCTGCAGTCAACCCTTATTTTATTTTCAAGCCTTATATTCTGATTTTATAAATTGAGCCGTTGCAATTTTTATTTATCCACCATAAGTATGAGGTTGTGATCTACATGAATGTTTTTGCTTATAGCAATTTCAGTTTATTATTTATCAAGTTAAATATTTCCAGTCACTCAATTGACAGAGCTGAATAAATACAATACAAATATATCTTTGTTAATATGTCTTGCTATCCAATATATCTGGATAATGAAATTCGAACATTTTATCTCTAGTGCTTCTGTCTACAGCAATATGCTTGCTTTCAGCGAGAATTATCTCTCAATCGCCGGTACTTAGCAGTGTCTGGTATATGCAAAACTTGGATTGCTTACTGCACATATGTAACAATCTTCAGGCACTAATTTGCACATGGAAGAATCATTTTATTCCATGTGTTTCTTAGCTCTTTCATATAAGGGGAAAAATACATAAAGGTAAATTTAACATACATTAAAAAGTGGGCGATTGCAGATCCCTGCCTTTTCCATCACTTTCGAAGACTACAAACAAATTGGTACAGCCAATGGATACATGGACAATCTGACAAAGAAGGTCACTGAGATCTGGCTGAGAAAATGAAACTTCAACGGAGAGTATCTAGAATGTGTTTGTCAATGCCCAGAAATCAGTTACAAACAAAATCAAGAGGAGGAGGGAAAATGGTAAGCAATAATTCCCTCCAAACAGCCAATCTGTAATATCCTGACCTTTAATTCTCTTTAAAACGATGGGGGAGTTGGCATTCGAATGGTAAGAACCCGAAATTTTGACCTGGTTGAAAACCCGTGAACAATTTACTCGCTAAGTTGGCTGGGAAAGCACTATTTTTTGACAAATGTTAAATTAGAATGAATGACATTACTAGACATTTTAAACAGCTACAAAATCTTTAAATGATGGGTTCAATAAATTGAATGATGTGCGTGATAATTCCGTCACACAAAAGCCTTCATTATTTCTCATAACTCATCAGTTGATAGTAAACTCGGGGCAAGTGAGCGGCTGAGTAAAGCCAGACTTGATTTCCTCAGGACTCGAGTGTAGACTTTCGATTCCGCTGGCAACCGAGTGAAAGTCGTCAAGTGTGGAAGGCATTTTCGGGGTTCTACTGTCCCCCATTAGGGTGGCCAAAAAAATTTTTTTTAGAAAGCTGAGGGGGCGGATGCATTTTCCGGTGCAATTTCTTAAATAAACAGGCCATCGAATATTTCAGCTTGATTGCACAATATTTGACCCTGCCGAATCGCATTTCAACATTCCAGGCTCAAATTGCCCAATTTACAGAGGCAAATCTCCTGTTTTTCGGGAATCTACCACAGAAATAATAGTTAAACGAAAGAAAAACAATCCTTGATGATAAATGTTATTATTTTATGTGTTTCTTAATGTTTGGGAGCATGGTGGCCTAGTGGGGAGAGCGCTTTGCTACTGATCAGAGGGTCTCGGATTCAAATCCGGGTGAAGCCTTCAGACACCCTCAGACAAAAATTCGGCTTCTTTGACTGAGAATGCGAAGGCGAATTCAGGCGAGCAGAAGCTCACAAATTTTCCTCAGAATTAGGATGCATATTCAATCTTTGTTTTGAACCTCGTATTTCATGGAGTCAGTCGCCATGGATCAATTAGCCCCGTAGATATCAATGGCGTGGATGCCTTGCCGGAGCACCGCCGCATGCCGCAAAAAAATACACCACGATGCTGCCAGTGATGAATACTACAGCGTTTTATTGTCCAACGCACAGTTAACAAGGGTAAAAAGACACGAGACGCTGACGTTACAATGAGACTTACCAAGTTCAGGTCTTTGATTTACATATTAATACCAATGCCAAGTCCATGTACAGTTATGAAACAACATATATTTTATGGCTTTCGCGGTTGAATTAAAATATAAAATAAGGATTTGTTTGCCTTGAAATGATAATTTTTAAATTACCGTATTTACCAGAAATTCCCAAATAATTCACGGAAATTTCCCGGATCGGAAAATTCCTGAATAATTCCCGGTTTTCAAGGGTACGTGGACACCCTGTACATTATAACAGACCTACCTTCACACTGTTTTTTGTTGAGTGCACACTAGTGGCAGAGTTTGTCTGCCAAGGATTCGATTATCAATTTTAACTGCGAGATTTTTCATTAGCTTCTATGTTTAAGCTTGCTGAAGTAGGCATATGAATACGCCACTGGATAAAATGGCATTCAGCATAACACCCATGACACGAAGAAATTATACATAGAAGGATAAAAAATAATCGCTTAATTTATTTACTGTAGTAAAGTTTTGCAGAAAAGAACTATAGGTACAAATCATCCAAAAGAAAAGGGACTTGGTCATGAGTTAATGTTTCTTACTCGAATGTCAATGAGTGGTGAAACTGTTTGGCTTGGTACAAAATAATATTTCTTCCAAGGTCGTATATCCTGCAGGCAATATGAAAGAAACCACAAACAATGACCTGAGAAGGATTTTTAAATGAACTGAGTTCTTTCCTCTTTTTACCCATTATTGAGCGATTAAGAAATGGCGAGCAGAAGCACGGTCAGGCCAGCTACCGTCTTAACTGGGTAGATGTTAGAAACATTGATTAGAGTTGGATTGGTGAAGTGCTGTAATTGCAAGCGTAGGCATTTCGTGGGTGGCGGTTGAAACATTCGTTAGTGATCTGAGGTTCTATTTTCCTTGGTATCACTCTCCACAACCTCCAAATTTATATTCCATCTGTCCAAATAATCTCGCCATTTAGAACTGAAAACTTAGTACCGTAATTTTCCGTATATAGTACGCATTTTTTTCCGCGAAAATTCATCAGAAAAGTTGGGTGCATATTATACATGGTTACAAATGCGCACACATTTTTCACCGCGGAAATTCATCAAGTAACCGGATGTGTTTTATACATGGATACAAAAATGTATTTCAGATTATCACTTTTTATTGACTGACATTCACATTTAGCACAATATAATCAAAACTAAAAGTTTCCCTACAGGGTCGTTTCATCGCTGACACCTTGGAATTCAAAGTCACTATCATCACTAGATTCGAAAAGTTCGGGCAATACATTGACGTCACAAGCTGGATATACTAAGTCGCTGAAAATATCGTCTACTTCCTCATTGTCAACTTCACGGTCTTCGTCCAAACAAATATTTCCCCTTGTTGTTACAAAGTGTTATTTCTCCGGCAAACAGAACAGACGGCGAGGGAAAATTACGCCAAGGGAAATTGAGGAGAGAAAAAGAACACGCAACACTAGTATTTGCAACAATGTTGTGATCCAGTCAAAAGGTGCCTAGCATGGCGGCAGAGCACCGGTGGCAGAAATCAGCCAATGAGAACACGTACTTGGTCATGGCATCCGACTGATTGGCGGCGCTTACCTCGCATTCTGCCACTGTGAATATTCTCCCATAGCGGCAAGCAGACGAAACCCCGGTGTTTTGAAGTGCACAACAAAGATAGGAAGCCAGGTTACATAGAAAACCATGTGATGTGTAGCTATTTGCACATATTTCCATAGACACGCACGGAGGGGAAGGAAAGAACCTGTGACTGATAGAGCATCACAGAGGTGCGGAGGATGGTGCGCACTCACAGGCGCTAAGGCCATTCACTTGCTAGAGCTAAGGCTCTTCCCACTTGGGCGATGTTTTCTCGAGCGCTGAACAGCGGATGACCATTAATCGGCAAATGCTGTCCTCTCAAAATTAGATGCGTATTATACATGGGAAAATGAAAATTCTCATATTTTGCTCGTTAAAACTTGGGTGCATCTTATACTGGGTGCATATTATATACGGAAAATTATGGTATACTCAGAGATATGGAAAATGTCCCGGTCATGACCAATTTTCATCAAGCGATTAGTAATCGGAACGAAATAATATTTCTCCTCAATTTCATGTATCCAGCAGGCAATGTGGAAGAAACCACAAATAATGACCTGAGAAGGATTTTTTAATGGACTGACTGTGAGTCCTTTGCTCATTTTACCTATGATTGAACAATAAAGAAAGGGTGATTGAAAGCACGGTCAGGCCAGCTACCGTCTTCACTGTGTAGATGTTAGAAACAAATGCCTCTTTTAAACACCCATCCCAGTTGCACGCCCTCATTATCCACAGATTAAGGAAGCTAGTCTCAAACCAAATGCAGAACAAACAAAATGCATTGCTTTATATACATCTTCTAAACTGAGCAAATATTTTGCAAAGAAAATAATCGCCAACTAAAAACAATTTGCATAGGGAACTAAGAGGTGATAGTTATTTCACATTACCTTTTTGACATTTAGTTTATGACATAAAGACATTATTTCAAATGCTTTAGCGAATAACAACTATTAATAATTTTAAAATGTTTCCAAAGACCAGAGAAGCCAGGGGGGAAGGGGAAACATTTTTGGCGATTTATTGAAAATGTTCGACATTACGAAACTCTAAAATACAAAATGCCAATTTTTCGGCCCTGCCAACTTAGTATTATCGAGTTGCTACAGTATTATTATTATTAAATTCATTTAGCATTCAACTCGCTACATTAAATTCCCTTATATACTGTTTCATGGCATGAGCAAAGCAATATCATCACCATACCCACACACAAAGAATATTTAATTGTCATTCCCACAAATAGATAATTTATTAATGTAAAGTAACATCAATATGGAATACTATACCCAGACATTTCATATTCAAAATCATAGTAATCAAGTAAATCCAATGAATAATTGTAGCCTCTTCAGAACGTCTACACTCTACATGTAGGCCACTTCTGTAGCTAATATGATGCATCAATAATGCTGTAAATGTCTTATCTCCATCACCTGAGTTAAAATGCACATACTTACATTCAATAAACTGGTAAAATCGGCAATTTGAAGGATATTTGTGCATTAATGCAATCAACACTAATTTATTTTCATAGCACACAACTTCATCTTTCAATAACTTCATGCTCTTGCAGAAGCTACTCGCTATGTGCTTTAAATCTAGAGCACTAATTATTTTGCACAAATACACATTGCCAAGGTCACAATTCACATAAAATAATACAGGTAAGGAAAATGCAACATAAATTTAGTAATACAGGGGAGCCTCACTTTTATGACCCTGCCAGATATTGTATATAACTGGATTATTTTAGGTATGAACTGGATTATTTTAGGTTTGTGAGAGGTTGAACACAAACAATCTGGGGAATGTCTGGTGATAACTAATGCCAGTAGAGCGAAAATTCTAGTTACACTTTCACCTCTTTGTTTCACAAAGATTTCTCTTATTTCTGTGTTATTACTACTACATATTAAAAAAAACAAACTAGAAAATCATCAAATACCTGAGAGAAACACTGATCTTAAGATGAAGTATGCAATACTAATAATGTGCAATTTCAAAGGGCTTAACAGGGAGGAGGAGGAGGAGGAAAGTGATGTAGGGTGATTACTTACCTCTTCTCTCCTTGGTTATCAAGATAACTGCTCAGGTAAAACCCCTCCAATTCCCTGGAGAGCCGATATGAATACCTCAGAGCCAGGACATATACTCCCCCAGTCCTCCTTAATGGCTGACGCTTCTTATCACTGGTTGTTGATGGCGATGGTGTAGAAGTAACCTTCTTAGAACTCTCATCAGTGTGATTCTACAATTAAAAGAACCAAAAAGCATTCATGAATACTCAGTATTACAGGACTGATCAACAATCAACTCCAGATCATTAACAATTTTGAATGCTGAGCACCATCTCTTATTTCTTAATCATCAGGCATCCAATAAGGCATTTCAATGCTTGAATTTGGATCAAGGAGACTTCAGATATAACATGAATAACTCATCTTCCCTTTGCGTACCAGCATTACTTTTAAGCAGCCAGACATAGTCACACCCATACATGGTCGAGCATGCTCGGCAAGCATGTTGGTGAAAGTACATAGTTGGTTGCCTGTTTGGCGAGCATGCTCAACCGTGTGCAGGTTGAACGAGCCAAGTTGGCGCTTGGCTTCCTCGGCTCGGGGCTTGGTTGGGCGATCCCTTCAAGCACCAACCGCTCACACATTCCGCTCACACAACCGCTCGGACATGTCTGAACGTGTGTGGGTGACAGGCGAGCATGCTCGCCAGCATAACTATACATATGGATAGTTGACTCCACGCTTAAGTGTTGCCTAGACTTCTGCACGAAAAAAAAATGAAAAATTTTGTTGATTGTGGTTCCACCACTCACCACCACCATGCACGGCTCACAGCTGCAGAGTCTAAACTAAAGTTCGTCTGTTTGGACTCAATGGACATGTATGGGCAACGATGAGCATGTTGGGCTTGGAGTAGGGCTCGAGGTAATTTCTCCCAAGCCGAGCATGCTCGACCGTGTATGGGCTGCTTTAGTCTCACAACTCAAAATTCGAGTCAAGTTTTTATTATGATTTTTAAGTTGTTAGAAAAATGGTATGTCATATTTGCCCTAATTAAACCATGTTTTCCCCTTCCAGACTTCCAAAGGATATCATCTTAACATCAAAAGCAAAATCCTCTACTCCAATCGGATCACATAATATATCCAAACTCACCAGTCTAGATAATAGTAAAATTCTGTTCGCATTTAAGTTTTGTCAACATAATCTCTGTTTACCAAATGTTCGCATTACTATAGTTCTCGCAGAGTTTCTGTGCACTGGAGAGTTCCTCTAAGCCTAGCTGCCCATGGTAGATGAGCAGCGATTGGCTGCCGGCGTCCAATCCCGTAAACCGGTTCTTAGCTCAGTGCGCGCCACATACGAATACCGTAAGTGGCGACCCAAAAGAATCGGCGAAAACGAACGCTATGCCTTGCCGACTCGAGGGCCTTTAAAATAGAAATACTCTGGACTAGAAACTACTACATATAACGAGTCAAAACTTGCAGTGATTGCAATAGTCATCGCAGTGAGGTTAGAAAGTAATCCTCATCGGCGGAGGTCACTGTGCTTACACGATAAATAAACAAAACTTAAATCCTCTTTACCAACATTTTGAAAAATACAAATACAAAAATTGCGACTAATTATCATAACAACCAAAATTTTTATCGCTGGGAAAGAAACTATAAAACATCCGTAAACGTAGATCTAAGAAGAAAGCCTGTTACTCGAAAAATAGTAACGAAGTGAAAAATAACCGATTCATACATAATTTAATCATAAAATACCACAACATACCTCTTACGTTTTTGGTGGTTCATGTCTTAGTTTAAGCTGCAATTTTGATCCGGGAAGCCAGGTTCTCGCTGATCCGATCCTTGCATTTTTTCAATCTTCATCACTTGATTCAACGCTAAGGGGAATTACTACTTTGGGCACTTCATCACAGACAGATTCCTTTTTATAGTCTTCTTCCTGAATATTTTCTGCATGTTGAACACACTTTTTCCAATCCTCCTTCGTCACAGATGCTAGAGCTTCGTGCGTTAAACGCTCCACATCAACCATTTTAAATGTAGTGTTCCTCTCTGCCACGAACCTCTTGACTTGTGCCCATATTAATTCAATGGGATTATATTTGTAGTAGGGAGGCAGACGGACCACTAAATGGCCCATTGAAAGGGCTAAATCGTCCAACTGGTATGATGTCGTGATATTGTTTCTCACTACGAATTCTTTCACTTTCTGAAGCAGTTCTTTTACTGTGCTACTATCACTAAGTGGTTCCTTGTGATGTCGCAACCAGGATTGTATTTCCTTTTTCCGGCTTGATGTGTTTGGTATTTTTTCTAACACTTTGGAGTGGTAGCTCGCGTTATTCATGACAATCATGGACGGCCGGTCCAACCTCCTCAAAAGTTCCTCGAACCACCAGGTAAAACAATCCGCATTCATATCTTTATGGTAGTCAGACAAAGGATCTCTGCTGCCGGATCTAAAAACTAGACCCATATCACCAATAAATCCGAGCTCACTGGATCCTGCATGAGTCACAATTAATCATCCACCCTTCCCAGTTGGAACACGCATGCCACCTTCTCCCTCGGAGTTAACCCAGATGTGACGCCGGCAGTAATTTTGATTTACCCACGTTTCATCTAAATACACCGTTTGTTGGTATATAGGGTTCACACGGTGGGAGTGCAAGATTTTCAGGAATTTTAACCTGCATTCCCTTATATCATAGCGCTCCATCAATAGTTTTCTCCCATCATTACCCATCACATACATAAATCCCAGGCTGTTGAATATCTTCCTAAAAGAAGAGTCTGATCCATCGTATCCTGTCGCTTCTTGGAAAGCAATTCTCACTCTCTCCACTGTTGGGTAAATACCATTGTGGTACATATCCAGAAATATTCGACACACCAAATCCTCATCGAATTCGTCCATTTTACTTTTATTGGGAGGTGGCCCTCTCTTCTTCTTCTCCTCCTCCTTCCCCATGTTTTTCAACACGGTATAAACATAGCGGGTGGACACGCTACATGCCATTGCTGTTTTTTTGACAGCTTCGCCGTTTTCATAGCGAGAACATCCGGCGTTGACAGCCGCAAATTTACTCAGATGCACTTTACCACGGTTGGGGACGTTGAGGTCATTTTCACTTCCACACAAATAAACCGATGATGATCCGTGTGGACATAAATTGACTCCAAGGAACTCATAATGTTCGCTACTCGACACTTCATCTAAGCACAGTCTTTCACGATCTACTACAGAATTGTCACTCAGTGTATCTGGGAGAGTTGCCCTCGCCATTTCCTTGCAAAAGTAAAGGTAAACGCTAAATACACGTGCCCGTAACTCCGCAGAAAATTCCTTACGCATGGTAACACGAGGGATTGACACAGCAACACTGAAGACGAGATTCACTCTGAAGGTCTCAACGAACTGGCACCAGCAACGGTTTAGCCATAGAGAGTCTTTCAAGAGCCCAGAAAGCTCATTAACAAATTTCGTGGAAACCCCAAAAACTCTAGAATAAAGATCTGACCCCATGAGCGCACTTGTTTCCGATACTTGGGTCAGCGCGGATTATGTCCCTTTTACAAGGCACCTGCCGAGCGCCCCGCAGCTTTCCTTTCACGGTCATGTGCTGATATCTCAGGGGTTCGTGCTCACGGCTCTAGGGGATGTGTCACCTGCTAATGAGTTTTTCTCAGAATCTAAATTCTTACAGCTGCACGTGATTAAGGAGCAAAGCTGTTTCTTAGAAGAAGTTATTTAGGTGATGGAACTATGGCTCAAAATATCACCGATTCAGTAGAATTAGTCCATTTACACATTTTGGACTAAATCATTTTCTGAACGTCGTAGGATTTGGAAACGAGCTATTTTTCATTTTATTGCTGTTTCAACTATTTGGGCATATTTTCTAATAGAGGATTATCTGATAGCCAATTAAAATGGAGATAAAAAGCAGTTTATTGTCCTGAGTACAGTGACACTTCCCCGAACGCGGCTCTACAACGCAGATTTTAATTTATGCTGTTTCTAAATCGGCACCAATCTTCACAAAACACGGTAAGAAGCTTCAGTTTTACGCGGTTTACGTTGGAGGACATTTTCCCATTTTTTTCCTGGTATGATCGAGGCCTAATATAAATAAATGACCGATTTTAACAATTGATTTTAATTCATCACAAAGATTTCAATATTTTACTTCACGCAAGAATTGAGCCTCAACCTCCAGCACGGCAATAAATTATTTTTATGCTTTACTTATCTCGATGACATTTTCTTTTCGATGAAGAAATAAAGGAACTTCATCGCAATCAATCAGTATTTCGTCGCGATATTTACCATTTTAATCAGTATAAAGTATTTTATCGCAACCACTGGTGTTATACTGATTGTTTCGCGGAACAATGAATACAGGATTTGGTGTACCTATATGGTAGGTTATATGTACAAAGTACATTTCCACGCTAAGATTTACCTTCGTCACGACGTAAAGAAAATTGCAGAGGAGGCATCCAAAGGTATCTATCATTGGCCACCTCACATCCTCATTTTTGCTTACTTTATATTCGAGAAATATAGTGTATGCACAATCTTTCCCAAGATTCCCCCGTTCGCCTTACTCTCACTAGTATTCCAAGAAGGGATCCCGTTCTTCTACCAGGCCACGGCGAGCCGGCGAGGCGATCGTTTTCGCCGATTCTTTTGGGTCGCCACTTACGGTATTCATACGCGGCACGCACTGAGCTAAGAACCGGTTTACGGGATTGGACGCCGGCAGCCAATCGCTGCTCATCTACCATGGGCAGCTAGGCTTGGAGGAACTCTCCAGTGCACAGAAACTCTGCGAGAACTATAGTAACAACTTTTCTAAATTGGATTTTAGAGAGCATAAGTGTCATCGTGGCATGAGCTGCAACATTGCCGATGCATTGGATTCTGAGCAGTCAGCGTTTAGGCCATGTCAGAGTTTACTGCAGATTACATGGATCATTTCCATAGTGTTCACACCCATATGGCTACAATTAACATCAGTTGATTGTAATAAGCATTAATGCTGTCTTGCATTCTTATCCTCCGCATTACTGTCGCCATGAAAAATATCCTCGAGGGAGGGGTGGAGGGGTCAGAGATTCAGTCACAGGGAGGGGAAGCCAAACTGCTGGCATTCGGAAGAATTAGTCTAGTTGGCATTAAGAGTTCAGTAAGTGATGATGTTCTCTTTCTGCAACCAAGCAGTGGCAAGTGCCTAATAGAACAATGAGGGACAGCCATCAGTAGTGGTGCTGTTGTGCCGTGCCAAAAACGCAATACTCAGCATTTCATAATTCGTCGCTAGTCACCAGGTTGACCCAAGATCGTTCAATATCGATTGTATTCATCTTATGATATCAACAAATACATTAAATCGAATGGCCCAGGCTTGACTGACCCCGCACCATTCAACTCGTTTCACTTTTTGTGCACTGCCGCCATGTATTTTTTGTGGTGAAAAAACTCTGAGGAAATTCATGCATATCCATGGCCCCATGGTTACAATTGGCCTAAATTGAACAGAAAAGCGTTGATGCCATTGTGGTAAAAACTACAACATCGATGGTGCACTGAATTTAGAGGAACATTACAACCACCTCATAGTTAATTGCAGATTACACAGATCACTCCCGTAGTCATCACACCCTTAAGGTTACAATTGACCTTAATAAGATTGTAAAAAGCATTAACACCATTGTGGTAAAAATAGCAAACTGCATTGGATAGAGAACATGGTCAGGGACTCCACTGATTGGATAGATCAATCCAGTTATGACCACATCCTTATGATCATTACAAATTTTCATCATTTAAAGTTTATTGCACCATATTATTTGCCAATTCAAGCAACAGAAGTAGTCTGCCTGAAAATAAAGAGTAGCTTGATTTGTTGCATTACAATTTATAATTTGATATCAACTTTACAGGCATCTAGATAAGAAAGGAAGTTTATTTATAATAGTAATTTACTGACTCATTTGCTTTTCTTATTATTTCTCAAAATTGTGTTCATAGTACGATCTTTCCTCATGGGCAGTGGCGCCCAGTGCACAGTAGCGACTGGTTGTTACATTGTATGCCCGGCAAAAAATATTTCCCGAATGTTTCACTCAAAGTTCAATTATTACAAGCAGTGAGTGTACATTATAAAAATTGAAGCATTCCCAGAGGCAGTGCCCCCTCCTCCTATCCCAAGCGCCTCTCACCTTGGATCCTTTCTTCCTCTTCTTGGAGTTGGCCTTCTTCTTGGTCGTGCCGCCCTCCCCTCCGTTCCCGCCACCACTCTTCCCCCCCCCACTCCCTTCCCCCCCACTCCCCTGCTGATCCTCGGGTGTGTCGGCCAACAGGTGGGCACCCTCTGCCTCCTCCACCTCCACATAAACCTGCTGCAACGACGGGCATTCCAGGAATCGGGTGATATTCATCTGACGGCCATGACCATCCAGCATTGACTGCAGCACACCAAGGGGATGAATAAAGAATTTTTGGCCAGAGTCAATGACACATTTGTTTAAAAGACTTCACTTTGTAAAACAATAATGAATGAACAAACTTTTAAAAATTTGATATTAACAGGCTAATCTTTGAAAAATCTCACTCTGAATGAATGAACACGTAGTAGATTTCACAAAATAACCAGCTATATAGACAATTGACAACATCAGGTGAACAATACAGAACACACAGTCATCTACATCTAAATACTGTATAACATTGTGACTTACTTCATTCTTCTAGCAGGAGGTTATAGGAGATCATAGTAATTTCCGCCAGTTCTAAAGCCTGCCTTTTGAAGTGCTTCCTCAAAATTTAAGCAGCATTACTCTAAGTCATAGTGAAGTTCAAAGGTAATAACTATATAAACTTGTGTCAGAGGCACACCTTTTTTCCCAGAAATCGCAGCCGAAAATGAGGGTGCGCCTCTTACATGAATTTTTTACCTGTCTGCCTTTCTCTCAAGTGCCCCGAGAGCTGAGTGACCTTGGTGTTCAGTGTGAGACATCAAGAGGGAGGGGATCATTCGCTTGCTTGTTTAGGGGGGACAAAACGTCGCCAAAAACTTGACAAGGCAAGGGTGTGGGGTGCAATTGGGGGACAGCGATTGGCCACGTGACAAGTGCAAGCACCGGAATTTTCCAGCCTCCCTAACTCTCATTTTCTGTCATAGGACAAGAGTCAGAATGTCAGAGGGAGACCTGAGAAAAAACTGATGGATGCCTGAGGTGTGCAGTTGTTCTCAGAGAAGTGACTAAACCAATGGCAATAAACACCTTATGAGAAAGAAGTCATTTAATTCCAACTTATTCCTGCCCTCCTCAACAGCACCATAGTAGCGATACTTACAATTGTATATATAATGTAAAATTTTAAACTGATATGTATGTGAACGGCTAAATTTATTCGATAAATACAACAAAAATTGTACTCTGACTCACCATATATATATTCATATCTCGTATTCCTTTTTATGACTAAGTGAAGAGTGGGTTTCATCATGCATTTTTTACAAAATTTGAATCAAATTTGAGGAAATTTTTGTTACCCAACATAGAGTAGTGGCATCATCTGTGACATCACAACTTGGATGGCATGGGCATATACTCAAAGTCCTTATTAAGCGAAGTTCCCTTCCTTGTATATATCACACTCGACCACACATATTTTGGACTTGCAGAATACAAAAAATTTGATGCCAAAGTAAGCCTGCTTCACAGCAATGAACTGAGCCATCCCACTCTACCCTAGAAAAGTAGAAGACTTTCACCAATGGTAACATCCCTCTCAGGGGCATAAAGCACCTTGAACTTCCCCTCAAATTTCTGGTAAACCTACCAGATTTTGTTCAGTTTTGTGCTCAGGTGGGTTTGGGGATTGTAATCAGCATTATACACAAAATGCAGATGATGCTTAATTTTTACTTATCTCTGGTAGGAAACTGTCTGGCCGTTTCCATCCTTCAGTCAACAATAAATTTGCACAGGAGAGTTTTCAAGTATAGAGAATGCTTGACAATGAATGCTTGGCAATGCACCAAGAAATGCTTGAACCAATGAAAGAATGCTTGGCAATGCACCAAGGGGAATCATTACCAGGCATTGCTGACACTGTTAGGGATACTAGAATTTGCTCATCATCGGTGCTCAAGTTTTCTTGGGCGTGTCAGGGAAGTGGTTAAGAGCAATGTTACAAACTACTCTGAGTTATCTGGGAATTACACAGATCAATTCAGTAATGATGACACCCTTATGTTTATATTTTTTCTAAATAGAATGGTAAAATGTATGAACACCATCTTGCTAACATTTCCTCCATTTTCTGTTGCCATGAAATAAACTACAGGTGGGGACCTGTGACTGCTGCACAAGAGGTGAAGCCAAACTGCGAACATTCTTAAGGAAATGTCTACACAGCATTATGAGATCGGTAGATGATGATGATCTCACTATACACATACACAAAGTGAAAGGCTCCAATTGAAACAATGAGGATCTGTCAAGGCTATCAAAAAAATGCGATATGTAGCATTTAAAAATTCGTCACAAGTAACCAGCTCGACCTACTCCAACACCAATCTACATCATCAATCTTATTGAACATGCCTGAGTCGTCCACTAATTAGATAGATCAATTCAGTCACATTCATATCCTTGAAACATAGTGGCAAAGAAAAGAGCACATTACCCTGCAGCATTTATAATAAAAGTTACAATTAATATTTGCAGGAAAAATTCTAATTTTACCACTGGAAGATAATAATAATAACTTTTATTTGCCCAGCAGACTGTGTTACAAAGTTTGCACACAATATAAGGCACAACAGAGAATTTGGAATCCTGAAAGTAATGTTAGATGCTGGATACAAGATTCAAATAATATTTTCACATCTGCAACAAACACATGAAAATGTCTGCGTGTTTAACTGTTTACCACTGTGTGTTCTGAGTTTTTGGCATGTTTTATCTGGTAATAGGTGCAATTTCAGACCCTGTCTTCTACATGAAGAGAAAATATTGACAAGGGCTGCACTAATGATTTCACAGTATTAAATGCCCTTCCACTAAGAGGTCATGGTTTATAATGGGATTGGATTAGTGCATACATAATGACTGCTACAAGAGAGAATTTCTTTGATTAAGAGCAACAATTTGTCTCCTTCCTGCTGAGATCTTTTGAGCACCATATAGTAGTATTCATTCACAGTACAATGGGAAGGATCATGGATCCAGCAAGCGTCCATCCATGGTAGAGGGTCACTGAATACATTTCATAAGAAAAATGACAATCTTACCTTGTCAGTTATTGTCAAATTCTTGGAATGGAAGACTATGAAATTTGTATCCTCATCCACGGCAAACTCAATGGTCACCTGGCCTGGAAATAGATAATTCTTTTTTGAACAACAACCACTAAGTTCCAAATAGGCAAGCAGTGGCAACATATAAATGGTGATGCTGTTTAGTACAAAGGTGGAAAGTTGCAAATACAGGGGACATTCTGGACCTTGTCACTTCAACGATTCACAACTTTCCTGCTCTCATAACTTCCCAATAAAGGCTGACATCCTCAAAGTAGTGGACATGGTAAACTGAAAACCTTTAATATCTCCTCAAATTCTAGCAATGAGAGTATGAAAGGGTATAATCCAGAATTACCTTCCACATGCAGAAAAATGATTCAATAAATGAACGAGTCAGTCTCTCAGGATCATTTAGAAACTTAGGTAAACAGGTTTTTGCTTTGAAGAGAATGGTTTTTCAGATCTCCTTCTGTGTTTATCCATTTTTGATGGACAATATTTCACCAGCATTCTAGCTGACTTCTCCAGGTCCACTGAACTTCAGCAGACCATCCTTCAGCAGACCTGAAGAAGCCAGCTGGAATGCTGGCAAAATATTGTCCATCAAAAATGGATAAACACAGAAGGAGAGCCGAAAAACCATTCTCTTCATCAAAAAAAACTCAGCGAAAGCCTTCATGGAAAAGTTTTTGCTTTTCTCAAAACGGGTGAATAGTGGTTCCTGCAGTTTCACATTCTGAATCAACTACAAAGGTGTATCTCACCTTACATCATAAATCTGTCCAAGTTCATTTCCAAGAGTCTCGACTTTAGGGGATTCTTCCATCACATTCAGCCTTCACTTGTAAAGCATTTCACAAAATGTAGTAATGCAAGATTCGATAGAGCGAAACCACTTTACATACCCAAACTTCAGATCGTATTTGATATAGTGAAATAAAAAGTTTGAATTTTTTTGGTTTGCCAAAAAGCTGGATTTTGACCATCATTTCTTCATGCTACAAAAGTCCAAAGATAAGCCCCCATTACTGGAAAAAAATGAATGCCTAAATTGTGGGAGTCTGTGATATTATGGTGCATGAGGACTGAAAATCGTTCAGAAATTCCATAGAATGGATCAAAATAACTGAGATATACAGGCAAAATTGGACAAATATTACTCATATCAATTACGAATCAATGAAAAAACTTGATACACTCCACTTGTATGATTTTATTGACAAAACCCATATATTAAAATTATGCTCCATCTTCACCCTAAGATGACTCATAAAGTATCAAAACCCAGGTCATGTCAATAAAACCATACAAGTAGAAATAAGCTATGAAAAAATCATTTTACTTGACCGGGATTCAAACCTGGATCTCCCAATTGCCGGTCAGGTGTGTTGGCCAGTTACACCACCAAGCCATCTTCCTTCAAGGCGAATTTCGAGGTTTATGCGAACTAATCGCCCCCCTCGAAATTCGCTTTGAAGGAAGATGGCTTGGTGGTGTAACTGGCCAACACACCTGACCGGCAATTGGAAGATCCGGGTTCGAATCCCGGTCAAGTCAAATGATTTTTTCATAGCGAATTTCAACCCTGGTGTATATGCACCCTTGCGAGTGACTTCGTACCATATCATTTGTTACACGCAAAGTTTGGAAATTTGTCAATTTCGTCGTTTAAATAACAACAATATTGGGTTTATCCACCGCGACAGTGGCTTTCTAAACACGACTTCGTCTCATGTGCTACAATGTAGACTTGAGGCCTGAACATCTAGTTCGCATAAACCCCCCTCGAAATTCGCCTTGAAGGAAGATGGCTTGGTGGTGTAACTGGCCAACACACCTGACCGGCAATTGGGAGACCTGGGTTCGAATCCTGGTCAAGTCATATGATTTTTTCATAGCGAATTTCAACCCTGGTGTATATGCACCCGTGCGAGTGACTTCGTACCATATCATTTGTTACATGCAATGTTTGGAAACATACGAGTAGAATTAACCAAGATATTTTATTCATCCATGATGGATAACTTCCACTTAGTAAAGCCTACAACTGTTTCCTTTGTATTAGGTAATTTAGTCTAAGTTTTCACTATTTATCAGAAGTTTATAAAAATTAATTAATCTTTTTCACAGAGATTTTGTAATAGCCACATGGCACTTTTGTAAACACCATACATAACCTGCAGTCATATGTATTTTCCACACCACCAAAACAAGTGAGGAACCCATCGAAAACAGACAAATTATTTTGCACATGTATTCAGCGATTGCTCAAATAATTTGCAAACATTTTTATTACCTCATAAACTTCCTTCATGACCATAATGTTACGGCCCAATATAGGAGTGGAAAAGCATAATGCAACCAACAAATCCAATTACATCAGGAATATTTTCCCTCAGATCAGCGGCCTGTTTCTCAGAGCTACTAGTCTGCAAGTCACAAGTCTACGTCACTAGGTAGATGTGTAACTCAGAGAAGCCAAACAGAAGACTTGTAACTAGTCCAAACAAACGGTGGATGTAATGAAGACCATATATAACTTGTATTTTCATGCTTACGATATATTTCGAGGGTGTACCTTGCAATATTTCTTATCCAAAAGTTGGTGCCACGTTTTTGGGTTAATACATATGATTGAATATATGTATGCTGAAACATATTTTAATTCCGTAACTTACCTTAAAAGATCCCAAGTAAAGATGAGTTCATGGGGAACCCTAACATCATACAATAATATAGTTTATTTCGCTGCACTTCTTGTAGGATGAGCTCAAAATGGTAATTATTTATAAATCCTGCATGTCAAGAGATAGGGTTGAGATGGTTTTATCTTCATTGAACTACTATTTATGGCTTGATAATGTCATTTTATAACAAAAATTTATGATAGTGTACTGTATGTAAGAAATTTTTCAGCTCCGAGGTGGTAAGTTTTTTTAGGACAGGAGTATACATAAGCTTGGGAGGTAATCATTGGTTGTGACATCAGTGAAAATCAACATTGTAAAAAGGAAATTCCACACAAGCATACAAGAATGAGTCGACATTATATCGACAAGGTGTAAACTCATGCTAACTCTCAAAATTTAGATTCTAATTTACTGCTGAATGTTATTTTTTTGTACATGAGAAGTTGCAACTGTGACTGTTTAAGCAATGCAAATTGTTTTTTTATAGAAATGCAACAAACATCATACTTATTGAAATGTTGGTCCTGAAGGAATATTTTTTTCCACCTTGGAACAGATTCCCCTTCCATCAGGCTAATGCCTCCTCCGACACAGAATTGCACAACTTGGCATAGTCACAGAATGTAACCCCCATATTTTCAGAAAGTTTTACTCCTTCAATTTCACAGGATCTAAGCTACAATAACAAAGGGTGAGGAGGTTTATCTGTAAACATTACAAAAGAAGCATCATCACTCATGATCACAGAAAATCATCTCGGATCTTCCACTGGTTCCGTAGCTACATCATACCAACTGGCTTTTTCAGCTCGGCCTCTCCTGAGGAAAATGTTTCAGACAAGAGTTGAAATATTCACTGACATGGCAAGCAGCCTCTGACCAGGTGGAGGGCCCTGAAAGACTTCCTACATGATGCTAAAAAGCAATTAGCCAAGATATAGAGACGTTCATATGCTTTTGCAGGAGTGGGCCTGCTGTTTTTCTCTTTTTACTCATGCCCTGGACAGCCGTAGAGTTCTCTGCTGTCACAAATGGGAAGATGACAGGAGTGGTAAAAAAATCCAGTCTTACCCATTCTTGGGCCAGCCAAGCAGAGAGGGGAGTAGGCTTTACACTTTCCTGCAGGAGAAGTACGCTCCCTATCTATACCTGGTATTAAGCTTAGGATGGTTTGTTCTGATTAGGTCTCCTTCACTTAAGTTAGGCTACCTTGTTCTTTTCCTTTATGTAATTCCTTTGTTGCCCCTCTTCCTTCGTTCCTCCCCCTTACAGTCCTCGGTGATGATTGTGTGTTCCCACCATCGAGTGTATGGTCCGCACTTATTCTAAGAGAACACCAAAACCTGTTCAAAGGGTCTTCCTTTGGGCTCCTCCTCCCATTATACCCTAATTTCCTAGCCCCTTCCAAAAGAGAGCGGAAGACTCCTTACCACTATAATTGCACTGGTGTCTATCACCCCGCCTTCTGGAACTCACGGCCTGAGCTACTACTGGCCGGAAAAAGTCATAATATCAGAACATATCTCACCACTTCTGACAGTAAAACATTAATCCTTTGCATCCTGTTAAATTAAAACTGATGACTGACTGCCCAAAGTTCTAGTATACTTATAAGATAGCAGGGTCATCAAATAGTTTTGAAAGGGATAGTGCAGGTAACTAGAACACTAATGTCCTCATTCAACCATGAAAAACTTTATTAAGAGAGAAAAGAAATATCCTCATAAAAGGGCAACTTAGTAAAGTCGGCTTCTGAAAAATTTCGAGGATAACAAGACTAACCACGGAATTACCTGTATCCTCAAAATTTATCATAAAAAGTGAACACCTCATCATGTTCCAGTTTGGCTTTAATCTCTACGACTGGCAATAGACATGCACTTTGGACTGCTTCATAACATTAATGCCCAGCAGTCTTCAACATCTTGCTTCTTAAACACCCAAAATATCCATAGGGGAGGAAAATGCTTTGGTAGCCTAACTTAATACAGCAATTAGCACGAAAACAACCAATACCCCGGTTAAGGTGAATGATTTTCCCTCTGTTGATTGAGCACAAAGTAAGCCTCACTTGAGGGAAACCTTAATACCACAGCTCTTTTAGGGCCTTACAATAGTCCTCTCTCTCAGGACTAGGGTATGGAACTTTCAGAATAAATGACACCCCCCTGGTGTTGCCACTCTTCTGGTATTCTCCCAGACTTTGGCCCATTTGGCACATTCCTCTCAGTAAGATGTTAACATTAAGTGGACTTTGGGAATGTAGCAAGAATAAAGATGGGAAGAGAGTAGAAAATGAAATGTTGGAATCCAAAGAGCGGCTTCAGTTATACACCTCGCCAATTGAGGAAAATTTACCAAAATGTCCTTTCCTGAGTTAGAAATCTCCCGAAAGGAATGAGTCGAGAGGTGGCAACCCTAAACATTCCCACGACTCCTAGTTGAAGAGAGAGGTTGATGAGGTTGAACCAGACTTACCCTTGACATGCAGCGTGGTGAGATTGGGGTGGATGGTGATGTTGTAGCGGATGGGGTGCAGAGTGTGCGGCAGCCTCAGATTGGACCATGGACATGGTTCACCAGTTGGTGTGGTGGGCGTGGTTGTCGAGGGCCCTGCACCCTGCAGTGATCCATTGCCCTCACTGGTTATGCACGGGCACTCTGGAAGGAAGAAAAGAGATATACATGCGAGAAGAATTAAAAGAGCCCCTAACTATGAAAGATTGAGAAGAACCACAAAAATCCAAGAAATGCAAAAATTATAGGCCACAGAGGAAAATGAAAAGAGATAACAACACTTGCATGATGTTAAATAACCCCTCTTGAGCATTATTTTAGCTCTGACACCAGGCACCATTTTTGTTTCCACACCACTAACTGCATAATAATATATACATATCAAATTAAGTCAAATTAAAATAAACAACATTGGTTATTATCAACATCCTCATTTCGCTTCAAGGACAAGATTAATGACTTATTTAAACAGCCAGCAGATCCTATTTGGAAACAGAAGAATGTTGAGGTAGCGAATCATTTTGTAATTTAAAATATGTTATTATGTACATTGATGTTGGGAACCGATGAAAATCCTATGTTTGAATGCGTAAATATCTTGCTGTAGCATAAAATTTCATATAATGTTATAGCATAAAGCTATTGTGGCACTACTAGATGCCACTATTTTGTTGTTATATAATAGGGATTAATTCCCAGATCCTGAGTAGTGAGGCACCAGGAATACCTCTTCATTCAAATCTACATGCAATATTTACTTAAATTGAATTTAGGAAGGGAACACTTTGAAGCCATTGAATGCAATGAAAGTTTGAAAAAAAAACAATATAACCAGGGGTATTTGTGACAAGTAAATCAAATTTTGGAATTTAAGACAATGTATCTCTTAAACAGGATCCCTTGTATTGTTTATAAAGAAGCATATTAAGGGAAAACACTGGTCCATTGCTGAGGGAAATATGATGAAGCCGTAAATTTGGACATACACCACACAAATCACAGCCTCAATCCAGCAAAAATATGCATAAACAATGCCTTCTGAGAAGTGATTCATGTATCATGACGATGGAAGCTTCTCTAATGTACACACCACTCAGGGGCGGTCTGGCTAGGTCAGCAGGTCGGCTTAGGGGGGCCCCCGACAGGGGGTGTCAATAATACTAGCAAGGAAAGAAGCTAATCTAACATCGCGCCTCAAAACAGCTGACTCAGTCGACAGCTAATTGCTTTCCAGCCAGACTATATCAATTGTGAGTAGTTGAAAAGTAAAGTTTATCGTACTTGGATTGCTACGCTCCTCATAAAAATTTCACTGCAGGGCCCCAATATAGTTAAAATTACTATTTTTAAAAATAAAGAAATCTACTTGTGGTCTACGCTCTCAATTTTTATATAACATATGTGGTTAAAGAAATTACGGTTTCTGTTTTTATGGAAAAGTAAAGAAAAATTTTGGAATAGGTAAAGAAAAGCAGTGGCTATCACCCATATGCAAGATTTTCTTGTTTGAAATAAAGAGGTGTACTGTTCTGTGGATTCCGAAAATTACCTTCAAATTCCTAATCACCTCGAGTTTTTCCACAAATCACGAAAACGTGAAAATTATAAAAGGCCATTTTTTAAAGTGAAATCTTTATAGCGGGTAAAAATGTTCTCTACATAGACATAATTTGTTTAAGATTTTTTATATATTAGTAAAATTAAATAGTTAAAAAACTATTTCCAAAAAGGATGTCGTCAAGGTTTCCTACGTGCTCAAATGCGGAGAATGAGTGCGAAGTACACTAGCAAAGCAAGAAAAAATTTCTTTCTTATGTTTTTAAAAAATAAAATAGGAATGAATTGGAAAACTTTTCAGAATATTTTGAAAAAAAAACATTCAAAAGTCCGTATCACGTAACATTTTTTCATAAATCGTGATAATTAAAAAATAAAATATTTTTAGTGGCATTACATGGAAGCAGTAGTAATAAGAGAACTTCCTCCACAGGGATCAATCAATTTATAAGGAATAGACACACATAAATACGTAGTCAATGATGAAAATGTTACTATGTATTTTTATGTAAGATTGCGGCGCTGGAATCCTATAATTTGCTTGGCGGCAATGGGAGCGTCTAGGCTCATTTTCTTCATGATCATTTAATCTGATGAATTATAAATAAAATTGTATCAATGTCATTATTTCCTATATATATGTCTTAAATTATGCATATTCTGTATTTACAGTATTAATTTCGAAATGCGCAGAAAAATCAATTCCAATTCATTACTTTATACCATATATTTACGCCATAAATAAGTGTCATTCCGCATTTGCGCATGGGGAAAATCGTGACTTCATGAGGATAAGATATTATACTTACCTATTAGCTATGTAATTGCATGAATCAATCCTTAAATATTCATTCTGTCCCCCAAGAACATTTTCTCAAGTTATGAACATTTATACTATGCATTGACATTAACAAATGGATTTTTTTAAGTTTTCCTGAATTGCAAAGAATTGGACGTGATACAGAAATTTAAAGGTTATTTTCGGATTCTGAGAAGCAAATTTATTCCGAAACCCCCTTTTCTTCAAAATAAGAGAAGAAAGTCGAAAATTTGCTAATTAGTGTTTTCTACATAAATTACGGACTAAAGAGGGTCAAAACTATAGTAAAAACTCCTTGGTGAGTTAGAAAAACTGCTGTTTTCATCATTCCGTTCGTGGCTCGCATTCCCCTTGCCAAGAGTGGGGTTTCAACGTCAAGCATTATTGCTCGCTCGTTTGATGGAGCTAATAAAATGAGAGGTTGTTACAACAGCCTACAAGTCCACCTTAAAAGAGAAAATCCTGATTTTATTTACACCCACTGTATGGGGCATATATTACATTTGGTGGTAGCCGATTCAACTGTAAATTTGGTGCAAGCAGAAAACTTATTTGATTTATTAGAAGAATCAGCTGTTTTCCTATGCTCGTCCTTCAAGAGAATGTCATTGTGGGAGATGGAAACTGGAAGGAAACACCATGCTCATGATAAACTCTGCAGAATCCAAAAGATTGGTGCTACAAGGTGGTGGAGTAAGCATAGGGAAATTTCATCAGTGGTTGATGAAGAATATCTAAAATTAAATGGTTACTCAGGGAAATAATCCAATCTAATCAGTGTTGTGGAGTATATCCACTGGAAATTTTGACTGCAAATGAAAATTCACGGCAATAAATTTTGTAAGCCAACGGACAGCATTTAAAAACATTTTTGTCTTTTGTTTTTTTGGATATAGTTTTTGTTACCTCTCTTGTGTCTAAGTACCTTCAGAGTAAGAATATAGACTACGCTTATGGCCTGGATTATGGTGGATTGTCTCTTGCAGCAACTCAATTCTAAAAGATGTGATGAGCACTTTGAATTCCTTTACAAAAGAATGAAAAACTATGCTGGAAGAATGAGAAGTGATCTAGATGACTCTAATGACGTGGAAATGGAATTGGATTTGAAAACACAAAGGACTACAAGAAAGAAAATATGTCAGGAGAAAAAGCCAAAGAAGAAGCACCTGAAATTGCTGCAACTCCAGAGCAAGTATTGAAGACAGATTCGTACTAAATCAAGACATTATAAATGATTGCTCTTGGATTGATCCTAAATAATTTCCCGAAATAGCAAATGTAGATACTTTTCCTCCCAAGATTGTGTGTGCTATTCCAAATTTGTGTAAAGTAGAAAGAAGTTCTTTACTTATAGAACTGAGACAGTTAGCAGATCAGCACGTTTTCCAGGATGATAATTCAAAAAATATTTTTTTCCAACTAACTGCCGTCTTTAATTTATTTTTGGTAATCATTTAGTATTTACAGAATAAACATCATTATTATTTATAATACAATATTGGTTTGGTGAATCGGCAATTTTTCAGGACGACGAGTTTGCTACAAAAACAGAAATTCAGGGAATCAGAATCAAGTGCTATTGAAATTTATTTTCTTCTTCAATTATTTATACTAATGTCTGCTTTTTTACTGCAATCTGTGACAAAATGTGCAGTAAGAACAGTTGTTATAATCAATTTAATTATTATACCTAGTTGCAGAATTATTTATTAGTGCCCTTTCTACCTGATGTACATGAAGAATTAGGTTTTCAAGGATTTCATAATAAACATAACGTCCAAGTTTTGATAAAAATTCCTCCTTTACGCCAGGCCCCCAATTACAAGTAGGCTATTGGGCCTGCACTTCAAAAAAATATTCTGATGTCCCAGTATTGTGGTGCGGGCGCATAATAAAATAATAATAATTTTTGTGGATGTTTAATACGATTGTGGACACAGTTGATTGATACATACTAATTCGGAAAACTCAAATAGCGGCGGCAAGAGAGAGGGAGTGGCGTATGTGCCACAACTTGCGAGATCGTTTTGCTATTTGAACTGTCTCCACTCACTCAACGCACTGCTACTTACGCCCACTCGATTCATTTTTTACACTTATTAGTTGAATAGTCTCCATATTCTGTAATTATAAATAGTTCAATTAATTTATCTAGGAAACAGTAGACGCGCCGGTATTTGGAAACCAGTTTATCGCGCTGCCTCTTACAGACCCATATTAAATATATATAAATACATACAAATAGATATATTATGTATCTGTTTTATTCGGCAATGAAACAAACATATTTTGTTTGCGAGTTCTTCTGGTGCCCAAAGAGCATGGATAATAGCGCTTCCGTTCTTGCAACATTAGCCCCCCAAATGTACCCACCCATACATTTTTCTAGCTACGGCCTTGCCATTCACCAATAAAATAAGGGGCCCCAAATTTGTTTCCAGCCGAGGGCCCCCGACGATGCCAGACCGCCCCTGACACCACTTATCGCCAAAACATTTCTCTCTCAAAACCAAAATGACTGTCTTTCAGATGCAATGCAGTCCATTTTTTCTTTACGACTACCTGTGAGGAAAAATACTTTGATCACTGATGATTTCCACCATGGATAAAATTGACTTCGTTACTTGATGCAATATCAAAAATAAGGCAATTTCGGCTCTTTGTTAAAAAAAGCACGCATTTAAAGCATAATGCTCATATTTGTATTAGATGAAGAACCATTTTCCAAAACCTTGCTTTGAATGGCTATTTACTTAACCCTTAAAAGAGCACTTAATTAACCCTTGGAAAGCTTCAATCATACGATTTATGTGACTGAAAAAGTAAAATCCTTCAACTGTACATTGATAACTGTGTTCTCCTCCCATTTGAAAATCATCTTAATACATTCATGCCATGCAACTTAAACATAATTTTATTTGAAAACATCATAAAATCACCTCACTAGTTATTAATTTCAATTAATATCCCACAAATTTACCACAAATTAAAAAAATAAATAAGTTTGGGCAAAAAGCTATCATTCACAAAAAAACAATTACTTAGTAGATCTCTCAAACAAAAGGTTGCATGACTTTCACACTTGGGTATTTGGTACTTAAAGGAAAGGTCTATTATGTCCATGTGACATAATTTGACAATAGCACTAATAGAGCACAGGGTATTTTTTCACAAAAATGAAGCATAAGTCCAAGAGAAACCTGCCAAACTCAAAGTCTTTTACCATTGAATACCAAACTTAGTATTTTTCACTCAGAAAAAACTTACCATTCTGGGGCCCTGCATAAGCAATGATGAGTGAGATTGTGAAGAGCGATGCAAACACAATAGTGGCGATTGCAAGAGCCCTCTTCTGCGAGCACACGGCAACACTCCCAACAATGCCGACACTGTTCCCCTCCCCTCCACCATGGCTGTACAGTCCTCGCTTGTTGTGGAGGCCACCCGACTGACTCTCGCCTTTTTTTGTTTACAATACATGAATACATATTAGTACAACAAATGAGAACCAACACCCTGAAAGTTGATCATAACATCTAATTTAAGACTTTTTTTCACTCACTATCAATTTCTTAAATACTGACACAAATAAGAAATTAATGAGGTGCTTTGACATTCTTGGCTTTAAACGTACTGATTGTGAGCACTAATGATATGTCAGCTTCAAATCTCAGAGGCAAAATGAGCCATGGACACTCGCGTCAGTGAAATAAAAAACATAACCCCACTCGTACAATCTTAAGCTGAACATTACATGAACTTATTGTGCGTTATATCTCTCAGGGTCATGTATCTCTCAGGGTCATGTATCCCTGAACATAATCTCAATATGGAAATAGCTACCATAATCCATATTTTTACTAATTTCATAGCCAAAGAGAAACTTAAATCATGCATGATGCGGATATTATATCAAGGCATTACTTACACATGCACTTACTTTACTTAAGGTGAGTAATGTACGGTTAAGTAAACAGATAATAGCTTACAGTTGCCCCTAAATAATAATAAAAAAATAACATACACAACTATATGGAGACCCCCTGTCATGCTTCCTCGGAAAAAATATTTTGAAGAAAGCGAAAACACGAACACGATTCGCAGTAACAGCTTCGTGACCTCTTTGTCTGAAATTATAATGCCACATCAACACTATAAAACAAGTACACATTAAAAAAATCATAAGAATAAAAATAACTAAATAAATACAAAAAACAATACAGCTAATGTTTACAAAAATTCTTATTACGTACTGGGCAATAACGTAATAAATAAGTCACAATGCATTCAAAATGATTCAGCAAGGGCAACTCCCATGATCTTACTAATCTACTCAGGGTAGGTGACTTTATATTGAGCAAAATGATAAAAGAAACATAAAAAATAAGAATCCATCGATATTTATAGGCAAATCAGGAGACGGGAGACGCGATAATGCACAAGTATGGGATACCTGTCAAGAAGGCAACATCGTCCACTTCCTGGTCACTCATCACTTCACGCCGCCGGTAGACAACGGCCTCGACGTCGTGTGCGCTGGACACAACGGACACCTTGACCAGGGGGTCTCTCACACAACTTTCGTACGCCACACTATCTACCGCCTAATGTCAACTCAACGGAGAGCCGACGATACGTAGTACTAACGTTTTTCTGACTTTTATAGTTCGTCAATAACGGACGTATGATAACAACACTCGCCGACGCTTCAAGGGTTTGTACTTGGACGATAATCAAAAGGATGTGAATTACATTAACAAAAAATTACTTCGATCAAGGTACGGACGAATTACGAGTGGGACAGAGAGGAATAGAGAGGACGCAATGGAGTTTACAAACTTTGGAATTCGCACCGATTTACAATAAATCTCTTAAAATTAGATTGAATGGCATTGTTACAAAAATAACGGTAGTAAACTGATATCAGTGAGCCTTAATTCGTAATGCACAGCCGTTTTGACAGACGAAACAATCTTTGTATATGTGATTACAACGCCCACAAACGGTACCTATGGTACCTATATCGAAAAAAGAAAAACAACATAGGAGCGATCAGCGGACATGTACGCGGTATGAGAAACATGCTTCCATTCTACCTAAAATATTACTGAACGGTTGAGACGTTGACATCTTCAACAGAAAGGTAACAATAAGTAAATATTTCCTATCTTTCCCAAAAACAGCACTTTGATAAATAGGATTAATGAATACAGCCAAGCTATTGATTGATGCTCGAGAATAGGTATGTACGACAGCTCAAACTCAAATTTTACTGCGTAGTGAAACCTCAAACTAGAATGCACAACGTAGTCAGTATTTACTTAACACATGCGTCAGAGGGAATTTACGAATAACACTACACACCAGTAGACGGGCATTATGTCACTGCGTCTTACTTCTCTGGCATGATGAGGCCAATAATCTTACACCCACATCTTCCATCCATAGGTAACATCTCGTAATCGACAATTTAAAGCACTAAGAAAAGAATACACATTTCTATGTAGAATTCGTTCATTGAGTCATTTCCGTAAACACAGGGTCGACGCACCAACGCACACTTGGACGGTTTTCGACACCTCCGGTTTGTATCAGAGAAGTTTCCCTGTTTGTATGACAGCGTCACAGGAGTAATGGATTGCGAAAGGAGAGGGTTAAATTGCTGGACATACCTGCCCCAGCTGAAGACATTCCATTCTGTGCGTACTTTCCGAGCGGCTCCAAGCGTATGGCATCACCAGCACCCTGCCCGTGTCGTGGACCTTGTGGCATTGTTGGGTCTCTGCGGCCAGAAGATTTCCGGCGAAGGCAGCCGTTGGACTCTCTTCTTGGATAGTGATTGCTGCACAGTATCCGCTCGTTCCGGAGGTAAATATTTGTGTGAAACTCTAGGCTTCAACTTAAACTGTACACGCTCTTACGGATATTATTGCCGTGCTTAAATTACATAGTGCGATGTGAGTGATTCAGGACATCGCTTCACCTTCACGAAAGCTTGGGGTTTTGAGGTAAGGCAAATGTGCACATTGGAGCTTGCTATCATTGCGAAGCAAATAATAACCTTGCAGCCAGGTACACGTTCGCGGGAAACGGCCAGCTGAACTGGCACACGTCTGATGACGGTACAAACCCATCTCCATGGTGACAAAGGCCAGTAGCTATGTAAATAGTCTAGATCCTACAAAGTCCGGGACTTTCTCTAAGTAATGCATGCCCGAAATCACTTCATCGATTATTTCTTGCAACATGGTAGGCAGTTCACTAATCCAAAACTACCTTTACTCTAAATTCACTACGTCTACTTACACTACACTATATTTGTAAATATACATGTGACAGCCATAAAACTAACAAACTTCGAAACTCAGGCAATACACAGGGGGTGACTAGGGCTTAAAAACGCATTCCCGGATCGCATTCTTACTGGTGACAACAACCAGAGGTGCTTCAGTTTTCGCTACTAGAAGTCTAAAACATAAAAATGTTTGGAGGCAAAGCTATTCAAAGTGCACTGGAGCGCATTTTAAGTTCAGACACCACGCACCGCTTTCGTTCCTCCAACACTAGTCCCAACATCTTCCGTCAACCCTTTTCCTTCCTCCCCAGAGGATACAAGGTACCCTGAGAGAATGCAGAGCTCAGGGAGTGCGAGGGTAGAGAGTGATTCGAGAAATGTGAGGTCACATCGCGGCCGATGGTACGGAGGACACCACTATTTCCTCTCCCGGGTTTCTAAGGCCCCTAAGTGCTCAAGTCCATGACCCTTCGATTCCCCCTCACGACGCTTATCCGCATCTCATTCGGAGCAGGTAACTACGAGGAACTCGGTCGAGGCCCCCGACTCGAGTCCGCCGCCACCCTTGGTCCCTCTCGGCTGCCCCCGGGACGCGGTGGCCACTGAGCACGGCAGATTTCCTTCTCAGGGGTTCCTCGTCCGGCGTCGCGTGACAGTGGCCACATCACGTCCCCCACTCTGTTTTGACTCTCCTAAGGGTCACCGAAGGCAGCCACCCCTTAACGTCGCAAAGATTGTCGTCGGCAGTTGTCTTCCTGTGCCCGCGGATCTATCCCTGGCGGGTGCAACAGTTGATCCCGAGCGACTGATATTCCAGCGGAGGAGGAGAGACGACGAAACGAAAGAAACCCTTACACACTCACACACCGTACCCTCCCCTTCTACACTGAAAGGATCCCTGTTTGCCCCTCCCACTATTCGCTGCTTCCCCACCCCCCCTTCCCCCTCCCCCTCCCTCTCCATTTCCCCGAGAAACGAGTGAGGACGCTCTATCGGTGTATGGTACGCGAACCCACCGCGGCGCTGACCCGCCATCTGGCGGCCAACACCCAAACTAGCTTCACATCTTCTCCCTCCCCTCTATCAACGACTCCAAGGCGCTTTACACACACACACAGCCGAGTGTATTCATACATATATATGTATATATATGTATATAATAAATATATGCATGATGTACATATCTATGTAACGTATATTAAAGGTGCACGACGCTTATTTGCGGAGGAGGGCGGCAAAGGCGTCAGTCGCCTCGAATGTTCGCATTTTGAAGGATTTCGACGAGGACGATATCGGAGTCCGTATGTAAGGTCACCCCGCCCAATTTGGTGAGCGCGTCGGATTAAGTTAGCTGTGCAGAATGCCGTCGACGTTAATGCGCTCCGCACCGCGATCGGCGGTTATGAATTAACTACAGGGAAATTAGCATTCTCCGCCAGCTTAAAACAAAGAAGAAAATTACTCAATAACTTCAAATGTAATGAATGAGTTTCAATTGCTAATATTTATTCTATTCAAATGATTACATCTCATCATCACGGAAAATATCTTCGTAAAAATTGAATGAATGTAGCTGATACTTTTTATTTACTGTTTAATTTAATTTAATTACTGTTAAAGTATTACCAGGCACGTTCTCGATTACTTCAGCGAGCCTCACCGTAACAAATTAACGAGAATAATTCAGAGGATTTTGGATTTTTTGGGGAGGCGAACGACAGCTGAGGTCATTTGCGCCATAGGGGACAGGTAAAGGAGGGAGGGTGGATGGAAACCCGGCGTCGGCATTAGCCTGCTCTTAACGCCAAGGGGAACACGGTTTTACGTCTCATCCGACAGACGGAATACTGTTCTTGAAGTGCCCTCCACAAGACACTCAAGTAGGGATCGGATTTCCTCTGAAAAACATCCTCCTCTGCAGGGTATTGAACCCTGGCCGTCCCCATTGTTAGCCAGTATTCTAAGCCACCACATAACCAACCCGATCCCCATAGTTCAGAGTAAACACAATTAAAAGTGTGATTAGAGTTATCACTCATATAAATCTTCCCCTGACTATACATGGAGGTGCGAGGGTTTTTTACAACAAAGGTCCACGTTGGGGGGTTAGGGAGGGGAGGGAGGGAGTGTTGAGGGGTGTCTACGTAGACAATGGTCGTAGTAAATGACAGATTATCATAGCTACATGAGTAGTTTTTCTTTTACTTACCTTTCCTTAAAACCAGACTTAAATTACAGATAGTCCATGACAGTCAATTAATAACCCGTTTCGCAGTTTTTTCCGCAAAAAAGAAAAAGTCTACGAGGAAAACAGGGGGGGGAGGGGTCCGGATGAAGTCTACGGGTGTCCTCGATGGGAAATGGGGGGGGGGGCAAAAAGTGGCCTATTTTTGTCTACGTGGATTATGGACAGCCCCTTAGCTTTTGCCGTCTTCACTACTTCTCGTTTAACAGGCTTCGTTTGGAGTTTTACCTTCACGTTGTTAGGATATAATGTGGGATTTGTGTTTTGCGATCTACAAGAGTACAGGATTATCTGTCTCTATGAATGAAAGTTTGTACAAATTGATGAGCGAATTTAGACAAAATGTAAGAAAATATTAAGCAAAAAGTAAGAAATAATGACTTTGCTCTGCGGGAGTTGCGTGCTTTCAATCTTCCTATTCGGGAGGCAGAGGAGATATTCGATTGCGGCTCATCGTAAAACTCAAAACATTGAAAATCTCGAGAAGTAGTCTCGAGTTGCTAGGTGATACGAATCCGATTTTTTTAATGCCCTATTTTCTTATTTAGTTCCCATAAAAAGGGTCCCTGGAAACGAAATAAATGGCCGTCAATTGGTTTAAGAGACGGCTTTAAAAATTAAATTAAATTTCACAGATAAATACATTTCCAATGGTTCGCGAGCTTACCGCATAGAGTATCGAGTTCATATTAAAGAGTGAAATGAAATAAACTGTATACCTTTCAAACTGTTTTTTCGTTTTGTCTGGACTACGAACTCGCCCGAGAAAGATTTGTATATACTATTCCTCGAAAATGATCCGCCAGTGTTGAAACCGGTTGGAGATTACCGATAAATTGTGCGGAAGGCATATAGCAAATATTATTCCACTCTTCAAGATTAGTTCAGAGATGAAGGTATAGAAGAAATGAGTCAGCGTTATTTTTATTCGCCTTCGCTCCATTCCGGTTGTTCCTAATTTGCACTAATTTGCTCTCTATCGGTCACGCATGCTAATGTCTCGAGATAAACAATTGGATTCCGGTGGTATGATGTCTTGTGGGTGTAAATTATTCTGTCTGTACTTCTGCACAAAGCTGCAGGCCGCTCAACTCTGTTCTGCAACACTGGCCCGGATTTTTCCTTTGCTGATGGCGGGTCGTGCTTCCCTATACCTTCCCTGAACCACGATGAATTTCCCTTCGGCATTTTGTTTTCCATTCCTCTAGGTTATTCCGAAATTCCACGTTCTTTCCCCTCTACTACCACGGCAGCTTTATGAAAAATATATGCTTTTGTTCTGACAACTTTTCAAGCATTCCAATAAGTGAAAGCAGGATCATTTTAATTTTTCCATGTTTCCACAACAAGTTGATACAAGTACATATTTTTCCCACAAACTCATTGCTAAAATCGCGTACTTAGTTTATTAAAATCGTGACAATACAACACCTCCTAATTGGAAAATATTTTTCGGTAGATCGCATATGAGATCTCGAATTCGGCTGTGAACCGTATGTGAGAGGAATGACGATCGAACGTATATATTTTGGCCATGTCCTTGGAAACTGGAGATATTTTCTGATTAGCACATTAAAATTGAAATGATGAACTGAAACTTATGATTTCTCACTGTGTTAAGGTCCGAAAAAATATATCATGAACCAATTGCATATTAACAAACTAATAAAGAGAGCGCTTTCGTTATATCGACCGAGCACCGTTGAAGCTCCATTCGATCGATGAGCTTCAAATTTTTATTTTGTGCCCGCTAAGCGAGGGACATACGCCAGAGTGCTTGAATCCGGCCCTTTATTATCCCGGCGTCGTCGGTTTCTTTCTTCTTCGTTGATATTGACCAAAGGAACGGAGATAAGGGTGGCGAGAAGGGGTAGGGGGAGTGTTTAGAGAAGGCGGGGAGTTTTCTTCCCATAATGCAGCCGATGCACAAGTGGCGGATGAAAGCTTGATTTGATTCGGGGATTTTTTGCATTTTCTCTTCTTTTTTTTATCGGTTAAAGTAGTCCGAGCGAGATAGTTCCCTAGTCATAATAGAGATCATATTCGAATTACACGTTTTGATTTCACCAGCTGTAGGACACACGAATTAATTATTGCATTATTAATGGTGCAATAATATAGTTTTACGTGACAGAAATTGTAAGTAATTAAATGAAAATATCTAAATAAGTCTTTAACTTGACTCATTTTTTTCATGCGGTACGTTTGAAACTCCTTCAAATCGGAAGATTTTTGTGATACCATAGAACCTACTGCGGTGACGATATCAATAATTTTCAAAAATAGTTGAGAAAACATACAAACTACACACTGTTAGTCTTTTTTACGACATCTAAGCGTTAGAAATACCTCATTTTGTAAATAATGTCTCTCTGGAGTGCATACACGTACCGTTTCCCATGCAAAACAGCTGGTGTTTTATTGCAAATATCTCCGTAAGTAATGTGGTAAGGGGTTGAATTTTGAGTGTCATTAGGAGGGTGAGATATTTCTCTTTAAAATGAGACCAAATTCATTGATTTCTAAGTAAAATGATATTTCGCTCGGACTGCCTTAAATTCACGAGGAAAGCGAAGTGTGATGATAGTTGTTTTGCTAATGAAGGGGATTTGGCGACTGTAATTTACAAGACCATATTTACGTAGTAATGTTCACTTTTTTGGCACGCGGTAATAATAAATGTAAATCACCGTAAGTAGGGGTTGCACTGCTCATGTTTTTCTTTGATTAATGCCTGAAATGTCATACAGTGAGTATTCTATAAACGATAATTTCAGATATTTTAATAGTATATATTTAAAGCGTTCTTATACACAAATAAAATAAAAATTAAATATCGCTGAAACAAAATGTGTACATTTAATGTTTAAAAGCGGATGAAAAGTATCCTCATTTGGGTCCTCCGCCATTAGAATTCAATTGAAATTGTTTGGTGAAATTGATAGGCCGGTGGCCAACACTTTTAAAAAGTGACGGTGAATCTTATTTGTTCCAGATATAGACTACCATTCATACTTTTAAACAATAAACCAACTGTAACTTCCATTCAAGATTTATTTAAACCGACCCAGGTTTCGACACACCATGTGTCATTATCAAGGTCTTTAAAATGAGCATTCAGAATTTCCACAAAGTTACGCCGTCTGTCCTCAGTGATACCATTCATAATCTACGTACAAAATTTACACAAGTATGAAAGTATGAAGAAATTATTTTGTGGGTTTCACGGCTTCAAAAATATGACTACGAACGGGAATCCTTCAGCAATGAACGGAAACTATGGTTTTATAGAGTTACCCCTCCAAGCCTGATGGGATTTGATTTAGTGTCTAGAAAGATCGTTTGCATTTCACTCCCCGTCTGTATTTCATGACGCGCGCCAATTTAGTTTCTTCCGTAATTTGTGATTCTTTGGCTATATTGTCTCAGCTTGGAGGAATAAAACATTTACTCGGTTGATTAATAACCGTTAATATTGCATTCGAATCTCTTGTCCGGATATAATCCTGTGAATCCTGTTTTCTATGATTTGTACGAGTCGAAAACCTAATGTCGAAACGTTGACGGCGTCGAAAACCTGATGTCCCGATGTCCTTATGATTCCGCGGAATTTCGTAATTTTAAGTTCCTGTTAAATCTTAATGTCAAGTCTAAAATGAAGAATTCCGTGTCGTCTGTAATCCCAAACAGTGTAACCTACTCACTCCAAACCTTTGAAATGCCACCGCCTAACTGCTCGTTTGATGATATTTCATCTGACTGAATGCTTTTTCTCATTCATTAGAATGCATACCTCATGATAAAAGGCGCTGATCGTTCCCGATTGATTCAATGTGGGCATTTATTTCCCACTCTATAGACTCACGTAATCAGAAATGCAAGTTGAGCCTTAACGGAAGGGATTAAGAGATTAAGAAATACTTACTTGAGTAACCATACACATGCAAAAGAGAATCTATTTTTCTTCAATATAATGATGAACAGCTTCATTTGTTCATTTGTTTATTTCAATAAAATTTTGTAAAACAAATTGAAGCCTGTAAGCCGTAAAAATGATTTCTACAGGTATTTGTATTGGATCACTTTGGCACGTTTGGAGTGGAATTGGACGGACAGAAGGACACCGTAGCATATTTTTGTCTTGGTGTAGGCAGCTATCATGTTCCAACGCGCAAAGTTTCCAGATAAAGGTCCATTTACCAAATTCATTGGGAGGATGAAGAGAAATCTGTATTTTGGGACTTAAAAGAGGCCAAACCTTCCCTCTTGAGGTCTAGGACTGGATTAAGGTTTAATAGGTGTAATACCGCAGTGTGCAGAATTCTACGTAATAAGCGATATACTGAGTATATCGGTGCGCGATACACTACGCATATTCGATGATCTTTAATTATAAGAATAGGAAAACGTGAGGTCAGTTTATTCGGGTTTTTTTCCGCGTTGCTTCATGTTAACGGACAACAGTTTAGCTAATGTTACAGCTAGCGTCGTCAGGTCCTGAATGAGCTGCAGAGATTCTTGTTCCTTTATATACCTAACGCTTGAGCTTGTCAGGCGCACGTTGATTGACCGGCTGGACCTTTGAATTCTATTGTTGGAAGAGACGTTTGAACGTTGAGGAGAGAGGATAACCGTCTTCCCTGTTGAAATTTTCTTTGTTTTTGGTTATTTCATCTGACCTTAATATTTGACCTGACGACGCCAGCTGTAACGTTAGTGAAACTGTTGTCCGTTAAAATGAATCAACGCGGGAAAAACCCGAATACACTGACCTCAATCAATCATCGCGGAAGCCTCCGCACCAATAAGGTAACGTGTCTCGTGCAGATAACATGTGAAAGCCGATTAGGGTACATAGAAGGGTTGGGATGCAAAATACCCCTGCCTAAATCCCACTTAAATTTGCTAATTTTGATCATTTATATTAATATAACTCGTCAAAGGAACTGGAAAAA
Organism: Ceriagrion tenellum; assembly: GCA_963169105.1. Classification (NCBI taxonomy): domain Eukaryota; kingdom Metazoa; phylum Arthropoda; class Insecta; order Odonata; family Coenagrionidae; genus Ceriagrion; species Ceriagrion tenellum. The sequence goes on along the minus strand of OY720639.1, from coordinate 6,992,655 downwards.
CTTCCCGTGTATGTCCATTGATCAGATCACAAAGGAATGTTCTATTGTTGAAATCGGGAGAAATTTATATGATTTATTATTTAAACCTAAATTTTAAGGAAATACGAAACGTACCCACCAAAAAATCTATTGCCAGAATAGTATTTCACATCCCTTCAGCCATTCGAAAATTTCAACGATGCATCTTGATTTAAAGTAATTTAAATGGTAAAATAGGAAACCTCAGCACTGATTCCAGTGCTTGAAATGAGTCTAATTTTTTTCCTGAGGCCCTAGAGGAACTGAAACAGTTAAAAAAAAGAATATCGCTCAAATTAGTATCGCGGCTGGAATCATGCAAAATTTCAGGGCAGCCGGTTTTAATGGTATTTGAGGAGAAGAGAGACGATCATATATCATAGACTCCCCTTCATCACAATAGGTACTTAGTTTCGATAGACCTAAAAAGGCCAGGCCGAAATTCCAAAAAAATTGAGAACTGTCGTCAAAAACTATAACTTTTTTTATCAAATACAACGCATATCAGAAAATAGAATGCAAGGTTTAAATTCAACAGTCTTTCATCCGTCCGATAGTGAAATTTTCAACCTTGACCACAAGTACTTGAAAAAAAGCAATCGAAATTTTTCTTCAAAAAACGTAATTTTCAAACAAATATTCAGCGTACAGTTGCAATTGCAAGGATAAAATTTCACTTTATTTCGGCCATCTGATAGTGAAAATATGAACCTGGTAATTTGACGTGAGAGTAATTTAAACGAAACAAAAATGAAACCACATCACTGATTTCAGAGTCCTTTTTTAACACGTTGCGTACGGATCACGAGAATCTTCGTTTTTCCTGAGCCATGCGTTAAGGACGGATAACGAGAATTCTCGTTTTTGCTGTTGACTCCTTTTATTTTGCCAATTTAATTAAATTATATCCGTTTTTTTAATATGTAACGGGCAACTATCATTAATAATATATTTTTGCATAAGTTGTATGAATTTAGAATATCTGTATATATTTTTCATTAGATAAAAATTCCATTAAAAATTATTAATAAATTATGAAGCAATGGCACTTCTAGGAGAGGAGTGCATATTAAAGTGTTCCAGTTTAAATACCTGCCGGAACAGAGGGGTACGAGGGATTTAAACACTGCCGTACGCAACGTGTTAATAGTCCTTATGATGACATAGTTAGAAGGGATTTCATCATTCTAGACTCGCGAAAGGAAGTCGTAATCGAAGAGGGGTATTGTTGTTTTGCCATCCTTCTAGAGCAAACCTCCAATTCTTTCCCATAACACAAAAGTGTCGTTTCCAAAAAATCTGGAGTTAAATAAACCTACCCATGTGCATTATTACGTCAAAAAAGTTTTAAGTTTTTAAATTGTTTCTAAGTAATGCAATCATATGACTGAAGTATTTGCATCTTTTCAGCTAGAGGTTCAGGGAAGTTTAAGGTTCATTCAAATGTGGATTGCACAAAGGGAAACTCGTACCCATCCTCACGATGTAATGCTGACCATTAGATTTTTACTGAAGAATTCATGCTGTCTAATAGTACTGGGACCATGGGTCACATACTCGTAAACGGCCGAATTACTTCGGTGGAAAACTCTGTGTTGATGAGAAATATATGACTTTATATGACACTATAGGCTGCATGTCTTCCCCTATATTCAGTGCCGATAAATTTGCTCCTATGACCACAAATTTAATCTTTTGATTCACTTGATGAATTCACATCATGTGGTTTTGTGAAGCTCAAACAACAACGCATACTTTTAGCCTTAATTCTGCAAAGTTTTAAAATGGAAAAACGTCTTCGAAATATGATATCCAAAAAATTGTTAAAAAATTCCTTCAAAGTCTTCTAAAATTTGTGTTCTTTGAAGATATATTTGGTTTTTATTTACAACTACGCTTACGCAAACTTTTGCACCGGCAATTTCTCTATGTTTCCTCAGGAAAATGAACAAATGGAACATCTCGGAGTTTTAATTAATGAAAGTTAGCAATTTTTCACAATATAAACTTAAATACGACCGGTTTCGATGTACCACATCATAATCAGGTCACACCTGGTGATGATGTAATACAATATTCGAAACCTGTGGTAATAATGTTGGTGGACACAAGGCAACTAGATCTTAGGCCCTTGCGGTCCATCAAGGATGGCAACGCAAGGGAGAAGAGGTTCTTCTAGGAAGAGAAGAGGAGAGTATCTTGGTTGTGGCTTCTTTAAAGTCTCTTCTCCCTTGCGTTGCCATCCTTGATGGACCGCAAGGGCCTAAGATCTAGTTGCCTTGTATCCAACAAAATTGCCACGGGAATTAGGAAGCCTGGATAGCGTAGTGGTCTGCGCCGCTAAACCAAAGGTCCGTGGTTCGATTCCCGGTACAGGTCGAATTTTTCTCGTGGCAATTTCTTCAAAAAAAATTCACCCGCCATGTTTGAATTTCAAAGCTGTGGTAATAAGTTTATATTGTGCAAAATTGCCAACTTTCATCAATTATGTCATTCCACCAGATTACGCCTGAAACGTCTCTTTTTATCTCGGAGTTGTCCGTCTCTCGAGGGAGTCTGGAAGGAATGTGCTGAAGGCATTATTCGGTCTTTTCGCCATTTGATCTCTTAGAGGGATGAGCTATTTCGTGAACTTTTCCTCAGAGATTATCTCCTGCTCTACAAATTTCTCATCACTATGGAGGATGTTCTGATCTCGGATCCGACTCCGAATACATTTTTCTAGGACTATTTCAGGAGTGACCACGTACGGCTCCATCGCTCTCTTCTTCGGTGTCAACATTACACACTCTGGAGCTGATCGAGGGCCTTGAGGGACATGAGCCTTCGGGATTACTGACTAAGTTAAAACTGTGACGAAATATGTTCATTGTTCTTTGGTAATGGAGAGGTATGCGATAGTTACATTTCAATATTACAAAATAATGCGAAGGTTTGAAACGAAAGATATGAGCGAGATACCTCGAGTACAAAAAAAATTAGCGTCCAACTAGAATTAAGTCAATATCTATAAAAAACTAAAAGGGGATTTTTTCATGAATATCTTATTAATATATGTTTTGATAAATGAATACGGCAATATTTTTCTTTAATGAAGGATATATGTTAGTATATTTAAGGAAACCATCGCAGGACTTAAATGAAATGAATGAAAATAAGGTAACTAATGAAATCACTCTGGAGAGCCCCAGCTTTAAATATGCGGTAAATGCGTAATAACAGTTATTTTACAATTAATGTATCAGAGTTAAATAAATATAATTGTGCATAATATTGTTTTTAATGCTGAATTCAATGAGCTGGAGCTATCCATGGGCGCCTTTGCCCCGTATTACTTGTACTCCGCCTGTTAGCTTAATGGCTGACCCCGCGGAGGCAGGCGTAAGAAAAATACAATTGCTTTAAAAATTTAAGCGCGTTTATGAATTGCCGTGGAATTTTATTTCATTAAAATTAGTGTGGTACGTATAAATTATGAAAATAAAGATTTTCCCGCCTCGAAGTCTTTTTTGTCGTTGTGACCGTTAAATTTGGTCATTTTCAGCAACCAGGCCATGTCCCTGTTCGCATATTTTCCTTGGGTTATTTTCTCAAAGGCAAATTTTAATTAGTGTCTCTAATCGCTGAGATTTTCAATGCAAATTAAAGCTCATACCCTCAAGGACATTCGTTGCCTCTTTGTAATAAAATCCATTAATTTATCACATCATCTTTATATGTATAGAAAAAATATGAGTTCCACTTCGGCAGTCGCGAGGGAGTGTGAGCTAAACGGAGCCAAAATTAAGACTCGAGATCTTGCCGAGCGATCGAAGTGTCGGTTTTGATTGCCTGAGGGCACCACCATCTCTGTTTTCCCCCATATCCCTCCGCTCGCTTGTCGCAGCATTTTTCATCTTCTTTCGCCATTTTAATCCAGTTAAAAATAATCCCCTCGCCTTTTTAATCTCAATCGCTCCATTTAAGTAATAGAAGCATCGGACGCTTCCGCCTTTTTTCTGAATTCAATGGAGTGAGTTATTTATCCTCTTGCCCACCAGGGGGAGCCTCGGTATGGGACAATAAAACACAAAGAGAGATGTAAAATAATTTCCCAGTAGCATCGTGGATTTTTATTTTTGCTCTCAGTTGGTATTCAAAATGAGGACAAATCTGTTTCGGAATATTTAAACGTTCCCTCGATTCAACAAGACGAGCGCTTCAGTGAGAAGAATCACTTATAACGGAAAAAAGGCGAATGATTTAGCTCCGAAAAAAGTTATTTATTTGGCATTGTACATTTTTTAAGTACTGCAGGAAGCAGTCACAGTCGAGTCACTTAAATAATTAATTTCTTTTTTCTCATTAAATGTTCAATTTAACTATTTTTCTCCGTGTCATTACCAATCATCGCACTGATATTCACCACAAAAAATTCTCAGAACACTTAATTCATCACTTACCACAACGAATTTCTTAAAATAATGCGCGTTGTTTCCTGAGTCAAAGTTTCTGCTATAAATTTGGATGAGGAAAAACGCTGGCATATTCAAATAATACCCTTCTTCGTCCTAAAATGACGCTCTCGCAGGAAAACATTACACGCTAATGTAATCAAATTCTAACTTGCGAATTCATCTTTCTCAAGGCGTTCATATTTATGCGTAAAACGTAACTATTCACTCTTAAAAAAGTCGTTTACTGAGGACTGTTTTTCCTAAAATGGAAACAGATCGCTAAGTCCCAGTTGATTATTCCGTGGTATTCCAGTTTCATAGTAAGTGTTCATTTCCAGTTTTGAAAAGCGTATACGACTGTCTTAATGATTAAACTCGCCGATCAACTAGCCGACGCGAGGGGCTGAATGGCGTAAAATGAATTCATTGCCTTAACTAAAGAACGTAATTTTGCACTCTCGAGTCCACAAATGCGGATGACTCTTAAAAGCAAATACAGCGGCCAGACCACGTATTCTCGAAATCCGTCGTAACCTGAGCTCCCAGTTTGCCTCGATTCAACCAGGAGAGCGCAGGGAATCGCTTGTTACGGCAAAATGCCGACTAATTTAGCCATAGGCGTATATTGGGGGGAGGGGGGGAGCACGGGGTGGCGGTCGCCACCCCAATATTCCCCGGAACCACATACAGACGAGTTGCAACCAGTGATCCACACGATAGTGCCACCCAAAGGAAATTGCTGAATTTACGCCTATGAATTTATCTCCCCAAACGAGTTAGGTTTTCGAAATAGCAACATCGTGTGGAAGTTAACCAGAAATAAATAACGAGCCTATAAAAATGACGGTTGGTTGATTCTTGTTTCGGATTCCCCAAGCATTGAGAAACCTACGTGGAAAACGGCGAGCATTTCGGCGCGGCGATAACTATCGCGTGAGAAACATTATCACGGGATTTCCGTCGCCGTGTCTCGAAAGGCCTTGTCGCTGTAGCCATTGGTCTCCCTTGGAAGTCGTTGGCTTTCAATTCTCCATTTGAGTTGCAAAAATCCATCCGTGATTGACGTCATACTGCGAAGGAGGGCTGCTATAACAAGGGGCGTGTCCTGCACCTGCGCCTGTCGCCTCTTCAAACGACAGTGGAAAAATGGTCAGGAAATATGTATTATATGGGAATTATGTGAAAAACTTGATCGATTGTTTAGCATTCCATAATCAGAAAATGATCTTGAGGTAGTAAAAACGTAGAGAGCAAGAAGTTCTTGAAAATTCACAAGCAACCGGGAAGCCCAGGTTGTATTGGACAGGTGGCCAAAGCAATATTCTCACAAAAAATGGACTTTTGAAAATATCTAATTTCAGCTCAGAGAGCGAGCAAAGTACTCAAAGCTGTGAATGTATTCTTCGTCTTAGCCATGTGTGTTCATTCATGGCACACACGGCGCTCGATGGCGCTCTTTGGAAACAAAAAGTTACTTAAACGCTTATCACTCGATGAAGAGAATATACGTAGGAGCGTTGACAGAACTACCACATACATTGCACTGAAGAAGCTGAGCGGGCACTTGTGGTATACAAGCGACCATTGGTCTGCATTTCTTATGACAATGCAAGTTCATTTGGAAAAAGGAACTTGTTTGCCGCTTAGGCTAGTTTGAGCGAAAAATCATTTTACCTAGAAATCAATGAATTTTGACTAATTTTAAAGAGAAATATCTCACCCTCATAATGACACACAAAATTCAAACCCCATATCACATTACTTTCCGAGATATTTACCAACAAAATACCAGCCCTTTTACATGGGAAATGGTACGTGTATGCACTCCAGAGAGACATTATTTACAAAATGAGGTATTTCTAACCCTTATATGTCGTCAAAAAACTAGCTGTGTGTATTTTGGGTGTTTTCTCAACTATTTTTGAAAATTATTCATATCGTCACCGCAGTCGGTTCTTGGGTATCACAAGAAAACCTTCCGTTTTGAAGGAGTTTCTAACTCACCGCGCGAAAAAAATGAGTCAAGTTAAAGACTTATTTAGATATTTTCATTTAATTACTTACAATTTATATTATATAAAAGGAAGCCTCTAAGAAAAAAAGAAACTTGAGGCAAGGCTCCCTTCGTATAGCAATGCATCGCATAGCTGCGCATTTTCTTAAAAACAGCAATAATTGGTATTTTATAAATTCGAAAAGAAAACAAATCATTGATACATTACAATACAGTTTCAAAGAGCCAAACAGGATAGATACAGTAATTATAAGAAATTGTACACAATAATATTAAATAAATAACCAACACTGGGCTGAGTAAGAAGCCATTTCACTGCCATTTGCAGAAATTTTGTTTTCACATTGACACCTTTATATATTCTCTGGTAACAAGTTATAGACTTTATATATACGAAGTTATAGACTTTACATATGAAGCATCTTTTGAAGTGTGTTTTGTCAGGTTTAATTAATGGTACATTGAATTAACGGAAATCTGAAGGACGATTGGGCCGCGAAGGGCGATGGCACGGAAGGATCAGCTGACTAGGACTGCGGCCCGAGCGCACGCGGTGCGGCGTCTTGGTGCGGTGCGCGGGTGCGGCCCCTTGATTGAATTCTGCGAAGACGCGACACCGCACCGCAGGTCGTCTTCTCCAATTTTGCTCACCGCGAAATTCGAGTAAAAACAAGTGAGCCGCGAAAGAAGACATTCAGCGGGCCACGAGCGCGAAGCCATGCACGTGACGCGGACGCGAAAGGAGAAATGAAGTGACAGCACTCGGCGCGGATTGGATCTGTTCATTCTCTGGTGTGTGTATTCCGAGCGAACACGGTTAATAGTGTGTGTGTTTAAATGTGACCGTTAGGAGGAGGTGGGGTCGCCGTTGACAAAATCCCCTTTCCACCCCACGCGAAGCCATTGCAAATCGGGCACCGCCTGCCCTACACCCACACACATACATTCTCTCCAGTGGCGTTTAATAAGTGCCTCATGTCGGGTCATTACTCCGACCGCCGCTAAGCTCTCGCACTTGGGATGAGAGCGAAAATGCACCCGACAGTTACTCCCCTCGTAGTCCGGTAAAATTAGTTGAATTTTACCGCAAACCCGGGCAAAAATAATTACCGAGTGGAACCTTTTCCCAATGTCCTCAGATACTTTCCAGGATGACTCTTAAAAAAGTCCCACGAGCTCCTGGAAATAGGGAAGGATTGTCTTATAATTGTTGTCTTGGTTTCATAAAGCATTGTTGATGTCGACGAGTCAGCGGCGAGACGACGCAAGTTGGTGTAGCAACCAATTCCTGTTGTTGTAATTGTTTTTTGTTGTCTAAAACCTTTGCGATATCGTAACGTAATTTATGATTTTTAATGTCCAAGATCACCAGAAATAGAAGCAGTTTCTGACACAAATTCTAGTCTGTGTCCACCCTTTCCGCTTAACACTCGTAACAGCGAATCTTTCCTTCTTAGAAAAACACTGGATAAGACAATCAAGTTCCAGGTGTATTCCAGGGGAATTCCAGGCAGCCTGTAATCTGGACACGATTGATTGACGACCTGAATGTGCCTAGCTTCATTCGCAATGCCATTAATCATGAAATCACAGAGTACAGTGAAAACCGGCGACACAATCAGCATGATGAATTAATTTCAAGGAAATTCCAAGTTTTTCTGGATTACATATTTTCCAGTGGGTCAGGAGTGAAATTTACGACTTCGGTTGCCTTTGTCATTCAATTTCTGATAGAATGATAGAAAAATCATCGCTCTTACTGAATTTTTAACTAATTTAGGAATTTACAGGAAATCTCCAGGCTTTTCCAGGTTTTCCTGGATAACTTCGCTATCCCAGTCAGGAGCTCGTGGGACTTTTTTGAGAGTCATCCTGGAAAGTTCCCGAGGACATTGGGAAAGGTCCCACTCGGTAATTATTTTTGCCAGGGTCTTAACCTAATTTCACCGGACCATAGGGCGACGACAAATCACGCTTTGGCGCCTTTCAAAACTATCGACGACGGATTAATAAGTCGAGAAGCAAATGTTGAGAACCAAAGGTGATCATTTTCATTTTCAATTATTGTGTACATTCTATTCGTTCCAGTGCGTTGCAAACTTCACGGAAGCAACGAATAGTTTACCGAATGAAGGAATTGAAGGATTGCGCACATCGGCGCACTTTAGCGAAGCACACGAACGACATTTAATGAAACAATGTGCGCTTTGGCGAAGTGTTTAGTAGCCTGCCGATGGATATCATTCTGTGTGTCAGCAACAACCACGACCTAATGTTTTGCTTAAAGTTGTTTAATTTCTTCAAAACTAATATTTAAAAACGTAAGATTTTTATCACAGAGCAATTATAAACCTCACAATACGAATGTTCGACGCCTTCACAGAAAATCAACAAACTTGACCACAACCACGGATGCCATTATCAATGTTCGTTTGTTGTTTATCGTGCATTAATTGTTTCCCGATCTGTTTTGAAGTGCGCTACTTCGGGCTCAGGGTCTTAAACAAATGGGTGGCAAGTGGACTGCTGTTTTGACGATTGATTAGCGCTTTATAGTGAATGAAAAAATTCAAACGTTGCTTTCCATTCATCCGTTTTTTTTGCCCTATTGGGCGCCACGCACATTAATGGAAGCAGATCTGGAGCGAGGCTGAAATATGATTAAAAGAAGAAAAGAACTTCGATAAATAATCGCATCCGTAACTGCGGTTCGTACGTCGATTTACGGAAAAGACGGCGACCATTGTAAACAGTGTTAAGTTTTGATTTCAGTGTCTGCGGTCGAAAGCACCAAAGGTCTTTTTAAATGGAGCGCGTCACCACCTACCAAAGAATAAAGTTTTCCTCATTTACAGTACATTCGGCCGTGACTCGAAGAATGCTGCCGATCGGCAAATCGGCGAAAGCTTCGCTTGCACACACACACACACACCTTTCCATCCATTACCATTCGAGTAGGCTGGTTATTCCCGCCTTGCGCGAACTTCAAAACCTAGAATGGATAAGTCACAAATCTCAACATCAAAGGAAGAGGCATTCGCACGGGGTGAAAATCAAATCGAGGAGGAACTTTAAGCTGCCGTAGTATTTCGCAGAACTAACCACGTGCCGATTGTAAGTTACCGATTCGAGAAGACTCAACTATAATCATCAATCTTGACGAATTAATTCCCCACTCGTTCCTGCCTGAGGAATTTTATGTGAAGCAACCTGCCGATCACACGAACCATTGATACCATATGCTTCGATTGGGAACGTGTACGATTCATGTATCATTTCCATGACATCATGTGAGGTCGCTTGCCATTGGCACCTTTAGCCTTCCCAGAATTCCGCCTGGTTCTCAAGGGAAACGAGAAGAACCCGAATCCCAAAAATGGCCTCCTGGGGAACACGAGTGAACACTTTAGCCGAATCGCGTTCTGTTGCTTTTTCTTCAGCTATTTTGGTTTCCGACTTGATTTTAATCCAGGTCCAACTCTTCAAATTCGTATTTGACGCCTTTGCGCGAGTGAAAGTCCTTTCAATAATTCTCGATCAAGCATTCTTGAATTACTGTCTTGAATCGCCTTTGACATGGTTTGACGTTCAATGTTTTATGCTTAACGTTTCTTGTCCGAGGATAATTGAGTGGTGTGAAGCGGGCTTGAGCGAAGGCTATCTTCATGAATAGGTATAAAAAGAGGAAGAGAGAGAGATGGAAGGTATAATGGAGCGCGGGTGTCTCTGCTCATATTTACCACAGAGTAGTACTTAGTAGCACAGAATAAGTTTATATAGAGTGGCAAAGCAATGCTAACAACTGGACATTTATTTTAGAGAGCATTGGGAAGAATATCTCAGGTGGGGAGGAAGAATTTTGGCTTACGGAGAAGGCCACTTGAAGGCGCTAGTTGTACTCGGTGACTTTGCATCAACATACAGAAGAGTGGATTTACCAAGGCTGCTGTGTGCTTTTAATCGAGTATCAATTGTTTCGCCGTTCCTATGATACATCGATAAACAGTTTACTCCGTGTTTGATAATAGCGTGTCTTATCATATTGACGTGAATTCGATTCATTGTAGACGATGCTCATTGATGGCACCATAAAATAGATGTTTAATTTGGTCTCGACGACTCAATAAGATTTGTTTCCGTTGCTATGGGTCGATTAGTAAACATCCAGGCACCGAAATCATCATAAGATCATCATGTGAGTTATGCAACACTAAAAAAAACACTAAAAAAAAAAAACTAAAGGCCGTGTGCCAAAGCTCATTTGTTATGGCTTGTCGTGCAACTTCGATGCACCAGTTCCATCTATTGGCCAAAGTATTATTTGAAAACTCATATCCGAATCTCCCTATCTCATTGCCAATCTATTTATGTGTACTTACTCTATGATAGTAGTACATCTGCCTCTCGTGTTTCGCAACTCATCTCCTGTGCTCTCTGTCGATTGGGACGTCGACCTCTCGCTTTGGTGACGTCATGGAGGAGGAGGGGAGTGGGCGGGCAGGGGGAGGGGGGAGGGAGTAGATGAAGGGGAGGGGTAGGGTGCTTGGAGTAGTGCGAGTGTGCCCTTCTCTGAAGAAGAAGAAGAGGAGAACGCAGAATGCGACGGAGAGGGGGAGGAGATATAAAAAAGGGACCGAGCTTCTCCCTCCTTGTTTATCGATTAATGCAATATGCACACACTCAAGTGGATGGGTACGTACAGTCCCAGACAAAATTAACGCGTCACTGCGCGACGGCGTCGCACGTACTGACACTCAAAAAGGCGCACTAAGTCGAAGGGGCAAACCTCCCCGAGGCGAAATCTCGAGACCGCGAGTCGAAGGCGCCATTCTTTCAAGTCCAACGACTCATGAACGGCACTGCGAACCCGTGAACAATTTTTCGTGGAAGATGCAAGCCCCTAAAGCAAACGCTCAATTAATTAATCAACCTGGATAAATAAACAGTCTGGTAGTCTGCTTGCGCTGTTTGAGCGAAAAGGTCATTTTCGAAGTCCTTAAAACATGGGTTTTAAGTAGGGATGTATCGATTCCACCTTTTGTGTCTCTCTGGAGTGCATACGCGTACCGTTGCCCATGTAAAAGGGATGGTATTCTTTGGAAAATGTCTCGGAATGTAGTGTGGTAAGGGATTGAGTTTTTGATGTCAATGGAAGGGTGATATTTTATATATTTTTCTTTATAATGAGACTAAATTCATTGATTTCTAGGAAAATGATATTTCGTTCCAACTACCTTAAGTGAAGTCTCGTGTAATGATCACTACGTTTACCAATCGAGCTCAGATCGATTTTTCCGGTTCAGCTCGGTATGGTAAACGCAACGAGCGCTAGTAGGATCGATATGACAAGCGGGCTAGCTCAGCCGGCTTCCTCTACCAGTCTGAGATTTCAAGTCGATTTGACCCGATTCAAATAAATATTTAGCCCGATATCGCATTGATAAACCAGGCGATCCGAGTTGGCTGGCTTAAAGTGTTTAGATCGGTATTTCAAACATAAGTCGAAACATAGGTCGGAGTAATAAATACCATCGTGTGGAATATTACAAAGTGAATTCATTTAAAATCTTCGCAATGTTGTTCCACCAAGTTAAGCCGGAAAATTTATTATATATGAGTCATTGCCTAAATACCGCTCTGCGCTAACTTGCACTCCCTGGAATGGAAAGCACTTTAGGTATCATTATGTCGCCATGGCGATGCTTGCGATTCAGTTGTGCAAAGCAGTCAAAATATATGACGAAGCGATGCACAGTGGGCGGAAATAAAAAAGAGTTGGCCAAAAATCATATCTTCCATAGTTTTTCATTTAACGCGACGGAAGCTTCTCAGTTATTTGGGCATATGCGTTCAAGTATAAATTTAGTGATATTTTGCCAAAATTTGGTCCACGACCTTTTATTAAACAAAATGGCGGAAATAGTAAAAATTCAATAATCCATTCCTTGCATCCTAACAGAATCAAAAACTAATCTTACATTAAGAATTGTACTTTAATTGTAAGTGGAGTTGTTTTAAATGACTTTTTAATGATGAATCTATAGTAAATAAAATAAAATATGTATTCCTCGCGTTTCATTTGCTGACATCAATGCATAATTAAGGAATAGTCTTTGGAAAATATTTTTGAATTTAGCTAACCGCGAAATTTTTCGAGTGTATACTCTCGTCTCGAATCCAGGGCTTCCTATTAATAGATGGCCGATCGGGAGCACTAATGCTTATGCAATAGACGCCACATAAAGTAGACCCAGAGGCTGGCGTGCAATGCCATGGGCACGACTTAGGAGCCTGTCCTCAAGTACAACTTTACGTCAAGGGAAATGGTGTTGGAGACATTATCAGATAGTGCGGTATCGACTATTTTAAGCCCAAAACACAGTGTTGCCAAAATGTTGAAATTATTAAAAGAGGCTCCTCGTTGAAACCTAATTTGTACGAGGAAGTACGTTGTAATCCTAAACTAATCTACAAGAAATATTATGAATATAAATATTTAAGTTTAGACTATATTTTTAGCAAAAAAAATGTTCAAATTCCGACAATATCCGATAAAGGCTGGGGATTAGTAAAAAAGTACGGGTCAGTATTGTCCACTCATATTGTCCCGTTTCAACTTTTCGTAATGTACTCAGAAAATCCCACTCTTTTTCTGAATAATTCTTGGATTTAATTTTTCTCCTCTCAAATTCATGTTTGCTCCCATTAGTGGATTTTATTTAAATGAAAATCTCATATTTCTGGCTAAAAATTGCCCAAGTGTAATTATCCTACAGTGAGAAATGAACACGACTGGAATAGATGATACATGCTTTAGGCGAATTCATCTGCTAACCTCCAGCTTCTTAACCCGTGATAGCTTGCGCTCTTTTGTTACACGATAGCACGCGTGGCGCGGAAAAGGGCAGCGAGTGGTATATGCAGCTAAACAAGCAGTAACGATCAATTCAAAGAATCTTTATTTGACACTTTTGGCGTAAGAAATGTTTAACTGATAAACTATGCTTAAATAAAAGTAACAAAGTTACAAAATTTATCATGGTTATAATAAAACATACAACATTTTATGATTTTCAATGCGATGCATTTTTGTTTTACTCGTCTCTGTTGACTTTATAACCACATGACATAGAAATGAATTGACACAGTGCTCACGGCAGGTGAGCCCATCAACAGGTCGTGCACACGTGTCTTTGTTTTCCTATTTTTTTCAGATGGGCAGTAAGCACATCAACAAAAAGATTGGCCTTTTCGCATTTCTCAGAAAGACCTAATGTTTCCCGTTGCCGGTGTCGCAAGGAAAATCGAATATTTTGTCGTTTCTCCGTTCTTAGCATGTAGTCCCAAGTCAATAGTTCAGCAATATCAGTGAGATACTCCCTGCGATTGGATTGGCCTGAGTTCGCTTTGTAAATAAGGATACTGTTGATTGCACCAAAATTCAACAGGGTGAAAAGTCGTGAGGGGCCATCGACAGGAAATGCGAGAGACGCTGTTAGTGGATTGCAAACGATCTGAAACATCTCCCACCTATTTTTGGAGTTATACAACATTATAATTTCTGGTTTATTCGTCTGAGGATCCAAATTATCATCTCGCTGCATTGATGATACAAGAAAGACAACCTTATTATCCTTAGGTTTATACAACACAAGCGTAATTTTCTTTTGGAAACCAAAAATGCTGTTTCCAACCACCTTGTCTTTCGACTTGGCGGTAAAAAACGGTGTATCCAGCCCTTATGTTTCTTATTGTACCCACTGCTGTAAGACCAATTTTTAGGGGTTCAAGTGCTAACGGATAGGTCAAAAACCAGTTATCAAGGGTGACATTTCTGTCAGCTTTATAAATATGCTGAGCCATTCTTTTCACTATAGAATCTGGCCTGTAATCAACTTCATATGGAGTGAGATTTTTATTTCTAACATAGACTTCCATATTAATGTTGTAAAATGTTTTCGCATCATTACAGCCAAATATTTTTATCCCGTATCTTGCGGGCTTGTTAGGCATGTTAACATGAAAATTACATTCTCCACGGAATTAAGGGAGCATCTCATCTACTGTAACTACCTCACTCAAGCTGTAATTTTTCCGGCAGATACTTACAAATTCAGTCAAATTAGCTCTAATCGGAGAATGTGTGTCTATTCTCCTGAGTTTGCTTCTATCGTGAATGATGTTAAATCTCTATATTTGTGGCAAATATTTGAACCCAGTTATGCTCATGACAAGTCTATAATACATAGTCCCGGTACCATCTGCTTTCCATCGGTCAAAAACATTTTTATGACCCGATTTCTGCACCTCAGCTGGGTAAAGTAATCCCAATAACACTTTAAATTCCGTTAGGTCAGTTTCTTCTGTATGCCACTGACGCTGAAAACTACTCTGCGCCGTTCTTATTTTTATATTCGTGAAAGATACAATATGTAGCAAAAGAAAAATCAGAGAAGAAATTTGCCAAGAACCCAAAACATCCGTAAAGCTGCGCGACTTACCAACTGACCCAGGAGAATATTTGAGTATGTTGCATTTTTCAATCCAAGATCTTTTTTTATGGTTTTAGAGCAGACCTGTTTTTTCCAACAAATGGTCTGATTGTTTCCAAATGCTCGTCATCACTTTCCTCAGTATGAGAGTAGCGATTAGAGCGATACGTTCTGCTGTTATATTCTTCCTCGTCACTCTCACTCAAATCCACCATTATCTCACTTTCCAGCAGTGTTAGATTTGCTGTCTTTCAGGCTCACTCAGAGTCGAAAAAGGTTACCTTGATTTTCAATTCCAAACCGAAAAAAGATAAACTATAGCAAGTCCATGAATTCTCTTGAAGAAAAAAATACTGTAGATATTAGAATCACGAAGCATACCAATCCAGATTATTTATAGATATTCACAGAGACATTTACTGGCAAATGTGCAGGACGGAGAATACAATGAAGCAGTCAACGAAGCGAACGAGCGTATTCTTTCCTCGACAGCATTTTCTGATTCGGAAAGAAAACTGCGTTAAAAATGTACAATGAAGCAAACGATACAAAGTAGCGAAGAAATGATTTAAACGGTGCAACGCCAGCAAAGCCAAGTGTCCAAAAACTCTGCTCACTAAACTAATGCTGAATCTGAAGATGTAACACGATAGAACGCGTGGGCGAGGAATCGACCCAAGTGAAATAAAAAGTAACCCGTGTATTCTTTTTCCATTGCGTGAACTGTAACTAAGGTAGAGTTAAGAAATAGTAGACTGGGAGGAGTATCGGATTTAGGATGTTGCAGAGATATAAGAAAAAAAATATTATTTTGGTCCGGCGAGGAATCCCCGCCAACGCGTGCTATCGCGGGTTTACATTGTAGCGATAACAGTTTCACGTTAGCGATTGAAAAAAATTTGACACAGCAATGGATTGAGTAATGAGCGATTCCACGTAAATGTCATACCGAATGATAAAATAAAAAAAATAGGTGGAGGCTCCGTTATGGATCTAAATCTCTGTTAGAAGGTCTACACTTGCATTATCAAGTGCTAATTTTTGCGTGAATTGCGTGTCTCTGTCGCTAGAGATTTTTTAAGCGCTTACTATAGTTTTTAGCCATATAAGAAATCAAATTAATAAATTCATTTCAAAATTTTAGTTTCATAAAATACAATGAAGAATAATTGCACTATTTAAGGGACACTATACATTACCAGGCCAACAAAGAGCTGTACAATCAGATAAATCAATAATAATTAAAATAGGAAACAATATTATTAAAAATAGGAAACAATACGACCAACAATATTAAAATGTTACATTCTTTGAAAGCACCAGAAATTGCCATATATAGCAGTTAGTTTGGTCTGATCGTGTGCGAGACGTGCGTGTCGTTTTACTATCCCACGCTTGGTGAAGTGTATTGAGAAGAAATGGGGAAAACGGATGCTGAACGACAGCGTCACTATATGCAGAGAATGAAGGAGAAAGGGGAGTATGAAAAATCAAAGGAGAAGGATAAGCTAAGGAAGCAGCAGACAAGAGCAATGGTGAATTCCAGACGACGAGGAAAGGCGAATACAAAGCAGAAGAATAGGGTCTACAAACAACATCAGCGTCACCGGGAAAGAGCGAAGAACTAGTGGGTCATCTACACCGGTAAGCAGAGGACATTTTAATTTTTCTATGCGGAATACTCATGACATTACTGTTGAATAAAATCATAGCATGCCACTATTTTCGTTTTTCACTTAGGCAATCCCATCCTCTGATTTCAATGCCTTTCGGAGTCGACAACACTATGGCAAGTGTAAGAAACGAGAAATCGCCTCTTTGCCTGATTAGCTACGGAAACGAAGAGAAATCCTCATCGACATGGCGAGAGAGAATGGCTTGGAGGTGAAGGACGCTAATCCAACGGCTGCTGACACGCGCTCATCGAAGCGACTGCCTGACCAAACACGCGAGGCCATGGTTAAATACTATGAAGACGATTCGATTTCTTACCAGTGCCCAGGGATAAAGGAATGCAGGAAGATGCAAGTGAACGGAGTTGTGGTTGAAGTGCCCGTGAGATATATGACGGTAACCTCGAAGGAGGCGCATTCCTCCAAGAGAACGATTTGAGTATCAGCTTTTCCAAATTTGCTTCGCTACGTCCCGTTTTTGTCTTTTTACAGGGTAATATATCTGATAGTGTATGCGCCTGTTTTTTACATGAAAATATGAAATTTCTCCTGAGGACATTGATCTGCAAAGGTGTCCCATTTAAGACTGACTGTAAGGATTTTATTGATCAGGTCACGTGGAATCAACAGTACGCAGAATGTATGAAGTCAAAGTGTTCTCATTGACCTGGCATCTCCTTCCTTGAACTGACCGATGATCTTGCAAATCAGAGTTGTGAGTGGCGTAAGTATGGCATCGAGGATAAAAAGACCATTCTGAAAACTAAGGAGGGCTTAGTTCTTGACAGTCTTAAAGATTTAGATGATTCATTTGCTCATTTCCTCATACACACGTTTGTGAAAAGACAGCGGGCATTCAAAGATGCTAGACAAAATGTTACCACTAATGTTTTGGTTATTCAGGTGGATTTTGCTGAGAATTATTCGTGCGAACACCAAAATGAAATTTAGAGTGCCCACTGGACCAATAAGATGGAATCTATCTTTACCATCTGTGGTCCGGTGCCGCCAACAACTAGTTGGAGATGTTATCACTAAATCCTTTGCTTTGGTCTCTGACTGTACGGACCACGATAAATACGCTGTATACATGTTGCTTTAAAAACTTTGGTGGGCCAAATATTTTCCTTCATACCAGGCATTCAGAGAATAATTTTTTTTTCAGATGGGGCCGCAAGTGAATTGAAACAAAAATATTCACTGTGCAATACAACATATGAAGCTGATGCATTTAATGCGTCAATGGAATGGAATTTTTTAAGTCCTATCGTGGAAAGTGAGCTGCAGATGCAATTGATGGGTTGGTGAAAAAAATGGTGTGGGCTGACGTAAGATCAGGGGAAAAGGCGATGAATGTCAATGAGTTTATGTCCGTGTGCGAAAAAATGGGACTGGAATATCTATGTTGAAGATACCGTCTGATGAATTGTCTAAGTGTAAAGTCTTACTGGACAAAAGCTGGACTGGAATCAAGGCAATACCTCGCACACGGGCTGTACACCATGTAAAAGCTGTAAAACCAAATATGCTGAGCTCACTAATAAGTCATCTATGCGCAAAAAACATCTGTTTCGCTAACTTAATTTTATGGGCTACTGAATGAATGTATTTTATCTATTTTGAAGTTCATATTTTCAATTGAATGATTTTTCAGGATTTTGGAATAAATGTACTTTGTTTATTTTGAATTGCATATTTTATTTTATAAATTTTATGGGCAGAGAATAAATTTATTTCCAAAGGGAGTCACAAAAGTCAGTCCGTGACATTTCTGGTCAGTCCGTGACGTTGCTTTTCAGGAGGGATTACTCCACAGTAAAGCCAGTTATTGGAGTCGGCTTTACAGCATAATGAAATTTACATTAGGAGTATTATGATGTATCTCACTGACTCTCTGAGTCACTCTTTGTTTCAGAGCAAAACTCAAAAGGTCTTACTCTGAGCTGAGACTTGGTTTCATGTTTGTCAGTCCGTGACAGTGATTTCGAAGTCAAGTCAGTCCTGTATTTTTCAGGACACAGTAGTGTATCAACCTGAGTCTTATGTCTCACAGATGTGTAGCAATTTGGAAGTTGAAAAAATACAGTATGTCGGTCCATTTATGCTACAGGTGTTCTTGAAGGTTCAAAAGCGCCTGGTGACGGTCAGTCTGTGACGCGTGGAATCGCCCTGATGCAAACAATTATTCTGATTTTTCAGTGCTCGTTTCTGATAAAGAATAGCATAATTAGGGCCATAAAAAATGTAGAAACTATCATATTGTGTGTTTATAAAGTGAGTTGAATGTTTTAATACACACTTTACCATAAATTTAGTAATCAATATAGAGAAGAGAATTATTGTTTAAGACGAATGAGAAACTTTCGTTTTCAAGAGAAATATGAAAAAGTGCCATTTTGAGTGAAACTCGTGCATGGATATGTCCCCGATGCGTTAACGGCTTCACGTGTGGCGAGATAGGAATAAAATGTGCGGAACTTCCATGGATAAACAATAAAGCTTCAAAAAACCGCGTTGCCCCATGTTCAGTCGTCGAAGGAACAAGGCACTCCAACTCGTGGGAACAATGGCACTGACAAAATTTAGCGGGAACACTTACAATTATGAATCGGTCGGTCAGGTTGTGACCGTGATCGCCCCTGAAAATTTGCAACTATCGTAGCTCTGATGGGAACGAGGCTCAGTGATATGCGAAAACAAACGTATGAAAGTGCGAGTAGTTGTAAATTTGGATTTTTCAAGAGTGAAAAAGTATTCCCCTGCGCCGCAGCGGGAGTTAACGACTGCCGGGCCTGCAGTCGTCAACACCCGCTTCTCGTGACTGGAAAACGACGATCCGGTGGAAGTGATGAACCCTGCTTTATAAATCGTTGTAGATAATGTTTGGTAGGTACTTGCGAGAAAAATTTTGAAGGGGGAATGTTAAATAGACTCTATTGAGGCATACTGTAAAGGAACCAGTGATTTATTTTAAAGTTTTCATCAAGTTTACACTGGCTACAACAAAATCTGAAATTTCCGCACCTCAACACCGCGCCGTACGGCGAACCGTCCTTATCGCAAATAAATAGCCTGAAGTGATGGGAAGTAAGTGAGGGGAAGGATTTTTTCTCTCAAACCCTATTAGAAACTTTGCTCTTTAATTTGGTGTAAGTATCTTTGCGTAGAAATACTGAGAACATAATTTTTTCTCTGTAAAAATAACACGCGAAAAACAGTGTCTATAATATATTTATTAAACATTTGCAAAACATATGCAATAAATAATTATTTATAGACCTCTTACATAAAATACAGACTTTAATTTGTTGGAAAAATTCATGTGAAATAATCCAACGCGTCAAAAGAGCAAAAACCATTTTACAGTCACACTCAAGGAAAAATGTCACATGGAATGCATGAAAATTTTTTTAAACTTCAAAGATGCCGATAGTATTCTTTCTCACAGTACTACGAATCTAAATGTGATCGTGTTGGATCTTTAGAATGGCGCTCAGGTGCGTGGGGTGACGCCACACTGTCTCGTGAGATTATAGAGTCCTACTTCCAGTAGCCGCACTTTGTTCCCACTCGACGTCCGTTAAGTCGAGGTGGCTCTTGCATAAGCACTCACGGTGGATTGGATGATTCCAAATGTTGCACAAAAGGATCTTTCTTCGGCGTTCCGAGAATAACCCAACGCCCGCAGCTGTTGAGCAAATGTTTCCGGAGAAATGTCTTCACTTGGCGTGAATTGATCCCGTATCCCATGCTCTTCGTCGGTTTGTCAAGACCGACGCGGAATTATCATGAAAACAACTCCCTCTGAACTCCCATGAAGCAACCCATGAAGACGTAGCATTGTTGCGAGATCATAATTTAATCAAGCATACTTAGTCACAAATCCAATATTTTTTACGTTGACTTCTGGGACGATTTTAGAAATGTAGGCTTACATTCATTGAAGAGATTCAAATTACTGAGTAAATGGAAACCAAGGGAATGGAAAATGCAGTAAAATATATCATTTACATGAACGATATTAAGTCAATTACATAGCGAGCAGTATTTTGTTTGGAAACTTTCATAATAATGGAGAAGTAGTCATGAGTTTTCCCCTTTTTAAAGTTTGAGTAAACAACTAACTCAATTCGCTCAAGTGCAGCCAAACTTGTAACTGATGTAGCCGCAAATATCGAAATATGTAATTCCTGTTTCGAAGTGGATAATTAAAAAAAAATATTCATAATGACCACATTACTTGTCGATCAGGAATGACGCAAAGCATTTTGAAAGCACCGACGAGAGGAAGGAACTTGGACTTGTAAAAAATGCCAGGAATCCACGGAGAGGCATCGAAGACCAGAAGTTAACTGATCCAAAATTAAGATAAAATTATGAATGATCATGAATAATTATCTTAATCAATTGATCCGTTTTGATATTGGGTAGTGAGACATATTTCTTCCACTTGGTCCAGAAAATTTGATTGTGTATCGTCGTTCAGCTGGATTGGAAACGCAAGCAGGATTGAATTCATCCCGATCGGTATGCAGCGTGCGATGGAGGCCCGTCTGGGTGTTGCGCGCGTCCCCAGGGGAAAAGCAGAAAGTGTGTGTTTATTCCATCCCTCTGGAAGACCTCTTGAGCAAGACTTCCAACGGCGCCGTGCGATTCGCATTCTTCTGGTATTGGCGGCATCTGTCGAGAAGTGCGCCTCTCTATTATGCGAACAGATAAAATCATAGAGTAAGTACATACATATAGAGTGGCAAAGAGATAGGGAGATTCGGATATGAGTATTCAACTTGTACTTTGGCCGATAGATGGAACAGGTGTATCGAATTTGCACGACAAGCCATAGCAAATGAGCTTTGGCACACGGCCACTTGATTTATTGTCGCATAACTCACATGATGTTCTTATGATGATTTCGGTGCCTGGATGTTTACTAATCGACCCATAGCAACGGAAACAAATCTTAGTGAGTCGTCTAGACCAAATTAAACATGTTTTTTAAGGTGCCTTCAATGAGCATCGTCTATAATGAATCGAATTCACGTCAATATGATAAGACACGCACGATTACCAAACACGGAGTAAACTGTTTACCGATGTATCACAGGAACGACAAAACAATTGATACCCAGTAAAAAGCACACAACAGCCATGGTAAATCCACTCTTCTGTATGTCGATGAAAAATCACCTAGAACCACTAGCGCCTCCAAGTGGCCTTCTCCGTAAGCCAAAATTCTTCCTCCCTAAGATGGTTCCACCTGAGAAATTCTTCCCAAAGCTCTCAAAAATGTATCTCTAGTTTTTAGTATTGCTTTGCCACTTTATATATATATACTTACTCCATGATAAAATCTACCTTTCCATTGTCATCACAAAATAAATTTTTGAACATCTGAAAAATAATGTGGCCATTCGTGGAGGGGGGGAAAAACAAGAACAAATTGTCGATCAAAACGAGCGTTGTTGAATAAACTGAGGAAAAGGAGTGAAATGTGGAAAGCATTGAAAGAGATGCCAAATGGAAAAGAGGACGCAATGGCCAAATGAATAATAGCTATTCCAACAGAGAGAAAACGTAACAGTTATAAAGATGATTGTTGCGGACCCTGAAAAATGTGAGCATTATCAAAAAACACAGCTCGTTGTCTTGACTTGGAGGACATTGGCCTTCGACGAATGAAGGAGGAGACTTCCATTAAATTGAAATGAAATAGCCTTTTCCTAGAAAAAAAAGCAGCTTTACCATCGCAATGCATTTTGGGCCATTTGGGCCATTTCTCACTGGCCAGTGGGCCGGCGGGGTAAGGAGACATTTCAATTGAGTTAAAACCTTCATCAAGTGCTTTGTGTAATAAAATATAACAAACTTGGGGGAAATTTCATGTCACAATTAATGGAATTTGCATTTATCCTGGAGCTTGTAGGGTGCTAAGAGCGGCTCAAGATTAATTCCGACGGTGAATAAGAAAAGATTATTGACAGCAGGACGTCGTGAGTACATGAAGTTTCTTTTTTTTTCATTTCTTTCAAGTTTTCCGTTTTTTATGTGACTGGAAGATTTCCTGAGAAATTTCCTGAGACGCTTCAGAAAATATCTAAATAAAGAAATTCAAGATCTGGTGCAGTAACAGGTATTTTTGCCGTATGATCTTCCACTACTGTTCGGGCCGGGACAGGCCTGATTTTAATTTTGTCCTCCTTAAGCTTCTTTACCTTTAAACCTCCCTCCTTTTTTACTCCCGTCTCACCTTTTGTGCTTCATTTGTTTGAGTTTGTGTACGGCGAAAGAGGGCGCCAGTTTTTTTTGGTACTAGTGTGTGCTTCGCGGAAGAGGAGGACACAGTCAAAATAAACCGGACTTTTCGTGAAGCTAGTCTCGTCCGCGATGGGTCAGCTGACGGCAATCGGTGTGCCGAGAAAGTGGCGTGTCTGTTGGTGTGTGGCAGCGGGAGTAAAGGCTGGGACACAATCAACGTGTACGTGTAACGTGAGCCGTTAAAGGGAATATGCGGAAAGATGGCTGACGGGAAAGTATAGCGAACGGACACAATCAACGTGTACTACGGGGAGTAGGTACGTGTAACGCGAGAGATTGACGACTTTCATCTCTTCCCGTGTCCCGAACACACGGAAAACCAATCAAAACAGTCCTGAGAATCCGGGAATGGGAGCCATCTGTCGGCAGATTCATCCAACTGCTGAAGATAGCTCTTGGCGAAGACAACTTATTTACTTCCACCCATGTTTACACCCGATCTCTTAGCTGCGCCTGCGTTAGTCAATTGTTACTCCGGGCCGTGTTAACGTCGATTGTGTCCGCTGACTTGCGTTCCCCGTCTCCCGTTGTCCCGTTAACGTCTCGCGTCGCACGTACACGTTGATTGTGTCCCTGCCTTAAGTCTTCCCTTTTATTACATTATTTTCTTATTCCCTATTCCCACCTGTTCCACCCACTTCAATTTCCTCTTCCCCTCTTTATTTTATTATCTTTATCGTACCGCCACGTAAGGACTGACCCGGCCCGCTTCATTAACAATCGCTTGTCTGAGTCGAGACGTCAGCTCAGTGCGAGCACAACTACATCTACAAAGGAGAGATTCACTGTTTGACATTTGATGGATCCATCTCTGAATCCGGGCCCACACATAACAAATTCGCGCCAAACACGACGCACAGCATACATTTTTCCGCACGCGTGGCAATCAGCGTTAACGTAGACGCGACAACGCAAGCAGGAATATACTCCACATTCAACGCATGCAATCCGGACTGAGTCGGATTTTCGATGAACAACATTGAATTTGCGCCGCATTTAGGTTTTCGATGAGGACGCTTCCGCACGATGTTGTGTATCTCTCTACCCTGCCCATCTATCCAACCCGACAGAGAGCTCAAACACTCGCCGCGCAGCGTAAATATTAACGTGACAATAATTTCCAATTTCTGTCAAAAATATTCTCGGTGAACGCTTTCGTCATAAAATTTTACATATGTGGACGCGACTTTACAGACCGGTAGAAAAATGTTTTATCGACCAAATGTATTACGTAGATGATTATTGGGGTATAAATAGCAGCTCACAGGTTCATTGAAAAGCATAAGATTGCGTGAAAATGTTTCCTAATGAAGTACCGTGGTGACTTGGAATTCCGTGAAAAAATTAGTGTTTTCAATCAGGGCAATCAATCGTCTTCAAGAATATTGTAGAGTCTGTAAAATGAAGAAACAACTTAGCAATGGATATAAATTGTTTTAAATGGCATTTTTATTCCTTATTTAGCTGCAAATGGCATTTGTACGTAATAGTTTGTAATTTCGTATGCAATGCTATAACAATAAACGACGTATTCCGTAAAATCGGTTATTCCATTCGGGGTTTTAAAATGGCGACTTTCGGGGCCCGTTTCAACATTCATAATAGCAAATATCGACCGAGACACGATTTTTGGGGGAATAAAATGTCTTGATTAACTATCCCAATCAATAGCGCGGACGCATTTCATCCCAAATACCTGACTTTGGATCCTGTGGCTGGATTGTTCGTTTATTGAAAATACAGTCATCGAATCATCAGCCGATGGCGTGCTTTGATTTTTTTTATTTAAGACGGTAATATTTTGACGCCAGTGTAAGCGAAACTATTTAAGTAAACAATGGAAACGAAACGTGAGAATTTAATATTAGTTTCTGCTCTACTCACCCAGTCGCGGTGCAATCTCCGTGACAGGGGAACAATGTTCAAAAAAACAAATGACGATGGAAGAGGCGTACCAAAATAACCGGGAAACAAACTCGCTAGTCGTGGTCGTTAATTGCTCTCGGTTCCCAAAAAGTCTCTCAAATTACTCGCTTGAAAAGGCTTTTATGCATGTAAAAAGTGTGTCCGCAATTAAAATAAAAAATGTTAAAAAGAATGAGACATTTCTTTCAAAAGTCAAATCACGTTCCTGTAATACATAAAAATCTTCCTTTCGTACCAAAAATCCACCCCGAGGAAGGTCTAAATAAAGATGCCCAATACCACCAGTTGGCATTCTAAAGATGTGGTCAGCATTGGTCACGAAACGTCGTCTCCAGGACAACGCAATGCATGGAAACTCGAAATAAATGGAATCACCCGCACTACAGTACTGCAAAAGCCTAAAAGCAGAAATTAAAGGGTTGTATGTTTGATTTTTGGATCTTAGGTCCCACACACGGAAAAAACCTCATTTAAATAACGTTAGGATTGGTAATATGAAAGGAGAAGGTATATATATATATATATATATATATATATATATATATATATATATATATATATATATATATATATATATATATATATATATAGATAGCAATATCCACGCATTTGTACTTTTCATATAAAAATGCCGTGGAACCTTATGAATATATGGATGCATCATCGAAAGTCACCATATATGAAGAATGAGTGCAAAGGAAATTGCAAAACCGATCTTTTTTTTAATAACTGCAACTATTCGTTGTAGAAAAAACCGGTAACTATTCAATGAATTCATGTAAGCTCCACCTCAACAGAAATGCCATAGTTTATCCTGGAGAATTGACTAGACCCTTATATATACATCAACCGCAATTAATGTCAAGGACATTTTATTCTGATGAGGGGAAAATTATACGTTGGCCACATAATATTTGTTGCTCTCAATATGTAGTTGCCACTTTGAAGAATTCATAGATGTTTACTCCCTGGTATTTAAAACTGGATGTCAGATTCTTACATCTAACTATTAAATGAACCTCCGTTATGCATGGAGAAATTTCATGAAATGCTTTTAATAACAATTGAATAATCTTTTATTTACTCTACATGTTTACACAAATACTCAACATTCGAAATGTTTTCATTCAAAAACCCTAATTTTCTGCCTCAGTAGTGAATCCATGTGTTCATGACATGACTCCAGGTGTAAAAATTACAATTCCGAGTCAAATAAACAATGTGATACTGCAGCCCAACATGATTGCGACTGTCTAATCGCCCAATGGTGTGTGATTACCATTCATTCAACCGACTCCGTCTCCCGTAGGAGCGTCCTAAATTAATTCTCTATTGCTCAGGATATGATTACCTCATGGCAAAAGCCGCTCGTCATTCCCAGCTGAACCATTCTTAGCCCTTAAGGTAGTCCGAATGAGATAGTTCCCTAGTCATAATAGAGATCATATTAGAATTATAAGTTTTAATTTCACCAGCTGTAAGACACATGCATTAAATACTGCATTATTAATGGTGCAATAATATAACTTAATATCACGGAAATTGTAAGTAATCAAATGAAAATATCTAAATAAGTCTTTGACTTGACTCATTTTTTCCGCGCAGTGCGTTTTAAACTCCTTCTAAACGGAAGGGTTTTTAGTGATACCCAAACTCCTATTGCAGTGACAATAATATGATTAATTTTTAAAAATGGATGAGAAAACATACAAACTACACGCTGTTAGTTTTTTTAACGACATCTAAGTGTTAGAAATACCTCATTTTGTAAATAATGTCTTTCTGGAGTACCTATACACGTACCATTTCCCATGTAAAAGGGCTGTTGTATTTTTTGGCAAATATCTCGGAAAGTAATGTGGTAAGGGGTTGAATTTTTGGTGTCATTGGAAACGTGAGATATTTTTCTTTAGAATGAGACCAAATTTATTGAATTCTAGGTAAAATAATATTTCGCTCAAACTACCGTAACTTAATTGTGTTTACTTATGAGACTCGACTTCAACAATACAATCGGTCGTCAGGGGGATGGTTAACAAAAAAGCTGAATATTCTCAATTTTATAATTGTTTTCTCAAACTTTTAAGTACATCAGTTGGAAAACAAAAATTGATTGCAAAAATAAGATTTTAAATTCATTGTTCTTTCCAATGGTCTTTGTTGCGACTTTGTACAGCCATTGTTTCTAATTTAAACATGCAAAAGAAAAAAAAGGTCTTCATGTCAGTAAACCGAACTTTACATAGATTTCTTATGGAAGCACTTTTACTCGTCTGGAGCCGAACCGGAGACCATTAGGTACACAATAAGTAGTTCTAAGCCTTTAGAGTTATATAAGTAATCATGTTAAAAAGTTTTACGTCATTCCGTGGAGTGGTTTGGAAGTTATAAGTGACATTCACACTTTATTTCTTATATATAAGAAGAAAATTGGATTATTTTCCTGATTTTGTGCCGTTTCCCTTTTGATGAGGGGTTGGAGGGTGGTGGAGGAGAGTCGAGAGAGAGGTGGGCAAGCAATGGGCAAAGAGAAGCAGCTGTTTCATCGTAGAAACCCCTTCCCGCCCCTTTGCAGCCACCCCTGGCGGTCACCCCCGCGCGCACACACAGACACACACCACCCCAATGCTCCCTGCGCATTGCACCACCGCGGCAACGTCCGCGTGGGTCTAAGAGGGGGCGGGTCTGTTTAGGGGTCTAAATTTATCGCACGATTTATTCTTTCGAGACGTGAACGGCGGCGAGGAAAACTCGAATGCACGGCTGTCTGCGCCAGTCACGGCGGAAGTGGGAAGCGCCGATTCGAGGCCCGCCGCGAAAAATCCTAATCACGAATGAACGTCTCACATCTCGTTTTATTTTTCTCCCTCACTTCTCGCCAATCCCTTGCCCCTCCCTCCCTCCTCACCCCCATCGCGAAATTATCTCGTGATCCGAGAATAACAGCTTTCCTTTTAATGGGATTCTACTGTGATCATCGCAGATCATGAATATACATTATGGATTGTGATCTCGTCGCCAAAAACTGTTGTCTAGAATTCCGTAAACAAACAACTTTTTGGAAAGTGGTGCCGCCTCGTGATGAAAGACGGAAGTGTAAATGTAAATGCAGTCGATAGTTTTTAAATAAACACGTCGTACTAATTTTACTGACAATTAATCATAATGCAGTGGATAAAAAATGTAGTACTACACGCGAGACGTAATCATGCACTTTTTTAACATCGTCCGGTCTACAGATATATTTCATTCCTCTCCAAATTTAATTACACAAATGCGCAATCAACTTCTTAGCACGATGGACGTTTCACAAACCTCTTACACCTTTCCTGTAATAGATATTTCCTCTCTAGCATTTACAAATTAAGTTTCAGGTCAGAAAAATAGCAAGATATTATTCAATGCATCGAGTAATTCATATCTCCTCGATCGTTATATAATATTCACCACAGTCTCACGTTAGCAACAATTAACTACTTATATTTACAATAACAACTGAAAAGACTCTAATCGAAGTGGCGCCAAGGACTGGGTGAACTAAAAGTGGAAATTTAAGCAACATGTAGCCTAGGCAACAATTCCAAACAAAATAATATATAATCATGTCGCAGATTTTCATGCAGTTTGGCGCAACCAACATTCGGGAATCTCACGCTGGGATTTAGGATTCACGATTTAGGACCTGGAGACAATAACAGCGTTAGTCTACTTAAGATTTTATTGCAAAAATAAAATTTTCAAAATCCTTAAAAATTGGGCTTTAAGGTGAGCCAACTCTTGTTTTCATCTGATGCTCCCAGAGGTCAGAATCTCATATAAATTGACTTATTTTGCGCTGTTTGCGATTGGTTAGAACGCGCGGCCATACCCAGAGATACGGGCCCTCGTAAAAACTTCTATAATTTTTAGGTATGTCATGCAATAACAGCTTATATAAAGGAATAATGCTGAAATGGAGCGCAAAAGAATGAAGGAATAACTTGGAGTGCGTTGATCCTAGCGGTAAAGTTAGAGTCGAGGAGGACTATTCTCTTTCTCCGTACGTAATCAAAACGCCGAGATATAATTCCGTTTGCTAACGCTATCCAAGCGACACGCCAGATTCTGATTCTTCAGACGTCTCTACCATTGCGAAAATACGATAAATAAGCGTTGAGTTCGCTAAAATGGCGTGAGATCTGAAAAAGAGAATGCATTGTCGCGAAGCTAATCGCTGTTTCATCGAATGGCCGCGGCGCAAAGGCGTTATGAGGAAACAGAATCTCACCCCTGCTCTTCTGAAAATGAAAGAAGCGATCCATTGCTGCATAGTGATGACGTGAGTCCGGAACGTGACGTCGTGTAATGCCACGGTTCGATTTAGGACCGCCACTGCAATGTGCTCAGACGTTCGATTAACGCCCGCCCGCCCTCTGGTCGTCTTTTGTCATCTCTTGCTGAGCTGTATTTTTAACTCACTTGCTCTTGGTTCGGGTGCAGTGCTTTCTAACGGTGAAAAAAAATATTTAAATGATTTGCATTTAATTTTTATTTGATTACCGCTCTATTGAGCGACATTGGCCGGTGGAGATATTTAATTAGTAGAAGCATGGAGTCTGTTCTTTAATTTTGAAAATGCTGTTCAACCATATTACGCCGAATACCCACCCTTCGACCCAAAAGAGTTGAGCTTTGGAGTTAAATGATAATGATATGAGATTATTTTAACATTCGAGCCAATAATGATAATATAAATTGAAGGGCCTTAACTATATGAAAATACTTTTGCTTAGTTATCAGCATTGTCATCAAAGCTTTAAAATTACTATACAAAAAATATTTTTATTTTAAACCATGAAAAATATTATCAAATGGGAAGCTTTTTTACGAGGTTTTCTTTCCATGTCAGCACAACCAACATTCATTCGTGTCACATTTGTATGAGTTTTACCGACTGTCGTTTCCCTATTGGGAATTAGTCATGTATTTGCAAGAAGTACAATTTCATGTTGTACGAAAAATATTAATGCACTTCATCAAATTGTATTTCGTAACCAGGAAATTGGAGATTATGTAATAAAGTAGACTTCATATAGTATTCCTGGGCCGAAGTGGCAGTGAAGCCAAAAATCAAATACCTACTTGCGTCACCTGGATAAGTTTAGACCTCATAGGAAAGCACCGAAATCCTGTTTAGATTGTTGGGACGGCTTGTCACGTGATGACCTCTTAGGGTAGTCCGAGCGAGATAGTTTCCTAGTCATAATAGAGACCATATTCGAATTATACGTTTTAATTTCACCAGCTGTAGGAAACATGAATTAAATATTGCATTATTAATGGTGCAATAATATAGTCTTATATGACAGGAATTGTAAGTAGTCAAATGAAAATATCTAAATAAGTCTTTAACTTGACTCATCTTTTCCGCACGGTGCGTTTGAAACTCCGTCAAAACGGAAGGTTTTCTTGTGATACCCAAGAACCTACTGCGGTGACAATATGATTAATTTTCAAAAATAGTTGAGAAAACAAACTACACGCTGTTAGTTTTTTGACGAGATCCAAGAGTTAGAAATACCTCATTTTTTAAATAATGTCTCTCTGGAGTGTGTACACGTACCTTTTCCAATGTAAAAGGGCTAATATTTTTTGGTAAATATCTCGGAAAGTAATGTGGTAAGGGGTTGAATTTTGAGTGTCGTTAGAAGGGTGACTTATTTTTCTTTAAAATGAGACCATATATTCATTGATTTCCAAGTAAAATGATTTTTCGCTCGGACTACCATTAAGAGTTGAGAGAGTGAGAATGGTCAAGATGGCGGATTAGAGAAGATTACGCACTGAGGTTTTTGCACTTTTTGACCCGCACAAAAAGTTCGCGGCGCTGAGCAGCGTGGCAATGAGGGGAGTGGATGGGACGAAGAAGAGAAACGAAAAATCCACGCGTTCGCATTCGGTTATAATCGCATGTTTCCACTGAGTCTGACGTCGAAATATGAATTCATTCGTTTTTATGGATTTTAAAGCTGTCTCTGTAAACTCATAAAGGTGAGTTTTCATGAACGCGTTTCCGGCGATATGACGCGAAAGCGAGATCCTCAGCCAATCAGAAGCCCGGATTTCTTCGCATGAGTTCGCGTATGTTCGTGTAGAGTCGCGTCGCCCGAGTTGAAATATTTTCAACTTTCGACGCGTGGAACTCTTAGAATCACAAACGTGGCTGCCCGGCGAAGTGTAGGTTCAATGGATGAAATGTTCATCTCCGAAATTCGAGAGAAGTACACGTAACTGTACAATTATAAGGACTATCGATACAGGGATAGAAACCTAAGGGAGAAGGCGTGGAGGGATATAGGACTATCCTATATTGCAGTGGAAGGTAAGAACAACTTTTATTCCCGATGATTCTCAAAGCTTAAATGTGCTGATGCATTCGTGGTAACATCGTTGTGTTTTACAGCAAAAAATGCGTCGGCTCGGTGGAAAGCCCTCCGGGATAAGTATGTGAGAGACAAAAAGAAGCCCAGAAGTGGCTCGGGTTAACCTCCTACGCGTAAGTTCTTCTACGCGTAGGAGCGAACATGCATGCGAACGGTTCACGCGAAGAAATGACGCGTCTCGTCGCGCGCGTGCGCGTCTGACGTGTCCATGAAAACGCAACTTTAGTGGTCAATATTCTCGCAATACATTACTTTCCTAACTTTTAAGTGTATCATAAATTTGTGTTCCTTCATTATCGCAGGAGTACAATGACCACAAGGCAGATCAAAGAACTACTGCTGCCCTCTCCCCTCCCCTCCATTTCAGCGAACTACCACCCTTTCACTCGTTCCCCTCTTGCGTGCCAACAGCGCGTGTTCACGGCACGCAAGAGAAAGATTTTCTCCATGTTGTTTTTTTTTTTTATATGAGGCCGAGTGGCCACTTAAATGAATTTTCATTTGCATTCATTTCTTCTCGATGGGTGATTTTTTTCTCGGCTACACGAAGACGTGGCTTATGGCTGCATGGCAGTCGAGAATATATTTATTCTGCCCCACCCCGGGAAACAATTAGAGTGCCCACGATTAAAAAAGTAATCTATAGGAAATACCCACTCTCTTGGTAATTAATACATTTCAAAGGGTTGAAACGATAATTCCCACTTTGCGTTGCCCTGCAGAGATCCTGGAAAAGCATTTCTTTAGTTTATGCGGCCAATGATCTGTCTCTATGTTTCTCCTTGGTAATGTCATTGAAAGCAAAACGGTTAACGTGAGTAATATTCAATAAGAAGCTACAATTAACGAAGAATTCAAAACTTTGAATAACGCAAACTTGGAATATTCGTGTTCTGTACTGTACAAAAAAGCGCCTCACTGCTGAACACACAATTATATTGGATATGAGTTGACGCCATCAATGCTTTTCATTCGTTCAAAGGAGGTCAAAGAAGTAATTTACGAGTTATTTGGCCAGTGGCAGTAGTCAAATATGGCGCGCTATCCATGAAATTCGTAAACCCACGAGTTAAATCTTCAATTTCTTCGAACGGTAATTTCAGCTCTGGAGGGCAACATTTTCGCGTGGGATACCATTATGGACGCAAGAACAGAGACAAAGCTTTACGACTCCAGGAAATTCTTTTTTTTAATGAAAGTCGTTACCTTGAGCTCCCTGATTTTTCTTCGGAGATCTTGAGTGCAAATAA
Organism: Ceriagrion tenellum; assembly: GCA_963169105.1. Classification (NCBI taxonomy): domain Eukaryota; kingdom Metazoa; phylum Arthropoda; class Insecta; order Odonata; family Coenagrionidae; genus Ceriagrion; species Ceriagrion tenellum. The sequence goes on along the minus strand of OY720639.1, from coordinate 6,960,109 downwards.
AACCCGCCCCTCGCCGTCGGTGCGCTGGTGTTGCCTGTTGAATCGGCGCCCGAACTAAAAAAAAAAAAGGGGCCGGCCAGCCCTTTTGTGGCGATAAGCGATTCACGGTCAAGATTAAGGAAAAGGTGGAGGCAAGCGAGGAGGCAAACGTGGAGGATACAGTCCGGAGGAGAAGTGACGAAGCCTCATTCACGCGGTCATCTTTCACGCTGAAGCTCAGTGAGCAATTGAGAAACCAACAGAAAACATGGCGGAGTGTGAAAAGTCTTTCGCGACCACTGTAATGGGAGTCGCTTTTATTCCGTCCTTAAAACTGAGAACTTGCAGTTTTCAATGATTTTTGCAGTTGCTGTGAATGTTTTCGTTTTGTTTACAAGCCTCTCTTCATCGTCCAATCACTGAATAAAATACATGACGTGGTACGAAATCAGACGTATGGGTTCAAAGATGAACTCGCAGGGGATGGAATTTTCCCAAGTGAAAAAATCATTTGACAAGTATTTTTGATGGCGAGTCATGCGAACTAAGAGCTCTCCTCAATTAGGGGATGTGGGTTCGAATCCCGGTCATATCAAATGTTTTTTTATATTAAACTAATAATTTCAGGCTTCACTTTGTGGAACCTCTCCATATCGGAAATAAAAATATTCTAGTATTGGACCACTAAATAGATTTATCCTTTACGACCCGGGTTTCGGCACATAATGACACATAAGACCTGCAGATGTCATTATGTGACGAAATCCGGGCCGTAAAGAATAAATCTATTTAGTGGACCATTACTAGAATATATTGATTTCTGATTTTTTAATGTCGAATTTCACCCACTTGGAGTAAATACAGTCTAAATTAAAAGCCTCATTTGGCGCCGCGTCCAGAATTTAGAGTCGTGCGCCTGTTGATTGACTGTTTCCTGATTCACGCAAGTGTATCGAAGGATGCGGGGGTGGGTGGGGGTGAGATGATGGGGTGGAAGGGGGTGAGCAAGAGAGATAGGAATGTGCTCGTACGTATACAATGAGAAAAGAGATCGGAATCCTCATCGAGAGAAAGTGATGGCTTCACGAATTCATCCGTCAATTGAGCCATCTGTGTCGCTATCCGGAAATTAATTCATGAGAAATAAATAACACGAACACAAATGCCTCGAATATAGGTTAACCCCATTGGGAATTCCCGCTTTGGGGTTTACCGACTCGATCGTCTATTAATAGTTTGTCATCTCTTCGATGGCGTGTCGACACATTAAAAACAAGAAAAGAAGAAAAAATTTTTTGCATGTTGACTCCCCAGCTGGTAATACTACATAATTACATTAATGTTTTACAGTAAAAGGAAACTTACATTTTGACAAAAAAATTGGCAATTATATGCACAAATGAACGCGTATATCAGGATAAAAGGGAAGCGGAGAGGCATTCCATGCGTTCAGAATTGAAAAGTGTTTGGATGTCAAGAGAGAGAGGGTGGTCAAGTGGGTGGTGTGGTCTGGTTGGGAGCCTCAAGATGAATTCGAGAAACATGAAGATGAAGAAGAGCGTAAACCACTCTGCGAATAGCACCCGCTATAATTTCCTGGCGTAGACCTGCGCGCCAAGGAGGGGCAATAAGAAGTGGAGCGGGGGGGAGGGGAGGAGAGGGACGGATGTGGGGAAGAGGCAAAACGAGAGATAGGGAGGGTGAGTGGCAGGGGAAGCAAACTGATTGGTGAAATTAGCTTAGACCGCAAGGCTATTAGGTTAGTTAAGCGCAAGGCTATTAGGTTAGTGGTTAATATCACCGTTGACTGCACTATAGACCAGTATTGAGGTGAAGGGACTCACATTTTGACCATCATTGGTCCGGTGGGGCCCCGATCCGATGACGTACTCCGGCAGACCACACGACGTCTACCCGTAAAGGGAGCCAAGCGGACGCCCTAATCCCAAGAATTTGGTCAATGGGCTTCGCCGGTTCTAAACCGATGTGTGGGAAGTCTTCGCGCAAGCGAGACTGGCGGTGACACGTCTAACGATGCTGGGGTAACCCAATAGCTACGAGGACTAGGGGGAGGCGGGGGCTTATTGTCGTCCTTTTGACGGCAATCCGTCTCATGGTGTCAGCCTCCTAGTGGCTGTATTTCGCTAACCTTCCCCATTCCTTTACCCTTTTTCTCACTGCGTACCCGTTCCCGTGATAAGCGAGAGCTTCAAGAGCGAGGGGGGTAGGTTTCTTCTAACCCGCGGGGTGACCCGAAACGCCTGTACTATAGACCGTAGATACGGTCTATAGTACAGGCGTTCTCATCGTACGATGAGTCAAAACGGGATGGCAGATGGTTACGAGTCACCTTAATCTGCTCTGCACTCGTATTGGCAGCAATTACAAAGACTTAACACTAATTAACCTTCCGCCTTTCGCTTGACTCTGAAAGTTCAGTATCCCATGTCCCAAAAATCGTCCTCTGCACGGCGCCATGAACTTTTGCGAGAGATGTGACTCAATTTGGAGTCGATCTCAATGCTAGGGACGATGGGATTAATTCTAAGCTCTGGATGTCATCAGATAGGATGGATATGAGTGATAATTTTTAATGGTAAGCCGAAGTCTACATCCGTGCATTGCATTCACCTAAGTTTGAGTTTCCGCCACGTGTTCGGTACTTTCCAGGTAAAGCGGCTTCAATCGTATGCGGGATTACGGTTGACGTCACTTGAATTAACGGAGACGGACGATAGTGTTTAATTTCCTCCGTCACAATATAAACAATCCAAAAAAGTACTGACTTATGTCACTACATGAATGTTAACTTATTTTCATTGTGAAGTTAAAAATTGAGATGGAAAATATAGAAATGAAACTTTGTGAAAATTGAACTAAAGTTCTAATTTGATTTGCTGACGTTGACGTGACGTGATATATAAGATTAAGTAAAGTTTTGGACAAGGTTTAATCATTTCCCGTTGACTGCACCGTTATCGTCCAGACAGCATAATTGACTTTCATCGTAAATTGGCCATCATATGACAATGAACATGAATCGCGAACGCCACCGTCCGTTTCCGTCACGTCAGGGTACGTGGATCGTAATCCCGCCCTAAGCGCGGGCATGAGCGAGAGGCTGATGGATAGATTTGGTGCACAGGAGCAGCGGTGCAGGGGTGAGGCGAGTGACGTTGCTAGGCAGTAAAACGCACCTCAGAGAGGACGGGTCCAGGATGATCTCCTCCATCTTCTTTGTGCGTCCGGGGGCGTCTTGGGGGCAGAGTCCTCGAGGGCGAGGTGGGGCCGGCGTGAGTGCTGCAAGAGAGGAGAGGTGAGGAGCCGCGGAATTTGAACGAAAATCTATCAAAACTTCCGTCGAAGTATTCGATTTTCCACGCTCATCATCTTCGAAGTCTCTGAAATACCCTCACCATGAATATATATTATGGATTGTTATCTCGTCGCCAAAAACTGTTGTCTAGAATTCTGTAAACAAACAACTTTTTGGAAAATGGTGCTGCCTAGTGATGAAAGACGGAAGTTCAAATGTAAATACAGTCGATGATTTGTAAATAAACACGTCGTACTGGTTTAACCATGAATATACGTGGGTTTTACTTACAATTAATCATAATGCAGTGGATAGAAATATGTAGCACTACATGCGGGACGTAATTATACACTTTCTTAATATCGTCCGTAATAAGCGGCACACGATGGTCGTTTCATAAACCTCTTACGCATTTCCTGTGTTAGATATTTCCTCTCTAGCCTTTACAAATCAACTTTTAGATCACAGAAATAGCAAGATATTATTCAAAGCATCAAGTAATTCATATCTCCTCGATCGTTATAGAATATTCACCACAGTCTCACGTTAGCCACAATTACCTACGTCTATTTACAATAACAACTGAAAAGACTGTCATCGAAGTGGCGCCAATGACTGGGTGAACTAAAAGTGGAAATTTTGGCAACACGTAGCCAATGCAACAATTCCAAACATCTAAATCCATAATATACGAGTAAATTTGGCGCTCGCAATTTGCAAGCAAAGGGGGTGGATTTGTATATGATGATACTCTTTAAATAACGAAAAATGAATGCGTCATCATTACAAAACCAATGAAAGCTCTCAAGTATGCGTGCTACATGCAAGCAAAGAAAAATATTATGGAATTCTCAAAATGAATTACACAGCCCATGAGGTATGGTTACCAGACAGATATAGTACAAATTATATCTCATCCGGTTATTTACGATATCTCAAAATACTATAATCAAACAGAGAGCTGGCCCTGGCCTCGCCGAGCTCCAAACCTCGAATCGACACTCGACCAGGCGACAATGGAGAAAAAGATCCATAGCAACGAAAATGAAGAAATTTCGAAAACCCTCAATAAAACTTTTAAAATTTCACTTTAACGTAGATAGGGAACATTCGATTGCAAGAAGAAGATTCTTCAAATATTCAGCCTCATATTTGTGAAAGAATCAGTCTAGTAGCTCAATTTTTTCATATTTCAATGAACGAAAGAAAAAAGGTGTACACTAAATTTTTGTTGTTTAGAAACCTCGGATAGTTTTGTTGTTTAGTTTGGATAGTTTTGTTCTTTAGAAACCTTGTTGACACCTTGACAACCTTTTCAAATCGCCATTGTTGGTCGATCTATACTATCATATGATAATGATATCTTTTGTACATTGTAAAAAGTTTCAAATCCGGAGTTTAGCATAGGAGGGGTCATCGCATCAACTACGCACTATATCATGCTGTGGAGTAGGATTATTTGGTTACACAACCATAGGTTACGGCGGTCAATCGTGAGCGCGGGGAACAAATTATAGGAGGGCGGTCTTGGGTATCTATTCCTTTATCAAATCTTCCAAGACTATATTGGCCGCATGAGGGCAATTGTTTAATATCGTATCTTGAGGGACCAACACCGCTTTTATGTTTTCGACTGAGCGAACCCTTCCCAAAGCATCATACAATTGCCCGTGGGAGAATACATCACTCCTCAGGTCCACCCCTTCTCTATCTAAAGTCTGTCTTAATAATGACTTATTGATGTTTACACCGTATGCAGGCTTCAGGGTAAACTGTCTCCTGATAATTTCAATTCCCGCGTTGGATACTGGAAATTTGAAACATGTTCTTGGGATGAGGACAGCGTCAGGTTGATTCGTTATCCTTGCTTCCACGAATTCTCTTGATATTTTCACCATAATTAGCTTCGTCCCGTTGACCAATCTGTGTTCGAAATGAGGATTGCCACACAGCCAACCTGTTCAGTTCTAACATGTTATCCGGGACGCCAGCGTGTGACACCACGCTGTTCTACGCTATCCGTGTGAATGGGGATAATATCCTCCGCTCCTGCGCATGGAGAGTGCTATCTGCGCTGCATAAGCGCACTGATTCCTTCGGCAGCATCCTCATAACTGAAGTGTTGATCTCTGCAATGTTTTGATTGGTCCCAGATGAAATTTCCCTGCCGCTACATTGAGCGGGATTTTTCAGCACTTCAGGAGGATGTACGAAATCAATCAGTTCCTCCAGTGAGTTTGCGTGAGGAATCATCCTCATCGGTATGGGACGGTGGACACCGATATGGACATGGAAGCGGATCTTGTTTTCGCCCACTTCCAGCGAGAACTTTGAATATTATTGGTCTTCTCGGGAGCAAAGAATGGTTCCCAGTCGCTTTTTTACTATGCTGGGCCATAGTTCAGATGATTTGAGGGATGCCTGGATTATGTCGGCCTTCGTACCGTCGGGGATTATTGGTGGGATCTGTCTGAAGTCTCCGGCTAGCATCATCACCTTTCCACCCAACGTCCCTGTATCCTGACATATGTCCCGCAAAGAGCGTTGGAGGATTTCTATTATTGTTTTGTAGACCATGGGAGCCTCATCCCAAATTATCAAAGATGCCCTTCTTATGAGTTCGGCTCTTTGACTGCCGCCGGTAATACCGCAGGGTGCGCGAGGGTCGTTGGTTTCCAGAGGCAGTTGAAATATTGAGTGCGCCGTGATGATACCTCCTTCGTGGTTCAACGCGGCTATTCCTGTGGACGCTGCACACAGTACAACTGGGCCCTCCGAACGTAACTTTGAAGTTATGTAGTTTAATATCACAGTCTTTCCTGTACCGCTGGGACCGTCGATGAAGAAAACATTATTTGTTTTTCTTCTGATTAGACAGCGTTGATGATCGCATCAGCGACGCTCGATTGTTCCTCCGAGAACTCCTCAGCTGTCCTGGCGGCGTCTTCCGCATCCCATCTGACTACCTCGCGACCTACTTCCGTGGTCACATCTTCCACCACCGGGAGACCCAAATCCCGCAGACATCTTCCGTGAGGTCGGAGCATGTGGTCGATGTCGCACAGAGCACGATGGTACGCAACCCTCTCGTTGTCCTGATTGCGCATGTAATCATCGCTGAGGGAATCCTTGTATCGCCCCCAGAGAATAGCTGCTGGTGCGCCGAACATGATGACGGCGAAAAACAGCTGACGGAGGCCTCGTCCCGTCTTGAAGAGCGCAGCATCTTCGAGCGCGTGCTCGAATTCTGATTGTTGCTTTCCGCTTCCTGGGACGTATCGTGGATTACGCCGTCTACCTTTTCCAGCGAAATATAAAAAAAAGCCTTGTTGTCAATTAGTATCACATCCTATTATAATATCTACGTCATAATCCGACACATGATAAATCGGCCGGTCGAAAAATCGATGTCGCTCATATCTTCCATACTATCCGTAATCGCATAACAACCAGAAATACATTCTGAAAATTTTGTATCCTTATAGTCAAAAGTACGGTTAGAATTGAAGTATATCGAAATGAATTAGAATAGATACATCTCGAATCCTAATCAATGTAGTCCACGCTTTACGATAGAATTATACGCTCCATACAACTGCTAAGAGTATACGTAAATTAAGCGTACATAGATTTAGTAGTAACGTGGAAAAATGAAAATATCGAAAGGCATGATGTCGGAAATTGATTCGATCGTAACTCGAAAGTATTTTAATGGATATGTCAACTTAACAATTTACCATAATAAGCATGACCGTATTAGACCCCTAAAAATTTTAATGTCATATTTTAAATATTTAATGAAATATGAACAACTATTATTTTTTTGAAGAAAAGAAATTCGATAAATTGGTCATAACTCGAAAAAGCTTTTATTTATTCGTGAACTTAAATATTTGGCAGAAGAAACTTAGCCATATTATAATCCTCTATGAATTTCTATCTAATGTCTTAAAATGGTATTGTGTTATTGGATACAATTTCTTTTCCAAAAAGAACAGAATCGATATATCTCGAACATTACTTGACCATGCGAGGTTGTCAACATTGGCAAAGATGGAGTAGGTATCGTACTAAGTATATTCCCTGATGATTTTGTTCATCTATTCCATAGGGTAATGGAGAACGCACCGATTGAGATATTTCCTACTACATTGCATTGGAAATGGATATCAATATTTCTCAAAAATTAAACAATGTCGCCCATTACTTTAATATTACTCTAACATACCTTATAACTAAGGATATTACCTGAAACTTTCATACAAATTGGGTGGAAACTGAAGTTTATATTGATGACTATCGAAATGTAATAGATTCGATACATCTCCAAAAGTAAACGATGTACTTCAGGTTTTCACATTAGGTTCAATGCTGCTTTTGATTTAAAATAGTTTCTGCAAATTTCAAATCCATATTTATAATAGTAACGTAGAAAATTAATGATACCGAATTGCTACTTGTCGAAAAATAGAATCGATAATATATCGAAAACGAAGTATAGGATGCGACTACTCCTACATTTTTCCGAATTAACACGGCCATGTTATTTTCCAGTATGAATTTCATTATCAAATCATTGATAACCGTTGAGTTATTAACGGCCATTACTTTTCCGAAAAAGACAGAATAGATATATCTCGAACAAAACCCGACCATAAGTACTGTTCAACATTTCCCAAGATGGCGTATCATACTATGTATGTTCCCTAAAATTTCACTCATCTATGCCAAATATTAACGGAGATCTAGCAATGCACTTGATTGGCTGAAAAATGGCGACGCCCATATTTTTTTTGCAGAATAATTTTAAAACTAATTTTTTTAAAGAACCAATACGAATGTTGGATTCGATTGGCAGACCTTGTAGGTACATCATGTGTCTACCAAATTATTTCAACCTGAATACGAATATCTAAATCCAAATCCTCAAAACCGAAATCGAAACCCCATAAAGATACGTGTTAAATCGGAAATCGACGATTACCCGAATCTATTCGATTTTCAAATATCTTTCCTAGAATAAAAAATTCGATCAAAAATCCAAGTACTTGTGCATCTGATCGTCAATGTCCAGCTTCTTTAAGATGTCACTCAAAACGGATAATAATCGTTTTCCCCATAAGATCCCATGTTAAATTAGATCGATATATCTCGAAAACTATCAAACTCTTCGACGATTTAAGATTTTTCCACCCGATGATTTTTAAAATTTTTACACGTCCAAATCTCAAACTCGTGCTCCCAGTGGTTTGGGCGACTAATTTGTATCAATGTGTCAGTCGGCGAATCAGTTTGCAGCTAGATACATATACCGCATATGCGGATATGAGATTCATGACTCTCACACGAAGGTGGAAGTCTTAAGTTTAACGAGGTGCAATTCCTTCATAATTGGGATCGATAAAATACTGAAATTGCACAAAATTATATACTATCTGATGACTATGGTCATATGCAGTGGACCATAATCAGATTCGGTTAGCTGCTGCAGATCTGGAGCCTTATTTAGTAAGGACTCGACAAGGTCGTGTCTCGGCAATTCCGTGGATGTGACGTCATAGTCCCCAACAAATCTCAACCTTTTAATGGATCTGAGAGAAATTTTCAAGGCCAATATTTCGTCACTGTCGAGACTCGTACACTCTGAGAGCAAACACCGATTAACCCTTCCCTTTGCTGTTTGGTGAGCAGATCAGATGTTTCTCACCAAGGTTTATTTCTATAATGTCACTACCAGAATTTTTACTATAAAACTCATTGCAACGGGTTTTTAACGCGTTTTGCACAGCCTTATTTGAGGTGATACCGATGCAATGCGTCGAAATCTCGGTCGCCTGAAAATGTATTATTTTGTGGAGGTGCAGTATTTCACTGGCACTCATCATGCTCTCATTACCAATTTTTTCCCGGAAAATATTCGTCCACAGGAATATCCTATGTTCTTCGGAATGAGGATGAAGGGGGCACGAATGGGGCAGGGCAGGGGGCAGGAATGAAATTTCAAATGTCTTAGCACGGCATAAGTGCTGGTGAAGGATACTGACTCTTGGTTGCGGCTTCTTTGAAGTCCTCTTCTCCCTTGCGTTGCCTCCTTTGATGGACCGCAAGGGCCTAAAATCTAATTGCCTTGTATCCACCAAAATTGCCATGGAAATTAGGAAGCCTGGATAGCGTAGTGATCTGCATTGCGCATTGGTCCGGCAAACCAAAGGTCCGTGGTTAGATTCCCGGTCCAGGCCGAATTTTTCTCATGGCAATTTCTCTGCTAGAGAGTCTACACTTGCAGTATCAAGTGATAATTTACCAAATAATTACCAAAATTCTCAGTGGTATTTAACAACAAAAAATAATAGGAGGTCAAAAAATTAATAATATACTAATATTGTCTATCTATCATGATAGTGACGTGGTTCTTGAAGTACCTATATTTTCTCTTTTTGGGCCATTTTCCATGGATCTAATGCGACACAGATCGCCGAGAAAGCCGTCACCTTTGCAGCAACTGCAACGAGGGCCAAACTGCATGGGAATTAAGAGGGAGGAATGAAAGTCACGTAAACGAGCAAACTCACGCGAGCGAGTAGTCTACCGTCGGCGGTGTCGGGCGGGGTCGTCGTGGGCAACGGTCGCTACGTCCTCGGCTCTCGGGAGACAAAGGAAGACGAGGAGACACAAAGACACCCACGGATGGTAAGAAATCCAGGTGTATCGATCAAGGGACGAAGAAGAATCAAGGCTGATATCCGGGAAAGCATATTCCGCCTCTTGGAAAATTCATTAAAAACTCTCCGACGGTTAGAACTTTTCACACTCTGAACGACACGAAGCAATAACTCAGGGCGGAATCAGCGTTTTTTAGCCAGTAGGAAACAGACGGTAGCCTCCGCGAAGTTAGTCGATTGCTTTGCGGTGCCGTTAAACGTCCGGCCATCGTAACAGGCTCGCATCTACTCTACAATAAAAAAAATCGCGGACTCACCTCACCGTCCGTTTCCGTCTCGTCAGGAATCGACGATCGTAATCCAATCCTTATTTTCACGCGTTTCGACTCAGGGAAACATGCCGAATCGAAGAGGCGCCGAGCACCCTAAATTCAGCCTATAACCAACCGCGGCGTAATAGGTAAAATCGCTGTGTGAATGCTATCATGGCTATATTTTAGGACACAGTAAAAGTTTGTACCAAAGTGTATATGAATTATTCATAACCAACCGAGTACCGGTACTTTTGGGAACCTGCCCCTCCTTAGTACTCGCACAATGTTCATATCCTGAGAAAAATATTACTTCCATCGCTCACCTTTTGAGATATTTTTCAGTCGAAACCAGTTTAACAGCGTAAAGTGGTCAAATTCTTGGTTCTTGGTTCGTCATCCAAGACTAATGCGGTCGCCTTAGGATTCACACGACACACGGAGGGATTTGAATCCAGTCAATGCACCTCCAATGGCGCACAAATTCCACTCACAAAAAAGGGAGCACTGAGGAGAATGCACTTGGGCTGAGCACAGGGGCACTGAGAGCGAAAACACTTCGACACACAAAACACGGCGAGTAATTCACCGAAATGCAATGTCCGTCGCGACAGACCAGACGAGCACGTGGAGAAAGATGGGGAGGGACGTACAGGGGGGTGGGTGGGCGGGCGAGAACAGGCGAAGGAGGGAATATCCCTGCCCCCCCCCCCTGGCGGTGGCGCATGCCATTAGAAGAAGAAGAAGGAGAATGGGAGGAATGGAGAAACGCGTGCGAGAGAGGGAACGCGTCGTCGTGGGTGCCTTATTAGTGCGCGGCGAGAAACCTTCAAAGGAGGAAGTGGATATATGAGTTTAGTGGGGCGACCTAATGCTAGAGGGGGTTGGAGGTCACCACCCCCTCCCTTCCCCTCTTCAACCCCCACCCCACCCTGTTAAACCCGTTGCGTCGGTTTCCCTTCTTCACTCCCTCCCCCTCCTCTGCTCTGACATTACTCCTCTCCCCTGTTGGGTAGGGAATAAATGTTTGTTTGGGAAGGTGACTCATTTTCCCCTCTTACTCGATTATGGCAGTGAACTGGGTTGGCGTGGGGGATTCAAGCAGTGTTCTCCCTTCACGAGGGTCCGGCTTCGACTCCCCTGGTGTAATAATAATACATACATACATACCATTCACGCCGTTCCCTTCCGGGGTAGGCACAGTCAAAATGTTTCACTCATAAACACATATCAGTACACCTAACTCTGCTTCAATAATTTCCTCCATACTGACCTATCCTTGCAGACCTCTTTTGCCTCATTTACCCCCAAACACTGCTTCATACACGCCCTCCTGTTTTTAAGACTCCTAATATCCCTCCTCCTAAGAATTTCCTCAACCACGTTCAACCACAACTTTCTCGGCCTACCTCTACCTCTCACACCATTCATTTCACTCTTTTGTATCTGTTTCGTTATTCGACTCTCATCCAGTCTCTCAACATGGCCAAACCAACGAAGCACACTCCTTTCATATATGTCCATTATTTGAGCACATAACCCACACTCCTTCATTACCCACTCATTCCTGACCCTATCCATTCTACTTTTGCCGCAAACACTCCTCAGATAACTAATACCCATAACGTTTAGTCAACTATTGTTTATCCTGAGATACCCATGTTTCACTACCATACAACAAAGTCTAATGATAATAATATTTACTACTCAGCACAGTTAAACATACTTCAATCTTTACAACATGAGTAATATTAGGTAGCCTAAAAGGAGGACCTGTATTAAGACTAACATCATTTGGTCAATAGTTATGCGTTTGTCTTTTACATAATTGAACATGGAAATAGATACACAATATTACATGAGGTATCGGAAAATCTGTTCCCTGAGGACTTCCGTTGAATGAAAATACTCCTTGATTTCTCTCCGTTTATTTCCATCTTCGCAAGCCTTCCTTTCGCTCTAGAGCGTTATTTAGATACTTCGGAACACAACGGCGTACTTCAATTCGTTTCATATACCATGCGCAATGGTTATCGCACCATATAATAGATCTGAAGCGCAGTTGATTTGGACAAAGAAACAAAAGAACGTAATGTTTTTCCTACAGAATAATTTAAATCCTTGATTGTTGTCAAGTTTGTGGATTTTCTGTGAAAACGTCGAACGTGCACATTGTGATATTTATAATAGCTCTGTGGTAAAAGTCTCACGTTTTTAAATGTTTATTTTGAAAAAAATTAACAGCTTTATGCAGGGAATTCGGCCGTGACTCTTTTACACCTATAGAATGCTAACTATCGTTGGATTACAAAACATTTCCTCTGCGTGTATCGTTCCATTCACTGTCGATGTAGTGCACTAAACTGCGTTCCATTGTACTATAAATGCGACACCTTGATTTTTAAGCTCTTATTTTGAAACGGTTTCACTTGTATGGGGTATATTCGGGCACAATATGGCTGGAAGATGCATCGAGAACCAAGTAGAACCCGGAGAAGATAACAAAAATCTCCCGTTGGAAAGACCTAGTTAGTTCTTTCATTGAATATGGAAGGAAAGAAAGATTTATTCCCACTCTCCCTGGCTAATCGCGTCTTTCCAGCGGACGTGTATTCCTCTTGGCGATTGATTGGGTTATGCACACGGCGCAGTGGATTCGGCCAATCATCCTCTCCTTGCCTTAGCGAGAGACACCGGAAGAGTGCAGAATGGAAGGGAGGGAATGCTTCTCGAATAAGCCGACCGGAGTCTTGGAGAGAGAAAGAAAGAATGTAGAGGTTGAAAGCGGAGATTTTCGGGTAAAACTTCGTGGTTCTGGTACACCGCAAACTATAGAGCGTTTCTTTGAATTCTCCACGCTCGTTCGACATCGTGGAGGACAAGAGGAGCCATTCTATCGAGTGAATCGGAGAGTGGCCCAGGCAGGCGTCCTTGCGAATGCTTGTGACTGGCACGGGACTCTAAACTCCGTCCAGTTTTTCCATCTTTAAGAAAGAGAAAAAACTCGCATCAAATTTGCTTCCGATCTCTTTTTAAGTGCGCAAGTCCCTTGCGCACAGACTGTTTAGCGAATGGAAGGGACGTTCGCCGTTGTATTGCGAATTTATCGGTGCACGGGAGCGAATGGAAAGTTTACGTATTCGATCTTTGGTGACCGAATTTCACGAAAGGTGAAACAGTGGATGGGGACTCCTTTTTATACTCAATTCACTTACGAGAGCACATAGAGTATAAGAGCTAAGTTTATTGAGTGGATCGAAGAATTTTACTACCCATTAGAAACGAAGTGGCTTCTAATTTCCTCAATTTCGTCGAAAAAAACCGACAATGTGCACGTGTAATTCTCGAGACTCAGAAAAAATAGGTTTACGCACATGGAATGATGGGAAGGGCACATCGGAGGATGAAAAGGCCGCAATGCTTTGGGAAATGCGTCGTTGAGAAGTGAAAAAAACAGATGTATTCAACGGTATCTGGCGAGATGTTGTGGAACATGATTTCACTAAATCAAAAGAGTTATAGTAATGTGCACATTAATGTGATGATGACGATATAATCATTGAAACGCGTTGTACGAATAAAAACCACGTGGAAATTACTATAACTCTTTTAATTTAGTGAAAAAAACAATTGACGGCCATATGATTGGAATGTGATGACCTGCCAACAAATGGATGGTACATTCAAATTCTGAATAAGTAAATAAAATTGAAATGTACAATCATGAAAGAGATACACATCACCCGGGCCAATCACATGTATAAATTGTCCCAGACAGTTTATCGCACGCTTTTCGTCCATTATAGAATAGACGGTGTTAGCAATACCGAGGAACTCATTGGCTTGTTGGCTGTGCGGCCGACTTTAATTTGGCGCCGACATCTTCGCTCTGACTTTGAAGCACTCGTGTTTAATTGTTGCTAAACGTTTTTCCTGCTCACATATCGTCCCGTTCAATGTCATTCGTGTGCTCCGATGGGAGAAATACTTCAACACTTCAAATGGAAAGCTCCAGAAGTCTTCAGTAAGTCAGAGTGTGAGCGAGTAGTGTTTCCTATTCTACGAGAATCCATGATTATTTTTTCTGAAGCGATTGGTCGCGAGATTAATCATTTCGGTCCTCTGTAGCCAGGGTTTCACATATTTATTGATTCATCTTTATCGCTAAATTTAATTTACACAATTAATTAACAATAAATAATAACGAAATGAACACAATATAATTAAAATTTAGAAAGTTGTCTCTTAATGACAGTGTGGGTCAACAGTTGTATATAATTTCTAATATGTAATTGTACTCTTATATTCAAATTAACAAACTGAAATGTATAACTGAATAGTTTGAATTCTTAAATAATTAACCGAATTCACTTTTACTTTAATAATGATGATGCATTTTTATAAATACGAAACATTGGCTGAAGAGAGCTGAAGCGATTACTCTTGCGACCTCTTAACACCGAGAAAAAAGATAATTGGACATATTTCTAATTAGACGAAGTTATCTTTTCTTGGGGCCCAAAATTTAATCTGAATTGCCAAAAGATATTGTAACATCAACAAGTGAAGCTAAATTTCGTCAAATGTTGAAAAAGTGGTTATTAAATACGGAGGACGTTTCTCATTTATTATTGAAACAAGTGTGAATATGTAACAATGATACTTGACTCTTTTGAGCAAATAATCGCCAATTCTTTTGTCAAAAGGTAAGTTTTCTTTTAATCATGTAGTGTTACCAGATGGAGAGTCAAAATGCAATCAATTTTTTTTCTATCATTCTTTTTGATGTGTCGACACGTCATCGAAGAGATGACAACTGTTAATAGACGATCGAGTCGGTAATCCCAAAGCGGGAATTCCCAATGGGGTTAACCTATATTCGAGGCATTTGTGTTGTTGTTTATTTATGTAATAACCCATGTATAACTTGTTGTCGTGGAATAAATTTCATATTTCTATTATTATATAATTAATTGTATTAGAAGAGTTCGTGAAAACGTACCATCCGAAGGTTGATAACATTCGCTTTTCCTTCGTGCGCAAATTTATCGCATGACGTGCACTTGTGGACGAGTGCGTGAATGAGACCACGCGATGAAGTGCGTTGCCGAGACGGGACACTCTCCCCTTTCCCTTCCACCCCCCACCCCCCACCCCCCTAGGGAGGCAGGGCCCCACTTCCCCACCCCCACTCCCTCCCCCTGTCTTTCCAGGAAGCGCCGTCGGCAACCTTTTCCGGGTGGCGGCGTGTGCACTGTTTCCTGAAATATGGGTGGGGCAAGGGCGGGTTGCGCCACGTAACAATGGAGGAGGGGGGTGGGACTGTCTTTTCCCCTCCAGGTGGGGAGATTTTGGAGGCGGGCCGGGGGAATGGGGGGGGGAGGGACATTGGGGGATTTATTGGGGCGGAGGGTGAGTGGGGTGGGGGTGAATGGGTAGAGGAGGGGTAGTGCCGTTCTGGTCTTCGCATGTTTCCCTTGGTGTGTGGGTGGGGGTGAATATGGGGGTGGGGGGGGAGTGCGGGGGGGGGGTTATGGGAATGGCCGAATGTTCCGCTCCCTTATGGCGTGTGCGCGCACGCTGGCACAGGGTGGTGCCGCGGATTACACAAAAAGGAAAGACCTGCGACAAAAAAACGTGCATTTGGAGGGAAAGAAAGTCAGTCTGAGTTGACTCTTTAGGGAACGGAATTAATTCAATGAAAAAAATTACTCTCTGATCATAAAGGAAACAGAACGCATGCAGCGATGTGAATGCGATTAACGTGAAAAAATATTATGTAACCTAGCCGAAACTATCACAAGGATTTTTTGAAGAAATGGTACAAATTGCAAAACACGAAACAGCCTGGGATTTAAATGAAAGGTATCGCCAAATCGAGCAAAGTCTATTATACATAATTTGATATGCTATAGCACAATTAAAATTTTATTTTATTTTTCAAAAAATCTTAAATTTACAACTATTATATAACAAATAATTTATACGCAGCCAACGCTATTTAGTTAAAATATTAAAACGTGCGAATAAACTGAAGATATGTACCACCAAAAGAATCCAATCATAGTCGTTGTCAATCCGAAGATTGGTTTTCAGAGGCTCTCCATTCCAATCTCCATATCTCTGTCATTCTCTTCAGAACTATTCACTTCGAATTCCAACGTGGTTTGCTTAATGTATTTCATTCTTTAATTCCTCCATGATTCTTTCCGCTAATTTCTCATTCGGATATCGTTTCCATTAGCAGTCAGCGGACTCCTCTCCTGGATCTTCGCTCGGGCATATCTGCTCACAATGTCTTTCTTCCTTCTTCCTCTATCTCTGGTGATCTTTATTCCCAGATGATAAAATTTTTCCACCTGTGCAAGTTTTTGTGGCCCAATTGTGACAATGATTCCATCTCCTTGATTTTTTATACAACCATAACCTTGGTCTCCTTACAATAATAACTCTTTGTTGTTGTTGTATCTCTTTATAGTTATGTGCTTAAAGTTCAGCATTCCAGTGAGATATTCACTCATCACTACAAGAGTTGAACCGCTGATTCTCCCTTCAGCCAGCTGATTTTTATCCATGCCCTTGTATTCCTGTTTTAACTGGCACATTTCCATGCATACACATCACGCCCTTCCCTCCCGGATTTGGCGATGTCAGAGAATCCAATTAATGCAAATGGCCCTCGAAAACTGACTCTCTTATTAATATGATGGCGTATCTTTGCGAACCACTTTCCCTTACTATCAAGCATGGCTTACCATTCTTAATACTCCTAATATAACTCTCTTCCGAGTCTTCTTTACCACATCCACGCGTGATCTTCGTAGTGAACCTCTTTCTCTCACACTTCGTCCCACCCTCACCCTATCATCATACGTCTGTTCAGTCATTTTGAACATTCTCTTCCATTCTCTCGACGTGGCCAAACCCATGGAGTAACCTTTTGTCATTTATCTCCATAACTACGGCATCCACCACATCCACTCGTTTCAAACACCATCCACTCTACTTTTCCCGCAAATATTTATAAAGTAATTTTTAATACCAAGGACAGGTACTCAGATGCAGATAGAATTGGATTGGATATTTGGGAAGGCGACCGACGGCTAAGGTTATTTGCGCCATAGGGGATAGGTAAGGGAGGAAGGGTAGATAGAAACCCGGCGTCGGCATTAGCCTGCTCTTAACGAAAGGCGCCAAGGGGACCACGGTTTAACGTCTCATCCGACAGACGGAGTACTCCACTTGAAGTGCCATCCACAAGACACTCAAGTAGGGATCGGGTTTCTCTGATAAACATCCGCCACTGGAGGGATTTGAACCCTGGCCGCCCGTGTGGTAGGCGAGTACTCTAACCACCACACCAACCCGATCCCCTGCAGATAGAAGTGGGGTGTACAAACTCAAATGTGATAACTGTGATTTGGTGTCTATTGGTCAAACAGGGCGAAAATTTAAGGACAGAGTCAAAGAACATGTGAATTGTTTTGTTAGCTGCGGTGGGAATTCAAATTTTTCGGAGCATTTATGTAATTTTAAACAATTTAGTGATTTGAAATTTGAAATTTTACATATTAATGACAAAGATGCCAAACTGGACTTTTTAGAGCAATTTGAAATTGTTAATAGTCCGCATATTTTATGTAATGACCATTTGTTCCCGACGCATTCCCCCCTCCTGAGAAATAGACCTCCCCCAACCCAAAAACCGTTAACCGCCCTGGTCACCTTATCCGTTCCTTCGCAGTAATAACGCACGCTCATTCCTTTTACATTGTCTCAACTTCCTCCCCCTTCCCCCCTCCCCCTTCCCTCCCATCTACATTATGTCCCTCATTCCCCACCTTCAACCATATATATTCACCCGGCCACCTTGTAAATTTGTCACCAGATGATGGCACGAAGTTGCTGAAACCCGGGTCGTATTTATAATAAATTGTGTGGATTCAAATAAAGTTGTTTTTTATCATGGTTATAAAGTGTTCGTTTCCCTCTGCACTACGCCCTCTCTTATGTTTAGCCTGACATACTCAGGTTTCTCTCACCACCTTTTAAAAACCTCGAGAGCAGAACACAATCGTAGATTGCGATTTTGCCACACACTCCCCCTCTTTTAAATAAAACACTCGTCCCTAGATATGCTCCCAACACTACCTCCGACTTTCATACCGGCATTCAACCGCCTCATAATTCCTCCACCTATACTACGATCTTTCGTTAACATTCAGTCGACGACAACTCGAATCTTTATAGGACTCCCTTCTTCACATCTCCCTCATCTGGATTTCCTCCACGTTTAATCACTGCCAACTGTTCTTTGTATATACCAATTGCTCATCTATCATCAAGCGACTCTCATAGGCTCATTAATTTGGCTGAAATTCTGTTCCAATCCATACTACCCAAATGCTTTTTCTTGGTCTTTATGTGGGCTTGTCCTTTAGAATTCTCTTCTTCGTGATAATTCTCAGGGCTGAATTAGCCTCTCTCATTTCCTTTATTTTTTTCTGGAAATATTGCTCTTGAATTTGGTCTTCGTCCAGGAAGTTCTTCCCTCTTCTGTTCCATTCTCCTTCAGATAACGCTGTTCAGAACTGCAAGTGCCGCAAGGCTACTTGTCCTGAAGTATTTGCGCCTCTTCCGTCTCTTTTCCACTTTGAGTTAGGGATGATTACATCCTAAGTCTCTTGGTATTCCCCCCGTTGAATACTTGTCACATGTCATTAATTTGCGTTGCTTATTCAGGATCCCAACTTCAGCATTTAAGTAGGATCTCCGAGGGTGTTTCATCAAATCCCTGGGTCATTCTCTCTCTTTAAGTCCAGTTTCATTTCCACCCTTCAGTTTCAAATGAGAACTTCATTGTCCTAGTTTCAAAGGACATCATTCCTTTTAACTGGTCGTCCTTACAAGTAACTCGATGCTATTCGATTTGCAGCTTCGACTTTTCCCGTGGAGAGAATGCCTTCCACTTCTTCATCTCATATCTCTTCTTTCGTCCACTCCTCCCCGATCGCCTTTTCCTTGCGGTTGTTCACACTTCTAAAATTTAAAGGCCGAAAGATTTTTAAATTCTCTATTTTGGCGGCAAATTTGCTTTCATTTTAAGAATATCTGTACGTGCACGTCATGCCGTGAATTTTCCAATACCATCGCACACTTCTGCACAATATAATATTTAGGGTATGAGACAACAAAACATCGATGATGGTGAACATGGCTTAAATCTCATCTAAATTGAATCAATTAAGTATTTCCTATTGTTTCCATCAGGAGATATATTTTCAAATGGACTCCCTTAAATGATAGCGCGCCAGTTGTAACTGTATATCGATTGTCTGAGAATAACCTACCTTGATGAAATATGAAAAAATTCCAGTTATTCTAAATTGTTGCCGGTTACGGTGCAAAGCAGACATCTCTTGTCCAAATACATTGATGTTTATATTGAGTCTCATTTACACAAATCTGAGGCAACGGCGACTCAAGTAATCATCCAATAATTCAACATTTCTCCGAAGAAATTAATTCACTTATATTTTATAATTTAAAAGTTTCTTGCCAAATACAATATTAGATTCACCATTACCAAAGCAAGCTCTTTATTAAAATATCAAGTGCATCAAATAACTGTCCTGTGTCCCTGAAACATGATGTATGAGTGATTTGCTATATCTACCAATCGTTATCAGTTTATATTGTCCTGCGAGGTCAAAAGTTCAATCAAAAAACAAGAATTTTTATACAAAGTAAATTCAATGGTCATTGCTCATTTTTTAAAGGAGCACCCGGGAGAGAGGTTATGTAGAAAATCATCTCACCGGAGCTCTTACTGCTACTATTCATTTAACCCGAGCTCTAAATGCTACAGGTGTAAATATTCCCTGAAATACAATAGTAAGGATACCACAGAATACCTACCACTAAGGATAAAATTTCTCTCAATATTTTGTAGCAGTAATCTACCGGTGAGGGTGGGCGGCGTCGGCGGCGTAAGTCAGTAAAAATTCTCCGGATTATTGCAAATGGCGGGTTCTATTGACAAATAAAGTTTCTCTCTCCTTCTCAGCATAAGCCCTTCCCTTATTAATCCCGTCCATTTTAGTCCATAAAGTCTGTTTTATTCCTTCCGCTTGCCCAGCATCCTTCCCTCAATCACTTAGTCTTAAGCAAGCCAATCCCTCTTTCTCCTGCCAATTACCTTGCCTCCTCTTGATCTCATACAGAAGTGTCCTTTCCCAGACCGCCATACTAAGCAATTCCTTGTTTGTCTTCCTATCCGTCAACCGCACCTTCTCCATCCTTCTCCGCACCCACATCCCGAACGCCAGTAGTCTGTTCTCGTCCTCCTTTCGCAGAATCCACGTTTCTGCCAATGAAAAGACATACTCCAAATCTAGCTCTTCACCAGTCTCTTCCTTATATCTTTACCCAAGGTCCCAGTCATCAGCGCTTTCGATTACTAAAATATTCCCTAGCTAACGCTATTCTCCTCCTAATATCTAAGCACTTTATCTTCTTAAGTACCACCAAAGTAATTGAAATATTCTTCTAGCTCCAGTTTTTTCCACATATTTACTACTATTATTATTGCATTTTCAGTGGCCTTCGAGAGACTAACAGGGATACAGTCAGGGATGCAAAACAAAACTAAAGTCATGGTTCCGGAACGGTTCAGAATGGGTTCAGATATAGTTTCGGTCCGCGGAACCGAACCGAAAGTAGGAACGAAAATCTCGGAACGAAAGTGGCTCCAGAACGAAAGTGGAACGAAAATATTTTGAACGAAAACCCATAGGAACGAAAGAGGAACCGTTCCGATTTCGGTTCGGGCTAAGGAAAGTTTCGTTCCCACCTTCCCTCCTATGGTTCCGGCTTTCGTTCCGAGGAATTATAAAAGTGTACATTGAATTTTCAAAATGACCAACCGTCATGTCATGTGGTGCCTCCACTTTCGGTATAGTTTGGGCTGCCATTCAAGGTGTTTCATCATGTTTGGTAACAATGGAAGAAAATGGAAAGAAACCAGCATTTTTTATGCAAATAATAGCAAAAAATTTGAGCCTAAGGAGGAATTGTAGGTTATATTGTATTCTGTACAGAACAATACAATCTCTCAAACGGTATGGAGGGGATGTACGACTCGGGGTTGATCTCAAGGAAGCGTCGACGAATGTTCCTTCACGTACTCGCACAGCAACAGCGTAGACGATGGGAATCCTTATGGTATGCCAGCAGATTAATCTTGAAATCAGCGGAAAATGAAACTCTCGGATATCTGAACAGCTAAAACATGCTATGTGTCCCAGCATGTGTCCGGTGGAAATGCGGAGTCTACCATAAGCCACTGCGCCGCCACACCCCCTGCCCCCTCCCCCCAACTCTCCGTCCCTCACTGTCAAGATCGCGCCCAAAGGATCACCAGGGGAAATGCATAGGTTATCGTCCTCTAAGTATATACATGCGGACGGAATATTTGTAAAAGACTTCACGCAAAGCAAAAGACAGGGAGAGAAGAATAGGGGATGGGAATTTTTGTTTTCCCTTCACTGTATGAGAGCCCAGCCTGTAGTCTATTGAGCACCCATGTCCTCCTCCTTGGCTGATTCATATCTTACAAAGGGTAGCGGTTTTTCCCGTCTCCTCTCCTTCGTCGGAAGAGACCTCCATCCCTTTGCACCAGTAGCCACCATTGTGGCCTCGAACTCTTTGTATCTGCGTCGTGACCACTTTTCCCCCATTTTGTTTTATAACCCTTCCGCCATTAACCCTTCTTAACCGTTTCAATAAGGTCAGTGTCCTGTGTCCTTAGAACTCGGCTCATCCGCCGGGGAAAATCCCTCTCGCTTTCGGTATATAACCCAGCAAAACTGACCGCCAAACCCCTGCCAGGGAATCCCAGCCGGAGGGGCGGGGGGTGAGAAGGCGATCCCTTTCTTCCTCCTCCACCCCCATAAATGGGGGAAGGAGAGGGAAGAGTGTCCGGTGGGCCTGCGGCGCCTACCTTTAGCCACTGCGCCGCCCCCCGCCCCCGCTCCCCTCCTCACCTCCCCGTCCCCAACTGTCAAGGCACAAACTAAGTTATGAAACTTTTATTTTAAAATATACTATATTTCTCCGATTACGGAGATCGCAGAAAGTTTTAATTTCAAATATTACACTCGTTGCCATCTCTGAAATTATTAGATTTTACATTGTTTCTATTTGACCGAAGTTTATGATGTTGCCGTTAGTAATTAATTTGTTTTTGAGACGCGTAAGATGTTCGCTGTTATGGTATTCCAATAGTTGCATTGCTGCGCTATCTCCAAGCTTACTTTGTAGGTGTACCATAAGGATTCCCATCATTTACGCTGTTGCTGAGCAAGTAATGACGATGATTCCCTGAAATAAGACCCGATTGGGCCCGGAACCATGAGTGCTAACCGAAAGTCCATCCGCCACTTCTCTTGAACTGAAACTATTCAAAATACGGAACGGTTCCGGAACGTTATCTTTCGTTCAAAATTCTACTTTCGTTCCGTTAACGAAACTAAAGTCAAGCTGTATATAAAGTTTCATTCCGAACCGGACCATTCCGTTCCGGAACGAAACTATATGCTTGGTTCCGGTTTCGTTTAACATCTCTGGATACAGTTAAGCTAGCAGTCGAAGCTCAAAGGAGTCCAATTCGAAATCCTGCGAAAAAAAAGCGTAATACGACGCCAGGCCTGGAGATTGGTTGAACCGATGAGAGGAGGCGTGGGAATGCGGTCTGAATCCTCTGGAAGGAGGCAACATGGGATTGGGCGGAGTAATTCACCTCCGCACTCCACTCTCCTGCACCCTTAATCCTCATTCCTTCCGTTCGAACCGCGAGAGTGGAAGATGCTGTGGTCCAGCGAAGGCGGCTCCGGAGGGAACGTGGAACCGCAAGTTCGCATGTCTGCTCGAATACACGCAAAAGAGCTGAAAAGGAGAAGAGTGGGCTGTTGGCTCTTTGATGGAATGATGGACCAAGCAATGCGGGTGAGTCGCCACCAGCGGCGGCGGCGCCCCTATCGGGAAACAAAAGACGTGAGAGGGGCGCGCGGTCGCCGTTTGGAGAGGGCACCAGATGACGTCGGTGTCACCGCGGAGATCGAAAATGGAGTCGAGGGGTCGACCCCTGTTTCTGAGTGTGCCCTGAGAATGTACATATATATACGGAAAGATGGAGATAGAGAGAAAGAGAGAGAGGAAAGGGGTTGACGTGATGATAGCGTTGTCGATGAGGTGGTGTAAGTGAACACTGCGCACAGTGGGACGAAAGCGAAGAAAGCTGGCCAAAACCTCAAAACTCTTTTTTTTTGAGTCTGGAACTTGAAACTTTGCACAATTATTGCCAATAGATTGGTGCACATGATGACGCATTCATTTTTCGTAGGTAAATTGCGCAAACAAAATAAATGATCTCAAAGTTAAACCCATTTTGCAAAAATCGCCCCTATTAAATTTTTTCCAAAAATCGCCGTACTCAAGCTAATGCTGAACCTTTATTAGCTAACTTATATAATTGAAACTTATCAGTGATATAAAACAGTTCTTTCTCTTTAATAATCATCTACTTGCATGGCCAAATTGTTGCATTTCTCAGAGATACGTTACAAAATGGCGGACCCTGGTTTTCGTTAATTTTTTGTCATTATGTAGTAATATAAAAAATGAACACCTATGTACACTGAGATATTTACACCACAATTACAACAAAGCTTCAAAAGTTTAAATCCGAAGAGATCACCTGCGACCGTTTGCGACGCCGAAAATAAAATTGATTTTTCGATCGTGCGGCCCAGTCCGGAGCTGCGCGCTGGCTACGTTCTTGAAAAGTGTTGGAAAGGGCAAACACTGAACCTTTTCTATCAAAGTTATGGAATAAAAGCTGAAATTTATAAGTAAAATAATTCCTTGTAATTTATTATAACCTGTTTTAATGACTACACTATAATATTTGTCGTCCATACATAACAAAATGGCGGACCCTGGTTTTCGTCAAAGTTTTGTCTTGATGTGGTAATATAAAAAAATAGCCATCGACTGACACTGAGATACTTACACTGCATTCGGATACACACGCGTTGGATTGTGAGTTCTGGCAACTTTTCTAGCTGCGTCGGTGGTGTCATAGATTTATTCACCAAAATTCGATCATCCATATTGGTAAGTGTTTTTTTTGGTGCTCTTCGTTTTTAGTCTCGTAATAATTTTTGAACCTAGGAAAACTATCCGGAACTGACCCATTTTTTATTTTTCATGTATTTTTGTTTGGTGACCGATCACCTAAAATAGACATTCTGTGCATACGAATTCTATACATAAATACAAATATGTCTAGCCTCTAGGTTTCTCGCCTAATGCTTCATAAAAAAATTGTTAGTTCTGGACATCAATCCGCCACTGACAGGCACGAATATTTTATGCATTATCTGTCTTGAAGATTTCATCTAAAAGGCAACGTTGACGCCACAACCAGCCAGTGATTTCCTTAGGGTATCATTTTTGCTGGGCTACCAGCAGAAATGGGAAGCTAGTTATAGAAATAATGAAGGTTTTTGAGCCAGAACAAAAAATGGCTGAATGCTTCTATTAATGTACCGGAAATCGTACTTCAATGTTAACCGAGTACTTCAACGCCTTCCTGTAAGTATTTATGATTATTAGCCGCACGGAGTTGTTATTTAACCTAAATGGTGCAGGTAAAGGATGATTTTATGTTATCTTATTAGGCCCAGGGGGACGCCCGGAAAAATATTTCAATGTTTCCAGCGAAAGATCTAAAAGAAGTAAAAATGAAAGTCTTAGGTCTTCGTACTCGGCAGCAACATTGTCATATGCAGCATCGATGACATTAAGAGAGGAAGGAGATGAGGCGGCCTCCAAACTAGTCGAGGAAATAACCACGACCACTCAAACCAGAGCACGGAGAGTACTAACGAAATGGATGAAACCTATATCAGCCCCCACTAAGATGTCGGAAGAGGAGACTCTTTCTGTAATCATATCAATGTAGCTAACCAAAAACCAATATATTGGTCCACCGAAAATTGCTGAAAGCCACGGCCATAAATTATACCCAGGCTACCACACAGTGAAGCGTGCTGAAAATGCCGCCTATCCGGATGGCATAGAAATTTCAGAAATTAAGTGCGAAGTAAATCTGCAAAGTCTTCTCTCTCACTCTGCGTCACGGATCCTGGCATGCGTCACAACTGCCCCTGCTTCAACACGGGAATTGAAGTCCACTCTAGTTTGCAAATACGGTTTCGACGGAAGTTCAGGCCATTCGCTATATAAAAAAAGGTGGCAACGAGAGCCCAGGCCAGAGGAATTTTTGTTTATGAGCTCCCTGCTGCCTCTTCGACTTTTAAACGATGAAACAGGTAAAATTTGAAAGCAGTACAGTTTTATTCTCACTCCAATACAATTCTACACACTCTCCTCATTTCATTCTTCGACGTCTTTGATTTATCTAACGTGAAATTTATTTGGGGAAATCCTCGGCCGTCATCCACGAGATATTACAGACCTATTCGCCTTCAGTGGAGTAATGAAACAGAAGGAAGTTACGAAGGCAGAAGAAGAGAAGCACCTTAAGACACAAATTGAAAAATTAAGGCCGATTCATGCGGGAAATTACACCATCGGGTTCTGCATGCTGCTAACCACGGTTAACGGAAAGGTAAGAAGTAATGTTAAAGTAGATGCTATACAATGTCATTGCTGATACGAACGAATGAATTTACTTAGGTTTGCAATGCTTTGACTGAGAGTGGAAGTATGACATGTTACGTCTGCGGTGTCAATATCTCCGAAATGAATAAACTTCAAGAGATGAGAGAATGACGAGTGAATAGGACCAATTTAGCGTGTGGAATTTCTACATTACACTGTTACATTAGATTTTTTGAATGTCTTCTACATGTTTCATATCGAATGGATTTTAAGCAATGGCAGGTAGGTGAGGAACATACAATACTAAATTTGTTTTACTTCATGAATATGACCGAACTTAATATGATAATCTCATTCAGGCCCGTGGAGAGAAAAAACGACTATGAGTCAAAAAAGTTATTTTGCAAAAGGGATTTAGGGAAAAGATGGGTTTGGTTGTAGATGTGACAAAGCAAGGATCTGGAACTACAAATGATGGAAATACTGCTCGAAGATTCTTTGAAAATCCAACGCTGGCATCTGAAATCACAGATACTAGCCTCTAAATTAATTTTCGATGGAATAAGCAGGTGATTTTTATAAACCTTTACTGTGGTTCCTGGCAGCTGCTGTGTTTTTCCCTGATGTCATTAATAAAAAGTCCTATGGATAAAATTTCAGGAATCAAAGAAGAACTGATAAAGAGGTTTTCAACGATATTGAAGGCAGTTTCAAGTGGCCTACCAATTAATGAAGGAGAATTTCATAATTATTGTTGGGAAATTGCTGAAATGTACGTGAAGCAAAATCCGTGGTCTTGCATGCCTCCCACAGTACCCAAGGTACTAATACACGGAGCAGAAATAGCAAAGGAGGTGATTCTTCCCCTGGGCCAATTATCAGAAGAGGCTATAGAGGCACGAAGCAAGGATGCTATAAAATAAAGTGAGAGCTTCAGCAGAAAGCATTCGAGGTTGGCAATCAACGAGGACTCATTCCGCAGACTCCTCCTAACCTCGGACCCAATAATTTCCAACTCCGGACCATTATTGACGAAGAAGACCAGGAGTACTAAAAAGTACAAGAAAAATACTAAAAGAAGCCGAGCAGGAAATGCTGGATTCTGGAAGCGAAGAGGAAAATTATTCATCTGATTCCGAGTAAAACTGTTATATTACACAAGGTATGTTCTAGTGCATCCATCTTTTTAGTAATGACATATTATTAATAAGTCTGTAACAAGAAAAAAGATTGAACTAATCATATGGTCTATTAAGTCAATATGACTTATTATATCCGTAATGAAGGTTATAGAACAATAGCGCCTTCCAATATACGTCAGGTCACAGCATTCTCCGTAGCCAGTGGGCAGCTCCTAACTGGGGCTCGCGATGGAAAAAAGGATTTTATTTGTCGTTGTCGCGGACGATCGCAGATGATCTCTTCGGATTCACACTTTGAAAGCTTTGCTTTAATTGTGATGTAAGTATCTCAGTGTCAGTCGATGGCTATTTTTTTATATTACCACATAAAGACAAAACTTTGACGAAAACCAGGGTCCGCCATTATGTTATGTATGGACGACAAATATTACAGTGTAAGCATGAAAACAGGTTATAATAAATTACAAGGAATTATTTTAC
Organism: Ceriagrion tenellum; assembly: GCA_963169105.1. Lineage (NCBI taxonomy): Eukaryota > Metazoa > Arthropoda > Insecta > Odonata > Coenagrionidae > Ceriagrion > Ceriagrion tenellum. The sequence goes on along the minus strand of OY720639.1, from coordinate 6,932,532 downwards.
TTATAAACTTCAGGTTCAGAAAAGGTTCAGTGCTTGCCCTTTCCAACACCTTTCAAGAACGGCGTCCCCGTAGCCAGCGCGCAGCTCCGGACTGGGCCGCACGATCGAAAAATCAATTTTATTTTCGGCGTCGCAAACGGTCGCAGGTGATCTCTTCGGATTTAAACTTTTAAAGCTTTGCTGTAATTGTGGTGTAAATATCTCAGTGTACATAGATGTACATTTTTTATATTACTACATAATGACAAAAAATTAACGAAAACCAGGGTCCGCCATTTTGTAACGTATCTCTGAGAAATGCAACAATTTGGCCATGCAAGTAGATGATTATTAAAGAGAAAGAACTGTTTTATATCACTGATAAGTTTCAATTATATAAGTTAGCTAATAAAGGTTCAGCATTAGCTTGAGTTCGGCGATTTTTGGAAAAAATTTAATAGGGGCGATTTTTGCAAAATTTGTTTAACTTTGAGATCATTTATTTTGTTTGCGCAATTTACCTACGAAAAATGAATGCGTCATCATGTGCACCAACCTATTGGCAATAATTGTGCAAAGTTTCAAGTTCCGGACAAAGTTCCCAAACGGCGCGGCGGGATATGCGACGTGAAAAATTCGCGCGAGGGCGATCGCGCGCAGGCCTTATGCCTCTCTCGAAAGGGCGAAGTAGGCGGGTGGGATAGGGAGGGGGATGTCCGTGAAGGAGAGGGTTGGAGGGATGGCTCTCGCCTGGATCTCATGATAGAGTAAGGATGGTCTCGAAGCAATGGGCGAAATGAAGGTAATTTTTTTTTGAACTTATATTACATTTATGTTCCGTTAGACCGAATGGTCTGTCGACGGAACATGCATAACAACTGCATAGAATACAATAATTTATAATAGGTTATAAATATGCAGCTCAGGCTCATTATGATTGCCTAGGAACACCGAATCGTAAACAATCAACAACGAACTCAGCAAAATATAACATAGCACAACATAAACCGTAGAAACTCAATTTTCATTTGAAGATAAAATAATGTATGATCTGAAGTAAATTAACAGAGTAAATTAGGTATTAATTAGTTACAGTTTCAAGTAAGTGACATATCATGAAGCATGTGATTATGTAAGATTTTTTTGACGGCAGCTTTAAGATTACATGTGCTGCATTGGCATAAATTATCGATGTCTTTGATTATCGAGGTCTTAAAACTTACAAATATCGCAATTTTTAAATGTTTTATTCCACTTTGGCACACTACATGCATTGTTGCGATCGTTTTATCAATGATAGGGTAGTTCATTATTACAAGTTCATTTGTCCTGAGTCTGAGAGGACGTTCTGTCCTGATTTTTTCTGTTCTCCGAAACTCTATGTTTATAAGAAATATATAATTACTCTCTAACCGATATACAACTCAGCCATTTCAGGGAAACATAGCAGTATGGAGGAGGGGATATCAACATTTTCTGGTCACAAGTTTGCCTTTTAATTCAGGATAAAGTCTGCTGTTGCGATATCACAATTTGCGCTGTGTGAAGTGCCACGAGAGAGTCAAACAGTCCTCCACTCATTGACGTCCAAGGTGGACGAACACAGGAGTTGACATCGGATATGTACTCCTCCACCAATGCCTTTAAAGCTGCGTTGCCGAAATCTGACAGCATTGGAGGGTGGTTCGGACCCCAGTCCCTGTCAGACCACGTTTAGCGCATTGCAATTATCAGTATTCAGTTAGTACTCATCATATTCATTCTCGAACTAGCATCTGCAGAGTTAGTCGAGGGTAAAAAAATAATTATGTTAATTCCTGTTTTCGTTTCGCGTATCGCCGGAAAACTTGTTTGGATTTCTTTTACTTTGAAAATTTACGCCGAAGCCATTAGAGCCATAATAGTTTGTAGAAACTTTTACGCGAAATTTGCGTCCTTTCATAACCAAAACCGTTTTAATTTCGCTAATTAAAGATGTTTCTGCCACACATAGTACCTCTGTCGAAGAATCCGTTCACAGCAGGAGCATCGAGTAGGCCTACCTCTTTCTAAATTTTGGCGTTGCCAAGTTTAACAACACGGTTTGTTAACTCGAGGAGGCAATGCCTCCGCTCAACCTCAACACATGGAACTCTATACAACAGAAATAACTCCATCTAACACATGCAAAGGGAAGCCCAGCAATCATTTTGTCTCCTACACTCTCTCCCCCACAGTCCATCGAGAAAGTGTGCTTCTACGGGGTGAAGGGAACGTACAATCATAGAGTAAGTATATATAGAGTGGTAAAGCAATGCTAAAAGTTGGACATAAATTTTGGAGAGCTTTGGGAAGAATTTCTCAGGTGGCACCACCTTAGGGGAGGATGAATTTTGGCTTATGGAGAAGGCCACTTGGAGGCGCTAGTGGTACTCTGAGATTTTGCATCAACGGAGGTATACAGAAGAGTGGATTTACCATGGCTGTTGTGTGCTTTTTACCGAGTATCAATTGTTTTTTCGTTCCTGTGATACATCGGTAAACAGTTGACTCCGTGTTTGGTAATCGCGTGTCTTATCATATTGACGTGAATTCGATTCATTGTAGACGATGCTCATTGATGGCACATTAATACATGTTTAATTTGGTCTCGACGACTCAATAAGATTTGTTTCCGTTGCTATGGGTCGATTAGTAAACATCCAGGCACCGAAATCATCATAAGAACATCATGTGAGTTATGCGACACTAAATGAATTGGCCGTGTGCCAATATTGCCACCAATATTTTCATCGTAGTTAAGGCTCACCTTAAACCCTCCGTTTACTTTACCTCGTGGCTTAATCTGACATTCCTGAGCGATTGATTGATATCGCAATCGTCTCCACCTAGCTAATGTATCCTCCTCTCGGTCTCCCGTCGCATTCCACAGAGAATTTTCCTTTGAGGTCTTGTGATTCACTTCTGGGGAATATGGATAATACATAATTGTTCCAAAGCACAAATGGAGACCCGTCCAGTCACAAAAGCGGGTGGAGCGGCGGAGTTGATGGACGGAGCCGGAATTCCGGTCTGTGGAGGTAAAACAGCGTTCCCAGGGCTTCAAGGCAGTCCGCAGAGGATAGCTCATGACATCCTCAACTGGTTTCAAAATTTAAAAATTCTATGAAATCAACTGATGACTGACTTCTAAGATGAAAGGGTCACAGGCGTGTTATTCCACTGATATTCTTATCGCTGCCTCCGTTGAAAACAGTCTTTCTTAAGCATAGTTGGCGATTTTATCACTACGATATGATTAGTATCAACTTCAAAAGGAAGCAATTGACAAATTTATCTGTTCAAAGCGCTGAATGGTGGAAACTAGGTTATTTTATATGCTAACATTTAACTGTGTCGAAATTACTCAAAGGGTCTGAAAATGCCTTTTTGAGCTCAATATCCTTCCACCCCATCTATTTGAGCGCAGTTTTGTAATTACTATTTAACATTAGCGCAAGATGATGCAGCATTTACTTTGACTTGGTGTTGAATGAGGGTTCTAGTTTCGTATTCTGTATCAAATATTGGTCTGTTGACGACAGCGTCATCAAAGAGACAACGCTTGAGTATCAAGGAAATATTTGACCGGGAGTTATAAAACAGGGGATATTTGCTTCGTATGAATCATACCAGATAAACTAATAAGGTTAACAAAAATGTGTATTGAAGAATCGAAAGCAAAAGTGAAAGTGGAGAATGAGCACGCAGAAAGTTTTGATATATCTACAGGTGTTCGCCAAGGTGATGGGCTATCACCACTCCTTTTTAATTCGGCAATTGAGAAAGCCCTGGAAGACGCTAAGCAGTCAGTATTTGGATTGAAAACTGAATCAAAAATCAATGTTTTAGCCTTTGCGGATGATGCGGCACTGGTGGCAGAGAGGAAGGATGATTTAATAGAACTATCAAAAATTATAGTGACGAAATCAAAGGAAGTAGGCCTTGCTGTAAACCAAAACAAAACCTAATATTTAGTTGTCCCAAGAAACCCTGTGAAGGAAGAAAACTTAATGGTTGGGGAAATGGAATTTGAAATGGTCAGAGAATTTTAATATCTAGGAGTGAAAATAACAGCAGACAATCGAGAATAGTATGAAATAAAAAGTAGGCATCTTAGCATCAAAAAGTTACTGGGCTCTTTTCAGAAAAAGCTACTGTGCCCTTTCATTTCAGCATCAAAAAGGCTACTGGGCTCTTGAAAAACTGATAAAGTCAAGAATGCTATCAAGGAACACAAAGATAAGAATATACCATACAATAATCCTACCTGTTTTACTACATGGAGCTGAGACATGGACCCTGAGTAAAGACATGGACAGGAAGCTGATAGTGTTCGAAAATAGAGTGCTTAGGAAAATATGCGGCCCAATAAACAACAAAGGAGTGTGGGGGATTAGAAAAAATAGAGAACTAAGAATGCTTTATACGTTCCCAGATGTAGTGGTTCTAATAAAAAGTAGAAGACTAAGGTGGGCAGGTGGAGGACGTGTGGAGGAGCCAAGAGTCGCTTTTATAAAAGCAGTGTGTGTGGGGCAGCCGCATGGACGACGTCCACTGTCGTCCATGACGTCAGTGACGTCACGGACGTCACGGACGACGTCAGATAGTAAGACCAGCTTAGGAAGGACCTAGCGAGAATGGGGAGGACACCACAGGAAGCGGAGAACGGAGAAAAATGGAGGCACATTGTTGACTAGGCCAAAAACCTGCTGAGGTTTGAATGGCTAAGGAGGTAAGGAAAGGTTATGAATCATTTTCTGCTCTCTTATACGTTATAGGCTCTCATTCCTTGAGTCTTATTCATCCCTCAATCGCCGTTTAAAACACAATGTTTCGAAGACTCCTCTCCTCCTCTCTGGTCGTACTTTTTTAAATTTCAAAATTGTATTAATTTGAAAAATTGTACTTCATTATCTCAGGGACTAAGAGTAGCCCACGATAATAAACGTTGTTATTAATTATTATTATTATTATTACTTTACGATTGTACAAGTCTCCGTTCATTCGGAGGAAGATAAAAACAATCCTCCAGTTTATGCTGCCGTTCTGCGTTCCCCTGCCACCATTGACAATATAGGGTGCTTTCCTATCAACTTGTGCAGAATAGGTGCGCACATTGCAGAGCAGATATGGGAACATACGAAGGCTCATTTAAGTCGACGGTTGAAACAATTTGCGGTGGAGTGTATAAAATAATGGCGGTGTGATATAAAACTTTTTTAATAAAATAGTCAAACTCATATTTTGATAGTTAGAACTCTGAATTCATATTAATTTTATTAAATTAAAAATGTAACCATTAGGTGTGAAAATGAGATTTTCCTCTCTCTCTCTCTCTATTTCTAAGTACTTCCCCGCCATCTCAAGCTTTGTCAGCCAACGCTCTTGGTAACGCAGGAGAACTACATTAGAGTTGCATTTCAATCTCCTCACCTCATATGGCGTCTCAGATGTGATTGAAGCACGCTATGCGGTAAACTGATTAAAGCTGTTTAGCACAAACACGTGACTGTACAGCCCTCATCAATAGCGCGCAGCATTTGCTTCGTCACTACAAACGCCCTCTCGCTGCAGCTCGAGATCTTAAACAATTCGATCGAGTTGGCGCGATTCGTTGCCGGATTGAATTCTCTGCCGACATAACATATGAATTGGCGCGCGTGCACGACACCAGCAAGCCGCGTGGCGTGCTTAGAATGACTGTCGCAAGATGGAAGAGAACAAAACAACAACGAAAGCCGCAAGAACTCTTCCGGTGTGAGAGAGAGAGATGGAGTGAGTTATCGCAGCCGCCGTGCCAGGTTTCGCGTGAGGAAAATCACGCGAGCGCACGTGATAGCGGCGCCGCCGATCGATTCGAGTGGCAAACTCGGTCCTCTAAGCGGAAGGCGTCCGAAAAAATTTTATGTCTGCCAACATCGCGAAAAGCTCTTCGAACCAAAGTATGGGAGGGACTGCCGCACTAAATGGATAGAGAAAGGGGCGAAAAAAGGGCCCAATCACACAAGCTAATGATTTAGCTGACGTCGGCAGTTGTGGAGCCAATTACGCGATGGAACAACCAAGAAAGTTACCATAATTTCAAAGTCAGGAGGAGCTTAGGATTATGGAATGCTGACCAGGGTTGCCAGATGAGTGAAGTCCTAAATCGCATGGAAGGCTCACTCTGAGTCGCCCAAAATCGCATAAACTAGTATTCCCGCCATTTGTACCTCTCAGATTTCACGACATAGCTTCGTTTGAGCTTCCTATCAGGCTTTGATTAGAAATACATTGTAAAAATACTACAAAATATACTAAATGACAGTGGGTACCACTCGCTATTATTTTCAATAATGGAATCGTAAATTTGCGACCCATATCCACCGAGTTTATATGAAAAAATTTGATCCATCTCTATAAACTCCTGAAGCGTATGAAAAAATAAATATTCATAACCTTCATGTTATCAATTCAATCCTAGTTGAACACAATGTCATTGGGTCAACCCATCACTTGCATCTCTGTTTTCAAAACATCGACACACAATGAATCACCTCCGATATAATTCACGGATTCAAACGAGAAATTACGGCAATTCACGATTGGATCAATGTAAAACTTTCATGCTCTACCTGCCCATTGATTAGGCCGAAAAGAAATAGAAATTCCCCGTTCACCATGCCCCGAACATATTAATATTGAGCAGAGTCATTGAGTTGGAATATTATGGGTTGGAAGAGACCTTGCGAGCTCAATGGAAAAAATAGATCATCAGAGCTCAAAGCTAATGGTAGCCCCTTCCCTAGTATCGAAATCAAGTGCATGTACATACGTATGGCTTGCCTGATATCTCCTGATATCCCTCGTGGCACAGGATAGCAACGAGTGGAGGGGCGGCCGTTGCTAGGTGGATTTGGAGGAGAAGCATAGCCCCCAAAATTACTTAGGGACAAATTTTTTCACTTACGCTTGGGGGCGAAGTAGTTTGTTCAAATTTGCTCAACAAGGTCGAAAACGGAGTTCAGGACAGAGGAACAGACGATGTGGCGGGTGAGCTCACCATATTATTTGCCCCTTAGATGCATTCACAACCAACTCTATACTGTGTGTTTGGAAGTCTACATCACAGGATGTAGGAAGGAAACTTTTTATATTAGGTACTTAATAAACACCATGTTAAGGCAGTTTGAGCGAAATATCATTTTACCTAGAAATCAATGAATTTGGTCTCATTTTAAATAAAAATATCTCATCCTTCTAACGACGCCAAAAATTCAACCCCTTACCACATTACTTTCCGAGATATTTGCCAAAAAATACCAGCCCTTTTACATGGCGGTACGTGTATGCACTCCAGAGAGATATTATTGACAAAATGAGGAATGTATAACACTTAGATGTCATTAAAAAAACTAACATCGTGTACTTTGTGTGTTTTCTCAACTATTTTTGGCAATAAATCATATTGTCAACGCTATAGGTTCTTGGGTAACACAAAAAACCTTCCGTTTTGAAGGAGTTTCAAACGCACCGCGCGAAAAAACAGAGTTAAGTTAAAGACTTATTTAGATATTTTAATTTAATTACTTACAATTTGTCATATAAAACTATATTAATACACGATCAATAATGCAATATTTAATTGATGTGTCTTACAGCTGGTGAAATTAAAACGTATAATTCGAATATGGTCCCTATTATGATGAGGGAACTATCTCGCTCGGAATACCTTAAGACAGAGCCGAAAGAACGATTGATAACTATGCATTAACTTGGCGAAGCCATGTCCGTAGTGAAGAGCCATTATTTAAAGCTACTCGAATGAAAAGTTGAGATTCGTTCTAAATTGTAATTTTGAGTCGTACTGTTACGAAACAAAATTTCGTCATAAAGAGCTTCAAGGATAGAGTAAGATAGGAGTAGAGCGAACTGCAAGGGCAAAGAGAAAAACAAATGAATCGGGTGCGGGCGTAGGTTGAAAGTGAGCATTCAATCACAGGCGTTGATTGTATTTTCTCTGGGATCTTTAGTGGGCATTACCCGACATTTGGAATCTCAAATCCTTTCTTTCTGTCGCATTCCGCTGGTCTGCTAGTGTGGCACAACGAATAAGCTTCCCACCATAGAGGTAGACGGCTTCATTAGAGGAATATTCATTGAGAAATTAGATATCCAAGAATTTTGTTACTGAACTAGTTAAAAAGACTGAAAAAACAGCCTAAAACTCGTAATAATTGGAAATTACACTCCCTTCTGAGTTTATTTCGTGAAGTTGTTTCAAAGCTTAACCCCACTCCATGAACTGATCTCTCCGCTTTTCAATAATACATGTGCAAAATAATTCATACACATATGTTATACGCTTCTAAAATCAAACCATCAGCAAAGGTCAGCATGAATTGGGAAGCTTTCCAATCCGAAAATACAGTTCCCATCCTCAGATTTTGCTAGCTCTGAAAAGATTTGATAGCGTCAATGCAATAATATCCTTTTAGGTTCCATTTGCGTGGAGAAAGCAATAGAAAAATAAGAAGCCTTCAGGATGGACATTTTAAACGCGCACAGAATCGACGGGGAATTCTAACGGTTCGAGGACGCACACAGACAACTAGTTCTCGTACCCAAGTAAAATAATTCTTAGTTTCATATCTTAGAACTTTCCTCCTAACCCTAATGGGTGACATTAAATGGAGCGAGAATTCCTCGCAGAAATGTTACAGAAATGAACCAGTTTAGTTGAGAGGTGCGTTGTTATGGGTGACAGCCAAACATTATCCCAGAAAATATTGAGTAGGGGATCGGGTTGGTGTGGTGGTGGCTTAGAATACTGGCTACCCATACGGGCGGTCAGGGTTCGATTCCCTGCAGAGGGGGAAAGTTTTTCAGAGGAGACCCGATCCCTACTTCATTGTCTTGTGGAGGGCACTTCAAGTACACTACTCCATCTGTCGGATCAGACGTTAAACTGTGGTCTCCTTGGCGCCTTTTGTTAAGGGCAGGCTGATGCCGACGCCGGGTTTCTATCCACCCTTCCTCCTTTACCCATCCCCCATGTCGCAAATGACCTTAGCCGTCGGTCACCTCCCCAAACATCCAATCCAATAGTGAGTACGCCGAATTATTGTAATTCTTGTCTCCCGGTAATGTTTGGTATACAACGAATTTACTCGCGGGAATATTTCTACTTTTCATGAGAGTGCGCATTAGTTTCGTATGGATATTATTCATGGAGCTCTTCTTCCATCTCTTTCTCGATCTCTCTCCCTCTCCCACACACTGGGTGCGCTTCCTTTCTTCAATCCCCGTGGGAGTCGTTCTTTCTGCCGCCATCTTCTGCCGTGCCTTCCCCCCCAGGTGTGAGAAAAACGGTGGACAACAATGCGGAGAAATGAGATGTGGAATGCGCGTAAAATGGAGGATTCGCACCCATTTGTCTTCCTTCCTTCCCGCCGGTGGCAATAGATGGCCAGTCCCAAAACGCCTTCTCGCCATCTCAGTTATTCTTCAAAAATTCATTTCGAATGCCCTCCCCTCCCCCAAGCGCACAGAGACTCCATCTTCTCTTCCCTCTAGTTGTTCCGAAAAGCATGACTGCATTACGAATGCGAGGATGACTGGGGATATATATATATATATATATATATATATATATATATATATATATATATATATATATATATATATATATATATAATATATATATATATATATATATATAGAAGGGATGAGATAAACAGACACACGTGTAAACATGAAGAGCCTGTTGCCGTGAGAGGAGACGAATGCTCCAGCTGCTTTCAGCGGCGAAGAGGGAAATGCCCTGCGGACATAAGAAACACTTCCGATTCCCACTCACAGGTCGCGTGCCATTCACACTACGTTATTTTAACAGCCTTTAAATTAAAAGTCAAAGAAATATCTTTGAAAGATTCCGCGACTCATATACTTGTTAATATTGCTGTTTTCAGGTATTCTCTACTCGCGTGTTTAGTTTTTATGACTACAGTTTCTCCCCTCTTCCTGGGGGCGTCTTCATGTCCGTTGGACATTTTGTAATTATTTATTATTATTATTATTCATTCCCCGTTGCTATGTATTTCGTTGCTAGTTCAACATATTACATAATGGTCAACTGAACTAGGTACGAAATACATAACAACGGGAAATAAATAATAACATTAAATAATTACAAAATGTCCGACGGACCTGAAGACGTCCCAAGGAAGAGGGGAGAAACTGTGGTCATAAAAACTGAACACGCGAGTAGAGAACACCTGAAAACAGCAATAAAAAAGTCAAAGAGTTAAGGCTTTAGGGAAGGCGTATGCTGCTCGAAGCACCAATGCTCGGACCTGGGACTATTAAAGACGATAGGACCAAATGATTTCAGTTCCCTACTTCTGTCTCTTTTGTCCTCTCTTTCTTTACCTTGTGGGCGTCCAAGCAGTTGCTCTTCTACAAGGTGTTCCCTTGTCGTATTAAAATGGTGATGACTTACCCCCTGCCATACACCCTTGAGTTCTCTCACTGTGTATCATGTAGATGACAAAGTGGTCATATCATGGTGGGCGGAAATTTTACGATCGAAACTGGCCGAAAGTCAATTATCCGTTATTTTTAAAAGGTGGACTACGATTTTCATTATTATAATGTTTTTTAAGAGGGCGGATGGCCAAGTGGTTGCGTGTTCGACTCCAAATCAGAGGCTTTGAGACAAAGAGACGGCAAATATCGTCCTCACTGAAGAAACGGAGATTGCGTGGCGCAGATGAAGAGGGACAGATCGGTATCAATGGCCACAGCATCAGGCGACAGTGAACCTAGGCAGAAAAGATTCGCTCCTCATGACGTCAGACTGATGAGCTGTGCCATGATAGCTAGCGGGGGCCGCAAATATTCACACTGACTGAATTCTGTGGCGGCGGAAGCTGGCCCCGAGTAGCGGGAAAACCTACTATTCTTTCAAAAATGAATCCTCTTTGGATGATTAGCGAGCCCTTCTGTTTCCGTAAATGATTTTTTTAAGCAATGCGTATAATGTTTACGATATATTTAAGATGTTAAGAGTTTAATTTATAATGGATTGAGAAAATATGGTCTGGTATCCAACGAAAATAGCCTTCTTTAAGGTTATATATCATCATTACTCTACTAGCGTTAACCAGAGAGTGGTTTAAATCAACCAATTGCAAAATATTAGTTATCCATTCTTGATGCCACAACCTCGGGGAGAAAATTTTCAGGTTGTGGCTATTGCTTATTGCATTTTCGGGCAGTGGAGCAAATCACGGATAAATGCTGATATGACATTGCCTAACGAGTTAAACAACGACCAAATTATGTCACTTGCTCGAATGTAAGGATCAAAGCACAATATAATTCTTGAATTGGGTGGAAAGGCTTTTTCTCGACGTATTTCAATAAACATGTGATTCAGATTGAGGCGTTGCACGTTAGCTTGACGGATATGGTTGTAGTGAAACTACGGCCATCAAATAAGCATTTATAAATAATTACTTACTAATCTTTAACCAATTCATTCATTAAATCGCACGAATCATTCTCATGAGTCAAAAAATGTTGGTTTTTCCGATAACATGTAAATACTGCAGTGTCGATGTTATTGTACGCCTACCACCTTTCATTTGTTTTCTCGCCGCCGACCTATGAAGGGTCCACTGCCACCGTCCGCGGCGAAATCCGTCGTGATTCCCGCCGCCGCCATCCTATGAAGCCGGCCGGAAGAGTGGCGGTAGTTATGGCGAGTGCCTCTTAAACGCCACCGCCGCTCAGCTAAGCTCAGAGGAGGCGAACCTCGCCAAATCTCGCCCTTCGTCTTTCCTCGAGGCCTCGCCAGCGCTAAGCCTGAACGCTAGCTCGGGCGTACGGTAAGATTGACGTTTTTCAGTCCCATCCGAGCGCTTACACGACGTCACTCTCAGGCGTGACGTAACACGTCCTCCAAGCTGCTTCTTTCCCCACAGTGATGATGAGAATAGTAGATGTCCGCTATTGCCTACCTATCCTCTAACACGTGGCGTCCCAATGCACTTCCATAGGACGTGCTTTGAAACGCTTTCAGGCACGGGTAGGAGGAGCCGTATGCAATGCATTGCGATGATATGAGGCTTATTGCTTTAATGTATTACCGACTTAAAATCGGATTAAATTAAATACAAATGTGATGAGATAGGATTGTCTAATCTAATATATTAGCAATCTCTTCGTTGCGAAGAGGACAGGACGCATTTTTAAAACATCTTATGCGAGCGCAAAGCAAGAGTGAAGCAAGGGACGTATCTGAACTTTTTTGCTGTCACTGACATTTTACAAAAATGTAAGTTATTTTTATCCAGCTCGGACGGCAGTAATTTCATTGCCTGTGAAGTAACATTAATAAATGCATCCAACTGCAGTGTCACTGCGTCTAATGACTCAATCGAAAAGTTTTAATCTCATCAGTTTTTGAATGAACTGATGAAAGATGATATGCAATAAACCTCTTTAAACCATGGACGGCAATTGAAACTATAAGTATGGCGAACTTAGTGAGAAGTCCAATTATTTCATCACTGAGGACGGAATGGAGAGCCATTGGCACAATTTCCTGCGCAAATTTTATCCAGGACAAAGAAAATAACGCTATGTAATTGTTTAAATTTTATACTGTAACTTCGTATCTCGCAATCCAACGGAAGGCCCGATAACAGAGTCTGGGATGGCAATCGGAAAAAACGAATATGAATCGTTACGATCTGAAGTAAAAAAAGAAGTTACCGTTTTGTTCCGTTCCAGTACGGTATGAACCTCTACGTTTACACGATATGCACAAATATCAACATTCATTAGGCTTAATTAAACCTTAAGAAGTGTACATTTAATAAATTTTACGAGCAATATGAAAATGTGCGTAAAAGATAATATGGCCGCGGAAATTCGAAGTTTAGTTTCGAAAATTTAAGAAAATAAACTGATTACAAAGTTTTCCGCTTCTTCATCGAATTGGTCAAACTGCCAGATCAAAAGACTTGCCTTTTAGGTTTGCTGGTCTAGCGTCTTAATTATATTTTCAGTCGTTAACAAGGTAAAATTCTATTAATTAGTGCATATAAACGTTTCTGTGAGCCTAAGAAAGATTGTTATTCGTGTATATCGTGTATCGTGCAGATGTGGGCCATGTACTTGGCTAAATGACGCTGTTGGAGAGCTCCAACCATCACTCTCCAAGGGACACGAAAGCAAACTGAACGGGAAACATTTTCCTCGTGTTCACAAGATGGCTAATACGCTTAGACCAAACTGTACTATTTTTGGGTGCTGAAACCGCATTTTTGACGGCCCAGTACGCTGTTTCTGCAGCAATGAGGAGGGGTGTGTGATTCAATATATATTATCATTTTATTAGTATCGTGAAAAGCGGAAAAATTTCACTTACACCGAGGCCGTAACTCAAAAAATAATTCGCATAACCGCGTTCGTGTTCAAGGCTCCCTAAAAAGTCCATTTCATCAAAATTATATCGCAATTCATCATGAAGATTTCTGTTTTATAAAACTACGATACACCATACACCCATGTTCAGCTCCCTTACATGGAGTTTCCCTTTTTACAGGGCTGAATCCTGGAGAAATGTTTTCTTTACTCCTGACCTCAATGGTATCGCCGCACGTAGACCATTAAGACAATCTTGTTGTTTGCAATAAGTCATCACCATTGGTAATGTATTTCTTTTGTGATTTCATTTTAGTTAAGAATTTTTACAATGCGCATACCATCAAGCCAACCTTATTCCATGCATTGAATACTCAACAATGGCTGCGTACTGTTACATAATTATTTTTGATATGGCCGACCTTGATTTGTATTTTTACGCTTTCGCGCAGCCTCGAGCGGGAACCACAGAAGAGGCAGAGTAAAACGCTTCCCTGACGCTCGTGCCGTCCGCACAGCTTCGTCACAGCCGCCTCTTGCAGGCACCAAAGAGGTGCTTGCAGATCATTACCATGCACTGCCACTTGCTTTAACGCTATCCCACGGCCACCTTATGGCCTTTCTGGTAGAGATCCATCGACAGTTCCCCTGTCGGGGTTTCGCTTCTCCGTTCGCTTCAGTCGTTATTGGGCGTATCTAGACTGCTTGGAAGAGGCGTTTGAGGAGGTGATAAATGGCCTCACGAACTCCACCTTGAAGAGCTACCACAGACGTCCGGCAGAGTCACGGTGAAGCTTTGGCTTTCCTCAAAGCTACCATTTCTGCCCTGGAAAGTTCGCGGAATCGGCCAAAATGCTACCATGTGGAAGGGATTGGCCTCCATAGAGAAGATGCAGCCTCGCTAACGAACGATCAGATCTTCGAGCGGGGACTACCAGGAGGGGTACTTCGGTCAGTAGGGTCATATATGTAGGATAGGGACATGGAACGTGAAATCTTGAGGGGTGAGCGGAAGTTGGAGAATATGAAGATGGAGAAAGAGAGGCTGGATGTACTGGGAGTCAGCGAGATCAAATGGACGAAGGCAGACGACCACTCGGAGCGATGAATCTCTCTCTCTCTCTCAGTCATAGGCTCGGTATTGAGCGTTGTGACCCATATGGACTAAGTTTATCTTTTTCAAACTATCTGGCGCAACTTTCCTCTATCTTAGGCCGCGTGGACTGCTTCACTCAGATTTAGATAAGTGAGTGTTTTTATTTGGTCATTCAGTCTTAACGGTGGCCGACCTCGCTGTCTTTTGCCCTGGATCTTCTTGCCTTGGAGCACTATATATTCTCTAGGCCATTACGCCTTACAGCGTGGCCGAAGAATTTGAGGGAGTTACGATATATTGTTGGCAGCAGTCGGTCTCTGTCCACAATTTTCAGCTGGGCGAGAATGGACACGTTTTCTTCGTTCCGTCCATGATATTCGAAGCATTCTTCGGAAGCAATAGAGCTCGAAAGCCTTAATCGTCTTACGCATGGCTGCTGTGATTGTCCAGCTCTCCGACCCATAGGTCATGAAGGGGATGACCATTGCTCGAACCAACCTACTTTTGGTGGGCGTGTCGATTCCTCTGTTCTTCCACATGTTTTTCAGTTTTCCGACTGAGGTTTTGGCCATCGCTATTCTCCGCTTGACTTCCTTTTCACTGCCACCCCTGTTTGACAATAGTGCGCCCAGGTAAATAACAGGAGCGACGGATATCGAGTGATATATTCGGGACACAACAAGAAAAATGCTGGTGTTGGCATCATACCGATTGAAAGACGGGGCAGAAGCCAAAAGAGTTAAGTCAGTCTGGCAGTAGAGCGAAAGGATCCTGATGGTGAAGCTGGAAGGAGAGCTTTCGGACACTGTAATCTTGCAGGTCTAAATGCCGACATCTAGCCATACGAAAGATGAAATAGAAGAAGTTTACGAGCAAACTGAAGAAGTACTTGGGGTAGTGAAGGGGAAAGAAAACCTCATCATCACGGGAGACTGGAACGCGGTGCTAGGAGAAGGAAAAGAGCGAAATAATTTAGGATATTTAGGACAGAGCAAAAGAAAAACCGAGCAAGATGAAGATTTGAGTTCTGCAATGAGAAGAATATGGCCACAGCAAACACTTTATCCGAGCAAAGTCGGCGCAGAAGGTACTCATGGAAGATTCCGAATATATGCCCCCAATATATTCCGAAGACATGTTCAGGTTTCAAATAGAGTACACGCTTTTCAGAGTGAGATACAAGAACCAAGTGAGCAGTGCCTGAGGCACAGGGTGCTGTACAAATAGTGACATCAACGAAAATCACTTGGACAGCATTAAGAGGCCTTAGCTTTCCAATGCGGCCAATTGAATAAAACCTTTTGCTATCTTTAACTGAATTATTAAGTATGTCTTTGTTATGAATGTAATGATGCATCCAAATACATAAAATAGGATTAATATTGCCCGTCTGTGATGAAATGAAAATGACGGAATCAGCGTTATACGAGATGTCTGCGTGCTTTGAGTACCGGGGCTTGCCTACGTCCGACACTTTCCTCTTTCGAGTGAAAATATTCCGTGCTTCATGACGTCACCCCCGTAGACGACTCCCCAGCGACCGGGCGGTGACTGACCGCGAAAACAGCGTGTGTCTCTTATTCCCGCACACTCCGGACATTCCCTTGCCTCTCGCGTTTTATTGGTCGACTGATTTTCCCGAGAAAGAGGCCAAACAAACGACGGATTAGCATGGAAAAAACTACGGCACATGCTCTTCGAACCACTCGTCCATTAAAGCTCTGCATTGGGAAAGTATAAAAGACAGCGGGACCAATACAGACCTGCCTAGTACATTGGAATCATAGGTAATAAACATGTTTCTCCCAGGAATAATTATTTTCAAGTATTTAAACAAGTTTGAAAGTTTCCAAAGGAAGCGTAACCTCTTGGTAAACAACCACCACCCCTCAATTGATACGAGGAAGAGATTTGTGAAGACGTTGGTTAGGAGTATTGGTACTCACCTGTGGTTGTGAGACATGGACATTAAATAGGCAAGAAAAAGACAAGACTCCATGGCAGCCGAAATGTGGTTCTGGAGGAGAATGACTAAAACAAGTTGGGTCACGAGGGGAACAAATGAGCAAGTCTTGAAAGAAGTATTGGGCGAAAAAAGAACGCTTATCCAAGCAATTCACTCCGGGAAAATTAAACTTGTTGGTCACTTAGTAAGACATAACGAGTTCATCGAGAACAAGAAAAGTGTTGGGGAAGAAAAGGAGAGGACGACCTAGAATATCCTTACTTCACAATGTGATGTCAATCATGAACTGCAACTCCTAAAGGGGTAAATGAAAATAAAAACAGCCGTAGAAAGAGGCAATTGGCTACAAAGGCCAAGGACGAGGCCTTTTGCATTTTGAGTGGCGACGACGACAACGAAACAATTTTAACCGTTGTGATGCCATCATTTGCAATGTTTTATGTAATACCGCAATTAATGTATGCTACTTGTATATTATCCAATTGTCTCGGTTGTTGGCGTCGATCATAGACACACGCTATTAATAGTTCATCAGCATCTAGCTTTCCCCCGTGGCCGTTCTCCTGAGCAATATAATAGATATGATGTAAAAGTAGATGGCATCTTCATGTCGCCAAAACAATTATCAAGTAGAATCGTCACACACATTTCCACTATTGGATATCCATTGGCCGTCATTGTTGGGACCAAAAAATTACTATCTCTTATCAAGAAAAGAATAAAAATTTTTTTAATCATTTCATACTTTTTCCTACCTCTAGTACTTCGAAAAAAACAGCGACGCGGCGACCTTTAGGCGGCCAATGATTCTCTTCAATTGTTCTTAAATTTCTCAAAAATAAATACATCTTAAATTATATTTCAAAATGCATCGTGAGCCGGTTTATTGAAGGTTTCTTCCTTGAAAATACAAAAATTGCCCGATACGGGATTCTGACCGATGTAATTCGATTATTTCCGGAGATGCTGCAAGTTAGAACTGTCAGTCTATTAATTCACGAAAGGGAAATTAATATTACATACTTTTTCCCCAAAATAATAAGAAATATTATCAATTTTTTCCCTTGAGCTATGCTGGGCACTTGTATTGCAATTCGATTGTATCCCTTACTTCTCTGCAATCGATCCGATATCTTTGATTTATTATAACTTCAAATGAAGTCACTTTTGAAACAATTTTCATCCCCATGTGAAAAGGAAAAGTGGCTGAGAATGCGGATTGGACGAACGCACGGGTTCATCCCACACGAGGCAAAGGTTTTAGTCAATTTCAGACTCATGACTTGAACGTTGAACATTAGTGCATGGAGAACTACTGAGAAGATGAAAAGTTTTGATTTAGAAAAGGGAAGTTAACCCATTGCGGTGACACGTACCGTATAAAAGGGCAACTTTGGAACAACGGTTAATTTCCAGCATTTGAGTTTCCCACCAAATAAATTTTTGTACAGGCGCACAATCACTGCTACCGTAACCGGATCTCTGTATTCCGCGCCCAAATGAAATTCACTTCGTGGAATAATTCGCTCGATTCGTACAACTACAGCATACTTGTTCATCAGGCCACATTTTCAAGTTTCTTTAGCGATCTGGAAATTTTCATATTTATGTTGTGTTTTACAACACCGACATGAATTTATTTTAAGAATCACGTGTTTCGACACCTTAATCTCTACTAGAGTAGTTTTAAATAAGTGCATGATACTTTATAATCTCAATATTTTAAACTATCAGCTTTGAGTGAGGTGCATTGGGATTATCCCAGAGGTACCCTAAAAAGTGGATTTCGGGCTATAGCTTACATTATTGTTTTTTCATTATTTTCAGATTCCAAGTGGACCAACCATGCCGAGAAATCTCAAATATTTTCTTGAAACACGGCCGTGCAAGAACTATACAAAAGACAATAAGGACGATACTTTGGTAGCGATTGGAAACAAAACTTCGACGATTGGCGAAGCAGCATTACAATGCTGCATTTCGAAAAAAGACTTTTTCCTAAACAGCCAGGGAAAATACTCAAATCCAACAAAATTCCAGGAAAAACTCTCCAATTACTCCGCTCATCCTCTTCTTATTACGAGGCTCTTTTTAGCTATCCGCCTCTCTTATTCCATTATCTCTCGACATGACCAAAGCAACGATGCATCCATTTATATATGTGTTCATGACTGGAGCATGCAAACCACACTAGTTCATCGACCGTTCTTATTCCATTGATTCGGATCCCTCGTACTTCTGCCGCAAATACAGTTTTCAAGTGCCCCGTCCACCTCCCACCCCCTCTCTGCGTTTACCCTACTCTTATACTTATCTACATCTAAATCTACATACTACCCCGCGAGCCACCACTGTGGCATGTGGCAGGGGGTGTTAGGTCACCAGCCGTGTAAAGATGTACGTTTTTTGGAGATGAAATGGTGACATGTATTATGGGAGTGTGTTTAGTGGAGCTCAGTTTTTATTGTGGTCGCTTATTGTGCGCGGAAAGAACAAGTTTTGTACTTATCTGTTCGGCAGAGTATCTCTCTTATTTTATCGCATCTGTCAGACCTAGAAATGTAGTGAGGCGTCAAAAAAATATTCCCTGTGTCCCCTTACCCTGACATACCTCGGTTTCACTGCAATGCAATGACGTCGGAAGGAGAGCTATTTCGAACACTGCGATTTTAGCTCCGCTAGAAACAAACAGTCATCTATAGATTTGCTCCTAATAAGTACTACCTACAACTTCTGCACTGACATTCGCACGCCTCATAATCCCTTCATCTATCTTTCGCGAACATTCGTCCGAGATACCAATAAATAATGAGCCAAGCAATAAAAAATGACGAAAAATGAGCAGGAGCGATAAAAGTATGAGGAAGTGTGTAAATGCTCGCGGTGGCTAACGTAACATCGCCCTGTTGAGAAACTACAATGATGGCGAGGACTCCACTTGATTATAGTCTTGGCGATATAAGTATAGATGACTCTGCGGTCCTCGGACAGCGCCGCGGAAGACAATCGGAAAGGGAAGAAGCGGCTGGTGTGAAAGGGGGGGGGGAATGAGAAGGTTGAGGGGGGGGGCGGGGGGGGGTGAAGGAGGCGATATCTTGCTGATCATTTCGATTCCCGACCATTGACTCGAATGACGGAGGACCTAATTTCCTGCGTGACAGCGCAAGCGACAAATACCTCCGTCCTTATCACTCCGGATTCTGCACCTCCGGTCACATTACAAAATGAAACGTGCCCGATCTCAGAGGACGGATTGCCTCGGCATTCAGGAAAAATGAATGAATGCGAATGAAGAGATCGCTCTTGTTGTGACTGCACGTGGTGTGTAAACGAGGAGGTTCCCGGCGTAACTCCATTAAAGCAATCCATGATTGAATGGAACTTTTGCAATTTAAACTTGCAAATGTTTTCCTCTCCCAGTGACATTATTGAACTTCCGAGTGTGCCTTCTAGTCAATGGTTTCAGGCTCATGATTGTGAAAATCCATGGTTAGCCAAGGTAAAAACTAAAATTTAGTTTTCCATCAGAAATTAGATTTTAAGGTACGGCCAGTTTCAACGTATCTACGATTACGATCAAGTACAAAATTTTAAAGTCAAGGTCGGAGGTTAATGCACTGAAAACCTGAAATCCACCCCACCCCTCTTTTGAGTACCTACGCATACCACCGAGGAATACCGTGCAATTTTGTACATTGAGATTTGATTTGTCCCCAAAACTCATAGTCTCCATTCTCCATACCACTTCTGAGGTAGCCACGGTAGAGGAAATTCGGCTCTCTTTGTAAATTTGTATCCTCCCGTAAATGTTTTCAACTGCGGCGTGTTTTCGTAAGGATTTCACCGCAACTGATGATCACTCAACAGCCTAAGAAAATCTAATCAGCGATTGTTCGGGCAACGCTGCTCAGCTGTTCTGTCGTCAGCGCCACTGTCAGGGGCTTGGACGGGAGGCGAGGCAGCCCAGTCTACTTCGAACGCTCGACGCAGAAGGTTCCGAACAGTGTCTCCAAAGTAAGGTGGCCACGACCGTTCTTACGAAAAGGCGTCGACTTTGGTCACCAAAATCACTTTGTTGCTATTAATTCGTTTCTTGTAAAGACCAACAGTGAATACAGTGGTAGTTGAATTTTGTTGATACGAAATTCTTTTCTTTTGAAATCACCCTAAATCACCAATTCATCGACATTTTCAAGGGCCAACCAATATACTGGCTCCATTAGCAGAGTGGCAGAATCAGCGTGCACAGCGATAAAATACTGCTTATATAGTCTTCTTCTTCACTCCCATGGGGAATCAACCGGCGAGATAGAAATTCTTCTTTTCTTTCCTTTCGGTCGGTTTCCACTTTGCTGGAGTTCTGGAGATTAGGATCGAGCAAGGGAGCAACGATGCACCAGTCATTTTCAGGAAACATTTGATAGAGATACTCTGGCATGGTGGTCTTCACGTCTGCAATGAATCATTTTGGTCATACGCAATGGTACGTCAGGGTGTACATTCCACTGCATATTAGAGAAATTGACCACACAATCCAGTGTGCTGGATGACTGCCCTTTGAGCTCGCAGTGGATAAAATATCTCGTCAAACGGGCTGAATGTCCGCGGCCAAGGCCTCGACCTCCGTCGCCATGGATTCCGCCCTCACAGCGATCCCTGAATCTTCCGAATTACTCTCTTCCTCTCGCTCCTGAAAGAGGACGGCCTCCCAACCCATCCATCTTCCTGCCCTCGTCCATCCATTCCGGCCGTCCTTAATCCCTGTAACCTCCCTGCACCTCCCTGCTCTTTCCTCGCAAGCTCCCACGATACGCTCTCCCGCCTTCTTTTGGCACCCACGTGTTTCATCTGCATGCGGCGCTGCATGCAAGCGTCCCTCTCTCAAAACACTTCCCCGCTGATAGCGTCTTAACCTCAGCAATGAGGTGTGCACTTCAGTGATTCACATGCTTGAGTCTGCTTCGAGAATTTTTCGCTTGGACCTGGATCTGCTGTTTCGTTTGATCTCCTTCAAACCACGCCATTCCGTTCGTTCTGCCCGTTTGAATCTCTCGACGAGTGTGACTTAGGAGTGGATGGCTCACCAGTCAAGAGGAAAGCAGCCATCGAGAGGAAAGAGGGGGGTCAGGGAGGAAGACGACAAAGGTAGCTAAGGACTAAGGAACGAAAGTGCTGCTAGAAAGATAAAGATGAGCGACATTGCATTGTGTTCTTGTGCTCATCAGTATTGGTACCTTTAGTAGTAAATAATAGAAAGCGCTGTGAACCATCATCATGAAGCATGCATTGTAAAGAAAAAACACCAAGCATGGCCACTGAGCGTAAAATAAAAAAACCTTTTTTTGAAAGTCTCCTCTTTTGATTTCACCATTTTTAATACTCGAGCATTGAGATAAACGATCATAAAAACTTTGTAATTTCCGCCGAAGCGTCTCCTCTCGCATTCGCTGTCTCGGTCCGGTCGATTTCACTCACTCTGTTCCCCAACCTCTCCCGTCCTCCCATCGAGCACTCCTCACGCCATTCCTAAGCCGTGGACCTCGTATATGCATCGTGGACGTGCGCATACGACAGTCTTTTGTTCGCCGCGCATTCCGCAGCGTCTCCATTTCTCTCCCTTTAGCCGTCCAAGAGAAGAGAGAATTGAAAAGGATAGAGACATCAGCAAGACAAGTCCCACCATGCAATGCATGCACCACAGCGAGCTATCTCTCTCGTAGAGACGGATATTCACGCTGGCCCTGGAGCGTCAGCGAGGGGCGCGCGCCGCTCTCGCCCCTTCTTTTGTTCCTTCGCATCCAAACGGGACAATTGAAGGCGCGAGGGCGCTCCCACTCTACGTTATGCTGTTTTTGTTGCAGTCTCCCTTTTGCTTTTGGGTTGGCGATGGGGGATGCCTCTTCCCACCCGCTACCCCTCCTCATTCATTGTTGGAGGGGCGGGGAGGGGCGGGGAGGGGCGGGGAGGAGGAATGTGGTGCGTTCGCCGATTGTATTGGCGGGCGCCAGAGATGACGTGTCTCGGGGTGCCATCGGCCAGCTGCAAGTTGGCAAACATGGGCGACAATTAAATAATTGAGACACCGGTTGGTATTTTACAGACGCGTTTGTCTGGAGGTAAAGAGTAAGTGAAGACGCGGTGGCACCGACGGAAAAATATTGGATTACCGCGATATTCTACTGATTAGTAATAACCGTTTGCAAATAAACGCAAATTTAATCCGTTTTTTCCGGTATTTTGCCATGGTACATGAGTGATCTTTTCATAACCTGTTTGAGATAATTACGCAAATATCATACGATTTACTTTTGTCAAAACTAAGTAGGACATACTTTGTGCATCGCCGGTAACTACTGTCATTAAAACAGAGAATGACTTTTCATATCATAAAATATTGGATGATTCAATGACGCAACGGAATTGCTCCGTAAGCCTGGTCGGTGCTGCTTTCGTGGTTATTTTTAAATAATTACACGTCTCGTAACATGCGATCAACGAGATTGCTCTTTGTAAAACTATAAATAATATGTTTTTAGGTTAGTTTTGCTAAATAATAATGATAAGCTATTAATTCTAGTTAATGGGTGGGTAGGTTTAACCAAGAGCCGTATGATAGGTTATGAATCGTCGGCCGTCAACTATTGCAGAATTATCATAAGTGTTGACCAAACTGGGATAAATTTGAACTCAAAGGTGTTAATCTTACCTGATACCTACTCTTGTTTATCGTATCTCATGAAGCATGGTTTGTGGAGAAAGTGACCTCTCAAAGTAATAAATCTTGGCTTAAGATCACTTGAATCTTCCCGAAAACTTTTCACGGGCTCAGGGTTGTGAAATGCACTAGATAATTTTCTGCGTATTTTATTCAAAAAGTAATTTATAAATACACATAGTGAAAATAATTTTTAAGTAAAAATGAAGCCATGACATATGTACATGGTCAATAGAGAGCTTAAGGAACGATTAGATCAGCACCCTTTTTTTTTAAAGAAATCTCTTCGGTTGCTGGGGAGAATTTTGGGGAAATCTTTTTCGAGACGGAAGGAAATATTGCCATCGTCTTTCATAACTGCTCTCTCTCTCTCTCTTCACTATAACGCTCTGATTTAATTCATTTCAATTTACATTCTCTCACTTTCTCCTGGATATTTTACAATTTGTTTACAACTTGAAACGTCTACGTATATTAGACGTGATCAATTGTGTAGGTTTTATAAAAGTCACTGTAAGTGGTGCTTAACGTGAATTCGTACTATTTATTGTATATAATAGTCACAGTAACAGACATAAAAATGTCAATTTTATTTATGGGGACTATTCACTCTCTAATTATGTAAATAATTTTCCCTTTCCAAGTTGCAAGTGATCATTGGAATCATTGTATGAAAAAGAGCGATTGTAATGACTCATCAAAGGGTCATGGACTACAACGCGGGGCCAAATCTCTGGTCGCCTGCCAATGGAAAGGTCACTCCTTAAGACAGTCTCGATTTATATTCTTCTAACTAAAAATAACAGGTAACTTTTCGACCATAAAATTTCATAGCGATAAGTTACCCTTATTTCAAGACCTCAAAATGTCCAATGCCTTTGTCCAAATGGGAAGTAATACGGCCGTGCGCTTGAAAGAGACTTTATTAAAAATATTAGGATGCTCTGCTCGAGTTAAACGAGGAATTGTGAGTAAATCGTATGTTTTCTCAGTTATTTAAAAAATATTTATTGATTACTCACCACTATAATGCTTTTTAAATTGCAGGCGACTATTCGGTAGCGATAGTTTTTTCAGCGCTAAGCGGTAAAATTATGAAATTTGATGAAGCCTGAAATATATGTATTTTAATATCTACTGAGAAGTAATACCATTAATACAAAGTCATCAAATCCAGCTCCTTAAATTTAAAAATAATGCCTCGGCGTCCATGGAAAATCCACTTCCCACGAAGAGGCAATTTGATTTGAAATGCTAGTATATCGAGCATGGCTCTCCTATCCTTGGCTGTTGTTCATCATATATCTTTAGTGCCTGTTAAGATCTTAAACGCAGATTTGTATGGCATTAGATTTCCACGACCACTGCCCTGAGGAGTGTTGAGGTGTAGCACTTTTTACTTCAAATGAGTAGCAATCTCAGGTGTACGGCTGCTCCTCAATAAAGTTGGTGGTTTCCGGCGTTACTTTATGGAATTTACTAAACATTTTGAATGAATAGAGTAAACTTTGTTTTTCCACAATGAATTTAATGACTATCATCATGTCACCTGATGATGATGTTAATCGTTGAAACCATGGTCGTAAGTCATTAAATTCATTGTGGAAAAACAAAGTTTGCCCTATTCATTCAAAAAAACTCCTCAATGTCAAAACTATCTCAATGATATTCAGTTTTTGCGCAGCGTCATCCATTGATGACGGCTAAGCGTCAATATAAGAAGGTCCTTAGCGCGAACCTAGAATTCAGGGGTCAATTTTCAGTTTGAAGCAGCAGTCTCAACCCGCAGCAACCGGACTTTCATCGAAGGGATAATTGAATGCAGCGCGTGATTTGAGACGGGGTTTCATTCTGTAAATTAAATATTCATCGTTTCGTGTTAATGGGCGTCGCACTTCACGCATGGCGAAGGTTTTAAATGCTGTCAACTATTGCAAGTGTCACTTAGTGGAAGTGGTGTATACTGGGTAAAAATGTAACACTTGCCAAAGTTTGTATTAAAAAAAATGAAAATTACAAAACGCGTGAGTAGAATAAACTGATGATGGCTTGGTGAGCCGAAACACGCGTTGTTTACTTTTTATATTTTTATTACAAAATTCGGAAAAGTGCTTCTGATGTTCATCACCCAGTAAGCTTGAAAATAGTCAATGCGTCTACCGCGCGATGAATAAGGAAAAATCTTGGACCTCGCAAAAGAATATTTTTCAAAATATTTTTTCGTAGAAAGTTTCTTTCCAATAATAAATACCTTACAAATATGGCGATACGAATTATATAAATGGAACTATGGGGGAAAAATGGCTAGACTTCATCGCGGGACATCTAGCAGCAGATACTAGTCATATCCGTGCGTTTTCTCGTTCAACCGTTCTGGAGGATTCTTCTGAACGACTTCGGAATTTCCAAGTCTCTATGTACTACAAAATTTTGATATCACAGCCTCGAATATTTCAAATTTGGTTTTGGGGAGATTTTTCGGAGGCTGCGTCGCCAAATCTACGGACATCCCGAAGTTCGACCGCGTCCAGTCCTTTCTGAATAAAAAGGCACCCCCGGATGGAAGGCACCATCGTGAAACTGAGCGCTGGACCCGCCATACTCCGCCACTTCAGATCGACGAGGCTTTTCATTTGAATTTTCGACAGTCTTTTGTTCAATTATTTCTTCGTCTACGGAGCGCGCATTACGGGCGGACGCCGCTCTTCCCTTGTTTCGAGAGTGTCAGTTGGAGGGGGGGCATTAAGGGGTAAGGGAGAGAACCGGAAATGGGTCTCTACCCCTCGAGGCGGTGCGAAGTGGAAGGGGGTGCACAAACAACGGAGGGTGGGGGTGGGGTGGGAAAAGAGTCAGCAGCAGACAGGATGAGGTAAGAGTGGCTGCTGCCTTCGTGCAGTATATGCGCGTCGCGGGCTTCTTTTGTCTTCTACTTCGCCCTCGTCTGCAAACAAGCGGTGAGGTGCTGCCCTCGCGGAGGAGGAGACCGAGTGACAGAACGAACCACATTCCTTCCCCTCCCTCTACCTACCCTCCACCCTCCCTTATTTCCCCTCTCCTTCTCGAGTGGACCGAACAACCCCCCTGAAAGCATGATTGCGGTATAATGTAGCAAGTTTGTATCAGTTCCTGTGGAGGCCTAGTTCCGAAAAAAGATATGAGGGCACTGCTATCGCGAGAAAGCAGTCATAGCTAAATGTACAATTTTCGCACTTTAAATGCATTATCGGAATAATAAGAATGTAGTAATTTAGCCAATGATGATTAACTCACATTATTTCTGATTTTGTTTAAATTTTCGGCAAAGATTCACGGTTTCAAGAAGAACAAGTCTCTCAATGATACCAACGTCACTTTTTTACTTCTAATTTCCTGAACAAAACATTTATTTCAACCCAATTACTCTTAAATTGTACATAGATCGGATATTTTCGCCTGCAAATGATTTACTGCATGACCAAAACATATCAGAATTCAGGAAAAACCCACCGAATCATTTTATTAAAATTTCTGAAGTTGCCTCTCCGATTTCTTGGGAAATATGCGGCCAGCGTGTTTCTTTTGTCAATGGAGCCATTCTCGTGTATATAATCTTTGAGACCGAACGTCGATTGGAATGGAAATGAATTCGCAAATGATAAATGCTTCAATAGGATATCTAATGGACAATTTGCCAATACGAAGAGGCATGGGGAAGAGAGGTAGAACTAAATCACCAACCAACTAATACGTAACTCTCATATGTGATTCCCCTCTCTGTTAGAATATTTTATGAGAGTGGTAGTGTAAAGCCATATCCTCAATCCCTAAATCTTGATCATTGTGATGTACCCTAAATCTTGATCACTGTGCGGTCATGAAAAAATTAAAATCATATTGCTCAAGGATAATTCTAGACTTCATGATTAGAATAGAAGAAAAAAGGGAATTTCTTGATCTTGCGCATCTACCATGCTGTTCTAGGACAATGCATGTTCGAGGTACATAACCCTGCCGCTCACTAAATTTAGGTGAATTGCAGAATATTATGTAGATGTAAATGTGTCCTCTAAGAAAGAAAGCAGTTTACAGCAAGAAATTAAATCATGGACACGCATTAACATATTCGTAATGAGTGATGAACTAATGCGGTTAAAGAGAAGGCATCCATTTTAAGTTGCACTGTGGTAAAGATAAGTGGCATCACTGCATATCACAGTCACATTGAGGATAAATTGTATAAAGCGGTACGTAATTTTAGAATAAGTTATTAATATCAAACTCCGTTTATTGTCCAACGCCACATACGAACAGCACTCTTACGTTTATCGAGATTCCCGTTATTGCTTACAATAAGCCTTTCAATACCTTGAACTTTCCAAGCAACGACCATCGCGTGCCGAGAGATATATCACTATTCCTTTTCTATATTAGTCTCTTTGATTGCGGTGCCAAAACTTCCGGTTAACCAGCATGACGGACTCATAGTTATGAAAGTTGGAGATTAGGAGAATTGGATTCTGGACCCACGATGCCGCCGTCGAATTGGTAAATTTTACCTTAAGGTAGTCCGAGCGAGATAGTTCCCTAGTCATAATAGAGACCATATTCGAATTATAAGTTTTAATGTCACCAGCTGTAGGACACATCAGTTAAATATTGCATCATTAATGGTGCGATAATATAGTTTTATATGACAGAAATTGTAAGTAATTAAATGAAAATATCTAAATAAGTCTTTAACTTGACTAATTTTTTTCGCGCGGTGCGTTTGAAACTTCGTGAAAACGGAAGGTTTTTTGTGATACCCAAGAACCTACTGCGGTGACAATGTGATTTATCTTCAAAAATGGTTGAGAAAACATACAAACTAAACGCTGTTAGTTTTTTTACGACATCTAAGTGTCAGAAATTCCTCATTTTGTAAATAATGTCTCTCTTTAGTGCATAAACGTACAATTTCCCATGTAAAAGGGCTGGTATTTTTAGGCAAATATATCCGAAAGTAATGTGGTAAGCGGTTGAATTTTTGGTGTCCTTAGAAGGGTGAGATATTTTTCTTTAAGATGAGACCAAAGTCATTGATTTCTATGAAAAAGTGATATTTCGCTCATATACTAGCTTAAGATTCGAATGAAGGGAGAACGCAGGACGCGGAGAGACACGAAGAGAGAGGCAATGGGAGGAGTGTGATCCTCAGATGAGCTCTGCCATGTGTTGACTGTGAAGGTGGAGTCAAACGTCGTATACAACTATTTTTTCCATGCCTAGAGAAAGGCCAATTTGACACACTTACGACTCAACATTTTCATCAACCGCAGCACTACGAATTTCAATGGAAGTCTTTATAGAATCTTTATGCATGGAAACCTTTGATCACGCGTTATATTGTTCTTTTATTTCGGTGGTCCGAACGTGAGACGAGCGCAGGCGCTCTCTTTTTCTCTGTGGAAGATATCTTTTCCTCTCGCCGCCTCATCTTCAATTTCATTGAGTCCAGTCGTCGTCTACAACGCTGAAGCTCTTTCATTTTTCAGCACCACTTTGTGCACGTCCAACTCAAGAGATTCTCATGTAGCCATGTCTGGGACTCAGCCTTATTTTTCAACGAATACATTCGCTTCAGCGGATAAGGGTGGGATCACGGTCCACGTTTCCCAACGTGACGAAAATGGACGGTGGCGTGACATTCTCTGCCATCTTTCCGTTAAAGAAAGATTGCATTGCGACTGAGGGTAGTTTAAGCGCCAATTATTGACTGATTTTGTATACTCAGTACTAAACGATGCAAAGTAGCTGTTTATTTCCTCATTTTTAAATAAAAAATATAAACAATCCGTAAAAATACTGATACTTGGTCATGAGGGTTAATTCTGTTTCATTTAAGAGTTACAAAGAAAAATGGAGGATCTGGAAATAAAAATGTAAGTATTGAACAAAAACTCTCCTCAAATTGGCTGGCGTTGACATATAATGCTTTTTACTAGGATCGTAGGATCGCCCACCGCCCTTAGATGGCGACGTTAATACCCGGCCATTGTAATTGGCCCCTCTTCACTATCATAAAGGAACTTCGCGAACCCTGCCGTTCGTGACCGTCACGTCGGGAAACCTTGATCGTAATCCCATCGTAATTCACGGAGTTACTTTGAAGTCGGAATGGATCGCTTCACCTAACAAACGCGACATGGCCGTTTCCTTCTTGACTGTTTCAACTGTTAATCTGTTTTCAAAGACGCAATTGACGTCTGGAAATTCGACTCTCACTCACGGAGTGTTCTTTTCTCCAATGTGCCCTCATGCGAGCAGTGCCTTCCATTCGCTCTACACTCTGCTCATGTTTCCGTTTCGCGACTGGAGAGGAGGAAGTTATGCGATCGACCCTCCCTCCCTCCATACCACCCCCTTCCAACTCCTCCCGGGCGTCCTGAATGCCAATAGGAAAGTTGCAAATAGCGCACGTCTGGAGAATATGAAAGTGAATGAGTGCTTGTGAAGAGATCAGAAAATAGCAACGTACAAAACCGTTCTCCCCTCAAAACGTCCTTTCCCGCAAACGCTTATCAGGAACCTCTTTCCCAGCCCCATTTAGGACACTCTCGTCCTTATCCTGACATTGCAAGGTTTCTCTACCTCTACACAGCGTCGCGACATGCTTCTATAGCAGCTAAGTCTAATTGAAAATGCACTGATTTTGTTTATCTAGATTGAATGTAGAATGCAAAAGACGGAAGGATGCGTGAACAGAATTTAAGGTAGTCCGAGCTAGTCCGGTAGAAAGTTGGAGATTTAGAGATTTTGGATTCTGGACCCACAATGCCGCCGTCGAATTGGTAAATTTTACCTTAAGGTAGTCCGAGCGAGATAGTTCCCTAGTCATAATAGAGGCCATATTCGAATTATAGGTTTTAATATCACCAGCTGCAGGACACATGAATTAAATATTGCATTATTAATGGTTCAATTATATAATTTTATATGACGGAAATTGTTAGCAATTAAATAAAAATATCTAAATACTTAAGTATTTAAGGTAAATTCCGGAAGGAAAGTCGTAGGAAGAAAGTGGAGAATATCTAGGAATGAGTGTTTGTCTAAGGAAGTAATAATCCCAGTGTACAGAAGTTTTCTCCTCCTGACATTATTATTACAGCAGTGGAACCAAGTTAGTTCAGAATAAGCATAAGAGAGGGCGAAATGCAGTGGGAATGGAATATTATGGGATTCGTCGGCCCAGGTGGCGACGGGTTAAAGTCCTCGCATGCCAATCCGAGGGTCGCGGGTTCGAGTGGTGAAAAATTTAACGAAACAACGACTCCCACTCAGTGAGTGATTAAAGGACATAAACACACCCACGCAGAGTGTGTGGGTGTCGTTATTTCGTCTGTTGTTGAAGTTAGTCATCCGATGTAAAAGGCCTTTGACATACTGTTTTCAGGATTATGATAATAAATAAATGAATAACACGTGAAGTATTTGTGGGAATAGTATTAGGGATGGGAAATGAGCGGGCGATTAAAGGATCTGGGTCCGATGCTTCAATAACGGACACGTTCATATGAAAAGAGTATACTTCGTTGATTCGGGCAAGTCCAGAGAATGGGAACTCCACCAAGGCGGAGGCCAGCCCGGGACCCATCTACAAGCGATGGGAAGGAGAAGTGACAACCTCATTAAAAAGACCTGGGTCCACCTGGCTCCGGATGGTAGCATCCTGTAAGGTAGAGGTGGGAATTTCGGTTCATTTTGTGGATTCGGTTCATGGGATTTGATTCGTGGCAATGATTCGGTTCTTTAAATCGTTCATAATGAACCGAATGAACCAAATCCACGAGTGAATCTCGAATCCATGTGAATCTCGAATCCATGTGAATCTCGAATCCATGTGAATCTCGAATCCATATGAATCTCGAATCCATGCGAATCTTGAATCCATGTGAATCTCGAATCCATGTGAATCTCGAATCCATGTGAATCTCGAATCCATGTGAATCTTGAATCCATGTGAATCTCGAATCGATTTGAATCTCGAATCCATGTGAATCTCGAATCCATGTGAATCTCGAATCCATGTGAATCTCGAATCCATGTGAATCTCGAATCCATGTGAATCTTGAATCCATTTGAATCTCGAATCCATGTGAATCTCGAATCCATGTGAATCTCGAATCCATGTGAATCTCGAATCCATGTGAATCTCGAATCCATGTGAATCTTGAATCCATGTGAATCTCGAATCCATGTGAATCTCGAATTCATGTGAATCATGAATCCATGTGAATCTCGAATCCATGTGAATCTTGAATCCATGTGAATCTTGAATCCATTTGAATCTCGAATCCATGTGAATCTTGAATCCATTTGAATCTCGAATCCATGTGAATCTTGAATCCATTTGAATCTCGAATCCATGTGAATCTTGAATCCATGTGAATCTCGAATCCATGTGAATCTCGAATCCATGTGAATCTCGAATCCATGTGAATCTCGAATCCATGTGAATCTCGAATCCATGTGAATCTCGAATCCATGTGAATCTTGAATCCATTTGAATCTCGAATCCATGTGAATCTCGAATCCATGTGAATCTCGAATCCATGTGAATCTCGAATCCATGTGAATCTTGAATCCATGTGAATCTCGAATCCATGTGAATCGAGAATCCATGTGAATCTTGAATCCACGAGTGAATCTTGAATCCATGTGAATCTTGAATCCATGTGAATCTTGAATCCATTTGAATCTCGAATCCATGTGAATCTCGAATCCATGTGAATCTCGAATCCATGTGAATCTCGAATCCATGTGAATCTTGAATCCATTTGAATCTCGAATCCATGTGAATCTCGAATCCATGTGAATCTCGAATCCATGTGAATCTTGAATCCATTTGAATCTCGAATCCATGTGAATCTCGAATCCATGTGAATCTCGAATCCATGTGAATCTCGAATCCATGTGAATCTTGAATCCATGTGAATCTCGAATCCATGTGAATCTCGAATCCATGTGAATCTCGAATCCATGTGAATCTTGAATCCATGTGAATCTCGAATCCATTTGAATCTCGAATCCATTTGAATCTCGAATCCATGTGAATCTTGAATCCATTTGAATCTCGAATCCATGTGAATCTCGAATCCATGTGAATCTCGAATCCATGTGAATCTTGAATCCATGTCAATCTTGAATCCATTTGAATCTCGAATCCATGTGAATCTTGAATCCATTTGAATCTCGAATCCATGTGAATCTTGAATCCATGTGAATCTCGAATCCATGTGAATCTCGAATCCATGTGAATCTCGAATCCATGTGAATCTCGAATCCATGTGAATCATGAATCCATGTGAATCTCGAATCCATGTGAATCTTGAATCCATGTGAATCTTGAATCCATTTGATCTCGAATCCATGTGAATCTTGAATCCATTTGAATCTCGAATCCATGTGAATCTCGAATCCATGTGAATCTCGAATCCATGTGAATCTCGAATCCATGTGAATCTCGAATCCATGTGAATCTTGAATCCATGTGAATCTCGAATCCATGTGAATCTCGAATTCATGTGAATCATGAATCCATGTGAATCTCGAATCCATGTGAATCTTGAATCCATGTGAATCTTGAATCCATTTGAATCTCGAATCCATGTGAATCTTGAATCCATTTGAATCTCGAATCCATGTGAATCTTGAATCCATTTGAATCTCGAATCCATGTGAATCTTGAATCCATGTGAATCTCGAATCCATGTGAATCTCGAATCCATGTGAATCTCGAATCCATGTGAATCTCGAATCCATGTGAATCTCGAATCCATGTGAATCTCGAATCCATGTGAATCTTGAATCCATTTGAATCTCGAATCCATGTGAATCTCGAATCCATGTGAATCTCGAATCCATGTGAATCTCGAATCCATGTGAATCTTGAATCCATGTGAATCTCGAATCCATGTGAATCTCGAATCCATGTGAATCTTGAATCCACGAGTGAATCTTGAATCCATGTGAATCTTGAATCCATGTGAATCTTGAATCCATTTGAATCTCGAATCCATGTGAATCTCGAATCCATGTGAATCTCGAATCCATGTGAATCTCGAATCCATGTGAATCTTGAATCCATTTGAATCTCGAATCCATGTGAATCTCGAATCCATGTGAATCTCGAATCCATGTGAATCTTGAATCCATTTGAATCTCGAATCCATGTGAATCTCGAATCCATGTGAATCTCGAATCCATGTGAATCTCGAATCCATGTGAATCTTGAATCCATGTGAATCTCGAATCCATGTGAATCTCGAATCCATGTGAATCTCGAATCCATGTGAATCTCGAATCCATGTGAATCTCGAATCCATGTGAATCTTGAATCCATGTGAATCTCGAATCCATTTGAATCTCGAATCCATTTGAATCTCGAATCCATGTGAATCTTGAATCCATTTGAATCTCGAATCCATGTGAATCTCGAATCCATGTGAATCTCGAATCCATGTGAATCTTGAATCCATGTGAATCTTGAATCCATTTGAATCTCGAATCCATGTGAATCTTGAATCCATTTGAATCTCGAATCCATGTGAATCTTGAATCCATGTGAATCTCGAATCCATGTGAATCTCGAATCCATGTGAATCTCGAATCCATGTGAATCTCGAATCCATGTGAATCATGAATCCATGTGAATCTCGAATCCATGTGAATCTTGAATCCATGTGAATCTTGAATCCATTTGATCTCGAATCCATGTGAATCTTGAATCCATTTGAATCTCGAATCCATGTGAATCTTGAATCCATGTGAATCTTGAATCCATGTGAATCTTGAATCCATGTGAATCTTGAATCCATTTGAATCTCGAATCCATGTGAATCTTGAATCCATTTGAATCTCGAATCCATGTGAATCTTGAATCCATGTGAATCTTGAATCCATGTGAATCTTGAATCCATTTGAATCTTGAATCCATTTGAATCTCGAATCCATGTGAATCTCGAATCCATGTGAATCTCGAATCCATGTGAATCTCGAATCCATGTGAATCTTGAATCCATGTGAATCTCGAATCCATGTGAATCTCGAATCCATGTGAATCTCGAATCCATGTGAATCTTGAATCCATGTGAATCTTGAATCCATTTGAATCTCGAATCCATGTGAATCTCGAATCCATGTGAATCTCGAATCCATGTGAATCTCGAATCCATGTGAATCATGAATCCATGTGAATCTCGAATCCATGTGAATCTTGAATCCATGTGAATCTTGAATCCATTTGAATCTCGAATCCATGTGAATCTTGAATCCATTTGAATCTCGAATCCATGTGAATCTTGAATCCATGTGAATCTCGAATCCATGTGAATCTCGAATCCATGTGAATCTCGAATCCATGTGAATCTCGAATCCATGTGAATCATGAATCCATGTGAATCTCGAATCCATGTGAATCTTGAATCCATGTGAATCTTGAATCCATTTGAATCTCGAATCCATGTGAATCTTGAATCCATTTGAATCTCGAATCCATGTGAATCTTGAATCCATGTGAATCTTGAATCCATGTGAATCTTGAATCCATGTGAATCTCGAATCCATGTGAATCTCGAATCCATGTGAATCTCGAATCCATGTGAATCTTGAATCCATGTGAATCTCGAATCCATGTGAATCTTGAATCCATGTGAATCTTGAATCCATGTGAATCTTGAATCCATTTGAATCTCGAATCCATGTGAATCTTGAATCCATTTGAATCTCGAATCCATGTGAATCTTGAATCCATGTGACGCTTGAATCCATTTGAATCTTGAATCCATGTGAATCTCGAATCCATGTGAATCTCGAATCCATGTGAATCTCGAATCCATGTGTATCATGAATCCATGTGAATCTCGAATCCATGTGAATCTTGAATCCATGTGAATCTTGAATCCATTTGAATCTCGAATCCATGTGAATCTCGAATCCATGTGAATCTCGAATCCATGTGAATCATGAATCCATGTGAATCTCGAATCCATGTGAATCTTGAATCCATGTGAATCTCGAATCCATGTGAATCTCGAATCCATGTGAATCTCGAATCCATGTGAATCTCGAATCCATGTGAATCATGAATCCATGTGAATCTCGAATCCATGTGAATCTTGAACCCATGTGAATCTCGAATCCATTTGAATCTCGAATCCATGTGAATCTCGAATCCATGTGAATCTCGAATCCATGTGAATCTCGAATCCATGTGAATCTCGAATCCATGTGAATCATGAATCCATGTGAATCTTGAATCCATTTGAATCTCGAATCCATGTGAATCTTGAATCCATTTGAATCTCGAATCCATGTGAATCTTGAATCCATGTGAATCTCGAATCCATGTGAATCTCGAATCCATGTGAATCTCGAATCCATGTGAATCTCGAATCCATTTGAATCTCGAATCCATGTGAATCTTGAATCCATGTGAATCTCGAATCCATGTGAATCTCGAATCCATGTGAATCTTGAATCCATGTGAATCTTGAATCCATGTGAATATCGAATCCATGTGAATCTCGAATCCATGTGAATCTCGAATCCATGTGAATCTTGAATCCATTTGAATCTCGAATCCATGTGAATCTCGAATCCATGTGAATCTCGAATCCATGTGAATCTCGAATCCATGTG
The DNA here is from genome assembly GCA_963169105.1 of Ceriagrion tenellum. Lineage (NCBI taxonomy): Eukaryota > Metazoa > Arthropoda > Insecta > Odonata > Coenagrionidae > Ceriagrion > Ceriagrion tenellum. The sequence goes on along the minus strand of OY720639.1, from coordinate 6,896,682 downwards.
AATCTCGAATCCATGTGAATCTCGAATCCATGTGAATCATGAATCCATGTGAATCTCGAATCCATGTGAATCTTGAATCCATGTGAATCTTGAATCCATTTGAATCTCGAATCCATGTGAATCTTGAATCCATTTGAATCTCGAATCCATGTGAATCTTGAATCCATGTGAATCTCGAATCCATGTGAATCTCGAATCCATGTGAATCTCGAATCCATGTGAATCTCGAATCCATGTGAATCTCGAATCCATGTGAATCTCGAATCCATGTGAATCTTGAATCCATGTGAATCTTGAATCCATGTGAATCTCGAATCCATGTGAATCTCGAATCCATGTGAATCTCGAATCCATGTGAATCTTGAATCCATTTGAATCTCGAATCCATGTGAATCTCGAATCCATGTGAATCTCGAATCCATGTGAATCTCGAATCCATGTGAATCTTGAATCCATGTGAATCTCGAATCCATGTGAATCTCGAATCCATGTGAATCTCGAATCCATGTGAATCTTGAATCCATGTGAATCTCGAATCCATTTGAATCTCGAATCCATGTGAATCTCGAATCCATGTGAATCTCGAATCCATGTGAATCTTGAATCCATGTGAATCTCGAATCCATGTGAATCTCGAATCCATGTGAATCATGAATCCATGTGAATCTCGAATCCATGTGAATCTTGAATCCATGTGAATCTTGAATCCATTTGAATCTCGAATCCATGTGAATCTCGAATCCATGTGAATCTCGAATCCATGTGAATCTCGAATCCATGTGAATCTCGAATCCATGTGAATCTCGAATCCATGTGAATCTTGAATCCATTTGAATCTCGAATCCATGTGAATCTCGAATCCATGTGAATCTCGAATCCATGTGAATCTCGAATCCATGTGAATCTTGAATCCATTTGAATCTCGAATCCATGTGAATCTCGAATCCATGTGAATCTCGAATCCATGTGAATCTCGAATCCATGTGAATCTTGAATCCATGTGAATCTCGAATCCATGTGAATCTTGAATCCATGTGAATCTCGAATCCATGTGAATCTTGAATCCATTTGAATCTCGAATCCATGTGAATCTCGAATCCATGTGAATCTCGAATCCATGTGAATCTTGAATCCATGTGAATCATGAATCCATGTGAATCTCGAATCCATGTGAATCTGGAATCCATGTGAATCTTGAATCCATTTGAATCTCGAATCCATGTGAATCTTGAATCCATGTGAATCTCGAATCCATGTGAATCTCGAATCCATGTGAATCATGAATCCATGTGAATCTCGAATCCATGTGAATCTTGAATCCATGTGAATCTTGAATCCATTTGAATCTCGAATCCATGTGAATCTCCAATCCATGTGAATCTCGAATCCATGTAAATCTCGAATCCATGTGAATCTCGAATCCATGTTAATCTCGAATCCATGTGAATCTTGAATCCATTTGAATCTCGAATCCATGTGAATCTCGAATCCATGTGAATCTCGAATCCATGTGAATCTCGAATCCATGTGAATCTTGAATCCATTTGAATCTCGAATCCATGTGAATCTCGAATCCATGTGAATCTCGAATCCATGTGAATCTCGAATCCATGTGAATCTTGAATCCATGTGAATCTCGAATCCATGTGAATCTCGAATCCATGTGAATCTCGAATCCATGTGAATCTTGAATCCATGTGAATCTCGAATCCATTTGAATCTCGAATCCATGTGAATCTTGAATCCATGTGATTCTCGAATCCATGTGAATCTCGAATCCATGTGAATCATGAATCCATGTGAATCTCGAATCCATGGTAATCTTGAATCCATGTGAATCTCGAATCCATGTGAATCATGAATCCATGTGAATCTCGAATCCATGTGAATCTTGAATCCATGTGAATCTTGAATCCATTTGAATCTCGAATCCATGTGAATCTTGAATCCATTTGAATCTCGAATCCATGTGAATCTTGAATCCATGTGAATCTCGAATCCATGTGAATCTCGAATCCATGTGAATCTCGAATCCATGTGAATCTCGAATCCATGTAAATCTCGAATCCATGTGAATCTCGAATCCATGTGAATCTCGAATCCATGTGAATCTTGAATCCATTTGAATCTCGAATCCATGTGAATCTCGAATCCATGTGAATCTCGAATCCATGTGAATCTCGAATCCATGTGAATCTTGAATCCATTTGAATCTCGAATCCATGTGAATCTCGAATCCATGTGAATCTCGAATCCATGTGAATCTCGAATCCATGTGAATCTTGAATCCATGTGAATCTCGAATCCATGTGAATCTCGAATCCATGTGAATCTCGAATCCATGTGAATCTTGAATCCATGTGAATCTCGAATCCATTTGAATCTCGAATCCATGTGAATCTTGAATCCATGTGAATCTCGAATCCATGTGAATCTCGAATCCATGTGAATCATGAATCCATGTGAATCTCGAATCCATGTGAATCTCGAATCCATGTGAATCTCGAATCCATGTGAATCATGAATCCATGTGAATCTCGAATCCATGTGAATCTTGAATCCATGTGAATCTTGAATCCATTTGAATCTCGAATCCATGTGAATCTTGAATCCATTTGAATCTCGAATCCATGTGAATCTTGAATCCATGTGAATCTCGAATCCATGTGAATCTCGAATCCATGTGAATCTCGAATCCATGTGAATCTCGAATCCATGTGAATCATGAATCCATGTGAATCTCGAATCCATGTGAATCTTGAATCCATGTGAATCTTGAATCCATTTGAATCTCGAATCCATGTGAATCTTGAATCCATTTGAATCTCGAATCCATGTGAATCTTGAATCCATGTGAATCTTGAATCCATGTGAATCTTGAATCCATGTGAATCTTGAATCCATTTGAATCTCGAATCCATGTGAATCTTGAATCCATTTGAATCTCGAATCCATGTGAATCTTGAATCCATGTGAATCTTGAATCCATGTGAATCTTGAATCCATGTGAATCTTGAATCCATTTGAATCTCGAATCCATGTGAATCTTGAATCCATTTGAATCTCGAATCCATGTGAATCTTGAATCCATGTGAATCATGAATCCATTTGAATCTTGAATCCATGTGAATCTCGAATCCATGTGAATCTCGAATCCATGTGAATCTCGAATCCATGTGAATCTCGAATCCATGTGTATCATGAATCCATGTGAATCTCGAATCCATGTGAATCTTGAATCCATGTGAATCTTGAATCCATTTGAATCTCGAATCCATGTAAATCTCGAATCCATGTGAATCTCGAATCCATGTGAATCATGAATCCATGTGAATCTCGAATCCATGTGAATCTTGAATCCATGTGAATCTCGAATCCATGTGAATCTCGAATCCATGTGAATCTCGAATCCATGTGAATCTCGAATCCATGTGAATCATGAATCCATGTGAATCTCGAATCCATGTGAATCTTGAACCCATGTGAATCTTGAATCCATTTGAATCTCGAATCCATGTAAATCTCGAATCCATGTGAATCTCGAATCCATGTGAATCTCGAATCCATGTGAATCTCGAATCCATGTGAATCATGAATCCATGTGAATCTTGAATCCATTTGAATCTCGAATCCATGTGAATCTTGAATCCATTTGAATCTCGAATCCATGTGAATCTTGAATCCATGTGAATCTCGAATCCATGTGAATCTCGAATCCATGTGAATCTCGAATCCATGTGAATCATGAATCCATGTGAATCTCGAATCCATGTGAATCTTGAATCCATGTGAATCTTGAATCCATTTGAATCTCGAATCCATGTGAATCTTGAATCCATTTGAATCTCGAATCCATGTGAATCTTGAATCCATGTGAATCTCGAATCCATGTGAATCTCGAATCCATGTGAATCTCGAATCCATGTGAATCTCGAATCCATGTGAATCTCGAATCCATGTGAATCTCGAATCCATGTGAATCTTGAATCCATTTGAATCTCGAATCCATGTGAATCTCGAATCCATGTGAATCTCGAATCCATGTGAATCTCGAATCCATTTGAATCTCGAATCCATGTGAATCTCGAATCCATGTGAATCTCGAATCCATGTGAATCTTGAATCCATGTGAATCTCGAATCCATGTGAATCTTGAATCCATGTGAATCTCGAATCCATGTGAATCTCGAATCCATGTGAATCATGAATCCACGAGTGAATCTTGAATCCATGTGAATCTTGAATCCATGTGAATCTTGAATCCATTTGAATCTCGAATCCATGTGAATCTCGAATCCATGTGAATCTCGAATCCATGTGAATCTCGAATCCATGTGAATCTTGAATCCATTTGAATCTCGAATCCATGTGAATCTCGAATCTATGTGAATCTCGAATCCATGTGAATCTCGAATCCATGTGAATCTTGAATCCATGTGAATCTCGAATCCATGTGAATCTCGAATCCATGTGAATCTCGAATCCATGTGAATCTTGAATCCATGTGAATCTCGAATCCATTTGAATCTCGAATCCATGTGAATCTCGAATCCATGTGAATCTCGAATCCATGTGAATCTCGAATCCATGTGAATCTCGAATCCATGTGAATCTCGAATCCATGTGAATCATGAATCCATGTGAATCTCGAATCCATGTGAATCTCGAATCCATGTGAATCTTGAATCCATTTGAATCTCGAATCCATGTGAATCTCGAATCCATGTGAATCTCGAATCCATGTGAATCTCGAATCCATGTGAATCTTGAATCCATTTGAATCTCGAATCCATGTGAATCTCGAATCCATGTGAATCTCGAATCTATGTGAATCTCGAATCCATGTGAATCTTGAATCCATGTGAATCTCGAATCCATGTGAATCTCGTATCCATGTGAATCTCGAATCCATGTGAATCTTGAATCCATTTGAATCTCGAATCCATGTGAATCTCGAATCCATGTGAATCTCGAATACATGTGAATCTCGAATCCATTTGAATCTCGAATCCATGTGAATCTTGAATCCATGTGAATCTCGAATCCATGTGAATCTTGAATCCATGTGAATCTCGAATCCATGTGAATCTTGAATCCATGTGAATCTTGAATCCATTTGAATCTCGAATCCATGTGAATCTTGAATCCATGTGAATCTCGAATCCATGTGAATCTTGAATCCATGTGAATCTCGAATCCATGTGAATCTTGAATCCATGTGAATCTCGTATCCATGTGAATCTCGAATCCATGTGAATCTCGAATCCATGTGAATCTTGAATCCATGTGAATCTCGAATCCATTTGAATCTCGAATCCATGTGAATCTTGAATCCATGTGAATCTCGAATCCATGTGAATCTCGAATCCATGTGAATCATGAATCCATGTGAATCTCGAATCCATGTGAATCTTGAATCCATGTGAATCTTGAATCCATTTGAATCTCGAATCCATGTGAATCTCGAATCCATGTGAATCTCGAATCCATGTGAATCTCGAATCCATGTGAATCTCGAATCCATGTGAATCTTGAATCCATGTGAATCTCGAATCCATGTGAATCTCGAATCCATGTGAATCTCGAATCCATGTGAATCTTGAATCCATGTGAATCTCGAATCCATGTGAATCTCGAATCCATGTGAATCTTGAATCCATGTGAATCTCGAATCCATGTGAATCTCGAATCCATGTGAATCTCGAATCCATGTGAATCTTGAATCCATGTGAATCTCGAATCCATGTGAATCTCGAATCCATGTGAATCTCGAATCCATGTGAATCTTGAATCCATTTGAATCTCGAATCCATGTGAATTTCGAATCCATGTGAATCTTGAATCCATGTGAATCTTGAATCCATGTGAATCTCGAATCCATGTGAATCTCGAATCCATGTGAATCTTGAATCCATGTGAATCTCGAATCCATGTGAATCTCGAATCCATGTGAATCTCGAATCCATGTGAATCTTGAATCCATTTGAATCTCGAATCCATGTGAATCTCGAATCCATGTGAATCTCGAATCCATGTGAATCTCGAATCCATGTGAATCTTGAATCCATGTGAATCTCGAATCCATGTGAATCTCGAATCCATGTGAATCATGAATCCATGTGAATCTCGAATCCATGTGAATTTTGAATCCATGTGAATCTTGAATCCATTTGAATCTCGAATCCATGTGAATCTCGAATCCATGTGAATCTCGAATCCATGTGAATCTCGAATCCATGTGAATCTCGAATCCATGTGAATCATGAATCCATGTGAATCTCGAATCCATGTGAATCTTGAATCCATGTGAATCTTGAATCCATTTGAATCTCGAATCCATGTGAATCTCGAATCCATGTGAATCTCGAATCCATGTGAATCTCGAATCCATGTGAATCTCGAATCCATGTGAATCTTGAATCCATGTGAATCTCGAATCCATGTGAATCTCGAATCCATGTGAATCTTGAATCCATGTGAATCTTGAATCCATGTGAATCTCGAATCCATGTGAATCTCGAATCCATGTGAATCTCGAATCCATGTGAATCTTGAATCCATTTGAATCTCGAATCCATGTGAATCTCGAATCCATGTGAATCTCGAATCCATGTGAATCTCGAATCCATGTGAATCTTGAATCCATGTGAATCTCGAATCCATGTGAATCTCGAATCCATGTGAATCATGAATCCATGTGAATCTCGAATCCATGTGAATCTCGAATCCATGTGAATCTTGAATCCATGTGAATCTCGAATCCATGTGAATCTTGAATCCATTTGAATCTCGAATCCATGTGAATCTCGAATCCATGTGAATCTCGAATCTATGTGAATCTCGAATCCATGTGAATCTCGAATCCATGTGAATCTCGAATCCATGTGAATCTCGAATCCATGTGAATCTTGAATCCATTTGAATCTCGAATCCATGTGAATCTCGAATCCATGTGAATCTCGAATCCATGTGAATCTCGAATCCATGTGAATCTTGAATCCATGTGAATCTCGAATCCATGTGAATCTCGAATCCATGTGAATCTCGAATCCATGTGAATCTTGAATCCATGTGAATCTCGAATCCATTTGAATCTCGAATCCATGTGAATCTTGAATCCATGTGAATCTCGAATCCATGTGAATCTTGAATCCATGTGAATCTCGAATCCATGTGAATCTCGAATCCATGTGAATCATGAATCCATGTGAATCTCGAATCCATGTGAATCTTGAATCCATGTGAATCTTGAATCCATTTGAATCTCGAATCCATGTGAATCTCGAATCCATGTGAATCTCGAATCCATGTGAATCTCGAATCCATGTGAATCTCGAATCCATGTGAATCTTGAATCCATGTGAATCTCGAATCCATGTGAATCTCGAATCCATGTGAATCTCGAATCCATGTGAATCTCGAATCCATGTGAATCTCGAATCCATGTGAATCTCGAATCCATGTGAATCTCGAATCCATGTGAATCTCGAATCCATGTGAATCTCGAATCCATGTGAATCTCGAATCCATGTGAATCTTGAATCCATGTGAATCTCGAATCCATGTGAATCTCGAATCCATGTGAATCTCGAATCCATGTGAATCTCGAATCCATGTGAATCTCGAATCCATGTGAATCTCGAATCCATGTGAATCTTGAATCCATGTGAATCTCGAATCCATGTGAATCTCGAATCCATGTGAATCTTGAATCCATGTGAATCTTGAATCCATTTGAATCTCGAATCCATGTGAATCTCGAATCCATGTGAATCTTGAATCCATGTGAATCTCGAATCCATGTGAATCTCGAATCCATGTGAATCTCGAATCCATGTGAATCTTGAATCCATTTGAATCTCGAATCCATGTGAATCTCGAATCCATGTGAATCTCGAATCCATGTGAATCTCGAATCCATGTGAATCTTGAATCCATGTGAATCTCGAATCCATGTGAATCTCGAATCCATGTGAATCATGAATCCATGTGAATCTCGAATCCATGTGAATCTTGAATCCATGTGAATCTTGAATCCATTTGAATCTCGAATCCATGTGAATCTCGAATCCATGTGAATCTCGAATCCATGTGAATCTCGAATCCATGTGAATCTCGAATCCATGTGAATCATGACTCCATGTGAATCTCGAATCCATGTGAATCTTGAATCCATGTGAATCTTGAATCCATTTGAATCTCGAATCCATGTGAATCTCGAATCCATGTGAATCTCGAATCCATTTGAATCTCGAATCCATGTGAATCTCGAATCCATGTGAATCTTGAATCCATGTGAATCTCGAATCCATGTGAATCTCGAATCCATGTGAATCTTGAATCCATGTGAATCTCGAATCCATGTGAATCTCGAATCCATGTGAATCTCGAATCCATGTGAATCTTGAATCCATTTGAATCTCGAATCCATGTGAATCTCGAATCCATGTGAATCTCGAATCCATGTGAATCTCGAATCCATGTGAATCTCGAATCCATGTGAATCTCGAATCCATGTGAATCTCGAATCCATGTGAATCTTGAATCCATTTGAATCTCGAATCCATGTGAATCTCGAATCCATGTGAATCTCGAATCCATGTGAATCTCGAATCCATGTGAATCTCGAATCCATGTGAATCTCGAATCCATGTGAATCTCGAATCCATGTGAATCTCGAATCCATGTGAATCTTGAATCCATTTGAATCTCGAATCCATGTGAATCTCGAATCCATGTGAATCTCGAATCCATGTGAATCTTGAATCCATTTGAATCTCGAATCCATGTGAATCTCGAATCCATGTGAATCTCGAATCCATGTGAATCTCGAATCCATGTGAATCTCGAATCCATGTGAATCTCGAATCCATGTGAATCTTGAATCCATGTGAATCTCGAATCCATGTGAATCTCGAATCCATGTGAATCTCGAATCCATGTGAATCTTGAATCCATGTGAATCTCGAATCCATTTGAATCTCGAATCCATGTGAATCTTGAATCCATGTGAATCTCGAATCCATGTGAATCTTGAATCCATGTGAATCTCGAATCCATGTGAATCATGAATCCATGTGAATCTGTCGACTTACTGCATTTCAAATATTAGTGTGCGAAATAATAAACAAAAAAGTGAAGTGTGATGCTCCAATTCGGAAACACAAGACCTTTGACAAGGTGTTTCAAGGGTATTTAAAGAAGAAAGAAGAAGAAAGAAAGATATTTATTGTTCTAGGACTCTTGTCCTCTAAGAACAAATACAATTTACTTATACAAATTCTTAGATTAGATTTAAACATGGAATTAATTAAATATAAAATCATGAAATCAACTCAACTTACTCATTGTGAGCGATAAACTAACAGGAAAATATAACAAAAGAGTTCCATTTTACAAAGAAATCATATCATCACTACACTACTACTACAACATTATACAAAGAAAATCATATGATACACAACGTTCCAGTGACAAATCACAGAACCAACGAGGAAGAAGTTTTAGGAATAGCATTAAGTACCATGATGAAAAGAACAAACAACCAAAGAAATATAAGAGATACACATTTTTCTTCAATTTACAACCAAAGAAATATAAGAGATACACATTTTTCTTCAATTAACCAATAAGTTATTATGGGGCAGTAAGTAATAAGTTATAGACTTTTGCCTTGAACGATTTCAAAAACCGAGTATTTTTAACATCATCTGGTAGATTATTCCAGAGATTGGATGCTACAACCTGGAATGACTTCTGGAAAGAAGTTGTGCGATGAGCGGGATAGTAGATTAAGTTAGCATCTGATCTTGTAGTCATAATAGTATTTTTAGGCTTAGTTTTAAAAAGATTATGTAAATATTCTGGATTTTTATAAAGAAACAATACGTAAAGGAACGCAGCGAGGAAATATTTTCGTCGTTTTTTAGTGGAAAGCCATCCGATTTCATTGAGGTATGGCGATATATGTACATCTCTTCGAAGGTTGAACACAAATCTTACACAGGAATTTAATTGGCGTTGAAGTTTTAAATCAAGTTCATCTGGGATATCATTATAAACTAAACAGCAGTAATCGAAATGCGGAAAAACAATGGAGGATATTAATATTTTCCTAGTTTCAACAGGTAACAGTTCTTTGCTTAGTTTTAATTGATACACAATTTTACTGACTTTGTTGGAAATGTCATGGACATGATTTAGCCATGAGAAATTATTAGACATTGTCACTCCTAGATTTTTTATTGTGCTTGAAAAAGGAACATTAAAATTTCCCAGTTTAATGTTAGGTAGGTTTAATGTTATTTTCAGGGTTCTTATTGAACGATTTGGATTTGGCGGATTCGGAAAATTGTTAGCAGAATCTTCTACACAAATTGTTCATATTGAACGATTTGTGTGGAAATCCAAATCGTTTAATATGAACGATTTGGATTCGGTGGATTTGAATCTTCCACACAAATCGTTCATGTTGAACGATTTGGATTCGGTAGATTTGAATCTTCCATCAAATCGTTCATCTTGAACGATTCGAGTGGAAAACGTAGATTCAATTCATTCGGTTCATGCCATTGAATCGTTCATTTTGAACGATTCATTCATGAACGACACAGCTCTACTGTAAGGGCCCCTGCCTAAGGGTTACATGTGAAGAACGGCCAATGGCTCCAGCGGCGGAGGAAAGCTAATTGCTTCAACGGCAAAAGAGGCGGATGAGACAAGATCCCACTGTCTTGTGGAACCTAAAGGCTAAGGGAGAAAACCCTGAAAGAAAATCCGGAAGCCTGCAGTTGCCAGAGTAGGTCCCAGCAGTAGGATCGGAAGAGGAGAGGCTAATAACATGCTTCTTCTTAAACAAACTTATTACTGCAACTGCAAAGAAGGAAATCAACAGGGCGGATCATGTGGCTCAGACGTTTGGCTTGAATTTTAGGACAAGAATGGGTTTATGGAACGTACGTACAATGAATGTGAGTGGTGTCCTCAATACAGTTGAGAAAGAAATGAAAAGTAATAAGATTGAAATATTAGGAATGTGTGAGACCAGATGGAATGGCTTTGGAGGGATGGCGACGCAGGGGAGAAACACCTTAATCCACTCGGGTGAAAGGGAGGAAGAAAGACATACAAGAGCCGGCGTGGGTGGGGGTATGCATGACTGCTAATGGTAGTAAATGCCTCATTGACTGGAAACCCATACCAGAGAGAATTATCATAGCCATGTTCCGTTGTAGAGTTAGAAATATAAAGATAATAAACTGCTACGCACCAACGGAAGAAGCTCAGGGAGAGGGAAAGGATAGTTTCTATGATCAACTTGACACCTGTATGCCGGAAGGTAAAGTAAAAAGACATTAGGTTGCTCATCGGTGATGTAAACGCCCAACTGGGTACTAGCAACAATGGCATAGAGAGGATAGTGGAAAGACATGGTGCGGGAACCATGAATGACAATGGCAGTAGATTTGTTGATTTTTGTGACAATAATGACCTGGTATTTGGAGGAATCACATTTCCCCACAAAGAATGTCATGAAACAACATGGGTATCCCCAAATGGGAAAACGAGAAACCAAAGTGACCATGTTGCCATGAGCAAGACATGAACAATGTCTCTCCTAGATATCAGAAGCAGAAGAGGCGCAGACTGCGGAAGTGATAACAATCTGGTTACAGCTGATATTAGGCTAAAAATTCATGCCATTAAGAGCAAGTCTAAAGACAGGTCCAATACAGAAAAGTTAAAGAAGGATACTTACAGGCAGTTTAGCATTCGACTTAAAAAGAGTTTTGAGGCCCTGAACACAGAAGATAGGAAAGTGAAGAAAACTGTCATAGCGTAAAGAAGGTACTGGAAGAAACTAGTAGGGAAGTACTCGGGCAAAGGAAAAATAGCAGGAAGCACCGGTGTTAGAAACTTTAAAGAAAAGAATGTACGGATGGATATGCCATAGAGCCTTGGAACGGAATCCTCATGGAAAAGAAGACCCGGAAGACCAAGAACGGCTTGGAGAAGAACTTTAGAGAAAGAAATTAAGGGGGAAGGCAAGACTAGGGGAGAGCTGAAGGTCGTGGCCAGGAGAACAGGGTGGAGAGCCTCCGCTGCAGCCCTAAGTCTCCCTAAGGGATTAGAGGACATGGACACCAGAGAATGGGAGAGGGTCGAATAGCTAAAGAGATACATTGATACTAGATTGAACGGTGCGAGAGGAAGAGGTATATGCAGAAAATAATGGGTGAAAGCGATATAACAGAGACTAAAGAGGAGGAATCTTAAAAAAAAGAGCGTGCATGAAGATCAGAAAGGAAAAAGAAATGGCAGGTTCCACAATTATTTAATCAGGCGACCGGTTTCGATACGAGGTATCATCATCCGGGCCCTGATGGCGATACCTTGTATCGAAACCGGTCGCCTGATTAGATAATTGTGGAACCTGTCGTTGCTTTCTCCTTTTTGATCCATCATGAAGGAGTTCCATCATGTTTCGCCAGACACTATTGAATTTATCCACCGTGCATGAAGTGATGCACGATTGCATGCAAATGCAAAAGTGGTTTGTAAGACAAACGCATTATGGAGGAAAATGTCAAAAGGGAGCAAGTTTTCATGGAATAACGGCAATGACTGAAATGTATGAGTTCGCCTTCCCCGAAATGGAATGGCGTGATGTGCGTATGTTAAACGAAGGGTTTCAAGGGTTCCACGCTATTTGCTAATTACGTCTTTAAGATATGGAGCCCGTCATTTCGTTCCTCGCTCATAATCCCCTGTAAATGAGGCTCGTCATCAGTAAAGATAGTGCTTTTGACGAAAATAGAACGGAAATTTGGGATTTCTTAGTTCTTTAAGGGTCGAAGATTCGCGAGGAAACCTCCTTTATCATTGTCATTTGTAATGGATCGGAAAATTTTTCCCGATAATTCCGACTGACTCATGCGCGCGCAACTCGATTATCTCTTGTCACATGTTGTTTCATAATTGTTGCGGACCTTCCCACTCTTTATTATCGCAACCAATTTTTCGCTCATACCGGTTGCGCTGTCGTTAAATAACCGTCAGATGAAATTTAAATAGTCCAATTATAAATAAAACCTAGAGCAGGGGTGGCGAACCTTTTGGCGATTGAGTGCCGAAGTTAATGAAATAAGAGTATGTATACTCGCTCGACTCGCGTGCCAACCCATCGAGTGAGATAGAGTTATCCCTTAGCGCCCTGCCAGCTCCGCGTACCGAAATAATTGCTCCGCGTGCCACTTTGGGCACGCGTGCCATAGGTTCGCCACCCTCGACTTAGAGTGACATAAGAGCTACTTCATCTAGCGGTTAAAGTTAATCTAACATAAAACAGGACACAAGAGGACCACTGCAAATGTAAAAGAAATTGAAATAGCTCCTCATACGTTCATAATGAAAATGGCTGGCAATAAGCAGATCAGAGTCGCGGCCGAGTCTCTCTAAGCCTACTTGGAGTGAGAATGCTTGAGCGTGTCACGGTGATGACGCAGTTGACGCGCCCAAGGCAGCACAGCAAGGCCGCAAAGTATCCGATGCTATTTGCTTTGTTCTTCGTCGCCACAGCCCAATCGCCTTGAGGCTTCTGTTGCTTTGAGCTAAGGGCCGGCTTCGCACAGGGGCCTTCGCGCCTTTGGGGAAGAGAAAGTTTGCTCAAGGTCATCTGCTGACAAACCGTGCTCTGTATCGGTCAAGCACCCATTCCGGCCGCGGCAGTATATATAATTTCACTTTCCAGGGTCGAATTTAAATAAAAAGACTTTCCACGGCGAACGCATTGCTTTCCGAAATCTTTGAGTTGAAGCGATTGCAAATCCAATCGGTAGAAAGACACGTGATGGCAAGATTCGTAAATTTTGCTCTACGAACTGTGGACGTAGATTTCGATTTTTACCGAGCAAACGAACGGTCTGGAAGTTTCAAAATAGCCCTTAGGTGCTGCGGTTCGGCCACAGTCCGTCTGTCTGTCTGTCGGTCGCGTGAATCGTCGTGTTCGAAACAAAGAACTAAGTTCAAAGGAGTTCATGACAACGTCGCAAAGTGGCGCTGCCACACTGATGTTGGATAGAGTCCTCATCTCATGGTAATGGATGGCCGTAGTTACTTTCGCGCGAACCGATTGGTAAGTTATCATTCTCCGCATAATACGCAACACATCTGCTTATGCCATCAGAGTATTTGGAGTGCAAACATGATTAATACTAAAGTAATCATCATTTTAACAAATTTATCTTCATTCGTTGAAAATATTCACGGTTAAATTATTTCATGTGTGTATTTTCCTCCTTTAATTTTTGAGTCCTTCACTGGGCCCATGTATTGCCTTTTTATGGCAGATATTTGGGAAAATACTCGTATGGAGCGTGGCACTCTCTGGATCGGTAGCACGTATCATTGGAAATGGAGGCCAGGGTAGACTATTGGTTTTTGAGACCTGCTTTCGGAGGAGAGTGCTGGAGACCAAGTGAACGGATAAAATAAGAGATGAAGAAGTGAACGACGGAGTAGAAGAGGAAACGGCTCAATGGAATAATGCTGCGGAGAAAAGAAGAACCAGATGCCTTGGGCACTCCCTCACTGAGGCAATATGGATTTGTGAAGAACATAATTGAAGAAAATGCAGAGAGAAATGTCCACGGAAGGATGTCAAAGGACAAAAATAATGGACCAAATGAAGAGGAGAGTGCGTAGGAAGAGTAATCAGGAGGTTAGGGAACGAGCATTATTATATAGGAAAGGGTGGAGGGCTGCTGTCAACCAAAATTAGGACTTAATTAAATTTATTTATTTATTGCACAGGATAAGAAAACCATGTACATAGTACGGGCAGTTACCCTTTTAAAATAAAACGCAAAAAATATAAATAAAAAATAAAAATATAGCGTGATTTAGAAAAACATACAATAAAATTACAGTGCATGTCATATTACATACAATACAAAAACATGCTAGAAATTTTATAAATTATTTCTCAATAAAATTTTTATTCTATTTAAACTCATATTGAAAAAATCAATTTCAGATGGCAAAGAATTTGCCACCCTCACGATTCTTGCCATTGGGCTGTTATATAAAAAATTGGTCCTATCCAATTAACGACGGATCAATGAGTGTCAGAAGTTAACGCTCTGCGATGCAAGATCTCTCCTCTAAGAAGAAGAGACGATGCTCTTTTCGAGCTCCGACTGCGTCTCCCTCCCCTACATCTCATTCCCCCCTCCCGACTATGCCTCTCCCCCACCCAGCCCCCCAAGGGTTCTCAAATAGCGAGTGTAAGGGCCGTTTCCCCTTCTCCTTCCTCTAGGGAAGGGATCCGTGAATAATTGAGGGAGGGAGGGAGGTGGGCGAAAGGGGGATGGGAAGTGGGTGAGGGGTCTGGAATTGCCGGACACGGTTGGTTCACGGGTCTCGGCCGATGGAAGAGTGAAAAAAGGGGGCGGGGCCGTTGCTGCTTCTCACACGCTCGCCTGCGATGGATATGATCACGCGCTCGGTCCATCGTAGGCGCCGCCCTGGGGTCGTCTCGGCACCTAGCAAGGCTCTCCCATTCCCAGCAAGCCCCGAGTGCGCTGGTCTCCGTGAAAAATCCTTTCCTTTATTCAAGATTAGTTACACCTCTAATGGCCAGTTGCAGGAACGACACATATGTATACTATAAAGTTGTGGGACCCATAACCCATGGCAACCATTCAATAAGTGTTGCAGAAACATTCGATAATCTTATTGGTTTTATAACTTATGGCATGGAGTTATGAGTTCCATAAGTAGTCAAGATGGCGGATGTGCATTGAACCGCTTGGAGACAAAATCATCTCATCTATCTCATGCAAAGTCCTTGAACATATAATTGTTAGCTCAGTCATGAAACACCTCGATATGCAAAACTTACTGATGAATGCACATCACGGATTCAGGAAAGGAAGATCCTGTGAAACTCAATTAGCACTGTTTGCCCATGATATTTTTGTCTCCGGTGAAGATAATGTTCCAGTAGATGCAATTTTTCTTGACTTTGAAAAAGCATTTGATCAAGTGTCCCACGGAAAATTATTAATTTAATTAAAATCTAACGGCTTAGGCGACGTTGTAATTTCCCGAATCAGAGAATTCCTAACCGATTGCGTACAGAGAGTAGTATTGAACGGTGCCATCTCCAATGAGGTTTAAGTTACTTCGGGTGTCCCACAGGGGAGTGTCATTGGTCCACTTCCATTCATTCTGTATATCAACGATATTGGTGAAGTTTTAGACAGTATACTCCGACTATTTGCAGACGATGCTGTAGTGTACAGGGAAATTCGTAGCGATAATGATAAGGAAGCGTTAACGAAGGATCTCAAGGTAATTCAAGCGTGAAGCGTATCGTGGCAGCTAGAATTAAACTTTAAAAAAAAGTGTTGTAGTGAACTTCTGGAAAAGGAAAAACTCCCCTCAGTATAGTTATTACGTTCAAAATACCCAATTAGAGACAGTAGAATCAGTAAAATACCTCGGAGAGCAACGAACTAATGATCTCTCGGTGAGCAAACATATTCGGGAAATAACTGGTCAGGTTACTCGTAAATTGGGTATTGTTAAATGAGTCTTCGGATTGTTCGACGATTAAGTTACGGAAATCAGCTGCTTCTCCCTTGTTAGACTCCACTTAGCATACGCTGTCAGTACTTGGGAGCCTCATGAGGTAGGCTTATAAACAGAGTTAAAATACGCGCAGAGAGGTTCAGCAAGATAAGTGAAAGACCCTTGTGATCGTCCCATTAGTATTACTGACATTTTTTAACAATTTGGATGGGAATCGCTTTCAGGCCGTCGATTGAAAATTAGACTCAATATTTTATGTAAATTTAAAACCCATTTATTTTCAGACGAAGTTTTCAATAACTTAAGAACTCCAATATACTACGGAAGATCAAATCATGGGAATAAAATAAGGGAAATAGATTGTAAAACAGAAAGGTTAAAGATGTCGTTTTTCCCGCAATCAATGAGAGACAATAATGACTGCGTTAATAATTTGAAGTAGGTTAGTTGACAGATAGTGTGGTTGATTAATTCACATGTGTCCTAATGCATGTTTTTACAGCTGCTGAGTAGTGCTAACACCATGTTTTTCATGTTCCCTGCATGACTCTTGCGTCACGTTTTAGATTATTTTAGTAGTTTCTGTAGCAATGTGTACCGATAGTGTGGTGCTTCTTGGTCAAAGTAAATTTCTTCACTGTAGTTCATGTTGGTGATAAGTTTGCCAAACACCTGCCAAACATCCTGCCAAACACCATTGTAGTGGCTTGCTGGTTAATAAGTAAATGTAGTAGAAGACATTTCGATGCTACACACTGGGCTGAGACAAATTAAAAGATAAAATCTCGCGAGTTACCCTGAAACAGAGTTTTATTTCAACAAAACACTGCAACTCTGGACCTGATTGAAGTAACAGAATAAGAAAGATACAGAACACAACTGAAACAAAAATTACTTAGTAACACACATTATATCATAAAACTACCAGAAGTACCGGGTTCGCACGTGGAGCTTAGAAAATGAATGTTTCCCTTCAGTCCCTATACCATACCACTGAGCTCTACCAATACTCTATGAATGGTTCAATAGGTGCACCACTTGTGTCTCTAGCAGTGCCAACATTTTCAATTTAGTCATATTGGAGAACATCCTAAAGTTTCGTTTCGGAGCTGTTGGGGCCTCGTGGCCTACGCCAATGGACCAAGGGATGAATTTCACCATGGAAAAATATCACTGACTTTACCGGGATTCCAATCCGGATCTCCTAATTGCCGATCTAGTATGATATCCAGATACACCAGTCGTGCTTCTGAATAACACACGTCACCGGAAATTGGGAGATCTGGGTTCGAATCCCGGTCAACTTAAATGGTTGTTTTCATTGCGAACTTCATCCCTTGGTGGTCATGCACCCTTGCATGTGACTTCTTACCATTAAGTTTGAGCACACAATGGTTGTAAAATCACGCCACTAGTTCAATGGCACCTCTTTATTCATACACCAGAATCATTCATAATTTCAGGTTAATCGGTTCAGTAGTTTTTGAGGGGAAGAGTAACGGACATACAGGCAGACACAACCCCATTTTCATATATTACGATTTCGATGCGATAAACGGCGCAAAAACTCCCTCTGCAGACTCACCATATGCGATTAAAGAATTAAGAAAAAGATAACAGTAAGTAAATAATCCACTTGTATGCAAGCCACTCCTTGTCCTCTTCTAAATCTTTTTCCTTTTGCTTTATTCTCTTTATGGTTGACATCCTAACAACCCCTGCCGTACGCAGCTACTGCGCCTTGAACGGAAATCCTTGGCAGGAATTGAGATGAAGCGAATTTATTCTCTAGAATTAAAGTATAAACTTCTGTACTTGTCCACAGGCTTTTACTTGTGGAATACCTGAGGAATAGTCATAAGTCTATACTTTAATTCGATCATGAACTTAATTCAACGCGCGAATCCGTGTGTTACTCATTCCCCAATTTCTACTGCCGATATAAATCAGCAGTGCACTCCTGATTTATATCGGCAGAAACATTCACTCGAAAGACGAAGATAAAAATGAATTCCTTCCAACTTTCCGAATCATGGGATTCCTTTCTGGACTTAATTCCTTCGTCAACTCCATTCGTCTCTCGCTGAGACGGTCTTTGAATGATCTCGTTTTACGACGTTGAGGTCTCTCATCTGCGATTGGCCGCTGGGCGACGAATGAGACGATGAGACATCAACAATTAGCAATCACACTCGCATTCATTCAAAAACGTAAGTACGGAGGACAAGCATCCCTCTCATTCGTATCTCGGGCGTGACTGTCGTTAGATTGCGCGCATTCATTCTGACGTGTTGTGCCCACGCGTGTACGAATTTTCCGTGCCGTGTGTAAGAATGAACTCGAGCGGTGGCGGAGTGAATTCCCCCCCTTTACGGCGGTCTGATGACCGCTGACTCGAGCTGGCGTGAGCATCTCGTCGTTATAACGAGAGCGCTCGTTAACGGCGCCGAAGGACAGACGGAAGACGCGAAAATGAAAGGGACCGGTGGTTAGTTCACTCGAGCGGCACCGCCACCGACTTCGGCGCCTCAGCCACCGACTACTGCCTTGATTCAAGATTCAAAGATGTTTGAATATACTTGGAGGTTGTGTTAACGATTTTTTGAGCTTGATCCATATTCGGCCATCATCAGTTTGTCGATATCTGGACAGAATCTTTCTTTGTAAATTGATTGCCTACCTCGTTCGACACTGTGCTCTGCACTTCTAGTAACGGCTCTTTAAAGTCAGGAATGTCTAAATTGTAAATTGTGTCATCCTTAGTGAATACATTTTCGAAGTAGTTGTTTAATAAGTTGGCTTTGTCGATATTGTTGGCGAACACTTTGCCGAATGTATCCAGTAAAGACTCCACTGTCGAAGATTCGCCCTGGAGCTCTCTCGCGTAAGTCCAGAATAACTTGGGGTTTTCATCTAATAATTCACCGAGGATTTTTTTCTTGAAGTTTCATAAACTAGTGCGCATTCTTCGTTTTTGTACGATGGGCTACGCAACTTTCTCTCGCTGCAAGTTTCATTGTTTTGTTACTGAAGTTAATAGAATTTTTATATATGTAGATTGTGTAGTTGCCTTTGTCTCTTGAGCTCCCGCCTTATTTCTTATGGTTATACCAACGAGGTTCTTTACTCTCCCGTTTGAATTTGTAGGGAATATATTCATTGATTCCTTTACGTAGTATTTCCAAAAAATATCTCCATGACACTTCGGTGCTTTCGTTTTTCATTGTGGCTACGAATTTCGCGAATTAAGCTTCTAACGTCTCTCCAAATTTTACGTAATCGCATTTTTCAAATAAGTAGACTTTACGTTTGGGTTTTACAGTGGAATCTACTGTCGTTTTCAAAGTCGTAAAAGTGTTTTTATATTCACCTATGCCCTCAAAGATATTGACATGTTTAATCATTGTAGGGTAACTAACAGGTAAAAGATATTGTATTTTGTTACCTCTTGTAGGTTCGTTTACTATTTGAGTAAGGAGGCGGTGTGAAAATGTATTTAGTAAGGCCTCGCTTATATCACGCTTCCTTGAACTTGGTTCAACGCCATTGGTTTTCCAATTTATAGCCGGGAGGTTGAAATCCCCACCGATAATTAACATGCCTTTGTTATCTTTCGAGGTAAATGATGTTAACTGAGTTTCTAACTTGTACAAAATGTCGATTTTGGAATCCGGTGGTCTGTAAAATGAGCATATATGCATATTTCTTTTGTTTGGTTGCTCAGTAGTACACCAAACGCTCTCAATTCCATTGTCGTCTAATATGTATGCGGTACTATTCAAATACGATATAACTGTTATGAATACTCCTCCACCTGTTCGATCACATCTATAGATTTTATATACAAGCGGAAAACTTCGCTATCGTTAATATCCTCTGCAAGCCAGCTCACTGTTCCGATTACTATAACTGCGTTTTCAAATATATGCTCAACTTCGGCACGTTTGTTCTTTACGCTACGGAAATTTACTATTACAAAATTTATATCGCATTTAGCTTGATACGTGCTGGTTCGTTGTTTCCTGTGATTCTGTGTAATATCTATTTCATGTTCTCTGAATGCCACTGAGAAGCGAGTTTTTCTTTGAAGTTTCGCAGTTATCTTGAGAGCGCGTGTTGGAATTATTTTCGCTATGGAAGTAACATTTATTTATTTGTGCTTTTCTTGAGTTTTTTCGGCAATGTAGGTAAACGTTCTCGGATTTATTCGGAGGCTGTTGTCGGGTGTATACTTTTGAATCCCTCTGAATGGCCTACTCTCTAGCCTAAATTATACCTACAATGCTCGAATATCCTGCAAGCCACCCGATCTGACGCCTGGTCTGAGTAAATGCTCCCCAGAACGATTGAGGGAAGCACGGCACGACCCGAGCCCCGGCCGAAGATCTACGAATTCTGCTCCTATGCCTACACAGAATTCCCACAGCCTCCTGTTCAGGCAGTCCATCCCGCTCCAAAATGGTGAGCAAATCGGCACCAGATGCCCTCCGGACGCGTCCCTCCTCTGAGTTGAAATCCCTGAAGTATGCGAAATTCCACTTAGAAAAAATCATCCGCCTTGACCGGGATTCGAACCCGGATCCCTCGATTTCCGGTCGAGTACTTTAGCCCGTTAAGCTACCGAGGCGTCCTCTTCCCCTGTGGATTTTTGTGACCTTTACGGGACCGATGTTCTCGACCGCCAGACATACAATGTCGCTACTGAGCGCTTAGCGCCACTGCCCACATGTGTGCATTGCGGGAGACTCCGTAAAAGTGGAACTCCATGGCTAGTCCCGGATATCCTTAAAAAATCCCTGAAGTAATTTAATATCTCATCAGCTCCACGCACGGACTCATCATTGGTGCCGCAATGTGTCACCACCCGCAGCCTTGAGCAGCCGGTATCTCCAACCGCTGCTCGTATCTGAGCCGTGGCAACGGGTCACCACCTGGTAAATACCTGGAGGTGACCCGTTGGTCCTCTCTGTCTCTCCTTGCCCTCTTCCGCAATGAGGGCACAATCCGCCGGACGTTAGAACTACAAATAGTCCTACTTCGTAAGGGTTCAACGTACTAACAGCGTACTCAAAGTGGGGTCTCGTGAGGGGAAAATAACTTCGCTCCTTTACCTTCTCGTCACATTTTCCTAGTTCTTTCAATAAATCCTAATTTACGACTTTTCTGAACACAAATTTCTCCTTTTTACTTCCCCCACGGCAAGTTCTGAGTAAGGATCAAGTGGGATCTTCCTTATCGCCGTTCTTAAAGATAGGAGTAACGTTCGCGATTTTCCAATCGTAACGAACACGATGTTCTGCTAGATATTTTTCATATATTATTTTCAAGTACGGTGCTATTTCTGACGCTAATTCTTTATAAACTGTAGTGGGAATTTCATCGGGACCAGATGATTTCATGGGGTTAATGGATTTTAGGTGACTTTCTATGCCGCGACAAGAAATATTTATGGATTGCATTGGAGGCTTATATAAGCAAGGCAATGTAGCGGCGTTATTCTGAAGTCATGAAGCGTATACACTTTGAAAACTCACTCCTTGATCGTTTCTCAGTAACGTTACTGCAGATTTATTCCCTTGAACCTCCCTCACGTAGGACCAAAATGCCTTAGGGTTATCTTTCAAAAATTCATCAATTATTCTACTCTTGAATTCCATTAGTGCTTTTCTTAAGGCCGCTTTTGCTGTTATTTTATTTATTATGCTCATTTATATCTATCATACGTTTTCTCCTCGTCAGGTAGATGATCCTGATGGGTGTACTTCATTTTTGCGTTTTCAAGTTTCGTTGTCACTTGAGAGATTTCCGGACCCCTGCATTATACCACCTAGGTTCCGTGTTGAATTTTTTTCATTTTACTTGGTATTACGTTATTAATGGCTAGTCGCGTGATGTTACTAAAAGTATTCCATGCGTAATTTGTTGTATGGTTTTGAATTAGATCACTAAACACACTATACGAGGTCGGCAGTTCCTGTTTTAAGCTATCGAAATCCGTCCCCTGTGGTATAAGTACACTTTTCTCTTTGTGGCTACCCTTTTGTCAGTATTTATATGAAATTTAGCGCTAACTGCTTTGTGGTCACTAATTTCGTTCACTGTTTTAACATTAAGGACGCTTTCAGGTATATTTGTCACCAAAAGATCTAAAACGTTCTTTCCTCTCGTGGGTGTTGTTACTAATTGATACAAATACTACCGTTGGAATAGACATTGATGAGTTCATTTTTTAGCTGGTCACTATCAAAGAATGGGTACATTTTTATCAGGTTCTTTAATGTCGTTGAGAGAAATTATGTTTTGTATGCAGTAAACTCAAAGGGTTAAGTTCTTTGGCTTTGCCTTCCTAGAAAAGGTCTGGCGTGACTGGTAGGCATACTTGCATGCATATAAAGGGATAATGTACTGTTTTCGAGGTCACTTGAAACAATTAAGCGAGAATATGCGATTAATAGGTAGAGAGGTAGCAGAAATTGCTGCCCCCCTGTCATCCCTGGGCCGGCCACCCCTGGCTGCCACGCCTATAAACATTGCTCTCCGACCCAACAATCCACCCCTTCCCCTCCCTCGAATGGAGGGAGATATTTGGGCGCCAGGAGTGCTTTAAGAGCCTGGTGTGTCGCGCCACGCGGGGAGAGAGGGAATATTAGGGGTCTCGGCGAAATATCGCGAATATAATGACGGGACTTCAAGAGAGAGAGAGAGAGAGAGAGAGAGAGGGTGTGGATGGAGAGAAGGAAGGGAGAGGACGGGAGTGTGTGAAGAGAGGGGGGGGAGGAGGTTTTCCACCTTTCACCCCCTTTCCACCCCCCATCCCAACCCCTCCACGTCCCTCGCTCATTTCCGTCTCTCTTTCGCTCGCTTTTTTTGAATCCATCTGCGCGCGCCGTCGCTTTCCTTTGTTTGTCCCGCGCGATTTGCGAGTCGAGAGGGGGGGGGTGACGCAGGAGGCGGGGTGAAGCCCTCGAGGACCTCCCCTTCCACTGAGGGAGTAGCGGGAGAGGATGGGGGGGTGGATGGGACATAGGGGGTTGCAAAAAATAGTTTCGGTGTCGCTTTTATAAAACACTCCTCCCCCTCTGTCTCTCTCCCTCCCTTTCTCTCTCACCAAGCCTTTTCCTTCCTCCCTCCCTCCTTCCTCCCTCCTTCCTCCTCCACCTCCACTCACAACCCCTCCCCCCAACAAGTCCGTATTACATTCGCCGTGAAAAATTAAAGGATTTGTGCCAAAGCGACGTCATTTACGGAGTGCAACGGAGGAAGTGGCCTCTTCCGGTTGCACGCATTCCTCCGTTACTAAAAAAAAGGGGGGGTTAAAAATCTCGTCTGTCGGGGCGAGAACTCGCGGGCAAGCGAGAGAAACACCGCGTTCTCATCGAAATGGCATTTAGAAAATATCAAAACATTCGCTGGTAAATTGTCCAAACAGTTAAATAGTATTGAAAGCAAATTTAAAAAATGCTATTTTGAAGTCTGTTATTTTCACGGCGCCATCTTAACCTTCTCGGTCCTGGCGTACTGTATACAGTACACAGACGTTTGAATTTTTTCCTGCTCAGCAACCCAAAATATTGGCAATGCCACTTGCTGATAAGTGGCAGTATCATTAAGAAGCTTGAGTGGCAGAGATATTAACTCTGCAAACATGGCTTACAATGCAAAACGTATGTATGAAGAATTTTCCAAAAATAATGCTGGATATATCTCAGGACTGAGGAGGTTAAGGAAGTGGGGAGGTAGGACCGCCAATGATGACAGAAGCTAGGAAGGCATTGGAAGCAGAGAAAATATATTCTATCGAGAACAGAGGCTTCGAAAACCTTGAAAAACAGGCTGATGAGTAATGAAAATGTGGACCAAGGAGCGTGCTCGTGAAAAGGAGCGAAGCCTGGATGATAACGGTTGAATGAACGAAGGAGATTGCGAGAAGTGGAAACGTGGAGGCGTAATTGAATAACGATGAACGAGATCAAATGGATGAATAGAACAACCGATGGACATTTCCAGCGAAAATGGCGGGGAGAGACAACTCTTTTTGAACACTGATGCGGAAGAGACAGCATTTTGGGTCGCATTCTGAGGCATATCATCGACCTGAAAACACAGGAACACAGGAAAATGGAGGATAAAATACCACGACCGAATCAAATGGGAGGTGTAAATGCTTAGATTTGCGTGGCATTAAGGCGGATGCCTCAAAGCAGAAAAAAGAAGAGCAGTTTTCAGCTCCAGCAAACCAAAATCCAGGTTAATTGCTGGTAGAGCTGAGCCTCTGCACTTCCATCAGTAACTTAAGCCATAAGATACATAATTTGTAAGGAGTTGCTATGGAATTGGGTTGTTCCTTTGTTGCACCCATCAGAATCGGTTAGAGTCTTGGTGGAGTTTCCTGGCATGGGTCCAGTGGCGTAGCTAGAGCGTGTGCCGCCCGGGGCGGTTCTTGAGTTTGGCACCCCCGGCCCGCGAAGAAATACATTTTGTACATACAGTGACACACTCTTTAAGTTTTATAAACGTTAACTAGTTTATGTACAATTATGATGTTATTTTCACATGCTCAAATGTATTATGCTTTAAATACACACCCAGCATTCACGCACTTTAGAGGTAACAGTGTTTAACAAAAAAGCAAAAATAGCATAGAGAGGAAACTAGTAAAAAGTTGTACAAAATGAAGATCATCTTTAATTCCGAAATAAAAACTACAAATGTCTACAAAGAAATTTTTCTTGCCGTTTTGTTTGCAAATTCTTCAATGGCCCTGTCAAAATTTATTTTGTCTGTCATAACTGTTGCTCTATAGACGGTATGGCAAGATTTCTCTAACGCTAGGTGCTCATAGTAGATCTCAGGTAATTCTTGATCAGTTTTAGTTTTGAAAAACTCCTCTCGCAGGTAGCAACACTAACAGAAATTGTGAGGAAAATCCGCAGCATTACATATTTCTACATTTGGAACCGAATTCCCAAGGTTATACTTATGAATAAACTGCAGAAGTTCAAGGGGGCCTTCTTTCCTCATCTTTATTCCTTCTTTAATATCAGCAACAGCAAATAAATGCTGAAGTCTTTTTCTCTCATTAAGGAACTCCTCTTTATCAATGTCATCGTGATCGTGATCTATTTGACATTTATATTCATCATCCAAAAGATTCGACGGGGTAAGAAAGGTATATTTCTCAGCAAGTGCATGCAGCTGTTAAAATCTCAAAGTTAATTCTTGGATCACTCTGTCCAGTGAAGAAAACATTTCTGTCCTTAGCTCTATGTCGTATGGCAATTCAGCGTCCTGTGATCCTTCACCAAACATTTGTTTCTTCTTTTTGGGTCGACGCTGACGATCCATGACTATTCCTAGATCATTGCAAATTTCTTTGGCGTAGTTAAGACCATTATTAACTAGCTTGTCCCTGTTTTCAGATAGAAATATTTTAATGCCCTGAGTTTTATATCACATTTTTGTATGTTCAATCCTTTGGTTTGGAGATAAGTCTGTGTCTCGTTGATTTCTAGAAGGACGGGTCACCATAGGCCAAGAAAGCACAAAAAGGAAAACGATTGCAAGTAGAACACCAGCATCTATCCTTAGTTGTATCTTCTGCATCACTAGTTAACATTTCTAGGGCACTTAAGATTTTTGAGTAATGTTTCTTTACAGCACTTACAGCTTCTCCCCTCGCACTCCACCGAGTTTCTATTATGCGCTTCACACTTTGACCACTGAC
The DNA here is from genome assembly GCA_963169105.1 of Ceriagrion tenellum. Classification (NCBI taxonomy): domain Eukaryota; kingdom Metazoa; phylum Arthropoda; class Insecta; order Odonata; family Coenagrionidae; genus Ceriagrion; species Ceriagrion tenellum. The sequence goes on along the minus strand of OY720639.1, from coordinate 6,870,365 downwards.
TGAAGTTAGAACTTCCCAGCGATGTGTTGATGAAGAAAAAAATACAAACAAACGTTCCACGCATCCAAAAAAGGTAACACAATTCACACCAACAGAAGCTGCATGAACACCTGCCAAATTCAGCGAGTGATTTGTACAAGCGACAAATTCTGCTTTTTTATTAATTTCCTTGATGTGTTTCTGAACACCAGTATGCAGACTAGCCATCACCGCAGCGTTATCATATGCTTGCCCTCTACAATTTTGGATATTAATTCCGTCTTTCTCTAATTATTCTAAAATCATCGTTGAAATATTCTCGGCAGTTTTACCCTTCGTTTCAATGAAATCGACAAATGATTCCACAACCTTCACTTCATCTCCATCGATCACAACATAGCGTAAAACTTGGCACGTTTGATCCTCATGTGAAATATCAGCAGTGCTGTCAAATATCATGGAAGAGTACTCGGCCTTTTTTACATTATTGATGATTTTGCTTCTTACGTTTTCTCCCAAAATTTCTATAAACTCGTTCCGAATAGTAGGAGACAGATTGGATGTAGCAAACTTTTTTCCCAGCTGGATTCTCAGAAGATGCTCACGTAGCACTGGATCATATTTCGCCAACAAATGCGCTAGCACTAAAAAATTTCCTCTACTTTCTGTTGCTTCAAGTTCATCATCACACTCGTTTTTCTTATGATTGACTCCTTCTCGATGGCCTCGTAAAGCCAAATTCTGTTTAGCTAGGAATCTAATAATATCAAGCAATCTTGTAAGGATTGCCTTCCACTTCTTCATCTGGCTTTCAACAACTTCTTGTTCTTTTTTATCAACTGTTGCTCCACCAGCAATCCTAATTTCCAATTCCTTCCATTGTGTGAAGTTTCTAACGTGATCTACCCTGGAATCATGGTCGGATATTCTAGGATTCAGTTTTCACCATACATTGAATCCGTCCTCAGAATTAAATTTTGAGTTAATTCTTTCTGAAAACAGTTTGCAACAAAAGCAGTAAAGAGCTTCCTTGGAAGGGGAGTACACCATCCAAGATCTCAATATTTTTGCGCCATTAGTCAGAGTTTTAAAAAACCACTCGCGAGTTAGTTTTCTAGTTTGTCCTTTGGTTGGCACATCTTGACGAATTACTTCACCAAAATTATTATCTAGATTTGAACCACCTCAACAGTCGCCGCCAAGGTCATTCGCGGGGGCGGTCCCCTTAGCAGCACGTACCAGTGTTGCCAAGTGTGCCCATCAAAATTATAACGAGTAATAAAAGAGAAACACAGAGATGTCTCCCAAACCATGTCACGTCATTATCATTTCAAGTCTCACACAACACAAAGAGTGGAATGATTGAATAATATATGAACTATGCATTGAATGCTTCCTTCATTGCGCGAACATAGTTTATCGTCCAAATGATATCATCATCTTCTCCATCCGAATAGATCGTCTTGATATTTGTATAAAACATTAAGTCTAAATTTGAACAGTCGATCTGAGAGCATCTCCCATCTTAGTTGCTGCAGAAGGCTTGTAAAACTAATTGAACTATATTATTGACTTTTAACATATCATGCCGAAAACTAGCTTCATAGTTTAATCTGATATCAGCACCACTTTCTTTAACTCGCTTCATCTGAAAATAGGGCGATAGTCAGTTAAAAATATAAAATACTTGTCTTTTAGAGAAAAATTCATACAGCATGTTAATAAAAGATGAAAAAATTAGATCCAAGTGATGACTGATGAAGCATAATATCACAAGATTTGTGATAAAAGTGACATGCCACAAATTCTACTCTGTTTTGACTAATTAAACATAAAGATAAAACTCAGCGTAGCAAAAGAATGCTTCAGTGAATTAAAAATTTAATTTTATAATAGCCTTCTTCAGACCCCACAGTGCCGCCCCCTTAAAAATGCGCGCCCGGGGCGGACCCCCCCCCCCCCCGCACCTCCCTAGCTACGCTGCTGCATGGGTCCTTAGGTAATGAGGTCAATTTGTGGTCCATTGTGCAAAACACCATCTTGAACAACCCTGGGGAGACCAATGACCTAGCTAAAAGTCAGAATATTTCCAAAATGTAAATCCTTCATATCCTTGGGTTTTAGAAAGTTTGGAGTATAATATCGATTCCTAGTCCGAGCTACTGGTGTTCATTGGGGATGTATTTAGTGGAACGTGGTTTATTTCAATGTCTTTGAGACATTGTGACGTTCCTCCCGGGAGGGCTGAGACGTGATCGTCAATATTATGGCCGCCAGTACGGGAATATAATTCCGTCCGCACTCGGAAGGGGGAAAGGTTGAAGGATGAAATAAGTTAAATAATAATTTAGGAATTCTCTCAGTGTTTGTAGTGTCGGTCAACCACTCGTTGACTCGAACACCTGTTCATCATCGAGAATGGGGTCGGGTGGGAAAAAGGAAACGGAACAATTTCCACAACACGGAAAATACAAGCCTATACAGACGTGTCTAAACCTAACGAAACCCAAAAGACGAGACTCGTTAGCGAAACAGCTCCCAACGGAGCTCACGGACGAACTGTCCTCTCTACCCCTCAGCCCGAGCCGTCAGCGCAAACCTCCCACCATTCTCCACCAACAGCGGTCTCCGCGGCTGTTTAGGTAAACGCAAAAAAAAAGGAAAACAGTGGGCGCACCCGAGCGCCAGCATTTAAACGTTACAACATCTGCAACTTTTCGTGCCCTCAATTCCTACTGGCGACGATCATTCGCTTCTTGAAGTACATGTGAGTTAAGAGGTCATTTGGAGGGGATTAAAATGGCAGTGGGATGAGCAGGAGATAGCTGCATAAAAAGATTTGGAATGATAGACAGCTGTCATCCCTCCCATTCCAACGACCTGATCTCCACAGCTCCGCCGGAAGGCCCACTCCGGATGTGACGTGGACGCCATTAGACCAACGCGTATCTCTACACACCTTGCCTCCTCAAACTTGTCTTCCCTCCCCGCTCCGTTGACTATTATGAGCGCAAGGGTCCGAGAGATGTATTGAGGCAGTTCATGAGAGATATATCATTTCGCCAGGAATTCAATGAATTCCAGACAATTCAGTTGGTCTCATTTTTAAGGAAAATATCTGACCCTTCGAAAGGTACGTAAACATGAGCACCTCACCTCACTGCTTATTATCGAGATATTTGCCAATATCGAACACCACAACCATTTACATGGGAAATGGTGCGTGCGTGCAGTACTATGCACTGCAGAAGGACATTTAAAAATGAGATACTAATAACATCTAGATATCGCCTTAAACTTACCAGTATGCAGTTCAAGTGTTTCCTCAACTGTTTTAAAAAATATATCTAATACCGAAGTATTTTTTCAGAATACCAAAAACCTTCCGTTGAGATGGACTTTTTAACGCACCGCTTTAAGAACACGAGTCAAATTAAAGGCATATAGATTTATTTAATTAATTACTGATAAATTCAGTCACATAAAAGTATATCATTGCGCCAATAATATTAAAATATTTATTTCATGCTTTTCCTAGACCATCTGCATTTTTCATGCTTTTCCTACACCAAGTGTCACACAATGTATTCCTCCACACGAATCGCTGCTCATCTTCCTCAGGAATTCTTTCTGAGAGCGCTACTTCATTATATGCTAGCGCGGGTTGGAAAGAACGCCGCTCGAACTTAACATTCCTTAATTACCAGTAAGAAGTCTAATGTTCTCTTCTGAAGGCTCCGTAAATTCAGCTTCTTTTGTGTGCAATGAAGTCGCGTTTATTGGGAGTGGTCATTTTTTTTATTTTTACTTTGAACCCACTGTTTTGTACGTGGTATTTTTATTCACATATTGAACAGGGTTTTTTAAAAATGCAAATTGCACGGATATTTTCTTCATTCTTTTTTGGGGTGATTGTGAGCAAGGGATCGGTGTGACATGAATGTCACATTAGGCGGATGTGTAAGCAAATGTTTCACTGTGCAGAATTGGTAAATCTTTTTATGGTCGTCTGCTGTCTAAAACAGTTTTTTCCATCCTATTTCCCAGGGATTTCACGTAAATGAAGCATAAAATGCTATGCGATCATTCTTTAATGAGAAGTCTCGTTTTTTTATTATTTGTTAAATATTACATATCTCAGAGGAATTAAATTTGAAAATGGCGACGAATCCATGACATGGGTGATAGTTTATTCTGATGAGGACTGCGCTGTCGTGGATTCCTATTGTCTCCACGATAATCTTGATCTCGATAAGTTTGAATTACTTGAATCCATTTTGTACTAACGATGTTTGTGATTTTCTTGTGTAGAAGATGGAAAATATGCAACTTTCCTTAGCTTTTGTCCTCATATGATTTGCCCTTACATGAGGAAATGCGAAATTTCATTTCCATATGAAGTTCACCTTTCGTGTATTCGTGTCTCTTAGAAGCGATGCTAACGGGAAGGCACCGACAGTGTGAAAAACACAATGATTGCTGATACAATGGAGAATTAATGAATTTCGTTAAAAATTAACAACTTCATTTTGGAGGCTGTGTAAGGCCTGACATTTGCGATCCATTGTAGGTAATAGCCCCCGAAGATTGATAGAAATCTGAAAATATTCGATGGAACAGTTCCAAGCTGAGCAGAGCCTAGCATTTGATGAGGGTGCTTTGGATAATTTTAGTGGTCACTTCTATAAACTGTTTTGTAGATAGGAAACGTAAAATTTGTAAAAGATCTCTATTATGATTTGGGAAATATCTCGTTCAAATCACATTAAGAGCGGAGGGGGTATGGCGGTCATAACTCCCGAAATATTTCTCCCAATCCATAACTCCACTATTATTTCTTTTTCCCAAAATACAAAACTTCCATTACATAATATCTCCTAAAATACGAAACTCCCAAACTATATAAAATATTTTTTCTCTATGCATCTCCCGTTGCTACGGTAAATTGATTATAGTTTGTTTGTTTATTTTTACCATAACCATAGCCGAAATTATTGTTAAAGATAATCACGTATATTTACAAACAGACGGTTTCTGTCTCAACTTCTTGTTCGAGTCAACATTAGTAAAATGGTACAGAGACAGGGTTTAAGGGATCTTCGTGTCACACCACGTATGATAGCAGACTTGGGAGACATACCAGGAAAATTCAAGACATCCAGTAGAGGTGAAAATATTCTTATATACGAGTCTTACAAGGCTCCCTTAATTAAATCAAATATTATAAAGCTAATATTAGGATCTGTTACTCAAATTGTCCAAAATACGGAACAATTATACATATTACTGTCTCTTAGTACGAAACATACAAAAATGATGAGGAAATTCTTGATTACTTTCGAGCCATTTTGACTTTCTGAATTACTTAATACAATAAATACCTGTTACAAAAAATTTTGGAATTTTCAATTTTGGGATTTTAGTATTTTGGGACATTTTTTCCCAGGGAATTTTAGTAGTTAGGAGTAAGTGACTGGGAATTTTGTATTGGGAGAAATGTTTTGGGAGTTATGACCCTCAATCGCGGAGGGCGAGGCATGGCAAACCAACCGTGTCTGAGAAGGACGCCTACTCTAAAATGGACATGCACACCCCTCCTCATAGAATCGAAACGCAGTCAATATGAATACTCTGGCAGATAATTCGAAACGCCGTGATGTCAGAAGAGACGCTTCCGATCCAGCGACGAGTGTCCCTTCAGGTAATCGCGGAGACTGTGCTAATTACAGAGGGATGAAGGGCGCTCCTACCCGCACACTACCCCAGCCAGTAATTAAAAGCCGGTTTCGAGGGGTAAGAAGCCAATCGGCTGGTTACCTAAGGGTGACCGACCGTTATTTGAGCGCTGGCTTCGACCTTGTCTCGACTGCGGTACTTCAACTGCATCTACATCTACGTCATACCCTACAAGCCACCCAAAGGGTGTGTATTCGCACTATTCATGACGACGATCACAGCTGTTATGGATCCGGATGGTACGCGGAATAAATTACATTTTATACCTATCGGTTCTGCAATTTATCTCTCTAATATTATTGGCACGATCTAATCTGCCGTAGTACGAGGGGGTTAATAGTATGTTTTTTACGTTGTCAGAGAAGTGTTTTTCCTGAAATTTAGTTAAAGAGGTTAAGCCTATAATTTAATCTACGCTGTGATAGCGATTCCCATCCCAATTCTTCTAACATCTTCTTCCATGGCATCGTGAGTTCTCTGCCGTACATGATGTAGGCGGGACTAAATCCCGTTACTCTGCGTTGACTATTGTGGTCGGTCAAAATGACGAAGTTGAGCTGGTCGTTCCAGACCCTGTGATCCTGGGAAACAGCGTGACATTGTGACCGCAAAGGATTGGTGCGCCCTATCGGGTCCTCCGTTGGCTCCGGGGTTATATGGCGATGTGGAAATGGATTTAATTTGAAAAAGTTTGCATACCTGCAGCATAATCGACAAATATAGTCAAAATCTCTATGAATAAGTACGTATTTTGGAACGCCATGACAACAGATAATATTTTCAACAACACCCGCGCCACCGTTTCTGCAGTTTTGTCGGGGATTGCAAAGACCTCTGGGTAATGGTTGAAGTGGTCTTAACATGTCGATAGAAAACAATTTCCTCTCTCTGAGATGAGCAAAGGACCGATTATATCAAGAGACAATTTTTCTAGAGGATGAGACGCTTCACTCACCGGATGAAGGGGTACCTTTAAATTTCCGGTTTCTTCCACGGCAAACATTTTTAACATAATTTTGAGTGTCCACGTAGCATCCATTCCAATGAAATTATCTACGCAATAATTTTAGGGTCTTATCAAACCCCAGGTGTCCTGCTAATGGATTGTCATGACAACATTTTAGAATATAATCTCTCATCGACTGCGGTGCACATAATGAAAACTGCGGCTCTGGTGTTTTAATTGAGATTTTACAGAAAATACCTAGCGAACGACGGGCATCTGGTGTCGTGTCTCCACGAAAGCTCATGGAATTGTTGCAATTGGGGGCTATTTTTCATTGCCCCCAAAGCTATACGTCGCCTGTCCCATGTCCATTCAAGTTCCCCATAAAAGCCCGAATAACGGAAATTGGAGTTAAGAGTACTTCCAGAGAGAGAGAGAGCGTTAACGTACGTGACGATGTTTGTTTTCCTGGACAGTGCTTAATGTCAAATGAACATGCACTTAATTCCATAAAGCATCTAGCCAGCCTTGGTTTCCGTTTCTTTATGATGAAAATCCATCGAAGAGGTTTGTGATCGGTTCGGAGTGTAAAATGACGTTCTTATATTTATACCCGAAACTTTCTCGTCATCTTTACATGCGCTAAGTTCTCTAATTCCATCGCAGATTAAGACAGCTGGGCCTTATGCAACTGTTCTCTAGCATACGCAACTGGATGTTCTTCCTCTGTCCATATTTGTGATAAAACGCATGCGATGGCCCGCGTACAAGCATCAGTTGTAAGGATGAGTGGCTTCGTGGAGTCTGGGAATCGCAAAACGGGAGAGGACATTAAGCATATTTTCATTGTTTTAAATGATTGTTCCTGTCCTCTCTCCCGATTATACTTCGTATTCTGTCTAACTAGTCACGTTAAATGCCTCGAAACAGCGGCAAAATTAGGCATTAACCTTCGGTAGTAACCTATCAATCCCAGAAACCACTGCACTTGATGAAAGTCTATTGGTCACGGAAACCGTTTTATCGCCTCTACATTCTCTACCTCAGACTCCAATGCCCTTATCCAAAATACACATCTTCTAACAGAATATGAGTTGTGCAGCGTGGGTTTATGCCTGGGAGAACGTATAGTGACCAGCTTTTCGCGCTTCAGCAAGTGATAGAAAAATGTATGGGCGTCCGAAAGAAAGTGTATTGTGCGTTTGCTGATTTAGAGAAGGCATATGACAGGGTAAATAGAAAGAAGTTGTGGAAGGTTTTGAAGGACTTTGGAGTGAATGGGCAGTTATTGAATGTTATGATGGTGATGTATGTAAATAGTAAGGCAAGTGTGAGAGTTAACAGGGTTCTGAGTGATTGGTTTGAAATAAAACAAAGTATAAAGCAAGGATGCGTAATGTCACCATGGCTGTTTAATGTACTTATGGATAAATGTGTTAGAGATGCACGTCATGAAAATGACGGTGCGAGTTCTACTATATGCGAATGATGCTGTTTTGATCTCAGAGAGCCAATAGGGATTACAGAAGCTCCTAGATAAGTTTTATGAATCAACGGAGAAAATGGAATTGAGGGTAAATAAGTGCCAGAGTAAAGTAGTGGTTTTTGATACGGAGAATGGGGAGAATAACTGTATGATGAGGGCGAACGATGACGTAATGGAACAGGTGGATGATTTTGTTTACTTAGGTAAGATGTTTGCGTAAGATGGACGGATAGATGAGGAGATAAAGAGACGTGCGAATGCTGGGAGGAAAGTGGTAGGTGTAGCGATGCGGAGCATATCAAGGAATGAGTGCTTGTCTAAGGAAGCGAAAACCGCCGTGAACAAAAGTGTACTTCTCCCCACTTTGTTGTATGGTAGTGACACATGGGTATGTCAGGATAGACATAAGAGTAGACTTAACGCCGTGGGTATGAGTTATCTGAGGAGTGTTAGCAGCAAAAGTAGGATGGATAGGGTCAGGAATGAGTGGGTCATGAATGAATGTGGGTTAAATTCTCCAGTAATGGACGTGTATGAAAGGAGTGTGCTTCGTTGGTTTGGCCATGTTGAGAGAATGGATGAGAGTCGAATAACGAAACAGATATATGAGAGTAGAATGAATGGTGCGAGAGGTAGAGGTAGGCCGAGAAAGCTGTGGTTGAATGTGATTAAGGAAACTCTTAGGAGGAGAAATATTAGAAGTCTTAAAAACAGGAGGGCGTGTATGAAGCAGTGTTTGGGGGTAAATGAGGCAAAAGAGGTTTGCAAGGATAGGCTTGTATGGAGGAAATTATTGAAGCAGAGTTAGGTGTACAAATGCGTATTTATGAGTGAAACTTTGTGACTGTGCCTACCCTATGAAGGGAAAGGCGTGATTGGTATGTATGTATTTACATATCCTAGGAACGAAAGAAACTTACAAAACAGCTTAGTTTTCTGGGGGTTTAGCCTCAAAATTTCCTTTCCTCAGTCTCTGAAAAACTTCTCTTAGGTCAGAAACATGCTTTTCCCATGCACCGTCTTACCTTAAGACATCATCTAAGTACACCACCCAACCTTGATTGATGAGTCCAGCGAAAACGGTGGTCATTAGCCTAATAAATGTGGATGGTGCGTTCGCAAGACCAAAGCTCAGTCGGTTGCAGTGGAAATGCTATTGGAGAGTGTTGAATGCCGTGTATTCCTCGCAGTTTTAATTAATTTCCAGAACTCACTACCTACAAGATGTACCTTGTATATCCATTGTCGGAAGATATAAGCCACTACCTAACAGATCAAATATTTCATCTAATATTGGAATGGAGAAAATACTCTTCTAAGAGACACTATTCAATCCGCGATAATCTGTGCACGGGCGGTCTTCTACTTGACATCCTGGGGTCGATATCCTTTCCACCAATACTAGTGGTGCTGACCTGGGGCGAGTGGACGGTGATATGACGCCTTGATCGAGCATATCTTGAAATGCTTCCTCAAATACTTTCCAAACTGTTGAGCTGCTTCCTCTAAAACAGCCAAAAAAGTTGAGAGTGCGACACGTGGTAGTGCCATTTTTTAATATAATCTGAACCATCGAAATCAATTCTGTGTCTTATGAGATTTTTCCAACCCAATCTAAAGTTACCGTGTATAAAGATCTCTTAATATTCGTATAGAAGCTCCTTCATTGATTCAACAGCCTTGGGCGGACTATCTGTGAAATGGACGATCGAAATCTGATATGCGGTAGATTCTTCCGGACAACATTTTTCATCCTCTCCACAAATTTCATTAACGGCTGGCCCACGGCTCTTTTCACTGAGTTTCTCCTCCTCAATAAGGAACTCCCTTTTTAGCGTTTTTGCATTACTACTCAAATGATATATGGGCATGGTGGAAGGTACCATCACGTGTGGCACTTAGTGTGCTTGGTAAAATAGAAAAATCGATCCCACTCTCAATGAATCGCATTTCTTGTCCCTCTGTTACTCCACTCTCTATTTTTGATATCACACACGAAAACGATCCTTACTGATACTTCTTACGCAATGACATGAGCTTCACCCGAACTCGACTTCCTTGATACACTAATCCCTCGACTATCATGCACTTGAGTCTCGTCACCATTGAAGGGAAAAACTATCGTTCGATTCGGTAACTGACGGCAATACAAAATCATCACCCGACTCCTTTACCTCAAAACTTGAGTCGGCGGAAGAACATCGACAGTGACATAATCGAAAGGCCAAATGTAATTTCTCCGCCGGCGGTAACTCGTCCTTTGACCTCTCCAATCTTCCCTACGTCACATGTTAACCTAAATTTATTCACCTAGTGCTCACCATCCCCATTGCCACTTCTAAATGACATCAAGACATGAGGCATTGCTTCGCGGCTGTATTTCTCCATGACTTCATCTATCAGTGAGTTCATCTCTGTTACATCTGTCTGAAGTTCTATTAGACCATTCAACCTTACTACCCTCATGTCATTGAAGGATTTTAATCACGAGAGAATTCCACTAGGCGGTATTCCCCCCACATGTTCATCAATCTGCGAATGAAACTAAGTCGCCTCCCTCTGAAGCACAAATAGATTATCCGTACCCTCAAAACTCACGTCATCGACAGATGACGACTCGGAAGACCCTTTCTACCCCAATGGCATCATCTTCTATGTCAGTCAAAAAATTAATATTCGTGTCCTTTTCCAGTGGACCAATCTTGGTCCGTCTTTCTCGACTAACAAATTTATTGCTGCTGGATGTTTAGTTACTCTCGTGGCTCTGACTCATTTTTATTTTCTGATCATCAAATGATATAATAGTTCCATGATGAACCACAAAGTGAAGACCTAAAATACCGTCATACTGTGTATTTCCTTGATCTACATGATCCTGACTGATGCATATGGTTTTCTGTCAATGCAGAATGGTGTCCAACCCAATGGTCCCAGAGTTGGTAAGAGGTGACCTGATGCGGTTCGCACCTAAGGTTGGTAATCAAAAATCATTAATCTGCTCAGTGGTACTTTTGGGCGTTGAATAATTGTGATGGCCGCCCCAGTATCCACAAGGAACCAATAGTCCTTCCCTAGTACACTGACTGAGACTGTCTAGCCATTTTCTGGGTATACCACCAGAATTATTTCTTCTCCGACCGACAGGTCGAAGACGAACCGTTTCCCGTGTCTCGGTACATATCTCGCAACGGACACCGTACCCGGGATGTTGGCCACTTCCGCGACAGAGGCCGCAAAACATGAGATTGCAATCCCTAGCGATGTGGTTTTTCTCTCCGCATGTAAATTCATCCCTTCTATTAACCACCCCTAAAACGTGTATCTCCTCTATTCTAATCTCTATCCGTGCATGCTAGTGAGAGTTTCCCAGGCTTACCGCACCAGGAACACATTCGAGGATCGAGTGGCACTCTCGACCTCTCATCGCATCTTATAGGGGACGATAGGGAAATATGTATTCGGAGGCCTGCGCTGCATGCACCCGGTCTTCAGGCGCCAAGTTGGCTCTTGAGGTCGTGGGAAATATACAAGTTTGCATAACCCAGCGGTCTTCCCGGCGGTGGCCAGCCCCGAGGAGTTTGAAGATACATAGCGTCAGAAGAGTGGGGCGATGAGAAATCTCTATTCACAACATAATTCCTAACGCTTGCTTCCTCCACTACAGCAAAATTCCCAGCTTTGATAATGTTCCAACCAACCATGAACCAATGGTTCCAACCAATAACCAACATGAACCTCCGTCTTTTCTCTCGCAATAACGTAAGGAATTGTGCTTGCAGTCTGCTATCAATCATTTTCCTTGACATTTCAGAATCTGGCTCGCCCCTTGATTCGCGTTCTTTTTGGGTGATATTTCACTAATATTCTACAACACTCTCCATTGATATTTGGACACAAGTACAGAACATTTTCTCTAAAATAATTAGACAGACCTTTAGGGCAAACCTCTTTTTAGATTCCAAGAAAAGGTCTCATAGGAACTTATCAAATGGGGTTTAGCTGACACAAAGTCGGCTGCAGTCCCACACAGCCGAAGGCGTGCGACTCCCAAGGTTTGCGCTTCATTCCACCCGCTAAGATGGCTGACGATACGCACAATCTCAAGGAATTTCTCCACACCGATTTCATCTTCCCCATTAAAATTTGTTATAAGGTGGATGTGACCACCTAGAGTGGAGGGTGGCGCTGAATCCTGCAAGATCACACTCGTGCCTTCTATGGCGTTGACCGCAGGCGATAAACCGATAAAAAAATTATTGGACTGCTCTTCCGGGTTAGATTCGTATGGAGAACTAAAATAGTCACTAAACCCTAAATTAGCGAGACTTACCTATTCCATGTCGGCAATACAGTTAAACAAATAAATGAATATAACCGGATACTCAAGGAAGCGTTTATTATTTAGGATCGATACCCAAAGTGGACTGGAGTTGGCCTAGGCAACCTTATAAAAATTTAGCCACATCTCCTCATATGGATAATCAACCTCCCTATTGCTGAAGTTCACCTTTTTATTTTTTGCTGAATCAATTGATCAGTGGATTCTATTTTACCAAAAGATTAAAAAGCCAACCTTCTGCTTTAGCAGCATGTATAATTAGAGACAGAGAAGGTGGGCCTTAAACATAGGAGGGAAAAGAAAGTATTCTACTGATCATCCCCTTTGATTATTAAAATTCATGAGTAACTCTTCTGGAGTCAGAGCACAACCGCACACCTGACACCAATATGTCGCAGGGGTAGCGACACAGTGGGTGGGATCCATCAGAGAAATGAAGAAGGCCGGTCCATGAAAAGATCAAAACTTATTACTATAGTTACTTAAATTATTATGCCTGACTGAATCCTGGCTCTGGTAGGACCAAGGGGCGGAAGGAGGTCCTCGGGCAGCGGGCACGAAGGTCGATATTTTGCAGCCCACCCTTTTCTCTTACGCGGAAGTACAACGGTACGATTACGTTTCTAAACAAAGGCTCAGCTCACTCATGCACGAGCACTCAGATACAGCACCAAGACGGCTTAATGGCACTGACATTGGGCCTGAGCGAAGATCCTTCCTTTATGGATATTAGACGACAAAGATTCTGGGAAACACCGGTACTTGAGGTAGTAGACTCCTGGCCGTTTCTCGAGGAAGACCCACTTCCTTCATGAGCAGGGCGGTCTTCCTGGGTATGGTGTCTGTAAGAGCTCGTGATATTCTCATGTATGAATTGTTCGTGGGCAACTCATACATCTTCTGGCGATAATCCTTTGTTTTCATGAGGACGGCGTCATTTCCCTTGTTGGCCGGCCGGATGTTCACCGCAGTATTTCTCCGTAAGGAGCGCAAGGCAGTTTCCTCCTTAAAGGTAATATTGGGCTTTGGAGGGACGTCCCTCTCGAGGGTCATGGACATTTCAGTCCTTATTTCCTATGCTGCTTACATGGGTAGTCGGATTCGCACTACTTGTTCTATCCCACCAATAATGTCGCTAAACGGTATTCCTCTGGATCCTGTGGTGAATTTGAGCCCCTTGGAAAGAACTGATGGATTGCATTCATCAATTCCCTCATCGGTCGAGTTTATAACTAAGCGATGGCGATCCAGTGTCGTGGACTGTCTCTTGGTAGTCGCCAGACTTCCAAACTTCTTCTTAAGTCTCTCCGTGTCCATTTTGTGAAGTGATTCCCCCAGGGCGGAAGTGGTGCGATCAACATGCTCTTTGTAACAACTCACGAAATCCCAATCACTACATAGTAGATCATTCTTTGTAGCTAATTATGTGTGACTATAATGAATTTGATATTAAGCCCTGATAATTGATATAAGAGTATTTCATAAGCCATCAATATAAAACATGAAAATAGTTGGTTCAAACTTTAAATAATTATTTAAAATATGAACAAACTCATTATAAGCAGCATTCAGCCATTAGCCGTGTGGATAATATCCGGTCTACAGCATCATGTAAATCCCATGTAAACAAATTTAAAACGTTATTAAATGTTTGGAAAATTAAATAAGTCAAGACAACGTAGTATTTTTAAGCATTTTTGACTGATATTTACCAAAATGACGGTCCCTGACCAACAGCCAATTGTAAACAAAGATGCACGAAGGTAAATACCGAGAAAAATGAAACTCCAGTGAGCGAAATCGGATCACTCGAACGTCAAACATACCTGTTACCGTTAACGGAAAAATTACACTGGTAAGAGTTATAAAAGTTAACCAGATCAAACCGACTGACGCTGCGAATTTATCACTGAGGCCGCATACTGGCTGAAGGATAGAGGTACCTACTGCCCAATATGGCCGACATGGCTTTAGTGCGCCCCCATAAGGGACACGCACAGCGATCGTCATTCTTTTTTGTAGACTTGAAACGGACATCAGTGTCGTTCGATTCAATATATCCGTAGCTCTAACGATATGGGCATTCTTAACCATTTCCACCACGCTGACGCCATTGATACACTTACTGAAGATATACTGTCATAATACACCCAAGGAAATCTGCAAATATACGGCAGAAATTGTCATTTCGAAAAAAAATGCACCGCCAAATTAAGGAAACGTTGAACAATCTACGCTGTTTTTGGAGAATACAACAAAATAAGCGCATTATTAGCCGAATGTTTTTTCGTTGTGAAGATCCGTATTGAAGGGAGAATTCAATCGATATTGGTTGGTTGGTTGAAAGGTTTATTTCCCAAAAACATAAAAATAATACATTAATACATTAATGGGCACCTGTTTTAGAATTTCTCCTCTTCTGGTTCGGATAATTATTTGCAGTTTAAAAATTGTAGAAAGTGCTGTTGCATATTTACATAAAAACAAAACAAACTATAGTCTTTAAAGATAACAAAGTATTGGTTGATATGTGATTGAAATTTGTTCCGGAATGGCATATGGCCTGGCATTCGCCGTAAGTCGTGAGGAAAACCGGCAAAACCTTATGCAGGCCACCGTATTAGATTGTATATTTGAGTGATTCTTGTGGGCGTTGGTATTCCCGGTGTCTTCTTTGGTTCTTTCGAAATAATCGGGTGTCGCGATGGTGGTGTTGGTGGTCGCGGTGGCGGTCGGCGTTCTGAGGATGGTGTGGTTCCGGTTTCTGCAGAAGGACCTTGCCTTTAAGTACCTCTCAATACACGTGGACGTCAGATATCACGGAATTTCTTTTGATCTTGGGGCAGAAGACCATATCAAAACATTTATTCTCCTCCGTTCACTTGTTTCATCTCATGCTCTCATCTTTTGTATTTGTTTACTTCCCTCTCTGTGTCACCCGTCACATTGTCACACGTATGCCGAGGCAATCGCCCATCGGGGGCTGACCTAGGAAATTCCACCGAGTGGGTTTCCAATCCACTACCTACACATGTGAGCGCACCACTTAAACATCTTGAGACCTTATGCAGTAAAGAGTCGACCCGACCGAGCCTCGAGAAATCCGTGGATGTGACGTCAAAGCCTCCGCACTAAATTTCTTAATGAGGATATTATTTTTTTAAGTGTTGGACAATTAGAAAAACATAAACTCAAGAAGCCTTTGCTAATATTTTATCAGATTTTGTTAATATAGTTGAACTTCTTCATTTTCCGGGTTCTACCGCGTCTTTTGTTGAAAGTGACAACAGTGAAAGAAACAGACAGCAGTGACAACGCTGACAGTAGTGTCAGCGAAACTGTTGTCACTTTCAACAAAAGACGCGGTAGAACCCGGAAAATGAAGAAGATCAACGTAGAGCACCGCAAAAGCCTTCGTTATCTTTTGTTTATATCGTCAAGGCTAAAAAAGAACATAATTAAACAAAATAAGGATTGCAAGATATTTATTTTCGATACAAATGCTTGTAAAATTAGTCAAAAGATTCTTATAACTTTGACTGATTTAGTACGTGTTGAATGTGAGTTTGCGAAGCAGCGTTGACCATAAAAAAATTTACCGGAGTAACCACATCTATTTTTAAAAGCACTGAAGGGAATGGAAACTCGTTGAAATTATGATTTTAATTAATAAACACATGCATAATAAAAAATAATTATGATAAGAAGACAGTAAAGGAGCAAACAGTTTTAAATTCAATATTTCTCACTAATAAGATAAAATTTTGTATGGCTAAACGGAAATAAGTGACCAAATCACCAAAAATTCGTAAAATATCCTAAATTTATTAAGTGTGCACGCCAATTCTGCCACTCTGCAAATGGAGCCAGTATATTGGTTGGCGCTTGAAATTGTCGATGAATTGGAGGTTTAGGGTGATTTCAAAAGAAAAGAATTTCGTATCAACAAAATTCAACTACCACTTTATTCACTGTTGGTATTTACAAGAAAAGAATTAATAGCAACAAAGTGATTTTGGAGACCAAAGTCGACGCTTTTCGTAAGAACGGCGGTGGCCACCTTGCTTTGGAGTCACTCTGGTCGCAACCTTCTGCGTCGAGCGTTCGAAGTAGACTGGGCTGCCTCGCCTGCCGTCCGGGCACCTGACAGCGGCGCAGACGACAGGACAGATGGAGGTCTATTCTGTATATCCTCGGAATTTCCGAGTCTCGACAGTGACGAAATTTTGACGTCAGAGCCTCGTAAAATTCAAAGGGGAATATTCTGAAGTTGAGATTTGTCGGGTAATTCGACGTCACATCCACGGATTTACCGAGGTTCGACCGCATTGATTCCTTACTGAATAAGGCCCCTGAGCAGCGTTGCCCGAACATTAAGTGTTCGAAAAAAAAGATTTTTATACAAATCTCTCAACTTTTGAACTTCGAACTGACTTGAAATGTTCGTGGTTGTGGCGTCAAAACTTCATCATTGTCGAGGTTCGGATATTCCGTGGCGATACCGAATAGGAGCCGTGGCGACACGAGATCGCTTATCGTCCTGATCATATCGATCTCGGAGGCGTAAGAGGTCAAGAAAAGGGCTCTTCCTCCCACTATTTCCCTCACACCCCTCTCCCTCACCCACTCTCCTTGACCTCCTGCTGTTCGACGCCATTATTCTTTCAAGGGAATCGGTGCGGTTGGAAGGGCGATAGTGGTGGATGGAGGGGGGGGGGGCAGGAGTCACTCCATACTAACACCTACCCCCCCCCCCCCCCCCCCCCGATCCCCCGTTCCAGTCACACCTGAGTACGTAGTGTTCGCACCAAGAGCGTGAGTGTGCGTTATTGGCGCGGTTGCCACGGGCGACGGCGCCGAAAGGGATAGGGCGATGCAGATACATGAAATTAAAATGTGGTCCCAAAGAGGCGGAGAGCGTCCCTCGGGTCCGTTGCGCGGGAATAAGACAGATTATCGTCATTATTACACCATCAATAGGCTCGTCTGGGGAAGCGATAAATCCAATCACTAGGGTGGAAACTCCTTTCAATGTCGGAAAAAATACAATATACAATAACTTTATTCAGAACCTGGGTCCTTATGTCCCCTAGGTTCTAATGTAAGTACATTTACAAAAAAAATTAAACAAAAATAATTTTTTTCCGCAGAGATTAGGCCGGGAGTGTAACAATCAAATGTACCAATTACTGCATGAAGCCTCTCACAAGAGGAAGTATGAATTTACAATAAAGAAAACATTCCTGAAGCAGAACATGAGGTGTATGATAGGCAAATTTAAATATCAAATCATGAAATACATTGGAAACAAGAATTTCCAAAATAACAAGCAAACAGAAAAACAGAACAGAATACAACATAAGACCAAAATTAATATCACATACATTGTAAATTGATTTTCTCATACATTTCTGTAACCTAATGCAAAAAATGTCAACACAACGTTGACAATTTCAATGATTAGAACAGCAAAATACATTTGGAAAAATTTTAGCAAATATGTTAACATATGGTCTTAGATAAATAAATAATAAAAATACAAAACACAAAAGAAAAATAATCAACCTGGAAGTATTTTTCCACACTTGATCAAATCTGGTTGCTTAAAAAGGAAAGGTCAATTTTAATACATAATATATTTGGAGTTCGAATACCTTGACTATGGGAGAAAAAGATGAGCGAATAGTTTAGAACGAAAGGAATTAATTGATGGTGTTTGGCGAATATTTTGGGGGAGGGAGTCCCAGAAATTGACAACCATTACTGAGAAGGAATTGTGTAATATTGTAGTTCTGTGGCATGGAATGTGAAGAGGCTAATTTGAGGGGTGCGCAAAGATCTTTGTCGGACGGTTGACGTGTAAGAGAAGAACTGTAATAAATATTCTGGTTCTTTATACTTGAGGACTTGGTATAGGAGGCATCCTAAGAAGTACTTTCTACGGTTTTGCACGGTGAGGAACTTTGCTTACTTGAGTGCGTGTGATATGTGGTCATATTTTGGGATCATGTAAATGAAACGAATGCAAGCGTTTAATGTTCGTTGTAATCTCTAGTTAAGTCCCCTCGAACATTACAGTGAGTCACACAGCAGTAATCAAATATTGGTCATATGAGTGAACTAACAAGCTTGTGAGGGATTTGGGGAGGTTATTCCTTTTTATTACGCTTAAATTGATGGAGTACCTTAAAAACTTTACGAGAGACCAGAGACAGTGGCTCGGTCCATGTTATGGTTTGGTTTATAAATAACGCCCAACTCCAACACCGAAGAGGAAAATTCAATGTCAGAACCGAGGGACTTAATTTTGGGGATACTGTCAAAATCATATTGTTGAATTTAAAAAATTATTAAATTCAATTCTCTGCACCTCAACTTACAGTTTAATCTTCGAGTTCAAACATGCTCGACTCCAACATGGGAATTATCCATTATATTGTGGTGTTAGTTGATTATACTAAGGTACACAAGCTGTATCGCAACTAAATTTTAAAAGCAGGAATGTTCCTCTTTCAAAGAAGCGAGAGAATGACTCCAATGAGTTTACGAACGGAAAATGTCTTGCGTGATCAAGAGTGGTACGAATAGATAAGAAGTTGAGAAAATGGAACGGCCAGGGGAATATGCCGCATCTAATGCAAATTAGAGTTAACATGTCGTATAAAACAGCACGTAAATAAAGTCAAAGCTTTAACGCGACTAAAGTCCTCCCAAGATAATAAAGCAGTTGAAATACGCCGATTTGACCCGCAAAGAAATGAAAGTAGTTTTTATAGATCATTTAATTTTAACGTAAAGGCCACCATCATGTATTCTCCGGTCACGTGATTCCATTCCTAGAACGAAAGTGGACGTGTTTATAAATTTCCTGATTTATTAACTGTCAACGGACGCAATTTTATTGGACATAATGTAATCTCTCACATGAGATCGGAACTTAATTTTATGTTGGAAAAAATCATTATTAAGCATTATTAAGCATAGCAATAAGCATTATTGAAAAGAAATTTTCAGATAATTTCCGAAATACTTAACCTTTCCATCTCGACATTTTTACCCGCGGCCTTCGTTTTCAATTATTTTTTTAACATTTGAATATCAAATTTTGAGAGACTGCCACGAGTTCAATTCTCGAACAATACGAGTGATTTTTTCCTCTGTAGATAGTAATACATAAAGAGCATCGTAAGGTACACACGTACCACAGGTTTGTAACTTAGAATGAAAGAAGTCTTTTGGCAGCAGGAGAAGGGGTAACAGCACATCAGAGAAGAGGGAAGTAGAGGCGATGGGTATCAGTTGGATGCGGTGGACAGAGAGCGGGAGACGGTGCAAAAGGTGATCACACTGTTCAGTTCCCTACATCAATGGCTCCCAATCTTTTATGCACCCCTCGTCCCCTAGTTATTTTAACATGTTCTCGCACCCATTAAAGTAATATCTCGAACCCCTATACATAAATGACTACGCTATGGTGTGGCATGGAAACTGCGGTGAAATCCACATTTGACCAGGTAAGTCACTTTTTCTTAAGGTAAGTAACTATTTTCTTTTTTTTTAAGTGAGGGTAAATGCGCCCAAGACTAAAGTTGTAGTTTTTGATAAGGAGAACGGGGAGAATCAATATATGATGAGGGTGAATGGTGAATTAATTGAACAAGTGGATGATTTTGTGTACTTAGGTAAGATATTTGCGTAACATGGACGGATAGATGAGGAGATAAAGAGACGTGCGAATGCTGGAAGGAAAGTGGCAGGTGTAGCATGTGGAGCATATCAAGGAATGAGTGCCTGTCTAAGGAAGCGAAAACCGCCGTGAACAAAAGTGTACTTCTCCCCACTTTGTTGTATGGTAGTGAACCATGGGTATGTCAGGATAGACATAAGAGTAGACTAAACGCCGTGGGTATGAGTTATCTGAGGAGTGTTAGCAGCAAAAGTAGGATGGATAGGGTCAGGAATGATTGGGTAATAAGTGAATGTGGGTTAGATGCTTGAGTAATGGACATATATGAAAGGAGTGTGCTTCGTTGGTTTGGCCATGTTGAGAGAATGGATGAGAGTCGAATAACGAAACAGATATATAAGAGTGAAATGAATGGTGCGAGAGGGAGAGGTAGGTCGAGAAAGTTGTGGTTGAATGTGGTTGAGGAAATTCTTAGGAGGAGGAATATTAGGAGTCTTAAAAACAGGAGGACGTGTATGAAGCAGTGTTTGGGGGTAAATGAGGCAAAAGAGGTTTGCAAGGATAGGTCAGTATGGAGGATATCATTGTAGCAGAGTCAGGTGCACAAATATGTATTTAGGAGTGAAACTTAGCGACTCTGCCAACTCCGGAAGGGAACGGCGTGATTGATATGTAGGTATGTCACTTTTTAGTTTTATATTCCCCTAAAGTTTATGTAAAAACATATTCATATTTCACTTTATCCTATTCACATACATTTTTTCGAAAACAAATAGCAAAAAATAACGGTAACTAGAAGGTTATGTGCTATATCATGAAAACTGTCAAATGAAAAGATAAATTTATACGTTCACGTAAACATAAAGTACGGGTGAAGTTACTAATTAGTTTTAATTCAATGATTGAACCTTCATTTTCAACGGCAATGGTATCATCCTCTTAAGGTAGTCCGAGCGAGATAAATCCCAAGTCATAAAGGGAGACCAAATTCGAATAATACGTTTTAATTTTACCAGCTGTAAGACATATCAATTAAATATTGCATTATTAATGGTTCAATAATAAAGTTTTATATAATATAAATTGTAAGTAATTAAATGAAAACATCTAAATAAGTCTTTAACTAGACTTATTTTTTTCCGCGCGGTGCGTTTGAAACTCCTTCAAAACGGAAGGTTTTTCGTGATACCCAAGAACCTACTGCGGTGACAATAATATGATTTATTTTCAAATATAGTTCAGAAAACATACAAACTACACACTGTTAGTTTTTTTATGACATCTAAGTGTTAGAAATTCCTCATTTTGTAAATAATGTCTCTCTGGAGTGCATACACGTACTGTGTATGCACTCCCATGTAAAAGGGCTGTTGTATTTTTTGGAAAATATCTCCAAAAGTAATGTGGTAAGGGGTTGAATTTTTGGCGTCGTTAGAAGGGTGAGATATTTTCCTTTAAAATGAGACCAAATTCATTGATTTCTAAGTAAAATGATGTTTCGCTCAAACTACCTTAAGTCTATTAGTTAGGTTCATCTCCTAATCTCATTTCCAGCCGCAGTTTCTTTTGTCTTTGGCACATGAGAGATCGTAATGCCGCCCTGAAGAGGCGGGTCAGGGGATGAGGTGGTTGGAGGAAGTCGGAGGGTAAGGTAGGACACCCTCGCCTCTTTTTTACGAGATAGGCCCCCTCTTTTTTTATACACGCACTCATGCCCGCGCGTTATATTTTTCATTTGTTTTCCTTCTTTTTCTTGAGAGTCCCAGGCGAGGGAGTGCTGCACAGCCCAGCAGGTGCTGCAGTATTTATTCGCCTCGGTATTATGGAGTGTACCCTTTCCTTCCTTCCCGGATGCCTGACCCCTTTACTCACGCCGAGGGAAAATTTAATCCCGGATAGAGGTGTGCCACAGGGTATCCCTGTACATCTGTGTGTTTTACACTCTACTGCACTGCGCGCGCCGAATCCTCGCAACGGGACGGCGGCCTACGACGAAGGATATGAAATATATATAAATGGAGCATATAGCGTGGCTGTGTGGAGTCCACTCCTCGCTGCCAGCAGATAAAGAGCGGCCTCATTTTTCCCTTGGCTGGCTAAAAAGGTAGAAAATGTGGCTTTGAAATAACGATGAGAACATTCACCAATTTTAAGAGCAATCGAAATAAAAAAAGCGTCAAATTACCTTCGTCGGAAATAAGTAAATTCGCAAATAAATTCAAAGAACATAATATGAAAACAAGAACTACTATAAGATATGATGTACCAATATGCTTTAATAATTACGGAGGAAATAGACTTAATAGTATTATTCCAAATATGTTTAATAGACTGCCAATTGGTCTATTGAATTTAAATGCAATAGGTGAGGTTGAGAGAAAAGTGAAACGATGGTTATGGAATAAATATTGCTCGTAATTAAAGCTTCATATAAAATATTCTGTATATTTGTATTTCATCTATGCTCATGATTGTAAAATGAAAAAAAAAACATTTTGAACACTATATGGTAAATAGTTGATTTGTAATGCAGAGTAACAATGGGAGAACCTTCTGATGAGCCATTAACAGGTTCATGAGGACTCCAATTATTTTCCTTTAATATTATAAAAATGTTATTATTTTTTGCAATGTTCTTATTTTTTAATGTTCTTATATTTTATAGCTAAAAAAAGTGATTGATAAAGGATGAGGTAACGAGCCGTCGTTCAAAACACTGAGACCTAACGGAAGAGGAGAGGAACTGTGGATGTCGTTCGCCTTTGGATGCGTTTACTCCGAACCTTTGGGTGCGATTGTTCGCCCGCGGAGTCGTTTGTCGTTTGGAGGGGTGGGATGGGAGATTAAATGCCAATTGAAAGGCGCCACAATGAAGAGGCCGGCGTCGGGACCCATTAGTATTAGTATTAGGCTCCGATCCCCCTTGCGCCTTCATGCATGCAAACTCTTAGAATTTTTCGAGCGTAATCGTAATAAACAATTGCATCGGTTAGCAACCACTCGCGTTTTAATAAAAAGTGTAACGAACTGCCTGAGTAACAAGCTTTCAATGTGTTCGAGATTTCACAGTAACATCTCAGCGAACAAGGAAATGAAAAGAGAACTCGCATTTCATTTCCCACGCTGTTTTATTCTCTCCGACCGTGATTTCGACAAAGTTATGTCATTATCAAGGTAGAAAATGAACATTTGCGTTGTCCATATGTGCCAAACAGAGGGCGGGAGCCTACGTTGTCCATACATATATGTATTTGGTATAATGGACCACGAAAATGTTCATTTGTACCTTGATAATGACATAACTTTGTCGAAACCACGGTCGGAGAGAATAAAACAGCGTGGAAAGTACAAAGCGAGTTCTCTTTTCATGTGTCACTGTTCCACAAAGTGAACACTGAAACTGTAACTTGTTAACTAAGTAATGTCACCACATTTGGTTTGATATCACCAATACTTGGCTAACATTAAAATGACAGAACATTATCCCTGACTATATGCAAGAATTGCATCGGTCGTTTTTAATGTATTTAACAGCAGTAAAAATGCGATTGACATGCGAATGCTGAAAACCTCCTTTGATTGATTTCATAAGGACACGAGGAAGAGACAAGGCGAGAAGAAGGGGCGCAGGTGGTCAGAGCATCTAATGCACCACCTCGCGAGGGAACAAATAGGGAGGGCAGCACCAGAGGCACTTCAGCACTTACCGCCGTCGCACAGTGAGCCGAAATAAAAGAAGCTGATCAAAAATTATACTTCCCATAGTTAGTAATTTAATACGACGAAATCGTCTCAGTTAATTACGAGGCTTGTTTTATAAGTAAGTACCGTTTTGAAATTCGGCCACTGAAGTGTAGCGGTAGGCATTTGGCACATGAACGCTGTCTACCTACATCGGTTAGGAAGCCACAGACGCCATTACGAAACATTCGACATTACGTTTGTTTGTGAGTATTTGAAATGCTTCCGCCGGTTGAGAATCCCGCCGACTGTGAAATACGCGATGTGATTCGTTTTCTTAGTGCTTAAGATCTTAAAGCGGCTGAAATTCATCGTCAGATCAGTGAAGTTGATGGAAAAAAACATTATAAGCAATGGAATGGTACGAAAATGGGTTTGAGCTTGTAAAGAATCTAAAGGCGCGGCACGCTGAGTAAGGTGATCGTTTTGTTGACAATGCCCGCCCACACACAGCTAATCAAACTCAATATCTCATTGGATCATTTTGATTGGAACAACTTGATCACCTTCCGCACAGTCACGATCTAGCGCCCAGTGACTACCACCTGTGTTTGCATTTGAAGATTCAATCGGGTGGTGGTCACCGCCACGACGACGATGATGAGGTCAAAACGACCGTGTTGCAGTGATTGTCAAATCAGGCGGCAGACTTCTATGAGAGTGGGATTCAAAAGCTGGTTCTACGATGCAATAAGTGCCTTAATATTAGTTAAATTGATGTATGCATGTGAATAAATGAACAGATTTTCATGGAAAAATAAAATTGTTAAGAAAAGTATGCTTGTTTTGTTTCTATTTCAAAACGGTACTTAATTAAAAAACACGCCTCGTGCGTGGAAGCTCCCAAATATGAATTTAGTGATATTGAGCCAAAATATTTATCCAAGACCTGACATCTGAATCACTTCTATTATTATCTTCATCTGCGATCGCTGATATATTCCGTCGGGAGGATAACTCGAGATTCTGTTGATACGTTCCATACTGCAATTATTTTAATGTCATTTGCTAATGTGATAACAATATGGCGGTAATGGTAAAAATTCAATAATGAAATTCCTAAATCCTGACATTAAAAAAAGCTAATCTTACTTGAAGAATCATAGTTACATCGCAAGATGAGTTGCTTCAAGCATTTTCAATCATTTGAAATCATTTGGCAGTTCTCACGAAAAAAAGACTGATGAAATTTTTTCTATTTTTCTGAACTTCAATGATTTCTGCTGACATTAAAAGTCACTGAGAGCTGAAATGATTTTAGGCTATTGTATTTTCATTATTATCCTATCATAAATTGCTTTTACCTCGTTCAAAATGAAAAGCGAAAAAAATCATTATTGACCAGTCGTCGTGATGTGCCCTGGGGTTCCCTTCGTGGGTGGGAGGGTGCTTGGGTGGATCAGGACACACGAGGCTCAGGTCCGCGATGTCTCCGGAGGTTGGACTGCCGCTTTCACGGCCACCGTTAAACCTCGTAGATGGCGAAGAACATCGTTCCTTATTCGTGGAAGCTTCTCATGAACGCGGCATTATCGTCAAAAAAACATTCGATATAGTTTACTACATCGCTCCTGTACACGGTTGTGTTCAAATTTGCTTCGTTTATTGGTGCTCTCGTCACTATCGCCTCAAAATAGAACTCAGCCATTAATTCAAGCTTGGCGCCGCATCAACTGCTGGCTCCGTTGATGATATCGTTATTTCGAAAAAACCCATTATCGACGGATGAAAATAACAAGCAGTTTAAGTGCACTACTCCCGAATTGTACGCTAGGTGGCTCTACATAATACCCCGCAAACCGCCACATGGGCGTGTGGCAGGGGGTGTTAGATCACCAGCCGTGTAAAGGTGTAAGTTTTTTGGAGATGAAATGGTGACACGTATTATTATAGGAGTATATTTAGTGGAGCTCAATTTTTATTGTGGTCGCTTATTGTTCGCGGAAAGAACGATTTTTTGTACCTTTCTGTTCGGCAGTTTATTTCTCTTATTTTATCGCATCTGTCAGACCTAGAGATGAAGTGAGGAGTCATGATAATATCCTCTGTATCGTTCTGAAAAATATCAGTTTTGAATTCATCAAGCAACCTAAGCCTATCATGTAGCCTCCGAGTTTCTAGATACTCCCACCTTAATCCCTCTAAAAGTTGTGAGACTCTACATGTACACTCGTAGCAGTTTTTAACGAAGCGCGCTGCTTTCTTTTGTAATTTATTAATTTTTTCGGTTAAATTTATTTGACCAGGGTCCTAAATGCTCGCGGCGTATTCGAGGTGTGGCCTAACCAGAGGGAAGTAACTCCTCTCGTTGACTTTTTCATCCGAGGACCTTCCTATTATACATTTAACAAAACCTAGTTTCTTCAATGTTGCGCCACATCTGTTCTGTATGTGTAATCCCCACGATATATCAGAAGTTAAGGTAATTCCAAGATATTTTACGGCATCTGACGATTTTATGTTTACTCCACCCACAGTATAGGCATGGCATTTTTGTGATGACTTTCGCAGGAAGTAGGCTGTGGTGCATTTGCTGATATTTAATTCTAATCCCCACTCCTGGCACCACGAATGAACGTTGTTGAGGTCCGATGACAGAACTTCAAAGTCCGCGCCTTCGCTCATTTCACGTTAGGTAAATGTATCGTTGCAAATAATCTTAATTTGCTGCCAAATCGGAAGCTTGGGTCATTAATATAAATACTGAATAAAAGAGGGCCTATCACACTTCCTTGAGGAACTCTGGATGTGACTTCGACCATATCAGAGCTAAAACCATCAATGACTACTTTTTGTTTTCGATCACTGAGAAAGTCACTTATCCAATTCACTATTTTTCTATTAACTCCGCATGATTGCAATTTATATGTGTTTTTTGTAAGGAACCTTGTCAAATGCCTTCTTGAAATCAAAGAATATCGCGTCGATTTGCTTATTCGATACCCCTGATTTTAGGATATCATGAAGGAAGAGCGTAAGCTGTGTTTTTCCATACCTGCCTTTACTGAAGGTATGCTGACTACTATATAAGAAGTTATGATTATCCAGGAATGCCATTATATTGCTAACGGAGTTCGAGGATCTTGCATAAAAGAAATGTAAACGATATAGGCCGGTAGTTTCCTGAGTTATTCTCTTTCCTTTTTTTTAAATATTGATGTGACGTTGGCTATTTTCCAGTTTTCAGTTACCTTGCTTTCGGATATTGATTTGTTAAATATCATTTCTAAGAATGGCACAATCTTTGGCGCTAACTCCTTCAGCACGCGTGCAGGTATTCCTTCTGGACCTGGGGATTTGTATCTTTTAATCGAACGCAGTTGTTAGTTTTTCTATCACGCTGAATTGTCATGTCAGCCATCGGCTCTTTAAAGTCAGGAATGTCTAAATTTTGAATTGTGTCATCCTTAGTGAATACACTTTCGAAATAGTGGTTTAATAAATTGGCTTTGTCAATACTTTTGGTGACCACTTTTCCGTTTGTATCCAGTAAAGACTACTGTCGAAGATCCGCCCTGGAGCTCTCTCGCGTAAATCCAGAATAACTTGGGGTTTTCATCTAATAATTCACCGAGGTTTTTTCTTGAAGTTTCGTAGAGTAGCGCGCATTATTTTCTTCGTTTTTGACCGTTGGGCAACGTATAATTCTCTCACCGCAAGTTCCGTTGTTTTGTTTCTTAACTTAATAGAATTTTTATATAGTCTGAGTAATTTCCTTTGTCTCTTGAGCTCCCGCCTTATTTCTTATGGTAACACCAACGAAGTTCTTTACTCTCCCGTTTGAATTTGTATGGAATATATTCATCGATTCCATTACGTATATTTCCAAAAAGTATCTCCGAGATACTTCGGTGTTCTCGTTTTTTATTGTGGCAACTGATTTCGTGAATTAAGCTTCTAACGTCTCTTCGAATTTTACGTAATCGCATTTTTCAAATAAGTAGTCTACTTTTGGGTTTTACAGTGGAATCTACTGTCGTTTTCAAAGTCGTAAAAGTTTTTTATATTCACCTATGCCCTCAAAGATATTGACATGTTTAATCATTGTAGGGTAACTAACAGGTAAAAGATATTGTATTTTGTTACCTCTTGTAGGTTCGTTTACTATTTGAGTAAGGAGGTGGTGTGAAAATGTATTTAGTAAGGCCTCGCTTATATCACGCTTCCTTGAACTTGGTTCAACGCCATTGGTTTTCCAATTTATAGCCGGGAGGTTGAAATCCCCACCGATAATTAACATGCCTTTGTTATCTTTCGAGGTAAATGATGTTAACTGAGTTTCTAACTTGTACAAAATGTCGATTTTGGAATCCGGTGGTCTGTAAAATGAGCATATATGCATATTTCTTTTGTTTGGTTGCTCAGTAGTACACCAAACGCTCTCAATTCCATTGTCGTCTAATATGTATGCGGTACTATTCAAATACGATATAACTGTTATGAATACTCCTCCACCTGTTCGATCACATCTATAGATTTTATATACAAGCGGAAAAACTTCGCTATCGTTAATATCCTCTGCAAGCCAGCTCACTGTTCCGATTACTATAACTGCGTTTTCAAATATATGCTCAACTTCGGCACGTTTGTTCTTTACGCTACGGAAATTTACTATTACTAAATTTATATCGCATTTAGCTTGATGAATGTAGGTTCGAGTTTTCGGTAATTCTGTGTGCTATCTTTTTGATGTTCTCGGAAACCACTCAGAAGCGTGTTTTTCTTTGAATTTTCGCAGCTATCTTGAGAGCGCGTGTTGAAATTATTTTCGCTAAGGAAGTAACATTTATTTATTAGTGCTTCCCCTAAGTTTTTTCGTCAATGACGACCTACGTTACACGGATTTACGGCTTTGGTCTATTTCGCAACGGGCTTAGTTTCTGGCGATCTGGAGGGTTTTCGCGACGCCTGAATGAATCAGGGCTGGTTTCGTGAGCTGAATTTGTATCCTGATGACGGTGAATATGTATTTTCCCACTTCGCTGTGGGTCTTCTCAGAGGAGGATGAAGGGGAGGATTGCCGTCCAGAGGCCGCTGTTCAAGTGAAAGATGACGACAATGAAACGAAAAGAATCGCATCGCATTAAAGATTTTGTTTGAGAAAGAAGATTTGTTCACGTTTCCCATTGCGGGAAAATCTTCTTCTCTGCCAACGTTTCGATGTACATACGAGTGGGATGCCCTTATGACGGTGGACTCGTCCATCGAAACGTCGAAGCAGAGAAGAGGTGTTCAACCCGGAGGGAGATCCGAACAATCTTCATAATTATCATACTTCGGGAAATCATCAGGTCTTCAGTCGAAAAGGATGTTTTGGCAACGGAACAGAAAAGAAAAGAGAATTCTAAGAAAATAGATTTTCCGTATGTCCCGTTGGAGACTCTTGAGCTGTGAAATATTCACAGTCGACTCTGACAAAGAAGAGTTTTCGCACGATATTCAGATGTTAAATTGGTATCAATTTTCTGGCTCACCTAGTTTACTGCGCAAACACAGCGCTTCATTAGGATATCGTTGACTTGTAACACATCCTGTATCTTGCTTGTATCTCACTTGACATGTATCCTTTCATCCACATTATTTTCAGGATTAGCAAAAATAACCGATACATATTAAATACAGCTTCCCTAAGCAGACGTTTCGCACTCGTTTTCACTATGTTAAAAATAACGAAAATCTCACATGTTTTCCAGCTTTGACATCCCAAATTTTAAGAAAATTGGCTGAAAACAGTGTCAGGTATTTTACCTCATTCCTTTCAAAGCCGTTGTTCCGCTTTTTTGCATTTGAAAAATCTCGGGTTTATGACTAAAAATACGCCTGTTAGGGAAAGAATATTTATATCGTCTATGATAATATCATGCAATCGTTAAAAAGGACAAATGAGAGATGCGTTTTATCAAGTAAATATAACCAAGGTATATTTCCCGACGTGGATTTAAGTAACCGGCGGATCAATTCTCAGCCGTCATGTTTGGTATTAATGAAGACGGAGCCAATTGTTCTGAATTAAACGAAAAAGCATTGAAGATGATTATAAATGTTTGAAGTGAAAGGAGTTGAAATGATCTTTGCTTGAAGGTTTTGCAGCGATTAGTGTTTCCACCATCCGTTTCCGTGCTTTTATCCTGTGAAGGGGACGTTTATTTTTGCGCAGAGTTTTACAAAAAACTAGTCGAAAAGCCTGGAGAAACAAACAAAACTATTGGCAAAATAGCAAAAAATTAACGAATAAAGTAAAAATTTTAAAAATATATAGGTATATATTTTATAAAGTAAAAATTTTTATAAAGTAAAATATTTATAAAAAAATTATTTATAAAGTAAAAGTTTTTCAAAAATATATTTTTTTTTGTATTTTTATAGGAAAATATGTTTAACTTAGTGAACCACATGACCCTTCACCTGAATGTCAAAAATTTCTTTGTAGACAATATTTTTAGGGAAGCAAGCGGAGATGTTACGACGCACTTTCCCATGCGATGCGATTATTTTGAGATATGCAAACGTCCGCGCCATCATGTGTCAGTTAGTGGAAAACGCATGCGATGGCTCGCCCATCATCTATTGGCGCACGTCTGAATCACAAAGCCAAGGCGAAGAACTATACGTACTTACGCGAAGCCTTTTATGAGGCAGACATTCTCCGCTGGTCTGGAGAGCCCCGAAAATGGTGGAAAGTGGAATATTTGAGGGTTTGGTATGTCGAAGGAGCAGGAGATCAGAGCTAGATCGAACAGCGATCGTCGATCGCGCGAAGCCGACCGATCACGGATCCTATATTTGCAATCGCCGGTGCGCGCACCGCGTGCGGGAAGATCACGTGGTCTGCTGGTGCACCCGCTCCCCGAGGGTGCGTTCACAAACCCACGTCCGCCCAGCGACGGATCGAACACCGCGTGAAAGGAGAGAGAAGAACACTCACTTACTCGCCTCTCTCCTTTCCTCTTCTCCTTTCTCCTCTCCTCTCCTCTCCCTCCCTCCTTCAAATGCCTTAAACATTTCGCCTCTCTCTCTCCCTCTCCCTCTTCTTCTCCTTCTCTTTTTTTCTCATCTCTTCCGTGTTTATTTTTTTACATGCTCGCCCTCGCACACATATCCCCGTTCGATTCCCTCGGGACCTCCTTCCCCCTTCCCCCCCCCGCAACAAACCACCCCTCGTCCCTCCCCTCCCTTCCCTCAAGGGGAACCCGCCCAAGAAGAGAGAAGGAAGGAAGACGAAGGGAAAGCGGAGGGAGGAGTCTGTTAAGGGAGAACCTCACCTTAGAAGCCTCGTTTACAACAACCATGAATATATATAATGGATTTAGATATTTGGAATTGTTACCTGAGCTACGTGTTGCTTAAATTTCCACTTTTAGTTCACCCAGTCCTTGGCGCTTCTTCCATTAGAGTCTTTTCTGTTGTTACTGTAAATAGACGTAGTTGATTGTTGCTAACGTGAGACTGTGGTAAATATTCAATAACGATCGAGGAGATTTGAATTACTTGATGCTTTGAATAATATCTTACTATTTTTGTGATCTAAAAGCTACTTTTTAAGTGCTAGAGAGGAAATATCTTTTACAGAAAATGTGTAAGAGGTTTATGAAACGTCCATCGTGTGCCGATTACGATGTTTGCCATAATCCGATTATAATTGGAATGCATTAAGTCTGTTTTGCCTAATTAAAGCATTCAGAATACCTTGTGTGAACAGAACGTGCTTCGTACCAGGCTGCAAAACAGGGTATGCGTCTACGAGGACCCAAAATAGGAGACGTGGATTGAAAAATAAAAATCTGTTCAAGGCGGCGGTGAGTGCATTCCTTTCACCTACACTGCAATGATGGCCATTGGGAATATTCGTGAAGTCACCTCGCATTATTATTAAATTTCCGTATAGCGATATTCACGAAGTGCTCAGAAGTTAATTGTGCATTTGTGTAATTAAATTTGGAGAGGAATTAAATATATCTGTAGACCGGACGATATTAAAAAAGTGTGTAATTACGTCCCGCGTGCAGTACTACATTTTTTATTCACTGCACTATGATTACTTGTAAGGAAAATTCATTTATATTCTATGTAAAACCAGTAAGACATGTTTATTTACAAGCTATCGACTGTATTTACATTTGAACTTCCGTCTGTCATCACTAGGCGGCACCACTTTCCAAAAAGTTATTTGTTTACGGAATTCTAGACAACAGTTTTTGGTCACGAGATAACAATCCATAATATACATTCATGACAACAACTTAAGCTAGTTTCGGCAAGATATTCCCCATTGCCTATAACAGAGACAATATTCAAATGATATATTTTAATCCAAGCCACTCTAATAAACGTGAAGGAAACATGGTAACGGTAATGACGACAAACTTTTTCGAGTGTCAGTTCCTGGGTGATCCACCGCGTCTCATCTTTTGGTGACGACAGTTTCTCCCGGCCAATCAGCCTTTCTGACTGAAACGTCACAATTAGCCGGGACGCAATTACCGTATTGAACGGCAATGACAACAAGAGGATGGATTATGATGTGCATCACCTTCTCAGCCCTGGAGACGCCGTCAGAGTGAGCGGAGGAACTATCGTCACTGCAAGATGACACGCGGAAGAATATCAAAAGAAGTGACACTCGAAAAAATAAACGCCGCGGAAACCATCATCTACATCTACATCTCCGTCATACCCTGCAATCCACCCAAAGGGTGTGTGGCAGGGTGTATTTCCACTCCATACATGCATGAATTATACGGCAGAACACCGAAAGTACATTGAAACCAGCGTACCACACATGCTACGCGCCAATTAAAAATCTACTAACCAAAGAAACATTCTATCGTCAATCGTTCCAACAAGCAAGGGGTACAAGGGCTACAACTACAGATTAAAAATATCATGCATAAATAAGAACATCAATATTTACATCATGCATTAATAATAACGTAGAGAATATAAAGAAAAAGATCCACAATCTAGCTAATCTCACTATTCATGGCGACGATCACAGCTGTTATGGTCCCGAATGGTACGCGGAAAAAATTATATTTTGTACCTATCGGTTCTATAATATATCTTTGTAATTTTATTGGCGCGATCTAATCTACCGTAGTACGAGGGGGTTAATAGTATGTTTTTTACGTCGTCAGAGAAGTGTTTTTTCTGAAATTTAGCTAAGAGATTAAGCCTATAATTTAATCTACGCTGTGATAGCGATTCCCATCCCAATCCTCTCCCATCCCATCCCCTCTCAACCTTCGTATCAACGAAAATTAATTTGTTCTCAATTACTGAATTTCTCAATATTTAACCTAATCCATGGTTTGCCCATTGTGTGAGGTGGTTTTCAGGCCGATGGGAATGCGTGGGCGGTCTCTTTTGGAATGAATCGGCGGGGAGTGGGAAGTGAAAGGGGTTAGGAAAGGGGAGTGGGGAGGGAGAGGGGGGAGGGATAGGATATACGATTCTACCCGACTGCTCAGTTGCCCTTTGGAGTGCGAGTAAATCGCGCCGGACGCGGTAGTGTGCTAAGTGCTCGCGCCGAGGGTCGATATGCAGCGAACTATCTAGCAGCGTTGTGCCATCTGTGTTTATTTATTTATTTGACAAAAGGATCACTTACAGCATAAAGCCATTTTACAGTGAACATATAACAAACAAAAAAGGACACAAATGTAAATACATAACAAGAAGAAGATGACAAATAATAATGCAACGTGGGGAGGTAGTACAAATTACTTTTTTTGGGAATGGCAAATGGCTAGGTTGGCGACGACGGTGGAAGATAGAGAGTGAGAGGGGTCAGTGTCCTCTTGGAAGGGAATTCACGAGAGAAGAGAGGCGAAAAATGAGGGAGCGTTTGGTAAGTGATAATCTGGGAGAGGGGATTCTGAAATTTATCGAGGAAACAATGTCGGG
The DNA here is from genome assembly GCA_963169105.1 of Ceriagrion tenellum. Lineage (NCBI taxonomy): Eukaryota > Metazoa > Arthropoda > Insecta > Odonata > Coenagrionidae > Ceriagrion > Ceriagrion tenellum. The sequence goes on along the minus strand of OY720639.1, from coordinate 6,836,548 downwards.
GCAGTCAATGGTTGAGTTCAGTGTGCTATGGATAACTTTAAGATCGGTTTTAAGTAACATATGATCAAGTTTATTAACAGAGAGTGAGGACAAGACATCATCAAAGGGTAGGTTGTGGAGATTTGGCTCTCTATTTTTTACAATACGTGCGAAGAAGTCAGGGATAAGTTGCAGGGATTTAATATTAATTGCGATAAATTCAAAAAATCTGCGTCGTAGACTTTTGATATGATCGGTGAGGCTTACAAGGACGGACAGACTCAGAGAGCAAAGTGCTCAGTGGAAGACCTGCGCCTCTCTCCTCAAGAGAAAATGGCCCTCGCGAGCAAATCGAAGAGTGAAATCGATGGTAATTTGTCTTCTTCGACGCTACGAGGATCCTGTGCCCACTGGGCGGACAGTGAAGCGTAAAGTCGACGCAAAAGTGCTGGAGTGTTTCGAGAACAATGGGTCCGCCGCGACAACTAAGGAAAATTTAGGGTCATCATCAAACTGTAACATGAAAACCGTAATTCTGCCATATTGCTTCCCCCAAGATCTTGCCTTTGGATAGCACGAAGAAGAGCGGATTTAGCGGATTTAGAAGACTTAGCGGATTAGCGGATACATGGCTAGATCAATGTACCTTCTGTTCAACATTCGACGTGAGAAGCTCAAAAAAATTTAGTTGTCACTTAAAACTGTGGCCTCTACTCAAAATTACATGCATGCATACCAATCACGCCGTTCCCTTCATAGGGTTGGCACAGTCACAAAGTTTCACTCATAAATACGCATTTGTACACCTAACTCTGCTTCAATAATTTCCTCCATACTGATCTATCCTTGCAAACCTCTTTTGCTTCATTTACCCCCAAACACTGCTTCATACACGCCCTCATGTTTTTAAGACTCCTAATATTCCTCCTCCTAAGAATTTCCTCAATCACATTCAACCACAGCTTTCTCGGCCTACCTCTACCTCTCGCACCATTCATTCTACTCTCATATATCTGTTTCGTTATTCGACTCTCATCCATTCTCTCAACATGGCCAAACCAACGAAGCACACTCCTTTCATACACGTCCATTACTGCAGAATTTAACCCACATTCATTCATGACCCACTCAATCCTGACCCTATCCATCCTACTTTTGCTGCTAACACTCCTCAGATAACTCATACCCACGGCGTTAAGTCTACTCTTATGTCTATCCTGACATACCCATGTGTCACTACCATACAACAAAGTGGGGAGAAGTACACTTTTGTACACGGCGGTTTTCGCTTCCTTAGACAGGCACTCATTCCTTGATATGCTCCACATGCTACACCTGCCACTTTCCTTCCAGCATTCGCACGTCTCTTTATCTCCTCATCTATCCGTCCATCTTCCTTAAGCATCTTACCTAAGTACACAAAATCATCCACTTCTTAAATCATTTCACCATTCGCCCTCATCATACAGTCATTCTCCCCATTCTCCATATCAAAAACTACTACTTTAGTATTGCCATATGCATTAATCCTCAATTCCATTCTCTCCGTTGATTCACAAAACTTACCTAGGAGCTTCTGTAATCCATTTTGGCTCTCTGAGGTCAAAACAGCATCATCCGCATACAGAAGAACTCGCACTTTTACATTTCCAATCAATACACCGTCGTTTTCTCTACTTGCATCTCTAACACATTTATCCATAAACACATTAAACAGCCATGGTGACATTACGCATCCTCGCTTTGCGCCCTGTTTAATGACAAACCAATCACTCAGAACCCCGGTAACTCTCACACTTGCCTTTCTATTTACATACATCGCCATCATAACATTCAATAACTGCCCATTCACTCCATAGTCCTTCAAAACCACTTTTGTTCTCTACCTCATTCATTCCCGTGCCTTCACCAATCTTAGTTCTTTTTACCCACTTCAAAAACAGCTTCTTATTGCCTTCTAAATCGATGTCCATCTTGATGGCTTAATCCGCACGCATTTTTCCCTTCCTCTCTTTCAGACGCTTTTGCATTCATTCTTTTTCTTCCTATATATCTCACATTCCTTAGTACGCTCTTCCTCAGATTTGGCAGCAATCATATTCTTGTACGCCTCTTTCTTTTCTCTGACTGCAATTTTCACTTCTTCATTCCACCAAGCATCACCTTTCGTTCTTCCTACCACTCCTTTCCCACATATACTGTCAGCACATTCTACAATCACTCCTTTTAAGCACTCCCACGCATCATTTACATTCTCGTTTCTGATATACTCGTCCCATTCCCTCTGCTTCAACGATAGAGCATCCTCTAGCATGCAACCATACCGCATTCCTACCTCGCTGTCTAGCAACCTTTCCACTTTTACTCTCAACTGCTTACGCGAAAAATTCTTCCTTGGCACCCACTTTCTGCCCAGATCCACTTTGGAGACTACCAAATAGTGGTCTCTTCCACATTCAGCACCCCTCATCACTCGCGTGTCCCACACTAACTCTCTCAATCTCTCATCATACACAATAAAATCGATCATGCTTTTACAATCGCCCCTTTGCTAAGTATATATATATATATGTATTATCTTATGTTTAAACCATGTATTCGACACAAACAATCCTTTTTCCAAGCCCCCACTCACCAAGTTTCCACCGTTATCATTCACTTGAGGGTCACCAAATGGCCCAATCACTCTCTCTCAGAGGTGCGTCCCGCCTCACACCAGCCCAGCCATTCGTGCCCAGCCAATTGGAAGTGATGATCTGACTACGTACAGGGGCCGCGTTTACTGAACGTCAATTGGAATGTCCTGTAATTGGGAGGAATTTGTTCAAGGTTCTGTCAAATTTCTCCGTCGTATTTGAGAAAGAGGAAAGTGTAGCAAAGGATCGCTCTATGGAGTCCCCTTCGACTTCTAAATAGAGCCGTGCTTTCCTTATATCTGAGAAGAAGGTCTCTTCGGGGGGCTCTCCATTCCATCTGCTCCATCTCGCTGGCTTAACACACTAAGGCCTTCTGTATAAACGTTACTGATCATGCTTACATTCTCAAAACTGCTCAATAAAACTTGCGGACTGTGACTTTAATACTGCATCTAATTTGAAGATTAATACTTCCTTATTTCGTTTCGGGACGAATCTCTGGAGGATCCGGTTGGTGTGGTATGGCTAGAGTACTGGATAACCATACGGACGGCCAGGGTTCATATCCTTGTGGAGGAGGATGTTTTTCAGAGGAAAACCGATACCGAATTGAGTGTCTTGTTGAGGGCACTTTAAGTGGAGTATTCCGTCTGTCGGATGAGGCGTTGAGCCGTGGTCCCCTTGGCGCCTTTCGTTAAGAGCAGGCTAATGCCGACGCCGGGTTTCTATCCACCCTTCCTAGTCCCTTACCTATGTCCCCTATGGCGCAAATGACCCGTAGCCGTCGGTCGCCTCCCATAAACATCCAATCCAACGAACCTCTGTGAGCAGAACATGTGCGTCCAAAGGTGTTTGGAAAAGCCAATGCCATCGGTGGTCAGATGAGGTTCTTCCCTTCAGCTAGGTCCAAACACCGATTGGCTACTGAGCTCCTCTTGCCCACTAGTAAAGGGCCACAGCACGGATTCTGACTATGTCGCCCCAGGGTCAACCCATGCCAAATGATCCGTTAAAAAAAGGTTGCATGCACATTTAAAAAAAAAGTCCCCGCCGTGAACGCGCATACCTTCATGTGTTGGGAGGTTCTCATCAACGGCGTTCATTGCGCATTCGAATGTATTTAATCTGACTTAATTGCTGTTCAAATGCAACCTTCACACCATAACGAAGATAGATGTACAAATGTTACTCACTCTTACAAGTACGAACACCACTTTGATAGCATTTCTGGAAGCATATATGATTACCTACTATGAAATATTTCAAACGTCATTTTAATAATTTCCAGCATTTCGCCAGGCACACTCTGTGACTCTTAAATGAAGGAACCACCAATGCAAGTGACAATCAGGCGAATAATGCGTGATGTCAATTTATGCAGAAGAAAGTTACTGAATGAAGTAGAATGAAGCAGCATACGTGATTTGACAATAAACTGCCACACTTACAATTTACACCCGCAAGAAAGAACAACACTTCCAATGGAAAAGTCCAAATGCCCGTCGCGCACTAATTAAGTCATCGCCTTCCTTGAACGTTTTATTACTGCAGCAAAAGCCCTTTCCTTTCATGAAACTGCTCTGCAGTAATAAGATGATTCTTGATACGGCAATTTACTGAGTTGAGTATAAGAAATACTGCAATCTTCATACTGTAATTATGCCGTGAAAAACCACAGTTACTATACAATAGTAATCAATTGTCACCTAATTCCTTTCAATTCACTTAGATTCTATTATTAAATAGGACAATAACAGGACCAACGTAATAATTGCTGTTGCCTGTCATCTCCGACGTAATTTCCGCGTATTTGTAAAACTTAAAACAATACCTGTCTCAACTCTTTGGTGAAAGAGATAAATTACAGCTAATATAAACCATCATATGTTAAAAAAGTGAAAAAAAAAATTAAGCATGTTATTCTGAAAAATATTTAAAAATCTAAAAAATAAATATCTTTACATCGTACTAAAAAAGAAAAAAATAATATTTTCTCGAGTGAATGAAAATTTAGCCAAGTACTGGAAATATAATTAAATTCAATTCAAGGGAAATTAGTCACACAAATGACATATGACCACAACGAGAAGCGTGAGGCGCTCTTTCATATTCGATATCAACATAAATTCGTTAAATAAGAAGATTTTGGTATTGAATGGAATAGAGAGCTTCAACATACTACGATTTCCAGAAAATCATTAAATGAACTAAAGGCGCAAAATATAAATGAGGTCGCGCCCCTTGCCTTTCTTTGTGGTCATATGTCATTTGTGTGGACAATTTCCCTTGAATTGAATCAAATTATTTCCAGTACTTGGCTAAATTTTCATTCGCTTGAGAAAAAAGTATTTATTACTTTTTTAGTACGATGTATAGTACGAAACCCACCGGACAAGAGTCGGTTGCTTTGCCACTCTTCTAACTCCTTTCATAAATTTGAGCAAATGAAGTGGTAACCATGAATATATATTATGGATTGTTATCTCGTCGCCAAAAACTGTTGTCTAGTATTCCGTAAACAAATAACTTTTTGGAAAGTGGTGCCGCCTAGTGATGACAGACGGAAGTTCAAATGTAAATACAGTCGATAGCTTGTAAATAAACATGTCGTACTGGTTTTATATTGAATATAAATTGGTTTTACTTACAATTAATCATAGTGCAGTGGATAAAAAATGTAGTACTGCACGCGGGACGTAATTACACACTTTTTTAATATCGTCCGGTCTACAGATATATTTAATTCCTCTCCAAATTTAATTACACAAATGCACAATTAACTTCTTAGCACTTCGTGAATATCGCTCTACGGAAATTTAATAATAATGCGAGGTGACTTCACGAATATTCCCAATGGCCATCATTGCAGTGTAGGTGAAAGGAATGCACTCACCGCCGCCTTGAACAGATTTTTATTTTTCAATCCACGTCTCCTATTTTGGGTCCTCGTAGACGCATACCCTGTTTTGCAGCCTGGTACGAAACAAGTTCTGTTCAAACAAGGTATTCTGAATTCTTTAATTAGGCAAAACAGACTTAATGCATTCCAATTATAATCGGATTATGGCAAACATCGTAATCGGCACACGATGGACGTTTCATAAACCTCTTACACATTTTCTGTAAAAGATATTTCCTCTCTAGCACTTAAAAAGTAGCTTTTAGATCACAAAAATAGCAAGATATTATTCAAAGCATCAAGTAATTCAAATCTCCTCGATTGTTATTGAATATTTACCACAGTCTCACGTTAGCAACAATCAACTACGTCTATTTACAGTAACAACAGAAAAGACTCTAATGGAAGAAGCGCCAAGGACTGGGTGAACTGAAAGTGGAAATTTAGGCAACACGTAGCTCAGGTAACAAAGCCTAACATCCGAATCCATAATATATATTCATGGTGGTAACTATGTAGGGTAAAATGAAGTGGTAACCATGGATCCATGGAAAAGCGAGTTAAACAAAAGCGTGTAAAAATGCAATCGCATGAGTAACCTTTGTAATCATTGGAATGCCACAATATACGCTGACTTGAATACCTGATGAATGAATGTATATTATGGATTCGGATGTTAGGCTTTGTTGCCTGAGCTACGTGTAATTCACGTGAATTAATTGTTAAGCTAAGATCCTATGGAATACATCACGATATAATACGCTGGATTGAAGATTTCTTAAGTAATTGCGAACTGAGGGTAGTTCTAGATGGCGTTAGTTCAGATACAGTTAAAGTCACATCTGGTGTACCCCAGGGAAGTGTTAGTGGTCCCTTATTTTTCCTTTTGTATATTAATGATATCACCAACGTTGTTACCAGCAAAATTCACCTTTTCGCGGACGACGCAGTATTGTACAGGGGTATTAACACAGTCTGATAGAATTGCGTTGAATAAAGACCTAGAAGCTATAAGCGGATGGTGCGACACTTGGCAGTTCGAATTAAATTTCAATAAGTGCGTTGTTATATATTTATGGAGGAAGAGTAGCTTAACCAACGAGACGTATACAAATAATCAAGCCGAACTAATAAATGTAGAGTCAGTGAAGTACTTAGGAGTGACCCTTACTCAGGTCTTGTCGTGTGGGAAGCATATACGAGAAACTTGCGGACAGACAAATCGCAAATCAGGATTTATCAAAATAATACCAGCAAACCAGGTGACGAGAAGGTAAAGGAGCGATGTTATTTTTCTCTCGTGAGACCTCACTTGGAGTACGCCCCTAGTATATGGGACCATTACGAAGTAGGATAGGTTTCAGATATAGATCGAATACAGCGGAGGGCAGCTAGATTTTTTAAAAATTGTTATGATAAACATAGTAGTGTTACAAAATTGTTGAGGGAATTAGGGTGGGAACCTCTATCCAATCGAAGGAAGAAATATTGGTTAAATCTTTTACGAAAGTTTGATGTAGACTATTATTTGCCAGACGTTCAAAATATTTTGCTAGAGCCAAACAATTATGGTAGGAACATGGTATGGTAGGTACGATCACAGGAATAAGATTAAGGAAATAGACTACAGAACCGATAGATTTAAGTAGTCATATTTTCCACGTACAATAAGGGACCATAATAGTTGTGATAGATCAGTTCTAGGATACAGACTAGGTTAAATAGTTTTTTTTTCAGTAGTGCTCGGTGTCTTAACATGAGTTGTAGATAATAACCTCGCATGCAATCTCCGGCATGATATACTCCTGCATGTCTTAGTACCTTGTAGTGCTATTTATTTGTCGCTTTGGTAATACTAACCAGTAGTTGTGTCTTGAGTAGTGTACTGCAGGGTAGCATGTTCCTCTACGTATCACTCTCCTGGTTTGTGGCCTGACTGCGTACCGTTGCCCTGACTGCTTTTGGCCTGCGCCTGGCATTCGGGGGAACGTGCGCGGTTCTGATTTGAACTGGGATGAGTGCTGCATGCCTGGTGTGGAATCACCCCGTGCCACACACCCTAGTGGTGGCTTACACGGTATTTCTTAGATGTAGATAAGTTGTGAGACACCATATGTACGCTCGTAGCAGTTTTCAACGAAGCGCACTGCTTTTCTTTGTATTTTATTAATTTTTTTGGTTAAATCTTTATGACCAGGGTCCTAAATGCTCGCGGCGTATTCGAGGTGTGGCCTAACCAGGGCGAAGTAGCATCTCTCTTTGACTTTTTCATCCGAGGACCTTCCTATTATACGCTTAACAAAACCTAGTTTCTTGAATGCTGCGCCACATATGTTCTGTACATGTGTAATCCCCACAATGTATCAGAAGTTAAAGAAATTCCAAGATATTTTACTGTCTCTGACGATTTTATGTTTACTCCACCCACAGTATAGGCATGGCATTTTTGTGATGACTTTCGCAGGAAGTGGACTGTGGTGCATTTGCTGATATTTAATCCTAACCCCCACTCCTGGCACCACGAATGAATGTCTAGGGTTTGATGAGTCAATCTTGATGGATAATAAACCGAAATCCTTTGGTATTTTACTCTGTGGACGAACAGCGTGCTTAAGTGCCCGGACCCCGGACTCGTGCCGGCTCCCCGGACCTTACTGGAAAAGTTTATACGGGTGAATGATGGGAGAGTCTCAAAATTACGTTTCTGTGACCTGTGAAAATTATTAATCAAATTTCATCAATAGATGGAGGCACTAGTTCACAGCAATGTATATTTCGATCATTTGAGATAACTGGTAATATAGTGAGGCACGGGTTTAATGATAGGTGTGGTTAAAGCTCTTGAAGCATTGGTTTGTTTATTATGGTAAAAGCTCATTTGCCTAAACGCTTAAAATCGTGAGACATTTATCGCATATTTAAGTTGGAATTTCATTGAATATGTTTTTGCGTCACATTATATAGATGACTGCATTTATTCGCGAGAAAAAATGAATACTTTATGCTATAATATACTAATGTGCTACAGTACTGGTGAACATGCGATGGCTGATAAATTAACTCGCCGGTAAAAGACATCGGATCGGCGCGCCGCCAACCCATTTGCAGTCGGTGTCCGCCGCCGATAGTTTTTCCATCGGCGCACAGCTCTAATTACTCACCAGACAGGCCTGTCAGTTTTTTTCTGGTGTGGTATTTCTCGGCTGCTTTTACCAAATTCGCGCGGTGTTTCTCGCCAGAGGCGCTGCTGCTGTCACAGGGCGGCGTCGTAATTCAAACCAAACACGTCGAACTGCGCTGTTTAGTGTGTGTGTTCATAGCCAAAGGCGCAGTTGATTCATGTTTTACTACACTGTTTAGTGAAAATTACCAGGATTTCAGTAATTGAAACCAAACATTTTTTCAATTCACTATTTTCCTTATTCTTTTACCAGGAATGACGAGGGCGACTGCCATTCATCCCCCTAAAACCACCCCGTGCTCAGAACTAATGGATGATGTTATCCCGCCAGGGTATTCTCTGACCTGTTTCAGAAATTCGTACGATTAGCCAGCTGTAGATTCGAAAACACAATGATGATGAGATCATTTAAGTCATTGAAGCTAGACGTTGAAACGTTGACATTTTAGGCAGGTTTTTTCACCCCAATGAGCTACGCCAAATAATAAACGATTGGCAGACTCGGCTGCGTATTTAAGAACCTAAATAGGAGCAAAAATAAACCGGTAACCATAAAAAAACCTACGGCGGTTAGGAATTTGGACAGGGTTCCGCCAATTCGCATAACAGAAATTTGATGGCGATGGAAAGCTAATATTACTCACAGGGTTGACTGAGAACGAAGGGAGAAGACAACGATATCGCTCTTTTCCACAATCGTGCTTCAATGCACAAATGCACTTAAGCGTTTCGACTAACGAAGTCATCTCCATATACAGTTGTTCACAATGTATTTTTGCCCCTTCAAGCAATGACTGATTTTAGAATGAAAGTGAGGTTGGCCAAAACAAGTTTATGCGATCAATTTTCACATGTGAACAAAAATGTATGGAAACGAAAAATTATAACAACGAATTAAAAGTTGCATAAGCTATTCAAAAATACCCTTGATATAAACAAACAATTGACATGTTTCCTCGTGCCCCCCTAAGATAGTCTCGCTCCCGAGGGAGGGAAACCCAGTGCTAAATGCATATCAACTGGGGCCTGCATCGACAGCGCACGGAGAGAATGCCTGCGGGACAGGCGGCGTATCAAACCCTAAGCTCAGCTGTCAATCAGCCGCACCGCGACGTCCTCACATCGGACGGCGCGTGTCCAAACGGATTGGATCGGACGACGCGATGTTCGCTATCGCTGAGCGGACGCGTCACATCGGGACGCCCGCATTATTCCTCGAGCACCTTCATCGGCAAATCGGTCTTCGCCGCGCTCCACGCAGCGTCAACTGCGCATGCCACACCACACGCATTCCGTCGCCGTGTTGTTAGGAAAGACACACTTAGCCCCTCACGCGATCTCAATTCGCTCTCCGCTGAAGACGCGGATGGACGCGGTGCTGCCCTTCCCGGCTTCTACACTCGAACTTTTACCAACGAGTCGTACCGCAAGATGCCATGTATATACCAGGCAGCTCGAGTATCGTTTCAGTATAACCATAGAGTAGGTACATATAGAGTGGCAAAGACATAGGGAGAATCGGATATGAGTTTTTAAAATAATACTTTGGCCGATAGATGGAACAGGTGTATCGAAGTTGCACGACAAGCCATAACAATTGAGCTTTGGCACACGGCCACTTCATTTAGTGTCGCATAACTCACATGATGTTCCTATGATGATTTCGGTACCTGGATGTTTACCAATCGACCCATAGCAACAGAAACAAATCTTATTGAATCGTCGAGATCAAATTAAACATGTATTTTAAGGTGCCTTCAATGAGCATCGTCTATAATGAATCGATATCACGTCAATATGGCGGCACCGAGAGTAGGCATTGAGTGTCACGCATGTAAAAAAAAGCCTTTCAAACTGGGAAAAAGTCTTCCCCTGTGATAACTCCTAGCATCTCTTCCACCATAAATGTACCGGACTGAAAGAAATCAACTTAAAAGCCATTGAAGATGCGTTGGGTGTTTTCTGGCGTTGTTTAACTTGTCGCGTAACGGACGATCTCAATGTAGCAAAAATGGCGGCTGACATAGAATCCCTAAAGTCAGAATTACGGGATTTGAAAATGAAAGTACATTTTCCTGGAAAGCCGACTAAAAAAGTGAGATTTTCTGAATGTGATCCTAAGTCGACAAATTCGGTTACCAGCCCAGTTCGAGAAAATGTAGTTCCTGACATTCCTGGAGCATCAACCCCCGATACCGGATTACACGACATGGCCTCAGTGATGGGTGATGACGAGGTGACATCTAAGCTGGTTGGAAGTGACGATAGTGGTGAATTTACATCTGTGACAAGAAGGCGTCAACGTCGGAATCCTCCTAAATTGGGTTCTTCTGATGAAGAATGCTCTCTATCGGGAAATCCTCGCCAAACTCACGCTCACGTGTGGAACTTCACAAGTAAAACTACTCTTGATAACATTTGGGATTACGTGAAAAAAAAGGTCCCGGATGTAACTAAAAGCAACTGTAGGATCGAGCAACTGAAGGTGACCCGGAGAGATTACGCCTCGTTTAGGGTATCGGTTGATGAGAATTTGGGGGAAACTTTAATGGACACTAGCATTTGGCCAAAAAATATATTTATTGGAGAGTATTACTTTCGGAGGGGCAGCCAGACAAAGCTGGAGGGCTAGAACAAATTCTAACTGTACTTCATGTAAATATCCAGTGTTTGCGTAATAAACTCGTGGAACTAGAAATATTGGTGAGTGAAGAAAAGTTGGATGTTATTTGTGTGAATGAACACTGGCTAAAATCCTCAGAAGTTGATGCAGTGCACCTTCCGGGTTATCGTACTGTAACTGCTTTTTGTAGAACTAATTATAAAAACGGTGGTGTGCTAATCTTCATATCTGATAGGTTAACTCTGTGCAATGTAAATCGCGCATTCCTCTCAGTAAACGAAGATAAAGTGTTTGAATCGTGTGTTGCGAGTGTAAACGCAAACGGTACATCATTTATTATTGTATCACTATACAGATCACCATTGGGTAACTTTAACATTTTTTGGAGAGATGAACGACACTACTGGAACTAATTCATGGTGTCTATCAAAACCCCAATATAATACTAACAGGAGATTTTGATTGCAATCTACTGGGCGACTCAAAAGAGAAAGAAGAGTTCTTAAATATCATAATATCTTTCAATTTGCATATAACCAGTTCTGAACCCACCAGAGTTACTTCCTCAACTAAAAGTCTTCTGTACAATATAATTACAAGTGTTGATCTTAAGGGGGGTGGAAACTGGCGTAATACATTAACACATATCAGTTCATTACCCTATGTTATTTCTAAATTCCACCTCAATCACCCTCTTCCAGTCCGGGTCTATTCGTCACGTACATTTTCTGATGGTAATATAAACACTTTTCTAAACCTGCTTGCAGATGAAAATTGGGAGGAGGTGTATGCATAGGTAGATATTAATGTTAGTTTTGGTGCCTTTTATGAGAAATTTATGTATTATTTTAGCATAGCATTTCCTATCACCACAAAGAAGGTGAGGCATAATCAGATAAGAAAACCATGGATTACAGACGAAATTCGCATGCAATCTGTTAAGCTAAAGGACCTGCATAAAACTTGTAAAGAAAATAATTCATTAGATTTGAAGCTGCAATACAGCGCAATAAAAAGATTTTATGCACACCTGATTACGCATGCTAAAAGCACTTACAATGATAGAAAATTAATGCAATCGAAATGTAAATCTAAAGAGGACTGAAAAATAATAAAAAATCACCGGGCTTGTGATAATGCTCGGCATTCTCAGTTGCCAAAGCTTGTAGGCAAGCTTGGTGGGTCTACTCATGAGGGACATAATTTAGCTACCATCTTTAATGATCACTTTAGCCAAAACTCTATGGCTCAACATAATGTAAGCTTGGAGGAGAGGGACAGTCCACCATGTGGTAATTCCTTTTTACTCCATCCTTACACAGAAACTGAGTTGAAACAAATCCTTTTAAATCTGGGGACTAAACATACAGCTGGCCCTGATGAGGTACCAAGATGCCTATTAAGACTGGCATGTGATATAATCCTTCACCCCCTCTTATATCTGATCAATTTATCTTTTAGTCAAGGTGTTTATCCATCCTCCTTGAAAGTTTCAAAAGTCATTCCACTATACAAGAATAAAGGTGATTTGAATGATCTTAGCTCATACAGACCCATAGCCATTCAAAATCAGATTGGGATAATCTTTGAGAAAGCTTTCTATGGCAGATTAACGCCTTACCTGGAGAAATGTCAACTGATTTCAAAGTACCAACATGGTTTTGTTCGTAATAAGGCAACAGCAACAGCTTGTCACCAAGCGATGGATAGAATCCTCTTATCAGTTGAGGCAAAGCTATATCTCTATAGAGATAGTAGGTTTGTTTTTTGACTTCTCAAATGCTTTCACGACTGTCAACCATAAAATCCTATGCAGTAAGCTAAATAGTTTCGGTATTAGGGGCATACCTAAAAATTGGTTATGTTCTTATCTGGACCATAGGACACAATATGTCAGTGTCAACAAGGATAATATTACATCGAACTCTACTTGCAGAATTGTGAAAAGTGGTGTCCCACAGGGTTCTGTGTTGGGACCTACTTTATTTTTATTATTTATTAATAACCTGCCTGAACTCGCCTCCAGTATACAGAACGTTTATCCAGTCTATGCTGATGATACTAATTTCATTCTGTCAGCTTCTAAGCAGGATGCAGTGATACAGGCAGGAGAGCAGGTAATAACCAATCTGACTAAATGGTGTGTAAATAATTGCCTAAATCTGAATGTAAGTAAATCTCAATTATTATGTTTCTCTAATATTAATAAACCGAAGAGGGAATATAGCTTTATGGTGAACAATGTGGCACTAAAAGAGGTGGACATAGTTAAATTGCTCGGCCTGCATATTGAGAACCCTCTGTCTTGGGAAACACACATAGGCAAGTTAGCTAATAAATTAAGTTCTCTATGTTATCTTGTTAGAGTTATAAGGTCTACTGTATCAATCAGTGTCGTATTGGCCATGTATTATGGCGAGTTTTATTCCAGGATAAGGCCTGATATTATATTTTTGGGGTCCTCCAGTCATGCCACTAAAATATTCATAATCCAGAAAAGGATTGTTCGGCTAATCGCTAAAGAGTGATATCGGGCTCATTGTCGCCCAATATTTAAGAAATTGGGAATTCTTCCCCTTACATGCTTGTATATTTTATCAGTAGTCACCTGGGTCAAGTGTGATTATTTTGATACTGTAAAGAACTCAGATTTGCATAGTTACGATACCAGAGGTAATAGGAATTTCCACGTCCCATATGTTAGGACTAAAGGAGCTTCAATGGCACCCAAGACCATGGGGTTGAGAATTTTCAACAAGCTGCCTGATGACCTTAAAGTAATTGATTCAAAATCTGTATTTGTGAAGAGAGTAAAGGATTTCCTGCGTGAAAAGCTTTTTTATTCTGTGAATGAATTTTTTAATACTACTTGACTTGTGACATTCTTTGAATTCTTGCCTTGTAACTCTGTTGTACTATATGATTGTATATTTTGACGTGCCTTATATCATGCAATTTTATTGTAAAGGATCATAGAGGCAAATAAATATTATTATTATTATTATGATAAGACACGCGATTACCAAACACGGAGTCAACTGTTTACCGATGTATCATAGGAACGACAAAACAATTGATACTCGCTTAAAAGCACACAGCAGCCATGGTAAATCCACTCTTCTGTATGTTGATGCAAAATCACCGAGTAGCAAGGCCATAGATACTTACAGTATCTATGGCCTTGCCGAGTAGATACCACTAGCGCCTCCAAGTGGCCATCTCCGTAAGCCAAAATTCTTCCTCACCTACGGTGGTGGCATCTGAGAAATTCTTTCAAAGCTCTCGAAAATAAATGTCCAGTTTTTAGCATTGCTTTGCCACGCTATCTATATACTTACTCTGTGGTAGAAATTAAGGGGCGTCGGTAAACAAACGTTCAACCATACCAAGGGCGGGATTACGACCGACATCATCTTTAGATCATTTCGGTGGTCGAAACAGATGAGGAGAACAGAAGCAATCTTTTCCTCTCTCGCTGCAATCTCCCATTTTCACTTTCATCGAGTCGTCGTCAACAACGCTGAAGCTCTTAATTTTTCATCCCGGAGCGTCATCCCGTGCTCATCCGACGCAAAAGATTTTTTTTTAAATCGACCGTAGCTGGGGCGCAGCCGTGTTTTTCCAGTGAATACATTCGCGTCAAACAAGTAAGAGTGGGATTACGGTCCACGTTTCCCGACGTGACGGGAACGGACGGTGGCGTACAGTTTTCTGTCGTCGTCTCGATAAGGAGTACATTGCGACTCATTTACGACAGATGGGAGCATCAGCACCAATGCATTACCGTTTTTGCTGACGGTGTTCCTAACGGCTGTGAAGTGACTTCACTTTCATATTTTACAATCAGACAATCAATAATTCGGTAACCATACAGACAAGTATTACTTCATGATAGTTAATTATCATTTAATGTAAAGTTAAGAAGTTAAACGGGCAATCTGGAAACAGAAGTTAGGAAGTATCGAGATAATAATTTCCTCCGATTGGGGGCCGGTAATTTGGAGTGATGGAAAAGTTTGACTTTGACCGGGTGCGTTCACTGTCCATCGAAGGCGACGTCAATTTCCGGCTCTCGTAATAGGTTCCCCTGCATTTCAATCACCATGGTCCGCGAGCGCCACCGTCCGTCACCATCACGTCAGGAAACGTCGATCGTAATCCCACCCTAAGAGAACATCACTTACGGTCCACTACACATCACGTGACAAGACGAGGGACTCCCGGAACGAGCAGATCTCTCTCAGCGTAGAGACAGGTCGCGCCACGGCAAATCGTGGAAGAACGCAGAGTTCACATGGCAGTGAAATGCGCAATGGACATCAAAGCGCCACGCGCAACGAACGAGAAAAGGTATCGTGTGCACGCCGACTCCTGGAATATCGTGCACCCAATTCTTGATTTCGGTTACATCAGCAGGAATATTTTAAACTTCTACTCAACGAGTAACAAATCAGTTAACCTGCAAAGGCTATTGCGTGTCGCACATTGGAACGCACTTCAGTAACCGAGACAATGACGTCGGGATCACGATAAAAGTTTCCTGACATGACGGAAACGGACGGAGGGGTACGTGAATTTTGTACATTTTTATTGTGTGGAGCCAATTAAGACGGTCGGTCGTCGACGGAAGACAGGCGAACTTCGTCACGCCACGTTAATGATAGCCAATCAGAGGACAGCTTTTCTTTAGCTTCCACAAATTTCCATTTTCAGCTTGTCCATCTCATTTTTAAACTACATAATGAAACGTAAGCAACCCTCATGGAGAGGTATTACTCGCTATTTTTTTCGGATCATTTATATATTGATTTCAAAAAATAAAGAGTAACTTCCCAACCGTTTAGTGCCCCGTTTACATATACGGTCAATAATTGGCGCAGCTACTTCACCGTAAATCGCCATTACACTCCTCCTTGGCGGGAATACGAGGGAAATCTGAATGTTTCCGTCCGTTTCCGTCACGTCGGTAAACGTTGATCGTAATCTCACCTTGGGAAAATCGATAAAAAATTAAAACGCGAAAACATAATGGTTGGAAGGCGACACGAATATCAGGAATATTAGTCAGTAATGGGCATTGCCCTGCCCCGTGCTCCGCGACCGTGGAACTTGGGGAATGTGGTCGCGGAAGCCTGAGCGACGTCATTCACGTACGTGCATCTGTGACTGCAAACGGGGAGATGCGAACACAGCACTTCGTCCGGATACAACCCTCGACTCTCTCACGATCTTTCCTTCGCGAGCCCCCTTTCATTTGTTTCAGTTCTTCTCGCCACTCTTCTTCCCGTCGCACGGCGACATCGCCATTGGATAGAGGCATTGCCCAGAGGCAATTTTAAAGGGGACCTTTCCTTCGCGAGGCGACGTGCCCTTTAAGGGAATCGCCGCCATTTGCGCCTCGATTGAGCCTCTCGCGGAAAGCGGGGAGGTTGGATATCACGCGACGGACGAGGGCAGGAGAGAGGATGAGCCAATCCACACCCCCCCGGGCCATTCACTGGCGTTGGGGATGTTAAGTGGATGGAAAACACAATAATGTGACGGGAACAAATGACGGGAGCTTTCCATTGAAGTTGTTGAAGTTAGTCCATCCAGCGCAATGCAGCGCAATGCGGGAACGACAATAAATCTAACAATGTGCGCGGGCGAAATGTTTTGTAAGCTGTCGGTTGGTAGCATTGTGTGGGTGAACAATAATCACGGTCGAATTTTTCGTACATAATTATCGGATTCGTTCAGCACAGGTACTAAAAAACGTAACCCAGTCACCATGTTGTGATGAAAAACTTAATTCATGTATAACGCCTTTTCGGAAAATTAACACATATGCAACCACCGTGGATGCAATTATCGACGTTCTTTTGTTGTTTACTGCACATCGACTTTTGAAGTGCGCCGTCAGGTGCTCAGGGTATGTCAAACGAAGGTAAGGCAAGTGCGCTGATGTATTGCACGCGAAATTATTGGCGCAACTTCATGCGAATGGAAAACTTCCATCGTCGCGGTCTGGAGCCATCTTCGCGATTCTAGACACCCTTCGCGGTTAAATGGTTTCCCGTCCGCTGGGCTCATTAAATTCACGGGCGATGTTATAGAGACCTGAATTGGATGACAATGGAGACGGAATTGGAGACTGCAATTGGAGAGGGAGGAAAGCCTGGAGTAAGTGGCCAGAATTCCAAAAGTGAAGGTTTGAATGTCCGGAGAAATGATAGGGTGAGGACACGGAATCTCGCGAACGCCGACATAGGTTAGGATAAAAATTCGCGAATAGCAAAAGCCCCAAACGTTCGTAGGGCGGTGGAGAAACGCAGCGTGTGGAGGGGGAAGAACAATTCAATTAAATTACGAGGATTACTGGGAGAGAAGTAAATTTGGCGCCCTTTGGACGGAGACCAATATACGATAATTTACAGTGAGATTACGGTAAAAAACTTTGAATGGCTAAAAGGTTATCCAACATGAGCCTGAGACAGGGAACATTGAGCAGACAATTGTGGCCCAAGATTATTAATTCGCGATTCACAAAGTGCACGACCGGAAAGAATATAATGTGGGCTGTGAAGATACACTTAGCCTTCACACTTCTAAGAGAATACTGAGATGAAAATTCTATGACTCGTTCAATGAGTCGATGATGATGTCCAGAGGACTTTACAGTGTAATTAAAAAGGTCTGCAGTTCGGTCTAGTGTCTGGAAGTTCTTGAAGTCTCGTCGAGAATACTCCAAAACTTTGCATTACTCCCAAGAAGAATACGCCATGGGACAATTGACCTTTTCGCTTCGGCAGCTGCCGTCTATTGACGAAATTTCAGAGCTCTAAGTCATCGAAAAGTTGGTTAATTTGGTTACAAAATATGACGCAGAAAAACAGCTGATACTCAACAAAACTTTTCAGTAAACGAGAAGTTAATTGACTATCGCTATAATTTTAATTCGTCACTCTTTTGTCACCAAAACTGGGTATATGGACATAATTTCAGAGGTTTACATCATAGGGAAGTAGGTTGAATTTCAACTACAAGACTTGACCAAGATAAACAGGTGAAACTCAATAAAACATTTCAATAGTAATTAAAAAGTAAAAATAATTCTCTGGGACTGACTTGAAACTTCCTATAGAAACGTACATAGCGACTGGTAAGTAGGTTCATTAAATCCTCCAATGATCGCGTAGATAATTCTTAACTAAATGTTAATTACCTAATACCCATTGAACTTGGTAACAAGGGAAGCGTAAAGAGAGATGACTTGTCTCACTGACGTTTTCGAAATTTAAAATAAATTAGGAAGAGAAATAATTGCAGCATTGCATGTTCTGTACCATTTCATTAAATTAGTCGAAACTCGCAGCGAACTTGGGGACATCTGCATAAAATGTGGAAAATCTCTTTGGTCGGGGAGCGGTCGTTTGGTTTTTGAGGCCGTCGAATTCGATCGCGGCTCCTGAAGTTCCCGAGTGTGCATACATACATACATGGCTTCTCGATCGAGATAGGCTCGAGTCATATCTCGCTCGGATCTCAGGTCGGAGGGTCGAGCGGACTTCTCTAACGCTTTAGCTCGTCTCTAGCGGGCTATTGACAGAGCAATCAATTTTACTTCAGTCCCTGAGATTATTGGATACATCTACATCTACGTCATACCCTGCAAGCCACTCAAAGGGTGTGTGGCAGGGGGCGCTTCCACACCAGTCATGCATGAATTATACGGCAGAACATCGAAACTACATCGAAACCAGCGTACCACACATGCAACGCGCTTATTAAAAATCTACTAACCAAAGAAACATTCTATCGTCAATCGTTCCAACATGCAAGGGGTACAAGGGCTACAACTACAGATTAAAAATATCATGCATAAATAAGAGCATCAATATTTACATCATGCATTAATAAGAACGTTGAGAATATAAATAAAAAGATCTACAGACTAGCTAATCTCACTATTCGCACTATTCATGACGACGATCACAGCTGTTATGGTCCCGAATGGTACGCGGAAAAACTGACTTTTTATTCCTATCGGTTCTACAATCTATCTCTCTAATTTTATTGGCTCGATCTAATCTGCCGTAGTACGAGGGGGTTAGTAGTATGTTTTTTACGTCATCAGAGAAGTGTTTTCCCTGAAATTAAGTTAACAGGTTAAGGCTATAATTTAATCTACGCTATGATAGCGATTCCCATCCCAATTCTTCTAACAATCCAGACACACTAGTAAACTTATCGTAGCATCGTTTTACAAACCTAGCTCCTCTTCGCTGCACGCGATCTAATTCCGATATCAACCCAATATTTCCCTTGTAGGATATTTCTCTTGTAAGAGCTTGTTTGGCATAATTACGACTATTCTCTTCCTGCATATTTGTAAATCACCAGCAAATGAAGCCAGAAATCATTCGTGAAATTTTGTGTTCACGTCCCAGAAAAGATCGCAAAGTGATCGAGAAACCCTCGTAAGGAGAGCCTTAGCATTCAATCTGGAGAACATCCAGCTAATGACCTCCGGAGCCCCATTAAGGGGAATCCACCGCCACTGTGTGAGTCAAAACATACACGAAATTCCAACTTTTTCCAGATGGTTTCAATAATCCTGCTACCACTGATTGAATGCGTTAGCCATTCAAAGGTAATATTGAGACACGAAAAATACCAATTACTTCTCGAATATATTTTTAATTACCACTTTCCTTAGAGGCTGCATAGACACCGGCAGCAGCACCATTCCTATGTTATCATCACATTTTGACTTCAATTTTCGCAGTAAACAGCAAATAATGCAAAACATAATTCGGTACGATGCTTCTATTTCATTTGTGATTAATGTAACGGGATGTTTTGGTTCATAAGAACAGTATTCCATGAAAAGGACATTTATATATCGGAGAGAAACATAAGTGTCATTCCTCTCGCGTTTCTCCCCTTCGCACGACACGCCATACATGCCATTTCAAGTTCAATTTGCCAGAAAAGTAGCGCGAGAAAGAAGCATTTTGTGGCTAATGTCAGTTAGAGGTGGTATTTTTCCATAAATATGTACAGAATATGAATTTAAGTCTTTCCTTCCGTGGAACCACCGTATCAGTCCGTGCCGAGCTCTTCATTGTTGGATGGCCGCGGAGTTCAGTGACGAACATCGGGGTGTATCAGTAGGAGATAACAATTGGTCCCGTGAAGTTGGCAAGCTTTCCCGGCATCATACTAATTGAAAAGATGTGCTAGCTTATACATACCATCATAAATCTCCAGCGCGTCGGAATAAAAAGAAACAACCGCACTCATGATTTTTCGCGAATGGAAAGCAATCATGTTAGTGAAGAGCTGTAATGGTTTAAATTTAAACTTTAAAAGAAAATTCGCTACGCGAAAGGTCCTTAGGAATGGATTGATTTTCTAAAGCGGGGCCCCCGCTGCATTTCACATAATAACTAAGATTCCTGATTTTCAGCCTTGTCATACTAAGGCGAAATCTACCATAAGTGTATTGAGACACAAATAGAAAACTTCGCCAAATGGCCACAAACGCAATAATAGAGAGAACTTACAGGGGGGTAAAAAGACGAGAGTAAAAAGAAAGTCTTACTTGAAACATTTCGGGTCTCAGTCGTAGAGAGACTGTTTGAGAGGTTTATAGAGAAGGTGCATAGAGGAGGACACTCGTCGCATCAGATGAATGCCGTGTTCCGGGTCGCTTTGCGGCACACAAAGCAGAGACTCATTGTTTAATTACTATTCCAGTAACTTGATGAACACTTAGAAATACTCAGCAATAACTTTTTCGACTTAAACACACTTTTCATCCACTTATAGAATACGAACACTCGTCCATTCGGCTTTCACATAATAGCTCCTGTGCTTACGCATTTGATGAATCTTACTTTCACTAAAGGCGAGTTCCCTTCTGTGTTAAAAAAAGGCTGTAGTAATACCAGTGCTTAAAAAAGGCAATCATTTGAATAAAGGAAACTACAGGAAAATTTTTCTATTATCAATTTTTTCAAAAGTTTTGGAAAAACTGGTGAAATTCCGCCTTTTGAAGTTTCTTGATAAACAAAATTTTTTTGGTAAAAACCAGCCCAGCTTTCGCTCTGATGATTGGGAGCAGAGGATGCACTTGTGAACTGCATGTTTTATGTCTTTGCAGAAATTAACTCAAATAATCGTGTTGTTAGCGTATTTATTGATATAAAGAAGGCCTTTGACACACTGGACCATAAAATATTATTACAGAAACTGGAACATGAAGGTATACGAGGAGTAATTTTGAGTTGGTTCAAAAGCTATCTGTCCATGCGACAACAATGTGTACGAGTTAGTGATAAATTCAGTGGTTATAAGTTTATTAACACAGGTGTGCCACAAGGATCCGTGTCAGGTCCAATTTTGTTTCTAGTATATATAAACGATTTATGTAACCACACATTTAGAGGACATGTAACTGCTTTTGCAGATGATATTGCCTTAAATTATGCATCGGCCAACTGGGATTTGGTTGAAAATAGCATAAACGAAGACTTGAAGTTTCTAAGATATTGGTTTGAATTTAATGGTCTCCAGCTGAGTGAAAAAACGAAGTTTTTATGTCATGATCTTTGTAAACTAAGCTCTTATGATTGGAACTTAGTATACCACCAAGTAGATTGCTCTAAATTATCTTGTAACTGCCCAGTAATTGAACAAGTTAGTGAAATAAAGTATCTTAGAGTCACCATAGATCAACAGTTAAAATGGGATTGCGATATTCTACATGTTTCTGGTGCACTAATGTACTGTTTGTCAAAATTCTATTTTATACGAAATAAGTGTCCACCTCATTTTCGTAAAACCCTTTCTTTTGCTCTGGTTTCAGTCTAAATTGAATTATGGATTAGTTTGCTGGGGGCGGCGGGGGGGGGGGGGGGAGCTTATCAAAATATACTTAAACCAATTATAGTACAGCAAAAAAGAATAATAAGAATCGTTGCAGGTAAATCTCAATACGGTCACTCGTTCCCCTTGTTTCATTAAAATTGTAACCGTTAACAGATTTATATATTTATAAAGTCCTTAGGGCGGGGGTGGCGAACCTATGGCACGCGGAACAATTATTTCGGCACGCGGAGCTGGGAGGGCGCTGAGGAGGGATACCTCTATTATCTCACTCGATGGGTTGGCACGCGAGTCGAGCGAGTATACTCACTCTTATTTCATAAACTTCGGCACTCGATCGCCAAAAGGTTCGCCACCCCTGCATTAGGGTATTATATTTGAGGAGTGGAAATAAACCTTTGCAAAGAACGCAACGTAATCTTAAAAATAAATTCTATGTACCTTTAATTAAATAAAACAAAACTCTCTTCGAAAGATAATCTTTGTGTATGGGACCTAAAGTGTACAATTTGATACGAGTGAATATAAAGCTCAATATTAAAACAAAATTCCTTATAATGGCAGTGGAATGGCTAATTACTCAGCCCAGTGTAGATTATTAATTTAATATTATTTTGTGAAATTTCTTGTATTTATCCTGTTTGGCTCATGGTAAAACTATATTGTATCTATTATTTGTTTTTTGGAATTTACAAATTATCAATTGTTGTTGTCCTTATGAAAATATGCAGCTATGCATTGCTGTGAAGGCAGCCTCAACTCAGTTCTTTCTTAGAGGCTACCTTAAGCTTCCTAAAATGTATATATGAAATCTTTGTTTTTTTGTGTGAATGTTGCTTTGTGAAATAATAAGACTTATTATTATGTATATTCGCCGTTTCAAATAATTGCCTGGAAGTATATATTCGGAAGCGAGTGGAGGTTAAAAGTTGCACTTATGAGGTGCATAATTGGCACCTGTTTTCCAACGGAGAATGATGCACGGCGACGGATGAAATTAGCGCAAAATCTTTCGCCCCTGAATGGAGCATTCGTAGGAGGACGAGGAGCACTTAAACTGAGACAGACTGACAACACTGAGTTAAGACATCGTTCACCGCAAATAATTGAAACCCGTAGTTGCCAACTCACTAAAGCCGTAGACCAAACTTAACTCAACAATTACCCCTTCTACTGACGTAGGTACTTATCCTAAATCCTGCATGCATTCTCTCGCGGTGATTTGTCCTGTTCATTTCGGCGTTTCTTACATCGAATTTTATCATATTCAGAGAACGACTGGTTAAAAAAAATGAGAACAGGAATTTTTAAAATCCAAGGGGTCCTTAATCACGAATGACCGGAAAACAACTAAATATGGAGCTATATAATAACTTTAGGTGCGATGCGGCACATCTTCTCCAATGGAAATATTTTACATGTGTTATTTCCTAACCCAATGGCACCAATCAGGGTATGTTTCAAAAGAAATTTGGGTTTCCGAAAAATAAGGACCACTCCAGTATGTCACGCCACGGCGCCGCAAGTTGTGACTCGGCGGCGTCGGCGGCGCGGCACCCGTTTCTACCCAACACCACGGCTGCGATACGCACAGCGGTGGGGGATACGGGCTGCTCTAGCCTGTGAGTGGTAG
This sequence comes from Ceriagrion tenellum, assembly GCA_963169105.1. NCBI lineage: Eukaryota > Metazoa > Arthropoda > Insecta > Odonata > Coenagrionidae > Ceriagrion > Ceriagrion tenellum. Next base: position 6,812,725 of record OY720639.1, on the reverse strand, counting down.
CCCATATCGGCACCATTAATGCCTCCAGGCGTTGAGCTGAAGAGATTTTAAATTATTTCGGGGATTTTAACTCGGAGGTGGAACGCGTCCGGACGACATCTGGTATCGACTTGCAGCTCTCCATTTTCTGCATTGTTCCGCGGACCGACGGTGGTCACCATGTTTGGAGCAGGATTGACTGCCTGAACAGGAGGCTGTGGAAATTCTGTGAAAGCAGTGGGTCCGAATTCGTAGATCTTCGGCCGGAGCTCCTCTTAACCACTGGGAGTGCATTACTCCACCCAGGAGTCAGGACGGGTGGCTCGTAGGATTTTCGAGCATTGCAGGTATATTTTAGGCTGGAGGTAGCTGGTCATTCAGTGGGATTCGAAAGCATAGACCCGATTAAAGCCCCCAAGTAAATTCGTGTAGCGTAGACCTTCATTACCGAAAAAACTTAAGAGAAGTACAAATAAATAAATGTTACTTCCATAGCGAAAATAATTCCAACGCGCGCTTTCCAGAAAACTGCGAAATTTCAAAGAAAAACTCGCTTCTCAGTGGCATTCAGAGAACATCAAAAAGATTACGAACAGAATCACAGAGAACAGCAAACCAACATGCATCAAGCTAAATGCGATATAAATTTTGTAATAGTAAATTTCCGTAGCGTAAAGAACAAACGTGGCGAAGTTGAGCATATATTTGAAATCGCAGATATAGTAATTGGAACAGAGAGCTTGCAGAGGATATTAACGATAGCAAAGTTTTTTCCGACAGGATATAAAATCTATAGACGCGATCGATCAGATGGGACTGGCGGCGGAAGATGCTTAGTTATTCAATCATATCTGAATAGTACCGCACACACATTAGACGACAATGGAATATCACTTTTTGTTGTAGCATTAACGCACAATTTTCACTTTCCTGAGCATTTTCCGGCTATTTGGTTGGTAAATCTCTCTCTCTATCAAATAATACCACTGCTTGATCTCCTAGAGGAGTAGCGTCTAAATATTGGCCACCTAAGTAAATTCTACGACTAAAATATAATGGACACTGTTTTCTGGGACCTTTAAAAATTCCTTGACAAAATTACGAACGACACCTATCTAGTGATAAAGGAAGAGCATGAATATCTACATGCAATACGAACAAAGTAAAACAACAACAAATATTTCTTCGATTAGTACACAGTAAGAGTTCTCCCAGGTTAATGCTATTTGTTGCAAAAAGAGGAGCATTGAGGCAATAAAAATATGAATTCAAAAGTAATTTCGATAAACACTTGACTCGTATTCCAAACGAAGATAATCCATTGCCTCACCAACCACCACCGTGACGTTGTGTGTCAACTCGCAAACAACTTTGTGGTGACGTTGTAGAACCAACTCTAGCCACGACAAGAGTATTTTTTATTTTTACTAGAAAATTACTTAAGTAGATTCTGATAATCAATCATTTTCTGTCATTCACATTGGCATCCATTTCGCATCTCCCTGTGAAGAAGACTGAGAATATGATTCTCGCGAAGGCGCTTTAATCAGCTTAAAATCCGCGAACAATTTTGAATAAAGTGATTAGACCTCTATCATTCAGCACATTTTGAATGGTTTACGCCAATCAAGTTTTTTTCCATTCATGAACTGCTTGATATGGCTCTCGATCACCATTGAGTCATGTGATAGTGCACTCCAATCACTTCACCACACCTCACTCCAATGATGGAGAACAGCTGAATTTGGTTCATACCAATGAATCTTTCAAAATGAGCGGGTCACTCATCAACGAAAGAACTCTGACCTCCATCCAATTTAGTTAGCTTCACTTCTAGAAATTATGAATGGGTAGCTTTTAACAATGAAGCATCTCTTCTTGCGCAGGTCTTGAACGAGTGGAGAAATCCGAACGCCACTTGAGTATTAACTATAGGCATGAACAAATCCTTGATATCTGACTTAATAAAGAGCATACCAATAGTCTTAGCACGAATTCAGACTGTTAAGAATTGTTTATGCTTGATTATGCCTAGTTGGTGATATAATGGATATTTTTTCTTAGTGTTTTTTTTCATACTTGACATTTGTTAAATGAATTCTTACTATGACCAGCTGGACGCCGAGCTGTCTGAATTAAAATATGATGATGCAAGTTGGAAGAATGTGCTGACTTTACTCGATAGTGATGCGAGTATAATTTTTTATATTTCTAAAATGATATTATCAGGCCTCTTTTCAATCTCATTTTCGCTCCTGACGGGATTAGGGCTGTATTATGCTAGACCGAAACCGATACATGAATATATGTATATCTCTAGTGGTTTTATTCATTAATGGCGAAATTTTTTGTCCAATAGGCGCAATAATCATTTTACATTATGCATTTGATGGAATCTCAAAATTTGCTCAAAAGGCAGATTGACTTTCATCCACGTGACATAAATTATAGGTGCCATCCCTGGCGAAAATGAAGGAGGCAGAGAACGCTGGAGTGCGTTTACAGGTGTTCTTTCAACGTTCCTGTACGTTCTTTGGCGTTTTAATAGCGTTTGTCGGTGTTCATCCACGTTCATCAGTGTTTCCCTCACTGTTCTCTTGCGTTCATAAACGCTGTTCCGACGACCTAGGTCAGAAACGCTCAGAGAACACAGAAGAACGCCTTCTGAGAGTGTTTGCCTTTCTGTTCTGGAACACTCAAGAACGCTATCTGACTGGGCTGTTTTGGAACGCAGATGAACACCCGAGAAAATGCCTACCGAGAGTGTTTGCATTTCTGTTCTGGAACACTCAAGAACGCTGTCCGACTGAGCTGTTATGGAACGCAGATGAACGCTGCCGAGAATGTTTTGAAACATGTTGGAACGCTCCTAAAGCCATGACGCAGAATGATTACCATTTTGATTGCAAATCCATTGTGGGAATAACTACAACTCCACTAACAAATCCATTGTGAGAATAAGCTTCTGAGAAATAACAAAGCGCACCCGATCCTCAAACATCAATATCTTAGAGACATCTAATGGATATCTTTTAGCGGTTCATCTTCATCTGTGCATTTACTGAAAACACAGCAGTTTTCTTTCCTGTAGTCTTCAAGGGAATAAAGGTATACCTTTGTGCCAACCCACACAGCACAAAAATCCGTCGCTTGCGAGCCGTGTATACCGCGTGTCTAGTTTCCCAAATGCATATTCAATATCAATAATAAATTAATAATAGCATCCATAGTGTGGCCCAACGCGGCATGAAAATTGGTGCAATCTTATTTCTCTCTCAATTTTACTTCGAAATAATGTAAATTAGAACGCCAATAACAATGTGTTATAAAGAAAAGCCGTATAAACGTCCCTGACGTCAGATATGAAGCTTAAAAATCATCAGCCTTAGGTAATAAACGTAAGCTATGTTGGAATCGCGTACTTAGAGCAGAGAGCCATAGCTAACGAAGCGACTACATTCTTTATAAAGCATAAAATGCACGTAATCATTCAAGGTGCGAAATAGCGTGGTGATAGAGTATAGGATTATCGAGTGAAAGGTACCTAGTACAACGTGGTAGGGTCGATTCCCCAAGGCAGTGAGAATTTATTTGTCGACAACGCTCACCGTTATACGAAGGAATTAAATAATAACTTCAAAGGTCTTTAAGGTCCCTATATTTTTTTATAAAAATAATTTTATTATGACGAATTCCCAAATCCCAAGATGAAAGCCTAACGTTCAGAACGATGCAAAACATACACTAGCATGTTACATTATGTTGATGAACGCTCTCAACACCCTAGACAGGATGTTCTGAAATGCATGTAAACGCTCTGAAACGCTGAAGATTGTGACTCACGAGCGTTCTCGAACACTCGAGAACGTTGCTAAACGCTCTGTAGTGTGTTTGAGAACACTCCAAGGCGTTCCCATTTACGCTCGAGAACACACTGGGATGGTGTCCTTAGCGCGTTCTTCGCAATTCATGAACACGTCCGTGGTGTGTTCCTAAATGCTCAGCAAACGCTCACATTTTCGCCAGGGATACTGTTCATTATTTGATCCTGTAGAAGACTTGATTGGCCGCACATCACAGCCGATGTGGGTCCTTCCACTTTATTCTCTTCTATCAAGTGAAAAGCAAGCCAAGGTCTTTAAACCACCGCCAGAAGGATGCCGTTTAGTAGTTGTAGAATAAACTGGTTAACGTGTGGATCAGGCTGTTATTTCAGGGTATGGGCCCAGTTATCGTGGTGTCCCTATTATCTGTGGCGTATCCGAAATGGAGGCAGGCGATTCAGTAAAAATACCTTTGTTCGATGGCACGAATTACGATTCGTGGAAGTTTCGGGTCGAGATTCTTCTAGATTATTATGCCTTACGCGAATGTGTCGATAGTCCGCTCGTATTAGAAATTGTTCCTGCTGAAGAAAAAGAGTCAACGAAGGAAGAAATTGAGAAGACAAACGTTGCAAAAGTTCGACGAGACAAGCAAGCAACTTGTATCATAGTGCGAAGTATTGCGGACAGTCATCTGGAATATGCTCGAGGACAATCAAATGCATATGAAATCTGGAAAAACCTAGAGGACACATTTCAGCGTGGAAGTGTTTCATTAAGAATAAGGTTGCATCGAGAACTGTCATCCATGATGAGGTATGATCCAATCCATGACACCATTGAGACGCACTTTGCCCATTTTGATAAAAAGGTACGTGAGTGGAAGAATGCCGGCGCCTCTCCTGATGACATTGATGTCATCGGATATTTGCTGCAGACCATGCCATCATCTTTCAATATGGTGATTATTGCAATTGAGACGCTGCGTAGTGATCAACTTACTCTTGCATTAGTTAAGAGTAGACTTGCAGATGAAGCTACCAAGCAAGTAGATATTGCTGAAGCGGTAGGTGTGAATAGTGATCAATCCGCCTTCCTAAGCACGAGAGGAAGAGGCAGCAGCAGAGGAAGGTTTTCTGATGCTGCCTCTTTACTGTTACTTCAGATCCAGTAGATCAGTTCAAAAGAACAGATCCAAAAGATCATGCATTGCATTCTAAATGTTAGGAAGTTTTGGTTATCAGAATAACATGTTAAGATCATACATATATTCCTAAAATGAAGCTTAATGGAAACTTTCATCCACTTCAACTGCTTCAGGTCTTATGTGATCACCCATAGTATGCAAATTAAAGTTTTTATATCATAATTGTAACGTAAAATAGTATTTGATGATCATGACACTGCAGTGTCTCCAATTCCTTATATAATCTATGTATGTATTCTTTATCAACTAGTCATTTTAATAGATGACTGACCTTCGAAATAGAAAGTGATTGGGAATAATTGCACCAAGTAAAGGTGATCTGTTAAATAGTCAATGACGTAAAAATATGAAAACTGCCTTCTACCACAAATAAATAGATTAGGTATACGTAATCCATAGATGTGCTGAAATGACACTTGCGGCAGTTTTCTATCCACTGAAACGTCTATATGAAATACGGCATGGCTGAGAAAATACATATGTATACTTACTCTAGAATGTTTGCAGTGCACACTCCTCTTACAAGTGTATATCTGAGTAAAATCTTCTCGGGTTTGGCACCGGGTAAGGTCTCTTTTGCATCCCTATTTCTGTGATAAGAAAAATCTACATTAGGGTGGGCCGAAAAAAGGTTTTTTTTCCGGGTCAAATTTGCCCTATGCGGGAAAGTTGTGTACTGATATCAGGATATCGCATGCAAAATTTTTTCGAAATCGGATAATATTAACCACTGCCGCCCGAGCTAAAGTTTAAAATTTTGCGAAAATTCAGGCAGAAATGGGAAACTAACTGTTATGGAGAATAATCTGTGACATATACTGGAATATTGGTAAGTGTCAACGATAGATACACGTTTCCAAATTACAACACTGAAATTTTAAGTTTTTGTTTGGTTTATTTGACGAAATCTATGGCTTATACGATGCCTAAGAATAAACTACAAATGTAGAGTATAGGCAATCCCCACTACACACAAAAATTTACCGACTCTGAGCATCACGTCAAATAGATTACTTTTGGGAGCCGTATTTGGGATAAATTAATATTTTTTTCGAATGCATTTCCTTTAGTTATTTCTCACTCTTCACTTAGATATAGATAATACTTTAAAACAGACGGAAAAGTTAAACTTTTTAAAACTAACCTCCATTATGATGAAGAATTTTCTGCATGTTGAGCTATGACCACAAAAAAATCAGTTAATCAAGGTAGGATAAAGGCACAGCCTGATCACCAAATATTTATTTTAGTAGCTGTTGGCTAGTTTCGTGGAGAAACTAACCAGAACTCACCACGAGGAGGTGGCTACTATCGAGTTCCACCCGTGCCCCCTCAACCACGCTTCCATGGGGCACGTTTGTAGGTATTACTCGTATTTATTATACCTTATACTGTGCTTTATTTTAAAATTTTGGTTGAATTTTGCGGTCTTTGATGCATGATAATGCCCATCCATGCCTTCTTTCTGAACTGCACACGGATTTGGACGCCACCGTAATCATTTGTACCATCCTTTCAACTGCTTGTGTGTGACATGGAAATGGGGGTGCTTTAGACAAAGCCTCTTCCCTTCAGACGGCCAGTGGTAGAGCTATGGAAAGTATGAATGAGATGGGGATCCCAAATCTTTGCTTGTGATATCAGCTATTAAAAGTGGTTGAGTTACTTCAATTGTTTCCCAGTCAACTAAGTCGACGTAATCTTGTATATCAAAATTCAAAGTTGGAAGTTCGAGCATGGAAGAAATGGTTCGAGTTTCCCCAATTCCTTGATTTTAATATTTTTTCGACGGCCATTGCACGGATGGTTCTTCGCTCATCGGCTAGCATTGCAAGGAGAATATTCTCTGGGTGATCAAAAAAAGCGTTTCCTTGAATGATTGAGTAAAGGCGTAATTTGATGTCTCGATCCATATAATTCATAAGTGTATCATGTTCATGATATGCTTCGGACCTTCCGAGCATTGTGGTTTCAATTTTATCGCGAACCACATAGGAGCGTAGGTATACTTTCATCACAAAAGTTGCCAATGTCATCAGTTCTTTTGAAGTTTCGGTTGAAACATATAATCGAAGAATACGATTTGCTGTTGTGGTCCGCCTGGAATGAACCATTATCCCCGGAATTCTCCACTTGAAACAGCACCTGCCATATCATACAGGTATTTTTGGTTGCTGCTTAGGTCTTCTGTATTGATGGCAGGAATCAGGGAACTAATTTTTGTGAATTTTACAACTGGCCTGCCGTTGCATTTGCTCAACGATTGGCCAATTGGGCCAGAGTAAGCTTTAGGGCCAACAGCTGGGCCGTCAAGCATATTAAGCAAGTGCCTTAATTGAAGTTCATTGCAATTTAGCAGGCAAACAAACCGATGCAAAGGCCTTCCTAGTGCCATTTCTATTCTCCTGATTACCCCAGCATGCCTGCCAGTGTTTACCGCGGTCCCATCACATCCCATTGCTCGCAGTCCATTGAGATCGATCCTTTATTCAGCGAGAAAATTCATGATCGCATCCTTCAGCCCAACAGCTTTGCTTATGCTTGGAGTGACATGCCATAAGTAATGTGAACCAGGCTCTTCAACGAGTTATATGCTCCTCTACAACAGTTTTTCGCTTTGATTGATTGCATACGAATGTAGTCTTTTCCACCGTCGAAGTAAAGCGCTTGGAGAGTAACATCTCCCACATTCCTTCGAAGAGAGGAACGCAATTTTTCTCGTACCCCCATAACCTTGTTCTTGTCTACAACCAGGACATGGTCTCCTTGAGAAACCATCCCGATATCAACTAGAAGCGCAGATGCGAGTGCTGCAGCAGCTCGGTTCGATATTCAGAATCTTTCACAGGCAGACGCAAATCTAGACAAATTTAAATTATTAAACCCACCTTTTTTTCCAAAAAATCATCAGCATCACTTGCGTCGCGTAATTCTTCATCTGCAGACGATTCTTCACCTGAGTCTTCCCAAATCTCAGAAACTTCTTGCTCGGGTAGCGTGGAAGATTCTGATGATCATCTTCTTTCTTACCTATTCCACTTCCTTTTCCTCTTGTTAGTTTCCTGGACATCAATGGCACCGATTATCATTTTTATATCACTTCTCTGGTTCTGAAGGAATTCACGTTCTAAAAATGGCACTTTGGTGGTATTATCACAAACACAATCAGTTCCACTGGAGCATTTACATGCGACATCAAAAACCTGACACGCGTGACGAAGGAAGTCTTGCTTTAGATGAACGAAATTCTTCTTGTTACAAGATCGAAAAATATTGCGGTATTTTCCATGGTATTGAGTAATTTGTCTCACAATTTGCCTATGTCCGATAACTGGTATGAAGGATCTATTCCAGATGTCTTCAATGGCATAAGCCACCGTCTCCGCTATTCCCGGCACAGATGTATCGGTATTTCCACGTTCTTCTTGAATGTACCGAGAGTACAAAATCATTTTCATCATCTCATAAGTAAGCAAACCACTACCCGCGAACTTTTCGGGTGCACCAAATATCAGGAACTCCACTCCACACCTTGTAAGCTACTTCTGTATTTTTGCCATTGCGTCAATCTTCTTACAACCGAAACCACAGTACGCTGCACAATGTAGTTATTCACTCACAGCAATGAATACCATCTGGCTGACTACCTCAAGCTTATGAAGTGAAATACGCATCTTGTCCGACAATGGATGGGAATCCCCAAGGAAAATAAAACATTGAAGCGAATATGGTGAGTTAATGAGTAACGATAGTAACAGCATGAGGCGAGGGAGTTTGAACATCAGTTACGATGGTTTAAAATGGGATATGACCTGTCTGAGAATTCTATGCCATTTTATCACCGAAGTATTCACGATCAACTCATCACTGGGGCCAGGTAAGGATAACCTCTGTCCCCCATCTCATTCATACTTTCCTTAGCTCTACCACTGGCCATCTTTATCATACCGGACTCACGTCAAACTAGCTGTACCTACAATCGCTTAGGGAACAGTTAACTCCCAGTTTTCCAAGAAAGTATCCGTTGGAGGAGCACGTATATACAGTATGCTGAGGTAATCTGTTGATTATGGGACTTTTCAGTTTATATTTTCCTACAGTGAACCACTACAATTTATCACTTCTTAGAAAATGCAACTCTTTTGATGAGTAGAACGTAGCCATGTCAGCCTTTTGCAACAAAAGAATTCGTTTGGACACCACTAGTGCATTAAAATATCTGATACGTAGTATCTTTCCCAGCGCGCAGCCCGCTTTGTCTCTCAGTGAACACCCACTCCTTTTGCAATCTAATTCAAGTGCATTTCCGACAAACAAATTCGTTGGATTTACGAAGAAAATCCACAGCTCAGGTGGAGCAAGAACCAGTAATTGGATATTGCAGTATGTTTCGAGGATAATAAATGTTTGAATCATCTTTGTGATGAATATCATGGCCGTGATTCTTCGCCAATTTTAAGTTAGTTTCAAAACGTACAACTTTTTCGTGTTTTAAAATATTATTTACAGCCAAATGACGGCCGAGACATTTATAAAGGAACTGCATTCGAAAAAAATATAATTTTATCCCAAATATGGAACCCAAAAGTGATCTATTTGACGTGATGCTCGAGTCAGTAAAATTTTTTGTTGTGGGGATTGCCTATACTCTACATTTGTAGTTTATTCTTAGGCATCGTATAAGCCATAGATTTCGTCAAATAAACTTAAAATTTCAGTGTTGTAATTTGGAAACATGTATCTATCGTTGATACTTACCAATATTCCAGTATATGTAACAGATTATTCTCCATAACTGTTTGTTTCCCATTTCCCCCTGAATTTTCACAAAATTTTAAACTTTCAAGCTCGGGCAGCAGTGGTTTAAATTATCCGATTTCGAAAAAATTTTGCATGCGATATCCTGATATCAGTTCACAACTTTCCTGCACAGGGCAAATTTGATCCGGGAAAAAAAACCTTTTTTCGGCCCACCCTAATAAACATCCCCATGGAGTGTAAATATCCCTGGTTGCAGCTAGCAGATTAAAAACAGTTAAACCCGAGTACTTGGGTGGTGAAGTGGTTTTTGAGTTTAGCTGCACACTAGAGCCAACATTTCACCCACAATGAAGAAAGCATCTTCAGAAGTTAAGTGAGCAATCACTCACTCTAGAAAACACAGCAATGTAGGCAAAACATTTAGCTCAAAATACTCCATCTTCAGCTTAATTAGAAAACTATACCACCATCAACCAACAGCCACGAAATTATTAACTCCAGAAGAGTATTTGGCTTACAGTATCACTACAAAGTTGAGCATACTCAAGTGTACTTACTGGGATATGCATTTGGGGAGATTATCAAATTTTCAAGAGCATGCTAGACAGAATAGATACTGCTAGTAGAATGAGGCCTTAGTTGGAGCGTCCACCTCACCTTTTGGCTGAAAAGATTAGGCCCATCAGTAATATCTTTCCTACGATATCCTATGACCAGGTCTTTCCCTCGAACCCATCTCACGTTCCTCTAACATCCGGCAAACAATTACAGACAAATGCATCACGCTGGCTGTCCTTTGCCTCAAGGCATTGAGGTTCTATTCAAACTTGAGGATTCAAGTTTGCTAGCACACCAATTGCAGAGGTCAAGGGACAGCAAGACAAAGTTCCATGATTTCAGGTTTTGGGAGGGGGCCAAGTGGCACATAACTTGGATGACAGATCTAAAAATGTGATGCAAGGTCCCAAAAGCACATGACGAAGATGGATAAACCCTAGAGGTGGTGAAGCAAGAGGAATGCAGTTTGTGACAATATGCTCATTGATGATGCCGCTCATGATATTGGAGACCCTCCACTACCAGCAAGCATTCATTTTGGGGATTGATATATTGCAATACAATACATTCAATTTAGAGTTACCTATTTTCAAGATAAAAATTTTTCGAACGGCTCAATGGAAAAATTAATTGAAAATTCCTAACTTCAAAAATGCAGGTTGTTTCTTGAAGAAGTCTACTTAAACACAGCCTTTCCTTCAACCTTAAACTTTCACTTGTAATAAGCAATCTTGAAAACTATGAGAAAGTGAAATTGCAGTGTATTCACTTGTATAATATGTAATTATTGTCTGGTTACCATACATTAACTCTTCACCACAGGATTTCCTCAACATTGCTTGTGCTTGCCTCTGATGATGAGCCACCGAAAAAACTTCATTTTTGATAGTTTCATCGATACATCTCAGTTTGTGGAAATAATTACCTCCAGCTGGTCAGTTCATTCATTCTTAAGATAAATTAAGTTGAAAGTATTAGCATAATTTAGGCCTTAACTCTAGATACATATTCAGAAAGCCCAATTCAACAAAAGTACCTGTTTGTCAAAAATAAATCAATCTTCCTTCAATTTATTCTGAAGAGGGTATACCAATTGATGCTTAGAGAGCTATTGAGAGTAAAATACAATAATACACCTGGAATCCTACTCCTGAAGGTCCATGTGCACACTATTTATCGCCGGTTGGAGTGGTAAATATATCTGACAAATAAAAAATTCAGGGTGATTTTTCAGCAAAGATGACTGTTTTAAGGGGCTATGATGATACGTGTATTATATAATATGCTCTTATAAAGAGTACATTAACATCTATTTCTTTAAAACCACAGTAGAAGCCTTTTCAGATGCTTTCCACAGTACATGTCAACAGGATGAAAAAGGAAAATAATTACTTTTAATGTCTTTTCTACAAATTTCACTTTTTTCTCCTGCCCACACAGGGGGAAGAGTGCAAGAACTCAACAACAGAAACACTAACGTAAAAATTACGACAAGGAAAATTATGCATGCACCCTCGACCAATGAAAAATGCAAATGAGAGATGTACATATTTCTCCATTTCCTTCCAGCTGATTTCCACATGGATCCAATCTTCCAGCCACTAGTGCCGTTTGCCACAACCAAAAACAGATTCATGTTTCTGGGGAGCCAAGGAGGGGCACCAAACACACCCTTTCAACTTCAACACTCATGGCATTAAAACCCTTGACCGCGAGTGGCCTCAGAAGCACAAGGGTGACCTCTTATCATTGGCTTAGCACATCCTCCAACCCCTCGAACAATCCAACCAAGCAGTCCACTGCCGCAACGTGTATTCACAACTGGGGAAAAATGGCAGCACTGAGGACAAATTCATTCACTCACTCTGAAGGGCTCTCTTTCACGCTATTCTTCACAATCAAACAGTGTTCTCCCCAACACTCCGATTTGCAGCGCAGGCACACTCCTATCACTCGTCTGATCATTCAACCACACTTGAGTCCAAACCATAGTTAATCAAAGATAAATGCTCATCTCACTTTGCCCCCTCAACAGTCTCTCCCTCCCCCAACTCTGCTACAATCACATTTACTTCATGTCCATGAAACAAGCATTGCCTTGTTCGACCAAGGGACAATATGAATCACTGGGGATCTAAGCCAAGGAAGACAACCTTTTTACAAATATCCCTCCACTACATGTCAGCTGCTTTCCTGGCTTGTGCAACACAATATACATAAATTTGCTCAAGCTACATGGAAACTTTGAAAGGTAATATGGTAAAAAGCAAAGGAATATTTTTTAAGGAACTCACAGCCACCAATTCCACTAAAGTGACATGAATACCAACACACTGGATACCCAGCAAATTAATGCCTACCCTTAAATAATAAGGGACCAAAATGAGCTAACAATGCTGGCACTCCTAGTGACATCCGGCTTCATTATTCCAAGTTGGCTCTCGACTGGTGCATCCAACAGAGCATTCTCATCGAACGAAAAGCAATCACGGACGAGCCTCAAAAGACACCCTAGGGCCTCTCTACCTCTTCAACCCCCTCCCGCCCCGCACCTCATCATCCAACGTCCAGTCTGGGTCATCTATGGGCCCTGGGTCCCCTTGATCCAAGTCATCCTCGCCCCGGTCATCTTCCTCAAGCACAGACTCGGTGGTTTCACTACAAGGAGATCTCGGAGCACTGGCAATCTGTAATGAAAAATTGAGATAGAATCAATAAATAATCAAATGAATATTGTACCATGACCTCACTACAGCATGCTCAACTAATTAAGTTTGTTAATTGCATAGTTTAATGAAGAAGGATACTGGCCAATTTTAACAATTTTGCATCATTTTCAAGGGGATTGATCGTCCTAGAAAGAAGACCTTGACAAACTCCCACTTTTTTTTCTACATTCCCAACCTTATATAAGCAAGTCTGCAGAAGCTGTTACATATCTCAATCAGGGTGACTCAATTTTCAAATTCCCTCACTTTTCCCTGATGGATTTACCAATTTCCCTGACCGATTGTCAAAAGGTCACCTATAATTGGAATATTCTTTTCTGCTGAATTAAATTTTATATGGCAACTTAAAATTTTCTTAAGTTTCTAATCATAGTCTCGTATTTTTATAACTGCAAACATGTATTTACTATAACCTAGTGTGCTCCAGCTACTTCTACCAGAGTTTCAAAAGTTAAAATAAATGTGAGGTATAGGTTTCTGAACAACATAGCCTCAGATTCCTTGCGATGAGCGTAATACATTGTGGATCATGATTTTTAACACAACTAGACAAATATCGCAATAAGGATATACAAAAGGGATACATTGTACGCCTACTTAAACAAAAAAATTACTAAGATTCATACCTGATTACTCCACCAGTTGATGGTGCTTATTCCATGCACGTCAGCGACGGACATTAATTTTTTTTGGTGAAATAAAGGGCAGAACAGACTGGCCAATAAAGACAATGGTAGAAAAATAACGATGATTCCTATTCCAGTATCTCCCTGACTGTTACGAGAATCCCCCGACTTTTCCAGAAATTCAAAATTCCCTGACAATTCCAGGTTTTCCCTGACAATTTAATCCTCCTTTTAACTAATAAATTCAGGCTTCACATTGTGGAATGTTTGATTTCCATTAATCCTCCTTGAAAATTACATTGGAGTGCTGTAACTGGTCAGAACTTCATACCACCAAGAGTGGACTACATACAATCCATCTATTAAAGTGTGCCCATATAAGTCCATAAAATCAACTCATTAACATTAAAACCATGACAGCATCTGAAGATGGATGCAGGACACTGATGACTGAATTTACTGCTAAGATTTTAAAGAACCACAAGATGTTGGCATTTTGAAGAATATGATAATATGAAGCAAAAATTAATCTTAAATCACTCTGGTAAAAAAGCTAGCTAGCAAAAATTTTCTGAGATGGTAATTTTTAAAAATGTACAAATAGATAATTGACAGCGAATAATAAAAATATGCATCACACGAATGGTGTTATCCCATTTCGTACACCACGTAGAGGGATCATTTAATGGATGCATGAGTAAGGCCCTATGCAAGGAATGACACACTGACCTCAAGTTAAATATAATGCTACAGATATTATTTCCACAGCATTCAAAGGACCCGATGAAGCTGACTGGAATGCTGGCAAAATGGATCTTCCCAAAAATGCTGCAACGAGGGGAAAACCCGAAAAATTCAAATACACAAGAAAACCGTGGAAGCTGTTATAACATAACCCTAAATTATCCATTATACATATATGTTACGGTCCATATTATACACTACCTATTGTTACTTCCACCATCTGCCCACCCCTCAATGCCTCGATAGACTACTCCCTCAACCATTCACCAAACCCCTCCGGTCACCTTGCTCCCCCTGTCCAACTAACCTTCTCCATATATACACTCCACCAATTCAGGCTTCACTTTGTGGTAGTTTATTGTATCCATAAGGGATAATACTTATTTGTACACATTCTCCACAGGCAAAAAAAAAACTTCTCCACATTTCTCCTCACGCAGGTGTAACTGGGCTCAACTCTAAGGCGAATATCAGTATAAAATGTAATTTCATAAATCATAGACTAAAGGTAATACATCATCAGTAAAACTATAGTCATAGCTACAGTTATAACTTAAGTGACGAAGGAAAAGAGTGTAAATCAAGCAAGATGAAAATGATGAGAAATTTTATTTGCAGGCAATGGAAGCAAAATCACCAAATGTTTCATTATTTCATTTAAATTGCATCAATTAAACCTAAAGTTAGTGGCTGCAGTTGGCTGATGCAATTTTCAGGGAAATGTACTAATTTATTGTTCCATAGTTTCAAGTGTACTCAGTGTGCAGGGCTTTGTTCCAATAGCCAAATGATTTTTCTGTTTTGACCCCCAATCTTTGCATCAATGGCATGCATTTGTCCTTCAAAAAGACTAGTCATCATCCATTTATCAGTTTTTGATGTGGAAGGGCAACCCAGGTGAGCGTCATCTTCAACATATTCTCGGCCATCTTGGAAATGCTTAAACCACTCAAAAATCTGCACACGTGATAAACATTAATTGCCATTCTTTGAATAAAAGTTAAGTTTCAGTAGTGGTTCTTCCAAGTTTCATATGAAATTTCATGACAATTCATTGCTCAATTAAAACACTTGTCATTTTTATTCAGCAAAACAAATAAACAGATCTCATACAAACGCAGGCCACGGCCAGTCTAATATGTTTACAGACACTTAAGGGGCAACAATCAAACGAGAAGGCTTCGTGCTACACAGCTGTCAGTCATCCGACTTTGGCGCAGGCACAGTTCTTCTGTAGTAGCATCAGCCTCGTTATTTTATAACCCCACCTTGTATCACGTAAGACCTGCCTCGTCCACAATAAATATGTCTTTAAAGCAAAGCCATCAACACGATTATGCAAAGTTGAGAAAACTTACAATGAGAAACTGTTTCAGGATTTAACCTTTCAGATTCATCACAGATGCTTTTTTAGACTATTTTACATTGAATTTGAAAATGGCCTATCCAGGCAAGTGATGCTCAGAAGTCATCAATGCCTAATCTTGCTGCTGCAAATATGCAGCCTTTCTTATGACAATCCCTAATTCAGCACAACTGCTGCCCTGGAAGATTGAAACCTAACTTCAAATTTTCTCCAAGGTCATCATACTTTGGAGTACTTAATGCATTCATGCCTCTTAACAAGAGATGGTTGATATGTAATTAAAAAGCTTAACTTACTTGGGCAGAACACTGGAAGAAAACAGGTATAGTGGCAAAGGTATGAGGAGATTAGCATTAGCGAACAAAGCATATGATAATAGATTGGAGCTGATGACAGGGACCTTGGGTTAGAATATAAAGAAGGTGATGAGCTTGATATGAAGTGTAGCATCATAAGAGGTCAAACCATGAAGATAGAAGGGGCAAAGATTAAATGGAAAAGGTACTTGGAAATTTCAAAGTAAATGAAGGAAAATTTTTTTATTTAAGCTATAGCCTTTCACTATAACAGACAGCAAATAATTTTTCAGGTTCATACGCAATAAATTATTAGCATATTTAGTATTTGATTATGAGGTAATTAATCATATATGAATTCAAGCAAACTACTACAGTAGAACCTCGATCTAACGTTTTTCAAGGGGATGGGCAAAAAAAACGATGGATACGGGAAAACGAACAATGCGGGAAAAGATTTCCCGGGAGCCAAAACGAGATGAAAATGCAAGAATTTTACGGTAACTTTTCATAGTAGAGGGGTATCTTAAAGGAATTTCTCTTAAAAGCGGGAGAATTTTTAAATTTAATGAAAATACTTTGTGCATCTCTAATTTTTCGTTTAAGTACTAACTGTTTAAAATTTTTTATTAGTATTACATATCCCAATGGTGTCTCGGATGATAAAAGTAAATAAACAAGGTCCATTATCATGTTATTGGATGATCCTCAAGCCCGCGCACCGACCTATCCATGCATAGAAATTTATTCATTTCAAATATCCTTGAGGGTGAGAAGCATGCCTAAAATTTGTGGGGAAGGATGTAATCATTTTTCGCGCCTTCCATTGTGCTCCCCTGATGGAGGAGTGCCACCCGTTAAAGATGGAGCGAGCTTGACGCTACCAAGAGTACTCTTGTTTATCTGGAGCAATCGTGTAACCCACGAGGCATAAAGCAAGAGAGGTGTAGCAGGTTATCGCCATCTGGTTCAGAGAGGCAAAACTTAGCGGGCAATCGGGTTGAAATGAGGAATTCCAATATCGGCGGTTGGAGTTCGGCTTGGCATTACTAAATGAACACCAATTTCAAAAGAATAATCATTTTGATGGGTCACGGTGCCTAAAAAAACAAAAAAACCATTTCTGGCAATGCAAACCCACGTCAGACAACGAACGAGAAGGAACTTAGCCCACGCTCGCAGGACTTCAACTATGACAAACTAATGGTTGAAACATCTGCGCTACCTTCAGCCGTCTTCAAACACCTATTTTGAACAGTTTCGGCTATAGGCTCAGAAATAAATACTTTAGGAAAATGAATAGACATAAATACCTACTTTAACTGGGTAAACACAGAAGAAATAGAAAAAGGAAAGAGCACAGAGCACGTAGGGTTTGGCCTCACTTACTAGAGGCCCGCGAAGTGACCATGATGAAGGACAGGGAGTGACTGAATTGCCGAGGTTACAAGCCACGCCCGCTGCCCTCTGGTTGGTTCCGCGAGAGTCACATGATGAGAAACCCCACCTCCCGCCCTTCCCCCAGCCACTCCCCCGTTTAAGCCCATGTGGCCCACGTGATTTGAAATAATGCACTGGTTACATACAAGAATTGGGTGAGACAGGTAATTGGGGGACCCTATTTTCCGCCAGGAGGGACAGCAGGTGGAAGACCTTTGACCCTCCTGACCCTTTCCGCGGCAAGGGCCTCACCCACTGAGGGGCGCATTAGTGGAACGGAGGTTAATTTTGCTAAGGTTGTTAATAGGCATAAATCTACAGAACAAGTATAATATGAAGTTTGTCTGTTATTTTCTGTTATATTTGATACCAAACACCAAGGAAATCCGTTTATATTTACCCACATGGGTTATATCAGATCTTGATATGGTGCCAGGAGCGAGCTTATGACAACTACTGGTAAGATAGCATTGAGAGGATAATAGGAAGAAAGGTTAGAAGCTCATGGCGAAGGAATGCGGCCGCTAAAGAGCGAGGTAGGGACTCGTTTGGGTAGGAAAGGAGGAATGCCAATTGTCCTCTAGGAAGGAGTTTGGGCCATAAAGATAAGAAGGGACTCGGAGGGCAAGGGCTACCCATCCGTCCTGCGCGGCTAACTCCCTCCCCCTCCTCCTTTCCCACTGCGGTGCGCCGCAAAAATCCCAAAATCTTACTTCGGAGTAAATTTTTGGTTTCGTCTTTTTCAAACAATGAATTGCGATGTGGGGACCGTGATTTGGAAACGATCGAAGCGGGAAAACGATACTTCGGGGAACGATGGATGCGGGAATTATTAACGTTATCAGCATGGAACTACATTCGGGACCAAAGACGGCGAACGATAGAAGCGGGAAAACGATCAATGCAAGAACGATAGATCGAGGTTCTACTGTATTTGTTCCAACTCTGCTTTTAAACGTAGGCTTTCATCCTTCTGCACTTTTTTCCATACTTTTTCATGATTTTACTAATGTGTTCAATGAACAAAAGTTGGCTGAAAAAAATGGGCACTGAAAATTTCCATCCCTCCAATGGTTTCAAAAACTGACATGAATTAGATTATAGGTGTGTGTGTGTGTGTAGTTAGGCGCCCAGTGTTAGCCTTGATACTGTAAAAACCTCGAAAAAACATGCTTGTTTGAAGGTAACATTATTGATGATATTTACAATGCTAATCCAACTGGCTTATTTTTTAACTTACTACGGGATGAAACATATGCATTTACAGAAGAAAAATGCTGCATAGGAAAATTAAATAAGGACAGGCTGACAGTTCTCTCGTGTTGGAATAAGGGTGGAACTGAAATACTGATGTGGCTTGTCATAAGAAAATCTAAACACCAGAGGTGTGTCTAAGGACATTTGAGCTTTTCCCTGTCCATACAAAACTAACCTTGCAGTATGAAAGACTACATCATTTTTTGAAACATTTCTTAGTGGGTTACATGTCAAACTAGGTAGCAAAAATAGAAACATTTTACGTTTTGTTGATCACTGCACTGCTATTCCCATCAACACAAGGTATCTAAGAAACATCAAGATCAAATTCTTCTCAGCTAACAAACTGAGTAACCTTTAGGCCCTGGACCCAACAATCACCCTAAGGACTCTCTTGAATATAATGCGGCGGTACACGAGTGTGTTTATGACACCATCCTGGCATGCGAGGACGAAACCCTCGGTCTCTGACTTTAAACCAGCAAAGCAGAGGAAAGCAAACGTCAGCTCCTTCGATAGCCCATGCTTCCTCATGTTTCGATAGAAACATCCATGCATGGGCTTCTCGGTATGTGCCTTGAGCAAGGCGTTCTGCTCGGCCTTTTTAATTTCGAGCCTAAGGATGTCTGCATTCAACGACAAGAGGGACTTGCTGTTGTCGCTACAGTCTGATTTCGGGTCAAAATCCATACCGGTTTCGTCTGCTGCCCTCTTGGCCACCTGGAAGAGAAGCGCCCCTACTCCGGCACCTTCGTGTTCTCTTAAGAGACTGAGCAGGGGGTCTCTGCTTTTGAGCACTCGGCATGCTGTTCCAAGGACAACTCTGTTGTGGAGACACTCCAGGCTCAACAGACCTCTACCACCTACACTGCGAGGGAGATACAGTCTGGCGACAGAAGATTTCGGATGAAGACTTCGATAGATGGTCATCATCTTCCTCGTCCCCGTTGAGGTTCTGCAACTCATTGACGTTCCATTTCATGCATCAGAAGGTGTACAGCAGTGTGGGAACCGCAAACTGTTCATGGCAAGAACCTTGTTCAGACAGCTCGGAACTCCAGATTTTCCTGAGAGTCTGTCTGTACTTGGCGATGAGTCTCTCCTTCACTGCTGCAACCTCCTGCATTCGGCTTTGGGGGACACCGAGGTATTCATAGCTGTCATCGCACTCGAGGTGGCGAATGACACTCCCGTCAACGAGGTGCACGTATTCCTTGTTCTCTGAAAATCTTCCTCTCGTCAGGTGGATGCACACTTCCAACTCCATCCCTATAGCCGCACTGTACTCCAGTACGGTGTCCAGGGCCACGCGAAGGTCGTTTGCATTGGAAGCGTAGAGCTTCAGGTCATCCATATAAAATAAATGTGTGACCTTGAGCTTCCTGTCACCTGGCACGCCGCACATGTATCCTTTCCCTTGTCGCAGCCTTAGAGAGAGAGGTAGGAGGGAAATGCAGAACAGCAAGGGGCTCAAGCTATCACCTTGGAAAACGCCACAGTGGTATGATACCAACTCTGTCGAGGTACCCCGCTTGCCTGCAGTCAGGACAAAGCGCGTTCTCCAGAGTGGTATCAGGCGTTGGATGCAGGACACTACCTCTGGGTGGACTTTCATCAACTTCAACATGGCTACAATTAGCTCATGTGAAGTGGTGTCAAACGCCTTTCTGTAGTCCACCCAGGCCATTGATAGATTGTGCTTACGCTGGATGGCATATGGGCATATGCATCTATCAATGAGCAGGTTGTCCTTACATCCCGCGATTCCACGCTTTGAACCCCTCTGCTCGTGCACCTCTTCCCAAACTGGCTGGACCTGGTGGAGGATAAGGTCGCTCAAGATGGAGGTGAACGCCTTGTATACATTGTTGAGGCAGGTTATAGGGCGGTAGTTCTTAGGATTGAACAAGTCTCCCTTCTTAGGTATTAGAACCATGCGCCCCTCAGTCAGCCACGGTGGAATTTCTTCTCTACCTGAGAGAAAGGACGTGAAGATTCTGGCGAGATGTCAGTGGGTGGAAGTGAACTTCTTCCACCAGAAGTTATTCACGGCATCCATTCCAGGAGCCGAGAAATTCTTCTTGCCAGAGAAGGCCTTCTTCACGTCACTCTGAGACTGAAAGAGGTCCATCCACTTCATGTAGGTGGCAGTCACAAAACTTTTTAAAGAGGCCTATGGCCGGAGTGTCTCTGTTGAATGGCGTCGACGTTTCATAGATATCCTTCCAGAAACGTTCTACTTCTTGGACAGGTGGCGGAGATTCAACGACAGACTGAGGTGGTCGAAAGAGACGGGACGGGTGAAGGAGGAAGGTTGAGTTCTCCCTCACGGCCTTAATCCTCTTCAGGAGCTTTTTCCGGGCCGTGGTGAGTGCCCAAACTCTATCAACCACGTGCTGCTTCACGGTGAGCAGCACGTTCTTGTTCAGTGTGTGATGGTGAAATCTGAGGCTGTGTGCTATGCGCCAGACTTTGGGTGTGAAAGCCAGCCCAGATGTGATGTACTCCATCACACACTGAATCCTCGTAGCCTGCCGTCTCGCCAGCGTGATCTTGGCCTCCAATTGTTCCAGCCGTTTTGCCGCGTTGTCCTCCCAAGAGGTGGGCATTTGGGAGTAGGCCATTATTTTGGCAGCAGTGTAGACCACACAGTTGACCGTCCAGAGGTCCGACGTCTCCGTTAGGATTTCGTCGATAAAGTGATTCAACCTGGTCAGGACGTTAGTCTGCAGAGTTCTTATGTATATCTCTCTGCCTGGTTTGTCCTACATCATTAGTGATTTCGTTTAACAACCGTGTTCGGAGTTCAGAGCCGGCCTGATCTACTTCCTCCCTACTTGTCGGCAGTACCAACGGTGCAGTGGCTGTCAAAACAGCCTGTGGAGAGACTGCTTGTGTCGGGGAGGGTGGTCTGGTCGGTGGTGTATTCCTCTGAACACGTGGTTGCTGGGGAGTTTCTTTTATACGCAGGTGGTTGGCATAGTCGCACAGATTCTGCTGCGACAGGTGGTTATGTTCAGGATGCATCTCACACCTCAAAGAGTGCATCCTTACCATATACCCCCTGCGATTGGGCTCGCTGGCAGCATAGCATGCAAGGAGGTCGCCCCTTAGGGTTTCCATTCACTCCCCATTGAACCTGATGATGGCACGAAGCTGCTGAAACCCAGGTCGCATGTATAATAAAATTTGTGTGGATTGAAGCAAAGTTGTTTTAATAATGGATTGTACACACTTCCACAAAGTTAAGCCGGGGACAATTACTTACAGCTGGATTTAGTAGCAAGTTGCCCGACACAAGAGGAAGAACTAACCCCTTTACTCTCAAGGAGAGGTGTGAAACTGCTGGAGAGTGCATTTCAATGAGTACGGTGAGTTCACTGATGATCTTGATGCTTGCCAGACCACGTTAATCGATGAGATTCACCAGCAGTAGTTGGAAATAATGATTCAGAGTGGTGAATCTGGTCTGATTCAGTTCTCACAGTTCCAACTCAGGCCTAAACAATCGAGGCCATGGAGAGCATGTGCTGCTACTTGATAAGTGTTACAAGCTCAACAAAAGAATACTAGAGCTTTAAACATGAAATCTGTTAGACTGTATGTGATGGGGATTAAAGTAAAACAATTTTTTTATGCATAACATTTAAAATCTATAGCAAGGTGTATGCACATTACTGCCGATAGAAAAATAAGAAATTAACTGCAAGATGTCTTTAATTATTAATGAGCTTACTCAGTCAACATTTTTCCTGAAAACTCAAAGAAATTCTCATCTTTTTCTTGCTTGTTTCTAAGTCTTAATTTTTACCCAGTTTTCTATTTCTCACATGAATGGCCATCCAGACTATAGATAGTGATAGGAAACGCAGCCCTGAAGTGAGTATTTCTAGGCCAATAAAAAGCATTGGCCCAAGAAAAGGGTTGTTGTTGAACAGCTGCCACACTGCCAGGACCATAATGATGGCTGAGGGGACGTCATGACAGCAAGCTAGGGGTTGAGGACTGAACAAGATTCCTCATTAGCATCTGACTGTAATCACCAGCGTGCATTTGAAACTTATGACATTTCATGAATAGAATATACAACAAATACATCCCCATGATGCAGCCACATTTATGGGACAAAGATAAAAAAATGTGGTATTTTCCAAGTTTTTAGGCAATCCATGTCACATAGGTGGCCAGCATTGACCCAGCAAGCCAACTTGTTCCAACACTACATTATAGCACAGAACAAGGTCTGAGAATTCTTACACTATCAAAAAACAGCACCAACACTCAATCTTGTACATACAGGGCATCATGGATGGAGAAATTAGGCATTACTGAAGGGTGAAAAGTAGCATTGGGGTCAATACCTGTTCCACAGAATTTCCTTGGCTCGGTGACAGAGCATGGGACGGTTGTGCTCCCTCAGCTGGGCCATCACCATTAGTAGAAGATGCTTGTGATGACGGGTGGGAGGGCGGCTGAGACTGTGACGGGCACACAGGAGGGAAGCGATGGCCAGGAGGCATCTTTGAGAGCAGCGTCTTGTAGTGCTCATCCGACAATGGGAAGACATATGGCTCAAAAGGCTTGGGCTGAGGATACTGAGGAGAAAAAGAGTTAGTGAGTCAGATGATATTCACATATGATGAAAAAACCGCCATCGTGAACAAGTCACCTCCTAAAAAAAGTGCAGCCTTTCCCCCATATTCACCTCAAATGTATGCTTCAGGTGTCACAATGATGAGTGATTTTGTTCTAGAACTAAAGTCATACTAAGGCAACCAAACAACAAAGCAAGTGCAACTCAACCCATTAGACAGGCAGCAAGTAAAATAAAAGGAATTACTTCACTAGGTCAAACGATGGAATGCAGTAAAATACTCCACCTCCAGGGTCCTTGGTCCCAGGACCTTAGCATTCACAGGGAAAGCCAAAATACCTTCTATTATCACTTTATCACCCTTTCTACATCTACATACTACCCGTATGAGCTACCGCATGGGCGTGTGGCAGGGGGCGTTAGGTCACCAGCCATGTAGAGATGTAAGGTTTTGGCGGGTATTATGGGAGTGTATTTAGTAGAGCTCAGTTTTTATTGTGGTTACTTGTGCGTGGAAAGAATAAGGTTTTGTACCTACCTGTTCGGCAGTGTATCTCTCTCATTTTATAGCTTCTGTCATACCCAGAGATGTAGAGAAGCATCATGATATTATTCTTTAAGTCACTCTGAAACACATCTGTTCTGAATTTCTCAAGCAACCTAAGCCTAGCATGTAGCCTCTAAGTCTCTAGGGACTCCAACCCTTTTGGACAAAGGAATGAAGTGTGAATTGCAGGAAAATGTAAATCAAGGGAAATGTTAACTTGCAGAAAAATCATTACCAAACATTTCATATTTTATTTAATGTGATTGGATTACGCCACAATCTATTGGCTGCAGCTGGCTGGCGCAATTGGCAGGGAAAAGTTCTAAAATATCCTTCCTTAATTTTCAAGTAAACGGGGTGTGCAGGGCATCAATCCAACGGCAAATGGAATTTACTCTTTTGACCCCCCAGTCATATCATCAAGGGTAAGCATTTGTCCTTCAAAAATAATATATGTCATCCATACCTTTGAGCTGGCTGCATATATTTTAGGCAAGGTCCTAATGTTTAAAAAAAAATGTAAAAAAAAATATGTTCCAGATTTTCCTAAAACAAATGACCTCAGTCTCTTGCTCCCATCTACATAGACTCCTAACAAACTAGTGAGATGAGCTTGCCTGTGTTTGTCCCCATGATAAGAGTACCTTTTGAAGTCGAGGGTTTTGTGTGGCAGCATATAAAAAAAACCCTATCTTGTCAGCATAAAAAATGTCCTCAAGTGAATAACCATCAACAAGATTATGCTAAGTTTGGCACTTTCAGTGAGATACTGCTAACAATTAACACTTTCAGAACCACCACAAATGCCATATTTGTCTATTTTTCATTGGCAGGGATAAAAAAAAGATGTATCTAGTTGTTCAATGCTAAAAAATTATAAATACCACATCTTGCTGCCACAAGAAGAGCCAGTTATTTTAACAAAACTCAACGAATCGCCATACTGAGGATTTGCAGAGCACACTCCACAGGGCTCGTGCACAATCCTTGCTAAACTGGGATTTCAATAAAAATCACTACAAAATTATTCTGTAGGTATTATGTTTACAGAAGTACAGGGATCATAATAATGCATTCAAGACTAAGGAAATTATGTCACAATGAGGTCCCTATGACCTGCATGAATTGGAATGAAGTTACTCTGCAAAATTAACAACAACTATATAACTAATAAAGTTCAAGAATCAGTTCAAGAATGAAGTTTGGAATTTCTACCCGAGGATCAAAAAATGGGCTCTTTTTATTCATCATTGTGCAAGAAACAGCATTTGACAGCAATGAAAAATAGCAATTACACCTATTTAACAGAAAATAATCGCACCTGAAATAAGCAACTACTTGCATAGCATGCAAGCATAATTGCCTTTAATAGCATGCTTTCAATTCCTTGACCAAACTAGCCCTAGAAAATCTTGACAAGCAGATGGAGGCAGGTGACATGCCGTGGAACCCTGCCATGTTTACCATGATGGGAAGGAATCAGTTTGTACACTTCAACATCATCAAAGTTCAAGTGTTAAATACATCAGATACATAGCATATTTGATAGATAAACTTTAGTAGTTCAATGCCAAAAGTTTGTGGCTCAGCTTAGACAAACATCCCCAGAAAACTGAAGACAAAACTCTTACTTGTCACTGGTGCAGTCATGAACAGACACATTCAGGAATTAACAAACTTTGTAAGTTTTACTAAGAATATTTATTGCACAACCGGTTTCATTGAATATTCGACGAAACCAGTCGTACAATAAATATTCTGAGTAAAACTTACAAAGTTTGTTAATTCCTGAACATGGAAAAGTTCTACAAGTTAAGGCTGAAACTATTGAATTTATGAACGGACACATTCAAATGCACCAGCTCAATTGCATTGAAACATAACACTTGATGCTGAAAGCAATTGTGCATCATAAATAAAATGATAATTCTGCTTTTCACATAACTTCCTTTGCCTTCTCCCATCATACTACTCAAATGGATACCAACCTTGTAACAATTACTCATAAACACCATCAATGTATTATGATTTTTGCTTCCTATAAGAACTGGCTTTATTTTCTAGCAAGTCTCTTCTAGCATTTACATGAACATTACTGTGAATCAGTACCGCTCACAGCAAGAAGTATGAAAAATAAAAGTGTACATGCCGGCAGATACGTCATATTCAAATATGACGAAATTTGATTTAATTATCAACTAAGCAGCACGAACAATTCTGAATGAATTTAAAGAGGAGTTCACAATTCCAACTTTTTTCATGACTTACTACACTGATGAAATGAAATGCATCACATGGGCAACTATTGTTACAGTTCATTCACGATAATTTGGCCGACACTCAGTAGTCTACTGAGCAGGAGGGCCTAGTCCAACTCAGAAAATAGGGGAAGCAGCGCTTACTGAGAGGTGAGCCATGTGCGAAGTTTTCCCATCGGTGGAAAGGGAGGGGGAAAGTAGGGGAGGATGTTTCCCCTTCAAATCTGAAGTCGAGTGGACTGACTTGTTTATGCCCAGATGTTGTCCAGAAAACACAACAATGTTGGGGTAATTTTGATTGAGCCAAGGCAAGAACGCTATCAGAGAAGAGGTTAACCATGTGCGGCTTGAAACCCTACCCCTTGATGGGCCAAAATGTAAGAACTTGGACTAGTCCAAACCAAAATCGCTTACTGTGCATGACGTATGGTGGGCAGATACCCCTCCAATCTTCCCCCTCTCCTACAGACATTTCCCCTCTCGCAAGTTGTCATCGGCCAGGTTAACGCAAATTAACTGTATCTCAATAACATACTCAATTTAGAAGCCCTACATCATAAAGCAAGGCTCTGATCACAGATGTAACCTTCCCTTGCTGCCCCAGTGCACATGCACCTGGCAACAGCACTGTATTGCAAAATTATTTAAAATGAACTCTCCATTTCTCTCGTTCCAATGGCTCCATTATTGGGAGGTTTGAATGAGACAGGCTGTGTTCTCAATAAGTTAAAACCCCAAGTTCAACCCATCATGAGTACCATGAGACACGTTAAGATTTCAGATTTAATATCAAATGACTTCAATAAAACATTAAAGATAAAGTTCAAGTAACACCCATAATTATTGACCAATTCTCAAAGGTAGAAAAGTTTTATAAAAGGTCTTTAAGAATGAGTAAAGTTCTTCATGAAAAAATTAACATTATATTTAGACAGAGTAACATAACAACCCCAACCAAGAGAGCCCCAAATATTGCATAACGGATACTAAGATGCCATATTACCCGCTTACATATCCATACACGCAGTTTAGAAGGCACAAGATCATTGCATGTTAAATGACCCCACCAATCACAACCCACAGAATAAATAAATCATCAATACTGCACAGAAAAGAGCCAATGCCACCGAGAGTCCTAGAACAACATGAAGTAGATGAGAGGAGGGGGAACAATGGTTCTCACTACGGTATTAAATGGAATGTGCAACTGTGATCAGGGCTCACATGTTTTTACTATACGGCCAGGAGAAGGAAGAATCTGGGCTCAAGACACATTTGTATAAATTCAGCCAGGTGAACGGTGAATCCACGCTTCTGGTGTCTCCAAAGATCGAGGGATCTTTGGAGACACCAGAAGGAGCAAAGGAAAGGATCTATGTCAGTGCCATTCTCAGCTATTGGTTGTATGTATGAATTTCCATTTGTATTCCAAGTGAATGGTGTTATTTACATGTCCGCGTAAAAAGTGCAGTGAAGATGCTGAAAATAGAACACGCAAGTATTATGGCCTGTTTGTTGAGCAAGAAGAGAAAAGAAGTGAGTGAAGGGTAATGTTATGTATATGTGACTTTTCAACAGATTCAGGTGAGATATCGTGGAAGTTCGTCAAATTATAACAGATTCAACAATTGCACTTTTCTACAGGACATTTTAATGAGTACGACATGTTTCAGCTCTCAGAGCCACCATCAGGTACAAGACAAACACACTACTTCAGGTCTTGTACCTGATGATGGCGCTGTGAGCTGAAACACGTCGTACTCATCAATATATCCTGTGGAAAAGTGCAATTGCTGTTTCTGCAATAATATGTATGTATACATTTAATGTCGTGTTTGTTGAGGTGAAAGAAAAAATGTTTCAATTCGTAACCCAAGAATATTACTTGTGACTTCATGCCCAGGTATAAAATAAATGGTCATACAAAAAATAAATAGCATTTGCTCTATTTCGGTGGCCAATGTAAGGATATGTATATAATAAATTAAATTTGTTACATTTTGCCGAGCAACGTGGGGTGACTCATAGAGTAAATTCGTTACAATCGACTTCAACATTCAGGTCCTCACCTCATCATATGGTTCAATAGGTGTGGGGCATCTCTCCCGCCCACTGCTGGCACTCATCGGGTGGAGATGGGAGAGGGAAACAGTTCGTCGCCGTGGACCTGCAGTGGCCATCAGTGACAATCCTCCTTCACCTTTCGAGCCTCCACCCTTGGAGCCAACACTGTTCACCTTGGACGATACCCCTTGGACTTTAAACGGAGATGACTCGGATGACGGGCGGCCATCCAAGACCTTCAAAGGGGATGGCACCACTGCCTCCAAACTTGGACACTTGGCAGCCTCGGCTGGCAATGGCTGTGCCTCCGACGGCCTCCCTGGTAGTGAGCCAGCATCCAGAGAACTCTTGGTGGGCGAGGGGATGCTGGCCTCGGCCGCAGCCTCTGGAGAGAGTGGAGCGTTCTCCTCGAGGAGTGGGGGAAGGGGAAGGGGTGTGGGTGGGGGAGAGTTGGCAGCCGAGAGAGGCAGTGGCGAGGGGCATGCCGACGGGTGGTCTGGAGACATGGGATCTGCACATGAGAAAGCAAACACACACATTAAAATCACTCGGCCACAAATACGCTGTAACATGCCATTCATTGCTAAACCACAATCAGAGCCCGAAACAGAGAGGTGAAAATCAAATCCCCCATAAGTGAATTTTAATGATGGTATTATACACACACAAACAACCACATTACCATCCTCCCATACTTTGGCCAGGGCTATTCAAGGTTACTTTAACACAAGTTTACAAGGAACACAAACATTTCACTAGAAAAATTTCATTCCAAGGTAAAATTTTTCAAATTTCAAAAATTGAAAAACTATCCATATTCATAATTATTTTCACCAATAACTCAATTTACACAATAATATTAGTCTTTTCAGCTAGGAATGAGAAATAAACCCATTAACAGACTTCTTTATACACAGACTTATTTTGTTAGGTTACGCATACATAATAGACGAATACATTAACATAACAAAGAGTAAAGAATAAAGGTGGGTGACCAGCAAGAAATAACCAATGCTCTTGTGCAACCTCAGCTGTAGATAAAACATATCAACAAGTACATAATACAAGTTTAATTGTGTTTTAAAACCTGTAAACCTAGCAGTGAAATTTTCTATCTTGGACAAACATCCACGCACTATAACCCACTTTCAAGAACAACCGAGGGAAACAAGGAACAGACAACTACACCCCCCTGCTATAGCAGATTACACCTGGAAGGGTCCCACACAAAACATCATCTTTAAAGAGGAAAAGTTGGAGGCCAAAGAAGAATGCCATTTCCTGCAAATTATACAGGAGTGATATATTCAGGAGATGACCAGAGGATTACAGGTGTAGTCACCATACTAAACAAAAAAATGAGGTAGGAGAGTGATGTCAATCTGGCAGTACAGCGAACGGATACTGATGGGGAAGCTGGAAGGAGAGCCGACGGACATAGTGATTGTGCAGGTCTACATGCTGACATCTAGCCATATGGAAGAAGAAATAGAAGAAAGGTATGAGCAAACTGAAGAAGTAACTAGGGAGTGAAGGGGAGAGACCTCATTATCATGGGAGACTGGAAGGCAGTGGTAGGAGAGGGAAAATAAGGAAGTAGTGTAGGATAGTTCAGACTGGGCAAAAGAAATGCCAAGGGAGAAAGGCTATTCGAGTTCTGCAATAAGAAGAATATGGTAGTAGCTAACACACTCTTTGAGCACCATCGGCACAGGAGGTACACATGGAAGATGCCAGAGGATATTGCCAGATACCAAATAAACTACATATTTGTCAGAGACAGATACAAGAACCAAGTCAAGCAGTACAAGAGCTATCCTGGTGCGGACAATCACCACAGTGACCACAATCTAGTAGCCATGAACAGCTACCTTCGATACAAGAAAATCAAGAAGATAAAATGCGAACCAAGGTGGGACACGAAAATACTGACCAAAGAAGGAAATAGAGAGATTCACCACAGCTGCCGACAGGAACTAGAAAATGAGGCAGAAATGGACATTGAAGAAAAATGGGATGAACTAAAGAGAGCAATTGCAGAAGTAGCAGAGGAGCAACCGGTGAGTAAGACGGCCTACACAAATAAGTCATGGAGTTTAGGAAACTAATAGAAGAAAGAAGAAAGTACAAGAACCGCAGAAACAAAGGAGAGGCGATCCTCTACAAGAAGCTAAGGAACCAAGTCAATAGAGAATGCAAGAAGGCTAATGAGAATTGGATCAAAAGCTGCTGCGAGGAAGTCAACTAAAACATGAAGAAGGGAAATAACAAAACAGCATACAAGCTAGAGAAGAAATGCTTTGGAGGGAGGAAAACGAGAACCAACAACATCAGAGATGCAGAAGGGAATATATTGATAAGAGGATGAACACATTGGAAATAGATGGAAGCAATACATCAAAGAACTCTACCAAGGACCGATGCCACTGGAAGAAAACCTAATAAACAACAAAAGCAAGATTGATGAGGAAGACCGGGGCCCACAAACAATAAGGAGTGAATTGACAAGGCACCTGGAGCAGACAATATAAATGGAGATATCATCAAAGTGCTCGGAGGTAAAGCCAGGGATAACCTGTACGAGATAATCAGAAATAGCTACCAAAGTGGAACACTTCTAGAGGATTTTCAAAGGAGCATAATGATCACGATACCAAAAGAGATGAGGACTGAGAGATGTGAGGAGCACTGAACCTTGAGTCTAGTGTCACATGCATAAAAAATACACAAGTAATAAGCTGAAAAATAGAAAGAAAAATTGAAGAAAATCTATCAGAACACCAGTTTGGATTTAGGAAGAACAGGAGTACCAGGGAGACAATTTTCTGCCCAACAGTAATGTGGAGTGAAAGTGGAGAAAACAATACATGTGAACAAGCCATTGTATGTCACATTCGTAGACCTGGAGAAAGCCTTCGACAATGTTGAGTGGAACAAGCTGTTCAGACTGCTTGAAAAATTCAGAATGGATTACGACGACAGAAGAATTATCAACCAACTACTCAGGAAGTTGTCACAATGCGAATGAGAGACGGAAGTTAGAAGCTAAAATTAACAAAGGAGTAAGACAAGGATGCAACCTATCACCAGCACTGCCCAACATGACTTGGAGGAGGCCATATGAGAAGCACAAGAAATTGGACTTAGCAGAATTAAGATAAACAGAGAAGAAATAAACATGCTCTGCTTCACAGATGATATTGCAGTCATAGCCGGAAATTATGATGATCTTCAAAGGTCACTTAACATAATGGTCCAAGTTCTCCAAGAATACAACATGAAAATAAGTAAGACGAACACCAAAATCCTAGTATGCAGAAGACAGAAGCTGAATGTAGAAATAACCCTGAGAAGAGAGAAACTAGAGCAAGTGGATTCCTTCACCAATCTCAGAAGCACCATCCTGTGGGATGGAAGAAGTACAATGGACATCAAGCGGAGGATTTCCTTCCAGAAAGAATACTTCACAAAGTACCTCAAATATTCAATGATGGAGCATATTGCATCCAATTTTAATTAAAACGTTAATAACATATGATGATAATCAATGTAGTTTTCGGGACATTTTTTCCATGACAGCTGCTTAAAATGTGAATGGAATTTGTCGACAAATCGTCATGGAGACTAAAAATTTTATCCTTGGCAACAATGCCAGAAATGTCCAGTCTTGTTTGTGGCACCATACAAATCCTACAAATACTTTGCTCATACAAAAAATTTTTCCATTCAATTCCTCGTGTAAAAGAAATGGCTATTAAGAGTTTAAAATATTTCAGAGCAAGTTATTATGCCCTGCAAGTAGAGCAAACCAAGTAGTTCTTCTGGTTACTCCCCTTCACAGTCATTCCTAAAAATATACACAATAAAAAGGAAAAGCACCTTTTTGTTTACATCCATTCATTTATCAAGGTAAGTAAAATATAGACTTTTCCATAATTTTTAATTATATAACATATTAGCAAAGATCGCACATGTGTTCCATGGACAGCGCTTTGCATGTCCATTGCATAGCAACTGAGTTGAATTTTCTGAAAGTAGGAAAAAAAAAGAAGGGGCACTTTATGCAGCAGCATATTCAGTATTGATGACTTCAAAGCATCACATGGCCGGATACACAGTTTCATAATTCAGTGTAGAATTGTCTAAAACAGCATCTGGAAGTGCAGATCCCAGACACTTCCTCAAGCCCTTTGTTATAGGGAAAATCTTAAAATCAAAATTTTTAAAATCTACAAATACAAATTTTAAAAAAAATTTGGACCAAATTGCTAACAACCCACGAAGACAACACACGGGCATTGATGACTCTGAGTATTTTCAAAGTACAAATGCATTCCCTTGATGCAAAGACGGGGCCCAAACAGAAAAATCCTTCTGTTATTGGGGGAGTACCCTGTGTAGTGTGCACCCTTCGGAATCATGAAAAAAAATGAATCATTGCCGACTGCACCAGCTAGCCGCAGCCACTAGATTTGAGGTATAATCCATTCAAATGAAATAAAATTATGAAACATTTCATGATTTTACTTCAATTTCACACAAATTAAGATTTCCCTCCATTTACATTTTCCGAAGATGTACACTGTTTTCCTCTGCCACCTCAAAAAAGTATAAGAGGGGTTTCACTGTATTCGAGTAGTTTTTAAGCTAAATCTGCTAATCTAGATTTGATAGCATGTATCTTTCGAGTTGCAAAGTTTTAAGGTCTCATAGAATTATAGGGTAAACTCAAAGAACACGTAGGAACATGAACATGGGATAAACACGTACGATCCACCTCACTACCAGGTTCATGAATTAATCCAAACATGCAAACCCAACTGTAATTGTGTTCCTTATACTGACCAACATAAATAATAATATAATTTATATAATATTATTAGTACACACACAAATTATAAATATAATTTGTTAATACACTGATATGTGCCCATTGGAATTTATTATGCAAATGTTATTCCCAAGGTAATTGATGCATGGAAATGCATGATACATTATTGGTATGCAAATGGATATAACCCAATTTTTTGGATCAGGCTTGCTTACAAGTGACCCAAAAACAAAATCAGAGATTAGAATAATCCCAGAGGATTCCCACAATTTCTAGAAGCAGAGAAGGGTCCAAATATCATCTGTTGTCAGTAGAAGTACCTGCAACTTCTTCATCACAGTCCCTCACTTCTTGACAGTCACCAGCAGCCGCTTCTCCTCTTTCAAGAGTATCAGATATACTTTTGTTTCTGATCAGAAAAATTCCTAGCCTCGAAAACCTTCACCACTACTTTCACTTTCCCTCTGACAGAATTTAAAAGCTTTGTTTACCATAACTCTTGGAGAGTCGCAATTATTTCCAGACCAAAGATGACCAAAATGTCAAGCCATGCTATGACAAAAGACTATCCAATATAGTCCCACCCACATGAAACATAGCTGGGGGAATCAAACAGGAGAATATCTAAGTACTTGCACTATTTAGTGACAGCAAAGAAGGGATCAAGAATAGTTAGGTAAGAGACCCATTACAGTCTTCCTACGTAGTAATGCCCAGAGTAGTTAAACTTTTCAGAATATATGAAAAATATTTTTGTAGAATAATCTCTACCTTAAACTATGAAAAGTCATGAATTACCTGTCTCATTCATGTGGAGATAAAATAAGACAAGATGAGAAAATCGATAAGGGTTATATATGACCCCTCCATCCTTCTAATGTTGATGTGAAGTCTATAGTTTAGATAGTGAACAGGTTTCAAACTGGTTTTTGCGCCAATTATTTTGGTAGCAATACTAATTGGCTTCAGTTCTGGCTCTAAGCTCAAGAACCCATGGAACTGAGAACTGAACCAACCTGTTCCTAGAAATGTTAAGAGTAACTCCTCTCAGAAGTAGGGGATTAATAGTTGAATGTTTTCCTTTAAGTGAATTGCATGAGCCTACCAGGTTATTGAAGGAGTTCAAACAACTGTCAAAAGAGTGCAGGCCATTAGATGATTCGCATAATAATTTTACAGCAGAAAGACCAATGAGTGGATTTCAATCAGTCCGTCTAAGGCAGCATTTACCTGGAGTGTTCTGGCCACTGGACTCTGCTCTGCTATCTGCCCTGCCCCTCCTCTGGCCACCCCTGCCAATGCCCTGGCTCTTGGCATCACCCTTGCCACTATTTGCCCCATGTGGGCGGCGCAGGAGGCGCAAAAACCGCTTACGCTCCTCCTGCTCACAGCGCTCGTGTCTTTCCGCCACTGCATCTGCAGACACATCTTCTTCCTAGAAGGAAAGATTCCCAGGTGAGGTTGATGACACTGGGAGATGCATAACCAAAATTGATATTAAAACCACTCAGAAAGTTTTCCTTTCAACTTGTCACGCACTTCACTCCATGATGAATTAGGTAGAAGTCCAAGTGAAACTGCTTACATCAACTCCTTGAAGGATGCCTTGTGCATGACCACACTGTTTCAAGGACAACTCTCAGCTGTCTACGTATCATCAACATCAATCAACTTCCACATTTCAACTACCTTAATTTCCTCAGTTTTTTCCTTCACCTTTATGCAGTCTTCTTTTCTTTGCAAACTTACTTCTAGATACTATGCAACTTCACACATGTGGCTGCAATCATTTTCGGTCCTATTTGTGACAAGGTGAAGTCCTTGACTGCCAAACCTAGGGTGGCAGATCAGACTCCTGTCAGGGTGGATTTTTCTATGCCCAGGACATGGTTGCTTGTAATTGTCCAACACTGTTAGACAAAATGCCTGATTTAAAGGCCTGAGAGGCTGATTTCAGGTTTCTGGTATATACAGGTATCCCTCGTCAACTGCGGTCAACCCTTGAGTATCCTGGGTTTGTTTAAGAGTACTAGCCTTCTCAACTGCAGGGGTTTACTTCGTCAACTGCGGCCTACGAGTTGACCAATGCGGCTACCCACAACACTGATCAAATTTACATGGTATTCAAACACTTACAGAGCTTTGCAGATCGTGGAATGTAATTTAATTTTACACTGTTGTCGTCTGCGAGTATCTGTAACTATTTTCATTCAAAAATCAAAGTCATTTTCAAAAAACTCACCAATTTCAAGCCATGATTCTTCCCTCGCCACAGAAATAAAACACGCATTTAATTTTTTGACATCCAGCAAGAATTGACCCATGAACACTATCACTTAAATACAGTTATTCCTGGGGCTTAAGCAATGATTTTAAGGATTATACACAATGGAATTTCCTTTTACTGTTTCAAAACCGGACCGGACGAAAATAACCTGAGAAACCTGAGAAAAAAAAAATGAGCCGGCTGACCATCTTGTCATTCTTCAGAAAACAGAAAATGCTAAAATGAAAAGTACAGAAGGACTTCCATCAACCGAAACCTCTGGAGACCCCAGTGATCCTGATAATGTTACTAACTCAACAGATGCAGATCATTAATAATCTAAGCAAAGCTGAGAAGTAAAATGATATTGTCATTAATTAATTATTTCTTTCAAACTCCCACCATTTTAAAAATATTATTAGGTCATAATATATGACGTAGATGTCTTTATGTTGGGAAATTACTCAGATCCTTCACCCAGGATTATTTTCGTTACAGGACAGTGATGGAGCAACTCTATTTAGTACAAAATTTCCAGCTAAGAGGGCTCTAATTGCCCTGCTCATCTTTTACGAAGCCGTTATCGGCACTATTGGGATACCGTAAGAGAGATTGCATCAAAAAGTGGAGGGAAAACATGCCTATGAAAATGTATAAGTGCATTATTATAGTGAAAATAAAGCTATGCTAAATTTTACACACTGTATGGCTGCTCACGAAATCTAACCCCTGATTCCCCATACATGTAATGGTTTGCCAACCGTGGGGTCTTTCAAAAGCCTCACCCCCGCAGTTGACTGTATACCTGTATATGTATTTTCTTTCCTATTCCATCTCCTCTGAGGCATTTTCACATCCCTTCGAAGTTACAGGACCAAAATGCAATGCCAAGGTGTAAATATACATAAGTAAACTTAATCGTTTAAAAAAAAATTACCGTCCATTTAAAAGTCAAGTCCACTGAATTTAAGCAGCTGTATCTTCAAATAGGGTGAACCGATTTTAACGAAATAAATTGCATATGATAAGCTGATCATTTCTACGTTTATGTATGAATGCAGAAATTATTTCCTATCCTCATCTGCACTTTTACAATAGTTTATTTGAAAAAACTCCGTTTTCGACGCTCCAAATCCGATGGCCTGACTTAAATTCTATCGCCATTCTCTTAATATTTAGGATGGAGATTGGATATTTTGACAGAAGTTAGCTAAATACAATTATAACATAATTAAGGAAAGAAAATGTTTATGTATTCATTTTTCCGTGAGCTGTTGAAAAAGTTGTAAAGCTCTGCTATTTTAGAAACTTGCAATGTGATTTGAGATTTGAGTTGTCCTGTTGTAACCACAATGACACAAGTATTGAGATATATGCATAAAAATTAATAGAATAATTGATTATTAATTACATGTATTTTATGTGCAGAGAAAGCTAGGCTTCCAGCGGTAGGAATGTTGAGGCATCACAAGGGGAAGGCAGGGGAAATCGCCCAAAACTGTCCACTTATGCCGCTCCGTGCATCGTATGATGCGTGCTCTGCCAAAATGTGTACCTTTCACTTCTGTCAACAACCCATTACTTCCTGTTAGTCGTGATATCCATGAATGTGCATCCATGATGATATCAGTATTTCAGGAGTGCAACAAGGGTCACAGAAATCGTTACTCGGATGGAAAGTGTGAATAAATGAGTGCCATTTGCTTTTCTCAAGTGGAGGCAGAAAAGCAATCGGACAAATGTTTTCCTCTTTATCAAACTGACCCAGTGCCTCTGGGTTTGCGTAAAATCTATGCAAAAAATGGTTGCTAAATCTAAGGTGAGTGAAAATGAAAATTCTTGTGAGGAATATACTTCGCCTAGGAAATGGGAATTGGTGCTACGTCGTTTTAAGATTTTCATCAATGATTTAATGCTCGGGATCATTAGAAGGACAGTACATGGCTTCTATTCGAGGAATATGTTTCCAATTCTCCAAGGCATGAAGGACAAGTTGGTAGTCTCTCCCCTGATTTCCTGGATATCTTTTTGCCTAAGCTGTGGTAAGCTACAGAAATTAGGGAATAGGTATTAGAAATTACGTAAAAAGCCAGTGCTGACGGAGTCAATGGAAATTGCTGCCACTTGCCACAATTTTATCCAGAGAATTGAAAATCTTAGGTACAGTGGTTATAAATAATTTACATTGATGAGACAGAACTCTCAGCATCATTCCTCAAAATATTGTTGAGTTGAAAACGTGGTGTCTTCCCACCATGGCAATAATATTTATTGTGGGCACATTGAGGAGGTAAAAATCTGGCATGGAGGATTTAAAGACTCCTTCAGGACCCAGTAAGAGAGTGATCAATTTGCTTATTGGCTAGGAGAATGACTCCCTGAAGGGTGGCAAACAATGGTAAAATACCTTTTGAATTCTGATCAGAGCAACCATATAACTGAAATACATAGGTATTTCTACCTCGTTCATAACCAGCATTAAATTTAATGGGTAGCAAGTGGCAACGTGGCAAATCCTCTCCCCTCCAAGTTCTCTCCTACCGCTCAACTTGGTTGCTTGGGTAGGCAGAAAAGAAAAATAATACAAATCGTTATTAGTAATCCCAGTCTACTACACTAATTTTAATGTATATATTTAAAATGCTGGCATCATTGCAGTTACAATGGTATAACTCAAACCTCTATCACATCGCAAGTTTCAGAATTGGCCACGGTCAACAACTATTACAACAGCTTGAGTAAAAATGAACATATAAACATTTTCTTTCCTTTATTATGTCAAAACATATTTAGATAACTTATGTCAGAATCTCCAAATCCTAAAATTAAGAGAAGTAAAATATTGTACAAGTGTAGATAAGGATAGGAAATAATTTCTACAAAACAATTTCTTCTAAATTGCAGGCATTGCTCTAAGCACATTGATTGGATTTGAACTGCAGACACCCCAAGCAACCTGCTTTCTTCTACTACATTCATGAACCATACTCCTAGGGATTGTGTAAAGAGCAATGCATTAACTTAGGATCCTTAATATAACAACTCTGAAAGCATGAGTAAACCTCAAAAAGTAATATGACCAAAAAAGCAAGAAACTTATAACATCTAAAAACCTTACGTCCAACATGGATTCCTCACCTCACTCTCATGACTAGATCTTCTAACTACTCCGTTGTCTCCTGAATCAAATTTCTTTGGAGAGGGATAGGGCTCAACAACACGCCACCTGAAACAAAGAGTGAGCACAACGTGAACCAATTTACCATTCCAAGACAAAAATTTTCTAGATTTTTTTTAAAATCAGGGTGTAATGTCATACCGATGAATATATATTATGGACTCGGATGTTTGGAATTGTTGCCGAAATTTCCACTTTTAGTTCACCCAGTCCTTGGCGCCACTTTGATTAGTCTTTTCAGTTGTTATTGTAAATAGACGTAATTAATTGTTGGTAACGTGAGACAGGTGAATATTCAATAACGATCGAGGAGATATGAATTACATGATGCTTTGAATAAAATCTTGCTATTTTTGTGATCTAAAAGTTACTTTTAAAATGCTAGAGAGGAAATATCTATTACAGAAAAAGGGGAAGAGGTTTATGAAACGTCCATCGTGTGCCGACGACGATGTTTGCCAGACTCTGATTCTAATTTGAATGCATTAAGCTCGTTCGGCTTAAAGAAAGAATTTAGAATGCCTTGTTTAACCCTTTGAGTGCAGCATGACGTGATATCACGTCATGTTTTTTTTACGCTGGGGCTGATGACGTGAAATCACGTCAAGGGTGCCTCGAGTGTTCCAGCTTTCACTAAGGGGCCTAGTGAAAGTTCCCCAGTGAAAGCTGGAACACTTCAGGCACCCTTTACGTGATATCACGTCATCAGTACCGGCGTAAAGACAACCATGACGTGATATCACGTCAGGCCGCACTCAAAGGGTTAAACAGAACTTGCTTCCTACCAGGCTGCAGAACAGGGTTTGCATCTAATAGGAGACCTGGATTGAAAAATAAGAATCTGTTCAAGGCAACAGTAAGTACATTCCTTTTTACCTGCACTACAATGATGGCCATTGGGAATATTCATGAAGTCACCTCGCATTATTATTAAATTTCCGTAGAGCGATTTTCACAAAGTGCTAAGAAGTTAATTGTGCATTTGTGTAATTAAATTTGGAGAGGAATTAAATATATCTGTAGACCGGAAGATATTAAAAAAGTGTATAATTACGTCCAGCGTGAAGAACTACATTTTTCTATCCACTGCATTTTGAATAATTGTAAGTAAAACCCAAGTATACTCATGGCAAAACCAGTACGACTTGTTTATTTACAACCTATCGACTGTAGTTACATTAGAACTTCTGTCTTTCATCACTAGGCAGCACCACTTTCCAAAAAGTTGTTTGTTTACAGGACTCTAGACAACAGTTTTTGGGGACGAGATCACAATCCACAATATAATATATTCATAGTTGTACCATATATATAATGTTGCCAACTAAATTCTACAGCTCATTCTGTGCAAGTTAACATAGGACTGGGAAAATTCATATAACTTCATTATTTTACACTGAGCCAATTTGATATGAAGGAGAAAAAATATCATGCATTAAGAAAAACATACATGGTAGAGACAACCTCATTGTTTAACTGGTAACTTGCTTTAATCATAATATAAGCGATTTGTTTGATTATGGAGACCTGGGCTTTCTTGCTATCCAGAAAGTAGCAACTACTAATGTTAGCAAATGCTAAGAACCAAAGCTATTCCAATACCTATCAAGATAGCGTTTTCTGTGTTTCGGGCAACTTCAGGAAGTTAGCGAATGATTCCACCTAATGGCCACTTAATGTCAAAATATTTACACAAGGAGAAATAAATAAACAAGGAGGATTTCATTTTTCGGCCAGCAAGTAAACAGGCAACATAAATTCAATAACAAACTGTGACAACCAGCATATTAAGAATCTTTTTCAGGCAAATTATGATTGCACACAATATCTGTAATTCTTCATTTTCCTTTTCCCTACACATAGAGCTATTTTTTTACGAAAATGAAGGGGAAAGTCGGCAATTAGTTGCATAGAATATGAAATGTAGAGCATGAGTGTCATTTGAAGTTATTTGGTGAAGATACTTTGACGTCAACAAGGAGAATGTTAAATGCCAGTATATGTCACTTCAAAAGAAGAAGGTGCACATTTAAGAGCTGTAAACTCAATTAATTATTCATTAGTTCGATATAGGCTGTTATGGCTGGTGACCTAACAACCCCTGCCACATACCCAGGCCTCGGCTTGCAGGGTATTACGCAGATGTAGATGTTTTGACATTCCCTTAGTTTGGCTAGGCAAAGCATTGTAATCAGTGATATACTAGCTATGAGTTAGCTGTGCGTAGATGGCAAATAAACCAGAATATTTAGCTGTAATTTCATTGCTAAGGCTGAGTAGCAATCATTACCCTAGCAAGCAATTCATTAACACAGACCTATAATCAAACTAAGAGCAACAGTCTCTAACATTGTCACTACATGAAGATAGTGACCACTGATAAGAACCAGAATTGAAACCTTGGTTCATTATGTAACCATAAATAAGTAAAAACTAAAATACAGTAACCAAATACATGCAAAAACTAAAAAACAGATCTCACAAGCAACAAAATAAAACACACTTACTTTGGTGTCAGAATTTCTTTATAGGGCAGCTTTTCAACTCTTGTAGAAGCAGCCACACTATACGGTATCACTATGTTGTCTATGTCATAAGAATTCTCTCTCTTTCTTCGACTGAAAAGATAACATGAGAGTTCATCAAAGGACACTAATATTATTTTTTTAAACAAAATGACAATGCATTCATAATATCGAATGCACCTGTTTGCATGGACCACTGTTTCCAAGGAATACAGACTATCTTCAGCAAGCAACACTCAGTTCCACAGCAGTGATTATCTGTTGCTATTATGATATATCTGAACAAGGAAAAGGTGTAGAGGCGCTGCTGGCACGAGTGGTTTGTTAATTAAGCACACAAACAAACTGACCACACAGTAAAGCTTGCCAAGCCCAGACTCACACCTTTGTACAAGTTTGAATTAATTCCCCATAGAGCATGGCCTTACTTCTGAGCTGAACAGCATGGACATGTAGGTTTAATTTATTGGTGATAGGAAAACTAAGAGATAGGAATGCTAGGAGACTTTGGGGGTGAGATTAATTTTCCCATTGATTATAAAGAGCAGCAGTATGCTTAGACTGAGAAATTATTACCTAGAGTGGAGTTCATCATGTAAAAACTTCACATTCCCAATATTCAATTACTGCAGGATAGAAAGGGTAAATCTTGTTATAGTCCACACTAACAGCTTATTTCCAGGTAAACAACGTCTGGAATAAAATTCTGAGTGTAATGTGACTATACCCTGTAATAGCTTTAATTCAGCCCATCAAGTCCATCTCCCTTGTGTGAAAGCTCATTTACAAAGAAAGCAATTGCACTGATGACCGTTTTCAATAGAGGAGTCCATTTCCACAAACTATCCCAGCATGGGAAAGTCATTTCATTTCACCATTATATTAATACGGTTTTTATGGTTGCAAGCCTTCATCGAGCATTGTTGTGTAATGTGATGCTGTTACTTTCCCACGCTCACCAGTGTAGTTACATTGTCTATGACATAGTCTCTTTCCCCTTCAACTCCTTTACCAGCCATTTACATGAGCATGACATCATAATTTGGCAACTCCCCAAAAGTTTGGCTGCCACAGTAACATTTGGAATATATGGTAAAGTAATGGAAATGGGAGCTGCAGGGAGAACTTACCTCAACAAATCATGAAGCATACTGGCCTTCCGCTCACCCCCTGGCCCAATGGAGCATGAGCCAGGGGCGATGGAGGATGACGATGGTGAGTAGGGAGAGTGATGGTGATGGTGGTGGTGGTGGTGGTGGTGGTGGTGGTGTGGGTGGCTGGTGGATGACGTGGACGAGGAAGATGAGGCGGATGAGTGGTGGGGGGGAGACGTGGAGCCAGGGGAAGCAGGGGAAGCGGGCGGGAAGGGTGAGGGGGGAGCCGTGCCAGGTGCCGACACAGAGCCAGATGGAGGCAGTCCCAGTTCCATGCGAAGCTCCTCATCCGCATCCTCGCAGGCAGACTGGAGAGCTAGAGGGGGATGGGGGGAAAGAACAAAAACAAAGCGTGAGAACATAAGAGAGACATTCCTCAAGTTGACACTCACTTATTAAGAGAGAATTATTCAAACATTCAAGCTCTGGCAGCAGCCACATCTGAGAAAAAGCCCTTCCAAATGAAATACACCACAATCGCTATATACTGAGATTCAATGGACCCAAAAAGTAGCAATTTCGTTTAAATAAAATTTGTGGCAGTGAAACTATGTATAAATATACAAATTTCAATATTATGACTGTATAGCTTAACCATTGCAGTAGAATTTCCTGAATATATCATTTACAGTCTGCCAATGCAGTACGACAATATTAGGGATGGGCCTAAAAAGCCAGCAAAATGGAATATTTGTTCATATATCCTCTCAGATTCCAAGTGTGGTTACATACATCCATTAATCCCTCATTATGGTAAAATAACATCTGAAACCTTGGTGAGACCTGATCTCCCATTCACTAACAGAAAAGTTTCCAAAAGTAATGAGAGATTGAAGAACTCTGTATCGGATGTTCAAGGCTATCATTTCTTCATGATAGGTATTACACTAGAGTCGCTCTGGCAAGGGAATTGCTCGAGGAAAAAACATACTTGACAGGGACAATAATGCCAAATAGAAAAGATGATCCAACTGAAATCAAACATCCAAAGTTAAAGAAAGGAGATACAGTGGCTTACAGGGATGAAAATGTAATGCTTCTTGCATGGAAAGACACATGAATAGTTACAATGCTCAGTACATGGGACACTTCAGAGACTGAGTCTGAGGAAAAAAGGGTGTGTGGGTGTTGGGAATAAAATAGTTTTCACACCAAAGGTCATGACAGACAATACAATGTTTGTGGGGCGAGTTGATATAGCTGATCACTATACAAGCACGTACTGAAGGCTGAAGAATAAGGAAGACTTAATTGGTGGCGTAAATAGTTTCTCAGAGGGATTGAGATCAGTGTAGTAAATTCCTATACTTTGTACGAAGAATGGCAAAAAATGTAAAACTGGTGAAGTCTGAAACAGAATAGTTAATTATTTCTTCTTCTTCGCCTGAAAACTCATTTTTCAAATACAATATATATCCCTCCACCACCTCCATGTCCTAATTCATACAACAATGATAAGTTAAACATGACTCTTGTATGTCGCAGGTCATTTTTCATTTGTTATTCAAATGAAAGTCACCTCGCAAGTTTGCTGAGCTTGGTAAATGGGTTTTCGGTAAAAATTCATAATGACACAGCAGTCGAGAGAAAATAATTAAATATCCTGATGTTTCACTCACTTTAATTTATTAGCAATAAACACTATCAAAAACTACTCATCAATTTGGTTTTATTAAGTAATATAATCATTAACCCTTTCACTACAAACGACGTTTACACACGGCGTAGATATTCCGACTCAAACAAAGGAACAATGTGTATAAACGTCACTGCCGCTCAGCTAGCCCTTCGCAGGCCTAAAAGGTTCTCTGACAAGGGGAGTGTCAGGTAGCCGGGTCTCAGATTTTGTTCAAACTCGGTAGTTGTACAGACCGCTGTATGTGGTTCATGAATCACCCCACATATAGGGTTATACAACCAATATAGTTTAAACAAAAAAGGCCTTTAAACATTCTTATCTAGGGTAAGTACCCTTCCAATAAGCACTTTCCTCAACTGACGAAGTGGCCGGGTGGCTACTGTACTGGACTACGGAGTATGAGATCACAGGTTCAATCCCCGTATGATGCGATAGTTTTTTTCCGCCGTTTTTTTAGTTTTTCGTTTTCGACATCTTACAATGCGCTCAAGATTTTTTGATTTCTACTCAAAATATTATTTTTGTGCGAGGCAAATTTTTCATTTGCATACACGACGTCAGGCTTATTCTCTTTTTTTTTTCGGTCAAAGGCAGCCTTCTAATTATGTCACTTCCATATCTTTACACGACTTATTTTCATTATTCTTTCATGCACATGATTTCCATTTATTATCATTATTTTATTAAATCGTCTCCATAATTTTACAATTCAAGGATTAAATCTTCAAATTTCTCGTGGCTTGGTCATAAACGAATAGTATTTATTATATATTACCAACGTTTCGGAATTCAATCTTTCCATCATCAGGGCTGTTACAAAATATCAAATTACATTGAAGGTCAATAACATTGACGGTAAATAACAATGATGA
Source organism: Ceriagrion tenellum (assembly GCA_963169105.1). Classification (NCBI taxonomy): domain Eukaryota; kingdom Metazoa; phylum Arthropoda; class Insecta; order Odonata; family Coenagrionidae; genus Ceriagrion; species Ceriagrion tenellum. The sequence goes on along the minus strand of OY720639.1, from coordinate 6,768,010 downwards.
TTCTTAAATCGCACAGTCACGGATCTGTAATACTTGACTTGTCGTAATTTTATCATTGTGCATATGAGAATAAAATTGTGGTCGAGATTCGTCGAGTTTTCTCCACTCGAATCGATATTTTCTTGCTAGAAGTAGAAAATAGCAATATTTGCAAACAAGGAGCTTTTCGGGAAACTGATGTTGATGGCATTTTGTAGATTCGTGTACCCTCGCGGGCTGACCTTCGGACGCTTGCAGGAACACATTCACCGAATTTGTACAAGGGCTATATTATGGCCGAGTGTTCATGCATTTACGTAAATTTAGGTTAGCCTTACCAGAGCGCAATGCGGGTAAAAATAAACGGATTTCCTTGGTGTTTGGTATCAAATTAAACAATAAATTATGAAGAAACTTCATATATTATTTATTTTCTAGATTTTCGCCGATTAAAAAATTTAGCCAATTAACTGATGTTCCACTAATCTGTCCCTTATTGGGCGGGGCCCTTTCCCCAAAATCTCGTGAAAAGGGTCAGAAGGGGATTGCAAGGGTCTTCTACCTGCTCTGCCCCTCGCAGTGGAAAAGAAGGTCTGTCCTCCTTCGAATATTTCACGCACAGAATTTTCACACACAGTGGAAGACTTGCCATCTAGCTGCTGCAGCTGAAGGGTTTAGGTAAATGTGTTCACGCATCTACTCGCGTGGGTACACGCGAGTGACTGACTGACTCGCGGGTGACTGTGCGATTTAAGAATCATCATTGTTATTTACCGTCAATGTTATTGACCTTCGATGTAATTTGATATTTTGTAACAGCCCTGATGATGGAAACATTGAATTCCGAAACGTTGGTAATATATAATAAATACTATTCGTTTGTGACCAATCCACGAGAAATTTGAAGATTTAATCCTTGAATTGTAAAAATATGGAGAGGATTTAATAAAATAATGATAATAAATAGAAATCATGTGCATGAAAGAATAATGAAAATAAGTCTTGTAAAGATATGGAAGTGACATAATTAGAAGGCTGCCTTTGACCGAAAAAAAAGAGAATAAGCCTGACGTCGTGTATGCAAATGAAAAATTAGCCTCACACAAAAATAATATTTTGAGTAGAAATCAAAAAATCTTGAGTGCATTGTAAGATGTCGAAAAGGAAAAACTAAAAAAACGGCGGAAAAAAAATTATCGCATCATGCAGGGATCGAACCCATGATCTCATACTCCATAGTCCAGTACAGTAGCCACCCGGCCACTTCGTCAGTTGAGGAAAGTGCTTATTGGAAGGGTACTTACCCTAGATAAAAATGTTTAAAGGCCTTTATTGTTTAAACTATTGGTTGAATAACCCTATATGTGGGGTGATTCATGAACCACATACAGCGGTCTGTACAACTACTGAGTTTGAACAAAATCTGAGACCCGGCTACCTGACACTCCCCTTGTGAGCCATAAAAGACCTTTCCTCGGGATGCTTACCCTTTTTCCTTCTGCGGGAGATTATCTCAACCCTTTGTCGCAGAGCGAGCCCCACTCACAGCATGTGTCCGCGGTCAGTTGTTTGGTTAAACATTGTAAAAACGAAGATATAAATTTTTCTATAATTTGCAAATAGATGGTTTTAACTGCATTCCAAATGTTTAGCTCTACAATTACATATTTTACACTGAACTCTAACGTTATTATTGACGTAGTTCATGTGTAATGGAATCACTGAAACAATTTTTGATAGCTACAGTAGAACCCTGTTAAGAAGTTTTTAAAGGTTGAGAGGGTTGAAAACTTCTTAACACATTCCGTGCGGGTGACATCTTAAGATGTCACGAGTTTCACCCATGGGTGGCGGGTGACATCTTATGATGTCATAGGCTGTTTCACGTTTCATTAATTTTTTTCTTGCTCGCGAATGCGGTCAGGAGCCTCTTTTTGACGCTCACTAGCCATCTGCATCCCAGTACTTCTAATAACGCAGCCATTCTTGACTGCCAACATTTTTTGTCGAATTATCACCAGCTCGTTTCTAAGGTTAGTTGTGCCTAATTATAATGCTCTGCGTTACATATTGGAGGGTTACTATAAGTAATGTATGGCTAGATTTAATAATTTTTATATTAATTTTACATTATTCTATGTTATATATAATATATATATTCCCTTTTATTACATATCGTGTGATTTTAATACAAAGAGTTCTGTATGTGCGTGTTTACCCGGGCTTGTCTGGACGCTTTTCTACTCTGGGCCGAGCGGTCAAGAGAGCCCTGTTGAGCAACCTTTTACTCTCCTCAGGTATTGGTTTCTTCTGCGGAAGTTTTACATTGTTTCATATATCTATTCATTTTACTGCACGAATCTTGAAAATGCTCTTTGCTAGCCTTTTCTTTTCCATTACAACGTAGCACAAAACTAACGTTCTGGAGTGAATCAGGAGAAGTGAGCTACACATTAAATCTGATCCTTCCCCGTAGCAATTCTAACATTGTTTCATTTACGTAATAGCACCCTCTTGTCCGAAAACTTATTCATTTCACAGCGTGAAACTATGTCGTCAGTGGTGCTGTAAACTACCACAACATATCCAGTTCTTCCCAAAGACAGTTCATATTAAGGCGACCTTATAATAGGTATCATGTGTTTTACGCGCGAAATGAACAGAAGAAAATATATTTCCCATACAGAAGATGACACCGAACTTTCCACTTCTGGTAAGTATTCACAACACTGCCGTTCATATTTAGCTTCTACATATGTGCATCTAGATATTGTAATTATATTTACATATGTAGGCACTGTAAAGAGGAGAAAGAGGATGGCAGGAGATGAAAGTGATGACACAAAAAGTGAAATGGAAGCGGGACCATCGTTCTCCAGCGAGTTTCAAAACAGCTTTTGTTTGAGATTTTTTATTTCATTTTAAAACGTCATAATTTTTACTTTTGCCAATACTAAGTTACCTTATCTGTCAATTATAAGAACGTTCAAAGAATGATCCATTGCCAGCACAACCGAGAATGACCGAGCATGAGCTGCAGAGGCTGCTATTTGAGACGGGCTCATCGGGAGAAGACGACGTGTCATCGGAAAGGGTGATGAAGATTTCCATTCCGCAGAGAGCGAAAGCGGAGAAGAGAGCGAGGAGGAGGATCTGGGTGATTCTGAACAAGAATGGACAAACGTTTCTTCTGCTACTTCAGCCGCCATGGAAACCGTGACAAACCCTTTGTCCCTCAGCCCCTCAGGTACCGTGAAATTTCCCGATACTTGATGTGATGACCGACCGGAAATTCCGAAAATACAGTTCACTGGGTGTCCCGAGTTTAGGGAATTTCCAGCTGGGAATCACCCTCGCCATTATTTTGACCTCAGCCAACGAGATATTTTACGACCTCATAGTGAGTGAGACAAATAGACAGGCCAAGACCCTTGTATCGGCAAATGTTTCGCCACATGGAAGGATTGCCGACTGGAAACCCATTTCAAATGACGAATTTGAAAGATTTCTTGGGTATTTGTTCCATATGGGAACAGAAGGCTAAACAATTCCGGATTATTGGAAAAAGGATGATTTATTCAATTTAACTTGCTTCTCAAGGTATATGTCTCTGGATAGGTTTCTTGCAATTTCGTAAACGGTTCACTTACCAAAAATCCCGCAGAAAACGAACCTCAACCGGCAGACAAATTGTACAAAATAAGGGCAATGATTTACCTTTTTCATGATAGGATGTATGCTATTAATTCCCCTGAAAAAGAGTTATCATTAGATGAATCCATGGTTTTATGGAGAGGTCGTCTGGTTTTCCGTCAGTAAATGGAAGGAAAGCACCATAAGTATGGCATAAAAATTTATATGCTGACGGAACCATCAGGGATGCTATTGCGAATGTTGATTTACTCAGGATCTGCAGATAAGGAGGTAGGAGGGCACGTACGAAATGTAGTGCATAAACTCCTCTAGGGCCGAGAGGGTTTTGGTCATTCTATTTATTTAGACAACTATTATATCAGTCTACAATTGGCTAAAGAACTTCTAGAAAAAAAGACATATTGTACAGGAACATTACGGGATAACAGAGTTGGGAATCCCAAAGAAATTGTATCCCAAAAGACTAAAAAGGGTGAAGTAGTTAAGCAATGGAGTCATATCAGCCTCTGTCTTGAAATGGAGAGATAGACAGAATCTTTTAATAATTACTTCTCAGTTCGGCAGCCAATTGCTTGAGGACCCAAATAGGAAAGGGATCATGAAGTTGAAACCAGAACCAGTTGTCAAGTATATAACATACATGAGTGGCATTGATCACAGCGATCAAATGCTAGCGTATTACCCCTGTGAGCATAGATCGATCAAGTGGTACAAGAAAATAGGTATTCACATCTTTCAGTTGATCCTTGTAAATGGTTACATATTGTTTCAAAAATATAGCGGAAACAGAAAAACTCTGTATGAGTTCCGCATGGAACTAATATGTTCCCTACTTGGAGCACAAACAGGCCCTATCTCACGACCATCTACACCAAAGTTCACCGAATATCATTTCCCCGATTTCCTCCCTGTCGAACGTGGGGTAGACGGAAACAAAAGAGGTGCCATGTTTGCCATAAAAAAGGAATCAGGAAGACTATCACCACCTTTCGCCCAGAATGCCCTGATGAACCAGGGCTATGCCTTCGTCCATGCTTTATTGAGTATCACAGGAAGATGGGTGAGAAAGATTAGATGTTTATTTTAAATAGAGAAAAACAAAAGTACAGTAAAACCCCTTATTTACACTTTTCTAGGGACCTCAGAAAAAAAGTGCAAATTGCGGGAAAATGCAAATAGTGGGAAATGGAGAACTTTCACTTTAACGGCATACTTGCTAAGGAAATTTAAAAATAAAAAGCAGGCTGATAAACTGAAAGAGGATTATTGTTATATATTTCTTTATCAACAGCTCACCTCATTTACTGTGAATAACTTAGTATTAAATATTTTATATGAATAAAATAAAAAGCAAACTATTTTACTCTTTCATTGCCATAACATAAAATAAATCGGGACTACATCACATTGCACGAAACCAAGAAAAAATTCTTGGTTTCGTGCAATGTGATGTAGTAGTGTATCTAGTTGAGAATACTGAAAGAAGATATTGTAAACATAAGCAAGAATTACAATGGCAGTGGCATATCAGTGTTACTTGCTATCAGGAATAATTGAAACTATCTATTGTTTAACATATTACTTAGCAAAAAAGTCTGATATTTTCAACTGCTTAGGCTTCCTTTGTCTATTGATATCATGCACTTTATTTTCAATTTTTTGCAGTTCATCAAGCATTTGCACACTGCAGTTTCCACCTAACAAGTAATTCCTTAGTGTAAGAACAGCACATACTGTGTCTTGGTATGAAGGTAGAGGAGCCTCTTCATCCTCTGTGTCTTCCTCATCTGCATCTTCCTCCAGGTGTTTATCCAAAATGTCATCTACACTCTCTACCACAGTTGCCGCGACACAAGAATCTAATTTGACAAACTCTGGAAATGTACAATTTGTCTCAAGAAGGTTCCAGTCGTTGTCTATAGTATCATCGTCACAAGTAAAGTCAGCTGGAATTTCTTCGCCACAATCAACATGAAATCCTGCCCTTCTAAAGCAGTTGTATATTGTAGATTCCTTGACCTGTTTCCAGGCCCATGATTTGCAGTGCAAGGCATCCAGTACACTCAATTTGATTGTCTTTATGTCCCTACCACAATCATGCAGAGATATCAATTTCTGTACAATCATTCTTTGATAATGCTCCTTAAATGAGTGAATTATTCCTAAATCCAATGGTTGGAGCACACTGGTGCAGTTTGCTGGAAAAAATTTTAACTGTACATTTCTTAAGTGTACATTTGGTGGATGGGCTGGGCACTGATCAATAAACAGCAGAATTTTCCTGTTCTGCGACCCCATTTTCGCATCCAGAGCATGAAGCTGATACTCAAATATTTCTGAGGTCATCTATGCTTTGGTATTTTCTGTGTGTCTAGTTGGCAACTGTTTTACATGCTTGAAACACCTAGGACTTTTTGATTTGCCAATCACTAGCAGCTGAAGTTTCTCACTTCCATCTCCATTTGTGATTAATAAGACAGTAAGTCTTTGTTTACTAAGGGCCCCTCCATGACATTTTTCCCCTCTGAAGCAGTGTTTTTGCTGGCAGCACATTAAAAAATAATCCTGTCTCATCTGCATTGAACACATCTTTTGGGCTGTAACCTTCCAGAAGTCTAATAAGTTCAGATACTTTCCAATGAGTTGCAGTCTCAATGTTAACACTTTTACTTTCACCACTCACCGTCTTGTTTACAAGATTGTACCTATTTTTAATCTATCCAACCAACCATTAGATGCCGTGAAATCTTCGATTCCCAATCTTGTTGCGATATACAACGCTTTTTCTCGTAAGATGACGCCATTCACAGGGACATTTTATGATCTTGCACCTAAAAACCACTCTTTCAGCATTCGTTCTAATTCTTCATACCTGGAATGCTTTACATATTTTCTCTTTTTTGACAAATGCCCACACTGATTTGCATGTTTTATAATCGCATCACGATTTTTCACCATGCTATTCAATGTCGAGACTGGCAATCGGAGTTGCTTCGCCAGATCGATGCGGGTTCCGGTATGGAAATCAACTTGCTCTAAAATTTTCACTTTGTCCTCAATCAAAAATGTCCGTTTTTCACGTCGCCTTTCCATTTTCAAGCAGGATAATTTCTATTTTCTGTACTAATTGAGGGTAACTTGGCAACACACGAGTATCTGAAGTACCTCGCCGATCTACTAGTGCGACCTGTCGTGCAACTACAAATAATTTTTAAATACTATAATTATTTGCGATGCAGTGTGGGCTGAATGGGATAATGCAAGTTTCAATAAGTTTTATATTTAAGTAACCCATCATTGTTACACAACTGTTGAATCAAGTCAGCGCAAATGATCCCAGTTGTCAGTCACGTGTTATAGTTCTGGCATTTATCATGTTTCATCACGTCTGGTATCCTTTCATTCTTAATCATATCAAATTATGTACTAAATCAATATTGTCAACTTTCCAACAGGAGTTCTTACATTATAATTATTACATAGCTGGATAGTTTTTCAACTGTATGACTTTCATTTCATATCATGAATATTTTCCTCGCAGACAGATAGCGAGATGACGTAGTTCAAATTTCCAACAGTAGTGGCGTTGTGTCCCGCCACATTCAAATTCTTCCCGAAAATAGTGCTCATTACTGCCCTCTCTCTCTTGTATTTTAAGTACAAATGTACGAAAGGAAGCCGAAAGATGGTTCGTAAGGTCTGATATGCATGAGTAACTGTTTTAGTTGGCAAATTATTTTTTTTTTGTCAGCACATCTTGATGCAGAAGGCGGGAAAACGAAAAAAAACACTGCGTAAATACAGGGTTTTACTTACGTTGGAGAGAGAGGAAATTTGATGGGACCCAAAAAAACTTGCAATTTGCGGGAAAACGTAAATTCCGATAACGCAAATACGGGGTTTTACTGTATTTTTGTTACATCTTTGATTTTACTGTAATTTTGTTTTAATAGATAATTTTTGTCATTATATTTTACTTTTTATACTTTACAGTGTTATTAGCATTCATTTATTGTATTTTGAGTATAATAAGGGTGTAATTCATGATATTTTATGTATTATTGCAGTTGATAGTTTAAATATGTATTCAGTATAGTTTGTTGGCAAAGTGATCAATAAAATTTCAAATGAACAAAAGAATCCGTCGCAATAAATATATAAATAATTGCTATCACAGGTGTAGTGCTGGTTGCATACACACATTATTTCGTCGTGGCGGATGACATCTTGAGAAGTCAAAAAATAAAATGTTTACAAAAATTGTTTTCTTGTGTTATTCACTACTAATAATATAAAACCATCTTTCAAATGCAAAATGTAATCAATTGGGCGAAAACAAAGTTTCAGTCACCGGGAAGACCTTGCAATTTAGCTGCCGCATTGAATGTGTTAAGCGGGAAATCTTAATTAGAGGGAAAGCTGGTCAAAATTTATCGAATATTTCCTGATATGTTGAATAATAGAAAGAAATACAAATTCATCTCATTTTAACAAATAGTTTATTGTCTCAAGGATGGGAGGAAAAGAAAGAATCTAGTGTGGTTTGTTTCATAAATCTTTTCCTTAAAGCTACAGAAAATGACTCCACTTCGTTCAAACTTTTAAGGGTGCTGTCAGGAACACCAGAAACACTGTCGATAAATGTCCGAAACACAGACAGAGCATTCATAGCCTCACACTAAGTAGGTACCACACTCCCATCTTCAACCTCTTCTTCACTCTCTTGCTCCAGGTGGTCCCCCTCACATAAGTCTTCAATTGTCTGCTTAGACCAAGGCATGACACTGTCATCGACTTCAATGAAATCCGTGAAATTCCCATAGAAATCAAAAATTTCTTTAAAACTATACCATTCCTTCTGGATGAAAACTTCTCCCCCCTCTAAGTCAACAAAATTTTTACTCTGCACAAATGTACCCTCACCCATTAACACTTCTGGACTTGTATGGAATCCAGCTTTATGGAAACAATGAGCTATCATTGTAGGACCAATTTGTTCCCAAGATGCAGCTGAATAATGTATACCCTGTAACACTGATAGCTTGCAATTATTCACTGGGGCAGCCATACCAGAACTAGCATATAAAAGCAGTCTATGGACAAGCCTCTTCCTAAAGTAAGTTTTCAAAACTTTGATCACACCCTGATCCATTGGGCTGCAAAACTGCTGTGGAAATATCGGGGAGAAACTCAACCCTCTCATTGCTCAAATACTCAGTGTTTTTCGGGTAAGCAGGGCAGTTATCAATGAATAATATTATTTTCCTATTTTTACCCCCCATACTGGAATCAAGAGCCTTAAGATATTCCTCGAAAATGGTACAAGTCATCCAGGCACTTTTATTATTTCTGCACTTGCAAGGTATATTTTTGACATTTTTAAAACATCTGGGCTTCCTGTATTTTCCAATAACTAGTAATGGAAGTTTTTCAGTCCCATCCATATTAGCTCCAACCAGAACTGTCATTCTCTCTTTACTCATTTTTCCTCCTTTGCAACTTTCACCTTTGAATGCATAAGTCTTATTAGGGAGAAGATTATAAAATAAGCCAAGGTCATCAGCATTGAAAACATCACAAGGTTTGTATTCTTCAAGAATAGGATGCAAAACAGTTCTTTTCCATTCCTCAACTTCTAATGTATTCACACTCCTAGATTCTCCACAGATAGTTTGATAAGCTAACCCAGTTCTATTTTTAAATTATCCAGCCACCCATTTGAAGGATTAAAATCCAGACCTAGTCTATCTGAAATTTCAACTGCCTTCTCCTTCAGCACGGTACCATTCACCGATATATTCCAAGAGGAAGTTTGCTTAAACCATACTAATAGGTTTTTCTTCACTTCTTCATACTTGCCCAACTGTCTCCTCTTAGTTTTACAGGATGTCTTGCCTAATCGAGATTTTAGTTGAGTCTTTTTTGACATTATGCCATTAAGTGTCGTGATAGGCATGTTGAGCTGTTTCGCCAGTTCTACTCTGATCCTGGTAGGATTGGATTCCACTTCTCTAATCACTTTCAATTTTTCTTGCAGAGACAAGGCTTTTCTTTTTATCGCTTTTTGACTCATGTTGTCAATCGTAGACCTTTTTCATTCAAATGGGCGTTAAGCCTCTCTTCAACTATTGACCGCAATCGGAAGAGAACATTTTACGTTAATACATTATCGTTTAAATCGTCTGTATGACCAAACTCATTTTACATAATAGCCTTCTCGAAATACTGGAAACAACCCTAACCATGCACTAAAGAGTGATGGTTTCTTTAGCATGTGACGCAACTCACCTCAAGCTCAAAATTGTACTAAGTCCAATGATTCCGCTGTTAGCAGATATTGCGTGTTTGATCAATTTTGGATTGCAACTAATAATGAGAATTGTTGTTATATGAAATCTTTCCACTCACAGAGTGCACTTGCACTTCGCAGATTAGTGCACATCGTGTCCCATTCACTTTTGTTAGCACAGATGGCAGCGCACTTCGAAACACGTTTAATATAGCAACAATTTCGCGCCAAATTGTTGTGTGGTTTTAGAAAGGAATCTGATGACTGTACGAGAATTTTCTCAGTACCTCCAATTGCAATAAAAAGGAAAAAGTATTGAACTGAAAACAAGTGAAATGTTATGAAATAGTTTAATTCAATCGCTTCGACACGATAAGTTTGCAATGGAAATACGTAACAAATCGAATTTAGTTGCCATATCGAAGTTTTTAATCGGGCAAAATTAAAATCATGGCGTTTCCATTCTTTGCAGTTGTGTGCTATTCATTTACAGTCGTCTGCGCTAATGTCCACTGGTCTGTGCGAGCTGAATAGAATGCACCCAACATCAGTCGACGGTAGAAGAACGAATTGTGCCTCGTGCGAACTGGAGATTTCCGTTACGAGTGGTTGTGCTTCTGTTCAGAGGCCCTGAAAATTTGAGAGAGAAGGACACTATTGACTCCGAGCAAGTCACTATAATCCTCTTAAGTCTCCTTAATAAGTCCCTAATATTTTAACTTGTTTCACTGCCCCTTGGCCAGCAGAAGTACGCCTAATGGAATAATACAAACACTGTTGTATCTTGGGATGTACTGCAGTTGGCTATTTGCGCTTTACAGAGGATCAAATGATCTTACTCACTGAGAAATTATGGCCACTAGCTGCCAATCGATTATGGAAGCAGAATAATCATTAGATTTCTTGGGATGCAAAATAGTACGTGAGTCGCACATTCTGCAAGATCATATTATCTCACCAAGAAAAGTTGGCTACTTGCTGCCAATCAAGTTTAGTTAAAACTTAACGTTGACAATTTCGAAGAAAATCAGACTTAAGTCAAAATTCGTATTCCAATCCTAAAAAACTTTGTAAGCGGGTACAATTTCATACAAAATTGTTATCGAGGTGTCATTGGTTGAGACCTCTTAGCCGGGAAAACTTAATAAGCGGGAACTTCTTACCCGGGAAAAATTAGCACACACCTTACGAGGTTTATTTTAGGACTTGAAAAATTAAACTTCTTAGAGGGGAAAACTTCTTATGCGGGAAGTTCTTATCCGGGTTCTACTGTATTTAGTTAGTTATAGAGTAATTTGTAGCGAGGTTTTCAGTAAGTTATGAAGATATTATATTTTTAGGTAAACAACTAACAGTTATTTTTTCATATTAGTTGATGGCAATATTTTAGCGAGTTTAATTGCTTTTTTTCCTTGCATATAACTCATGCTAGGTGGAGCATGGATTTTGGCTTGGATCTGCTCCAAAAACTTCCCTCCATATGGACTTCTGAGTCTGGATTCCCCAAGTATGCAACAAATATATATTTAGCAAATGCCTTGCAGCAAAAAAATAAATTGACAGCTGACACACGCCAGGAGAGCAGCTCTCAATGCGAGGCAGGGTCGAGGTTACTTCCGCCCATCGGCCATGGAATGGGATCAGCTCTATAGTTTTGATATTTTCTTGCTAAATCACCGGACCATAGGAATAAAGAGAACCTTTCTCGTCGTTAGCTGTGTGGATGTGCTCCCAGTGGGGGCAGTATTACCTATGCAGCGCCCAAGTTTCTCTTGAAATACATTTGCGAGGTTAATGTTTTCTCGGAAAAAGTCATATACCCCAAAATGAATGCCCAGGATGCAGTCTCTGTTGGAGGTTAATTTGTCTCATTGACGCTTCTGCTGATATATTTCCATACAAATAATCTTACTCTTCTCAGAAAAACATATTTTCTCTTCGGTCGTATTCACGCCTGTGTAAATTTTCTTCATGATGCACTGTTGCCCTCTCCTATGGGAATTTCCCTAGAAATGATGTTTCATCGTAATTAGTTATTCTTAGAATGACATCGCCTGAATCCTTTTCAAAATACGTATCAAGAGTCCTTTCAAGTTATCTTCAGTTCTACTTTCATGGTTTATGCGTGCAGTGTGTTCCACTTCTAGTGTGTGCTTGCTCTCTGCTCCGTCTACTGTATGGCGCTGGAAGAAATAACCAGACGTGACTGATTTCAACGGCTGAAAACATGTCGAAGATTACGAAGGATGAATCGATTCTAGAAATACTAACACGGAATGACAGCGAGGATGACAATTTCTTCAGTGAATCTGAGGATGACATTTCCCCTGCACAGGCGACTTCAAGTAGTGCCAATGACTTAGTGTCAGAATCGCTACCATCAACGTCAAGGGCTGATCACACGATATACTTCAAGGCAAGGGATTTCCAGTGTTAGAATATAATAGAATATGATAACCAAATTACAATGATCCAAAAATGAGTTCTAGACCACTCATGTCATTTTTTAACACTGTGAAAATTTCTAAATACTGATTCCTTCATCCGTGCTATGATGACTAGCTCAAAATGGACTGAATATGTATATTTTAAATTTGTAATAATTTCTATCGTTGACTAACAGAAAAAACCATTATTATGCTGGAAACACATTACCAACATCACTTGTTTAAACATTGATATGAATATTTTTGCTAAAGAGCTTAAAATTAATCGTAGAATTCCGTTTAAAAGCTCTATCGGGACTGTAAAACTAAAAGTATTCATTTCCGATAAAATATATATAGAGGCACAAGCAACTATTCCTTTAGTAAAACCATTGCATAAGCAAATAGTTAACCGCGACCGCATGCCCTAATGGGCTACCCAAGAGGAAAGGGGCTAGGAGTATCTCTGGCCGGGGGCCGAGAAAAATGTTCGGCACCCTGCTGGGTCTGGTCCCAAGCTGAGGAAACAGGTACCTGAGCAAGTCCTAGCCTAGTGAGAGCTCTGTACTGGCGTTGCATATTTCCAACTTGTGGCCCCATCGCGAAATGGTTAATAACTAGAAATACGAAATGTAAGTTTCGATATATATTCTAAACGTCAACAACAGTATAATACCAAGAAGTTTCATGATAATATTAGATGTTATAAAGCCATTAATAGTGGTTCGATAAGGATAAAACCAACTCAAAATGATATCTCAACATGTAAGATTTATAAATAACTACCATTTAAAGCTCATCGCTCAAGAAATGCAGTGAAGTGAACGATTTTATATTGTGATGTTACACTTTCCCAAACACTTGAATTCGCTTAGGATCTTTTAATCCTTCAGTAGGAGTGTGGGTGGCACAGGGATGGCCCACAGTGTTTCATTTGTGTGCCATTTCTCAAAGGATGGCATAATATACACGTAAGTTTCAGTAGCTGCACATTATTATGTTCTCAAAAGCCTCACATGGTCGTTTGTAACAAATTGTAGCAGGGTTAGTATTAAATAGCATGCAAAAGGAAGCCGGCATGACTGGGCCACAAGTGTGGCTCATGTGCCAAACTAAAACCTTTTTCTGTCGGCAACACTAAAAGTGGTGCAGCAAATTTTTTTCTACATTGATAAGCAAACATTATTCGGGGTGTTTATGTTACTTCTTGCCATTTTAAGTCTACGAGTATTGGAGTCACAGCCCTCGAATGATCCCGGGTGCTCATTGCAATCATTGTATCATTGTTTGAGGCCATAAGATAACTTTATAAATCGAGCCCACCCAGCCTATGTAATGGCAGACGATTCAGAATCTATGAGTAATTGGCCCTTCATGTATAAGCCAAGGACAAAGAGCAAAGATGTGGACTAACCTAAGGCAGCTTTGAGCCTCTTCTGCTTCAGCCTCTGCAATGGATCACAGTGGTTACCTCCACCCATGCGTCCTCTTCCCCTCCTGCCTTTGGCTAGCTTGTGCCGCAACCCTGAAACATAGGCAAGTAATTAGGGAAATGCACAGCAATTCATATTATTGCATTCCACCTGATAGATTTACTTCATCAGCTCCCATAAATTATGTCTACCACCACATGGACCTTAGACCACAACCAGAGATAGGAAAGACTATTTTATCAATATGGAGATATTAGACATGAACTTCTTAATAAATTTAAATAAAAATTCAAGCCTTTTACAGTTAGAGACAAGTTTCCGATTTCCTCAAAAGATTTTGGCTACATTAGTTTCAATGTTAAAATCTAAACCTAAAAGATGCTCAGTACTTTTCCACAATAATTCCATACATACTTTGTTAATCAAACTCTGCGCCACCTGGAGCTCTTTGTTAGGAAAGGGTTCCAGGCTTTAATTTATGTAAGTTATCCATAACGGAAAAATAAAAAAACTTTGTTGACTCCTGTTGAGATTTATTAGCAAGAACCAGGTTTCAACACTTAGTGCAGTCGTCAGGACCTGTTTTGACACTAGGTTCATGCTATTACATCTGAAGTGGGTTTAACAAAGTCATTTACTTCTCCATTCTGTGTTAGGATACCAGTTTTTGCAAAATGATAAAATTCGGTGGGTCTAAAACCATGACTCATCAACCAAAATCAAATTAATTTCACTAATGCTATAATGTACGCTAGCTTCAAGTAAGGAAGGAAATAAGAAAAGGAAACATAAGTACTGTACCTGCACAAAAACATAAATATGCCCTTTGTGGTCTCAGGTAAGACTTGATTGAGCAATTCATACTTAAATTTAGACACAGCCCTATTCATTGATTTCAGCTAAAACAAGCCTTGGTTGTTTTATTGCCGTAAAAATGGTATTCCTGGACTCTTTTCAGGAAGCCACCAGGAGCTACTAAGCTAAGAATTTTACAATCTCCACAATGCAAGAAGTAATTATTTACAGCTTCCTCTATGACAGAAAACTCCAGAGTTCTACACACATTTCAATTATATTTAGCCAACAACTGATACATTTGACAGCAGAATGAAATAACTTCAGCACCATTGTCATCAAACTTAAGAATAGTTTTTCAGTGTTTTTCAAAAACTTAGAGAGTAATGTAGTTGAAAAGGTCCATGATTTTAACATGCAGTAATAGCATGTTATCATGCAATTACTATCATATTCATGTCAAATTACTGGCCAATATGGCTTAATATTTTGCAATAAATTATTTTAAAACAGGCATATAAATGGTGTCTAACTCTTGGCAACAGCATTCAATATTTAGTGAAAATTGCCAGAGATTTACACTGCTGCTTAACCCATTCGCATCCATCCCCTGGGATTTAAATCGACCCCAAACACCACGGACTTTTAAAGAATTTGAACACAATTGGCGTGTTGGTTAAAATAAGACATTAAATAGAATATTTGTTGACCGATTTTGACCAAATTTTGATATGTTGTTAAGAGTTACCTGCTCTTACATTTGGTTGAAGTATAAATTACAAAAGATGGTGTACTGTGTACAAAAATGAAAGCATTCAAACATATATAAAATAATTTACATCACTGGAGATAATTCTTTTGGGAATGATATGGCTTGAAATGTTCTAAACATAGTGGCACTTTGCACACATCACACTGCCATGTGGACTCTCTTCTTATCTTTTTCTCCAGGCACACCACACAACGTTTAGCCGTTCTTTTACCTTTTGCGTCGCTCGGTTCAACCTTTTCAGGGAAATGGCGACCAGTTAGTCTCACAGGCAGGTCTGGTAAACTATTACTGCGTCTCCTCACAACACCCTCTTGATAATATTTTTCCATCAACTCCTCGGCTAATTTCTGTTTGAAAACATGAAATGTTCTATCTTTTCTCTTATTTACAAATTTATATACAACATATGTATTTAAAAGCATCATATCTAAAAGATAAAAAAATATTTTTTTATATGCTTTGTTATACCGACGCATGCAGTGAAATTTACTCAATATCCGATCTCCTACGTCAACTCCTCCCATATTTTCATTGTAGTCGATAACAGCAGTGGGTTTACGAATCACTAGCCTACTTTTCCAGTCAACTTTTTTGTTATCTGTAAACTCCAAGGAATGCCGGGTGCTAAGTATTGTAACATCCCTCTTGTCTTTCTACTTGATTGCAGTAATGTTATTACTGCAATATGATACAGCTTCACCTTTTTAGAGTTTAAATTTGCCTATATCTTTTGGCATATTTTTGCGTTGAGTTCGCACAGTACCACATACATTAGTTCCTAAGTTGTGTAACTTGTGAAACAAATCTGGTGAACTATACCAATTATCAATATACAATGAGCATCCCTTGTTTAGAAGATTAGACTCGGCCATCAAATCCAATAAAACCTTCATACTAACAGGAATATTGTTTACTTTATCTTTCCCAGCATAAATTTTAAAGTTATGAATATAACCATTGCTGGAATCGCATAACTTGTACAGTTTTACTCCAAACCTTGCCCTCTTAGACCTAATGTATTGTATGAAGTGTAGTCTTCCTCTGCACTTCATTAGCGATTCATCAATGCAAATAGAATGCATTGGTGTGTAAACTTTTCGAAAAATATCAGTCGTCATATCAATGACTGTCCTCAGTTTTCTAAGAGGGTCATCGATAACTAGATTTTCATGGTTTGCAAAATGTAGATGCTTACTAATTTTCAAAAATCTTCTTCGAGGCATGATTGTTCTAAAATATGGTGTATTCATGTTTGGATCTTTACACCAATAATCTTGTAAAGTTGGCTTTTCAATTAAACCCATCAAAATAACAAGAGCTAAATACACTTTCAGCTCATTTGTAGTGATACTGTCAAAGTCACGATGAGCTGATCCATACCTGTTCGTCTCCAAGACCACATGTTGGACAATTTTGTCATTTAAAAAAAGTTCAAAAACACGAAGTCTACTAACTCTTTCACCTAAATCAATTGTTATTCCTGAATGACCTGTGTAATTATGAATAATTGGATCCTTTAGATCTTGTTTCCAGTTCCAAGAACAACCACTGTTGATGCCTACATCAGAGTCCTTTTCATTTTCGCCTCCTGGAGCACAACCATTTGATTAACAATCACTCTCTGAGTCGATAACATTCCGTAGACTTAAACGTTTTGGAAAGATTACATCATCTTCGCTACTTGAATCATCATCATCAGAGCTCAAAATATCAAGTAATCCACTAATACAGTCATCGTCCACACTTTTATCATAACTTCGCTTCCTGCACCCGGCCATTTTCAGGCAAATAAAGTTTGCAAGTAAGAAAAAGTATTTTCTAAGGTGATTTACAATGGAAAACATTTTCTAAATAACCACCAGATGGCAGCTACAAACAGGTACGCTCTCAGGCCAAAAAGTTACAAAAAAACTCGTAAGATAGCAGCAGGATCAACTGACAAATAACACTACACATTCTGCGTACCAGTACGCTTGGGGTGTTTGTGGCCAGCTTGAGGCCGCGTACCAGTACGCTTATGGATGCGAATGGGTTAATATTATCAGTCTTGAAGGAGCCAGTAGATTTATTTGTAATAGACAAATGCTTGTAGCCATGTTTCTGTAACATTAAATCGATTCAAGCATATAAAGTTTAATAGTCATGATATACTTCCAAAAATTTCTCTTCTGGATCCCAAAGTTAAATTAATGGAAGTATTAACCTAGATGTGTACCCACAGATTTTAAAAAATATTTTAGAGGCTATCACAATTGTTATGAAGCACCTCAAAGTTAATATTCGATGACTTTCTTCTGCTTAATTGGAATTTGAAAACTGGTGCTGAAATGCTTAATATTAAAACCATCAGGAATCTAAAAATTCAAACAAGAGCAAGTGAAACCTTACTTGATGATAAGGCATTGGCTGAAACTTTCTTGATTCTGAAACTAGCATAATTCCGTCGCCGGGCACCAAGAGCAGTCCCAGCTCCCCTCATGCCAACATTGAATTCAGTCGAGCCCACTGGCAAGCCATCATCTTGCTCCCCAATCGATCGAATGGCAACGGCAGGCCTCCTCCCTCGTCTGGCTCCCCCCATGCAGCCACCCCTGCGTCTCCGCGCCAAACCAGCTGCCGTCCCACCACCCCGTCCCACCCCCAACGACATGCTTCCCCCGCCTGACAAGCTGGTCAAGGACGGCTTCCCCTTCTCCGACAATACATCTTGCTGCCAGCTTTGTGTCTTCATTATGGCCCCTAAGTGGATGTCTGCACCTATATCTGCCAAAAAATGCAGCACATTAATATGCAACATTAACTAAACATTTTCAAAAGACTATTAATAATTACTGAAGACATGGCGAAAGAGTTGAGGGTAAGCTATTGTAGGGACAGGGTACAAATGGTGGGGAAAAAAGGTGTAGTGGGAGTGGGGTAGGAGAAGGTTGTGTTAGAACAAAAACATATAGAGACAGACAAAGCAAGCAACACAATGAAAACAAAGCAGAGAGTAGGAAAAGGGGTAGAATGAGGGTAAGTGACTCATACATAACTTCTGAACGGAAGAGCAAAATATAGCATTGGGAAAAAAATCGAAACATAATAAGCAGAGTTTTTTTGGAAATGCACAAAACTGCTAATGCATCCACTACAGATTGGCTAAATTACCCCATTCAATTTGAGGAGGAGAGGACCAATCCAGAGATGAAGATTTTGCTGCATCAGCCTAAAGCAAGAAGCTGATAGGATCATTTCAAGCAGAATACCTAGTTTGCGAGAGATTTATTTGAATTATGGGGCCCATGAATCTACCATTTTACATACTCAATCTTCCACCTCATTCACATGCCACATTTGCATAAGCTTCATCGAATCTCGAATGTTCTGCCTCATGCCCAAAAATGCAAGTTTACACAATTATTAATTATAAATATACCACGGAAAGTGATGTCCACGGGACAGTGCTACTGCACAGGGCCCCCTGCCCAAAGCACATGATTCCATGCAGCTACGACTCTGTACTGATCCTTCACTTTGTATTGTCGCATAAAGCATAAATCCTTTAAATTAGCAATGAAAAAGTGTTCAAGAAAAATCAATTTGTAAATGCTAGAAATAGTTCCAGAGATCCACATTTCTACAGTTTTCCCAAAGAAAGTCTTTGACTATGAAAGGCCACCTTTTATCCACTATTAGATCAAGCGCATATAAAATTCAAAGAAAGGTTATAGCAGTATCAGTTCTTCAAGATTTTTGGAGTGTTTGACACAAAAATTTAAATCTAATATGACAAGGAATTGTTGTGTAACTGCAAAAATTATGAAAAAATTATAACCTTAGGGATCTTCAGGGTCAATGAATGAAAGAGGTAATTCGAAGAGTTGAAAATAGCCGAATGGATTGCATCAGAAACTATCAGCCAGAGAAGCTTCATCAAAAGCCTTAAAAATGGATCATTACCTAATACAGGTATGACATGACAAATCATATCAAATATCCCATTAGTGCCTAGGACCAGTAAACAAATCTTGCAATCATCACTGTATATGATAATATACATGATAATTTTTTGTGGACTGTGCACATTGGGACTTGCACTTCGGTAAAAAACCTTTAGAAATAGAATCAATATTCCTCAACCACAAACATATCCTGATACATAATTGCTTAGTATCTAGAAGGAGGAAAAATCCCATATTTCTTTTCTGCACATGTACCAAGAAAACTGATCTAAGAAAGATCTAAGAAACCACAAAGATACACCAGTACAACAAAATTATGCCTCAATTATGAAAGATTATGGTTATCATCGCTTATCCTTCCATAAATTATCAGAGAAAAATTCTAAATTCACTGCTATTTCTACTGAAAAAGCACTAAAATAATTTGATTTTCAGCACACACTTGTCATTACATCACAGCTCTGGCATTGCCCAGGCTGCCCAACCCATAACATGGCCTCCAAACATAAGTGCCATGAGCGATGAAAGTAATGACATCATCTTCTCACAAGCCTTTGATATCGAGTGCTTCAGACTATGTGAGCCTGCTGTCAGCATCAAAAGCAAGATTAGGAGGGCAGCCCTGGTATGAAGATATCCATACCTGCTACAAATATAGCAATTAAATAAGTAGAAATAGCAATGAGAAAAAAGTTGGCCAGGACTGGAAATTGAACCACTGTTCTAATGGTTTCATTCCAGATCCAGGCTGATTTTTTTTCCTACAAATAATGCAATTTCTTTGCATTTTGTCACCCAATTAGCAGCAGGCATGGATACTTCCAACAATGGCAGATATTAAATTAGTAAAGCAGGAATGAATAGTCAAACCAAAAAGCCACTCACCTCTCGTAAACGATAAAATGGGATGAAATGAAGGGTCGACCCGTGCCACCCTCTCGGAAACGGGCAGGGATGAAGGGGGTGGTGCCCTGGGGGCCGAGAGCGAGGGAGCATTCTGCCCCCGCCGGGGGGCTGTGCACAAGACGCAAGGGGGCACACGCAAGGGACTCTGGTGGCAGCCCGTGCACAGCACCTCGGCTGCCTTGGACGGTGGGCTGACGGCCCCCGCCCGCCCCTTCTTGCCCCCTCCACTGCCCCCCACACCCCCAGGGTCCGAGGCTCGCAGGAGCCGCCTCTTGCGAGGCAAGGACCGCAAGGGCCGGACGCGGCAGCTCGTCTCTCCATCACCGCCTCCACCTGCCATGCTGCTGCAACTGCCCTCCTTGCCCATCTCCACATGGTGGAAACCATTGACGACAACAGTCTGGGCCAGTGGGTGGCCCCCCTGCTCAGCAGGCTTGGCAAACACCAGCGGCCCCTTAGATGCCCTGATTTGTCTGTGGGTGGTAAGGAGGGAATCAACATGAGGGAAATGAGTACAGGTGAGCCACACCACCAGCTCCAACTCAATTCCCCCACCCACTTCTAGCCACCACCTTTATGCAGCCCCTTCATCACCAACGTTAAACTGCTCACATGCATAATTACCCCTCTTTGTGATGGACTTCACGTACTCCCTCCTTTGAATACAGTATCTCATCAGTCTCTCTACCAGAATTGATCACCCTGTAAACCTTCTTACCTCTATTTTTCTCAGTTCACACAACCAGTAAGTACCAATATATTAGAATCATCATCTTCATCACAAGATTTTATAGTCATGTGTAATGTTCACAGGGTTACTACACATGGGATTTAATGAAATTCCAGGACTTTTCCAAGAGAACATGTGAATTCTTCGCTATAAGTGAATCTAAAGGTGTATATTTCACAATGTTCAAAATTAGTAGCGCAACAAGATAGCAGATATATCATGGAGGAATGAAGTTTTCCAATAAATTAAGCACCATCATTTTTTGCTCAGTGGGAATATGCTTCCTTTCTGATGACATATTATTCTTATACCTCATCCAGTAAAAGGGAAATTCAAACACAATAAGTTGGTACAGTTATCATCTAAGTTGGTGATGGAAAACCAGCAGCTTGCCTACTCCGATTGTTAAATGTGCAGGCCACCAGAAAGGAGGCACATTAGATCACCTCGTATGTATTTGAAAAATAATTTTTTACACCTAGAGCTCCAAAGCCTCATTCAAACAAGGTACTGAACACCCATTAGTCCACATATCAACAGACAGCCTAAAGTGGTACAGCCCATTTGTTGAAAAAAAATGTTGACTTGTAAGACCAAACGTTCCTGCTCATTACTCATTCCCCATGACTTGCCTTTTTCCCATAAGGTTTCAAGGCCCATTTTTAATAACCATCACTTTTCCAGGTATACCAGGTAGCAGTTCTAATTAATTATCAACTCCCAAGTGAGAAAACAGAAGCAAAAACAAATTGAAGAATTAACAAAATACAGAAAAATGGGTGAACTAGTGCTTTCCTATACTGATTCTGGAGGGAAAAAATAGCGTTCTGGAGAAACAAAAAAAACTAGTCAAGAATTCAACCCATACTTTAAGTGCAAAGACATTACCTTAGACTTCAGTTTCAAAATAATGAAGAGAAAGCATTTTACAACTCACAAAGGATTTTGCCCTCACCAGGGATTTATAAAAAAGCATGAAAAATGGGTTTGTTGAAAAAAGTTTGCCATCGATCGATGGGAATCATCTCTTGTTTATGTGAGCTCTATTAAGTAAGGACTAGAAATGACACATGAAATGCAGGGAGTAAGGAAACATGCTCAAACAATGAAGACTTGCGAGTGGATGCCATTTCAGTTCCTAATAGGGGGAGATATAAATGGAGAGGAACTTTTTCAAAAGGAAGGGTCAACATCCATTTCCTACGACACATTTGGCCTTCACAACTTCTACCTTTTACTTCTCAGGCATATTAGGAGGGAATGCTTTGATATCAAAAGATTATGTATTTCCTTTAGCAAATCCACTCAAATGCGGCTCAGCTAAAACAGGGATATCTATTGGAAGGGCATACCACCAAGATAGATATACAAAGACTAAGTCATGATAAAAAAAACAATTTATTACTCTGAGTATTCATATTTTCGATGAGCTATCCAGACTACTTAACCTAGCAGCCTGTGATGACTTTATGGAAAGAATTTAGGAAGGAGAGCCATGGGTAATAATCCACACAAAGTTTAAAAACATTGATTTTGATACTCTTGAATCAGAACAAATGACATCAAATAAGTTTGGGTATGCAGAATTATTACAAGGACCAACCAAAAGCTTTCCACAATAATGCTGAAATTTCTCCAAGTGGCATGCCCCACCACAAAATTTAGGGGGAGAGCAGCACAATTGAATTGGAAGTCCTTTACATTATTTAAGACAAATCTGGAAAATGGTAAACATGATTGGTAAATGGATTGGAAAATGGTAAACAACCACGTCTGCTGACAAAAATGCTTAATGCAAAGTTAGTTGTGCAGGATACAATGACCAAAGGAAATATGTGCATCTACAGGCATCGAAACTGATTTTTATCATAGACTATGTCAAAATATGATACGATGGGGCACCCTCCTCATTTGTAGTCCTACCTATGGATGTCACTATGCTGACGAATGCGGTACTCGAGGTCCGATATCTGTGCCTGCAGCCATGTCCACCTCGAGCCAACCCACGCCCTCTCCTGTGCCCACTTCCATGCAGATCGCCTTCCTCTGTAATGAGCAAAAATGTCACAATGTCATGAGTATATACATTTGACCTACGACACGGCATGAGGGAGATCCGATTGCATACCATATGAAAGAACAGGAGGCACAGCAAATGTCGATTATAATCACACTGATACACCATCTCACATGTATAAATAGCTGTGTATGAATAATCACCATAAAAATCTCATAAATGGGAATATGGGGACTTCAGGTAATAAGTTTAAGGAGCGACATCAAAGCAACAAAATCATAGGGAAGGCAACTCACAAGTTTTCTAGAAATTTTGTAAAGCATAACCAGCATCCAGAAGAGGAGTATGCACAATGAAAGGAGAATAGTCAGGGATATGCTTGCTCTCAGATATTTCAGTAGTTTTTTACAGCTCAATTAAATTATCTCATCTTCTGTACTCTTTCAGACTTCAGTGTACAAACTTAAGACCACCAGGCTTTCAGCATGTCTCGACTATGTTGTAACCAGTCTTGAGGGAACATACCATACCGAATCCAATGATCTTATTTTTACCAACCACCATCCTAACTATTACGACAGTCAGTATGCAGACCTAGATAATGTGCTGTCTCCCATACTCTTCGTGAAATATGGTATCCCACAGGACCCAGTTCTAGGACCAATATTTTAGATAAGGACCAATGACCTGCCCACTAATGTTCCAACCACTTCCATCCTGCACACAGATGGTGTAACTTTTTTGGGATCCCTAGTCTACAAGTTGCTACAGATAAGGTAAACACTACCAAAATTTTTGCCACTGAATGGCTTATAGTAAATGCCTTCATACGATAGGGAGCACCTGAAGTCCAGGAACAATGCTTTAAAAGGTCATCTTTCTTATGCCCTGGAAATTAGGGGCTATGCCCCAGGTATATAGGTTTCTATCTTGCACAAATAACACAATCAAGATAATAACTTAATCCTCGAAAATGGAACACTGTAGCCCATAATCTATCAGAATGAATATCCTGATAGAGTGTGGTAGGTCTATCTATGAAATATTACTTTATGCAAAAGGTAGCCAACATTTGTTCTCCATAAGACATTAAGTACATCATTTTAACTCTAGAATATAAATTCACCTATCCATAACTTCTAATTAATCATATCACAGCATTCTTTGCATAGTATTCAGGGCTTACTTCTGAAGTCTTCTACTCTGTGAATGAACTTTTTTTCTCACAGCACTCACACAGAACTCACAGCAAAAATGACATGATTTTCTGATTTTTACATTTTTCTGGCATGCTATTTAGTGTTCTGCTTTGCCAATATCTATTGTATGCTTACCTTATAACCAATACAACATATAACTAGAGTAAAACTACTTCACCCTAATGAAGACAGTATGATATAATTTCACCCTAGAAAATACAATGCCAAATGAAATTTCTTTCTCACAGCAGGATGTATTTTAATTTATCATAAATACATGCACTGAACTGTGGACCATTATTATGGCCCATTACCCAACATGAATTCCTAAAATAACGCAGAGCTAAAGGATCCATTAAATCGTGATTCTGGTGGTCCGTTTGCCCTTGCGATACAGAAGAGCCATTTTTGGAAGGTCATCATAATTTATATGGACTAAAGCAACAGAAATTGATGGAAATACCAACGCCCTTAGAGGAGAATACCAAACCCAGACAGGATTTGATACCATGACCTAAGGGTGAGTGAGAGAGGACTTTATCTAACCGGCCTTGGTACTAGGGTCCACAATTTGGTTGGTAAAGTAAAAAAAAGTCAAAGCTATGGTCGTCAAAATTTTCTTCAAGTCATAACTAATATGAGAACAATTAGGCACTTGAAATAAAAAATAGGAACCCTAAATGGGCACTTAATATGAAGCACAATGTGGCTAATAGCCACAAAAAATATTTTAAGCTTCATTTCTGGTAATCAAAGCTAGGGCTCAAGACACAATTACTGTTATTTCAAATTGATTGCAGTGGAAATAGAAGAAAACTTCAAGGAAATTCAGCCAACCAAAAACCTTTATGTGTTTATTTCTCTTAAGTTACTATCTAGTTAACAACAGCACACCTCCCTAAATAATTTCCGGGGGTACGGTGGGGAGAGTTGACATGGAAATAGTTGTTGAATATCAAAAGGAACTATCGCATGTGGGAGGAGCATCACTGGCTCAAAATACTTCTGCCAATGAAATAATTTTGTAATTTTATTTCCTATTCTTACTCAACGGATGGAAAGCTAGAACAATTATCATCACTAAATGGTTGGAATTTGTTACCTCCTTAAAAAGAGCAACTTAGCAATTCTGGCTAAATTCCTATTTCCTCATCAATTCATGATTCTTTCCATACCATTACGATGTATTGGCGTAAATATGATGTATTAACCTCTAATTGATGAGTTATGTATGAAATTTCACTTGAGCCAATGAAAAGTCAGATATTTTTGAGATTGTGATGCATTTTTTACACTGTTAACCTAGTTGTCGTTGATCCTATTTTTTTTTCAATTTTGCAAGAAATAGTTAAATCTGCTGTTTTAGTTTTGCTATCCATAACAAGATTCTGTCAACTGTCTCATCTTTAATTAAGATAAATATTAACAAAACAAAACGCTTGAATGTAATTTCACACAAATTTTAATAAGAAGTTACAAATGTATTTTGCTATGTATCCTTGCACTCCTAACAAGGAGAGATTTTGTCATATTGATTAACCTTCTTAGCACACTCATCATGTATTCAATACTTAGAGCAAGAAAACAATATCAAAAACAAACAGAAAAAACAAAAAAAATGTAGGGAGCTCCGAGAATTGGTTATCTATGGCTGTTCATGACAAACTTCGCTAATGTTTGAAATTTTCTTCAAAAATTTTTACATACTCTTTTCCTGCATCTCTAAAGCATGCCTATATTGTGATTATTCTAGCAGTAAGCTCAAATTTGAGAATTTTTGTAATCTTCCCAACTCTCTTCCTCTGAATTCTGAAGGTGTAATCCCAAAAACACGTCACACACGCACACTAGTGGCACTTTGCATCAGTGGGGGACAGAGGCAATCCCAGTGAGATCTGCACTATCATGGTGCGGCACCTGCTCACTGTTGTCACTCGCCCATTAATCTATTTGTGACAATGAGCCGAGAGAGGCATGAAGCTTAAGCTCAGAAAACTATTTCAGTTGAAACTAACATGAGTTGAAAATTATCTGAAAGTGGGATGGGGGAAATGAGGAGGAAGAAGAGAATGGGGAGCGAGGGGAAGGTAGGTGGAGGAAGGGAGGGCAGGGGGAGGGGCAATGGATGCTCCGAAGGCCCAACATGTGTATTAGTGCCGACCAGAGTGTAGACCAGAAGCCTGAGTGCAGTTGTGGATGTCAGTAAATGAGCACAAAATTGTACTTAGCCAAAATGACTAAGTTGGCCACTCCAGGTGAATTTCAAAGTAAAGGAGAAATATTTCCTTCATAAAAACTTTTGTTACACCATCTAAATGAACATTGAAAATGTTGTGAAGACACCAAAGAAAATTTTTTTTGCAGTCACTGGTTCCCAAATGGAGTTCATTTAAAAATGAATTCAGCCCAAATGGGTATGCTGGCCATTCCAGGGTTAAAATACAGAACCAAGTCAGCTACAAGTCTCAAAAACTTCAGCATTTGGCTTGCGAGAATGATATTTCTGACAAACATAGACTCAAATCCCAGTGCAAAGGCCACCAATTTCCACGCATGATTTTGGGTATGATTTAATTGTGGTCTCTAATGTTTAAGGAAAAAAATAATTGCTGGGAGGGAGGATCAAGATTTTAGAAATGTTCATCAAAGTAATTATATACACAACATGTGGAGACTTTAAAAGGGTCAGTAATAGGATACATAGATTCACTAGTTATTGGACTGCAGGCTTTTTAGTATCTAAAGAATCTAGAGTTCACACATTGATTTAGGTTGAGTGATGACGTAACACATATATTGCAACAGAATGCTAGTAATAATGACTGTACCCTTAAGGTTGCAGATGATTTCAAGTGCCGCAAATTTGTGAATAGCTAATGGGAAGATTCCAAAAAGTCTTGGAGGATGATGTGGTTGTTGATGGGTTAACATTATCTTGATGCTTGAGGTATGATTGTGATTCTATTGTCTCTTACCAATGTTATTTAATTTCCCACTTATACTTCCGAGTAAATATATGGGAATGGTGGGCATACTTTATTTTTGTGGTATGGAGGCAAATAGGTTACTATGGTAGCACCAAATAAGGAAGAGTCCTTAAGGTGCAATTTATTTGTTTAGCCGTGGTTTAAGAGCGGCAGGCTGATACATCGGCCAAAATTGTTCAACTTTAGTACACTAATATATATGTGGACCCCATAAGTCAAGGGGTCTAAGTGACATTTTTGAAAAAAATAAGTTAGGTACAGGAATGGGATGTGAAAATATTAATCTTTTAGGTGGTAAAGGGATCCAAGTGATTTTCTTGACAGGTGCTGCTATCTAGGGTAATTCCTCTTAACTACTTAGTGGGTTGTACCAAACATTGTCAACTTTGACTTAAGTTTTCTCTAAACAATGGTTTTGTTACTTAGACCCCTTGACTTCTGGGGTCCTCATATACAATTATTTTGTAAAAGATGAAAAAATCTTCTATGATTATTACCTAATTCATTTCATACACAACAACAAAACTGTATATGGATATTTTAAACAATAGTCTCATAATTTTTTTCCTAAAATGATACAATTCATTTAATTACCCTCTGCATTTGTCGCTAGTACCGCAGGCAAGAGTCGGCACTAATGGGGTTAAAGGTAGTTTAAAGGAATTTTAACAAGCTTTTAAAACATTCAAGATTATACTGGTGCATTGACTTTGACCCTAAATAATGTCATATTAGGATTAATGGTATTGGCAGTAACTTCATGGAATTCTTTCATAATGTAACACTAGACAAAATATTTATACCTCCAAGAATTTTTTTAGATGTAGTATAGCTTAAACAGTGAAATGGAATGTATTTGTCATTTTAATTCCACCAGGATGCATTCCTATTCTAAATAAATAGAGAGCAGTGAATTAAGAATGCCAATTCAAACAGAGTTCGCATTGTGAGCAGGAAATGAGAACTGAGATGTTGGTAAAGGGATTTTTTCTTGGAGAAAACACCTGCCGAGAAACAAACTACTTCCAAGCTTGAGAGAGAAATATGTGGAAATTAGCATCAAACAAGTATTGTCAGCCAATAACTAAAAACAGATAGTATATTTCGCAAAAGCAACCAAATTAAAAAAACAATAATTCTAAGTTTCAGCCAAATGTTAATTATTAACTACCACTACTGAATCAATGATCAAATAGCAGAAGTACGAGAGGTCAGGCTCACATGGGGGAGGGAATTAGGCTTTTCAGTAAGAATACCATCAAGGGGCTATAGAGGGCATGCCGCGATGGTTCCTTAATATTTATATCCGCACGCAGGGCAGAGGAGTGCAATGGGCCCCCGGTCGCTCTCCAGGAGCAACGAGATGTAAGGCTGAGCATCGGAAGCACGAGGCGCGGGCGGAGCGGGAGTGGCCGGCGTGGCGTTGCCGGCGGGGATCAATCAATCCCGCGCGCGCCATATACACACACCGGACGCGGGGGCGCAACGCGGGAGTGTCGCGCGGGCGCATTCGAAATAGCCCCCCGCGAGGACTAGCAGCCGAATGGACGGGGTATCCCCCGCATACGAGGAACTGCGCCAACGGAAAAGCGGACGCAGCCGGGCCGGCGGTGTGTCTACCTGATCACCAACAACGACCTTCCTCCTGACACGGATCCACAGACACTTCACGAGGGGCCAGCTCGGCCGATACGATGCACCAATATGAGCGTCTCGAGATCGAGAAATATAGCTTCGAAGATTCTAGGATTGGGGGATTCTAGGAGGACTGCGCAGCCGTGCAAATTGTGGGCGAGAATATCTCGATGGCATGAACCAATAAATTCGCCGAGAATAAATATGGAAGTGATTAATTCCTCATACTTCATGTTAGTTACAGCAAATATGCGGATTACAATCCCAGTATTTTTATCCAATCGAATTTTAACACGTTATTGTTACGAAAAAGTAGTAGGAGTGTAATAATAGCGGTATCGATGGGGACAAGGACTGATAAATGTAAGGTGCACCGAATCTTGAGTCAAAGAAGATAGGCAAGGATGCAACCTCTCACCAGCACTGTCACCTACTTGGAGTGGGCAACTTAAAGAGACACAAGAAATGGGACTGCGCGGAATAAAAGGTAAACAGAAAGGAAAGAAACTTACTCCGCTTCGCAGTTGACATCGCAGAAAATCGAGATGACCTTCAAAGAACCGAGCACACTGGACCAACTTAGTTACAACGAATATAACATGAAAAGAATAAAAAGAGCTAAATCTTCGAGGGTGGAAGACAAGATGAGTGTAGATGCCACACAAAGTGGAGATATTAGAGCAAGTGATTTATTCACCTACCAAGGAAATACCATCACGGGGGACAGTAGGGCAACGGATATCACGCGTAGAATAGCCCTTGCTCAGACAACGTTCATGATGAAAAGGTAGCAACAGAGTTCAAAGAAGGTATGAAAAACACGCCGGCAGGAGGAGAGAGTGAAGGAAGCAGAAAACAGATTCATCCACCAAAATACTCCACACAAAGAAGAAGAGAATGGAAACTATACATAATAAATAGAAGAGAGATGGCGAAAATTCAAAATAGAATCCTTAATACATCAGAGAAGAAAACAGGGACGGAGAAAATCAGAATGGGAAGCCTAAGATTATACAGGAAGTATTACATCTAACTGAAAGAAAGGAAGTACAAATACAAAAGGTAGATAAGGACGGCAGATGTATACTACTAATATAATAAATGTGAAAGGTTGTATGTTTGTTACTCAATCACGCAAAAACTACTGGACCGATTAAACTGAAATTTGGCATGTAGATAGAAAATATATTTGTGGGTAATATAGTCTATATTAAAAAGCCCTCAGGGTCCCCTAAGGCCCCCCAAAGGCCCCTCTGGTGGTCCATGCTAATCATTGGGTTCGGTGCAGTGGTTTTATTTTTTGCTTTTTAAAAGTACTTTTACTCAAGGTAGAGGGCTGGAATTTTTTTTATCGGATGACTGAATAAATTGAAATTCTAATTCTTTCAATCGATTCTCTAATACGTTTCGTATTCGTGTGAAAAGCATGTTTTTAGCTGAAAAATCTCACATTTTCTCTGAAATCAACAATATCATATTTCCTTGGCAACCAGAGATTTAGATGCCTCTACCATTTAAATAACATGTTTTCCTGCAGACCCATGATAGCACGTAGAAAGAAAATCTGTAAAAAAAGGGGAATGATAGATTGTTTCGAGGGATAATCGATAAATTCTATGTATATTTACAACAATTATACTCTTCAATGTCTATTCTCAAAGTACCTCTCATAGGGACACTGAATGTATATGAAAGATCATTACGTAGTAAACGATACAAATAAAGTAATTAAACAGCCAATACACGCGATTCAAGGTGCAAGAATACTTACGCGCAGCGAATAGTAATGAAGGGCATTCGTGCATGAAAACTGGCAATTGCTCTAAGAATCACCATAGATTTTTGATTCAGTAACCAACACCAATGATTATGGCTACCCTTTACGCCGAAGGCGCCGTCCAGGTGACGTAGGTTTCATGGGTCAAATAAACATGGCTGCTGCAGCAAATGCTCCTTTTGACGTTGTCAACCGCTGGATTGTACCATACTCTCCGATACTGATAAAAATACCCAACGTACATATCAACGTTGAATAACGCAACTCAATTAGGTCATTGAATGTCAATATATGTATGTACACGAGGGAAGCGATCAAGCTGTCATTCACTCAGAAAAAGAGAACCGGGGAACGAGGTGACAATCTATGAACCTGGGTGCTATTTAAGTAGTTATGAGTCTGCTTGGCCCTTTTTTTTGGTTTTCCGTGCATGAAAGAGGACCAGCGGTCACTCATCTCTGCGTGCACCTGAGAAACGGTCAGCATGTCTACTTCAACGAACACAATGTACAAGATATGTTACGAACTCCTCAAATGACCACACTGACTGTATTCTTCAGGGTTTGTGGTTTTCTTATAAAATTAGTTCAATTTTTTTAACACCCGTTGAATTTCAACGAGCGCCTTCGGCTAGTAAAATAATAAGAAATTCGATCAGCCGTAACGTAAGAATGGCCAGAGAGGAATGGATGAAACCCCGAGTGAGTTTCTATCAGCTGTTGGGATATTGGAACATTATTCAGGACGATGTAGCTTCCACAGCACATGCCCCGCAAACTAAGCAATAACAACACAACACCAAAATATTTGCACTTGCCCATGCTCAAATATATTTGACCTATTATTAGATCTTCTGCAGGGAACGGTTGGAAGGACCATTTCCACGGGAAAACACACCAATAAAGTAGTCCGTCGATTGCCCGATACCCTCGAGGGAACTTGCGAAAGCAAGTATTAAAGTTATTCTCCAGCAGTTTCACTATCGAGAGATAATATAACACCCTTTGGCTTTGATAAAAAACAGAAGAGAGAGACCACCCGAGTATTTGCCGACAAAACCCATGGTGGTAGGAAGAGCGTCATCTGGTTTCCAGGAGAGCCGGCTTTGACACACCTAAGTGTGCTCTTAAAGAACGGCGAGATAAAAGCGGCATATTGCGTCCCCTACGTTCATAACCTTCTCAAAATGCGGGGGAATAAGCACTTACAGGTAACTTAATTCTTTCGAGTCGGCATACATAATTGCAAGGAATGGATGGAACATTCCCCAGCGAGAAGCATTTATGCTATGGCATCAGACACAAATTTCCTTAAAGCGTAGCTAAACTTACCATAATATTCTCTAACTGTAGGGATGGTGTCTTCCTTATCATTTATTAGTTTCAACGTTAAGGGAATAGCAAAAGCTTTTACAGGAAAAAGCTAATCGCACAAGTTTCCTTTGTTTCGACCGGCACACTTCACTGCTGACAGCATTACTAGTAAGATAATAGTGATTATCTTAATTGTAATGCTTAATTGCCGTCGCAACTTTATAAATATAAATGTAATGATTATGTTTTCAGAAGACGCATAATTAGGCAAGTCAACAAGAAGTATACAAATTTATCTTCGTCATATATCCCACAAGATTGGATTCGGTTGATGGTAGTCGATTGGAGTCGCCAATTGATTGATAATAGAAACAATGATGATTAGCCATTTTAAAAGAAGTTAGCAAAAGAGACATTTTCCAAGGCCTGACAACACTGCCGATGACAATTTAAATATAAAGAGCAAGCTTCAATCCAAACATGCGATACTCCGCAGCCTGAAGAGCCTGCTTCCGAAAGAGAAAGATTCCATGAACTTTATGGATTCGAGCGGAGTTATTCGTTCAATCAAGCGGAGGCAAGCGGGACAACCTGCGGGTTATAACAAGGGGACCCAGGAAAAATTTCCAAAGAAAAACAGGAAATTCACACTTTGCAGCCCACCTCCTCGCTGAAGGCCACGAAAGTAACTTCATCTCTAAGATATGAAAGCAGAAAAAACAGATGCGGTCGGACAACAGAGATCAGTTGCATTCCCAACATGCGTGAGGAAGAAAAAACCTTTAAAGACCACTTACACATTTTCCACTATACTTCAGCTACCACGTACGTAAAAATTGTCACTCAAACCTTCATCCCATCTAAAGCATCACTTGCGATCGTTCGAGGAAACTTTTTGCACACGCTTCAAAACTCTTTATTTAATGGTCGAAGAGCAGACTCAAGTTTCTGGCTATCCAACTGCAGACGCAAAATACATCTTAATCGACGGAAACTCCATGGGTGCGACAACGGGTTAGGCTTTCCATGGTCACAACGTTTCGATGAGCCACTCGCTCATCGTCCTCAGGGCAAACAACTCAGGGCCAAGGAATGGAATAGGGCCAAGGGTTGGAAATATATCCCAGCACATAATTGAAAATAGTAATAATGGAATGAAACTGCACACACAAAGATTTGAGAGTAAGTGATTGGCAGACACACCATTTCAAAAGACTAAGGATATCTGACCATTAGAACTGATACACTTGAAAAATATGAGTTCGAAATTTGTATGCGTAAATAGCACATCAGAAAATGTAGCTGTGATTGTACAAAAAAATGACAACGTACTCTGAATACTGTATAATTAATAACGATTGATGTTACATCTTAAGCTATAAAGAAATCATTTCTACAATATCACATCAATGTTTTTCGAAACGGTGTATAAGTCACATGCTTAAAGTTAATGGAAAGAAATTTATAATCATTCATACGTTGGCCATTTAGATTTACATTCACGCTGCAATTATGACCCGTCTTGCGAGCCATTTCGTGGCCCACAGCGGGTCAACTGCTTTTCTCGTTGTTTCCCATTCTTCTCTTCCCTTTGGAATAACATATAATTCATTCATCAGACATGATTTTATGGGCCGTTTAAAAATCACAGTAAATGCAACAACGATATTAGACAACCATGATCCACATAAAATCAGTTCGTAGCTGAACGTGGAAAAAAACAGCTTATTCATGCAAATGTGACCGTGATAGGCTACTTATCAGTTTCCCATGTTGTAAGTGACACATTATGAAGGAACCGAAAAGAATCAACGGTAAAGTAAATTCTTGTAACAGTGAAAATATTTCATCGTGAATAGCCTATACAAGAAAAACTTCAGAATCACCTGAACTACACGTACGAATTTTATATCGTCAAACGTAATAATAATCTCCCGACAAATGTGCTTGTTTAATTTTAAAAAATACGGATCAGAAGACCGCCGTCGATAGTATAATTGCAACAATTGGGAGAATATTCCGTTCAAAATCGGTCCAATTCCTTTATTAAGAATGCCGACTCAAAAAGACGCAAGTTACCTGGGAGTGCAGATTCACCGAAATTTCTTTCACTGATCAGGACGCGGAGTATATCTCGCTGCTGACTTATTTTTCTTAAAGCGCCATCATGCATCGTGACATCATTTTCCTCCTTCGTAACATATTTTGATTCAGTTTCTCAGGGTGAGAAGCATAATTGGAGAGTAACGGAATCGACATCTATGCCATGGAAAGACAACTATGTCATGAAAAGACTTAATGCCACTTCTTACGAAGCAAAAGAAAAACAGCCTAGGGAAAGAGTTTACGTAAACTTATGCGGAAATAAGCAGTATTGAGAGTTCGAGTTCCATTTTTGCACTGCGTATCAAAATGTTGAAGAAGCGTTATCACGGCGGCAAAAATAGTCCAGTAACTTATGACAAAACTAAACAATATTTTAGTTGCCATACTCAAATGACATTAATGATTTGACAAAGGAAGTGTTGAAGGGTGAACAATGTTGCACAATCATATCAGGGCCACCATATTGGCTCCGTCTGCTTCGTGATTCGCTTCCCTAGCCGGCAGAGAAGGAGTCTAAATATGGTCTACCTTCATTACCACCAGCGGTGCTGTTGCGATGGGCAGTATAAAGTAACCCTTCACTCAACCTCTACCATCGGCCCATTTGTGTTACGTTGTCTAAGGGACACGGCGAGCTAGACTCGAAGGGGCCCGCGAGGGTGAAGGAACCGGTCGCCGGCATAAAAAAATGTAATGTGTGCACGAAGTACCTTTTCTCTCATCATCATGTCACTCATCGTCTACAAAACCCCTCCCTCTCTACTTCCTAAGTACTAAGAGAATCTCTACTTCCCCAGACTGATTCGAGGCCATCGAAATCGTGAAAACGATGGACAGGATAAACATAGAAGATGGTTGGTTACACTATCTCCAATACCTAGACGAGGGTTTTCACGAAGAGGAAACGAACAACCAATGACAGCGCACCCGACTGAATTGGCGGGAAAAAACAGCCCCTATAAAAAGCGGACACGAACGCCTGCATCATCATTTCCGAGCTGAAGAAGGTAGCCTTATGCTACTGGAACTGTCGTCTCCGACCATCAAACTACGCGGAAGAGAGCCCGAAAAACCTTCGCTGCCGTTTCAACGATAATATATCTACTTATTTATAGATCATGCATAATACTATGATTATCCTTTTTTTGGCGATTTTCCATTTTTGCTGAGCGTGTGACTTAAACCAGCTAAAACCACGACTATCTGGGAATTCTTCACGCCCGTGCATACCTTTCCCGGGGAACAGGTAGTGACGTCCACTCCAGAGTCAACGAGACGACGTACCTACAGCAGATTCCCGGACGATGCCTGCGGGTGCCACTCCCCACGACTAGACGCAGGGGGCCCCCGCTTCCCCCGGGGGCCTCGGCACTCGTGGGGGTCCCGAGGCGGGAAGCCGCCGGGACCTCGGGGGCCGGGCCGAGTGCGAGGGAGCGACCGTCGCCGGCACTCGGGAGAGCGTGGGCAGGCGGGGAAGGCCGTGGGAATATCGATTGGCCACCGGGACAGGGCGGCCCCGCTCCCCGCGACGGATTGCGCCCCGTCGGAGCCCCCCCCCACTCTCTTCGTATCCATTGAGTTACTAACTCACACACTACAGATGGCTGGCCGTCTCTGGCGTTCACGTGAAATCGGCACTTGGTCGTGTCACACAGATTGAATGTTCATTAGTGTTCCAGCTAATTGGCAAGAGTTTTTGCACTCTCTAACAGAGAAAAAAGAGATCATGTCTGATAAATACGCGAGAAAAACAACGACGAGAATATGCATAGTGTTTCCTTATGTCAGCTACATGAAACCTAAGGTAGAGGAGTTATTCCCATGGTAGTAAAAAAAGTCATAGGCGATTTGAAGAGGTACAGCAGACTACTTTCCTCTTCCGATGTATAGATGCCATCTAACATCATGATCGTTCCCACCTAACATGAGATGACGCCCTTAAACAATTGCCATCGGTATTTTGGTTCTTAATTGACACTTATGACTCGGAAATAAAACTTAGATATTTTTTTCAGACAGAATTATTAGTAGAGCAGGATTTAGTACAGCTAGATCAAATACCTAAAATTTGAATAAAATTACCGACATCTCTCGTAGAATGTTTAGAATACATTTATTTTTTCAGGAATTAAATGCACGAACTAAAAACCAACGAAACATTTCACCTTCAGAGAAATTTATTTTCTTTGTCAGTTGAGAATTTTATTGTTAAAATTTTGTAGATACCACTGGGAAAAAATTTATATTCGGACAGAATTATTAGTAGAGCAGGCCCGCTATAATTCGCGACTTAGCCATATTACACTGTAATAATCCGAGCTGTAACAAAATCGAGAAGAATTTTGGAAGCAACTCAAAATTCAACTAGAATTTCCGGATTTCTTGAGTATTTCCGGTTCTCGAGGATTTCTCCAGGAACGGAAATCGAAAATCAAACCCCCTATACTCGTTTCCTGAGAAATATAGTTTGGTGTCACTAGATGACGGAAGCTTATACCCCCTCATATGTACACTCGATTCCCATACGAATAGGTCGCAGGGGTTCCCACATACGGGTTTCCTGAAGGAGTCCGTGAGCGACGCCGAAGCAGGAAAGGTAAGGGCCACCACCCCTCCTTCACTGTGCGAATTCAGCGCTATCTTCGAAAAAAAAGGGTCGCCACACAACACTACAAAATTAGAGTGAGTGCCTCACAACCCAGTCGAACATATTAATTTACGAACGAAAAAGTTCGTCACATGGAAAAGAAACTTACTCGGCTTACTTCGAAAAAATTACTCGGTGGGCAACAACCGCGTAATCCCTCTCCCACACTTGTGTTTGACGGAGAAATAATGAATGGCAGAGGACGCTGTGGGTTAAGGCTGTCGCACCTTCCGCTGCGGAGGAGGGACGGGCCGGCGTCGATGGGACGGCGGCAGAAGATGAGCACATACAAAACACAAGCGCGACAAACACTGATCACCGACTATCCTGAGCCTCTCCACTTCTCTACGACCAGCTTTTCTGGGAAGTTTACCGTGGGGATGTAAAAAACAGAATAGCGACTTTAGTTTAAAAATCGTTCTTAAAAATAAATAATACGCCAAAATTTTAAGTTATAAGTTTATTTCGTCCACGAAATGCACTTCAGTCCGCCACCATCACCGAAAAGAGGCCGTTGTTTTCTTGGCGTAACCAAATGAGGGCCTATCCCAGGAGCTGACCTCTTCTGGCTTGCTTACACGCTCGATAAATTACAATCCCAACACCACCAATTTTGACCGTTTCCCTTGTAAACAGTGAGCACCACTGTCCCAGGGCCGAATAGAATTAGAAGGAGAAGCCGTTAGTCTAGCTAATAATTTATTACACGATCCGATTCAACAAACTGTGCCAAACTGTAACTAAACAACCCCAGTCCCGAATTATGAACACAAGAAGTGAAGCATCCAATTTCTACTGTCCCGACCACTCAAACTACTAAATATCATAACTTTTTTTGGTTAGATCCACAAAATTATGGGATCTTCTCCCGAAAGATCTGAAAAACATTAAAAACCCACAATCATTCAAACACAAACTTTATCACCACCTTCAACACAGAGAAATCAAATTCCAATTCGCTTTGTCAATGTATATCACTGTCACATACTCAGTGTCAAAATTCAATAATTTGTGTTGCGTTTATAACTGCTTTTAAATATCTAAGTGTGTTTAAATATCTTAATTATTTTTTAAATTTAAACTTATATTGAAGTTTTGTTAAAAATTTATGTGACATACTTGGATATATTTTATTCTATCTCCATGTATTGTATTTTCATGTATCAAATATGCTCCCCACATATTGTATTAATGGTGCTCTTAGGGGTATTGTACCCGGAGCAAATAAACTTTATTATTATTATTCAGTCGCCCGTACCTGTCTGCCGATAGGGTTTGGGTCCCATCGAGGCAATTATTGACCCCCTCCCGCCTCAACCCTCTTGCGCGATAATCTGCAGGCTGTTTCGCGAGGAATCTATGCAGCTTAGGGAGGAAGTAAAGGGGTTTTTACATTCACTTTTGTACAATGCACCTTAGTTACGGCGCAATAGCGATGCAAAAATGTTGCCGGAAGAATCAATCAGATAACACAAAAACGCCAAAAAAACAGTAGCAACAGGCTCCAAAGGGGAAGATTTAAAACCCTCGTACATGACTTTTAGACCAGTGCCTTCCTTTTCCTGCGAGAATGTATGCTGAACTATTTCTACCCTCGCTAAAACAATTTCCATACATTCATTTTAGCAGAGATAAGAAATCTTAAACGACACCGTTGCAAGGGATGCATAGACAACTCTCTCCCTAACGTCAGATTGGTATTCATTTATCGAATACCCGAGGATCGATATCCAGCTGGGATAGACCTTGGAGTGACATCTGTAAGCAGAGCTGATCGGAGCTTCGTAAATCATAAATATATACAGTGACTCCAGAATGCAACTTCACCGCCCAAACATAACTTCATGGCAAAACGTACTAAGAAGCAAGAGGCTATAAACGGAGTTATAGTGAAAGCCCACTTTTTAAAAGAAAATCAAAAACCTCAATCTGCACACGAGATGATTATTCAACATGGCCTCATGAATCTTCATTATTTAAAAAATGTTTTTTTTCAGATGAAAAATATCGGGCCCTATACTGCCTCTTGAACATGAAATGTTATCTTTCAGGTTACTTGCATTATGGCCTTTTCGTTATCTTCCAATCACATCTCAGCGAGGAAGACCCGTTCCGAATAAAAATATAAACCGTTAAAAGGCAAAAAAGGCAAGGGTAACAAAATGGCAACTTGATTTAGTGGAAAATATACATGGTACGTTGTGAAATTGTCATAACTTTCCCATCGGAGACACATCTAGCGCAAAAGGTCAACATTTAGAACTTATCGCATACTATTAGCATATCATTTCCCGAATAAATATCAAGTCACGTAAAATTATAACAAATGTAAGATGTTCTCCAATGATGCTATAAGATGCACAAAGATTGAACTCTCTGCTTGAAAAGTCGACTCAATCATGCAGTTGAAATTTCACGCTTTGATGCTGACAAAAAAAATACCGATGCAGCAAGAAAACTACGCACAGCATCCCCTTTCAACCTACGGAACAAATCGAGACAAAGAACCTGCATACTGTAAGTTCTGGTACTTTCCCGGCGTACGAGTTTTCAAAATTTTCTCGGCAGGACATCTAAAATTTTGGCTAGATAAAACATTCAATCCGTACACCGACCACGGGCCAAATTAAAGGTATTGTTAGTGAGAGCCGAAGACCGGTTGAAGAGTCCAGGAGTTTATGAAATTCCATGCGAATGTGGAGAAGTGTACGTGGGACAGACTGGCCGCACAAGGCCGTAGTCAAAGAACATGAGTTCCATTTGCGCCAGGGCCAACCGGAAAAGTCAGCCATCGCCGAGCACGCCATGCCTCGCCACGCACCATGCCACTCATTTTTCACGGATCCAAGCTGATTGCTCTCTCCCATGGCTACTGGGATCGCATAGTTAAGGAGGCAATTGAAATCAGGATAGGCAGTAACACTGTCAATCGCGACTCAGGGTACTGCTTGAGCAACTCATGGAAATTCATTTTAAAGAAAGTGAGAAGTGGTGCCAAAACCTTCCGGCCAATCATCACTTCATCTCGCGCTTCCTCCTCCCTCTTGGCCTCCCCCTTGGTAGTATATACATATAGACGACCCTTCACCGGACACAGGTGGAACCTCAGGTGGATTGAATCATATCTAAAAAATAGATCCTTCAGAGTCAAATGGAATGATAATATGAGTGGGCTAAAGAATATTAAAGCTGGTGTACCACAGGGGTCGGTATTAGGACCTACCCTCTTCTATCTATATATGATGGACTTCCCAAAGACCCAATTGGAAAACCACTACACTAAGAAAACCCAAGTCGTAGGTTTTCATAGACCGCAGGCTACCATAGCAACTCGAAGCTGCTGGAAGGAAGAATTGAGGAGCAGCCTATCGACTGGCAAAAGAAGGCGACATACTTGGGAGTTGAATTAAGAAGCACTCTTAGTACGAAAGACCACGCCACAAAAACAAAGGGGAAGGCCTTCGCTATGAAAGCGCGACTTTCTAGCATTTTATTAAACAGGGCGACACCTGAAACCATAAAATCAAAAATTTACGAAATATTCGTAAGACCGACCA
This sequence comes from Ceriagrion tenellum, assembly GCA_963169105.1. Taxonomy (NCBI): domain Eukaryota; kingdom Metazoa; phylum Arthropoda; class Insecta; order Odonata; family Coenagrionidae; genus Ceriagrion; species Ceriagrion tenellum. The sequence continues at coordinate 6,727,844 of OY720639.1, read as the reverse complement.
TTCTACACGCTGCCCCAGCATGGTGTGGCCTAGTCGGAAAAGGTAGCATGGAAAGCCTAGAAAGATGCGATAGAAATGCATCCGCTCTATTTTCAAATTTAATAGACGGACAAGGAATAATGATATTTATAAATTAACAGGCATTACACCGATAACGAATACCCTAAAATCATTACAGGATGACTATTTTGATAGGGTAAAACTTAACCCAAATAAACTGATCCAGGACCTGGCAACCATAAAATGTAACGAAAGAGATAAATACAAACGGCCTGAGAGCAAAACAAAAATATAGGCAATAGTATACTTCGAGAGCGCACGGGCGCAAAAAATGACGCGGCAAGAGCCAGCGTTAAATCGGCAGTCCCTGATATACAAGCTGCGCAGCAGTAACGACACACGACGACCAGACACGGCATTCGCCTCTGCCCTGAGGAAGATTCTCGAGGCGAGCATCGAAACTTCGGCCAATATGGACCCACTCACTCGGACGGAAGCCCGAGAAATTTTTGAAAAACCTGCATACACATATAAACTAACAATTGCTACAGTGTAACGAGTCACTCAAGAACTAAATGTTATAACTAGACCCTTGCATAAATAGCCTCGAACTCAATATTTTTTGTTGCTAATTAAGAAAGCATACTAAAACCACTGTGCTAATTTTCTGACGCAATTTATGCATGAGTCATTCCTCACTTAAAAAATATAGTCTCTCTGAGGTACATGACCGTGCCATTTTCCTGGGAAAACAGCTTCAATGTTTTCGGTCGGAACGTGGCAGACACTTAGTGGCCTTTGGAAAAAAAGAGAATTTTCTCTCTAACAAAGCCTAATTCACTGAATTCACTAAAATTATACCTCGCTCAAACTAACTATAGTTTCAACACGAAAGGTATGCATTTCTTTGTCACCCACTAAGTGCATTAGCCCATAACAAGGATGGCTAATAAGCTAGAAGAGCAATATGTGGGGCTCACCCCCAAAAAATAACATTTAAAGAAGAGGTAGGCGGAAGAATTTTTGAAAATTTGTTGTTAATCACGTTATGGGACTCTGTAGCGCAAGTTTCATTTTTGAAGACATTTTCTTCAAATATTATCCTCAAAAATTTTTAAATGAGCCTAATAAGCTCATTTCTGTACCCATCGAATTCATACTCCGATGTTATCACTCCTATGGCTTGTTTGAGATTACTACATCAGATAAATCTGTTCAATCCTCTTCTTTAATTAGTAATCTAAACGCATGTAATCGACCGTGAATCCAAGGCCCGCTTGAGGACTTCGTCGTCCTTCGTGATGGCTTGCTTGCTTGCTTAGCCCACAAAAAGGCCTGCATCCGGGTTCTAACGGCTGATTATTCTTTCCGAAACATGTCGATAGAAATAGGTTAGCCACTAAGAGCACGTTATTCTCATTCTCGACAAATGAACATCCATTCAATGGTGGGAAGAGGGTCGTCTAATTTGCGAAGTTTTTGTCGAGTATTCGTATCCATAAAAATCAAACATTAAATCAAAAAGTAATTAGATTAAATTTTATAATTTAGGTTTCCCTCAAAAATGGAAGAGATATGCATACGTATGGCAGGAAAAGAAGGGTACACATCTCAACAAGCACTCAAGTTACGAATCTTCACCATAGGTTCATATTTTGGCATTTTTATGGTAACTGCCAAATGTTTCCAACAAAATGTTTGCATTAACATAGTCCTATCGCTAAGGTGTTGCAACTCCTTTCCATTTGGCAAAAAATGATAAACATTTCCCTCTCCTCCCATATTTCTTCCAGAAATTATGCTCATTTCTCCGGAAACGCCCTGTAGATTCTCGGACCACTAAGTCTTCATCTGCTGCCGCTGCACTTCGCGGGACTAGTGACGAGACGAAGAAGAGAAGGCATTTTCGTGACATTACCAAACATGAGCTGACACACAGCCCATGGGAATGGGATGTGAATGCTGATGTTTAAGGTTAAATACTAACTTCTTAATCTTTTTCAAGTGCATAACTTTCATTTACGAAAAATACAGATGACTGAATATACGTCATTTAATTATATTCTCATACGTACACCTAATTAACAACCCTTTAGGATCATACCTTTTCCTTCCGTAAATTTCCTCTATCTTACAACATAATAAACCACCGACATGTGAGGGAAATAAACGCAGAAATAGAAATCAAAGTTGTGATCAAACTCTAACACAACAAGGCAATATTTAAGCAAATGCGAATGTTCCCGGGCATGCCCTAGGGAATTCTGTCTTCTTTCGTATCTTCCCGTAAAGATTTACGGAGAGTACTTATTTCATTGTACTAATGTATAACAAAGTCCCATTCAACTTTCCCAACAACTCCTACCAATATTTCAGGTTTTCATTAATAAATAATGGTCCATAAGTTGATATAATATCCCAAATACGGGAACTGATTTTTGGTCTCGTGATCACTGCTCGAGAGTTCATAAGATACTCTCATAATCTCTCACACAACTTATAATTCATCTGTGCCTATAATTCGTCACATCACTGTATATCTGATGGTAAAAAGAACCAATAGGTTGGTTTTCGATAACGTAAGTGGTATGAGGACAAGAATAACCTTGAAAAATCTGCTAAGTAAAATTAATTCGAACTGATTTGCTTCACTTCGTGAACTACGAAATAAAAGATCTCACTATTTCGGGTACTCCACGTGAAACAAGGTCGATATATATATCTACGAATATATTTCGATCGAGCTCTTACGTAAGATGTATAGATGGATTGTAGTAAACGTAAATGGGATTCCTAGTTCGACAATGGCTTCATGGATTCTCGAATTTCTCGACAGAAAATAAATATCCAGTAATAATTTAGTATCTTCCACCGCAATACGAAAACATATGGAGTACTCCTCATAATAGATTATATACAATAAATTACAGACGACCTTAAAATATCCTGCTAACATAGATATCAGTGGGGAATAAGCAAGATATTTCCTGATCTATTAGCCATACCTATCAGCAAATAATTCATCGATTGTAGCAGTGAGGAATAGGCAACTGAGAAAACTGGAGAAGTCGTGAAAAAATCAATGAGAGGAATGAGATCTACAGTAAGCACGCGGTTATGTTTTATTAATATCCTCATGCGAGGATGGAATTCCCGTGAATTATACGCAGCTTTATTCTCGAGCGAGAGAGAGAACGAATCCTGCAGAATCATTCCCCAAAGAAGATGAATCACGAGTATTCTATTATTCCGCTGGTATAATCCAAGAATTTTGTCCATGATTTCCAACCGTGAGCTTCCAAACCACTTCTTTCTGCAGCAGCCCGGGTCGGGTGTTTTATTTACTTTAGATAATCTTCCGTTTTGGGAGTACGCCGCCAATGCCTACCGGAAAATAGCGAGAATGGTACCAAACTGCAATTATACATATCAACATTATCTTGCTATCACTGGGCAGTGAAACTTCACCCCCCAGCAACAGAATCGGAAAAGGTGTTGACGGGTCAAGTTTTTCGGTGATGTTCATCACCATTGGTAGACATCACGCGAATTACTGATTACGAACCCAAGAATATCAGGCCCTTCCGCCAGATTTACTGCTCAATATACCATTCGCGGGATCCTGAGGGGCCTAATTCTGCAACTCGGAGCTACGGAGCTAACTCGCGAAAAGACCTTAAATAAGCTCCAAACTACCGATCGTATCCTGTAACATGGAGAAAGAGCTAGCTGCTAGCTCCAGGAGCTTAACTAATTAGCTCCTCTAGCTCAAATTCGTATTCTATGGAGCTTCACGAAGCACCTTCCGGCGCTCCCACTGTCTGCAGCTTCGTGAAGATCCAGCTCGATGCCCGCGCTAGAGCGCTCTCACATGGAGCTAGTGGCGGATATTGCTAGTGTTTTGTCGTTTTTTCGTGACGTGTGTGTGTGTTGTTGTTGTGAATCAGCTGGTTATTTTCTCATTAATAGGAGTTTTTATTGGGAGATTCGCATTTTCTACCGCGGCGGAAGAATCGGAATACACTAAGGATTGATGAAAAACATATTCCCATCAATAAATCCCTTCGCAGCCTGCATTTAGAAAAAGGAATTTAGTTTTAAATCCTGCTGGTATAATTCTCATTCCAAGTTCAAATCGTTTATATTAATCGACATTAACGTGTTTGGGATTTTCATTAGGTAATTCGAATGTTTTGTCTTGTCCAACAGACTTGTGATAATGGCTTGTATATTGATAAAACCGTAGGAAATGGTCAAGTATACAAGCACTTTCCACGTCACAACATACATTGTGATGCTTTAGCTTGCATTGGCAGTAAGGATGTAGTTAAATAGCAAGTACTTGATCGTAAAATCCTTTTTGTTAACCATTTGAGATGATTATTTGGGAAGTCCTTAGTGTATCGTCCAGTACGATAACTTCGCTTACTTGTCACTATTAACTATTCTATCTACTGCAGTTCGAGGTAATGTCCTTTGAATTCACAGTTATTACGAGGAAAAGGGGAAATTACACGATATAATTAATGAAGCCACGTTTAAGGTAATTATAAAAATGACTATATCCATTAGCAACATGACTGCTCATCCGAATAACTGCAATTAAATTGCGTTCTCTGTTCTTTATTTTCTCAATCATACTGCCAGTGTTGCTGTTATAAAAACCCCGTACTGTTGAGCATTCTACTTGCATGTGTTATAGGCCATGATAATTTGAGGAAGTGGGCCTTCAACCAACTTAAATAAAATATTGATAATTCACAAGATAATTGTTAGATCTATGCGCAAGAAACCGTATGAGACCTATTGCAGACGACTCGCATAAGGCCTTTGTGATTTGTGTATGTTTAAAATTCTGCTGCATATTGTATAATATGTCTCGGTAGATCTGTGCTTTCCAAGGCCATCGTAAAACTCCTACGAAGTATTCAAGTACCTGAGAGAAAAATGTTATTACTCTTATCTGTGTAATTATTTAGTAGTCTCTTTCCTTTAGGTAGCGTATACAATTGCATTATCAATAACACCTTGTGTGCTGTACTTTAAATATCGTCGATTAGGAGAAGATAAATTGATGAATATTATTACATAAATTAGCCAGTACTTTTCATAATAGAAAAGAGAACAAATGTGCTACATAATCTTCGATGAAAAGCGATCTTTAACTTCGCTAACATACCCGTGGTTAGACCTTTGATTCTGCGTATTCACTCCAATTAGTTAACCCAAGAATTTTAACGCTACCTCTTCGGAATTCTAGTTATTCTGGTGCACCATCATTTCTGAAAAATATTCTGCAAGTTTCTACTCTCCTTGAAGTTGACTAAAATGTTTTGCTGACAGCGCTGCTAAAATTATTTACCATAACTTCTCCACCAGTTCATTCCAAATATTACGATACATAATTTAGCACTCAACCTTGAGTTTAAAATCAGTAGCTGTGAAACGTATATTCTTTGTAGAGCATATAATACGGACAAAGGGCAGTGCAAGTCTGTGGAACACGCAAGAATTCCCATGTAATGTTCATCATCAAGCATCGCGAATGTACTTGGAATGTATTTGGAAGATTAGTAGTTTTTGAAAGAAAATACATCAGGCCATGCAATATATAATCACCTATGTCCTGCATCTAGCATTATGTTCTACATCACGGACGATTGCCAGTCGTCCGTGCCTAGGCAGGTAACCAACAAGTGGAACTAACAGGTTAATCATAAATGAATGCTACGGGTTATAAAGTTTGCATTTTGATCGCACATGATCGTAAGGTAATCGTAAATAATTTTAAAATGTAGAAAAAAAGAGTAAATCATCTTATTGCCTTAATTTGAATACGTCGCTCACTATAACACGTTCAGCTGCTTAGGGTGAAGACAATTTGACATTACTGCTTCAATATTTCGTCTTCTGAATCAATAATCAAATTGCTTAAGGTAATGATATTCGTGATCAAAGAAACGAATTAATCCTTCATTATTCCTCTCTATGAGAAGGAACCGGTAAAATCATGTAATTTCATGCATTGAGCTGACGTATTCCAAACTTGCCAGCTACATACACGTTGAAATCACGCCTTGTTGGACATTGTCAAATTATCGGAATATTCCTTAGAGGTATTACATTGTGTAAATGTTTATTTCATACAATCATTAAAACATAAATATGAATAACTTTCGGTATTGCCGAAGGCTGTCTGCTCTTTTCGAGAATTATGGGCCGGAAAATCGCCCACTCACAATGTAAAGAAGTATGCTATTGACTCTCAGAATGACGACACAAAAACAAGGATTCGTCCGAAAAAATTTTCATGATCACGTCACAGCAGAATAAGCTCCACTTCCGACAATGGGTTCGAGTAAGCTCCATCGAGTTAGAGAATACGAGTAGGAGCCAAATCTGGGAGAAAGCCGAAGCTCCGGAGCTCAGAGTTACAGAATTAGGCCCCAGGTCTCCTGGTTGGCCACCTATTTTCCTTCACGCCTTATCATAAGGTTGGTCATCCGCTGTGATTATCAGCAAATGTTTTACAAAATTATCACTAAAAGCTCGGTGTATTTAGACTATTTTGTTATACGAGGGCTGCATTTCGTCAGCTGTTCCCAAAAAAACTGTTTAAACTTTAGATAAACGGCGGTACTTACTTATACTTGTAATTATTATAAGTTACCTTAGCGATAAAATCAAGTGTTTAAGTGAAAATTGCATATTAAACGGAAAGAACTATCCAGTTTAAAAATCTTTGAAACATAAACAATATCCAAGAGCTTTCATAGTAGAATTATCTTGATACGCACATTAAAATATCAAAGTTAATAACAATTTATGCATATTTAACGGCTTAATTACGTGAATCATACAAAGAACTCCGAAAGTCGTGAAACCATATTACGTCCTGGTATATTGTATCATAATTGTTGTGTTAACTGTCAGCTGTGTTTAACGTCAAATTGTTGCTCTTTCCGATCGCTGTTTCTATGTTTTCACGTCTTTGCTGTCGTCAAGAGTACTCCACCTGAAACTATACCCTTTCGCCAAGATGAAAAGGTGACAGAATAAATCTACAATGTACAGACACATCAAGACTTTAAATCGTGGATGGAATTATGAAAAAAATGAGGTAGAATATTCCTAAGGCCATCTTCCTTTCACAATCCTTAAATATCAATGCAAATGAATTTTCGAAGAATTCTATGGATGCTAAAAGGAGAGCGGAGTCTTTCATTTTGACGGGAAAGATGTCAGTACGTATCCACATAAATGCTTTTGTAGAGCTGAAACACTTTTTTCTCCACCTGACTGACTATACCATGTATGACATTACACATGTATGTAATACACCTATCTGTCAAAGTGAGACTATTTTTTTGTTTCCATACACATGCCAATACTTCTAAAATATGATGGATTACATATTTCTCCAAAGATAGTCAACTATGGATAAGACACCACTTCATGCCGACAAATGGCTTTTGTCATTACAATTTTTCTTGAAAAAGTTACTGTTTTCTTAATGCCTCGTGTAGAAGGCTCTTTTTGGCGTTTAAATAATTCAGGCAAAAAGTCATATGGAACGATTAGTGAAGACTTTAGCCTCACTATTTACTAATTTACTGTTTTTCTAAATTAGTTAAACTAACAAGTGGCATATGAACTTGAAAAGATCCCACCAACAGCTGAAGCCAAGGAAGTTTAGTCTTGATTAGAGCATTCACTCATTCCCTTTAGTTTTAATCCATGGTGGGATTAATTATACCCGAGTCCCGGTGAAAGCCAGGTGATTTCTCGTCCATTTTTAGTACTTGAGCTCAGTGCTTAGTAACTTTCAAGAGCTTTGGGTAGTAACTTTCAAGATTTGTCGAAAGAAGAAAAGATTTATTGCAAAGTTTTGGTAGCTTGAGTCATGTGTTTGATGTTCGGCACATATCTTTACGTTGGTACGTACTTAAGCGGTGTGAACCGGACAATAGGGCAACATTCCATTCAAGCGAAAACGACCATACTTGTGTTAGAATTTTGACGTCAATGTCAATTGATTCATACTCTGGGTACTTAGAGAAAAACGTGTCCTCTATGAACAGCAAATAGTTACCTTTCAACGTTCTTCTTCCGGCTAACTGACCTCTCAATGAAAGGTGTTAAAGGCGTACATGGGAGAAAAACAGAGAGAAATAATGATTTTCTATCTAATTTAAATGCCATTTTCACGGTAAACTGCTAATAAGAAACGGAAACTACCGGGATCTCGGACCGAAAATATATAAGCACATTACCACCTGTTTCGATATATTACCCAATTACAGCGGTATCCGAAATATAAATGCGGCGATTCCATTGAACTGGCGCCCCTGCGGCTAATAAAAACTGTTAATTAAACTCGTGGAATAATCTGAGTAATTAGGACCCTCATTTTGGTTGTCAAGAGGTAACGCATGTCGACAGCAAACGCTGTTTTATCAAACCAAATACAGAGAAATCTCTCTGCACGGACACCTCTAACTTGTTCCGTGGCCGTGTTCTTTCGAGTTACTATCGACTGTTTTGGCTAACGTTAGCCGTTTGCCATTCGGGCTTCATAATTGCTCCGAAATAAATGGGCGGTCATATAAAAAACATAAACTAGTTGTCTTTACACAACCACGGCAATCGCAACCTGAATCAAAAACATTTTGCTTTCAGATTTTATAACTGACATATATTAGACGGTTATTAACATTTTATCAGTGTTGCCTTCCAACTGTAAGTACATTTGAAGTAGAATACGAATTTATATATTTTATGTGAAACATGTTGATAATAATTAAGACGGTGAACAAAAACACATGGATTCTCTTACGCGGATTATCCTTTATCCGAAGAAATGGATAACTCTAACACTTCATGGAGAGAATGAGTTGTCGTCGCATAAAAATGAGGAGAGCCTAGTGTTGACAGCTTTTATAGCCAGTTAATCTGCCAGTTGCATGCAGTGCCAGTGTTCACCGACAGCAAGATGAGGTCCTGCGTTCTCTTGTGTCATTCATTATAACTGCATGCAAAAGACTAGGGGTCTCGTTAATTTGGACGAAAAATACGAAGTAAACAACGGAAACACACCGGTTTTGAAGACAGCCATTTTTATTCATTCGCTCCTTAGCTGTACTCACAATCAACCAATACAGATATCCCATTGCATTAATCGGATCGATTCCGAGGCGATGTTGGAAAGTAGAATCTTGCAATGAAATGATGCAACAAAATGTATGTCAAAGAACACCAAGTTAAAAGATGGACTAGCTGAGCTCTAAGCCAAAAGTGAAGGAAATCAATCACGCTATGCTACCATCAAAAGCAAACGTCACTTCACCGACGAATTAGCATTTAGAGCTATCGACATGCGGCATGCTATTCATATTTTCACTTCCTATCGATAGCTGGTGGAATTACGTATAACTTCACTCAAGCAGTTGAATTTGCCACGCAATGTCTTCCGAAGTGTGGAAACACTTCACGGTAGATGCAGCCAACGAGTTTTACACGAAGCGCAATGCGAGTGCGAGTCATTCCCGGATTTCCAGGGGTGCATATAAGTCCACTTCTAACCTAGTTAAGCATGCGCAAACAAAGCACGAAATTACTTTCGCTATAAGAGCCCAACAGTCTCTCCAAAATTAAGGAATACTTCACTAAATACAATGAAAATGTGACCAACCATCCTAAGCCGAGTGCTATCAGTGAGGAGGAATTAAGTGAAGATAAGTGTGATCCCCTTACAACTGGCTAAGATGCAATTACGGCTGAAACATTTCCAGCTGAAAATCCAGTAGTGCCGGACTCTATCCTGAAGGTCGATTGCATCAAAAGCACTCTGGGAAGCTCATCTTCACCACACGTTTCCACTTCGGCAGCTAATTATCCTACATTCATTAAACCAGGGCCTAAATCAACATCATACCACCAGCCCACATCGGCTAAGGTCCTCGATAAAGTAAAAAAACAAGAAAGAGCAAGATCAAAGAGCTCTAGCCATCACACGATTAACTGCAGAAATGACACACTTGGATCTGCAACTATTTAGTGAAGTGGAAAACGCAGGCTTCACGAGGCTACTTACTCATTTAGACCCTTCTACACAACCCCTTCAAGAAAAAACTATGTATTTCTAATAAATTAATCCTCGAGATTTAATAAACGACAGTGATGAATTTTAGAGCAAAATTGGAGGATGTTAAATTCGTTTCAATAACTACAAGTTTGTAGGAATCTGTGAGTAATAATGATTATTAGCTGTGACGGTTCACTTATATGAAGGATCAGACCTTTGTTTCTATCTTCAGCATATGAGCTGGAAGGCAATTCCGTTTTCATAAATCAGCTATTCAGCAATTAAACCACAAACCTTTTTAAGCCAGTTGCTAAGTGATCGGGGACTTTACTACAAACTGTGGCTGTAGTGCGGGATAATGGGAGGGTGGGCATTACGGCTACTTAAAATAAATCCACCATATAGCTTGTATGGCCCACAACCGCCAATTGGTGATTATGGACTGTTTTTGGATAGTCCTAAGAGAATCAATGTTATTCAAAAGTGGAAAACAGCAGTAGATTCAATCATTTGCAGCAGCAGTTTCAATCATTCTGCAATAAATACCAAAATGTTGTGAAAAAGTCGGAGGCAGCTGGGTCTGCCACGGAATCGCACAATACAGAATGAACCCACACAATGAAGAAGTTCTTTCCATACCAGAGCGGCTACTGATATCCAATTTTCAAATTCCCTGACCTTTCCCTGACTTTTCCCTGATGGACTTATCAATTTCCCTAACCGATCGCCAAAAGGTAACCCATTATAGGAATATTTTTTTTCTGCTGAATTAAATTTTCGACGGCAGCTTTAAATTTTCTAATCATCGTCTCGTATTTTTAGAACTGCAAGCATGTATTTACTATAAGCCAGTGAGCTCCAGCTACCTCTCGACCTGACTTTCGGAAGTTAAAAAAACTAGAGGTAAAATTTTCCGAACAACATAGCCTCGGATTCCTTGTGAGGAGCGTAATACATTGTGATCATGATTTTCAACACAACTAGACAAACATAGCAATAAGGATATACAAAAGGGATACATTGTACGTCTGATTCACTACTAAATAACTAAGATTCACGACTAATAAGATTCTCAACGGAATACTCGACCAGTTGATGGTGCTTATTCCATTCACGTCAGCGACAGACGTTGGTTTTAGTTGGTGAAATAAAGGGCGAGAAAGACGCCGATAAACATAATGGTAGAAAAATAACGAGGATTCCTAATCCAGTTTCTCCCTGAATGTTACAGGAATTACCTAACTTTTCCAGAAATTCAGAATTCCCTGACAATTCCAGGTTTTCCCTGACGATCGCCACCCTGCATACGTTAAAAAGAATGCATGAGCGAAAAAACTATCATTGTGCTAATCACAAATTCAGGTATTATCAATCTGGCTTCTGAACTCACCAGAGGTGATTAGAGAATAATTGAAGTGGCAGTAGAAATATTAGAAATTTATGAGACAGCCTTACTTCAACTTATTGTTAGCAAAGAAACAACATTTGTTTCAGAAATGAACATTAAAGGTACTTTGAGCGAGATAGCTGCCTCATAAGGTAGTTCGAATGAGATAGTCATAATAGAGACCATTCGAATTAAACGTTTGAATTTCACCAGCTGCAGGACACATAAATTAAATTATGCATTGTCGACGGTGCAATTATACAGTTTTATATGACTGAAAGTGTAAGTAATTAAATGAAAATAACTACCTAAGTCTCAAACTTGACTCATTTCTTTCGCGCGGCATGTTTGAAACTCCTTCAAAACGTGAAGTTTTTTGTGCTTCCGAAGAATTTACTGCGGTGACAATATGATTAATTTAAAGAAAATTGTCGAGAAAACACACAAGCTACACAATGTTCATTTTTAAGGTTTACAAATTCCATTTTTTTTCATAAGCTCTCTCTGGAGTGCAGGCACGTTCCATTTCCCATGTAAAAGGGCTGGTATTTTTTGGCAAATATCTCGGAAATTTAAGTGGTAAGGGGTTGAATTTATTATGTCAATGGAAAAGAGAGATATTTTTCTTCAAATGAGACCAAATTCATTCATTTCTAGGTGAAAGGATATTTCGCCCATACTACCTTAAGTTATCTATTACTATAAAAATATTGATGAGTGCTTTAAAGAAATACAAAGTGTAAATTCCCAGAAGACGAGATCATATTACACAGAATCGTATTGGCTGCTTGAAGTACAGAGTAAAGGTGTACCTTTTTTAGGTTGTCCCTCGAGTAAACTCAATTACATACCATTTGGAATCTCATTCCTTTAAGCACTCTGGTATGTAAGAGTTGATAAATGATCTTCAAGCTTCCATTAAGCTAAGATTCATCATCAAGAGAATGATATTACTATATCCCGTGCCACCCTTCTAGCTCCTAGATTCAAAGCCAGACCATTTAAAAAATACGGAATCTTTAGCTGCAGCATGACAAAATCTTTAGGGTAATATGGCCTATTTTTCCTGCCATTGAGGAATATAGTAACGTCACCTATTCCTATTACATCACGTAATGCTTGGGAGACATATAAACAAGTTTTTCGATTCCTTCGGCAGGACATTCATAAGATAATATCAGTGCTGAAGAGGAGTTAATTAGGACCTCTCAAAAGAACCTTAAGTTCTGACGGCGATGCAGTAAAATTAGTCAGCACTCAGCCTTCAGTAATTAATTAAAACTGAAATGTTTATCGGAAATCAAAATATTCAAGCATTGGTCCACTAATAAATGTATTCTTTACGACTCAGGTTTCGGCACATAATGACATCTTCTATGTTACGAAACCCGGATCGTAAAGAATAAATTTATTAGTGGACCAATACTTGAATATTTTGATTTCCGATATGGAGAGGCTCCACAAAGTGAAGCCTGAATTTATTAGTTATATTCTGAAATGTTTAGCAATCAAGTATCTCTGTGTTCCCACTACTATTTTTTCCAGAGATAGACTGCTAGCTCAAGTACAGTTGGGAATATATGCGACTAAAATAGATACACACGAGATTCAAAAACAGTGAAAATGTTGGCGTTTCTGAGCTAAAATTGAAAATAATAATCTATTTTCTGAATCTACATGTACGCATTTATTCATTTACTAGCAGGCAGCTAGCCTGCTCACACCGTGAGCAGGGGTGTGTACCCGCAGGGGGTAAGTATCCTAGTCTAATAATAGATCCTTGGTGAAAATGTTTTTTTTTCCCATTCACTGTTCTCCTTTGTTGTTTTTAAAACCATTTGAGTAGGAGAGCAATGTGGGTTTCTTTTGTTCAAACCTTTACACTCTGCCACTCTCCCTTTTGGCCTTTCTCCCTTGTCACTGTGTTCCCCAGCATCTGGTTGTTGCAACCACAACCCAAAAATATATCTTACACCTTTGCACGGATGGTAACCTAACACCCCCTGCCACACGCCCAAGCAGCCGATCATTTGGATGTCATTAAAACTAACTAAATACACTCCTTTTAATTCATGTCTCCATTTCATCTCCAAATATCTTACACATTTGCACGGCAGGTGACCTAACACCCCCTGCCACACGCCCAAGCTATAAAAATCCAAAACTACCACTGAATCATGAATACAGAGATTCCACATTCAACGCACCAAACCTCACTCTTCTTGCTGAAAAATTGACAGAGAAAGAAACAAAACGGATATGGAATGACTGACATGCAACAAAATTAATGTATGTAGATAGAAACTGCAAAGTTTAAGCAACATACTTATTTAAGAGATTTTTTCCTCAGTTCCATGTGATAATGTTTACTTTTATGTACAGGAAAAATAGTAATGAGTATTAAACCAGAAGTGTATTAATTACTTCTATAAACACTTTCATATAAAGAGTAAAAAATTATAATATAGTTGTTAACTAAACCCAAAAATATGGGGTATCTTTTTTAAAGCTGAACTTGGCTAAAATTTACCGTACAAACGCAGCAATTTAACAATTTAATTTTCAATTAAATACAAGAGTAAAATTCAAATTATTTGCAGTAGTCCTTTTCTGATACGCGGTAATGCAAACCTCTGTATTTTCAATCAACTTGTAACATTAGGCATCACTTCGTAAAAGAATTTTATATAAGAATCCCTATAGCAAAGATACTCAGTACTTTTTAAACGCATTGTCGAAATCCTTTATTGCTGCGGTTGCGATTAGGTACAGATAACTTGATTATACTAGGTATATATTTACTTATAATACAAAAAAAATCACCCGCCATTGAAAATCGAGCAAGGTAAAGTACGCACAACATTACGAACCAGAACCGAGAACCGCAGCTAAGAACAGGAACCGACACATCCCAAGATTTAGTGTTCAACCCCGAATTCGCCCGCAATTGAGATCGCAAGCCCTTCACGAGACATTCTTGGAGGTAAACCTAATAGTATTGGATTGCGCACGACCCCCGCTGCCGCGACCTCCTCCCTCGCGGATGAATGGGGAGCACAAGGCCGTTGAACCAAGTGGCCAGCCGCGCAGGACAGGGGACGGGAACGACTCGCTCGCTCTTCGCCGACACGCGACCGCGAGATACGCCAAGCACCGCCTCGGGAACCAACAGCAGCGCGGTTTAGAATCTCGAATCTATTCGGGCCCAAGCATCCTGATGCGTCTATGAAGACTACCTCCATTCTAATTCCGAATACACATCCGGAGACCATCAAAAAGCTGGCAATGCCCACAGTCCAACGACACAAGATAGGATACACCATCGAAGTAGAGAGAGGATGAGTCATGCTTGGGTCGTCTTGAGTTCCCAAGTGACTAGGTAAATGGCAATTCTCAAAAGAGCACTTGATTCTCTTCCAAAACGTACAAAATCACGTCATATTAATCCACAAATTAATCAAATCTTCCCGGCTACCCTAGAGCAAGGGTGGACGAACTTTTAGAAGGCGCAAGGCAAAATGGGCCAAATTTGAGAAACAAAATAATACCACGTCAACCAAGTTTAAGTACTTGAAGTCTTGACAGATGAAAGTTAATATGTAAATTATACATACTTGAGAGATTAAAAAACGAGCTTTAACCAAATCGGCTTTTCGCGGATATTTTTATAAACTTGTAAATGTAACCGCAACTGCCCGACGTATTCTTCCTTAGTGGTTATTTCAAATTTATATTTAAGGCACTGCTAACAATACTGAATCATAACTTCAAATAACGTACAGAGGACACTTCAAAGCGGCTCAGGTTGAACCCCTCGATCTGCTCCTCGAGCGCGAAGCTGCTTTTAAAGTCTTGAAAATTTGACCTATTGCTAGTTCCTTTTATCAGGAGGAGTCTGGCTCGCCGGCACTGTCCCCGTAACAGGTATAACATAGAAATTGAAAATAAATTTGGTGACAGTTTGTTTCTCGTCCCAGAAACAAGAATCGGCGCGCCACGTTTGGCACGCGTGCCAAGGGCTGCCCACCCCTATCTTACAAGGGGAGTGTCAGGTAGCCGGGTCTCAGATTTTATTCAAACGCGGTTGTTGTACAGACCGCTGTATGTGGTTCATGAATCACCCCACATATACGGTTATACAACCAATAGTTTAAACAAAAAAGGTCTTTAAACATTTTAATATACGGTAAGTACCCTTCCGATGGACCTAATACTCAACCGGCGAAGTGGCCGGGTGGCTACCGTACTGGGCTACGGTCTAGAGAGCAAGGGTTCGATCCCCGCATACGTAGTGTATGTTATTGTATTGTCTAATTATGTTCTCCTCCGCTGTTCTTTTAGTTTTTCTTTTGCGGCATGCTACAATGCGCTCAAGATTTTTTTATTTCTACTCGAAATATTATTTTTGTGCGAGGCAAAATTTTCACTTGCATACACGACGTCAGGCTTTTTTCTTTTTTTTCGGTCAAAGGCAGCCTTCTAATTATGTCACTTCCTTATCTTTTCACGACTTATTTTCATTATTCTTTCATGCACACGATTTCCATTTATTATCATTATTTTATTACATCGTCTCCATATTTTTACAATTCAAGCATGATTCTTAAGGATTAAATCTTCAAATTTCTCGTGGATTGGTCATAAACGAATAGTATTTTTTATATATTACCAACGTTTCGGAATTCAATCTTTCCATCATCAGGGCTGTTACAAAATATCAAATTACATTGAAGGTCAATAACATTGACGGTAAATAACAATAATAATTCTTAAATCGCACAGTCACGGATCTGTAATACTTGACTTGTCGTAATTTAATCATTGTGCATATGAGAATAAAATCGTGGTCGAGATACGTCGAGTTTTCTCCACTCGAATCGATATTTCTCTTGCTAGAAGTAGACAAAAGCAATATTTGCAAACAAGGAACTTCTCGGGAAACTCGTGTTATAGATGGCGAAAGGGACCGCTTGCAGAAAACATCTGTTGGTGCGCCCCAACAAGGGAGGAATAAAACCTTCCTTCCCCTGTGCACACTGTCGGGCTTCTAATGGTTGTTTTCCGAAAAATGTTATGATCCTTTCTTCGAACCTGCCCCCAGAACTCTCGCGCGAAGGTTAGAAAGAGTGTGTACATTTAGTACACTGCCGCTGTTTGAATCTTACGGAGTCTTCCAAGTTTTCAGTGTGGCTTGGTCTTTATTATCAAGAGTTGTCTCCGCCATTACTGATAATTCAAGTACGTAGATTGAATTCTAATTATCAATTTTAATCAAATTTTAACTATTTCTCGCATGCTAAGGTTGCAGACATATACAGACTTATTGCAATGTTAGTACAACTTTCAGGGTCGCCATTGGTTAACTCCAATGGATACGGACCGAGAAACATCTTTGGAAAGAAGTGTTTCTTCCAACATTGAAGATGCTACAGAAAGGCTGACAATACATTCTGAAGCCTTTCATCATTGTGCTGTTCTTCTACGAGAGGGCGGATATATTTCGGAGACTAAAAATGAAGTGCCCTCCCCGCACGCTGTTGTTGTGGGACAGGAAATGTTTGCTAGAATTTTGGATATGATGGACGAAATGGAGCTCGCAATAGGAGACGATCTCTTGGAAGGTGATCCTGAAAGTAGTGAAATGTATTTGGAGGTATCTACTCACACCGACGATGATGAGGAATCAGAGGAAAAGTCTTCTTCCTCTAGTGAAGTGAATTTTGAACCTTCGCCGAAGAAAAGGATTAGTGTCCCTCTAGAAACAAAAATTAAAGCGGTAACAGTGGCAAGACTTCATCCTAATTGGTCGCTCAAGTCACTTCGCTCCCGCATGACACTTCGCTTGAAGCGTAGTGAGGACATAGCATCCTGGGAAAAAGATATTAGTTCCGGTGGAACCAAGAGAGATAAATGAGAAATGATTGATAAGTGGTCCTACGACAGGTTCCGCGAGTACAGGGCAAATGGTGATCATGTGACCACGAAAATGGTTCAGCAGTGGGCTGTGGCAGCGGCATTTCAATTTTTAGCGGAGGATTTCCAGTTTAGTGCGTCTTTGTCTTGGACCAACCGTTTTAAATGCAAGCATAGAATCCGGCAAAGAAAGGTTACAAGATATGTGAGTTACAGGGAAAAATCTTCCACAGAGGAGACGATAAAGGCAGCTCTCCTTTTCCAGGAACAAGGCCGAAAACTTTTTCCTCAATTTGATTCAAATTTAATTATAAACACTGACCAAACGGGATGCGCCCGAATTAGACGTACACTCTCACATCAGGGTGAAACATGTACAGAGGTATGTGAGCCAGTTAAATAAAATGACGCACTCATACACCGCACAATACAGTGTGACGTACTCCGGTGAATTATTACCACAGGTTTTTATTTGTTTGCAAGAGTTTTCGGGACAGTTTGGACCGAGAGTGAAACTCGAAGTCGAAGAAGAAATCACCCCATATGAAAACGTATTCGTGACTTGTTCTAAATCGGGGAAACTTTTGACAGGCACATATGAACTATATTAGGACAATGTGTTGAAACCATATGTGAAGAAAGAAAAGTTCCTTCTTTTTATCGATTCTTGGGCGGGGCAAACGAATCATGCTTTATACGATGAACGATTTGTAGACAATTTTAATGAACCTACCTGTACAGGTAAAGTTATCCCACCTAAATGTACCCCAATCTGCCAACCCTGTGATGTCTATTTCTATAGACAAGTGAAAATATTTATTTCACGTATCCAAAATCCTACACGGCGGCCGAGGTTGAATGGAGAGAAGTCCGAATGAGGTGCTTGCAGCATCTACTTGACAGCAGTGAAGGACACGGTACAGGAAATCACGCCTGATCGATACGCAGATGCGCGCCTGTGCGTAACGATCATTTTCAAAGTGCTCATCCCACAGGTACCGAGAGTATGGCGACAGATGACCTTACAGATGTTCTATCACTTCTATTAGAATTCAAAATATGAATGAAATTACATTCACGTCCTTGCTGAGTGGAACCACCTTAAAAAGCATTTCATTCGGTACCAATATTTTCCCTACTTTTATAAATTACTTGCAGTCAACATACTATTCATCATTGAATGGCTCAAAGAATTAAGTATTATACTCTAACTTTCATCCTTTCGCATTCGCTTCGTTTTTACCCAAAATTACGTTTCCAGCACCAAAAGCATAACTTTTTCTTTCATTGCAACAATACAAATTTCCTCGGTAACCAGGGATAGATATCCATTTAGGGAAGTTCGATCGCAAGATTGAGTCAAATCAGACACTTAATGGAGAACTTGCAAGGTTTTTTACGGCTGTTTTAACTCATGCATCATATAGATAACCAAAAATGTTTCGTATACATCCTTTTCTTTCGTCTGAGCGGCACATATTTATTGAACTACAGTGAATTGAAAAGATGATGTCGTTTCAAACGCAGCTTTTTGCGCGCCATTTGGGAAGTTATACGCGTGACGTCACACCTGCCACCTACCGTACGAGACATACGATAAACCGGCGAATAGTTCGGCGAGTATAACCGTTCACTTGCCGTTCATTTATCTTTAGCCTCGTGATATTTCGTAGAAATATTGCGCCTGAGTTTCAGAAAGTATATATGTATTTTGGTGTTTAACGATTTCTAAGTTTCCAATCATTGCATTAACAAATAATGTGGTACGAAGTCACTCGCACGGGTGCATATACACTAGGGTTGAAATTCGCCTTGAAAAAATTATATGACTTGACCGGGATTCGAACCCGGATTCTCGAAATTCGCCTTGAAGGAAGACGGCTTGGTGGTGTAACTTGCTAACACACATGACAGACAATTGGGAGATCCGGGTTCGAACCCCGGTCAAATCAAAAGACTTTTTCATGGCGAATTTCAACCCTGATTTCTAAGTGTTTCATCTGCATGGAAGTTCGTGCTGAGTCAGATAATCTGCCTGAAGTCGACGCTCTAGTGATGATGGAATACTTATAATGAGATACGACATCTAGTTATAGTCCGTAATACAAACTATTAAATCACTTAGTTAATTATTTACTCTGATTTACCCGATAAATTAATATATTAATTGTTTGCAATTTCTAGTGCAGTATTTCGAAATTCTTAGAAATGTGATCTTTTCAAAGAGTTCGATTCTAAAACTTTTATTGCAGTTCCATGAGGAAAGATTACATCGATAGTGCAATAGGCGTGCTTTCCCGGTTCCCGGTTCATAAAGTTACGGCAAAAAATTGTGAGTCTAGCCTTGCGATCAACAAAGTCTAATGAGGAGACATCGCGAGACCTACGGTGAGGTGAGGTGACGCCAATATTTAATTTTTTTAACTGGGGAGGGGTGTAGATAGTAATATGTTTCAGAAACAAAGTATAATTCCCTATCCCGAACATGTACAACCGTAACTGCATCTTTTTAACTTTCTAACTATTACTTGGATCTTCAAGTAACCCTTCAAAGAGCATACCTAGAAGCAAATTGGGATTCTACAATTCGTCTGGATTTATGCTTAACAGGCGGAAGGTGTGTCGTTGGCCGCACACTTTGAAATCCGAGGGTACATTTTGGGTAAGAGAGAGAGCTCCGATCGGTCGTGAGTCTATTTGAAGAGTATTAGCAATAGAAAAAGATGTAAATTTTTATCGTAAAGAAACGTATTCACTTTGAGTTTCCTAGCAATTATACTCGAATGCTGATATTAGTTAATCAACTGTTCGCTCACCGTGAAGAATTTTCTGACATGAGAGAGTTGATAACAGGTGCCCAGGGTATGTAAAAGCAGAGGTTTGTGAAGAGCTTCATTGAAACGGCGTATTTTATGATAGCGAAACGTGGATCGTGGAGTGTTTTTCTTGCACAATCAACCAACGCGGTGGAAAACCAGGAAGACCTTAATGTTCGACAACATACAAAAATGGTCGTAACTTACGTTATCCACACGAACAGCGTTCGTGCAGTTGCAAAGCACCTGGAGATAACTATATTAAATGCGCTTATTGTGGAATCATTTATTGCTTTACATACCTACGCGATATCATTCGAAATCATGCTGCATAACGCCGTGAACGAAAAATGAAATTCCTGTTGCCTTGTAAGCAGGGACTTATGGATGAGCTCTCGATAAATTATACACACAAATTCATTCACAAAACCAGTCTCTACAGTGTAAGAAGTTCTGACATTGCCGATAACATGTGACTTTAAACCAATGTACATATATGGTTGAATTTCGCTTCGGTTCCGTTACTTTGGAAGCGGAATTTCCATCGTGATAGCAGCGTAGATGTTTGCGTACTTGCATCCACTGAATACTCCACCGTTCTTGGCGTAGCGCCCCCCGCCTCCACCCAGTTCCCCAGTTACGCCGCCCCGAGTCCCCGAGACAGACGCCGGGCCTGCCACCGCTCGTAACCACCGAGAAGATTCTCTCCGCTGCGGCCTCCGAACGACAGGAGTGACGTCAGACCTGCCCGATCTAACCACGCCCCCCTTTTCGCCCCTTTTTCGCGCCGTTGGAATTTCCACAACTTTGAGAATTTGTGTGGGTTGTGTTGAGGTTTCCAAGCTGGAAGGACCACTACAACATGCATCGTCCGCGTTCATGTGTACGCACCAGCCTGTCTCTATGGCCCGTACGTGTGCGGATGGCCCACGGCGAGGAGGGGCCACGTGAATGGCTCCACCGCGTGCAGACGGTCCGCGTTCACGTGAAAGCTTCCATCCGCGTCCATGTAAAACAGGCCTAAGGAGATGTTTTCATTGAATATGGAAGGAGCTCACTAAATGTTGAAACAGAGCATGCAGGTAAACGAGTAGTTTTAGAACGTGTAGAAATGGGAAACGCCTGTTACCAACAGAGTAAGAGATGCCGCACTGCCTTGTGTCGTCAGTTACTTTTCAACATGGCCGCCTGTTTCCGTGGCGCTCCTATTTTCTTCATAATTCTGAGGTCTTTTTCAGGCCTAGAAACTGATTTTCGCATTTGAATTTGGTTTTATGATGTATTGATACTCCAAGCTTTAACTTAAGACCGTTGCTGCGGGCATTTAAAGAAGTGGTGCACAACCCTATCGACGTCGAGTACACCTTTTTCTTAGCCGAAGGAGAGGACGTAGAATACTACTAGCGGATTTCCGGCAGTCACTTAATTGACCCGGGTCATCAACTTACAGTGGAAATAAGATTTTCAGTATTAGCGGGCACTTCTTCACTTGGATGATGCAATCACTCCGAAAAGAGACACCAAGCTTCGGGAAGTTGGGCAGGCGCCAGGAGCGGGCAAGCTCATCTCGACAGTGTAGGCTTCGCGTAGAGAGGAGGGGAGCCACAGGGAAAACAATCGCGGCGAGTGTCGACGCCGAGGCCGTCGAACGGTCCGCTCTGAGGCGACAAGGAACCGCCACACTAACAGCCCTTGGCGCAACTCTAGGAGTGATCACCCAGGGCCACATTCAATTTCTAAATAGATGGTACAAGCCATTACTTACTGATAAATTCAAAAGAGATATGGTACTTTTTTCACAGTTTTTTATACCAAGTCGACCGGTTTCGTCGCATAGGCGACACCATCAGGTCTCCTATGCGACGAAACCGGTCGACTTGGAATAAAAAACTGTGAAAAAAGTACCATATTTCTTTTGAATTCATTAGAATGGATTTTCACAAAGTAAAGCCTGAACCACCGAGTTTAACATTACTTACTGCTTCCGCAACGAGGAACCAGAATACCGCACTCGTCTGTTAAAAACACCTTTTAGAGAGTTGGTTCTTGGATACCAGCGGCGTCAAATACTTTCTAAGAAATAAAAATGTTCCTAGAATCTAAGCAATAAGTTCTTTCTTTCTATGAAATTAATGGAATTAAACTTACACCGTTGAACGCATTCATTGTTTATGGAGACAAAGAAAAAATTATCCTCGATGCCCCGGATGCCCAAGTCAACTATTATCCTTTTCAAATATCTTTGCGACTGGCCGTTCGTGCGTGCTCGGAACGGTTCGAGCGGCTTTGCGACAGGGAGGTGGGGTGAGGACGACAGAGAGAAAAGGACGTCGCCACATTTACTCGCAAGACTTTGGCCGTTTTCGAACTTGACAAACGCCTAGTTAACTTGATATCAAGTTAACTTGATCCTAAGACCGACCGGGTAGAATCTTGACTTGACACTTTCGTAGCCCTTTTACGGTGGAAGAGACACCATGCGGCCTTCATTTCGTAAAACATACGAAAAGCGCTATCCGTGTCCATAATTATTGTGGGTGATTGAAGTGGATTACATCTTTAAAATGCTTTCCAACCTTATACGACAAATTAAAAGAGAATATTATTTTTTAAATCTTATTCCTTATGAATAAAAGAATTCTCATATACCATGATATGGTGATTAACTAATATGCTTCGATTACTTGGGGCTGCGAAAGTGGACGACATATCTCTCACTGTATTTCACCACAATCAACGTCTTTATGCAAAAAGGCATCATAATATTTTTTGCCTGTATGAAAAAACACGTAACAATATATTAATGCATTACACTCCGAACTAACTACCTATGATCTCTGACTGTTGACTGATAAATACGCGCGTTGTAACTAACATAATTAAGCTGAAAACAAATTACATTTACTATAAAGGTTTATTGCCCCTTTTCTTTGATGAATGCTGTGAAAACCTCTCCAATGTTAACGCTATTAACAATTATTATGTTGGTTAGCTAAAAATAATGCTGCCAATGAAATTATGGCTACCTTAGAGTACTTTCCATCGGACCATAATTCTTTCATATAATTTCTTTCATAATTATTTCATTTCTTTTCCTTCCACAGTATGGAAGATAGATTTTGTAGGTTCAATGAAGTAAACAAGGACGGTACATTTACAATGTATGGAATTATTCAAACAACTATTAGGTCTTACTACAACACACATAAACAACTATCTTTTATCAGTATATTCACATTTGAAAAGCCTTTAAATATAACGAATTCATCAATTTTTCCGCAAAAAAATAATAAATATCACACAATTATACGTAGTAATGATAAAATAGTATCCATTTGAAAGTTTCTTCACTTCTATCTTCCGTACAAGCCCATTTTATCACACCCCGAGTTCGAACTTAAAACCTAGCAAGCATAACAAGTCTCCTTTTTCGTTGACTTGGTATCTTTCCTTGATAGTTAGTGAACAAGCGCTTGGTGACGACGCGTCCATGACGTCATAGCTTTCGATGCGTACTAGGTTTCAAGGCAAGATGCTAGATTTGGCAAGTTCGAAAACGGCCTTTGTATATCAATGGACACGAAAGGCTGCATCTTTGTAACATTCCACAATCAACCACGTGCCCCATTGGGAAGGGCAGGAGGGTCGGCCTGCGTAGCGGTCGAAGGGTTTAAATCCTTAACATCCCTTTCACCCCCCATAGGGACTCCTCCTCTTCACCAGTCTCAACGGTGGTTTAAGGAACGATCATGCATGATTGCTCGGTTGGTGACCCAGAAGTGGACTTTTGAAAACAAATGTCATAACTTTCATTTGTTAAATTACTATAGCAAACAAATATTGAACACACTTTCTTTAAAGAGGCCCTCGCAGCTCGCCCTTGCACTCAAGAGAAGGAGTTGGTCTTCCAAATCGTTTTTCTCGTTTCCAATACTGCGGCGCATGGTGTACTATTGTCTTTGCTTGCTTCGCAGCAATAATTACACTCTCCTCCATCCTCAGTTAACTTACTACAGAAGACTGTCAAAGTTATTATCAAAACTTTCCACCGAAAGTCCATGATTTTACGACGAATTATCCTCGTTGAAACAAGGGTAAAACGATAAGTGATAATGAGGAAAATTGAGAAATAAAGAGGGGGAAGAAAGGAGATTGAGATTTGAAGGAACGATATTAGGGCGACGGAAAAAAGGAAAGAGATTAGATTAATAGAGAAATGCGGATTAAAGGTTAGTTCGAAGGAAGATCACAGCACACCAAGCAAACGAAGGCAATGGAGGTTTGGCAACAGTGCTAGCTGACTCGCGAAGCAGCACCACGGAGGTCTGATAGCGACAATGTCCGAGAGGCTAGGCCAACTGCATTCTTATTGCTTTTCGCGAAGCCACATGTCGAGAGACTATCTCTTTCCTCATCCTCAGAAAACTAAGGCCCACCTCTCGGTCGCAAAGACATTTGAAAAGGAGAATAGTGACCTTTTTCTGTCAAAATGGCCGTAAATGACTTGCAAAGGATTCGGAATGACGGACTAAAACTAACGTTAAGCGGTTTGGCTTCCAGGGATAAGCACTGGAATCTCACAACGAATCCTAGGCATAAAATCCACCAAAGAGAGGATGAAGGACTCCTAACAGTATCGCTTCCTGAAGAGCACTTTTTGACACAATTCTCCGAAATACCTTTTGGAATAAAGTTCCAACATATTATCTGGATTTCCTGCTCATCAGAGGTGAATCACTTCTGAGTTGACCTCGACGAACGAATGAAGGTCTTATACGGAATTTCATAATTTATTTCATAGTTGAAATAATAGTACCTTGAGAGACCCAAGCAAGGCACGAATCAAGGATACCTGGGTGGGTGTGACAACAGTGAGATGAACGGAGGATATATTGAGAAGATAGATCTACATCTACGAAATGCCGAGCAAGCCACGACTAGGGTGTGTGGCACGGGGTGATTCCACATTTGGCATGAAGCCCTCATCCCTGCTGAAATTTGAGCCGCGCACGTTCCCCCGGAATGCCATGCGCAGGCCAAAAGCAAACAGAACAACAGTGCGCGATCAGACCAAAAGCTAGAAGATTGGTAAAGGGAGGGCGCAAAAGATTGAAATCCACAGTCAATCATTGCTTCAATCAAAACCGTGGTTTTCTCACGATCGACTAGGGCACAGATCATAAGGCACGCGTCGAGAGATCGTAGAGGGAAGGGAGCGAAGGAATGGAGGGGGAGCGGGGGGGGGAGGGACGAAAGGGTTTTTAAAATGAGCAGGGTTACGGAGCAGGAGTGTCCCGCGCTCTTTATCCGAACTTACTCAGGATTACCCGGGGTTGATCAGCGTCCTTAACACATTCCTCTCCCTGAATCTTAGTGGCCATAGAAATTTCAGCCAGCAGGGAGTGTTATGGAGCGCATTAAATAGTTACACACAGAAATATAAGCAAGGCAGCTAGGGCGAGAAATTAACACGGCGATCCCACGCGATCTCAATCAAACGGTCGAATGTTCGTGCCCCGACTCTTCCGTCGATAATTCGTCACTTACGATGAGTTTGATATGGCAAGACATTTCGTGATCAACACAGGTCATGATCAACAAGTAAGGGTATGTTTAATAGGGTGTCCACAAAAGTCACAATCAAAAATGCAAGCTTAATTCCAGGTTTTCAAGGCTAAATTTTTTAAGGCTTAAATTTTTTATTTCCAGGCTATATTATCGCGGTGTATATAAGAGCCAAAGTGATATTTTTTTACGCTTTACAAATAATATGGGTTTTCCTAGCTAAACACGACATATTAAAAATATAGATATAAAAAAATATAATTAATTAAAAAAGAAAATGCGAAAAATAAAAGTAATAAAATATGTTGTTTTATTGACAATAAATTAACTCCTGTAAACAAGTGACCGGGCAAGCGATCACCTTTTCGGGGTGGTGAGGTTGCGGTAACTATCCCCCGTAGGAGTCATCCTCCGGACGCCTGTCCTCCCCCTCCAGACACCTGACCCCCTCCGGACAACGGACTCCCCCTCCCCCGTTAGGGTGGCCAAAAATTTTTTTTAGAAAGTTGAGGGGGCAGAAGCATTTTCTGGTGCAATTTCATAAATAAACAAGCCATGGAAAATTTCAGCTTGATTGAACAATATTTGACCCTGTCGAATCATGTTTAAACATTTCAGGTTCAAATTGCCTAATTTACAGAGACAATACTCCTGTTTGCGGGATTCTACTGCAGAAATAATAGTTAAACGAAAGAAAAGCAATCCTTGATGATAACTGTTATTATTTTATGCGTTTCTTAATTTTTGGGAGCGTGGTGGCCAAGTGGTTAGAGCGCTTTGCTACTGATCAGAGGATCTCGGATTCCAATCCGGGTGAAGCCTTCGGACACCCCCAAAAAAATTCTCGAACCTGCCTTCCTCTGACCCCCTTACCCTGCACGTGTGAAATTCACTCGCCTATGGCTTAGTCTGGGGGAGATCTACCCTCACCTATCCACACTAACCTTCACGTTGAAACACTGAGTCTTAATTGTTAATGGGTTGAAAAAGGTTTAAATTAACTTTGCCGATTGGCAATTTTTCGATTAATCGGTAGCGGCTATTTGGCCGACTAATCGGCCAATTATCATATTGCTGCAAAATATAGAACTAGAAATCAATTGAATAAAATATAGAACTAGAAATGAAAATTATATATTTCTGATTAATCATCGGGTTCAGGGGTAGAGTATTGGGATGAAGAGACCCACGCTTTGACCATAATTGGTCCGCATTGACCATCCATTCGTCCGGTGGGTCCCTGATTTGATGACGTACTCCGGCAGACCGCACGGCGTCTACCCGTAAAGGCAGCCGGGGGAATCCCAATCCCAAGATTTGGGGCAACGGGCTTCTCCGGTTCTCATGAGACGTGCGGTGAGTTTTCGCGTAAGCGAAGACTGACGGCGACTCGCCACACGTTGTTGGGGGAACCCAATACCTACGAGTACTGGGGGAAGGCGGAGACCCATTGTCGTCCTTTCGACGCCAATCCGCCTCATTGGTGTCGGACTCCCAGGGGTTGAGCGTTTCGTGTGGCGTGCCTGGCTGCTGTAATCGCAGTCGGTCCGTACCGCGGCCTAATCCCTCTCCTTTTCCTCCCCCCCACCGTAAGGTACTCGGACAAAGGTTTGATTACTAGACCGGCTTACTGGCCTTCCTTTGCGCTTGTAGACGCTGATGAATTGAAAAATTGATCATCGGGTTGTTTTGGGGTCCCCTTAATTCTTGGCCACCCTTAGAGGATGCTGAAAGGGTGTCTTCTAAGCCCAATCTAGAATTCAATTCACACTAAGGACCAGTCTGAAAATCGTTTCGTGAAGTTAGGCTCCCTCAATACATAGTCTAAGGTCGCAATAGATGCTCCGGTAACAAAACGGTGTGTGGCGGGAGCGAGGAAGGCCAAAAAAATGGCTGCCGGGCATTTAACTAATGGTTAATTCGGCCGATTAATCGGTATCGGCCGATTAATCGGTATCGGCCGATTAATCGGTAATCGGCCATTTTGCTTATCGGTGTAACCCTAGTCTTGAGTGGCACGTCTGGCCGCATGCTGCTACAAGTGACTGTGTTGCGCGCCCAGTCAAATTGGTTACTTCTCGAGGTGGAGTCAAGCACTTCTTGCCGCTTAATGGCCAACACCAGTTGCCCGTAGCACTTACAGGGGAATGTCAGGCAGCCGGGTAGCACAATGATAAAGTTACGACAAGTCAAGTATTACAGATCCGTGACTGTGCGATTTAAGAATTATTATTGTTATTTACCGTCAATGTTATTGACCTTCAATGTAATTAGATTTATTGTAACAGCCCTGATGATGGAAAGATTGAATTCCGAAACGTTGGTATATAATAAATACTATTCGTTTATGACCAAGCCACGAGAAATTTGAAGATTTAATCCTTGAATTGTAAAAATATGGGGACGATTTAATTAAATAATGATAATAAATGGAAATCATGTGCATGAAAGAATAATGAAAATAAGTCGTGTAAAGATAAGGAAGTGACATAATTAGAAGGCTGCCTTTGACCGAAAAAAAAGAGAATAAGCCAGACGTGTATGCAAATGAAAAATTTGCCTGGCACAAAAATAATATTTCGAGCAGAAATCAAAAAATCTTGAGCGCAATGTAAGATGTCGAAAACGAAAAACTAAAAAAACGGCGGAAAAAAATCGCAACATGCGCGGATCGAACCCGTGATCTCTATACCGTAGGCCAATACGGTAGCCACCCGGCCACTTGGTCGGTTGGGGAAGGTGCTTATTGGAAGGGTACTTACCCTAGATAAGAAAGTTTAAAGGCCTTTTTGTTTAAACTATTGTTTGTATAACCCTGTATGTGGGGTGATTCATGAACCACATACAGCGGTCTGTACAACTACCGAGTTTGAACAAAATCTGAGACCCGGCTACCTGACACTCCCCTTGTTAGTAAGCTGGCCACTGACTTGAGGTGGTCTGTGATCTTGTTTAAAGCCGCTACACACGTTCCGACCAGAACACCCAACTGTCGGGGGCAACGGTTGGATGGACTCTGGGTGATTTCGATTTGCGGCTACAGCCGGCGATCACCACGCCGCGGTGCTTTCGATTTAGCGAATGCCGTCTACTGCCGGCTTTCGGTGGCTCTCCGCTATGAGGAGAGCTGAACAAAGCAAGCGATTTGCGAAACTGCCGGCGATCGCCGTCCTAAATCGAAAGCACCCTCTATCTCCCCACGAAAACAGTCAGAACCGTCGGACGGGTGGTCGGTCCTAGCAGACCATCCAACCGCCGACCACCCCGATTTCTTTGGAGTATCAACGTCTGTGGCGCAGTCGACAAACTCCCGCTTCCGACCCGTCTCACGTCACCCGTTCTCCCTGCGGATTTGCGTTGAGAGCCAAAATTCACGCGATTACATTCTCGAGTGAAAATTATTTTGTAGCTTGGTCTGGTCCGGTGACCTGGTTGATACTTTGATAGCAGGATTAGCATAAAGAAATGGGACTCCTGAGGTGCGATCTCTAATTGCTGACCAATTGATACACGCCAGCTATCTTGAAGGGAGTCTTGAAAGTTGATAAAACGTGAAGCAAATGTTGGCGAACTGCATGGTCGTATTTCTTACAATGAGTGGAAGGAATGTTTACAATATGCATGAACTCGCGCACTTACGTGGCTGCACAGATTTGTGAATAAATGCAACAAATTAGAGCACGGGATCTTTCACGACCGCGCTTTCATGTTTAACTTAATTTTGCATGTTTGCATGATGATAAATTTTGATTTCATTATTGTTGAGGGAAATTTAAAGGAGACTCTTTTCTCTCTTCGTCACCTCATATATTCATTCATCATATTATTTCATTTTTTAAAGTTTATTCAATTTTTTGCTCACTTCATCCCTAGCAATTCATTGTTCCCAAGGTAGTTGTTCTACTGGTGCTGGACACCGAAGACCCAGGTCGAGAGGGAGACACATCAGCAGGATCACCTCGGAGATCATACCGCAACCTCGCGACCCCAAAAATGTTAATTGTGAATATGTTCACGCTTCAACACGCGCGGAGATATGCATCGAGTAAACACCACTCGATGTGTCGCTATCTTTGATGAAAATGCTTACTGATGGCAACTGAACAGAAATGACGTTCAAATACCACAAGTAGATATAATAATATTTGCGCGAATGCATTGGAACGGAAGGCATTATGCATCTGTGAATAAGGTTCACCTCCGATAGTCCCATAAATTGAGAGCATTTTTACTCCACGTAAGAAATAGAAAATAATGTTGGACGAGGAAATGTTTTGGAGAAATTAATGGAATGGGAGAAAAAACAACACGGGCCGTAAAATAATGAGTACATGTATAGGTTTTAATAAAGCTTAAGGTACTTGTTTATGAATCGTGTCCGTGCCTTAGCCCGATTTTACACTGCTCCGCTTCGCCACCGAGTCTGCCTGTCGGTGTGACTGCAACCGCGCTGTCGCAGTCAAATTCAGATTGTGAAGCTCACAAATTCTGCTCAGTATTAGGATGCATACTCAATCTTTGTTTTGAACCTCGTATTTCATGGAGTCAGTCGTCATGGATCAATTAGCACCGCAGATATCAACGGCGTGGACGCCTCGCCGGAGCACCACCGCACGCTGTAAAAAAATACGCCACGACGCCGCCACTGACGAATACTACAGCGTCTTATTGTCCAATGCGCAGTTTTAGAGGGCAAAAGGACATGTGACGCTGACGTTACAATGAGCCTAACCAAGTTCAGGTCTTCGAGTTACATATAAATAGCAACGCTAAGTCCATTACACCATGTACAGTTATCAAACAACATATTTTATGGCTTTCGCGGTTGAATTAAAATATAAAATAAGGAATTTTTCGCCTTGAAATGATAATTTAAAAAATTCCAGGATTTACCAGGAATTCCCGAATAATTCACGGAAATTTCCCGGATCGAAAAATTCCCGAATAATTCCCGGTTTTCAAGGGTCCGTGGACACCCTGGTTTAAATGGATGCATCTATTAACCAACAATGTTTCTTTCTTCATCCGAACGTACGCCCTTTCTGCTCATCCCTTCCTTTGCACCTATTCCCATATTCCCCCTTTTCAAGAGCCTTCAATAAATATAAAACATGGAACCTTTCCTTAGGACTACGACCCTGACGTGGTGGATGGGTTTGCGTATCGCAATGACCCAAGAGTTCGACTGACAGCAGCAATTAATATTGCTCCCGGTAGGGCCAGATAGGTCGAAGGGTAGGAGCCAAGTGAAAAACACTAATGGGAAGAGGGGATAAGAGTCCCTACCAACTATCAACTACGCTGAAAAATGAAAGTAAATGAAAGAGAAATTAATCCTGGCAACTACGGGACGTCGCCCACTGGGGCGGGAGTTGTGCCCGGCAGCCGGGGAGGCAAGGCCCTCAAGGTAGTCATCTTACGAAATCCTTGCACAACACAGTCATCACAGGATACCAGGACCTCGGAAGTTAAAAAGAAAAAGAAAAGGAGAAGGAAAGTACCGATAAAAATAGGGACTTGGAACGTTACGACAATTATGCGGGCTGGGGAGCTGTAAAGTAATAAACGGAAAATGGATAGAGGGAAAATGGATGCCTTGGGGCTGAGCGAGGTAAGAAGGAAGGACTGCGGGGATTACTGGAATGATAGTTACACCGTAATATATAGTGGTGCGGTTGAGAGTCGACTTGGGGTAGCTATATAATTGAACGCCAAATCGGGGATGAGGGTGGTAAATATTGAGCAGATGAGCGACAGAATACTAGTGGTAGAAATATAAGCACGCCCGACAAATGTCATATTAATCCTGGTGCACATGCCCAGAAGCAATCATGGGGAGGAAGAGGTGAATGGCGTGTATGAACAGATAGAGGAGATAATCAGAGAAGTCTCTGGCAAGAAAAACCTAATTGTAATGGGCGACTGGAGTGCAGTAGTGGGGGAAGGGAGAGGGGGTATGAAGTGGAAGGGTATGAACTCGGAACAAGAGATGATTGCAGTGAGAAGATGGGTGAATGTTAAGAAATAAATTAGTAGAAACAAACACTTGGTTTAAAAAACACCTTAAGTCGGCATCTAACATGTTCGACATTTTGGCTGACGAAATATAACATAATCAAGTTAGTCTTGAGGTCAAACAGAAAACGGCTGTCGATATGGGCTGGTTAGGACTATAATATACGCGACGTTCCATACGAAGTAAAAAAACATCGAAAATTGTCAATTTATAATTTAATCGATAATTGGATATCCGACTATAATGGGCTACAATGGCTTCGACTACTTGAGAGATCAGTTCACAACTTACGGACCTTCGTTTAACAAATATTTCAGGGTTATAATAACCCTGCCGCAACAACAGGAAAAAATATAGCTATTGAGCGGAAATGTTTATGCTCTCTCCAAAAAAACATCGATGCATAGTGTCCTCTGCCCCTTTCTTTCATCACTTAATCTATTGGCCTTCATTTGGACTGAGGAACAGTGTTTATAATCCGCGAAGACGTTGTGTCTTCTGTCTAACGACAGATGATTTGCAGATGATACATTTCTACTCCCACCTCCGTTTACATTATATGGTGAATCTTCATCCAGGTAGAAGTGGAGGTTAGAAGGAATTACTTACGTACCACTGCTTCACTTGGATATTCGACGAGCCGCGTATGCGCAGGCCACCCGTAGAACTCCTCATCGTGTCATTTTCAAAGCGGGCGCGCGCGTAGCAGGACATTATGTTCGTCCTATCTTTTGTGTGTATGGCGAAATAACCCACCAATTTTATTTTTGTTATAGAAAAATCAGGGTTTAAGCAATTGTAAAATATATTTTCCAACCAAAAATGAGTTGTCAAACATCGCTTTTTTAAAGCACCAAAGGTAGCAACATTTTCATCTTCGTTTTTGTTGCTCCATTGTGCCGTGGTTGCGCGCCACAAATTAAAGTTTATGCTCTCAAAGTACAGTCCTGTGTCCTTGCTGTTCGAAAATTTTAAGTTTGACCACATACAATTATTGATTTAGGAGATATTAGGCCCTAAACATGGATCAAAATTTAAAAAAATAGAAAAAATGTCACCTAGGAGCTCAGAGAATAGGAAAGCCAAACGTTGATAGAAAATACAGATTTATATTTTTTAATTACAAAATTGTTATTGTATTTCAAATCTGACGGCTAAATCGTCATTTACTGGAGATAGAGTTCGGAGCTGCAGCGCACCAATTTGCGCTAATTTGTGATATTTGAAGTGTCATAACACTGACATTAATATTTACAGAAGGCTAATATTTGGCAAATCGTCATTTCTCAATGTATTCCTCCAATGTGCCAAAAATCGTGAAAATCTGAGATGGTCGAGCCACGTGTGCATAGCAATTTGGTTGAGTTTGTGTGGAATCGCCCGGGTAGAAAACTTGAAAAGATCGGTGCGCTTCAACTATCTGAAATAAGCTCAACATAGAGCGCCGTACCTAATAACTGGCGCCTAATATATCGATCTACTGGTCTAATGTCGAAATCCATGACATTTTTGTAACAATCAGACGATAAAATGAGATTTCCATTAATTGTTGGCAACTCAGGACCCATTCCGAGTTAAGGAAAATAGTATCTCATATGCAACATCATAAGTCGATGAAACAGTGGTCGAAACTAAATATTTCATTACTTAATTCCCTAAATAAGACTGTTGTCATCACACACACACCTCAAGGCATTCTACAGACGTTAATGAGCCGCGGATTTCCATGGGCATTGAAAAGACGAGAAACATTAATATTGTTAGGGGAAAACAAACATTACTCTGAAACAAAAATAAACAAGACGTTGCAGAAGAAATAATTTTATTCTCGCCTGTATTAAAAGGCAGGGTTAGTCAGCGTTGGGTTAATACGGAGATTATATCGGCATGAGGACCGTAACGTTTCACTAAATAATTCGGCGCGAGAATTATACGCTCACTACCTTCATAACATGACAACGCGTCATTTTTAAAGCTATCGCCCGCTTTGTAGACCTCAATGTATTTGATTTAATCAATAAAAAATGAATATTCGTTTCTGAAATATAGCTTTTGACCAACTTCCCAGGTAATCATTATCCGAAGAATATTTATTTACTTCTCTCTGATATTTTTAAACTTTAATTAAACGTTTCGCGACCTCCGCTAGACACTTCGCCAGGGAACAACGTTTTAATTGAAAACACCCGAGAAGCCGAAACATTCTTTATAAAGTTTTAAACTGTTAAACAGTACGCATCTCAATACAAATCGACTACTCAAGGATTGATATATCCACTTCGCAGAAGTTGTGAAATCTTCGTCTTTCCGTTTTTTGCCCCACCGTATCCTTCCAGGAAAACCAGACAAAACCTTGTTCAAAATTGTTATTTTTCATGTCTCTCTCCAACAACCAATAAATATTAAAACATTAAGAAAGGCATAGTAAATCATGAGAATGGTCTCAAATGTTGATGCATTTCCAATAAGCACCTAACAAAATAATATGATTTGCCAAAAATAAACAGTAAGGTAACATATTCAATACGATTTACAAATCAGTTTCGAACAGTTTTCGATGTTCGTATGGAACGCAGAGTATTCCTAACCAGCCCATATTGGCAGCCGTTTTGTTTGAGCTCCAAACTAACTTGATCGTTTTACATTTCGCTAACCAAAAGGTTACCAGCAAGTGCTACTTTAATAGTTTTTATAAATTATTGGTCCTCAGAAAACTTCTTAGTTTTCTCCTTATCTAGAGGTACACTAATTCCGGGTGTTACCACTTCTTCATGCAGTCGTGGAAAACTTCTCTAGGTATCACCGCCCTGTCCCGTCCCGAATTCTCTTCCATTTCGTCAATGCCGTCAAAGCGACGTCTTTCAAGCACTCACTTTAATTAGAAGAATTTTTTTTAAATGCCACACGGAGGAAGGTCAGGTGAGTAGGGAGGCTGAGGGAGGGCAGTCAATTGATTTTTTGGACAAAACTCACGAACTGACAAGGAACGTGGCGAGCGCGTTGCCGTGGTGGAGGAAGGTCGTTCCGCTCGGGTGTTTTCAAACAAGGATAAACTTTTCTGCATCCCAATCGAACATCGAACTCTCCAGCAAGTTCTCTGACAGTCAAACAAAAGTTGGCGCGAACCAGATCCTTGATTTCATGAGTGTTACTGCCATCAGTTGACGGTGAAGGCCTTCCAGACTGAGTATCATCTAGTAGAATTGACTGACGAAAAATTTTGAATTTGGTAAACCATTCATAACAATGCATACGACAAAGAGTATTATGTCGATTATTACATTACATAATTAATCCTTCTTCAAAAGTTAGAAGGTTTCACGCAAAATCTTACGCTGCAAAGTTGTTCCTGAAACCCGGACACTTGCAAAATCGACACACGGATTAAAACATCATTTAACAGCGAAATTACGGAAATGAAACAAAATATCAGGAAAGGGACGACCACGATCACTCAGGAGGTTTTTAAGAATGCACCACTGCCCACCCGACGTCGCACGGACCATCCCTTGCCGCGAATTAATTAAATTCCGTTATTTTTATTAACAGACCTCGTACAATGTAGAAACATCCGATGGACGTGTATACTCAGCTGATTCGGAAAGGAAACTGATTTGTCGGAAGATAATTACATTGAAGGAGTATAATGATTTCTGGGGACAAAACACAGCTAAATGGTAAGATTGGAAAACATAGAAACGTGCTGCTCTCACTAGATGCTGATCACACAAACGAAGAGAATCACTAAAGAGCCCGAACAAAGAGTAAAGAAGAGACGGCAGAACGGAAGAGTTCAATTTTCTTCCTTACTTTGCGGGTTGAAAGAGGCGCATTTGCTCCCTATTTTTTGTTACATTGTGTACGGTTACACTAGCAACAACTTATTGACACTGCGGAACGTCTCACCGAAACGAAGATTTATTTAAACATTAAATTAGTATTTTAATGAAGTGAACAAGAACTAATCAAACGTTCATCGGAAGATAGCGATGCGATGAAGAATAGAGATTCATGTTAGAAAGCTCGAAATATTTCAGAAAACTTGCGTGAAAAATCAGTAGGTCGATATAATTAGTGCTATAAATTTCTTTTAATTGGAGAGAACATATAAAGAGCAGACAGGGTTGCTACAGAATCTGGCTTCTTAAATTGCCCGCATTATGCATACTTTACAGGTGTGCGGAAACATTTTTCCTGACTCACTCCAAACTTGACAACATTTGTAAAACACAAACAATAGCCCCTAAGGTTGTCTACTTTCACAGAGGAGAAATACTTCAGAAAATACTCACTAAGGTAGAGACAAAGGTGTATGAAAATCTGATTGCGATTGAAACACAAATAATAATGGAGTAACCTGTTAAAGTTCGGCATTTCTGCAGGAGGCTCAGAAAATGGGTTCCCTTATATATGGGTGAATTTCCTTATATAAAAACAAAAGACATCGAAGGAACCGGTACTGAATTCATTAAAGCTATTAAGGGTAAAAAAAGGATACACGATCTTTCGAGACCAGTAACGAATATTATGGCTGAGTAAAAAATCGCCTTATTGAGACTTATGGACATCAAGAGAAAAGATTTTTCATTATCTTTCAATGAGAAGGTGTACCTACCACGTAACCGGTAAAAAATATTAAACAGCGAAGGGTCCAAAACCATTGCCTTATAATTGAATTTGGATGACCTAGAGAACTACACAGGGCACCATTTTCACAGCAACTCTTGCTAGCCAACTCTGGTGTCAATAACACTGTCTCAAAGCAGCCAGAAAGATGGCCATCAAGTTATAGCAGGCCACATTAAAAAATCATTGGCAAATAGAAAGTTGATTAATGCCAAGATTACAAACTCATACCAAGCATTAACATAAATTATGACATTACGGTAAAAACAAATAAAAATACGTCTTTACCATCAAGTAATAGTAGTGAATACCGTGGTGTGTTCTCGTGATTCACACCCGTTTAGCTAATTGGCTGCCGCCAACGTCTCGATGGATATAACTTCTATCGTCCTCACGGCCCTGAGCTAAATGACCTGAAAGAATTACAGGACCCAGCAGAAGATAAATTAGAAAAAATAATTGATGCGACAAAATTGATATGCTATACTTGATTCTTCTTTCGTGGTTTATAAAAAATGTAAAAATACGTGATAGAAAGGGCAATTAACGGTAGGTGACGCAGCCTAGATAAAAAATGAGTCAATTTGAGATAAATGCTCAGATGTATTTTGAGTTAATTATTATTTCTTATCATTCAATAACCTGTTCAGTGAGTATTGAATTTTACGAAAAATAAAAATTAATCATAGCAAACTCTGCGAAGACGAGAATTAACTAACTGCGACCCCGGTTTTTCAATTTCCTAACCAAGCCGCCGACTAGTACCCTGCAGATAAGAATATCTTGCCGACAAAAACACAGGAGCGTTGTAACCGTTTACGTCGGAAGGACAATAGTCCCGCCTACATTTATTCGTCCAATAGCAATGTTATTTACGTTTGAGTGAATGACAGAGAGCGTGTGATTGATATAAGAAAAAGTGCGCTAGCTCATCCTAAAAGTACATAAATAATGAATGAAAAGTGAAATAAATATTGGATGCATTCTTCCTGCTGGTCCCGGGTTCCGACTTACACGAAATTCACGAACCCACACCCTCCGAGGAAAACAACGTATATGACGCGCGTGTTAGAAGCAGCAGTATTTTTCAACATAATTTTCTCATTATTGCATCTTAACAATAAGCAGAACAATGTGGTATCACAGAATGTAGGTACCGCTGGCTTAAACTTAGTAAAAAGAAAAAAAGGGGAGAAGACAAAGCTAACGAGAGAATATCCCCTTGTCGACACAATCGGACTGGCATATCAATGGCTATTAGTATTTGAAAACTAATCCAGGGGAGCGATGTATAGGATAATGAGCAGGGGTACATAACAAAATTACGACAGGAATTCAATTCCACACATTGATAAGTTTTAGTTTCATATTTATTACCCGCATTAATTAATACCTAATAACATACGCTGAACATGTATTAGAGTACTGTTCGCGCTAAGTACGTAAATATGGATTCACGGGGGCTACGACTAATCCTCCCGACAGCAAGTAATCGCTCCACCATTATTCCGGATAAGTTGTCAAGAAAGTTGTCGATAAGATAGGCCCCACTATGTAAGGGACATGATTAAGAGTAAAATGTTAGTTTTTTTCGGCGAATAACTGACTCGGCAGAGTATATTTTAAGTGCCGGTAGTTGGGGAAACCGGCCCCTAACCGCATTCTGCGAGAAAGCAACTCCCTGAGGACAAAGATGGATTGCTCTAGGATAGGGTTACCACATTTTGAAACCCTCAGCGGGATTGATCGACACGCTCTTAGGACTGCCAAATAAAACATTATTCGTTCAATTATATACTGTCAAATAGCTTTACTACATAATTGAAACAAGCAAAATAAATAGTATAACACACATCGCAAATACCTATATCTGGTAGCCAAACTATGAACAGTTCGTTTACGATTTTGTACAGAGAAAACAGCATACCACGAGGAGCCATAAATGATGTCAGCCCCTGGATTCGGCTAAATCGAATACACCGCGGCTTGGCGATCGCCGCCTATCAGCGGCTATATCACTAAAGCGAAAGCACCCTAATTAAATAGTCGATGTAAAAATAAATATACCGGGACGACTTTGCCACTTTTTTCAACTGCTTTCTTGTTAGTTAAGGTACGAAAGTGCTTCAAAACCATCATAAACCATTAGTCTTGGTCTCTACTTTCAAAATGTGTGAAAACATGACAACTTAAATAAAGTAAATTTTTATACGTTAAAAAAATTAAGAACATAGCTGGCAAAGATACTCTGGAGCCGGGGCAACTTTGCCAATTGAGTTACAACCAGTGGAAATCGCAAAAAAAAACAAAAAAATTAGTTTGAACTATGAAAACTCTTTATTAGAAAGAAAGGTACACAGAAATACTCAAAACTATGACACTGAAAGGTTTAAAATTCTCAAACTTCAATAGTGAAAGGAAACTT
The DNA here is from genome assembly GCA_963169105.1 of Ceriagrion tenellum. NCBI lineage: Eukaryota > Metazoa > Arthropoda > Insecta > Odonata > Coenagrionidae > Ceriagrion > Ceriagrion tenellum. The sequence goes on along the minus strand of OY720639.1, from coordinate 6,689,012 downwards.
TGACATTTTCGTCAGAAAAGGTAAATATGCCACGGGTTCCATTGTAAGGAGGGGCAATTATGTACATGATGTCTTGTAAACTGAGTAAAGCTTCATCAGGTACATTTGGGAAGTGAAAACTTTTCCCTCTGTTAATCGTACGAAGATATGACACCTCAAACTCTCTGTTTCCACAGAATTGAGTGAGTTTACCCACAAAATGCTTGGCACTTTTTTTCGCCAGGAACTTTACCACAACAAACATTCCAACCTTTAGTTGTTTAGCAATCATAGTATCAATTTCCTGGGCCACATTGACATTCATAATTACATCCTGCGCATCTTTGGTTGAATCATGTCCATCTTCACAGGAAAAAGCGATATCAGCATGAGCGTCTAAATCCTGTCCAAGCTCTTCATCTTTCTCAGGCTCCGATTCAGATGTGTCATGTAAGGAAAATGCAAAATCAGATTCATCGTTGCTGTGATGGTCATTCCCTTGATTGTTCTTCCTTTTACGAGTCCCCCCAATCTGATTCTTTGTAGAGGTACTCGGAAGCGATTGGTCCTTCTCCATCAGGTGTGATTCGTCCACGGTTTCTCCCGGTGCCACATCAATGTTCCGCCTTCTTCTCTTTGGTGATCTTTTGTTCGGATTCCGACGACAGGCTTGAAGGTAATTCAAAAGTGAATCACTTACTCTTGTAGGAGTGTCATTACCATCAGTTCTCTCTGCATCCAGAATTCGAGAATAAACTCCTTCGGGATTGAGTGACACGATGCCACATTTCTTGAACCCTGATATGACGTTCGAGTTCATTTTCCCTTCTTCATACAAAGCACTGAGAAGTTTTGCCAAGAGTGTTGGAAATGCACTCTTTTCGTGAGTTTTACAACTGGTTGAGTTTCTCAATTTATAGTCTGTCAGTATGGCTCTCCATTTCTTTTTACAAGGAGCAAAGACTGAAACATCCAGGGGTTGACATAAATGAGTGGACGATGGGGCAAGAACACAAATCGAATGTCCTCAGATTTACATTCACATGGCTACTAAGATTATCACCTATTAAACATTTTGGACCAGGCAGTTTTCGGGCCCATGGCAAAACAACTTGGAAAAACCACTTTTTGAAATGCAGAGCATCGAACCATCCACCTGGTGTATTGCCATATTTTGTTCCTTTCGGCCCTCCAGAAATCCAAGTGTCCCATAACTGCTTTGAACGATAAACCACGCAAGGAGGAATTAGTTCCCCTGACGCCGAAGCAGCAAACATCAAAGAAAAGCTTGCTTTGGTAGAATTGATAACCCTTTCTGGATACTTACATTCCCTTCGAAATATCATTTTTTTTGTCCCCGGATCATCAGTTAAATTTCATCATAACTTAATATGTGAGTTGGAGGAATACCTTCTAAAGAGAATTTCAAATGGCTAAAGTATGATTTCAGGTTATCTATTCCAACGCTAGCTCGAGCACGAGAAATATTTTGGCACTTGCGTGTAGAAAGTCGTTGTTTATGCCGTTTGACAAAACTACGGTACCAGCCCTACCCAGGTAAGTGGTTTTTCAATTGTGGAACTTTCCTTCCCACAGAATCCAAGAAATCTTTGACGATGAGCCGCAGATCAATGGCATCAAAAGGCATTCCCCAGTCTGCACAAACAAGCACTTGTTCGAGGATCTCTTCCTCCTCACCACTGCTCAATGCAGTCTGGCGCCCTGGATTCTTTGAATGGAGACACTTTACTTAATTTTCAATTGTCCTACGCGGGATATTATACTTTAAGGCTGCTTTTCCACTGCTCATTTCTTTATTAACCACTGCAGAGACAGCAAGTTGCAGCGTAGTGTCAACATGATTTCGATACCTGCGGCCTCCCAACTTGGTCCTAATGCGTCTTGGCATCTTAACGGACTATGAAACAAATACGAAAAACGCACCCTTAGGAAAAAGTGTGCTAGAATTTGAGAAAATGACAGAATTCTAGGTTGGCAAAGTTGTCCCATTTCCACCAAGCTTCCTGGTGCAACATTGCCAAGTTACATTATTAAACCTAAATGCAACATAAATTATACCATTTAAAGTGATTCTGAAAGTAAATTATATGCTCTGTTGAACAATACAAGTAGTTTTTACTTACGTTTGAATGAATGGACAGGGCGTGAAACTTAAATAGACTACCAAAATATCCTGTTTTACAAGACTAAAACAAAACACTGATAAAGACCTGCAAACAACTCATTAAGACTAGAACTGTGCGGAAAGGCTATCATTCAATATATTGCCCGTGTGATGAAAACATTGGCGCCTCTATTGGTTAGTTCGGGAACTTGGTTGGGCGCCAAACATAATATTTTTCAAAACCAGGCAAAGTTATCTCACTTGACAACGCTGTCCCGGTTTACGGTAACTAGTTGGTGATACGAGATGAAAACAAAAATCAAAAGATCTTACTTCCCAAGAATAAAAAATGTGGACATTCGCAGAAATCGTAAAAATGTACGCGGACGCTACATAATAGGTGGAAAATACGCTCATGTCCGCATAAATGAGGACGTATGGTATACTCTTGGAGGCGCTGCAAGGGTGTTTGTGCCAAAGGAATGTTACTAATATTGGGGAAAATCATGGAATTGCAGAAAGAAATTATTATGGAGGTCCATTTAAGTGATGATGAGAGAAAGAACAGAAAATCCGAAGAACATAAATTTTAGGATTGATGATTGGCGATGATGCTAATTTGATTAATCAAAATGAACAGATTATGAAAAACACATAGGCAAGTATACTGCATTATTTACTTGACTAGCCAAAACCCAATTCCAACAAGAGCCAAAGTTGTTTTTCAATTTTCAATTCAATTCAAGTCTCCCACAGACAGGTAAGTCTCGGAAGAAATAGAGAAATGCGAGGGTAGGAGAGAATATAATAGGTTCCATTTCCCAAATTAAAAAGCAAGTGCAACGAAATTTTTAATGACCAACAAAAAAACATTGTTACCTGACAAAGGTATACACACATAATGAATAATAATATACCACGACAGCCCTTATTTCTGCAACTTAAAGCCATAGATACGTACGCTATATGTAGATTGATCATGCCACTAATTTTCTTCCATTGAAGTTAACCCAATTTCAATCTCAAACAGCTGCGATCCGTGAATTAGAACAGATAATGAAGATCATGAAAAACTTGGGAATAGATTTAGGGATTTTGGGAACTTTGGCTTGAGAGAAATAGAAGATTCGTTTAAGAGCTGTACAAAGGGCAAAGAGTAGTGGTACGGGTGGATAAAGATGAGATAGAGGATATTAGCCTAGGGAGGGGAGTAGGACAAGGCTATTGTATGTCTCCAGCTCTATTCAACATCTACAGTGAAGAATTAATTGAAGAAGTATTAGGTGATGTAGGTTGAATCCTTGTGGAAGGAAAAAGAGTGAACATTATAAAATATGCAGATGATCAGGCGGTAATAGCAGAGAGTGAGAAACAGTTAAAGTAAATGGTGGATAAAATTGAGAGGGTAGGGAAACATTTTGGAATGAAGGTTAACATAGGGAAAACTTAAAGTAACGAACATATGAAAAGAGGAAGGAATTCTAAATGTGACCATTGATAGGAAAAGGCTGGAACTAATACCAACCTTTAGATACCTCGGAGGTGTTATAACATGGAATGGAATCTGTACGGAGGAAATACGCAGAAGAATATCACAGGGAAAGGCAGCCTTCAGTAAAGTCAAAAAACTATTTTCAGCCAAAGCAATAAACGTAGGCTTAAGGAAAAGGTTTGCTTAATTTTTTATTTGGAGTGTTGCGCTTTATGGAGCAGAAACATGGACCGACAGGAGGAAAGACAAGAAATAACTTGAGGTTTTTGAAATGTGGCCATGGAGAAGAATGGAAAGATAAAAATGGAATAATAAAGTGAGAAACGATGAAGTGCTGGCAATGATGAATGGGAAAAGATAAATTTTAAGATGAATAAAAAAAGAAGTGGGCAAGCTGTATGGGTCACGTCCTAAGGCAAGGTTGCCTGCTGATAAGAATATTAGAAGGAAAGATCGGGGGAAAAAGAGGGAGAGAAAGACGAAGAAATAACATGTTGACGGATATTATGACTGGAAGGAGTTACGAACATCTGAAGAAGGCAGCACAGGAAAGACGAACATAGAGGGAAGAGTTCAGTTAAAACCTGTCAGAATGCCGATTCACCATAGAAGAAGATTAATATGGCGCAAGTGAACGGGACAGTTCTTACGAGCAATAAGGTTGCTTTACACGTACTACTGCGCGCAAAGAAACTTCTAGTGATTGGAATTCTCAGGATGCACACACAACTCACAAATCTCAGGATGCACACTTAACTCACAACCAACTCAAACAAGGTTTTCTAGGAAAATAAGGTAGCTCTATTGGTGGAGTAAATGTTAAAAATTGCAAAAATGAACGAAGGCCTCACCATAATAGGTTTTAGACTCTAAACGTTTAAATATGCTGTTGGAAACAGGAAAAATATTCCAGAAACCTTTGAAATTGAAAAAATACCTCGAGAACAATGGATGCGCCATTTCATGCCGAGGTATAACACAGGACCAGGCGCACTCTCAACTAGAAAGCCAGCGGCCACAAGTCTAGCGTAAGGGGCAACTTGGGCCGTTTTCGAACTTGCCAAATCTAGCATCTTGCCTTGAAACCTAGTACGCATCGAAAGCTATGACGTCATGGACGGAGCGCTTGTTCACTAGCTATTGAGGAAAGATACCAAGTCAACGAAAAAGGAGACTTGCTATGCTTGCTAGGTTTTAAGTTCGAACTCGGGGTGTGATAATATGGGCTTGTACGGAAGATAGAAGTGAAGAAACTTTCAAATGGATACTATTTTATCATTACTACGTATAATTGTGTGATATTTATTATTTTTTTGCGGAAAAATTGATGAATTCGTTATATTTAAAGGCTTTTCAAATGTGAATATACTGATAAAAGATAGTTGTTTATGTGTGTTGTAGTAAGACCTAATAGTTGTGTGAATAATTCCATACATTGTAAATGTACCGTCCTTGTTTACTTCATTGAACCTACAAAATCTATCTTCCTTACTGTGGAAGGAAAAGAAATGAAATAATTATGAAAGAAATTATATGAAAGAATTATGGTCCGATGGAAAGTACTCTTAAGGTAGCCATAATTTCATTGGCAGCATTATTTTTAGCTAACCAACATAATAATTGTTAATAACGTTAACATTGGAGAGGTTTTCACAGCATTCATCAAAGAAAAGGGGCAATAAACCTTTATAGTAAATGTAATTTGTTTTCAGCTTAATTATGTTAGTTACAACGCGCGTATTTATCAGCCAACAGTTAGAGATCATAGGTAGTTACTTCGGAGTGTATTAATGCATTAATATATTGTTACGTGTTTTTTCATACAGGCAAAAAATATTATGATGCCTTTTTGCATAAAGACGTTGATTGTGGTGAAATACAGTGAGAGATATGTCGTCCACTTTCGCAGCCCCAAGTAATCGAAGCATATTAGTTAATCACCATATCATGGTATATGAGAATTCTTTTATTCATAAGCAACAAGATTTTAAAAATAATATTCTCTTTTAATTTGTCGTATAAGGTTGGGAAGCATTTTAAAGAAGTAATCCACTTCCATCACCCACAATAATTATGGACACGGATAGCGCTTTTCGTATGTTTTACGAAATGAAGGCCGCATGGTGTCTCTTCCACCGTAAAAGGGCTACGAAAGTGTCAAGTCAAGATTCTACCCGGTCGGTCTTGGGATCAAGTTAACTTGATATCAAGTTAACTAGGCGTTTGCCAAGTTCGAAAACGGCTTTGGTAACGATGATTATTAATGCAATAGATAACCACACACCACCCACGTTTGTTTTTCCACGGGGAATATTCAAAGGCAGAATGGTATTTGGTGCTCCTCCTGGATCATAGGGTGGAGAAGCACCTAGAGGTCGGTCAAATGAGAAATCGTTTTTAATCTTCCTCGAGCAATTAATATCCTTCGTCAATCCTTCGTCAATCCTTCCAAAGAAGAACGTGTTCTTTTGCTTCTTGACAATCACGAGTCGCATCTCTCGTTAGAAGCTCTTGACAAAGCTGGAATCATTATGGTACCGTTCCCCCTCGTACGTCTCTTAAGCTCCAGCCACTGGATTTTGCTGTTTAAGAGCCTTTTAAAACATATTATAACCAGGCAGCTAGGTTCACTGACTATGATTGCTTGAGGCCATATGTTACAGGCCGTCCAAACCTAGATGTCATAGCCAAGATATCCTCTTTTGGGCCATAGCTATATCAACATGATAAAGAGTATATCTACCTCATGTATCACATGACATGCCAATCAGTCTCCAAACCGTCCCGTAGCAAGAGTCTTTGACGGCATTACCTCAGTAGCAAATAGAGCTCAATCATTTGCTTCTACACCCTGCCAAACCAACAGCACTTTGAACGAAGTTGTAACACCAGAGCAAGATCAGCCTTTCCCCAAAGCTCGTCTTTGGAACAACACCCATAGCTACGGACACACCGGAGAAGGAAGAAATTAGGCAAGCCAAAAATTAAAAAAAAACTTGCAGAAAAATGAAAACGAGAAGAAAAATGGGAACACAAATAAATCTCAAAAGCTCAGTAGCTACTTGCATGTCTTTAAATGATAGGAAACCCACAATTAATGAACCATTGAGCTAAAGAAAAAAGAAACTCAACAATCCAAAGGAAACCAACAGAAAAGTCATTATTCGCCTTCGTCATCTGAAAGTGATAACGACTGTGTTCCTCTTGTTAAAACGGGTGATGAAGATGGTGCAGAAGAAGAGTATTCTATGCGGTGAACACTTTATCCTTGATGAAGGTGAAGAACAATGGATTCGTCGCTTAAATTGCAGGAGATGGGTCCATGAACTGTGTTCAGGTAATATGTATGTATTAAGTTTAAGCACCAATTGAGTTCTTATTTCTCTCTCAAAGGTCCGCGTTACCTGGTACAATGGGAGAAGGTACGTCAACATAATGCTTTATATCACGGTCCATAAAACACATTTTCTAAAATAGTTTTGTACGTAAACCCAGAAATTATATTAGAAAATTGTTTGGTTTGGGTGAAGGAAACGTGCTAAGGATCTAAATTTATATTTATAACTGTCTATAAACAAATTATTATATATATATATATATATATATATATATATATATATATATATATATATATACTGGTACCTTGTAATGTAATGGTTACCTGGTACAATGGGAGAAGGTACGTCAACATAATGCTTTATATCACGGTCCATAAAACACATTTTCTAAAATAGTTTTGTACGTAAACCCAGAAATTATATTAGAAAATTGTTTGGTTTGGGTGAAGGAAACGTGCTAAGGATCTAAATTTATATTTATAACTGTCTATAAACAAATTATTATATATATACATATACATATATATATATATATATATATATATATATATATATATATATATATATATATATATATATATATATATATATATATATATATATATATATATATATATATATATATATATATATATATATATATATATATATATATATATATATATATATATATATATATATATATATATATATATATATATATATATATATATATATATATATATATATATATATATATATATATATGTATATATATATATATTTTTTTTTTTTTTTTTTGGTTCCCTTGGAAAACATTCTCTCCCACTCTTATGCTCCCAATCATGGCTTTGAGAGATCTCTAGGTTTCCCCGATATGACATTGATTGCACGTAATATAAGAAAGCCGGAACATCTTCACTGTCCAGAAAAACTCTTTCTTTGGTGCTCCTTAGCAAACTTGTATTTCCGGTTGTAAAGGGGTCATGAAGTCTTACAATTTTGGCCGGTAGATTCAAATCATCAAACCTTTTAACCCTAACGACATAATATTACATAGCCGAAAATCTCCCGAGATCTGCTGGTGACGTAATATCGCGTTCCTTATAGTTTTAACATCGGCATAGCTATAGTGTGTACGTATCGTATAAAAATTTAACCGCCATTCGAGGAATCATTCCACTATGATGAAGTTACACGCTAAAAAACAGTATACCTTGCATATTCCCTTGTTTTACGGGACAAAATTTTAAAAAATACTATAAAATTATCAAAAACATCCAGAATTGCTGCAGCAGTAAGAAAAAAAAAAGCCAGCACTGAAAGAGTTAAGACGCCTACGGCAAAGGAGTTTTAAGGATTTCTCAATTACTTAGAAAGGTTAAAAACTGCTACGACGAACCTCTATACAAGACGAGGAGTAGACTACATTCACCAATACATTCATAATCATAGTTCTTGAGCGCCCATAGATTTCTATCACTGACGATTTTGAGGACTGAAAATCCAAGCCCAAAGAATCAAATGAGGACCCGACAGTCTATTCCTACCAAATTACCAGATTAACATGGTTATTCAAGGATTAAATTAAGAACAAACAGCCACAGGACATAAAGGCCGACGAGTTATTATGATACGAATACGGATTTGCACCCTTCGCGAAAGAACTCTCTAAATTTTTAATAAGTGGAAACTATGGCATCAGCTAAGATGAAAGAGACTTTTCCAATGAGGAGTCGTATTGCGATTCGGTGAAAGGCCTTAATCTGTCATTGCATAGCGGCACCACTCCGTATTACGGGACTAACCATTTTGCTATACTGTGTACCGTGCATTAGAGTAACCATTTCTATTACGCATTTACGCATAACTTTCCTTCTTGTGAATTTATTAGACAATCTCACTAATTATCCTCAACTGTAAATTCTATTCTTTTCAAAAACTGAGAAACATTTGAGACGGAAGTGTTCTTACTTCGACTTAGGTTACCATGGAATCAACGAGTTTCAAAATAATCTACAATTTTCCGCATTTACCGAGAACTAAAAATTTTATAAATACGTCATAATACCCTAGGATAAAGATGATATTTAGGATGGATATGGTGATTATTGGGCATGCGGGGCAGAAAAAGAAAGAGAATATGTTTTCCAGATGTGAAGAAGAAGTTTTTTGATGGCCATGTATGTTTCGATAATGAAATTCTTTAACGAGATACTATTCGTTTCTACGAGGGATCCACAATGAAGATAACTAATTATGTTTTAAAGTAGATGTAGGTATAGGCTCGCTTGTACCATTTTTATTACATCGAAATGTATCACAATCGATTGCATCATGTTTCTATGTAAAGGGAAGTCGTACAGTGGTTAGTACGTGATTTTTTGCGTAAGAGGATGATATCGAAGTCAACCCGTAAACAGTATTTTGTGCAGTGTGCAGTCTCTTTACCATTGTGAATACATAGGGCAGTGTGGATTAACTTACAAGGAGACATCACGAGACCTATGTTGAGGACGCCGATGACAATTATGATCGGAAACTTAAAGAGAAAATGCATGAAAAGTGTCACGTCTTCCTTTCCCGAAAATCCCAGGTTTGAGAGAGCATTGCTAATATAACATTTCGGTCCGCTTAAATATAGTGCATTATTCCACTGAAATTAACAACTGCCGTGGCTGTTCGGCTAAAGGCACAAAGTTTAATATTTTATATTTTGGTGGTACGGAATCGAAGCTCTCTAGCGTAATTTTTTTGCGATCGAACATTTATCTGAAACAACATATAATGCACCATGTTGAACGTGCGCAACGGGAACTACAGTATATTTATATTTCAACCTATCTCCTTGATTTTCAACTACTCTTCCCGGTGAATATGCGTAGTAACCTATTGTGGAATACAATGCTTTGCACGGAAAGAGACTTCACTGACGTAAGGTGTATCATTAGCCAAATATTTTCAGATTTTGATATCTGAGGATTCATTTTTGGGAAGAGAGAGCTCCGAACGGTCGCGGGTTTGCTGAAGACCGTTCACGGTAGACAAAGATGTAGATTTGTATCGTAAAGCGATGTATATACTTTGAATTCCTTCTCATTTGACTAAAAAACCTTCAAAAATAGCCATGTAGAGGGCAGATATTTGATACTCAATTCTTCCTTCCAACATGAATAGTTCACGGACAGGTGGGAGACGATAGCAGATTCCAAAGGTATGAAGGAGAATATACCTGTGAATAGATTAATATGGAGCGACGTATTTTGTGAAAAAGAAACGTGGATTTTGTGGGGCGAAAGACAATATATTCCAGTACTGGCAAAATACATTGGCATGGGCGTAATTAAAATATTTTGAGTGGCATGGTGGGAAGGAACTACCGCGGGGATCTGTAGGGCATGAAATGCCCTGCAGGACATAGGGGGCCCCGAGGTTCCTCTCCCGAAAACAAAAATATGATTAAAATAGCAGATTTTAATGCCTTATGATAGTAATTTGCATCCAAAAAATTATTTATAGATAATATTCTAAGCCAGCGCTTTTATAGGAGCTCTAAGTATACCTTCCAACATTAGTAAGATACATGTTTAATCGTTAGCAATGGCAAAGCTGCTGTAAAATCAGGCTTATTAAACTGGATAGAGATTTGAATAAGAATATCTGGATGTGAACACATAAAATGGAAATATTCCTCGCCCAGGATAACATAATGCTGATTGATGTCTCTTAACCAGAATAAACTCAGTATAGGACACGAATTTAATTTTTCGAGCAAAAATGTTTTTGTTCCTTGTATGAACATTAATTAAGACTACTGAATTACAACTTTGCCAGAATATGATGTAGACTCATTGGCTTTTAACTTACTCTGCAGACTATGTGTTACTTACTATCTCCCATGGGGCATATTACTGACAAAAATTTTAAGTGGAGTTCAATACAGTTCTCTGTAAACATGCGACCAAATTTTAATATGGCATAACACTTACATAATACAAACAAATTCTCTCAAAATATAATGTTATAGTTAAGTTTAATTGAAAATTGAATTAAATGCTGTAAACCAGTGATTTTAGTTATATATACATCATATAAGTAAATATGATAACCATTACATCCACTTTTGTGGGCGTAATAAGTCTTCTAAGATGCATTCAGTAAAAGATTTTAATAAGGCTTAATAAATGAAAGTTCATTTGTTATGAAAAATTTTCAATATCTTCCATTTAAACTATAATGCCACAGACTGACAGTGATTGTAATAACTCATTACTACAATCTCCATTAATTCCGTTACGCCTGGAGTAAAACAGTTTTAGAATAAACATGATGAGCAAACATTCATTCGAATAAGGTATCGTAAATGTTGCTAAAACTGTAGGTATTCCAGGCAATGCTGTGTAACTTAAGTTTGTCCTTTGAACTTAAGCGATGGGGTCAATTTATAAATATTTTTGATGCTTAATTAAAACAATTCTATGCTTGATATCATTTAAGATCCTATTAACCAAAAGTAAAGGATTCTCAATACTAGTAATTGCTATAATAATACAGGTAATGATCTAATTCAGTTAAGAAAATTAAAACAGCTTTAATTAATAACAATTACAAATCCATCAACAATCATCATCAAGCATCAACCGCCAACCCCAAGGCGAGACCACGGTAACAACTCCGAATTGTTTACCGAATCGCTTACGGAAGGCTCTGAGCCGTGTTCACGTTCACGGTAGTTACGTCGACGAACCCACGGTAACAAAAGCGTGGAATAGAGGGATATATCCAAAAGGTTAAATAAGCCTAGTTATCTGGCGAGAAGGGACCATAAATATAAGTTAGTCTCCAAGGCAGCTTTCAAATTCATTGAAATATTCCTTCCTGCATCGGGGTATAAAGGATTAGAATGAGTTGCCCAAGAAAGTGCTAGAGCCCTTATCAAGGAGAACACCGTTGCTGATGACGAGATTGAGGTGAGTTGTACTGTGAGGGTTTTTCCCCCTATATTTTTCTATTGTAATAACTTTGCTTTTTTGTATTTTGGCAGTGTCTTTGTTTTACTTTTTACATGTATGTATATTGGGATTTGCTCGGTTCATGCCGATCTGTGTTACCACCGGACCATATGGTCTACTTGTAACAATTTCGTTAATAATAATTAGGGAATCGGGCCCCTGGTCTCGCAACTATTAAGGTCCCTTATTGTTCGTGGAAAAAATGAAATTCGAAATCTATCGGTTCTGCTGTATTTCCTTAATATTTTTCCTGTGATCGTTTCTAACACAATACTTTGGCTACAGCAAACTATATTGAACGTCCCCCAAAAATCAGTCAACCAAAATTTTGTAAAAGATTTAACCTATATTTTTCCCTTCGATCAGAGAGTGGTTTCCACTAATTCCCTCCACAATTCAGTAACACAGCTAAGTACATCGTGACATTTTTAAAAAATCATGCTTCTCTCCTCTGAATTCGATCTAAATCCGAAACTAGTCCTACTTCGAAAGGGTCTCATACACTAGCGGTGTACTCCGAGTGAGTCTCACGAGAGAAAAATAACATCGCCCTTTTACTTTCTCGTCACATTTTCCCAGCATTCACTTAATAAATCCCAATTACGATTTGCCTGTCTGAAAATTTCCCCCTTATACTTCTCCTAGGACAAGTCCTGAGTGAGGGTCACACCTACGTCTTTAACTGACTCTACATCTTGATCGGCTTAATTGTGTACGTTTCGTTCTGCAAGTTTTTCTTTTTCCTTAAATTCATTACAACGCGCCTTTTAAAATTTAATTCTGTCAATTATTGCACCATTCGTTTAGAGCATCTAGGTCTTTCTTCAACGCAATCTGTCGGACCCTGTGATAATATCCCTGAACAATAACCTCATCGTCGGTGAATTTTGCTCGAAACGACGGTGGTGATATTAATGCACAAAAACATTAATACAAACATTAATATACAAAAGGAATAATAAGGGACCACTAACACTTCGCTGGAGTACAACCGATGTTACTTTCAGTGTATCTGAACTTACCCCATCCAGAACTGCCCTCAGTTCGCGGCTGTCTAATGAATTATTAATACAATATATTGCGATGTATTCCATAGGCTTTCAGCTTAACAAGCGGAACTTAATCGAAAGCTTCTGTTATTATCTAAAAATATCGCGTCTACGTGGACGAGCCTTTTTCCAAAGGAAAGAATATCGCGAAGAAAGAAGACTAGCTAGGTTTCACAGAACCTGCCTTATCGGGATCCATGCCGGTTTTGAATTAACAAGTCTTGACTATCAAAATACCCCATAATCCAACTGACGATTATATGTTCCAATATTTTGCATGAGATAGATGTGAGGGAGATAGGTCTATGGTTACAAGGCTCTTCCTTATCACCGCTCATAAAGATAGGTGTAACGTTCGCGATTTTTCAACCGTAAGGGACACAACGTTCAGGCAGAGATTTTTCAAATATTATAATTTCAAGTACGATGCTTTTTTTGACGCTAATTCTTAAAAACTCGGGACGGGAATTTGATCGGAACCAGGTAATTTATTGAAGCTGATGGATTTCAGGTGTTTTTCTAAACCGCTACAAGAAATATTTATAGACTACATTGGATTTTTATATAGGCTAGGAGGTGTAGGAGGGTAGGAGTTAAGAATAATCGCTTCTTCTAATTTGTCACTAGCTCTTTCTCCTCGACTTTTTTTTAGTGACGTTACCGCAAGTTTATTTCTTTGAACCTCCCTCGCGTAAGACCAAAATGCCTGATATTTTCACTTATGAATTCCATAAATACTCTCAGTTAGGTCGCTTTTGCTGTTGCTTTAGCTCCCGTATATTTTTTCACAATTTCTCTCACACGCACGTCGAGGAGATCTTGACGGGTGTTCTTCATTATTGCATGCAAGATTCGTTGTCGCTTGAGAAATTTCGGGACGTCCGCATTATACTCCCAGGTTCCACATTAATTTTTTTCCATTTACTCGGTATTGCGTTCTTTATGACTACTCGTGTGATGTTACGAAAAGTATACCATGTGTCGTAAATAGATGGTTTTGGCTGACGTTATTAACCTTTTTGTGAGGGGACGATAATTTCTGTTTTAAACCCTCTAAATCTGCATTGTGGTATAAGTATACTTTTGCCTTTGTGGCTAGCCTTTGTTTGCATTAATATGACATTTAGCAATTCTTGCTTTGTGGTCACTAATTCCGTTCAATGTGTCAGAATTAAGGACGCTTTCAGGTATGTTAGTAGCCAGAAGATCTAGAGCGTTTTTTCTCTCGTCGGCGTTGATACTAACTGATGCAAAGAGGTTGATGCAAGTGTATAGAGAAGACTCAGGTAACTCCATATCTCTGCCGCCGTTTTGGAAACTGTAGGTCTTCCGGCCTTTCGAGGGAACGTTGAAATCACCACCGATAATAATATATCATTCGTTATTTTGATGTATGAAATGCTTCACATGTTTTTGTAACCACAAAACTGTGTCGGTTGAGTGGCATGGAACAATACAGATTCCATGTCACTGTCTGGAAATATCTCGGCTCTGATAACGATCTCGTCTTTAATAGCATAATCACACCTCTCGTACCCGCAACTCGGTCTTCTGAGTACATAGCAGATGATTTAGGAAAGATTCGCAATTTCATTCAACAACCGACTTTCTGTTCCAATTGCTCCATCAGCATCCATGCTTAAAATGAGATGGCGAGATGGTACTCGACGATATCACATGGAAGTAGAAGTTGTGTCTAATAAATTCACTTTCACTGAACGAAACTGAAATCATTAAAGAAGGTGTGCACTTGCGGATAAAATGAACTATTCTAGGTTTCACTTCGTAGAATATTTTACAATTTGTATTGATCATTGAAAAAATTCAAGTATTTTGCCACAGAATCCAGACAGGAATACTAATTAAATTAACGGAACTTCCAAGTTCCCTAGGGTAGCGGAGAAATAAACCGACAATATAAGTATAAAAGTAAATATAAGACGTAAAGATACTATTCGCCCATAGTTCCATACACGAATATTTTCGCATATAGATATAGGCGTTTGGAATGACTAATTATGTTCGAGAAGGATTTAGGCCGGAAGACATTAGTGCCAGTAAAAAATCTAAATCATATGTTATAACAAATTAAAGGCAACCTTACGGAATGTTCTCCAGGGAATTAATAGGTAGCTCAACCAAGGTTAAGCATCTCCGTCTTTCTTGTAGAACAGTCAAGTCGCCTCGGCGAGAGTTGCCTCTCCGGGCGACGAGGTCAGTTTTTCGCCGTTCTGTGACTCATTACTGATCTCATTCGGCCACTTCCGTCGACAGCACGCAACTTACCTCCTCACAGACAGCATTAAATATCCTCTTCTACCCCGCGGCAACATCATAAGTCTATTCTCCGAACTACCGTTTGAGATAAATGCTGTCGTTCCCACTTTTCCTGGGCCGCGACTGCGTTCTGCTGCGTCGCCCTTCACCGCCAGCGTAACAGCATTATTTTACAGCGGCCAACTCACACATGTCAAATTCCAATTGGCTGCGCTCACCCCAGATCAACAAAACGATTCTTCTAAATCGGCTCTTCGATTGAACTAATTGTCGCGAACATCTGATTTCCGATTGGTATTTATAATTACAAGGGTTCTTTCTTCATTGCCACGTTGAGCGCTAATTCAATAGCATTTCTATATTCACGTTAGGACCAGTAACTCTCCCTGTTTTGAAATCATACGATCTCAGTAGCAATACAATGATGTACCACTGAGATCACCCAGCGCCGGGCGTCCACCAATAGTGTGACAATGGATTGTCAAGCGCTACATTTAGGCAACGCGGTATACCAATACCGTCCAAAACAAATTTACTGCCAAACAAGGATTTTTTTACTTTCACTCGTTGCATTATGGGGGCAATATTAGGAGTCCATTCTAGTTCTTAATAGCGGTCGGTATCATAATTTCGACGAGAAGAGAGACTCATGCCTCAAGTTTTACCCCAGATCCCACGCTAGCGGATACCCCATTAGGATAGCGGTCGCCACTTCCCTATAGCTAAGAAAAAGCACGAAAATCCCATTCCAGTTCCCATACCATTAACAAAATCTCAGGTAACATGTAGCCACTGTGCCAGTGATTGCAAAGCCAAATTGAACCACACACTAGGATTTCGCGGCAGTGAAAAGACGTCACTTGAGAAATCGAACAACGACAACTGAAAATTTGACTTACGGATTTGCTTAAAGGTAGTTGGAGCGAAATATTTTACCTAGAAATCAATGAATTTGGCCTCATTTTAAAGAAAAATATGTAACCATACATAATATACAACCATTGACATAAAAAATTCAACCCCTAACCACATTACTTTCCGAGATATTTGCCAAAAAATAACAGCCCTTTTATATGGGAAATGGTACGTGTAAGCACTCCAGAGAGGCATTATTTACAAAATGAGGCATTTTCTACACTTAGATCTCGTCAAAAAAATCAACGGTGTGTAGTTTGTGTGTTTTCTCAACTATTTTTGAAAATTAATCATATTGTCACCGCAGTAAATTCTTCGGGATCACACTCTTAACCTTCCGTTTTGAAGGAGTTTCAAACGCACCGAGCGAAAAAAATGAGTCAAGTTAAAGACTTGTTTAGATATTTTCATTTGATTACTTACAATTTCTGTCATGTAAAAATATTTTATTGCACCATCAATAATGCAATATTTAATTCGTGTTTCTCACAGCTGGTGAAATTAAAACGTATATATCGAATATGGTCTCGATTATGATTAGGGAACTATCTCGCTCGCACTACCTTAAGTAGTGATACTCATTTGCAATCGTTGATAGCTTGCATAAGTTTCTATGTAATATTAAGCAAAAAGCATTATTAATGAGGAATCATTGAAGAGTTTTTAAATTTATTACAAATGAATACTGAGCTAGAATGCTGCAAAGTAATCACTTATAGCGCGTAGTTCCGTGATTATAAGAAGCCGATAATAGAGCATTTCTATCAGAAGCGTGATGGAAATAGAACTACCAAGCAGTGGGAAACCCCACCGAAAAAACTTCCATGAAAGATACTCAAGTACTCAAAAGTTCTTTGAAAACGTATTGGAGCTCACAATAGACTTCCATCAAGTAAGAGCCTCCATGTCATCACTCGCCCTTCCTCTTTCAAGTCAAGACTGAGAGTAGCTTAGTATTTTCCTAATATTAATTCGAGTTAAAAGGAAATAAGATGGACACATTATTAAGTGAGATCACTTAGACAAAAACGATTCGTGCCCGAGGATTTTTTATGCAACTGAGCACGGGTGTTTGAAAGATGACAAATAAGCTGATACATCTGAATTCAAGCCTTAGAAAATTAGCGTCAGTGAAGCGGGTAACAGATTCTTCCGTTTCAATTGGCAATTAAACACTGTGCAGAAAAGCAGAATTTCATATTAGATCCACCACCACGATCCCTATATGCCGTGAATGATTTTAAAACGATATTACGCGAGGAAATGGGGCTCCTTCACGCAAAAATCACGAATCTTGATGCGTCTGACTAACCCCGTGCACAATGTATTGCACCTTCGAGCGGGCAACCAATAGAGACTGTTAGCTGGGGAAGTTGTCTCCATCGCAAACTCCACAAGTGTGATGTAAGACACGGTAAAGCTGCCGATAATGCTTAGAATGCTTGTGCTCAAGATGCGTATCGTATTCCATATCCAAACCCATCCTGCACTTTCACATCCAACGCAGTTTTTTTCAAGAACCAAATATTGAATAACTTACAAACCTAGCACATTGTCATACGCCGCCAATCCGCAGACGATAGGATATTCTTGCGCACAGTTAGTATCAGGAGCGATTACAGATCGTTCACATCAAATTTCACTTTGTAAGTTCAATTTTACGCTGACAGGCTAGTTTTTCTAGCAGAGGGTAATAAAAAAGGAAATTAAATTTTCTTGTGATTATAATCGAACTTCGTTTTCGATTCAAAATCGCAAGGACTAACACAAAATATTCCTGAAGATCCGGAAATGCGTAGCTTTTTTAAAATAAAGTTTTCCCTTCATAACATGCGCCTACATTGAAGAACGCGAGAGGGAAAACATCAAATATGAATGGATAAACAAATTTTACCCACGCACAAATTATCTCTCATAGAAAAATAAATGAGAAATGATGCCTCTAAGACCATGGGATTCTCTAAATGAAGTACTTACTCTTAAGACGCTTTCTTTTATCCCACTTAAAAAAGGGGCATCCGGGTTCCATCATGTAACATCCTCAACAGGTTACCACGTATGACGACGTCACATGTACTTGCTCACTAGGGCGTAGGATCGAATACACTGAGGGAGGGGGAAGAAATTACCACTCCCTGCCCCCAAGAGGTCAGGTGAACAAAAAAGATATGATTTGGTATTCAACTCCATTGCACCGACAAGTCAATAGCATTGATTAGCAAGAATAATTCATCTGATACAAAAACAAACCAAATGCTTCCACCAGCCCTCGAGGAGTTAGGGATTTCTGGCGACAAGGCAAGTTCTGGTCACTGTTTCAACTTTCAACAACCTCCCTTAATCAATGGGAATATAATATTTTTGTGAGGAACTAAGTCGAACGCTTTCTCGATATCAAGGAATATCACTTCAACCTGCTGCTTAGAGTCAGCTGATATTAGGATGTCATGAAAGAAGAGTACAACTGTGTTTCGCAGAATGTACCCTTCCGGAAGCCTTCGGATAATGATTTGCTAAATATGATTTCTAGGAATGGTGCGAAATGTGGCGCTAACTCCTTGAGCACACGCGAGCAGATATTACTTATAGATCTGGGGCCTTGTTACTTTTAATTGAACGCAGTTGTTTTTTTATTCTATCGCGTTAAATAATGATGTCAGCCAAAGATTCACTGAAGACAGGATTGTTTTAATTGTGTACTGTGCCTTACTTAGCGTATACACTTTCGAAGCCGTATTTCATAAGTTGGCTTCGTCGATACAGTTAGTGATTACTTAGCCGTTTTTGTGTTCAAAAGACTCGATGAGGAAGATCTGCCCCAGAGGTCCCTCGCGACCAAAATAATTTCGGGTTTACATCAAGAAATTCACCTAGGATTTTTTCTAGAAGAATTGTCCGACAGTGCGCATTATTTTCTTTGTTTTTTGGAGAATTTTTAATCAAGTTGTGCAATTCCTGTCTCCACGATACTTCGGTGATTTCGCCTTTTGTAGGAGCTAATAATTCCGTGAATGAAGTTCCTAATGTCTCACCAAATTTATTGAATTCGCATTTTCCAAATATGTAGACTTACGTTTTGGTTTTACTGTGGACTCAACGGTTGCTTTTAAGACAACAAAGATAAAATTCGGATCACCAATGCCTTCGACATTATCGAAAAGTTTCATCATTGCAGGGAGACCGACATCTAAAAGGTCTACTACTTAGTTTTCTGTCCTAGTTCCGATAACTACTTCAGTTATGGAGTGGTTTGAATGTGAACTGAGTAAGCTATGGTCATGGTTTGAAGGTTATTTTCACGTTTAAAATATCTACGATGAAATAAGTCTCAAAATATCCGATCGATTATCCCCCATCTCTTGCAGGTACCTATTTGGCGAGTTACCACAGAAGTTCAACTTAATGTTTTCTCAACCATGTCCTTCAAAGAATGTCGCATTGCAGAATTAATCCATCAATCGTCTTCGATGCCACGAAGTATTACCTTCAGCTGGTTTAGTTAGTGGAAAAGCATAATATTTTAAGGTACGGAATTTAGCTAAGTTGTACTGAATAGGGCGGATCTACTACTTAGGACGGATCGGGGCTCGATGGTTTGGAGCCGAGTGGAAGGCATAAACCAGAGACTCCGTGAAGTCTGTGGAAGCGAGGGAGCGGAGTTCTTAGATCTCAGGCCAGTGCTGAGATCGTGTCGGGTGCCACTAAATCGTTCAGGTGTCCATTATACGTATGAGGCATCGCAGAAGGTAGCGTGCAGGATATTGGAGCATACCCAGCGAGTTTAGCATAAATGGTAGGCAAGAGAGTAGGTCAGTTAGTGGGGGCGAAATCAGTGCTTTTCCGGAAAGTCAGATAATAAAGAGTACACAAAGCTTAGGGCCAAGGAAAAGCTTAATAGATAACAATAAATTAAAAATATTTAGGGAAGAGAATAGGTCAAGTAGTGGGCCATTAAATAACTTGCCACTCATCAGGATAGCAAAGAATAACAAGTTTACCAGACAACTCAGTATAGGTTTATCGGGACGGAAGAAAGCACAGAAAAAGGAATAACATATAAATCAAAACAACACCCATGAATTTCCAAACTGTAACTTTCCCAATAATTTAGAAAACAGAAACCCCACAAATACAATAAGCAGACATATTAAAATAGAGGAATTTTCAGTAGTGGTAGTTAATTGTCGTAGTTTAAGAGGCAAGATACATGAATTCCATCACCTTATAGAGAGTACTAATTCTGACATAATTATAGGAACCGAAAGTTGGTTAACAAGCGATATTGCTGATAGTGAAGTTTTTCCAGTAAATTTTAGGGTACACAGGAGAGATCGAGAGAGCCGACCGGGAGGGGGAGTATTTATCGCAGTTAAGAACACAATAGTCAGCAAAATAGAAGTGATTCCCTATAATATAATAGAAAGTGTGTGGTGTTCCATTCAATGTGCTAATTCGAAAGTAATATATGTTTGTGCCTACTATAGACCACCCCATTCCGATGTACACTTAGTATTAGAACTCGAGAAACAGATTAGGTCCATTAATTCCCATAGTAACGAACGACAGATAATTGTAGGTGGAGATTTCAATACACCATCGATAGATTGGAAAACATGCAGTCATAAGTCAGGAGGAAGGGACAAAGAAATCTGCGAGTCATTGCTTAACCTGTTCGCACCACACGCACTACATCAAATAGTAAATTTGCCTAATAGGGGGGAGAATGCTCTCGATTTACTTGCCACAAACATCCCTGAAAAAGTTATTAAAGTTGAAAATGTCGATGGAATAAGCGACCACAAGGTAGTATACGTAAAATTTTCCACTCAAAACTGAAAAAAATTTTAAATTAAAAAGAAAGATTTACCCTTTTAGTAAAGCAGATTTTAACGGATTTAGGCGTGACTTAAGACATCTTTTGAAAAATTCGTGAACATTAGCAAAAATAGTGATACAGACAATACATGGAAAGAGTTCCTCCAAATTACACGGTCACTTGTCAACAGATATATACCTCATAAGTATAAGAGCGAGAATAGGGAACGAAGGTGGTACAACGCGGAGGTTAGAAAATGTTTAAAACGCCAACGAGTTAGCCACGCGAAACTAAGAAAAATGTAGCTAATAGCGACCTAAAAAATACTATGGAACATTATAAAATTTGTAAAGCAGCCGCAAAAACAGCCCTTAGAAAAGCGTTTAGCGAATTCAAGAGAAAAGTACTTGGAGAACAACTAGAGGGAAATACGAAAGCATTTTGGTCATATGTTAGGGAAGTACAGAGAACTAAAAAATCAACGGTCAATTCATTGAAAAACGATAGAGGCGAAATAGTAACTTCCAGTTTAGATAAGGCAAATTTTTTTAATTACTTTTTTCAGTGTGTTTTTAATCAATGCATAGTGCATAGTTTCCGCGAAACCATACCAGACCGATTTCAACAACCAATGCCCCCAATCGATATATCTTGTAGCGGAATCGTATCCTTACTAAGTAACATTAACCCGAACAAGTACTCAAGTCCTGATGAAATTCCAGCTCGTGTTTATAAAGAATTACCTCTCGAAATGGCTCCGTATCTTAAAGTAATATTTAACAAATCCCTCGAAGAACACGCGGTTCCCAAAGACTGGAAGATAGCAAACGTGACCCCAATTTATAAAAGCGGAGATAGGGAACAGCCATTTAATTATAGACCAATATCATTGACGTCACTATCATGTAAAATTATAGAGAATATAATAGTTAGATCAATAATGGGACACCTCGACAGCCAGGATTTATTAATAACAAACCAGCATGGGTTCAGAAAAGGACGGTCTTCCGAAACTCAATTAGGTCTTTTTGTTCACGATATTTTAGTTTCCGGAGAAGGTAACGTACAGGTTGATGCAGCGTTTCTTGACTTTAGAAAAGCTTTTGACAAGGTTCCCCACTGTAAGTTACTCGCGAAGTTAGCATCATACGGAATAGACAGTAATATAGTAGGCTGGATAGGAGACTTCTTACATGAACGCGTTCAAAGGGTGGTATTAGATGGTGTCAGCTCCGGCGAAGTAAAAGTTACATCAGGTGTTCCCCAGGGAAGCGTGATAGGCCCAATTTTATTTCTTCTGTACGTAAATGACCTGAATACAGTAGTAAAAATAGAAAGCTCCGTCCTTTTGCCGATGATGCAGTTGTGTATAAGGAAATTAGAAATGAAGAGGACAGACAGTTTTTAGCTAAGGATTTAGATGCGATTGATGATTGGTGTGATAGTTGGCATCTAGAGTTAAATTTGAAGAAATGCGCGATAATGAATTTTTAAAAAAGAATGGTTTTCCTCGGAATAATTATTGCA
Source organism: Ceriagrion tenellum (assembly GCA_963169105.1). NCBI lineage: Eukaryota > Metazoa > Arthropoda > Insecta > Odonata > Coenagrionidae > Ceriagrion > Ceriagrion tenellum. The sequence continues at coordinate 6,666,503 of OY720639.1, read as the reverse complement.
TCAAAGAAAAGAAAATATCTAACGTAGAATCTATTAAATACTTAGGCGTCACCGTCACTAAAGACATGCCATGGGGGAAACACATCAGGGAAATAACTAGTGTAGCAAACCGTAGATTAGGAGTCGTAAATAGGGTTCTAGGCAAATGCGATGAGAGAGTACGATAAAGAAGCTATTTTACACTTGTCAGGCCTCATTTAGAATATGCTGCTAGTATATGGGATCCGTACGAGGAAGGTATGATTAAAAAAGTAGAGCGCGTGCAAAGGAGATCTGCTAGGTTTGTTGAAGGCCGTTATGATAATTGTATAAGTGTGACGAGTTAAATAGAAGAACTAGGATGGGAATTACTATCAGAACGCAGGTTAAAATTTAGGTTAAACCTTTTAAAGTAAATTCGAAACAGAGTTGTTCACCGATGACGTTAGAAATATATTGAGAACCCCTGCGTATTATGCTAGGTTTGATCATAGTAACAAGATTAGAGAGATAGATTGTCGTACCGATAGATTTAAAATGTCATTTTTCCCTCGTACTATAAGAGAGAACAATAGGCAGCGTAGCAAAGGGATAGGTAAGTGAACTATAGTTAGAGTAGTCTGTAGTGCATGATGCATGTAATAATGATCAATAATCCCTTCCTTATTATGTAGATACTAACCATCTAGCTGCATGTGACCCTATTTTATAGCATGTCTACCTTAAATATCCTAGTTGCATGGCAATAGTGCATGTTTGGTGATCTTCACCCCCTGCCACACACCCTCGTGGTGGCTCGCAGGGTATCACGTAGATGTAGATGAATGACATTGCGCGCGAATTGAGTGCCTGATCTTTGTAGGACTTATCTTTTTGGTTGGTTGTCTCTCATCCAAGTTGGTTTACACTACGTACAATTTTAAATTGCAAGATATGTCCCTTCACCTGATCATTATTTCACCACCCCCACAAACACCTTCACGGGGCTTTTCTCCGATAAAAACAGACATTTATTTTAATCTCTTTATCGAAAAGCGATTTAGCTAGTTTTTCCTGAAAAGTGTATAACATTCCTTGCTATGGTAAAAAGTTCTTCGTTTCCCCATGGAAAGACGTAGGGATAATACTTCGATCGAAGCCCACCAATCCAATATATTAGGTCTAGATCTAGTCGCTGGTGTAACCATGTAATCCTAGCTCTCGCCTCTCTCTTCAGATGTCGGTAGCTCGTAATATTCACCACTTCCTGTACACCATTAATAAACTGGAGCCTTGACTCTTAACTGTTCTCTTTTCCATCGTTTTAACCCTTTGAGTGCCAACCGATTTTCTAGGTACTATGCTAAAATTGCCGAGGCATTTTTGCTTTAAGCTTAATAAGTAATCTGCATTTAGGTGCCATCTGTGAACAATCAGAGAAATACCAGCATCTAAGAGTGACATTGCAGGAGGAGCGCTATCGCGCTCCTGGCACTTTTCGCGAGAGACAGGAGGAGCGCGATAGGCACTATATAATAGGTTCCCCGGCACTCAAAGGCTTAAGGTAGTCCAAACGAGATAGTTCCCTAGTCATAATAGAGACCAAAGTCGAATTATACGCTTTAATTTCACCAACTGTGAGAAACACGAATTAAATATTGCATTACTTACGGTGCAATAAAATAGTTTTACATGACAGAAATTGTAAGTAATCAAATGAAAATATCTAAATATGTCCTTAACTTGACTCATTTTTTTCTCACGGTACGTTTGAAATTTCCATCAAAACGGAAGGTTAAGAGTGCGATCCCGAAGAATTTACTGCGGTGACAATATGATTAATTTTCAAAAATATTTGAGAAAACACAAACTACACACCGTTGATTTCTTGACGAGATCAAAGTGTAGGAAATGCCTCATTTTTAACATAAGGTCTCTCTGGAGTGCATACACGTACCATATCCCATATAAAAGGGCTGTTATTTTTTGGCAAATATCTCGGAAAGTAATGTGGTTAGGGGTTGAATTTTGATGTCAATGGAAGGGTGGTATATTTTTCTTTGAAATTACACCAAAATCATTGATTTCTAGGTAAAATGATTTTCCGCTCAAACTACCATAACAAGGCCTCTCTTTTTTGATTTCCTTCATTACACTCACACTGATTTGCTTCTCTCTTCCCCCAGCTTATTTTCAACATCCTTCTCCAAACCCACACTTTCACTGCCCCTAATCGGTCTCTCTTTTCTCCACGGTTCTACTGTCATTTCCATAAAGCAGCGTGTTCCAGATGAAGGTTTTTGCAAATTCGAATTCCTAAATCGACACGCCTGTCGCTCAGAATCCTCCTCTTACTTTGCAAATCCTGTTTAGCCATTGCAACCAGCTTATTATGTCAGTAATACACCCGTTGTATCCTATGACTATAATTACTCGGTAGCAAAGTTGACTCACTTGACTAACTTCCTCATTCCATATTGCAACATTAGTTTCTCTCGCCGAGTTGCTCATGTTTACGACCATCAATTTCGTAATCTGGCATTGATTTTCAATTTCAATGCCTTAAATGCAGTGGCCAACTTCGCTAGCATATGGCCGATTACATTTTCATAACTTCTTATTAACACGATATTATCAGCAAATCTGATATTGTAGATTTTCACTACATTTCTCATCTGGACTTTCACTTCATTTCCTCTCTACTTTCTTCGATGAACATATTAAATAGTTAGGGAAATAATGGGCATCCATGTCTAATCCCTTACCTTATCTTTGCCATCCTTCCAATTCAATTAACTTTAATGTTCCCCAATTGCATCTGCAGCCCTGCTATTAATTTTAAATCCCTCCAGTCTATATCTCATACATTTAAGGACGTGAAAAGGTGATCCCAATCAGCAGTATCAAATGCCCTTTCCATATCAATGAAGATCAGGTACAGTGGTCGATTTCAGCAGCAGAGTATAGTATCTAGTATATAGGCATGATTTCAACTCTGAGATAATACGTTTCGTCTCAGGTTTACGCGTGGAGTTTCACAAGGAAACGAATGCTTCGTGGTGAAAAAGTTTAAAACCTAGCGACGCAGCCTTCAATTTTATCTCTACTTTTACGGATAAAGTAGATTATTTTGAAGACGTAGCTGATTGTACACCAGTGCCTACGAAAGTGAACGCTGGGAGCATAAAGGACAGTGCTCTGCAGTGCATAGAGGATGAACCAGGCGAGAATGGGCTCCGGGCCGCGGGCACTGAAAATGAATTTTATCGGGAGATGTAAAAATATCGCAAATGCAATTAAAACACAGTTTCAGGGTTCTAGACATCCTGAAGTTTCTGCTACCTCAGAAAATCATCATGCGAACACCCCTCTCTTAGTTATACTTCTCATTGTCCCAGCACTTCAATATAGGAACGACATCCAAGAAATAAGCAAATAAAATGCATTAACTGGGAGACAAAACGACGGAACACATAGTGTCAATTGGTTTCCGAATTTTGGCTCGGCTTTGGAATATGATCTCCATGATTAGCTGGAGTGGTGAAAATCGACTGATGATATTCAACCACAGACCTCAGTTCCTCTCATTTCAGACAGACACCTCAGTTCCTCAGACTCAGTCAACCTCTTTTTACAATTATAGCTCACAGGTTTAGCGAACCTCGGGTATTTTGACATCGGAATCACGTCGGTCATTGACCCAAGTATAAAGCTTGATCTTAAACTTGTTAAAGGACTCCAAATGCGACCCGATGATCTATAAAGAGATGGAGAAGCTTCTAGATGTGTGTCTCTCACAAAATTACTTTATTTACAACGGTTGTTTTTACCTACAAAATATTGGCCTTGCTATGGGATCGCCTCTCACCCCGATTCTAGCAGATACATTCATGGATAATTTGGAGTCTAAACTGTTTACCTCTGGTCACCCTCTTTTGACCAAGGTAGTCTACTGGTTTAGATATGTAGATGATATTTTATATTTATGGACGGGCTCGTAACGCCAATTAAATAATTTTAACAATCTTTTAAACTCCATCCATGACAAGATAAAATTTACTGCTGAGTATGGCGGGGACAAAATCAATTTCTTGGATTTAAATGTTTCTATTAACAGAGGTAAACATGACCTCTGTATATACAGAAAAGATACCTTCACAGATGTGATTATTCCTGTAGACTCATCTGACCACCATTCGCACAAGCGAGCCGCATTGAGGTCTAGTGAACATTCCGATGACGATCCATAACTTTGATAAAGAACTAAAAGTAATAAAAACTATAGCAATTAGGAATGGCTTCAACATCAAGTGCTTAGACAAGATGCTTAACCGCTATCGCTCCAAAAGAACTACCAAATTGTTGACAACTGTGTATGGTCCCGAATAAAATTTACCAGCTGGGTCAAATTACCTTTTATTAGAAATATATCTTATAAACTACAGAATATTGTTCCCAAAAATAATTTTAAAATCTCATTTTATAACCCTTTGACGCTTGACAAGATTTTATTTAATTCTAAGGACAATTATGACCGTATGGACAAAAGTGGAGTGTATAAATTAAAGTGTGAGGACTGTGGTATTTGTTATGTTGGACAGTCTGGTAGAAGTTTTAAATACAGAGTGAAGGAACATAGAAGAAGTTTTATACATAAGTAATGATGGAAAATCGTGTTTTGCAAATCATTTATGCCGGTGTAATCATTTTAGCAACTTTGACATATATATTTTACATTGTAATGACAAAGGGCTTAAATTGGATTTTATGGAAAAATTTGAAATTGTCAATAGCCCGGATGAAATTTGCAACGATGTTTTATTTTGTTCAGACTCACCTTTGTTAAAGCTAAGCGTCCCTATAATTAAACCCTGACCTTCACCCACAACCCACTTTGTCTCCGTTTTACGTCATCGGCCCCATATGTTCACCCAAATTGTTCTTTCCCCCTCCCACTTCCCCCTCCTCCCCCCCCGAGCCTCTTCCATAAACCCCCTCCTCCTACCTTGGCTCTCGTATAAATACATGTGAGAGTGTCTGTCCCATCACTTTGATAATGATATAGTATGTCGAAACCATGGTCGGTGTTGAAGTAGTACATTAAAGTGTGGATATTACTATTGTTGTTATATTTTATCATGGATATCTCGCATTTCCACCAAGTTAAGCCTGAAACGATTTCATACGTTCCTAAGAGTAGCTGCGGTAATCTTCAGTATGGATTTCTGCGTACATTATGAAGGCAAACATCTACATGCGTACACTCCTGTGCTCGACTACTACACTTGTACAATGACCAAAGCTTTATCTGACGATAATTTCAAATAAAATAACGCAAACAGCTGATAACACGAGCTTCATCAGTTGATGATTTTCAACAGCGAAACGAAAATTGTACGATCCAAGCACCTGCGTTCTCTGTCGAGGCATTTCAAAGGAACGAATTGTTTAACATTCCTATTTCCTACCTACCAGCAGCCGGTATATCATACCAGTGCTTCCAAATAACGGGTGCATATATTCAATGCTTTAAGGTGAAATACATTGTCATGACAGTAACCTTATAAAATTGCTCAAGCAGTTTGCAATGCATTAAGTTTTTATTGGACGATATTGCAGGGGAATTATTTTTGACTATGGGCTACTTTGTTTAGAATATTTTGAGAGGAGAAAAAACACCAAGCGATACATTTTGAGTTAATGAATACGACAAGAGCTAAATATGAATATGCGTTGAAAATGATAATTACACAATGCTGACCATAAACAATTGTTAGATTACAGACTAGAGCCTGCACAGCAGTTACAACAGCTATTTAGTCAAGGCAAGGGAAACATGAAAAAATATGAGGATGAAAACATTTTTCGTAAAAAACATCTTTCTCAATCTACAAAAAATGAAGCAAGTCTCCATAAATGAAAATCGAACAACTCCTCAGAGAAGACCCCCTTTCAAGGTATATAAATGGACCTTAACATGATATTTACCCAGTTTATTCTTACGGAATCGTGGTAATGTTCCTTAACTAGACATATATCTAAGGGAAACATGTAATATGCTCCTACAGAAGGAAACCAAAGAGAATGAAGTTACATCAGTGGGAACATTTCTGTCATACGCTGCACTAATATTGCCGTTCTTTGAAACACAAATGACATAATGAAAATACTTAGCTGGGTAATAGACGTTGAAATAACTATGCAAAGAAATAACGCACGGCACAAAATAAGAAGTGAAAAGGAAAATGCTAAAATACGTTTTAACTAACGAGAGAAGGAGACATAGATGCGTACTACGCAGTGGAGAAACACTGTCAAGAAAGAAGGGGAAAGCGATTCTAACAATGAATAGACCAGGCAGAATAACTACCACTAGAAGCAGAGTAATGCTGTGGATTTATGCGAAGATAATAAAAGCCTGAGCTAAAATGATAAAAAGAATGCGAAGTAGCGTAGGGTTGCTTGGGCCCACCGTTATCAGGTCGCGAGATCGGGTGAGCATTTATGACAGTAAGGAGAAAATATACAATAGAAGACAATACCCCGTCAAAGCTCATCATCTCCAAAAAAAATAGAGGCGAGGATTATTTGAATTTCTTCTCGGGCTCTATAGGGAGACATTTTGTCCGTATTAATAGTTAAGACCACGATTTTCATTACTGCTAACAGGCTGTTGCATCTCCTGTACTAACTCCCCCGCAATTCATAAAATTGGCTGGAATTTCAAAAGAAAAGGCCCCCGCCTAGAATCGTACGCAGCACTCGAACCCGGATCCCTCGGCATTGCGTCGAGTACTTCAGTCCGTCAAGCTGACGACGCGTCCTCGGTTGATTTTTGTAGTGTGTGGTGGATAGTTTATCCTATGGAGTTATTTATACAGCTTTGATCCTGAGGAAGACCAGTGCCTTGCAATGACTACTTGATAATTTCAACACCTTGTCAAGTCGGAAGAAGGAATAACAAGCAGGAAGGAAGGGAAGGTGGCAAAAAAATGTCTACTTGATGATCAGTTCGCGTTCAGGAAGGGGAGATTATCTATCTAATTATTATCAGGAAGGGGAGATTATCTAATTCATTCGTGCTGCGGAGATTGTAGTGGAGTGATTTGTAGAGTAGAGATCTCGCGGTTCCTGGCTGAAACTCGATACTAAAGTGGCTGAAGCAGAAATCATGGGTCATTCGGCGCACATTTCATTACTTTTTCAAGCAATAAACATTCGAGGGCCACATATCACTTAAGTGCATCTGCTTGTACAGTAGAACTCACTACATATGCAGTAATACAAAGGACAAAAGAATAATACGTTAAATAGAATTCAGTGATTAAAGCATGACTGGAGTTTTCGGCGCGATACTCTGAATTTCGATAACAATTATATTATACATGATTTTCTGAATCCCTCTCGGAGTGACACATTGATATTCGTAACCTACCATTAAAATATTATCAAATATATCATTTCGCGTTTGGAGGAAAATGTGTACATACGTAATCAAATTATTACGAAATGCATCTCATGTGCCATGATGCTACGTGTAAAAACAGCATTGAGTAGCCAGTAAACCCAATCGGTAGAATGCAATTCTTTCCTTCCCTATGAACAGACATCACTGATACAAACAAGTCTACCAGGTTTCACTCATATCTAGGCATACGCAAAAATTGACTCAACCACTTAAAATGGAAAATTTAAGCTGACAATCCCACACTCATGACAAAAATAACTGACAGGAATTTTCGCAATCAAGAGAAGTATTAATTGATGCCGCGCAAGAGACGGACGGTTAACCTAACTGCAGGTAAAATTTCATATAGCTCTTCTCTATACGATTGAAGGAGTCCTTTAACCAGCAACAGTGAAGTCATCCATGTAGCAAAGGAACGACTTCGATTCTACCAAAATCGACACTCGATCTAACTTGAATTGAGCGATGTATCTTAAGGTCTCATACCACGCCTAGGAATATTAGCGTAGAGTCCCTACTCCGCAAATTCGCCAAGTCCTGCCAATTTTGAGTGTATATTGCACAGACGGAAGTTGAAAACGTCAGTTAAATACAGTGAGGTGAGTGAGGTTCCACATGTAGACGAGTTAGATGGCAGATTCATCCACAACCCACGGATGCAAACGCCCATTCATAAGCAAGGCGAGAATCTCAAGTCGCCCGCCAAAGATGCGCAGCATAGTCACCACTGAAACACGTCACAGAAGCGTGCGTCCACGTCAGTCCCACTTTCAGCGAGTCAGATTCCGACCCATGGCGAACGAATATTGTGGACACTCAATGACAATCAACTCAGGGATGGAGCGCTGAGGTGCAATAATTGCTTTAATCTGAAAACCATTTCCCACTGACAATTAAAACTGAAATTCACGAGTTTCGCCGAGTGAACTTCAGGAGGGCCGACGGGCGGCGGAGGCGACCGAGCCGCCTCGCGAGGGAAGAGGACGCCGACTGCGCCGTTGCCAAGTCTACCGAGAGAGAGGTGGAGGGGGAGAGTGAGTTGCGAGAGTCAGCGCGGGTGATGAGGGGGATGAGGGAGGTAGAGGGAGAAGAGGGGAAGAAAGGAGGGGTGGGTAGGAGAGAGGCGGTCTGGCACGACGGGACAGGAGGGGAAGAGGCCCCTCCACGAATCCGCTGTGCTGGGTGGTAGCTGGGTCGGTCGATAGGAAACACAACGCGGCTCTGCGCCCACTCGAGAGCGTGATAAGGAGCGTTCGCCGGTGTGTAAAGGCGAACGCGATGAGGTCACGCCGCGCTCACACGCACTCTGCCAAAAACTTACAAACACTGGCTTTCCACTCGCCATAGTCCATGGGAGACACGAGAGAACCTCGCTGTCTAAGCGGGAGGAAGGGCTCATAGTGCTCGACAGATCATTCCATCTACTCACTATACGAAACTGGCTCTCGGAAGTCACATTAACATAAGGCACCACGCTCTACCCCACATCCGGTCCACAGGGATAAATATTCTGGAATGGCTCAAAATATCCATCACCAAGGTTATCCCCAATTTACGCTATTCTAATTCCAATTTTAAAAATATAACTCAGAAAACTACTTTCCACACATGAGTACACCTAGGAATCACTACGATAAGCAAATATGTACAGACACGAAAATGGATGAGGCGATAAGAAGTTGCAATTATCTCCATCACGTTTGATCGAACGACTGCTAACCTGAGAATATCTTCAATCCTCTTGCCTTTCTATTACAGACGTTTTCATGAACTTAATTCATATGATAGGGACCGGCATAGGCTTTGGCAGAAATTATAAGTTCGTAATTCATCACACACACAACCGGCAACGCTTGTGTAAATAACTTCACCATGAAAAAACAAGTATTTCGCGATGGTGAAAATATCTACCTCCCTTGAAGGAATTTAAAAGGATCTAGCACTAAAATCTTATTGGACAAATGAATTTGGGTCACTAAGACCAACTACAAAGCTAAAAACTCGACTCTACTCGCTACAAAACAATTAGGATGAGTGGAAGATTGTATTTTCTCAGGCATACACAATACTTGGCGTAAACCACCCTAAAGGCGCTGAGTCGTTATCAAGGCGCAATGGTTTAAAGCTCCCGGTACTCACGACCCTCACATAGATATCCCAGGGAGAGGAGATATTTTACAGCAGTGCATGGGAAAATTATAACCGAGAACGCTAACAGCCAATCAAAAACCAAACGGTTTACCAGTTGCGCCCACTCTTACCGATCTACAACGCTGAGAACAAGAGTTCGGTTCAGCCTCTGGCAGCCTTGGCTGTGACCGCACTCAAATCAAATAAAACAGTATCTTTGTTGACTAAGTGGCATGTTTCAATAGACATATTTAAGCACTAAAATCTCCCCACGCACTAAAATCTCACCGCGCACTCAAATCCACACCAAACACCGGTAGGCCTAAGGCCAAAGACGTAGAGTAGGAAAACATCATCGAAACAATTTTTTAGAAACGACTGCTAAGTATTGCCCCTCTACCTATTGCCGGCAAGCTTTGATTTTTCTTCATCTCAATTTTAACGGGCCATCCACCATCCATAGTCTGCGCCAGAGGAAAAACTACAGACTCGTAAGACGATACAAATGGATCAACCAGCCTGCAACTCTTTTCAATTATAACCTTTCGAAAACAGTTATGTAATTACTCGATACTACCTGTTTTATGACTTCAAGTTATTTTTCGCACAGTCAAATCAGTCATTGAGCACGGAAAAAATGAAAAGTTCTGCGTTAACTCCACTTTAGAGACTTATTAACTATTGTGTTCATGACTATGTACTCCAGGTTGAGTTCTAAAACTAATTAACTCAAATTCAGACGGGTAAACATTCAATTGCCAAGGTGCTATTCACCGGGAACTCGCACATTCGATGCCAGTCGTAGGGGTTGTACAACGCCCAGAGACGCACCTTGCGAGATTCAGAAGAATCAAATGCCCAACAGACCTCGCATGGGATTACACGTTACGTTTGCCGAACTGGAAGCGTGCCAATGCAGCTTCAAAAGAAAACAGAGCCTAAATGAGCAATTTAACACACACACACAACACCTACATAAATACTCAAAACAATTATTACCAGTTATCAACTCGAGTTTTCTCAACGGACTCCATTAATTCCAATTAACATTCTCTCTCAATGTCGATCCATCTATCTCCACAGCCCGGGCGACTAACGCCTGACTAAACCCCCCAAGCCTCTGACATAGAGGATCTTGATAAGGGTAGACATAAGTTCCTTAGTTCAGTCAGGCACACCATAGCAACCATAGCACCATAGCAAGGGTCCAAAGGAACGAGGTGTCATGAGCTTTGTGCGGCGCCATACGTATTCCAACCGGCTTTCTCGCGCGGAGAAGCAAGTTAAGTTCTACAACGACCACCGCCACAACGTGGCGGTTAATGATCATGAGAACTTCCGCACAAACAGGTGAGATACGTCGCTAAGCGCGAGTACTCCCTAAGGCCACGCACCTTATAAACACGGTGGCAATGGAATGATCGAGCAACTGGCCACGCATGAATCACGGGAGTACCGGTATACACAGACACCCTTCACAGCAGGGACACTGCAGAAATTAACCCAGAATGGGGGATAATACAGGAGCTCCACAACGGAATTTGGCAATGGTAGAAAACGGGGCTCTTAAAGGCTTATAAACATCCAAGGCCATTCTAAGAAAACTGAATGAGCAACTTCCCCCAACTGCTTACGTTATAACTACATAAGCAAACCACCACGGCAAGTCAATAAGACATATTTAGTGCCATATTTTTGAACACTTTGAACCTTTAGGTTTGGGGGCGGTAGAACAAAATTCAAAAAATGAAATAAATAATTGCGGACAACTGTAGCAATTAAAGTGAGTCATTCGTAGAGAGTAACGAACTGCTTCATGATGCGCAACAATACTATGGTGAAAGCGTAATGTATCAGCTTGTTTTTATCTCGCTATTGTATAAATGTACGAATGTATATAAATATTAGCCTCACTCATCGGTGAGGCTATTATGATGACACTATGGACAGCAAAAACAGGAATAATGAGTCTCTACGTTCTTACAATTTTAGAGATGACCATATCACCCCGACACACAACTCTAGTCGGTAGTTATAATGACGTGAATTAAAATTGAAAAAAAAGAACAATCGACTCTTAAGGTGGTTGGAGCGATAATCCTGAGTCATTTAGTGCTCACTTTAATACGCTTTCAAGTAGGCAGAAAAAATTCTTGGAGCTGACTTCATAAGTGCATATATACATATATAAAATATACGTTGGAAATAACCGTGCATGTGTTAGTAATAATGACGCAAGGATTACATTTCAAAATTTTTGTCTTAAAATATGGTAATGATTTGTTTTTTCCCGGCGTATGATACTAATAAAGTCTTCTCGTCGGCCAACAATTACCTAACGCGGTGGAAAACCTGAGAAGACTTCCTTAATATGGCTACGACTTGGGTTTATGGTGAGGGATTCGAAATTTAAGCGAAAATCATACGTGCTTTTTATTCGACAAGATACCTTGGCATTCATTAGTTTCCATGATGATAATACTAAACGTATGTTTTCAACGACTAGGAGAAAATATATCATATATTATGGAAAGATTTCGAAATATCAAAAGTCATATCGCTGTGTGTTAAAATAGCCAAGATACCGAATCAGCAACATACAATGTTCTTCGCTTTTATCTGTACATAATTCTTAAGTACACGTACTCAAAAGTCCACACAAATCTGCACATAAATGAAAATAGCTCCAACCACCTAACCACAGCAACCCTTCCAATCCTCAGTTTATATCCCTTCATCTTACAATTGCGTAGCCCGCCTAATCATTCCACTCCCTCAGTTTCTCCTGATATGGGGAACTCCCCACCAAGACCGCTGGGCCATGATTATATTTGCGCATCACCAGCAGCGCATTTGCATCACCAGCCAATTACGATATGTTTGCGATTTGAACCCATGGAAATAGTATCACAAAATAGTCCACAACTCGCACAAAATATGGGGAAAATTATGGCGAGAGAGAGAGGAATAACGGAAATCCGCCAACTGCCATCTCTTAGATCAAAAGGGAATTCCTAAATCAGAATCGACAAGGACCACCGCCGCTTACTGATACATACCAATAAGCAAGAAAATAACTATCGACAGAACAATCAATTAGACCTCGTCAACAAAAAAAATCCAGTGTACCTGAATGTATACAACCAAAACGTGGTGAAGAGTGATGTTATAATAAAGAAGAAATAAAACGAGAATCCATCGCGCCAGCGATATGATTAGACGATGCTGAGTAGAGAGGTATTCATCTGCAGCAGTAGGTGATTTCCTCACATTCGCTATATTTAGAAATTCGAATTTCGGAGCTGGTGTTCCTAAACCTTCAAACAATTTAAAATAAAACATTCTCTTTTAGAGGATTTTGGTCGAATAATTACGCCACCAGTCTTTGCCTAAACTTAGCTTTAATTGTTAATCTTCTTTGGGCTAACACTGAGAAATGAACATACCATAGAAAAAATACTCATCTATAAAAAAATACATCACGGCTTAGATGGTACATACCTATTAACAATTAAATCAAAAGAATATCAGCAATTAAATCAAGTAGGCATAATTATTTGACCAAAATTCTAAAAAATAGAATATATTACAGAACTCAACGTAATGAAGGAAATGAGAGATTTTTATTGTCAAAGGAGGTAAAAGTAAATGCACATCCACCACACTATTCCCTTGCAGGTAGGGCTGAGTCAAAGGCCTTAGTTACTGATCTTAGCCTAGAAAACTGGCTCTTGAAAAGTCTTTAATAAGTTCCTCCACAATACCCTATCTATGAGTACCTCTCTCGCTTCTACAACTCTGCTTCATACACGCCCTTCTAATACTCCTCTTGAGTCCCATTCACCACAGTCACTCATACCTATCGCAGTGTACCCCATTCTCTCACGCTATTCACTACACATTATATTCACAACACTATTATGTATCTGCTTCACTATTTGATTCTTATCCATTCCCTCAACATGGAAAGCAAACGAAGCACACTCCTTTGATTAAAGTATATTACTGGACAATGCAACCCACATTCTTTTACTGTCAATTAATTCCTAGCCCTAATTTCTCTGGTAACCCGCACACACTGCCTTTGGCCAACTAATATGCCCGCCATAGTATACCCAGGTTTCACTGCCACATAATACCATTGGAAAGAAAACATTCCATGCGAAACACTACGATTTACGCTTTCCAAGACAAACATGCATTTTTAGAAAACCCACATACTTCCTACATGACATAAATGAAGGCTATTAGACTACATCGGAATACGCACTTTGAGATCAATACAATCTCCAACGACTCCCGAGACTCATATGTAGAGTAACTTGTGGTTGAAGAGGATAAAAAATAGGCTCTATATGGATAGTGCTTGGTAAATGCAATTACAGGTCCACGAATTAAGTTATCTTACAGCAAAAAAGTTAACCTAGGAATATATATAAATTCCTTTCGATCATCTACCATAGTGTTGACTAAATTATAAGACCAAAGTAAATAATCATTATAGCAAAACAATACAGCCACAGGACACAGGGATAATGGCAGCTGAATGAGAAAACGTGAAAGCTGAATTAAAATTCACTCCAATCTACGGTATAGACTAATAATACACCTCAAAATAAATTTTGGCTTAATCATCATTGAAATTTGTAACTTTTGGTATTTACAGAATTATATTAATGCCCTTACTTTATTTTTTTAGGCATACACAATAACATTCCTTCTTGTAACCCGCCAATCAAAATGGGGCGTAAGGTCACTTAATCTATTGTGATAATAATTCGATAAGGTTTAAGACTTATGCAATCAAACTACAAGCATCAAAGAAGGGAGTACCTGTTCAAAGCCAGAGACATTCATGGCGGAATGGGGGGGGGGATGGCACATCCCTCTCTTTATATCTGGCACTAAAGAAAACTAGTGAAGAAATTATCTTCGGCCTTGCCGAAGCATGAATACCTTACACCACTTTCAATTGCTTATTAAAAAAACAACGTGGTTTTGATCCAATCCAATCCATTTGAAAAGTGTGCCGTCTGTGGACTACTAGAGGCTTAATATCCAAATTTCAGCTCTATATCTCAATTTTGACGGCAGGTATTGTGCGAAGAGACATACAGACGGACATAGCTAGAATGGCTCTTGAGGTGATGCTGATCATTTCTATATATTCTTTACCATACCTGCCACACCTCCTTCAATACATTAATTTCTGCTGTGGCAAAATCAATACACCCTACTCACGTAGTGGTGTACGGGTATAATAATGGTGGTCATTAGATACTCCATACCTCTCACACTCATGCGAAGTAGCAATCCCCCCCCTCACAAAACAGCAACCTTAATCTGCCCCAGCTCTTGACCATCTGGTTGCCAGGTCAGTGATTTACCCGCCAGGTTACTACCACAGTATATTCTCTCAAACAAAGTAAAAAAAAGGGGAGTTCATCTATATCTGATAACAGCCATTGAGGAGAGTAATTAATTGAATATGAAGACCGAAAAGAACAGCTATCAGTTTCCTATTATATTAACAAGAAATGATAGACAATTACTGAGGGACAAGTTTTAGGAAAAAGCAGACCTGTTTACTTCAATAGCCATCGATGAAATTGGAATAAATATGTATAAAATAAACTTTCTTTCTCTCCAGTGAAAGAGAAACTGAGTAGATGAGATACCTAGTAATGTAGGACAGCATGAGTTAACTGGTATGACAAAAACAGTACTCTTGCAAAAAGAGACACAGTGGAAAAGAATTGGCATTGTGACAAATGTGATAGCAAGGAAGTGTAAATATAAGAGATATTACTTTTTTTAAATGTTGAGTGGTACAGAGTATATATTAAAATAAAATTTAGGCAGCATAAATCACGGTTAAGTCACCTACAATTTCCTCAGTATGACAGAGAAAATTGATATTATTTAAAAGCCACAAATTTCAAGCCCATTAAAGAACAAGAGACCTTGGCACAAAAAAATACCAGGAAAACTATTTGAAAGGAAGAACGTGGCCGAAATAAATTGGAAACGAAGAACATGAAGTGGGTAAAGACAAATGAGATAAAATAACGAGAGAATATTTTCAATCATGTAGGTTAAAACTCCGGGATAACTAAGGTTTAGGAATTAAGCAAACAAAAACCGAATAATGAAATAACTGGAAACAATATCAAGGATACAAAATATAAAGGAAAAAGTTACACGTGAGAAAATGAAGATCACAAATAATTTTTAAAAGTGAGCCATGGCACCATCTACAGCCAAGCAAAGCATTTCGATTCTTCCTCTCTCGAATTAATTTTTTCTCATTGCTTTCTCTAATGTCATCCTTAACTCTATTTAGAATGGAGTGGTGTGTGCATGTTTGATCCTCTTCTCCTCCCAAACTACTGAACTGACTGACCTGAAATTCCGAATTACTACAATGCTTTTGCTGGAAGGTTCTATAGGCTACATTAAAAAAAAGGCCAGGTGCCAAGGACCCCCAAAAAATGACCCAAAAATAAATGCAGATGTTTCTTTTATTGCCTTTCTAAATTACATCACGATTTAAGTGTGAAATTTACAGTAAGTGAAAAATCTTGTTTTCTATGGATGTTTTAATTTTTCATTTTTAATGTACTTGCAGTCAAGATAGAAAATTGAAATTTTCAACATTGGATAGGTGATGTTAGTTAAAATTGGGTTCTTGAAATCGATATTCATGTATGCTCAGTGTTTGCTTATCAATCACTCTTTTAAAGCCAAAATTTTCAACTCTTCTCCGACTCTAAGAATAGCATCCTTCCCTGGCAATCAGAGGAGTACTTTTGAACAGGAATTAATAGCCTGAGCATGTTATGGCTCATCTACATGATATATAAAAATGGAGTGGTTCTTGTAATATATCCAACTTCAAAGTAAAAGAGTCTCTTGGTCAGTATTGATAAATGACAAAAAAAGATTTAATTAACACCAAAGATCACCAATGAATACTTAAGACAGGATCTGATTAATTACATGCACCCTTGAGAAAGCAAACTCGGAATATTAAGGGGGAGGGTAGTACACAGGAAGATGATCAACCATGTGGCAAAAATAAACTAATGAGACAAGTTAAAGATATATGGATTGAAAAGGTGGCAAATAAATATATAGAGTAAAGCAGTGAATGAGCACTGTCAATTAACAAACATGAGACAAAAGAAAACAGCAACAAGTACAAGTTTGCACATCACGAAACACGAAAGTTGACTAGAAAACAACTCTTAAATATTCAATGCAAAATAGAAGCAGTTTTGGACATAAGACTATAATTGAAAAAAACCTGATGAAGGAGCTCAAGTCGATATCGGTCAAATTTGAAGTTAACATTAGTGTTATAACAACAAGAGCAAAAGAGGAGAAAGCACACAAAAAATGGTATGGCAGCTAATGAAGTAAATTACGATAGATCACACCTGGTGCTGGTTCACCCACACGACTAGCAGAGGATAAATTTGATCACGTGATGGGTGACTTAATGCGTGGGGGAGACACCCATACACACACAAAATATCATTTTGCTTTAGAAGTTAAAAAATTTCTGCATATTAAGCAGGACAAAATGTAGCAAGGTTGTGAAAGGACCAGTCAAAATATGAATATTTGCATCGGCCTGCAAGGAACCATGATGATTTTGACATATTTCCCACCCACCTTGCACACACTAAATGAACATACATAGCTAAAGCAATAAAGTGCTACACTCATCTGATTATCAAAGCTTCACCCTGCAGTGCATGCAAGTAAGTTGATTATTTCCTTTCCAGATTAAGCAACGCAAAAGCAAAATTTTATCCTCTTCCATCCTGAGGTTCACCAACATTATCTCCAGGCCACCATACTTACCACCAATCAATCCACAACCAACCAATCCACAACACAGGCCTAGTGCCAAAGCAAAGCATTGCCCTCACCCCCTGATGTCCCCACTTCCAGCACAATCCCTTCTTTCCACACCCTCCAGAAATAGACTACACACATTATGCTCGATCAGAACAATTAACCATACTTTGCCTTGGTGATTAAGTTAAGTAGTACATCAACTAAGAGCCAATTACCCAAAGTACACCCGATTCCCTACCTCTAATAGCATCCCACCACCTTAACTACATCCTAAGCCACAAGGTGTTCTGAACATGCAACCATTTACAATAGGATTGCACGGTAATAAAAACGTATACCCATTGGTACAATTTATCCAAGTCATCTTAAGAATACCCTTAACTCACCTTCACAACCCTTCTTTCATATTATACTATTTCTTTAGCCATCTCTCCATCATCACTTAGAGGTAGTTTAGCCAAGTTTCCCCATCGTCATAAGAGAGACCACCATCTTACAATTTAATATTTTAAGTCAGGCAGTTTAGATGCATTGTGTAAAACTAGATACATTAACCATGTAAAAGCTTATGATGAATGGGAGAACTTCTGACTACTTGACATGCATGGTTGAGCCTCCTACTTGACTTGTTTCAGGCCATGTGTGTAACATAAATGCAAACTAAATGTTCCAGTGAGATAGTATAAAATTTAGTTTTTCGTGTGACGGTATACCTTGCATAACCTACCATAACCGAGAAATCCTATATTTTATTAACATGATGGTCTGAAATCAAAACATCCCATTGAGATTCTTTCATTATAAGAAATTGTCCCTCTCCAGTGTTTGCAAAATGACCGCAGTAAAATATAGTCATTTAGCTTAAAAAAATCTTTTGATTAAACAAACACTCACACTAATAATTGAGGACCCCAGAAGTCTAGGGGTCTAAGTAACAAAACCATTGTTTAGAGAAAACTTAAGTCAAAGTTGACAATGTTTGGTACAACCCACTAAGTAGTTAAGAGGAATTACCCTAGATAGCAGCACCTGTCAAGAAAATCACTTGGATCCCTTTACCACCTAAAAGATTAATATTTTCACATCCCATTCCTGTACCTAACTTATTTTTTTCAAAAATGTCACTTAGACCCCTTGACTTCTGGGGTCCACAATTATGATAGAAACTACAATATTGCAGGGCCTGTATTCAGTGTTAGTGAGATAACAAAACAAAATCATCGTACAGCATTGATTTCAAAAACATCCTACTCAAAAACCTGCAATTAAAATTCAAGACTGGGGGTGTGAAGCACGTGGTCACCAGCACTACCATACTGTGGACACACTGACCAGAAGCTTACACCTATGACATCAAGGCGACGGACAGGCAAAGATGTTACGTGCTTAAGGTAGTTCGAGCGAGGTAATTCCCTAGTCATAATAGAGACCATATTCGAATTATACGTTTTAATTACACCAGCTGAAGGACACATCAATTAAATATTGCATTATTAATGGTGCAGTTATAGTTTCATACGACAGAAATTGTAAGTAATAAATGAATATACCTAATGTCTTTAACTTGACTCATCTTTTCCGCACGGTGCGTTTGAAACTCCTTCAAAACGAAAGATTTTCTTGTGATACCCAAGAATCTACCGCGGTGACAATATGTTTAATTTTCAAAAATAGTTGAGAAAACATACAAACTACACACTGTTAGTTTTTTTACGACATCTAAGTGTTAGAGATACCTCATTTTGTAAATAATGTCTCTCTGGAGTGCATACACGTACCATATCCGATGTAATAGGGCTGGTATTTTTTGCCAAATATCTCGGAAAGTAATGAGGTAAGGGGTTGAATATTTGGTGTCATTAGAAGGGTGAGATGTTTTTTCTTTAAAATGAGACCAAATTCATTGATTTCTAAGTAAAATGATATTTCGCTCGGACTACCTTAAGGATAATCACGAGGACACTCCGAAGAAGACCGATCCTCTGACGGCGGGGGATGCTAACAAAAGCCAGAAACACGAGGGGCCCAAAAACCCTGGGTCGAGAGCATGGAAGCGGCGATGGATTCGCCCACCCACGACCCAGCAGCGAGAGATTCATTCGCCCGCGCTCCGCTGCACGATTGCCTCTCGAACAGCTGTGAGGGGGACCGGGGAAGAGACAATATGCGTGCGTCGTGGAGCACGACTCGGGAACGGCGGCCCGCCCCCACGCCTCGGGGCAGCCAACACAAGAATGAGTGGCAGGCGGTGAGGAGCCGGGCGAGGCCGAGCGAAGCTGCCAACCCAACTGTTTTGCAACTCCATACGAGAACACGGCTCGACCTCGTCAAACGGAAACGATTGCAGGGAATCGCGGACCTCCTACGGAGTTAATAGGATTAGCACTATTGAAGAATATTAAATCAGTGCCACTCATACCACTAGTACACTTACGCACCTCAAATGATGGGGACTAAATCACATTATATTTTGCCTAGCATAGCGAATGCTGCTCCACAACCATGTGCTCCCATTACGCATTTACCTCGACCAATAAACGAAAGTTACGGAATTAAGCTGTGCGGCCCGGCACCGATTGCGTGGATGACCGATTATAGGGTAAAAGAGATTTTAAAAAAGGATAAAACAATTGTAAATGCGAGAGATCACATAACAGATTAGCTTCTGTAATGAAACAGGAAGCACGAAGGGTCATTCTCATTGTTTCGGTTTTAAAGTTCTTGCTTGATGCCTGAAGAGGCGGAAACTAGTACCAGGTCTAGCTCACTGGAATTTCCAGGGGATATGTAACGTCATCCCATGCTCAGAGAATGAGTTGCAATGGCAATAAAATGGTAATAATATGAAGTACAAAAAGGCAATCCAGCATAATTTAAATAGAAAAGGGGTTAGAACCACTACCACGGCATAAAAATAGAAATGAAAATCTTCTGAGAAGCAGAGAATGAATTCTTCACACCCATATATTGCCTCTCCATCGACCACCTCTTCCTCTCAAGCTGCAAACCCAACCAAGAGAAGTTAATCATAGGATTAAGGGGAACAGCAGGGCACTGAAAACGAGAGAGAAAGATCGGTAAATGACAGCTGGAGTGAATGAGCGACTTCTTGGATCACTCGCCTCGGACAGGCAAGGTATTGCGCAAAATATCCACTGATAAGCAACAGCCAATCCCTCGGGCACTGCGACAACGGACACCGCCGTAACACAAGGAATGTCAAAAATCAAGAGATTCAGAGTGAGTATGGATGTAAACACCTAAAGCATTATCCATGCTGATGCTTCGCACAATTAATGAGACAGTCTAAAGAGAACACCAAATTTTGGATACGAACAAGCGAATACGAAACTGACGCTAAATTGGAGGTTTACATTCGCTCGCAAATAACCTCCACTGAAATTCAGTCACACATACATGAAACTTGTACATGGCTATCGGCATATACAGCCATCTTTTCTTAACTATAAGTTATAATCTGCGACAGAAAATGTATATCAAGTAGGAATTGCAACTATTTCCAACATCTTCACGCAAAAATTCTGCATCTTAGAAAGTACTGGTAACTTCGATCGTAAGAAGAACATTAACGCGCGGCTCAATGCAACAAACTTGGGAAACTAAAGAGCTGGTTATCACGAAAATTTACTCCAAACATTTAATACAAGTTTTTGTACAGTTTGTGGTCTCACGTAAACTTCTGCCGAATAATTGTCTACGCAGTTATTGATTTCCTACTGTAAAGCCATAGACGAGCGGTGATCCCTGGAGTATGCCTTAACCTGCGTATAATAATGATGATAACATAACTTTTTTCTACACGTGTTTACTTGAAATGACCCGGGTTTCGACGTTCAACGCATCTTCAGGTCAAGATGACGTTAAACGTTGAAACCAGAGTCATTTCAAGTAAAAAAATGTGGAAAAAAGTTATCATTTTTATACGCAGGTTAAGGCATACTCCGGGGATCACCGCTCGTCTATGGCTTTACAGTAGGAAATCAATAAGTGCATATTATTCCGTTGAATTTTACGTGAGCCTACAAACTTTTCTCGCATTCGTTCACAATATGACACACAGATAATGAGACGTTAAGAGATTCTTCATTTTTCTCAAATAATTGCTACTTCCGCCATTCGGACCTTTATTTAAAATGGTAGGGCCGCGACAAAGAGAGGGCATATTTATGCCTGTTCCTTAGGAAAGGAACCATATTGGGGCTTATAAGTACTTTTGAATAAAAAACTCAACATCATGTAAATCTGTAATATCTGCGACTACGAAACACGCCGTTCGCAAACATACAAAACGACAAAAAAATCCAATATTTCAAAGTGAAATACCAGCCCCGATCTACACCACATAACTTGAATGTTAAGATAATAGGCGAATTTGAACAAGCTTGGCAATAGACAGCAAGCACCATTCCGGCCAGCACGATCTGTTCACAATATCTACGAAATACCGAGCAAGCCACCACTAAGGTTTGTGGCACGGGGTGATTCCACACCAGGCATGCAGCACTCATCCCAGCTGAAATAAGAACCGCGCACGTTCGCCCGGATGCCAGGCGCGCCCAAAAGCAGTCAGCATAACAATGTGCAGTCAGACAGGAGACTGAAAGAGTGCTACGTAAACGAGCATACAACATGCAGTACAGTACTTAAGGCAACTACTGGTAGGTATCATTAATTCGATCGATGAATAGAAATACAAGTTATTAAATCATACAAGAGCTATATCATGCGGGTTGAGTGGCGGGATGAAATTTCATGCGGGTTGAGTAGCTAATAATGATGTTAAGCTAAATAGCCAAATGAAGTTAGAATTAGGGTCAGGCGCTAATTTGAGTCATTTAATAAAACATTTTCATAACATCTTATTGTTGCCTAACAGGAACTCAATAGATAACTTTATGGCTCCCTTATTATGACAGTATTTATAAAGTGTGGCAGGATTCATGGCTGACAGCTAAAGAGACCAACTAACAAATTTTCGCCGTTGGTATGTTACGTCTATATTCATACAAAAGATATTATAAATACCACATTTTTGTCCATAATTCTATTGTTACAAGTTACGGATAGCCTGACAATCAGAGGAAGGACGCAATTATATTAGTTCTTTGATATTTCATACACATGCCGGCACAAATCGTTAGACAAATGACATTGTCATTATCAACGTAACGATAAAAGACCCGAGTAAACGATTAGTTAGAGTTAAGGCGACACCGCAAAAACGCACATTAACCATTGGAAAGTTAAGCCATAGAAAACAGCCTGAGTGACTATAAACTAAAAAATACATTAACCTCCAATTGAATACAAAACATTCAATTAGCGAACGATGCTCGAGAATGAAGAGATAAGTTTGGCAGGTGTGAGGCTCGTGTCTCTTCAAGTTGGCACACCAGATACTCATACGGTGCCGACCCAAATGAAGCCACAGCGCAAAAGGAAGAGAGCTTCAAAAACTGTCGATCAAAATAATTTCCCATACCATCGACTGACTACTATCGGCTATGACTACAATGTGTCAATTTATTCTGGTGAACGGGTAAGTTACAAGAAAAGTCTACATCCGCCAAGTACACCACCATAATCTGGGAACTAACTGTCACTCAAGCAATGATTGGCAGCTACAACAAAAACGATAGTATGTGGTTTCACCTGATAATGAGTTGCTTCGAACACAGAAATAAGGGCCTTAAAGCACCGAAGTTCAACATTCATCTAACATCCTCATTTACAACAAAATACACTCCCGATGTCCTCAAAGCAAACAACGAGGTCTCATTAGACCATTTACAATTACGTAAGCTGAGCATAATTCACTGATCTGTTCATAAACATTCCGTACATTAACTCTTAACAACATAGCAATACGAAATTTGAACTATGATGTCCATCAGATGTCATTGAAACCGATAATAAACAGGCTCGTTGGCTCCTAAACCCCAAAACAGTGCTAACTCCATCGGTAGCCGCTATATGGATACAATTAATAACTACTAAAGATTACATGGGAAAATTTATGAGAAAGTATGAGTAAAGCACGACACAATGGAATGTATGTGTACCCATCAGGGTCAATTCCAGTTAACTCCACTGTCAGGCCGTGTTTTAGATCATTGCAAACATAAGAAATCAGACAAATCCAAACTGCCAATAGAGGAATAGGTAAATAGACTCCTACGCATTATTCTAGGAGACCATTCGTTCACATACGATCATCTGGATGATCGAAATACATTTATACGAGGCTAAGTTCCTATTGCCTCACAATGACAATATGTTTAACTACTACCCCCGCAAGTATGGCCATACACGATAGGGGATTCTAATTCTTCGAGGTGAAACGTGAATTACGCAATGAAGTACAATCGCTGCACCGAGTCACAAGGTCAACAATGACACTAAATCCGTAACATTAACAAAGATGTAATTAAAAGAGCCAGGGTCACTTACATGGATAGGGTTCCAGTAGCCGACGCGGAATATCCAGAAACTGTTTCATCTGCGCTCTCTGCCCCCGAGCTAGAAGCGGTGGCATCCGAGTCGATGCCCCTCTCCACCACCCTTAACTGAGCACCCAACTTCCCAAAAGCTTCCTCCACTTCCGCCTCCTTGGTGCCCACACCGCAGCCCCATCCACCACCACCACGTTTCACTACCACAACCTTCACATCTCCGTCCCTCCTCACTTCCAACCGCTCCTCAGGCCCCCCCTCTTCCTCCGTCGGTCGCCTCCGACGCCTCCTCTCGTCGTCCGCCTCCCCACTTCCCGACGCCCTCCTCCCGCACTCCTCGCCCCCCTCCTCCTCCTCCACGCCCCACTCCCCGAACCTCCGTCGCCGACGCTGCCGCCTGCGGACCTCCTCCGTCTTCGAAAGACCCGCTTCCGCGGCCGCCACAGCACCCTCCACCACCTCCTCCAACCGGGCTCTCGGGGATCCAGAGCCGAAGTACCGTTTGGTCAATTTTCCCGCCCCCGCCCGATCGAGCTTGAGAGCGAGAGACTCGAGGGCGGCCGTGGGCAAATTCCTCACGTCCTCACTCTTCACGACGGTCTCACCCGCACTTTCGGACCTGGGAATTTCGCCGCCCGTCGCCGTACTCGTGGGGTTTGCGATCCTCAAGCCGGCCGCGGCGTCAGATGCCACATCCTGGACGTAGGACGCGAGGAACGGAGCCCGCTTTCCCACATCCGAGCCGAGCTGATACGTCGAGGACTCGGAGGAATCGACGCGGCGGCTGCCGGCGCCCGCGCTCCCTCTGTTGACGCTTCCGCCTCCCGCGATGCCCACCAGGGACTGCTTTGCGTGCTCGACTACGACCCGTAATTCCTCGGCGGCGTGCCGGCCCATCCTCCTGGCCTGAAGCTTACCTAATCGCCGGAGAAGTCTTTCTATCTTCCGCTCCACCTCCGCCTGCCTCCTTTGCACCTCGCACATCTTTTCCCCGGACAGCGCCTCCCTTGACACGCACAATCCATCCTCGGCCAAGTGAGAATCCAGGGCCAATTGAGAGTCTAGGCCACCTCCATCCAAGAGACCCGGATTACCACCGACACCCAAAGAGCCAGATTCCAATAATGCCCCAGTGCCACTGCTCATGCCATTACCGGCATTACTCCCAGGAAGCTCTACCACACACATTGATATCATATCAACGCTGGATAAATTACAATCCAAGTCTGCAACTGGGTACATTCCATCGACGGGTCCATTGGGGAGGTCGAACGCAGAGGCACTGTCGTGGTTGCTAGAGGAAAATATAGACCCTTCGTTAGTCCTATTGTGGTCGTGTTGATTACCTGATGACTTGCGACCTGAACCAAATGGGTCTTGCTCACTAGACCCTTCGGTTTTCTCCATCCCCTGAATAACCTCCAACAGGTCACGGACATTCTGGCCGAGGTCGTCAGTAGATAATGGTAGAGATTCGGTTTCCTCATTGCCATCGGCGTCTCCTGCAGGGTCCTCGGGAATATTCCTGGACATGCCGGTCGTATTCCAAAGTTCCTCCGTTCCACCACCATTCACAGATTTCTCCGCATGACCATTTACAACACGTGACCCGTCAGCGTTCGAAGCCTTGTTCACCTTAAGCAATTCCGAGGCAATAGCCAAGGTGGTGAGATTCTCGAAAGCAGCCTCGTCCACTCCATTACCATCAGCACCGATCAATGATCTTTTACAAGCTACATATGCCTCGGGGATTCCGTTAACTACCCCTTGGCCATCGGTCCTCCGAACCCTGGGGCCGCCTTCACCTTCCACCCCTCCGCCTACACTACCACCGTTCCGTATTCCGATGGGAGAACAGTTCGACGATGTCAAGGCGAAGTTCTGAGACTGACCGGCTTCGGTTAGAGCCGGAGCCATAGCAACGGCATCAGGGATGCCCGAGCCTCCAGGGCACCACAGGCAAGCAAGTGATCATTATACACAGACACACGTAACACATTTCATAGAAAATCCTCAAGACACTAATACTTGGTAATGATAACTTAAGGAAGCTGTTAATTGTCAGTGGTCCACACCACAAAAATCAATAATACTGATAGAAACTACGAAAGAAACACTAACAACATCGGCGTACATCACATGGGCTGGTGACGATGGTTTCTCACTCTCCATATTTAATCCGAAAATCTTTTTTTCGAATGAGACCACAGATCTACTTCCGGCGGAAAAAGTTCAATCGCGCGCGCACTGCCATCACACGCTGTTTATGGTTGTCGAGTGCTAATTACCGACAAAGAATATCCTCTTCCAGTTTCAATATGTATCAAATTGTCTCCACAGTGATTTTTATTCATCACAGCATACACCTACGAACAAAAAAATAAAACAACAATAGTTTACTACGAAGGGCACTTTTCATTAAATATATTAATTATAATTTTTAACATCCGATGGATGACATGTGACTAAATATGAAATATCAATAAGTCACGAATACAAAAAATACACAGGGAGTACTCCAATAATGAACACCCACGTGACCAAGCCCCTTGTCTGATGAAACAAAACTGGCCGAGATCGCAAATGCAAGGGAAGAAAAAAAACACCAGGGCACAAGGTGCGTGATAATTATACACGCACCCAAATGGTTCCTTGTGAGTTACCTGAATACACAGAACGAAACATGGTGGAAAAAATCAATCTCTGAACCACAGCAGGTATCATACAACAGTTCCCGAGCACATTCCCTCCGTCAAAAATTTTTAAAGCCAACAACAATGGCGGAACATCCTAGATTGCGCACGACACACACTTCACAAGAACGACGAGGAAACGACTGACCCAAGGACTCTACCACATGAACTACTTTTCCAATGTACCAATTAACTTCCTTCAATAATTTGAAAACAATATAAAAGGATAAAGGCCAACCATGAAACGTAAATAGCAATTTTATTTATTTAGGTGTCGATATAGTAACAATAAAACAGACTATATCCGCACAAATTTCCCTCCTCATGAACTAAGAAAATAGTCGCTCAATAGCTTAGTGCGGCGCACTGAGTGACATCAATACACGCTACCCCTCTGCATCCGAATTCGCTATTGGCTCAAGCAGACATCTTGAGGCGTAGACGGCATCAAGTATGAAACCTAATATATTATGGTTGAACAAATGATAATAATGACAGTAAATATAGCTCAAAGATCCCCCGGTCGGAGTTAAATTCGAGCAGAAACTTACTTTGATGAAACCACAAATACCCGAAACACATTCAACGCAAGCTACTCCTCTCAGGCACTGATTAGCGCTATCTGAGTAAGATAGTCGACTAACGCTAACAAAATGCGCCACGATTGCCTCAAGTGATATCTTAAATCGGAGAAACAAATGTATGCGAAAAAGCCTCTCTTCCAAAGAGCTCGAAGCGATCTAAATTAACTATTGCTTACTGTTCCAATTACTGAGTGCTAATTACATCACAATTAGCGATGACACAACTAACTACCATTCCATTTGCTTCCTACTTCGTTTCGATTCCATAAAAACTAATTCAAAAATTCCTTTCCAATAGTAAAACTGAACTTCGCGTGTACTTCATAGGCGACCTAAAAAATACCTAATACCATCTACGCACAGAAACGACTTCAAAGCGATAAACTGAAAATTCTACTTACTTCATTCAAGTAGGAAAGCACTTCATGCATAAAAGCAGCCAAATCTTTAGCTCGGCAATCACAAATGTGAATTTGCCATTGACAGCGCAGGCATAATATTTCATAGAGCAACATAGGCTCATTTTCCTCTCGTTTCCACGCAAAAAAGGATCCATTTTCAAAGAACCTAAAAAAAATGTTTTCATATTAACAATAAAATCATTCAACAGGAGTTCTTTGTCATTCGATAACACACTATCTCATGTAAATATGTGGCACCAAGAACTGGAACGTTTACGTTCATTCAATAACAGTCTTTGCCCATCACGGTAACATAACAACAACAAAATCATAAGATTGATAAATACACATATGCACTTCTTTAGTAGCAAAATGTACGAAGGATAGAGAAAGTTAGGTAATACAGATTACATATTCTAAAAATATAACCACAATAATCGGACTTTTTCATGAATAACAGAATATTGAAACTGCTATAAATAAGTTTTCACAAGTGAACATTTGTCAAACCATTACCTCAAAACCATGCCTCTAAACAATCTTATACTTTTGAACTTAACATTTTACTAATTATGACGAACCAAGAACAACTTAACCGCAAAAAATAACATTAACTAATAAATACAAACCGTGTAGCTATTGAAGTCCAAAGAAGTGCCTTACACTACACTATAAACAAGGACGCAGGACAAATTATTACGTCGAAACAGCGATCAGTTAATTCAAGATGAGTTCTAACGTCAAATTCCCCCCATACAACAGAATTATTTCCATAAATCCCTAAATTAGCAATTCTCCAACGCACGAAAGCAAGTTTCCGTGCGCTTAAGAAATATAGTAACTCGAGCAACCAATCAGCTGGCCTATATTGCACGGCTCGTTTGAGGCAACTTTCAACAAATGAAAACGAAGTACGAATTCGAAAGAAATGAAAATTTTATGTTTGATTATACTGTGGGATGCCACCGGCAAGGTAATTAACTTAAAAATTTATTCTATGTACACTCCATTATTTCTTCAAGCTTGCATCAAAGGTCTTGGTAGATATTTGATATTAATAAAGGTATTTGAAAAGGAAATCTTTCCGTTCCGAAAAAAATTGGAATAAATGTCTGGGTAATTTATACGAGTTGTTATTCATCATGCTTACATATTTACTTGACGGCTAATTAGTACCATTGGTACAAGTATTGGTATTAAAGTGGCGTTGACGAGAAGCGTAATTCGTCATTGCAAAAGAGAGCCGCCGCGTTGCCGATTTGGGCGCAGTTGTTTCCGCTACAACTACTACAACTGTTGCATCACATGATATTGGGTTTTTCTTGTATTCGTTGGTTGGTATTGCTGTCATCAAAAGTCACTTTTGCTCACCTAGGTTGTTTGAGGATGTGGGTGTTGCTCGTGTCATGAATTGAGTTGCGTGCCATGAGCTGCGCGTGAATATGCGGATTACTCACTAGTACTCTCTGAAGGAAGGGAGCGGGACACTCATAGTGAGTAATGTTTTGCTGGTGGAATTACTTGTGTTTGTATGTAATGAGCTTATGTCAGTCGCAATAATACCGATATCTGTTTTTGGACTTCCTGTTACATTCTATCGAGTTTTACATAAGTTCATACTCGTTCGTCTATTTGGGTATCGTAGTATGACTTGGTATCGTATAGTAGCTTTCACATTTTCGTTTTCAGGTGTCATTCCTATTTCTGTGGAAGGAGCATGACCAAGGAAATATTGCGCTAAAATGAGGAGGCGCTCAACTCCATTCGGGATGGATAGTCTTCGTTCACCTTTTGATTCGGTGTTTAATTTCATTCCCCAGGGACACGAAAAGGCGTTAAAGCATGCGTTGTATAATGCCATAGCCCTCTTCTTAATGGCTATTTGTGTGTCTGGAGTAATAGCCCTTTTTTACATCCTCGAACCCTTCATCAAGCCCCTGTTATGGGCTGTACTATGTGGATCTGTTTTATATCCTTTCAAGCAGGCCTTGGCGAATATTATTTCTATGTAAGTTTATATATTATTCACCAAAAGACCAATTTTTACCCGCTACTTATTTTTTTAGAGTTAAAAATGTAAAAGAGTGCTTAGCCTGGTTTTGTCACCTGCTTTTTTTTTGTTTTTGAGCTTGTTTAATGGATTTCTTTCAGAGTTCAGTGGAGTATCAAGATATGAAATAATCTTGCCAAGGTAGTTCATAAGATTATTGTTAAGACTAATGAATTGTGTTGGCATTGAATTAGTATCAGTTCCATGCGACGTTTACACATCCTGTCAACATAAACCTACCAATACCATTTTAATCCTTCAGGTTATTATCGTTCTCTTGTATTAGCGTCATTTATTTGTATAACAAAATAGTATTTTAAGTTAGTTCATGAGCGATCATCATATTTGGTTGTGCATGTTACCGCGCTTAAGTATCTTTCTCTGTGGAGTGAAACGGCTGATGATGGAAAAGTGTAATATGCGAACCTCTTCTCATATCTGAAACTCCTCATCCTCAGAAGGCACTTGAGAAGTTACTCGCTAATTGATCAGAATATTATTCCAGTTCTGAATTTCCCTTTCTTCTGTGGCAGATGAAGTGGTTTATTTTCATTACTGTAGTCATCGAGTGTTTGGTTATGGTGCTCGTAGGTTGAAATTCATTTGATGAATGTAATTTTCTTCTAGGTCAGAAATTCATCATTTTTAGTTCCATGTTATTAATAATTCATTGGGACTTTATGGCATGGCCATGTAATATTTTCACAGGGCTTGAATAAATGTAAGTAATAATTATCTCCTGTATTCATAGTGAATTGGATCAGAAATTTGATATGCTATGTTGGTAATGTAATGGATTGATACAGATGTCCTTTAGTTGTACAGATATTGTTTTCCGCTTAATGATGGGAAGGGAGGAGTTGTGGCTTCATAATAATAATATGGTGTGCAGGGAAATTTGGATTAAAGATATGTTGAGAGTTTGTTGCTCAAGGGAACCCTAATGGTCGTGGGGTTATGGTCAAAGTCAGGACTTGAGCTAGAACTGATGTATCTGGAAGCACTGTGGTTTAGGACCATGGCACTTAAGTGAGAGTCTAGGATCTCCTCAGATTAAAAAAAATCAGTTTCTAAATCCAAATCACCCTCTTCAGGCAGCTTTGAACTTTTCTATGATAATTGCAGAAATAATGTTCAATTTATTGGCAGTTTAAAACCAGGAGAGGGCATGGGCTAGGAACTTATCAAAAATAGGAACCACCGATGTACGACTGCTAGAGACTTTTACTTGACTGACAGTTTCAGGGGCGAGTTCAGACTCGACTACAAAGAAAAAACGACCGAAAGAACAAAAGAAGTACGAAGCTAATACAAATTTAGTCCGCCAAAACAACCCTTTTTTTTTCTTGTTGACTAACTTTCAATGTTGACTAACTAAACATACTGCATTAGCAATGTCTGCTCTAGTTATACATGATACATATAACAACATACCTACACATTTACGGTACATTCTTTTACAAACTATTGGGCTGTTCTCTCTGTTAA
Source organism: Ceriagrion tenellum (assembly GCA_963169105.1). Lineage (NCBI taxonomy): Eukaryota > Metazoa > Arthropoda > Insecta > Odonata > Coenagrionidae > Ceriagrion > Ceriagrion tenellum. Next base: position 6,635,392 of record OY720639.1, on the reverse strand, counting down.
TTTTATGATACTCAGGATCTCATCAATATACTGTTCCTGGCTTACAATCAATTTTTCCATTGAAGGTCTGCTAATTTTGAGCGACAGAAAATTGGATATACTACCGAGATCCTTAACCTTCAAACAACTTGACAACATATCTTTGAACTGATTTACTTGTTCCCTTCGCCCAACAATAAGAAAATCATCCACATACATAGCAACAATCAGTTGATCTCCTACATACACACGAGGGTCTTTGATGCATTGGTTAATCTTGGAATTTGTTAAAATTTTATGGATATGGGAGTTCCATTTCCTACCTGATTGTTTAAGTCCATATAAACTTTTGTTCAACTGATAAACGATTTTTTCTGGATCTGCAGAAGGAAAACAAGGGGCTTGCTCCTTAAAAATTACGGTATCTAAATCACTCTTAAGATAGGCTCCTACTACATCTCAATGGCCAATTTCCCAATCCCTTTCAACAGCTATGGCAAAGAGAATCTTAATAGTTTTTCTCTGAACAACAGGAATGTAAGTCTCAAAGTTATCAACCCCCGGAACCTGGGTGAAACCTCTGGCTACAAGTCTCGCCTTGAATCTAGTCCCATGACTGGTTTCCTTCACAGTATATACCCACTTGGATTTAATCACACTCAAATCCATTTGGCGAGGAACAACTACCCATGTCTTTTGTTCTTGCATTGCACTGAGTTCCTCCGGCATTGCACCCTTCCATTGGTCAGAATAGGTTCCTGCCATGGCCTCCTCAACATTGTTTGGCACCATGATGATGCCACCACACTGCGTTGTCTTCTTACAGCAAGGTAGATGGCAGCCTGGGTGAGGCTTCCATATTCTCTCGGATGTTCTCACTGGAACCTCTCCTTGGACTCGTGCCTGGGGTGACATCCCTCCACGGATAGGCAGCTCCTCTCCTTTAACAGGCAGCTCCTCCCCTTGGACAGGCAGCTCCTCTCCTTGGACAGGCAGCTCCTCTCCTCGGAGAGGCAGCTCCTCTCCTTGGACAGGCAGCTCCTCTCCTTGGACAGGCAGCTCCTCTCCTTGGACAGGCAGCTCCTCCCCTCGGACAGGCAGCTCCTCTCCTTGGACAGGATCACCTGTGAAAGAGGGAAAAAAAACTCCTCCCCCTAATACCTCCATGGTTGTCTTCATTCATCATTAGGAAAATAGGAACCACCGATGTACGACTGCTAGAGACTTTTATTTGACTGACAGTTTCAGGGGCGAGTTCAGACTCGACTACAAAGAAAAAATATGAACGAAAGAACAAAAGAAGTACGAAACTAATACAAACTTAGTCCGCCAAAACAACCCTTTTCTTTCATTTTGTTGCTTCTCACAACACAATTTCACTGTTATTGGTGAACTAATGATTAATGAAGTATGTGGTTAAATGAATGCTTGTAGTCTATTTAAAGCAACAAATCTTCAGGAATGGTTGAAATATGAGGGTGAGTTCTCAAGGACCTAACCCCATATGTTGCACATTTTCTGAACATCTTTATAAGAGCTACAACAAAACTTGATGTAGCTCATACCACATCAGTTGAGTGATGGAACTGACAACAATCCCACAGATTTGTCAGAGTATAACCTGCCTATGACAAGTGGCAGTTCCACTGAAATAGTTCTATTGATTGAGAGGTGGTCTTTCGATTGGGAATCAGGAATTAATATTTATGGAAAAATGTGATACAAGCAAGGGAATTGAAATACACCTAAAAGTGAATTTCATCCTCCCAGGCTGGATTTACAGACGGCAGGGCTTTAGGCCAGGGAGTTTTTGGTAAATCCCCCTTGTTTGTTTTTAAGTCCAATATTTAGTTTTTAAGCATTTTTTTGCAATGTAATCCTATGTAATCAATTATGTTGCTGTATAATTAAGACTCTGCCAGTGGAAATGCCCAGGCCTTCCTGCCCTCTGAGTAAATCCGGCCTTGCATCCCTCTTGATCACAATTGACTAGTTGCATGTTTGATTACTAATAGATTTTAAATTTTCAATGCAATGAAGTCACATATATGTAGTTTTACTAGCATTATACATCATTCACATGTAAGCTTTTGACTTATTGTATCGAGTCCAACTACCTTTTCTTAAATTGATTGTCTATTTCCATTAGTCCAAGGGAACTCTTACACAATAGACTTTCCTTTTAACTAGTTGCATGCACCTCTGTCTGTCAGCACATGCTCAGAATCAGATGATGCCAATGCATTCTTTTCATCCTAATTCACTGTTCAATTTCAAACAATTCTGAGGAACTTTAATGGCCGAGACGGGAAAATATCATTCTTAAATTTAATAAATGCATTTATACTTAACATATAGGTATCATATATTGTGAAAACCATGCATAAAATTGATTTTCATATCTTATTTTTTTTATCCATTGACAGGTGGTTGAGTTTCATTTAACCCATTAGATAGTTTTTACAAAAGTGAATCAAGTTGTATTTACGCATGAAACTGTAACTACTGTGATGCAAGGTATACAAGCAAACAGATAGGTAATTTTCAGTAGAAGTTAAAGAGTATGTGAGGTATGAATGGTGACCCAACAGTTTTGAGGTAGGGCATAGCTGTGGTTTTAATTTTTAAAAAGTCAATGTGCTGTAGGGTGGCACTAATTTTTCAAAATTGAGAAAATTTATGTTTTCCAACTCTAAGAGTGATTGTTGGGAAGTGATAATTAACACTAAAATGTAGAGGTTGATTCCTTCTTTCGGGTTTTCCACCGTGTTGGTTCATGTTGAGGACAATATTTCGCCGGCTGTCCTGCTGGCTTCCTCAGGTCCATGTAGCAATTCACTTCGGGAGGCATCGTATTATTTAGGGTCGTTTTCGCGCCTCTTTTGTGGTCCTCTTCTCTAATTGGTCAGAATCGTTTCTTCTTGGAAAAGTCATGTAGGGAATTGTCGCGTAGGCCACAGGTTTTTCACTCCTTCGGTCCTCCTCGACGGGCCATGGTCCTCCTTGTCAGGGCCATGGTTGACTCCACTCCCTTGGCGATCTTCAAGATGGAGGACTTGTGGAAACTGTTTTGTTCAACAAACGGTGTTCTCGACCTTTCAACACTTCAACATAGACGACGGTTACCCACTCTCCGCTTCTTGGAAAGCACTTTTCCAAGAAGAAACGATTCCGACCAATCAGAGGGCCGCAAAAGAGGGAATCAGGACCACAAAAAAGGCACGAAAACGACCCTAAATAATACGACGCCTCCCGAAGCGAATTGTTACATGGACCTGAGGAAGCCAGCAGGACAGCCGGCGAAATATTGTCCTCAACATGAACCAATGCGGCGGAAAACCCGAAAGAAGGAATCAACCTCTATCAAAGCCCCGTGGAAGCCTTCATCAGAACACTAAAATGTTTTGTCACTCTTAGCTATCAGGAATCCATGATCCTAGGATCCCTATTACTGCAAAACAAAACGTTTCTCATGTGGGAAAATTGCTCAGTCAATATTATAAAGTACTGATGGGCCAAAATTTAGTCTGCTTTGATGCATCTTTTTGCATTTCTGAAATATGGTCCCATATCCTTTGAGCCACCTTCCCATCCTCCCTCATTGAAGGTGTGACCCAGTACTGCTGCTCCACTGAGGCAAAGCCTGCATTACTCCCTTTTCCCTCGGAGACTCTACCCCTCTATCCCCTCCATGTAGTTCTGCACAGTGGGCTGCCTCCCCCTGCCCGTACTATCACAAATTTGATTTTCCCCTGAGGAGCTCCTTCCGCTGCCTCTCAAGCAACGTTGAGTCACCCTTCTTTCTCAATTCTAGTATAATGTTTCAATCTCTTCTTAAGCGAATGTAAGATGATCCCATCCCCCTCCCCAAGAATGTCTAACGTAATACTTGAATGGCCCCTTAGAAGTCCGACTCGAGTGATCTAGGGAATGGATTACAAAGTGTCCTTGTGCATAAGACGAAAGCCCTCACACCCTCCACCTCCTACGACTTTGTCGCAGAGGTAGCGGAAGGGGGAATTAAATTTGTGAAGGCAGGGTTCGCCCCCATAGTGTCCAAAAATAGTTTGATTTTTAGCGAGTAAGGATCCACCGTTTTAAAGATTGCAACCTCATAAACGAGTAATGATGTTTTTTCTTTACGTATCGTGGAGAAGAAAGATGTCGCCAGAGGTTGACTGTCTTCGATTTTCAAATTTCTGGCTGAGAAGTGAGTTTTTGTTAGTCAAAGTTCAGGTAAGTTTCTTCACTAACCCAGAGGGATTAAAATTATTCTTTCTCATAGTCTTTTTGAATGATATCTTTCAAACCAAATAAAGAATACTTACCTGAAGTCAGTATCTTAGATAGTTAACCTGCAATTGAGTGATACGTAAACACGGGTAGAGTGAAAAAGAGGCCTGAGACGCTCACCTCGGCCGTCACTACCATATCGCCTTAAGAGACGTAGTTGATTAAGGATTCAGTTAGACTAGCTAATTCAGGATGTTTGGTGATGAACAGTCAGACTTTACAAACCATTCTCCACTGGTGTCAACAATGTTACCAGTGAATGTTATGTCCGAATCTCCTTTTTGTTCATTTGCCTCTGCTTCCCTCCCTCTTTCACTATGGAAAACAAACACCTCTGCCCCTCCTATTCTTCTCCAGTTGAATCATAATGCTAATACATACTTTGGTGACAGATTTTTCTATCTTTCTTCCCCCACCTTGAAAACAAGCCTTTCTCCCTTCTCAGTCCTTTGAGATGTGTGTTTAAGCTGCACTCTGCCTATTGTACCTTGAAAATGACAGTTATTGTTGAAACCAAGGTCAGAAATAAAAAACTTTGGAATAGACGAAGTACCAGTTCATTTAGTGACATGTACCACAAAGTTGTGACAGGAGCCTTTTCAGGTGGCAGGAGTTATTCCTCATCCATTTTTATTATTTATGTTGCTGCTTGTCATATGTTAAAAGCATGGAAATAGTGTCATATAGTCAAAGAAACACTCCAGTCGTATGATGCAGAGCTTACATAGTCTCTTCATTGAAACTTCTCTTTTGCTGTCCTTCATCGAAACATCCTTTTGTAGTGATACCATGGAGCAACCATAATGCCTCAAAAAGTTCAATTTTTTTATGCCTTCATACTTTAGGCCCATTGAAGTTCTTTTACATGCTGATTACTATCTTGCTTTTCCTCCAATCAATGCATCCATCCTGTATTTTTAAATCCTGTCTATTTGGAGATATCCCTACTTGAATCCTTTCCCTGGCCTCTCTTTCCAAAGCACCCCTATCTTCATATCTGTTCAGCCTTATTTTTTCTACTGCAGTACCTCCTAACTCAACAAGAGAATACACTCATTGAGCTATATATGAACCATTTCAAGAATATCAAAAGAATCTGAATAGAACCTTAATGGTTAAGAATATTTGATGAAGCGCTGGCAGCATTTAACTTCTACTTACTGAGTTTTTCCATAGTCGTAAGCCTTGCTGGCTGGAGTTTTTTAAATGACCAGTGTTTTTTAAATGTCCATCAATGTGCCAAGCGAACATGCTCGGCAGTCTAGGGACACAATTTTTGTGCTGGAGAGACACACTCGGAAGATAAAGGTTAAAGTCTATAGTAGTTGAGATGTTTTTCATTCCAAAATTTCTTAATTTCGAAAGTGGTCTAAGCGACTATTGTTGCAAGTGGAAATTGCTCCCTAAGAGGAGAGTGTGACTAGTCACAGTCAATAGACCTGTGTGTTTTTTGGTGGGGATGATGACCAGTTGTCCCCACTCTGGCTAACTTCTACCTCTGATGAGGACCACGGATGTGGTCGAAAATTCAAAATTTTTCCATGCAAGTTTTTCTTTTATGTTTTCTATTTGTTACCACCACTCCTCATGGGTTTTATTGTTTGTATATATATCACGACTTGTGATACTTCCCGGTACATAAATTGATGTGAGTGCTTACAACACAAGCTTTTACACGTCTGTAGCCTGTCTTCACGGCCATACCAGACAAAGATGTTGTCGTATGTGCTTAATAGTGAGGGGGAAGGGGGATAATAGGCTGGAAGAGGAGGGGAAGGGGTTTTCCCTCATTTGGGGGCTGGAGGATGAGGTTGAGGAAAGGTTTGCTAAAGGGAATTTTTACCTGCTTGTGTTAGGGCGTAAAAGAGGGGAAGGGTTGTAGTGAAATTCAGAAGTGAGGTGGGGGAGGGAGGGGATGTACAGAATTTAATGGAAAACTTGGTGGACTTGAAAGAGATGGAAGAACTAATGGTCTTTGTTTAATCCAGGCACTGCATACAATCAGAGTACCCAGATTACCTATTGCTCATTTTTACATATGTCAATGAACTGGAAATTAAGGGGCATTGTGGGGGTAAGAAGGGCAGATTGACTGAAAGAAACATTTGTCAAAAGACAAACCATGTTCCCTCACATGAGAAGGGATGGGAAATGTGGAGGACAGATCTTTTCTTGTGCATCGGCGATTGTTCATTCTTGTGTTTAATGGCATAATGCATTCATTGATGTGGAAGGATTGGCATATTTACGCTGTAACACATAAACCAAGTTGTGGGAATCTTTGATGTAGAATTTAGAGGTGAAAGCTTTGATGGCCAATGAAGTGTCTGTGTTTGAGCTCTGGAAGGAGGATAGGGAACGGAACATTTTGCTACGTGGCTTATTGCAACTCTGAGTGGTCAGGTGGGGAGTGTCTTTCATTCTAAACTCCAAAGGAGAACTGGAGCAGAGAAGGTTGGCTAGGTTAGGTGGAGGTCTGAAGTGTTCTGTGGAGCATATGGATGGTAGATAAGCTGTCGATCTATTTGTTTCTAAAATTGAGACTAAATCTTCTGACGATGGTCTAGAGTTTTCGGTTCACGTTAAGCCCCCTTACAAACAACTAATTGCATTTCGACAGCTGCCATCCCATACAGACATAGCTCTCAAAACCTTATTTGCTGTTGATCTATGGCCTCCACATTTGCAATTGAGTAAAAACTTGAAGAATGCCTTAGTAAGCAACACAATTCTCTATCCAATAGAAATCCAAGCCACTTAAAAAAAAACATTTTGCCGCCCTCTGTTAATTTCATCCCAACCACTAAAGACACCTCCTGCCACCTCCCCGAATGCCCTAAATCTTCAGTGTAATGGAGCTCTAAATGCCTAAAATACTCTTGGGTACAATTATGAAATGAATGGTAATAATAGATGAAAATACTTGCAGATATGGCAACATTGGGAATATGATATGGGAATTCTGGCAACAGAAGGTAGCATCTTATGTATTAAATTTGCCTTCAAACACTTGTTACAGTATCATGTAGGGGTAATATTCTTAGGAAAATTTACTTTTGGAGACATAATATTGCTGTTTTGCTAATAGAGCTTAATGGTTGCTGCACAATTGCAAATTTACATTCTCTGGGTCAGTGACTCTCCATTAGTCAGTGGCCATTGTGGATATAGTTTCAATCATTGTATGTAGTTTCATCTTTTCTGTGTGTATCTATGTTTTTTGCCAGCTCCTGTGTCATATCAGATCGCCGGCCGTGGTGGTGGCGGGGTTAAGTCCGAGGGTCGCAGGTTCGAGTCCCGCCTGGGTGGTTTTTCACCACCCAGGACATGGGTGTTGTTGTTCATGTGTTGTCATTGTTAATCACCCGATGTAAAAGGCCTTTGTTGTGCTGTTTTCGGGATTGTGAGAATAAATAAATAAAATAAATAAATATCAAATGTCACAGGTGTGACCATCAAAAACGTAGATATGCACAAAAAAGAGGAGACATTATCTTATATATTTGGCAGCTCAACACAACCGCCTTCTTTAGAATGTAGGGGATGATGATGGGCTAGGGAAAGGAAGGATGGAGAAGGGGTGTGGGGGGGGGGGAATGAGGGGAAAAGGAGGAGAGGAAGTATAGTGGGAGACGGGAAGGTGGATCGATCGATACAACGTAATTAATGAGAGGTCTACCTTTTTGAGTTTGAGAGGGGAAGCAGATCGGGGAAGGGAGTAAGGAACAGAAATATGGTAACAATTATTTAAGGTTTTCTTGTGTAGCAAGGCATGTATTGCTACGGGAAGAGAAACAGATTAGGAGGGGTTTTTGCAATTAGCTCTGTGATAGTATATGTTAAGGGGAGTGGAAGATTTCCCAATAATAAGCTTAATAGGCTTAGTAGAGTTTTCATTGTAGATGGTACCAACGCAACATTACACACAACACACTAAGGACCGTGTGGCCGAAAAGGAGGGGTCATTGTACCCTTGGCCGACAATGCCAAGGAATTCCCCAAGCCTTAAATAAAAGGTGGGAGGCCCCTTTGTAAGCAGCCGAGCGAAAGGATTTAACAAATAAGTCCCACCAGGCCCGGGGAAAGCCCTCTGGTTGGCGGCAGGGGTTGCCATTGCCCACACCGCCAGGGACAAGTACGCGGCCTGAACATTCCGCCCACCTTGAAATCCTCTGATTTTCAATGAAACCTGAGGGGGTGAGGATTGATGAAAAATACATGTCACTGAAAATTCACGAAGGAAAATAAAAATTGACGTAGAAAATGTCTCATTGTCCTGTGTGGTTATTTACATATTAGCACACTTGTTAAATTCACTGCTATCATATTCCAAGATTTTGATAGGCTTAACAAAAAAGTGCTAAATTACACTTAACCCTTTAACGCCGAGGAAATTGTTTTTGTCAGATCTTGTTGATTTTTATATATGACTATGTAGAGCACATAAATATCACAAAGTTTTAACTACGTAGGATTCAAATGGCAGAGTTATGGGGCATGACAATATGGTCACGCTAGGCAGTTATGTGGTCAATTTATTTCCAAATGAAAATTTTTTACTTTATTATCTTGAGGTTTACTAATCTTACACAAAAACATCAAGAATAATATAATTTGAAATTATAAGTATACATACACGGAATACCAGAGAAGACCCAATAAAACCGTGCTCGTTACAAAAAAAACAGGAATTTAGAAAAACACTACATAACATGGTTAAATTAAAAGCAATTAAGCACAATACAAGTTTTAAAATAGTATTGGAAATAAATTTAAAAAGCCTCTTAATTTCTGAATGACTTGTCCATACGATGTTGATGCCATTTTCAATACTGAGTTGTCAACCCAGCGTTCTATTGAGATTTCATCGCTGCTTGTAATCTCATGAAGAGAACCCCTTTTCTTCTTCTTCATAGTTTTCACTGGAGTAATTGGGACATGAATAGGAATTCGGTTTTCGCGAATCGTTCCTGTACCTCCATATCCTCGCTCTTTGAGATGAGTGAGGAGAGGAATTCCTGTAAACAAATTGTCAAAATACAGCTGAAATGGCAGTACTTTCATTTATTCAGGAAACTTATCAAGAATCTTGAGCATTGGTGTGGCAGCCTTACCTAAATCACTTTCATACTCAATATTAGGATTAGGAGACTTTCCCTGGTAAAAGTCATATGACGCTAGATAACCTGCTGGAGTGTTCATGCACCAAATATTATAGCCAAATTGGATAGGCTTTCCTCGGATGAATTGTTTACATCCATGACAGCCATGCAAGTAAGGAACCATGCATTCGTATTAACTTAAATGCTGTTCTTTTCTGAACTTACACATAAATTTGTCCTGCAAAATATCTGAGAAGGGCCTCAACTTCCACGTGTTATCATTTGAATCCGGTTTCGTACTGTGTGCACTGGAACAAAGCTGCAGATAAGCATGGAAGAAATCTATCTCTATGCATAGCATTACAAACTAGATCGTTGTGAATATCTCTCTTTGATTCCCAATATGCTCTTTTAGAAGGAATGTTGTTGTATCCATACTGTAGCAATATAGCGATGATAATTTTCATCTCTTCTATGGTTATATTTGGGGGTGGAAAAAATGTTTTTGAAGAGCGTACTTATTTGATTCGGCAAAAAGAAAATGAAAGATGTTATCGTCAATGATTTATTCAAATAGTTTACTGGACTCAAATTAAGCTCATTGGAGTAATCTGGATAAGGAAAAATAGGAATAGTTTCACTTGCACTGCACTTCCACTATATTCAACTCCCATGCACCAACGTTTTCATTCTCTTCTTCGCCATGGACCTACTTTTTCTGACCACCTTGTGATTTGGGATAGCTGCCGTTGTTGATGCTTAGGACAGTACAACTTCCATAGGGGACTGGAGCTGTCAGCCGCTTAGATTATCAACCAGACCACTATCATCCTCATCGGTTGAATCTTCATCCATGAGGTCATTTACATGTGGAGGTCCGATGTATATTTTATCAACATCCTCGTAGTCCCAAATGTCAAGAGCTTCTTGCAATGTCAAATCTCCACAAAAACTATAAACTTATTTTGGTAAAAATATGATTGAAACTTGCACAAGTTGTAAATACATTCAAATTACGACATTATGTTTATGTATGCTGAAAACAATAAGAAAATAGTAACCCCGAATTTGAAAACAATTGACCCCATACATGCCTAGCGTGACCATATGGTCACACCTGTGATAAACTACTCATAAAATATCTACTGTAGGAGATACATATAAAATAATATATAAATACATTTAAATGAACCTACATATGCTAATATTATTAGTTAAAATGCATGCATTTGCCAAAGTATTTTAGTAAGACTATACTTGCACAAGACGGAAATCCATGAGGAGGAGCTTCAATGGCAAGAGAAAGGTCTCACGAGCTTGACAGCACCAAATGTTATAATTGCCCTGGCGAAAATATCCAGTGACGCAGACAGTGATATAGCCAGTGACTATTCAGTGACTTTACAGTGACTTAGACAGTGATTTTTCAGTGACTGACAGTTACTACTTAGTGACTTTCCCAGTGACTAAGTTGCATGACCAGTGACTTATCAGTGACTCTGCCAATGACTTTACAGAAATTTAGACAGTGATTTTTCAGTAACTTACTCAGTAAGTAAAGTACTCAGTGATTTTCCCTGTGAAATGGGACAGTGACTTTCCCAGTGACTAAGTGACATGACCAGTGGCCTATAAGTGACTCAGCCAGTGACTTTACAGTGATTTTGATGGTGATTTTCCTGTGACGGACAGTGACTTTCCGAGTGAATTGGGATTGGCGACATGCATCATGTAAACACGCCGTTACAGGTTCTCAGTTTCACAAACTGGCTCGAAAATGACACATTTCAGCTACAACAGCCACGAAAACACAAAACCTCGTTCAGATGAGGAATTGGCAACTGCGAAGCGTACTATTAACTGAAGTGAGGAGGAAAGAACTCTTATATACTTCACAGCAAATCGCAGCACGTGCACTGAGAACATCTTCTCACTCCTGTCCTCCGAATACTTCTTCGTGGGAAAGAAGTACACACGATCTTTCTTCCGCAATTCCACTTTAAAGGTTGGAATTTCATTATGGTTGATGTTCTGTAACTTCTCGTCGCAAACTTGTTATCGTATCTGGCCGAACATCGTAAGCACCGCACGCAACCGCTCTCTCTCTCTCTTTTGAGGTAATAGAAGAAGCGGAGGAAGATGGCAGAGGACGAGCATGCGGACTTCCGATTGGCGGCCCAAATGGACAAATGAATATTGATATTCACAACATTAATTTGAATGCAAGGATCCTTACATCCTCGAGGACCTTGATATTTTTCTTATATCATTGCTACTCCTTTCAATTCAATTTTTCATGCTCTGCGTCTTATCTGTGACAAAGATCACACCAGTCTCTGACATTCTGCGGCATTTCCAACGACCGAATAGTCTTGAACTCCTAGCCAGTGATTTAGGCTAAATTCACCTCCCGAGTGTATCACTGGGTGCTCCATGATTTTCCCAGAGACCAATAGATTAAACCCAGAAATAATCATCAATCATTAATAACCATTGATTTTAAGTGATGGTTATCAATTGATGATTCATGTACTACTCTTTAAATTTAAAAAATTTTTTACCTTACTGTTAATAGTTTAATCACTGGATACCCAGTGATTATCCCAGTGAACAAATCTTCATCGAATAAATCGTAAATAATCATCGAATTAATACATTCCATTTATAGGTATGACTCGATGCTTTACAAATATAGTGTTTAAAGTCTTACAGCTGTTATTGCATAGTATTTCATGATGAAATCGCCAATTATTTCAAGTCACCATACCCAGTGATTTTTGGACTCTTAGCCAGTGATATTGGTTAACTTTCCTCACTGGGGGAATCACTGGGTGCCCAGTTATTTTCCCAGTGACCAATTCTACATGGATTAAACCCATATATGGTCATAAAATAATTGATTTTAATTGATAGTTAACAATTGATGCTTCATGGTTCTTCTGTTTAAAATTTTAAAAATCTTATCTTACAGTTTATACACTATTTTTACCAACTGAACTCAGGTTGATATAGCCGGTTGAGCTTGGCATGGTAAACGCTATGGGCTTGTGGGATCGATATGAGAGCTAACTTGGCCCGCTCTCTCTACCAGTTTGAGATTTCAAATCGATATGAACCAATTCAAATCAATATTTCAATCGTTTTCGCATTGATAAACCATGCGATCCAAGTAGGCTGGCTTAGAATGTTTAGATCGGTCCGAGATCATATAGTTCTGAGTTTGATTGGTAAACGTAGTGATAGTCTCAATCACTGGGTACCCAGTGATTATCCCAGTGACCAAATCTTAATCGATTAAATCTTAAATAATCATCAAATTAACGATTTCAATTTATAGTTATGACTGGGGACTTTACAAATATACTGTTTAAAGTCTAAGAGCTGTTACAGCAGAGTATTTCATGATAAAATCGCCAGTTATTTCAAGTTACTATACCCTGTGATTTTTGGACTCCTAGCCAGTGATATTGGTTAACTTTCCTCACTGAGGGAATCACTGGGTGCCCAGTGATTTTTCCAGTGACCAATTCCACATGGATTAAACCCATATATGGTCATAAAATAATTGATTTTAATTGATGGTTAACAATTGATGCTTTGTGGTTCTTCTGTTTAAAATTTTAAAAATCTTATCTTACAGTTTATAGTCTCAATCACTGGGTACCCAGTGATTATCCCAGTGACCAAATCTTGATGGATTAAATCTTAAATAATCATCAAATTAATGATTTCAATTTATAGTTATGATTGGGGACTTTACAAATATACTGTTTAAAGTCTAAGGGCTGTTATAGCATAGTATTTCATGATAATCGGGCCAGCTTTTTCAAGTCACTGTACCCAAAGATTTTTGGATCCCTACTCAGTGACTTAGGATTACTCCTCTCACTGGGTTCATCACTAGGTTCCCAGTGGTTTTCCCAGTGATGAATTTGCAATTGATATATTTAGTTACAAAGTTCAAACTAATATTTTAAATCAAAAGTAGAATAGCTAAGCACTCCAAATCAAACATTTAATATATTTTTAAAAAATTAGTTGACAGTGTCTTTCCAGTGACTACCCAGTGATTTGGTTTGAAAATCAAGAATCACTTGCTAAGTCACTGGCTAAGTCACAGGCTGTCACTACCTGTATCACTGGACATTTTTGCCAGGGAGTGGTTTGAAAACTGCCATTTGTTCTTTGAAACCCTTCGCAACAATGTGAAACTGTGTAGACAGAACGGCAGCCCTGCGACATTTTATTGTTTCGAGATTACAAAGTAACTCCTTTCTGTAACCATATGGTCACGCTAGGCGTGAAAGGGTTAATGTAGCACTTGATGAAAAGGTCATTGTTATGCAATCAACACAAAATTAAAGAATACTTGCAACAAAATTGGAAAAATGGATGATAGTTAAAATTTTCTCTACATTGGATAATGAAAATGATATGTACAACGCTGATGGAACCCATTGAAATGAATTCCACTTCAAATGCAGATCACTCTTCCTGTGGTAATTGGTTAGAGTTTGGTTACCGCCCTCCGAACTATCCCGGCAGTCATTTTCACTGTAGCCACTCTTGAAATTCCATTTTGACCAGAGTGTAGTTGCACAATGCGACCGAGGCTCCACCGGAGAGGTGGCATATTGTCCTTGAGAAGGACCATGTCACCTTGCTGCATACTTGGCGTCTTTCTGGTTCTCTTGGGTCTCTCCTGGAGGCTGGAAAGATATTCCTTATACCAGCACGACCAGAAATGCTGCTGCATTCTACTCATGCGCTGCCATCTCGAAAGGCGATTCGTGGGAATTGCATTCAGACTTGGTTCAGGTATGGCAGGCAGTGAGTGCATCACCAATTAGGAAGTGACCGGGAGTCAGGGGATTAAGGTCATTAGGATCTGATGACATTGTGGCTATAGGTCTGGAATTTAGGCACGCCTCAATCATGGTCAGATATGTATATGTTTCTTCATATGTTAAGAATGCATTTCCAGCAATTCTCTTTAAATGATATTTCAGTGAGCAAACAACCACTTCCCAAACCCCGCCGAAATGAGGCGGGGTGAAATGCCAATTGATTCCATCTGCTGATAAGTAATGATGTAGCTTTTCTCTATGCACCTGGGATGCGAAGAGTTTCTCCAGTTCCTTTAATTCCCGGTTGGCACCCATGAAGTTTCACCCTAGTGGATCAATTATTTTTGCCAAATCGGACAGCACTGCGCGCTTAGTCACTCTGATCTCACTACTAGCAACGCCGGCGCCGAAGTGAAAAGCATCTTCATTGGGCTTTCCATATGGAGAGATGAAGAAAATTCAGCAATAGAAACCTACAGGTTAACAACAGTCACATACAGTATGGCCTCCACTTCATTTTTGGCAACGAGATGTTCTGGGCTCCATTTGGGCATGGATTTCTAGGCTTCGTATGGTGCTGTCTTGCTCTGGGTGAATGCTATAGCTTGTTTCTCTATGATCCAACAGGACAGTTTCAAGCAATTCGAAACTGTTTGAGCACCATTTCCGAAGTTGAAATCCACTGCTTTCAAGCTAGGCTATCATTTCCTCTTGAATTTTCTTAGCACCCTCTATTGTGTCACTACCAGTGAGAAGATCATCGATGTAGAAACCTTTCATTGCCATGGCTGCTGCACTGGGAAAGCACTGCGACTCTTTGGAGGCTAATTGATGAAGACATCTCGTTTGCCAAAAATGAAGTGGAGGCCGTACTGTATGTGACTGTTGTTAACCTGTAGGTTTCTATTGCTGAATTTTCTTCATCTCTCCATAATATTCATTGCAAGTTGACGTCTGATGGATGGATCTTGATTTGGTGATACATTTTCTTGATGTCAGCCATCATTGCATACTGATGCGTTCTAAATCTGCTGATGATACTTTGGAGATCTTCTTGAATTGTGGGTCCAACCATTAATAAGTCATTCAATGCTACTCCCGTTGAGCTCTTGCATGATGCATCAAAGAGAACTCTTAATTTTGATGTGGAGCTGGTTTCCTTTGTGACAGAATGATGGGGAATGTAATACACTCCATTGCTGAGTTCATCTTTCTCCTCGGTGACCCATTCCATGTGCCCCAATTCTTGGTATTCCTTCAGGAATGAGGTGTATGCTAACCTCACATTTTCATCTCTGCATAGCCTCCTTTCAATTGTGAGTAGTCTGCAAACTGTAATTTGCTTAGACTCGCCAATATGTGAAAGGTTTCCCTGGATCGGTAGTCGAATGGTGAAGTGCCCTCTCGTGGTGTTTTCATTGAAGTGCTCTTCACATCTCGATTCTTCAGCTGAGAATTTACACGATGGCTTGCATTCTTCTAACTTCCAAAACCTTTGGACCAATTCCTCAAGTGTTTCAGTTGTGCTGAGATGACAGAGAGCTGAGGCTGAAGTCATGTTAGTTTCAACTTTCCCTGAAAATATCCACCCTAATGTGGTCCTTTGCAATATTGGTAACGCTGGTGATGGCCTGAATTGTCCAATGCACCGAATGTCGGAGAACAACTCAGCACCAATTAACAGGTCAACAGCTTGCGGTACATTAAATCCTGGATCCGCAAGTTGGAGGACAGGTGGGAGATTCCATTTCGATGCATCGGCATGGATCGTGGGCGTCTCTAATGATAATTTAGGTAATATCAGGCAGTCTATTTGCGCCTTGTATGCTGAGACTCTGGATTTAACAGTAGTCTGCACCATGTGGGTGCTTCTTGAGGCGGATCCTCCTATGCCCGCAATGCTTGTGACGCCACGTTTCCTTTTGAGCCTCAGAAGCTAGCCATGGTTTCTGTGATAAAGTTGGCTTGAGATCCGGAGTCGAGCAATGCTTGACAGAGATGAGTGGTGCCTTGTGTGTCATGCACCCAGATGACTGCAGTAGCAAGGAGAACTGTTGTTGAATCCTCTCTTAGGCAGGATAAATATGATGCAGTGGACTGTCTTTGTGTTGTGGATGGAACAAAAGGCGCTGAACTTGCAGTGAGGTGGCCTTGATTTGAAATTTCAGTAGGAGTCGATGGTGTGAGGTGTAGCAAGCTGTTGTGCTATTCGCCACAAAATTTTCGTCAGTCTGAGTGGCATTGCATTTTTAAGTGTCCTACCCTGAGGCAGTTAATGCATAGTCCAAGTCTCCTCGCATCACAAAGTCTCTCGGAGACTGGTTTTTTCAAAAATGTGCTGCCTTGATAGAGTTGGTGAGAACCCTTGCATAGTTTAAATTCTAGACCAATGGATGCTGCCTATCCTGACACTGGCTTTTCGCATCTGCTTTGCAATCCCTTCCCTCGATCATGAGAAATGCTGTTCGTTCGAATGGTGCGATGAGCGTTCACAGCCTCTATGATTTCTGAGTGAGGAGATCATGATGTCCACTGTGGAAATTGCTGAACCAAGTGTATCTGTAGGAAGCTTTGTGATGGATTGGATTGGATATTTGGGGAGGCAACCGACAACTAAGGTCATTTGCTCAATAGGGGAAGGTAAGGGAGGAAAGGTGGAGAGAAAACCTGGCATCAGCGTTAGCCTGCTTTTATCGAAAGGCACCAAGTGGATCACGGTCAAACGTCTCATCTGACTGATGGATTGCTGTACTTGAAGTGCCCTCCACAAGACACTAAAATAGGGATGAGGGTTCCAATGGAAAAACTACTCTGCTGGGATTTGAACTCGGGCAATCCGTATCTTTAGCCACCACACCAACCCAATCCCCGAAGGCAGTGGGGCTGTGCAAGTCTTTTGGCAGTGACTCTGTAGAGATATGTAGAGATGAGGAACCATTGCAGATGAATTCATCTGTACTAAAGTGGAAGTGAGCGTGATTGATTTCATTCACCAATAACTTACTGCTTAGTTCAACAATCTTTTAACGTGTTCGTCTCATGTGCTAGATTTCAGACCTGAACATCTAGTTCGCATAAACCCCCCTTGAAATTCGCCTTGAAGGAAGATGGCTTGGTGGTGTAACTGGCTAACACACCTGACCAGCAATTGGGAGATCCGAGTTCGAATCCCGGTCAAGTCAAATGATTTTTTTATAGCGAATTTCAACCCCGGTGTGTATGCACCCGTGCGAGTGACTTCGTACCACATCATTTGTTAAATGCAATGTTTGGAAATTTGTGGTGGAATGCATTGACATGTATTTACGTGTATAATTTCCATTGTTTCTTAATATTCTACTGTCCAACATCACTGTGGAATCCTGCCGATATCTTTACTTGGTCAAACTGCTGTCAAAGTTGGGAGATTGAGACCCCAGAATATGGAAGAAAAAATTAAACCAATGTTTTCCTACGCTCGGCTTTCTGTTTTTCGTCCTAGTTACGAAGACCAATTTTATTGTATAAAGTGTAATGAGTAACATGGTATTCATCAGTAAACAGAAGTACTTCCTGAAACTGCCAGATTAATTGGCTATTAACCCTGTGAACATGATGCTGTACATGATTTATAATATCATAGAATTATATGACTACAACTCATTTTCTCCCAGAAATTATGCAGTTGTCCATTACTTAAGGTTAAGGTACTTTGAGTGCAATATCATTTTACTTAAAAATTAATGAATTTGGTATCATTCTGAAGAAAAATATCCCACCCTTCTAATGACACGAAAAATTCAACCCCTCACCACATTACTTTCAGAGACATTGACCAAAATATACCAGCTCTTTTACATGGGAAATGGTACGTGTATGCACTCCAGAGAGACATTATTTACAAAATTAGGTAGTTCTAACACTTAGATGTCGTAAAAAAAACTAACAGCATGTAGTTTGTATGTTTTCTCAACTACATTTGAAAATTAATCATGTTGTCACCGCAATAGGTTCTTGGGAATAACAAGAAACCTTCGAGTTTCAAATGCACTGTGCGCAAAAAATGGGTCAAGTCAAAGACTTATTTAGATATTTTCATTTAATTACTTACAATTTCTGTCATATAAAACTATATTACTGCACCGTGAACAATGCAATATTTATTTCATATGTCCTACAGCTGGTGAAATTAAAACGTAAAATTTGAATGTGGTCTCTATTATGACTAGGGAACTATCTTGCTCAGAGTACCTTAAGTGTAATCCTCGTTCTGGAATCTGAATTATTAACTTTGGGCCACTTTTTTTGGTATTCCTACATATTTCTTTTAAAACAAAATTTAGAAATTCATATGCTACTTCTAATATACAGTTATCATTGTATATTGGAAAATTATACTGATTTCAAGCTTAGTAACCGTTACATATATGTCGGTTGTAAAGCATGCAAATAATCAGTTTTTTCTTAGGGTACATATACACAAGAATTTTGAAGATTGAAAGTAAAAAGTGAATCTTGTTTTTATCATCATAACCTATTTAAATCTATTAATTAAGAAATTAATTGTTAATGGACCGTAAACGTTGCACGAACGATCAATGGGTACCCATCTGAAAATGGCCCTTGCATCATCGAAAGAAAATTGACACTTCAGTTGTTCTATTAGACAGCATATTGCCTATACCTTCCAGTTCTGGCTATATTTGCTCTCTGTTAATTTCCATTTTTTTAAATTCAGTCGTTTGTCATCAGCTGTTACACATTGCAGTGCAAGGCGAATCTGATGCCCATTGAGCATGAAAGAGAGCTTCTCTAAAACGAGTGAAGTTAGTGCTGGAGATAATTTTTGAGTTTTTTGCTTGAAGGTGTTATTAATAAAACCTATGTCCAATGACCAAACAAAATTTCCAGAATTATTTATAGGCATGGGCTCTGATGGGTTATTAACCTTAGGAGTATAGAAATCTGGGGATTGAATTCTCATTTTTACATCATGCATTGGGGGAGACTGGGGCATGTAGAGGCTGAATCACTTCTAATAAGTTATTAATATTGTTAATGAACTTGAGGTGTGAGTTGAAGAGCCATTTGTGATAAATATTAGCTACCTGATTTTCTGTTTTAGCTCTTGCGATGTTTATTTGAAATTAAAATGCTATAATTCTGTGTTTGTCTTTTATCATAAGCCATTTACATTGTTAATTGTTAATACTGTGTGCACTTGGTACATTGGGATGAGATAAAAATGAGTATTAATTATTCTGTGCATGGAATGAAAATACCTTCTTGACAGTTGAAAATCTTGTACATATGAGTAAAATGAGTACATACATGTAAAAGCAATAAAATTAATGATATTTTTTAAACATATAAATGAGTGAATATGTGTTAGTAGTTGAACTTGAGTGTAATGTGTGCTTAGGGAAAATTGTCTTTTGCTCATTTTCTCTGTGAAATTCTTGGGGAGAAATGTGTACACAATGACTTTTTTACTTCATTGTTGTAAAATAAGAAACTGAGGTCATAATTTTTAATTTCTCTTTTATAATCAACCAGCTGCCCTCCCTTAGCCACCATTCTTGCTCAGGAAGAAAATTATACTAATTTAATTTTATTAAGTAGTGCTAACTTAACTTTCAAAACTGGGATTTTATAGCTCTTTTCTTTCTAGTTGATTTATGTGATAGAAATGAAGTCTGTAGGCTGTAAAATCTGTTCCTCCATTGATTCCCTATGCATTCTTCAATAATGACATGGTCAAAAGGATGCTTTTCAAATACTGCTTAATTTTGGGAACTTGGGAATATGTTGTAAACTTACAGGTAATTTCAAATGGAAAATGAAACTCTACTACTAGAATATGAAAGGTAATCCAATTTCTCTTCTCATGACACTGCCTGAATTGGCTTTACCATTGTTTCCATTTTAATTGTATATACTGTAGAAACAAAGTGTGCGACTGATAAAAGTTAAATTTGTATACATTTCAATGTAAAGTGATGTGAATGATCTGAAGTGGAACTCAGCGAGAGAATAAAGGAGCAAATTATGTATTTATCCATTGCGTGGGGACTTAAAGCAATGTGCGAAGTTTGAAACTATTCTATTTGTGGTTCCTGTAAAAAGTATTGTGTATAAACATGGTATGCAAGTGTTGCAGTTTTAGGCTCATCTTTTTAAATGTCATAAGGTTGTTTTCATGAAGTGTCACATGGAACCACTCCCTTAGAAATACATATAGACAAAAACCTTGATTGGTCTCACCAAGTCTTCTTTGGCATTTTATTTCCCCTCGGATTTTATTCAGACTCAAGTGTTGTTAATTCATATAGCTTTGTTAGGTGACCATTTCTTTTTCAATTTTTTCATTGGACCTTAAGTATATATATTTTTATAACAAACAGACTCTTACTATTTTCAATATGTTCACATTTCTGTATTGTGCTGTATTTTCACATAAATTTTCCTGGTGGCATTTCCTCTTATCCGGCAGAATTTTATCTGCAGCTCTTTCTTTGCTACAGGTGGCTTGAGGAGCTAAATGCGTGCTCGACACCACTCGTCTTTGGATTGGTTCTGGCCCCAATCCAAATTGTGGATGCACTGTCAGAGTGGGTGCTCTGTGCTGCACTCTATCGATGGAAGCTGATATTGGGCTTCATGTCCTCCTTGGTTTTGGCCCTGGCAATATACAATTACACCCCAGGTTTCATCCTTTGGACCACTCAGAGCATAGTGCTGACTTCATTTGGTCTCATTGAATCATTTGTCAAATTCCTCAGCACTCCTGTGGTAAGCTCAGTGTTGAGAATGTTTAGCATGTCTTCAAGTATTTATTTCTCTCATTCAATGTACAAGGTGACATCAGTGTAGTGTGTAACGCCTTCCATCTTGGCTTGTCATGTTACCATTTCTCATTTTTTAAATAGAAACTATGTAACATGTATGTCCTAGAAATCAACTGATCTTTTCTGTGCTTTGAGGTAGAAAATGGTATCCTGGTCAGCCATTCAAGAGTATCTAGCCAGATAGAGGATTCCTGCTTTGAACTAGTGAACCACACCCAATTTTTTTGCTATGGGTTCCCTGGAAACAGAAGGCTTCTTTTATGGAGTCTCCCGCAATGAACGGTTGCTTGAATAGTCTTGGGCAATCTACTGTGGGCATCTTTTTGGGATCTGAAATTAAGAATGCTATTCAGAATCATTCTGCTGCTTTATTTTGATATTTAAGGGCCATACTTTCTATATTTTTCTTGGTAGATTTTCATTTTGAAGGTCCTCTGTCCTCTGCAGCAGACTCAGTGCACTACATATGTGGCTTTGTGGTGTATACGAAGAACTATGGATGTGTTGAAATTAGCTCCTAGAAATTCCAAAGTCATCTTAAATTTTTTACAAAAAATCAAAACCAGAATTGACTGAAAAAAATTAATGCTCTTCGTGCTTTTTTTTTTATTTGGGACTACCGAAATATTTTTTATTTTCATGGTAATGACTTGTGACTTATCTTAATGCGCATAACAACCAGGTTTATCTCCTCAAACCCCTGAAAACTTGTTTTATCTTTCAATTTGGCTAATCTTGTTATTAATGCCGTAGGAGCTCCTTTGTTGTTTCCCAGTCATCGAGAGGAGCATTTTTAATGATATGATGCTTCAATTGTAGGGTCACACCCATCATACAAATGCTTTATTATGTTTATGAGATCAACTGATTTCTACACGTGCTGCGTTAATGAACATTTTTGTAATTTAAGTGCTGATTTATATACAAGTACATATTGGTTAAAGATCTTGAATATGATGCATATCCTTGAATTTAATTGAATTACATTTCAAGGTGGAAGAATGATGAAGTGTACGCAATGAGCTAGAAGGTTGTGGTGAGTTTCATATGTGAAATTGTAGTCAATGAATTTTGCTTGTATTGATCTGGAGATCATCATTTTAATATGCTTAATTCACACGTGCAGTAAAAGGCCACTTCATTGAGTGCACAAAAGTCAATAAAATAATAATAATAATTTGCTTGCGTGGCACGAGCGGAATCACTTGCAGCCCGCATGCAGAAGGCCGTCCTCTTGGGGTCGCTCCGTCTGCTCTGTGCGCACGACCCGAACGCAGCGTAGCCACTGATCTGATGGGTTAATTGGAAGCGGCTACGAACCCTGCATCGCCCCTCTTGAGTTCTCGGCCATTATGACGGCAACGAAACCCGATGTTAGCCGGGGACTCGGAGGGGAAAGTTACAGAAGTAAAAAAAATAATAATAATAGTTTTATTAGCCAAAAGGACCAATACAGGCAGTAAATGGTTTAGGCTTCGTCAATACAGTGATAATAATGATACAGATTGGTATATCAGGTAACATTCACATGAAAGGTATATACATTTTCCAAATCAAATATATAGTCACAGCACAAAATTTCATGTACAAGTAATGCTCATTGAATAAGTTTACATAATTAATTGTTTTCTTTACAATAATTGATATATTCATCAACACTATACAAAGTTTTTTTAACCAGATATATTTTGAGCTTTGCTTTGAAAAGTTCTATTGAGGACAAATTTCTCAATTGTTCTGGTAAAAGGTTGTAGAGTTTTGTACCCTTATGGAGAGGACCTTCACTACTCCTTTTTGTCTTTCTAGGAAGAACATGCAAGTAGTCCTTGGATCTTGTCATGTGCGAGTGTTAGTCCGCATTTTTTGGGAGAGAATTTATATGTTTTTTTATGAATAGCATTAAATTCAGAATATAGAGGGATGTTACGGTTAAGATTTTGTGTGCCTCAAAATGCGGTCGACAAGATTCTCTATACTTTAAGTTTAGCATAATTCCTAAAACTTTCTTTTGTAAAATAAATACCTCAGTGCTATTGCAACTGTCACCCCAGAAAATAATACCATAAGAAATTAGGGATTGAAAGTTGGCATAGTATACATATTTTAAAACACTCAAAGAAACACTTGATCGTAAATAGCGCAGTTGATATATAGTGCGAGACAACTTGGTGGTTAAGGTTTCGATATGTCTAGTCCACTTCAAAGATTTGTCTAAAGTGATTCCAAGAAAAGAGATATTATTAACATAAGTGATTTCGGTGTTGAATAATTCCACTTTTGGTGGCAGTTTACAATTGAAATTCACACAGACCGTTTTTTCCAGGTTGATAGCCAGCATATGGTTTCTCAGCCATAATTGAATATGATGAATAGTAAAGTTTATCTTTTTTTGTAGTTCTTGAAAGTTTGGGGCTTGAATCAATATACTTGTGTCATCAGCAAATAAAATTGTTTTTACATCCTGGAGATATTCAGGAAGGTCGTTAATGTATAAAGTGAACAATAATGGCCCTAGGATTGAGCCTTGGGGTACTCCATATTTAACTTTTTTCATGGTCGAGGAGAAATTATTTATGCATTTTGTATTTGAGTCCCATTGAGAAATTTGGACAATTTGGTACCTGTTTGCTAGATAGGATTTTAACCAAGAATATGCTACTCCTGTAATGCCGTAGTTTGAAAGGCACTGCAACATTATGTCGTAGCTGACAGTATCAAAAGCTTTTCTGAGATCGATAAACAACCCCACAGTTTGACTGTTTTTGTCGAGTGCATCAGTTGCATCATTTAGAAATTCAAATAAAGCGTCAGTTGTTGACCTATTGTGTCGGAAACCAAATTGGTATTTAGATAAACTTGCATTTTTATTTAAGAAACCTAAAAGGCGATTGTACATGACCTTTTCAAATATCTTGGAAAAACCTGAAAGTAAGCTTATGGGCCTATAGTTATTGCAATCCTTTCTATCTCCTTTTTTGAAGAGGGGGTAGACTTTACAAATCTTTAGCTGCTGAGGGAAGATACCTTCTGATATGGATAAATTGCATAAATAGGTGAGAGGATTGACAATGAAAGGAATAGAGTATTTAATGATCTTATCCGGAATGCCATCAAAGCCTGATGACATTTTGTTTTGGAGGGAGAGGCCAATTTGTAAAATTTCCCTTGCGGTGGCAGGGTAAATAAAAGGTGCATTCTTGTGGTTAGACACTGGTAGATTGTAATTGGGGTCTTTGGTAGTATGAGTACTGCTAAGTGCATTGAGTATTTTCTCAGGGGTATCAATAAAGTAATCATTAAAGACATTAGCCACAGTTGATGGGTTAGCCTATAAAGTCCCTGAGTGGAGAATGCTCAAGTCCTCAGGTAAAGCAGCAGTATTTTTATTGCTCTCCTTGTTAATAATCGACCAGGCTGCCTTTGAAGCATTCCCTGAGTTTTCTATCCATTTATCATTGTAGGAAGATTTCGCACTATGGATAATTTTCTTGTATTGTTTGACAAAATGTTTGTAAGCAGTCCTGTTTTGATCACTGCAACACTGCTTATATTTATTGTACAGCTCTCGTTTTACTTTGCTCAAGTGGACAATATTAGGTGTTATCCAACTCTTTAGTCTTGTGTCAGAGATGCAAACGCTACACTTTTTAAATTGAAAAGTTATGTCAAACAGATTCTGAAATCTGGATAGGAAAGCATCCATTTTGTCATCAAAGGAGTCCGCTGTGAACACTTCACTCCATTTTTCATTATTTAGTGTAAGCCCAAAGAGATGAGTGAGGTTATCATGGTAGCAACGTTTGTGAGACCATACAAAAGGATTTTGTATGGTCTCACAAACTGCTCATTGGAAACTGGAAAAAATGCTCATTATATGCTGCCCTCTTTGTAGTTGACGTGCTAATTTTTTATCACTGATGCCATGAATGCTTGTGTTGAGTGTGGGTGGAGCTGAACTATTGGACAATTGGAGCAATGTTTTTGTAATATTGTGAAAACAGAAACTTTCAAAGTTTGTAGAAAAAATTATCTCACCTAACGTTTAATTCCTTTTCATTCACAATGCTCCATGCATCGCATATTCTCTGATGACTTTTAATGGTATTGCACATATACAATGGCCAAAGGTATCCCATGGAAAGGGCTGATAAACTGGGGGAACACCGAATGAGAAAAATGTTACTAATTAGCTACTAATGATTAATGTGAATTCATAAATGTTATAAAAACTAAGAAGTCTCGGTCAGGTAATTGTAAATATATTGCAGAACTGGGCAACAACAGCACCTCTTTTGGTATTTTAGCAACAGAACCACATCTTATTGCACGATAGACCAAATTGATGTTGTTTTCTGTATGATGTTTCGCACTTTAGATGCCTTTTTTGCCTCATTCACTCAGCAATCTTGCTTCAGATGCTTGCAGATGATCATGCTTCTTACGTCTGAACTTGATCATTAAATGTTAATTGTTCTCAAGAATGATTACTGCATACCTCAACTTAGTGTGAAAGTAGCCTTATATATGGAAGATTATTTCCATTGAAATCTCTCATGTTGTAACATTTCAATGGATATTGCTACTTGTAGGTTATCGTTTGGCCTTCACCTTACTCCCAAATTACTTGTAAATATTTGTGACAGAAGTTAACAAGGAACATCAATCTTCTTTTTCACGTACACTGCTTTCATTGTGAAGCGATGTGAAGATCTCTCAAACGTTGAATTCTTCATCCAGCCATTTTTCATTTCTCCAGCACTATGACTAAACATTAAAACCTAGCAATGTAAACATTCAGGTTACTAATCAGTGCTTCAAGAACCTAGGCAATAATTAAATACATATTTCCTTTTTATAATGCCCATAGGCATTATAAAATGCCCATAGGAAATATATTGTCGCTTACAAATCAAAAAATAGTATGCAAGTCATGCAGTGCAATTGTTGTTTAATAGGATTTCAGCATTGTGATTGGTTCAGATGAGGACACCACTCAGTGGCGTAACATAAAATGAAGAAAGCACGAGTTTGAATGATCTGCGGTGATACACGATGAATAATAATAATAATAATACAAATATAGGACATGTCAAGTGAGGTACAAAGTACAGTACAATGAAAAATGTTACAAATGTAGAAATTCCTCCACAGAATAAAATAAGTTTTTCAAAAGAAACTCCCGAAGCTTACGTTTGAAGAGGGGCATAGTCTTTACCCTCTTAACTTCAGGTGGCAGCTTATTAAATAAAAATAGGCCCATATGCCAAGGGGCATAACCTGAGTTTTTCGTTCTTATACATGTTTGGTGGAGGTTGGTAGCGCTCCTTGTATAATAACAATGATAATCGTCATTGGTTGGATAGCTAGAAATATTCTTTTTTGTACAAACAATTGCAGTATACATATAAACACATGGGAGAGGTAAAATACTAAATTTGCGAAAGAGAGGGCGACATGGGGCATAAACAGGTGCTTTACCTAAAAGCCGCAATATCCTCTTTTGAATTTTAAATATTATTTTAGAATTGGGTGTAGGACCCCAGAAGAGGATACTAAACATGACCTGCGAGTAGAATTCACCATAATAAATTGATAGTAGTACATCAATATCAACAGTTTTTCTGATGGACAGAATCAAAAAACAGACAGAGCTCAATTTACTGCGAAGCCTCTGAATTTGTCCTTCCCAAGATACTTGATTGTCAAGAGTTACACCCAGGAAAGAAGAACTAAGATTTTGTGGAATAGGTTTACCATCAATCTTGATGGAGATGGGTGATTGATGTTTATTCTTGTTATGAAAGTAAATTAAATTAGATTTCTCCACATTGAGAAGGAGAGAATTTTGATTGCACCACTCTTGTAAGACACATGCTACATCATTAGATCTTAGGGCCAGGTTTTCCATTGAAGTGACAGACACTAAGACATTGGTGTCATCCGCATACAATATAGGAAATACTCCTGGTACAAATTTAAACATATCTGGGAGGTCATTTATATATAAAAGGAGCAGTACTGGTCCCAAAACGGAACCCTGGGGAACACCTGTGACAACTTTTTTTGCAGGGGACACAAAATTGGCTCCATCCCTTGTAAGGACAATACTTTGTTGCCTATCACTCAGATAAGACTCAATCCAATTATAAGATGCTCCTCTAATCCCAAACATTTGGGTGAAGGCAATTACATTCCTCCAGAATAAATCAACTTGAGAGTTACAAAATGATTTAAAACACAACATTACATAGCAATAAGAACCCACCCCACAGCATCACAAAGCTTTTAATGAGCTCCCACTGAAATTAAAAAAGCTTCTTAGTGCAGTGAGATGTTCCATGAGAAAACTCTCCCTGTATAAGCTTCACCTCGGTAATTTTATGGGAAAACAATCTGTGCGAAAAATGAATAGCTAACAGAAGGTACTCACAGGTTTCCTTATGTGATGAAATACAACTTTTAGTATTAATTATACTAAATATTTGAAATTATTTTTATAGATGTGCCAATTGAAGTTTGGTACCTATAGGGCTGTAGGTTATACAATGCCCACTCCAAAGAAGAACAGTTTTTGGGTATGCATACCTCTAGATATCTTGCTCATAATTTCTTGAAATGGACAAATATAATTCTCTCAAAAACCTTTTTAAATATGGTTTAATTACATTCAGTGAACATTGTAGATCGATAATTGAAGTGTACATTGTTTATAAGTGGTGATGGAGTGATCTCCTTGAATGACTTCCACATTGTTCTCGCCGAATGTTTTGTGTGCTCATGGAAATTATCCTCTTCAGGAATCAGTGGTGACTTTTGTTTTACATATTTCTTTGTTCCTTTTTCTCCTGGGACCAAAATATAAGACAAGAGAAAGTGAAGTAACTGTCAGCCTCTGAACTACGGGGTGATTGGCTCCATCAGTCATGCGATACAAACACTAAAAGTATCAGGTGTTGAAGGGGAGTGAGCTATGTTGTGAAGGTGAAGAAGTTGTCTGAATTGGAGGCTGATGAGGGTGGCATGCCACTCCCATCATGACATAGCTCCGGTGATGAAACATGACATGGTTCATGCTTGACCCAATTGCCTCAATTGCTTGGAAATATTCTTATGAGAGAGGTGAGAAATCAAAGAGAAAATACCATTCCAGGATACATTTTTTGGCTCATGTAGTTAAGTTCATAGCCAAGTACAGCTCAGGCAAATTTAGTTGATGTAGGCCTATTGTACACAGTAAAATAGGCATGTCTCATGAGCATTGTATGCATCCTAAACAGGTTGAAGCAATTTTTATGTGACTTCCAAAAGTTTACCAGAAAATGAAGGAATTCAATGCGAGTGGCTTCTACCAAAATTTTTCCCATAAAAAAATCACCTTTGCCTCATGTCTTTTCGGTGTTGAATTCAGAATAGAACACCAATTTGCTCAGCACAGTCTTTCCACAGTTGCCTGTAATATTATGCAGAGAAATTCCTCTTCTTCCCTTAAACCTCTTTAGCGACTCATTGGTAGCGTGAAAATCTTTTAAGTTCGTCCGTTGTCTAACTCTTCTGCTATGGCTTTTATCCTGGGGCTACTCCGAGGAACTACAATACATCGTTGCAAAGTAAACTACTCAAATTGCACTGACTCCCCTCAACATTTTCTTATTTAATGCCCAAAATTAAAGAAAATGGGTTGTTATGTCTTTGATTGATTGACCTCACAGTTACCTACGTTTGAAGACCTAAGATTATCTGGGGCAAAGTACTTAACCAATATACTAGTTCAGGTTTTTGGTTGTTACCCTTGAATGAGATTAGTGTAAAGCTGTGCAAATTCCACACTGCTTTTGGTAGAGATATGTTCAGGAGACTTCCTTTTGGGCTGAATTGTTGGATGAACAAGGTCTTATGACCGATTTAGCGCTGTAGGGATAAGCATTGACCCCGAAAAAATAAAAGCTATTAATGAACTACAGATGCCAAAAAATAGAAACTCTTGAGTGAATCCCAGGTTTATTCAATTACTTATAAAAGTTTATAGGTACATAATTATGTCGATAGGGCAAGACCATTAAGAGAGATGTTGAAAAAAGGTAGAGTTCATCTGGAATTCAAACTGTGACAAAATTCTATGGAAACTTAAGTCAGCTTTAACAAGTTCAAAAGTTCTCTGCTACTTCAACCCCCATAAACCTCTAGTGTTATCAGTTGATGTGCCTTCCACAGGACTTGGAGCCGTTCTTTACCAAGATGGAAAGCCACTGGCATATGCATCCAGAGCTTTGACTAGTACACAGATATGAAATGCTCAAATAGAAAAAGAGTTATTAAGTATTCTTTTTGGTTGTGAGCGCTTCAAGCAGTTTGTCCAGGGTAAGCCTCATGTAGCAGTAGAAACAGAGCGTAAGCCTTTAGTGGCAATTTTTAAGAAACCACTATATTAGGTACCAACTAGATTACAAAGAATGCTACTTAACCTGCCATTATACAAGCTTACCCTGACCAATAAATAGGTAAATTCATACATATAGAAGATACACTCTCACAAGAACAAATCCTGGTGACAAGACAAAGGACAGTTTTGATGACAACATTGAGTTTCAAGAAAATTATTAGTAGAGAATTTACTGATTACAAAATGGAATATGGATTTCATAGAAAAGGTAACAAATAAGGATACTAATTTACAAAAATTGAAATTATATATTGAGACAGCATGGCCAAAATTTAAGAAGAATGTAGAGAGTGAAATCAGAGTTTTTTTTCATTCTTAAATCTGATTTACATATAATTGGTGGACTTATATTTGAAAATGACACCACTGTAACTCTACGAGAGCTCACGCTTCAAAAAGTGCATGTTGGACATCTGGGCATCAGTGGGTGTAAATCTAGGTTGCGATCAGTTTTTTATTGGCCAAATATGGTTGCTGACGTTGAAAATTTTGTCAGATCATGTGAAACCTGTGCAATTCTCAAAAGAAGCAATAGCCATGATCCATTATTATGCCATGAAGTGCTAGATCTAACTTTGCAAGCCGTGGGTAGTGATGTTTTTGAGTATAAGAACAAAACATACCTATATAGTGGTTTTAGATTACTTCTCTAATTATATAGAGGTTCAAGAAATTACTAAATATAGCAGTCAAAATATCAACAACACACTGAAGTTAATATTTGCCATACATGGATTACCCTTAAACTCTTTACTGATAATGGCCCAGTATACACATCAGAGCACTTTAAAAATTTTGTAAATCTGTGAGACATAAATCATGTAATATCTAGCCCATACCATGACAGATAAAATGGTATGAGTGAATCAGCAGTAAGAACTATTAAGAATATGTTAACATAGTATGGGAAATGTGGTGATGATCCATATCTAGCCCTCCTGGAATTAAGATACGCCCTGAGGTATAAAATTAGTTCTCCAGCCAGCTTATTGATGTCAAGGTCACCCAAGATCCCTTATTCTTACACACTTCAATCATTTAAAACAAAAATTATGTCACAAAAAGGATTGAAATGATATATTAGAGAACAAGAAAAGAATAAAGTTTTATTATGACAATAATAATAATAACTGCAAAGCAGAAGCAAAAATTTTCAAGGTTGGCCAGCTAATTTGGTTTAAGAAACACCCTAAAGAGAAAATATAGTGCCAGAGTACCATAATTAGTAAATGCCGAGAACCAAGGTCATATGTTATTGAGGACGAACATAGGTGATCCCAATCAAATATGTATTGTATAGGAATATATTGTACATGCATGTATATGAATTGTATGTTTTAGATGTTTTATTTGTTGTTTATTAAAAAAAATGGAAAGATGTGTTTTAATCATTTGTTTATTTATTCAAACAAAATGGGGAAGATGTGATGTAGTTGATTTATGTATGCTAATTGTTAATTAAGTTGGTTTAAGTTTTTTAATATTTGGTTTATGTTATTATGCATACTTATTTGTGTTGAATTTGGTTCTATTGTTGCTTGTTGTTAAGAGGGACCGGACGTCATTAATAATGCAGTGAACCAAGAGGCAATTCACTTAAGACTTATTATTAAAACTTAATGGAGGTGAAAGAAAATGTATCTCAAAACTGTGAAAAGCTTGTAGCCACGTTTTCCAAATTTCTTTTGCCTTTTGGAGTGAATTACTAAAGCTTTGCTCATTGTTAGCACAATGGCAATCAATGCCCCCCCCCCCTTGACGTATGCAACCGGGACAACAATCGGGTTGAAACGGCTGCGTAATGGTGGTCCGGCAGGAGTATCCACTAATAATAACCAACACCATATGATGCTTGATGGATAATGGAATTATTTAAGCTGCCCATAATTGGTAGAGGTTGCTGAGTTGCCTACAAACCAACCAACTGTATTTTGGGGGGTGACTGTCAGATGGCTGTGGCCTTCGTTGTTTGTTTAAGGGTTGCGCGAGTAGTTACAGCCAACATGTGGAGGAGCAAAACTTGGCAAAAGAGGCTTTGAGCTGCGTTTTCAGTAAAACAGAGTCCAGGTTTCTAAAGCCTATAGAAATATACCAAGTTTAGCAGTTCAATTCCTAGTCAAGCTAATTGTGACTGGGTGTTGAACGAATACTTTTCCCCATTTCCATCACCCTTCCCATTCACCTGTGGGTTTGGAGCCCCTCCTTTTATTGCCAGTGGCCAATCTATTGGGATTAAACACAAAGTGTAGGTGCTGCATCAGGTGATTCCCTCCAACCGTTTGTACGGCTTTCTACTTGTAATAACCAACAGAGCTCTGTACACTTTTAGCATTGTAACCAGCAGTGGTAAAATAATCTCTCTGTGATGCCCTCCTTGCTATCGGCCACTCTAGTTAAAGTGGCCTTCTACTGTTTATTTACTGAAAGTACTTCTTTTTTGCTTTGGTGTTTTTGGCTACTTTAGTAAGAAGCCAACTCCATTTCTCAGGGAATGAGGACATATATTTCAAAGAATAAGGGTTTTTGAGGATGCAATCCCCTAAAATATCAATCTCCTAATGTTACCTAAAAACTTAAAAACAAAATTTGTTGGTTAGCCGATGTCCAGGTAGTAGTACATTTCAGTTATTTAGTAACTCCAACTCCTGTGGCTGTATTTCAGCATCTCTGTTGAAGTTTCAATACTTAGAGAAGGCAACATCCATGCCGAAGGCCAGTTTCAAACCTGTGGCTTTGGAGTTGCCAGAACATTGCATTTCCACCTATTCTGTTGCCTTGGATAGTGGTCAACTATGTCAGAAAAAACAGCTTGTCTTTTGATTATAAATTTTGAATGATGCAGTTGTGATGCCAACCCATGCTGTACACACCAGAGGCCTCATTGAATTGAGGGGGCTACTGTATTTGTCTCTGTAAAAATTTTTTCATATCAATTAGTGAAACTTATTATATAAGTAATACTTATTTTGGTAGATATGTTACTGACAGTTCCTCTTTAAACATCTCGTCACCGGTGATTCAGACACTTTACACTTTACTTTACACCTCATTTTGAAGATGACGAATCTGGATTTATTAATATATATATGTAACATTCTTCAACTTATGTGCAATACTTTCTCCGAAATTTTACCAGTCACCAATTCTCAAGTCTTTACCCTCGTGCAATGACGCCATATTTCTGTGTTTCCAACATTTCCACCAGAGGGACATGACTTATTTCACCTCTTCCATATCTTCCAACCCCCTCCCACCCACCCATGGGCCTCTGGAGTGGAACGGGTGCTGGGGTGGGCCAATACATGACCTCGAAATGCCCATTTTCGAAGCTGTACATGCCATTTTTGTCACTTTTGAAGCCGCTTTCTTCCATTTCCCACTTCTTCTCCCGCATTACACCTCTTTCTGCATTTTTTTGATTGCTCTTTTGCATTTTCTATGTTTTTTCTGCCATTTCCCCACATTCTCTAATCCGCTCTCTCCCCTTCTCCAACCGTCTCCAGGGAGATTTTTATCTAGAAAATATACATTTCTATATCCCTCCGCCTCCTATTTCTTTACTTAAAATCACCAACTGTCTACAGGGAGATGCTTTTTTCAAATTTATGTTTATACATGCCTCCTCCTCCTACATTTACCCTTAATATCACCTACCATCTCCAGGGAAATTTTTTCTACAAAATACAAGTTTCTACACGCCTCCACTTCCTACTTTTTACCCTTATAATCACCCACCATCTCGAGGGAGATTTTTTTCTGGATAATATAAGTTTCTACATGCCTCCGCCTCCTATTTCTACCTTTAAAATCACCAACCATCTCGAGGGAGATTTTTTCAAGAAAATATACATTTCTACATGCCTCCACCTACTATTTTTACCCATAAAATCACCGACTGTCTCGAGGGAGATTTTTTTCTGGAAAAAATACGTTTCTACATGCCTCCTCCTCCTACATTTACCCTTATAATCACCTACCGTCTCCAGCGAGATTTTTTTCTAGAGATTATATGTTTGTACATACCTTCTATTTCTACCCTTAAAAATCATGTCGTGTTCCGTCCCACCCCAGTACCTGTTTCACTTCACAGGCCTGTAGGCTTCTCTACCAGGGGTGGGATTTTCAAATTTTCCTGCTAAATCACCATTTGCCTTACTGTATGTGAGATGTTCAATTCACTCGATCACTGCGCCATCTGAAATTCTCCAGAAAATACCCAAAATGGCCACCGAAAGCATCACCTCCCATATTAATTTACCTGTTTAAACCGTATTTCCACACTTTTCTCATTTCTTTCTTCACTGAAAAATGCCCCATTCTGTGCCCTTCCCTCCATTAAAATTTCGTTGAAAACCACTAGTTTCCAGGGGTTGAAAAAATATTTACACTTTTACACCGTCAGTGACACATTTACCCTTATTTTTAAGCATTTTCACCCCTGCTAATATTTTTGTGAGTCTTGTTGCTTATGTAATTGCTCACCCCGTATGTTGAAATTTTGTGCTACTATTCAATATTTTTCATTCATACATTATAGATATCGAATAGTGATTCAATTTTTTCTTCCGTCATCTTACTTGTTTCATAGATTTCCACCATTGTCATAGCTCATCTCATTGCTGTTGGAGTGTGGTGGTGTAAGACCACTGTGCCCACTGATATGCCAGGAGAAGGCCTAAGTGAAAACCAGGAGGAAGCAGCATCTGCCAAGAGAAGACAATCAGCTCTGAAGGTGTCTGCATCTGTTGTTTGGGCTCTGACGGGTGGATATCTACTTGGCCAAGGTTTCCTCTTGAGCAGTGAAGAGTACCGTTCCCTACGCACACCTGCCTTCCTTGTGTTCTTTGGAATGCTTGCTGTGGGATTGCTGTCAGAGATTTGGGGCCACAGTGCAAAGCGCGATTGTGAAGCTAAACCAGGTCTGAGGTCTTCACTGCATCCCCTCAATGTATATTTGCTTGCCTGGTATTCTTCAATCTTAAGGAGTATATTCCAGCCCAAAGTTCTTCCTTTGGAACACATCTTAAGCATGGTGGAAAGGTTTAAATGTTATGGTAATCCCGGCTGCTTAACCAACCAAGCAAAGATGTGTGTTAATTTGAAGATCAGCCTAATGTGAGGTGAAGTCTGGGCAGAAATAGCAAACCAAACAACTGAATTTGCATGAATCTTAGACAAGTGTGATCCAAAAAGCCTAATTCCTTATGTGAAACTCCAAATGAGAAAAATATTTTATTTGATCATGACTCACTGCCTAATTTTATGCACATACTTATAATAAGCTCGCATTGCCACTGTCTATGCTCTCATTACTTCAGGTATCATTGAGGTAGTTGCAATGAAGAGATGATAGCATACGACCAAAAGATAGATGCCTGATTGCTGATATCAAGTAGTAAGCAGAAGAATAATGACATTTGAATAATTTCTAGTTCACCCTCTGGTCTCATTGCTTGAAAATGTGATTAAATATGAAGTGCTTGAGATCACAATTAGACCGCCTGTTTGGTGATGAGGTGGTTCATCTTGCGAATTTATGTAAGGAAATTCTTCATGTTGACAATTTACTATGTCTTTGTAAAGTTTTAATATTGGTAAAGTAATATTTTATTTGATTTAAGCCAAAATTTAGAAAGCATATTCTGCTCCTGTACTTAATTATGTGCAAATGAACATCCTGTTATATGTTACATGCTGGTTCACTTTAGAATGGAATTCTATTTATAAATGCTCCATTGGAACGGATTAATATAGTTAAGTGGGGGTCTGCTGTACGTGACTGCTCTCACCCGGTGGAGTTCATAAAGATAAAAAACATTTCTTTTACTTATTCCTCCTTAATATCTTTAAATTGTATATGCTAAGGTTTATTTAAAATAGGATGTATGAGACAGCCTTAATAAGTATGTTTATGCCTTTCATTGTTGTCACCTCTACACTACCTCATGATTTTACATAGTGCCCATTTTTTTATCCATCCAACTATGTAAAATCAAGGTTTCACTGTATATAAATGATGGTTGACCTGGAAAGGAAACAGCACTGCAGGTGAGAATTAACTAGGCATGTGCATTTTGGGTGGTTGGCATTGTTTGTTTCGTTGGCACATCCTTGTTTTATTCCACTCCCTTGTTCCCATTTTTTCCCCTCTTAGCACATGTTTACCATATGTGAACTGTTTATGCTGCAGACTTAGCCGGAGGAGTATTCTGAACCACACCTGATTTGCGTGCTAAGTCTGTAGAATGTAAACATGTCCAAAGGGCAATGGATGGGGAGTGGTTCCAAAAAAAAATCATATCTGTCCATGTAAAACTGAGTACAAAATCAAGTGCTAAATTCAAAATCATTACTAGTTGTAATTGGCTGCTGCCAAAAATTTAACCCGGTGGGAATCCCGAGAGAATTTCCCACTTAATATTCATCGGAAAAGTACAAAATCATTTATTCATCAATCTAATTATTATGCACATTTTGAAACTCAAATATTAATGTATTTTTATAATCAGATGCGAAAGTTTTTTTTAAATTGTAATTTATGCATTTGAATGTGTATACCATATGATTTCTTAGTGGGCAAATGGCATTTTACTTGATCTGCTGCTGCTATCGCTATTGTAGTCTGTGATAGGTTACCATTAAAGTATAAGGTACATGGTTTTGACTTTTTAAGTGCTAAATTCTTTTTTATTTAATATATCTGTTTTCCTTAGGTGAAACAACACCAGTTGATTTCTTGAAGTGGGCTGTGTTCCTGAAGAGATCTTCTCATGATGTGAGTAATCATAATTACTACTATCTACTCTCCTGTGGATATTTGTTTACTCTTGATGATGCCAATTGTTATGGTATTAGGCATAACGCTGCTTCAAAATTTGATATGTGTACTAAAATAGTAATGAAGAGAAATGAATACAGAACCAATTTGTTGCTATTCCACAGCCAGGAAACATGATACATTACCCCATTAATTGCATTTAACTACACAAATTTGATAAAAGTAAATGATGGATGGTGTAATCTGTATAACAAGAGAAAAGTGATGGGTACATATTTGTTTGGGAATGGGTATTCTAGGGGTATACATGCACAATCCATCTCTCTCTTGGAGCCGCTTAGTATGGGTTTTTGGAGCCATATAAAGGTCCCTTCATAGTGCAGTTAGCTGACAAACAGTGTGATGTTTTAGCTCTTCAACTGGAAATGGAATTGATATTACACTGCTGACATTGCTGCTTAGCTGAAATGATGGTCTTCAGTGTAGTTCTTTTGCATCTGCCTTAACCTTTCCTACCTCTGACTCTGTTACTGGAACTGAAAAATGTTAAGAGTGAGCTAAATACTTTCTGGGATGTACTGATAGAAAGCATTTTGGCTTATGTTTTCTACATAACTGCATTTTTACCTTTCTGAATCAGGGATGTCTTGGTGACAAGTCCAAATATTTACTGGAATTAATGAATGAATATATATGAGTGAAAAATTTGATCAGCTGATACTGCAAACTGCATATCTGTAACTGCAAAAGGCAAAATTAATCAGTTATCATATCAGATGTTTGTGGCATTGCTTTATGAAATGAAAATGTATTATTGATGAAGTTATTGCAAGGTAAGCAGTTTTAAATGATTGAATATGTTAATTATGTGTCCTTCATATTGCTTAAAAGATTTTACCTTAAGAAATATCACCAACAGCTACCTACATAATGTATAAGCATGGCCGTTGTGCGTGGTGCATGCGTTTACTTGATTTCCTACCCATTCCGGCAATCTCAGAAAAGGGAATCAGTAAATAATAAGGCAAGAAGAAATACGGATCAATGTTTAACAGTATATTTTTTAAATATATTTTATAAATGTACTTCAGTTCTGTCGACAGGGTCACTTCTTTTACAAAAAAATCAGTTATTTGTTTTTACACTTT
Source organism: Ceriagrion tenellum (assembly GCA_963169105.1). Lineage (NCBI taxonomy): Eukaryota > Metazoa > Arthropoda > Insecta > Odonata > Coenagrionidae > Ceriagrion > Ceriagrion tenellum. Next base: position 6,597,978 of record OY720639.1, on the reverse strand, counting down.
GCACACTATACAGTTGCTTCCACAATGGCCTCTAATTAGGATAAATGCAAACTGAACTGAGAGTCAACATTATTAATTATTTGGAATTGATGTATCAAGAGCGAGAAAAACTTAATTCTTTTGGGAGAGATCAGGACTTGGTCATTTTTGTCTTCATTGCTAGTAATTAATTTTCATCGCTAGTAAAGTGAATTTGGAAATCACTTGCCAAACCTCTTATCTCATCAGTCATTTCATCCTGTACCTACCTCTCCCTAAAGATTAAAATTGACAAATAAATATTCGTTTCTGGCACGGAGTGAAATTCATTCAAAATTAAGGTAGTTTCATCGAAGACTAACCTCAGGAACAGGATGAACAGGTGCTAGGAAAGGGAATCCTACAGCTCTCCAGCAATAAATAATTGTTTTTGAGGATACCTCACTCCATGACTCCTTTCTCCGCATATCTTCAGCGACGCAATTCTAAATCGGGATTTAAAATTGCACAGTCAGCCAATGGAACATTTAAAATCTTTGATTTTCTGACGTAAAGGAATTTCTTCCGCCTTCTGTTGAATGATCGGGCCACTTGCTGGAATATTCTGCTCACGACTCTTGCAGAAGAAGGCGTAGAGTTCATTTTCAATTTCAGTGAACTAAGCGCAGCGTAAATGTTTCCTTTTCGGTGTTAACTCCTCCTCCACTTTCTCTAGAATTATAGCATGGTTGGCGACAACTGTTGAAAGCATTGAAAATGACCCTCCAAACTTTTCCGCAACAGCACTTTTACTTAACTTATTTGATTCGACCTCTTGAATCATTTTCACCTACTTCTCCTACGATATTCCCCTTCTCTTTCTCTATAATTGTGATGGTTCTATACCCATGACCGTTAAAACACTCGGAACTCCTTGGCGTGAAGCCCGAGAGAACTTCATTAATACGATTCACCAGGAAAATTTGAAATCGTATATTACTCTGAACTTATTTCCTCAACGCCCCTATCCAAAGATCCCGGCCTATTGGTATTGTGCTTCCTCACTGGCTAGGTACCAATTAACCCCCAACCCCGATGCCCTCTGGGGGGTATCTTCCGGTAACCCAAGGAAGAGATGAAAGCGCCTCCAATTGGGCTAGGTTGTTGACGAGGCTTTCTGCTCCCTCTCCGATGGCGTGACTTTTGGTGTCTCATAGGATGGTTCCACTTATCCTCTTCTTATTTGTATCTCTAATAAGCTACAAAACTTTTATCAGATTATTTATCAATCTGGAGGAACGTAGCTGAGCTCTCTTTCTGTATATTTTTTCGATTGTTGGGTTGGAGCGAAAGGGGAGGAGGGTACACTATTTTCCAATACAAATATACATGGGTGTGTGAGCATTTTATCCCATTGACTACACATGCGCCCAGAACTAGTCACCCCTAAGCATTTATGTGCGTCCAACTAAGAGGTCGTATGAACCAAGCAAACACGTATTTTCTCTGGTTTTTTTGGCTGTTGGCAATGGAAGAAGTTAAATGCAAATCTTAAGAAGAGCCTTGCTTGATGACTGAACCAAAATGCTCAATGACAACGATAAATTAAACCTGAGTACTTTGATGATAACTTTTTCCAGTGGGAATAATTATACCATGGGGCAAATGGGCGTGTCAATTTAGGAGGGCAAAAATAAAAATTCCTGATTTTTGTGAATGAGAGGGTCCAAAAATTTGCCTTTTGACGTAGATTATCCTAGTATAATAGAGTTTTTCCTTATTTATAAACATTTACCTTGGTAAATTAGTGCTTGATTATTATTTATATTGAAATTTCCGAAAAAAGGGGATAATATAATAAAAACTCCAACAAAATTTGCTCAAAAGTGGTTTAATGAACTCAAACAATTTTATGTATATTTTGTCCCTATTATCAAATACTGAAAGCACATTGGAAAAAATGTAAAAAGTTTCAACCTACAATATTCATCAAATCTTGCTCCGATTCATTCGTAGACATCATTCTTCTGCTTCCTTCCTGGCCTCCAATGAATCCTTCTCGTTTCTCATGAGTGTACACTTTGCCAGAAGCCTCTGTTACTTGTTTCACAGACCTCTCTATGGGCTGTCCATGACATGGCCACTTTGGAACTTGCATTGGCTCTTCAACAAACTTACTTATTTCTGATATTTTGAGTTTACAAGTAAGTGGAGGATCATATACTTTTTCTGACCAGTCTATCAGTTCCAAAAGGGAAGTTGCATTTGGATTTACTGCAGGTGTTATCCTAGGCCGAACAGATAGGTCTCCCGGTGTATTGTCATCTTCATTCCTTAATTCAATTATCCTCTGGACCCCTGCTTTCCTTTCTTCTTGGTTTTCCGAGCACAAAAGTGTCTGAAGCACCATTTCACTAAATGCAAACCATGATGAACGTTGGACTATTGGCAATACAATATCTGCTACTCCCATTTTCTGAGATTTTAGGAGCTTCAATTGATAAAGAATGTGGCGAGGTCCTTCCACCCGAGAGAACTTCGATTTGCTTTTAAACCAGCAGGGATAGTAAACGTCAAAAATGTATTCCACAAGCAGTTTTAACGTCTTCAAGTTGTTGCCTTTAAGGCTATGTTTTGAAAGCCATATGCGACAAATCCTATTTGCAGTTGTTAACCACTGAGAGTGGCTTACAGGACCAATTTCTAATAATGCCAGATCAGTTGGAAGTGCACCTATCAGTTTCACTAAGCATACAGTTCTTCTTGGAGTAAATTTTACAAACCGTACATCCACTCAACCCGTTTCGCACTCACTCAAAAAAAAAATAGAATTTGATCCCAAACCAGCAGCATTTGGAAGGAATGAATGGCTTCCATGATATGTGGCCTTTCCACTGGAGTAGGGACTCATACACCACTATTGCTGCTTCAGGGACATGGAGGGCAGAGAACCACTCTTTCATGTGCTCCAAGACTGGTAGGATGTTGAGAAGTTTTTTGTTGGTACAGTCTTTGCTAAATCTCTCATTGTCAACAAAATTGAGAAATTTCTGCAGCAGATGAAATCTTATTCCTGTAAAAACTTTTCAAAAGTATAGAGATGAGATGCTCTCCCCTTTAGAAAAATGGCTGTGATAGTCAGGTTTCTGTAAGATTCCCATCATAATTAGAACTCAAATCAATGTTTTATTTCACCAGGACTTTACCCACTCCACCTATGCTCCCTTTAGTGTGGTTTTTTATCTGGATTACTGTCAAGAGGTTTTCACTGCTCTTTTGCTGTCAACTGCTTTGCATTGAGGTTTTCTGGCTCCGACAACAAGCCATACAGTCGATCATCCACAAAGTTTTGGAATAACTCTAAAAAATCCTCTTTATTCTCCAATTGTATCACTATGCCATTGGTGCCTTCAAAATCAAATCGACTATGCATAGCTTTGAGTGAGCTGCACGACAGAGGATCAGATGGTATGCACTTCACTTCTTCTTCCTCTGATTTGTCAGTTACTTCTGATTCAGAGGAACTTATGTTGGTGTGCGTAAAAATGTTGTCGCTCTCCTCACCACTATTACTTTCGTAGCTTTCTTTCAAAGTTCAAATGGTGTCCAAAGAGGGAGAAGCGTGCCTTCCTCTTTTACTACTTTTGTATTACTGATGGAACACTCCAAATCACGTTGAGGTTGTGCTTTCCTCAGGAATGGAAAGATCCAATGCAAATTCGCACTGATCTCAACAGTTTCGTGCACTACCTTATTACCATATACCCACAAAAATCTGGTGATTTACACTGACTATATGCACAAAATTTGCACGATTTCCACCCTTGCCAAAGGGATAGAACGGTTACACTTTCCCTGCAGGGATTGGGGTAGGTTAATGAAAAGTAAAGAAAACTTTGTAATTCCACATAAATATTTAATGTACGACCTATGTTTCGATGTGGCACATCATCATCTGGTACAATTGCTTAGAAGGTGGAGAAGAACAGAATACTTGAAAGTGATAAAAGTGGCGTGTATAAATTGAATTGTCAATGTGGAGCAGCATACATCGGCCAGACTGGATGCAAGTTTAAAGAGAGGATTAAAGAACGCCAATCGTGCGTCAAAAATAAGGACCCGGCGTCTCTCTTTGCCAAACATCTGCTGGATGAGAATCATCTTAGTGACTTTGTGCCAGAGATCCTACACATAGAGAAGAAGGGACTAAGACTTGACGCATTAGAGCAATTTGAAATTTTAAGAAGTGTCAAAAATAAGGAAAATATTGTTAACGAAATTTTGTATCCTTCCCACTCCCCCCTTCTATACCTAAAGAAGGCCAACCCTTTTCCAACCTTACCTCCCCTACTACCTCAGATTATGATGTTTTCACGGATGCACTGGAATTCCCCCTCTTCCCTTCCAACCGACCCACGCATCACCGCCGCTTCCTTCCCCCCCCCCTTTTTGATGACAATGTAAGTATGGAAATTCCTAATCCTCTCCTTCCTCCTTGACTCTATTCTCTTAAACCCATTCCCCACCTCCTTGGCCAAACTCCGCCCCTGGGAATTCCACCCCTTTACCCACACCTCAGACCGTATTGTTTTTGGGAATTTTGTTTTTGAAATCATTTTGTGTGTGACTATTTATTCTCCACCTTCTATGCAATTGTACCAGATGATGACGTGCCATGTCGAAACCTAGGTCATACATTAAATATTTATGTGGAATTACAAAGTTTTCTTTACTTTTCATTATGTTAAGTCGATTCCATGAAGTCACGCCCGAGACAACGAATTATATTGGGGTAGGTTATTTGTAATTAGGCAATTTGATGTGGGACAGTCACACGAGCCTCCTACAGCCGATGTGCCATCTGGGACATTCTCTCTCCCGGCCACAACCGGCTTTCTCATGTGAGATCGGCATCATCTTTCTACATCTCATACCCCTTGCTACTACATAGCCGCTCTATCTTAGAGTAAGGCTCCTCCGAGAATCTATACCCCCTTTTTTCCGCACCTTTACTGCCCCTTCTCTGTCTCAAATACAGTGGGAGCTAGGGATATCACCACAGGGGCCAATTACTTACAGGGTGTAAACAACCACAGCAATCCAGAGTAGATAGGCATCTAAATGACATGATTGGAGGAGAACATGATGTCGGCATGGTCGGGGTACTTTTAGGCTAGACTCCACGCATCAGGAAATTCCCGTGAAATTTCAGACTGTGAGTAGGTCTGTAGATATGACTGCCGAACTTGGATTTTCCCGTAAAAGGTAAAAGTGGTAATTCAAAAAAGTGTGGAAAGATGCTATTATGACCACTAATTCTATTTACTGCAGATACAACATTGAACGCTAAGAATGTCTGCTTTGGTTTTAGAAGATATCAGCAAACCGCTAACTCGAGGTGTGAAATGACATGGTATTACAGAATACCTGTGGAAACCACTTTATAATAAATAAATGAGGAGTAAATGCATACTGCTCTTTAGGGAGAAAGGAATCACAATGATTGCCTTTGATTCTAAAATGGTCAAAATGTTTTTATGGAAGTAACAAAATGCGTCAAAAAAGTGGGGTTTATGCAACCCCTGTGTACATGTGCAGGCTCTGATGGGCGTGTGTATTTCCGATAAATGTTCGCTGAAGCTGCCATCTGTTGGCCAGAAAGCGTACTTGAAGGACAAAGGAAGGTGTATGTGAAACTCCCAGCAAGATATCTTGTCACACCCAAATGGGAGAATGCAAATTTGGACTTGACGAGAGATCTCGTCATGCTCACATAAATGGTCACTTCTCCATGACAATGTATCTTGTCATCCCCTGGCAAGTGGTTATGAGCTAGAGTTTAGGTGGGTCGTAGGGAATGGAAAAGTCCAATTTCATCATTTTCCTTCAGTAAAACACCATTAATGAGCAAATTACCAGCTTGGGCTTGTTGTAATCAGGACGAATATGTGGCTCTCCAGTTCCTTGTTTGAGTGATTGCGGCACTCAGATAAAACAACCAATGTTGCTGCCTCTCATAAAATAGCTTCCCTTTTCATCACGATGCTGTTCAGGGTTGTTACTGGCATGAGCAGCTTCTTTGCCGAGACAACTCTTTAAGTGAGGATTTTTATCCACCACCTCTATAATTTTTCTCTTCTCCTCGATTCAAAGAGATTTCCTTTTTGAAGCCATCCCAAAATCAAAACCAGCTACCTCTGCTCTCTTTAAACCACCGGCACAAGGAGACTAGTAACTCGTTGATCAGTGGCCTTGTTGAAGAGTTTTTCTTGTATTTTTTTGAGTACAGTTGCCTCCACACTGCTGAAACTCATTTGGATTTGGGTACACATATAATTTCACCCTCCTGCATTTTTTTTACACGGCCATAACTTAAGATTTTCTCCCCCCCCTCTCATGGATAAGCTTTCACGTTTTAAGATAGTTGCAGTGTGTGAACTAAGGTATCAAGTCCTTTTCTGAACTTTAAAATAATACTTAACGTGGACTGTATTTCAGTTATGAATGTGCAAAAATTATTTCTATTTCCCAAAACATTTTTCGTATTTATGCATCCAAATGTTTAGGTGCTCGTGGATTACTATCAACCATTTCACTTTGAATGCATAAAAATTTTCGATGTATTTCATGATTAGATCATCATTTGTGGTCGTAGTTTAGTATGTCTTATAAAAGCTTATAGTGATATCAATTTAGCCTCAGCATTTTCTAAATTTTACTGACGTTGTCACCGCATACCATCCTTATAGTAGATGATGGACATTTTTCCTTAACTCCGTCCACACTAACATTCTCATGGGGTCATTAACATCAATGAAAGTAATTGTATGCATTTCTCAGTGGTCTCAGTGCATTTTTACATCAATTTTCTTCTGTTAAATTAGCTATCTTTGGTTATTATAGTAGAGTGCCAATTATCTGTGGTAATGGAGGGGGAAGCCCAATCAGATATTCGAGAAAAATGGATAATCCGTTCATTTTTGTATTACTTTTGCCCTTAGTTTCACCTCCATGGTTTCTTTGAGTCTTTAGCGTACATTCCATTAAAATACTCTATTTCCAGCCAATACATTTTACGGCCAATCAATCATCCCATTTACTTCTCCAAAACATTTCATCAACTAAAATTATGCCTGTCAATTACATGCATTGAAGATGCTCTATCATTTTGTGGAAAATTCAGTGATGAATCTTAATCTCTGACACGCAATCCGTCCCGTTTTTACATGCCTGACTACTAATTGCCCAGCATAATTGTTTATTACGCAACGTATTACGCTCATTTCGAGGAATCTGAGTCTATGCCAATCGGTAAAATTAGCCTCGCATTTTATATATAGCCTCCTGTGTAAAGCCCACTCCGATAACTGACCCAAAGTTGAACGACTACAGTTTGTCTGAGTTAAATTCATCCAAAGCTACAGCTCAACAAAGCACACGCCTCTTCTGCAGAGATAAGGAGTCACTTCTCGGAGTTCCAACCCATCGACCTAGAGAGTGCGACTGGCTATTGAAGTAAACAAGCCAACAAGCTCACGGACCAGCCCTATTCCCGAACACAGGAGGCCACGGACGCTACTTACCACCTTTTCGTGTGCAGTGGCGTGATTAAAAATTGATTCTTTATCCAAATATTTTAACAGCTTCTGTAATAAATTGGGAATGGAAAAATTGTATCCTCTATTTACTCTGTAGAAGTTTCTCACAAGAAACTGGGAGTAACTTTAATACGTTTCCAGGTACATAAATATAAAAAATCATGACTTCAAGCAAATATTTACTAGATGTTAAAAAAATCTGTCACTTTCTTTTGTAATTTTGCATTGTATATTTTCTTTTTAATGTCCATCCTAATTTTTCTACCACACAAAATGTCTGGCATGGAAGTGTCATCTTCCTGTTCCAAGAAATCCATCTGTTTCTTTTTCTGCTGATTCCAGCGCGATTTGGAAGGAAACTAGTTTTGTTACGACTGTTTCTTCCTCATCACTTTTGCATTCACCTGCACTCACGGAACTAGTATTAGGAGTGATGGTAGTGGAGACAATGGCATCATCGTCAAGAATCTGATGTCCTCCTAATTCATCGTCATGACTGAGCCACTCTTTAATATTTTCCATGTCAACCTCAGAAAACTGATGATTGCTGGCAATTATTGATGGTGTCAATAAATTTGAAACTCTCTGGGTCCTCTTCAAACCCCTCAAACCCATCAATCGGTTCATCAAAATCACTGTAAATTTTCCTCCATGACCGAGAGATAGTAATTTTCTTCACCATTTTCCAAGCTTGATCTGACAGGTAAAGCACTTCTTTCAGTTTTTTCCAAAAGTCAATTATGTCAGCGCCTTCTTTAAAGACCAGTTCCAAGAGTTCTTGATGGTAAGGTCTCTTCAATATCACTATCACACCTTGGTCCATCGGCTGGATCATTGAAGTTACATTTGGGGGTACAAATGCGGCAAATATAAGGCCGTCGGCACTTTTCAGTTTGATATCAAGGGGATGTGGTGGGGCATTGTTGATGAAAAGAATCGCCTTTTGAGGTAAGCCTTTTGTTTTTAAAAATTTTTTCTCATCTCTGGAATAAAGATGGATTGGAACCAGGACTTAAAAATATCCCTTATCATCCATGCTGATTTGCTTCTAAAATAATCCACCGGCAAAAATTTCACTTCTGTACCTTTGAAAGAGCGAGGATGTTTTTTCTAATGCATGTCAGTTTCATTTTATGCTCCCCACTAGCATTCGCTCAACACAATCGTTTTTCTCTCTTTATTGGCCTTATACCCCGGAGCAGATTTCTCTGCTTCCGCTGCTAATGTTATGCTCGGAATACACTTCCAGTATAGGCCAGTTTCATCACCGTTGTACACTTGGTCAGGAGTGAGTCCGTAATGTTTAATCATCCTTTTGAACCTCATTTAAAGTCACCCGCGGCCTCCTGGTTCCCACTTAATTTTTCACTGACTATGTTCAACTCTCGAATTCCAAGGTGATTCTTAAATCTTTTCAACCACCTGGAAGATGCTGAGTGTTTCATTTGTCCCCAACTGTAGATGGAGCACCTGTGCCTGTTCACACAAAATCGGTCCACTAAAAGGCAGTCCTTCACTTCTCATCTGCTGAAACCATGGTAGAGTGCATTGTCCACATCGCTTACAGCTGAACCTTTCATTGTTTTTCTCATTTGATTGCCACTCGTGCTATCTGAATTTGAAGCATATTTCAGCAACTTGGCTTGATTTTTTTAAATATCGCGTACTGTAGTGATTCGAATGCCAAAATCTGCCGCTAAATTAGCAGGTGACTCTCCCTTGGACGCCCTTTCAATAATTCTTAACTTCTCGGAAATATCTAATACTGCGCGCTTCTTCTTTCCCACGGAATTACTCATTTCGAATCTATAATTTTGCCGATGCAAACTTGCCAAATGTAAAACATCCATGGAAGCGATATAAACTGAATAAACTCGCATGCCCGGGTTGCGAATAAATTAAGCACTGAGCAGAGATTCACTAGACTCACCATAATGCAACAGTGTCATGTGCGTTGTTGAATTGCCTATTGCAGGAAAATCTTTTTGTCGGCAAAAAGTTGCAAATTTGTTGACTTTAACACTGTATGCGAGTCACTGTCTGTCTGCTACTGTCTACGAGTGTGGTCAGAAGTGGTAGCAGGTGGGGGGAGAGGGGAGGGTACGAAAGGGAGAGCCGGGGAGAGAGAGGGGAACTTGTTGAGGGGCTGATCGTCGGATAATCTGATGGTCAGTTAATTGGATGTCGGATAATCGGCGCTCTACTGTATGAGTTTTTGTTTGCCGCACTGTTCGACATTAATTTTTTCTCCATATATTGTACTACTCTTCTGGGAAAATTTCAACAATTTTGATGGTGCTACACACCATAGCATCGTTGGGTTTTAACTGATAATGTGGAAAAACCAGATGTGTAATCATCATGGGTGTAAATGTGTACATATAATCATGAACATACAACATCTTCATAATATGTACATTATACATGTACATTTTCAAGTGAAGCCTTGAGAACCGTCAGCCCAGTGGAAATTATTATAGTGGAGATATGTTACGTGGTAGATCCTCTGGTTGCTTCCTGGGGGGGGAGGGAGGAGGAGGAGGAAGAAGGGTGGGAAGAGAGAAGTTAGGAGAGGCTGGTGCATATGTGTACGAACATTGGTATGCATGGTAAGTGAAGCTCATGCCTTGGTGTTACTTTTGTCGTGCAGACAAGGTCAGTCCACTCGCTGCCTGGGGCAGTGGAGGGGAAGGATGAGAGTGGTAGTGGCATGGCAGAGGAGGAAGCGTCTGCCCCATTATTGACCACGGAGGAGGGGGTGCCTGGCGAAGAGCCCTTCAACTCGAGCAGTGGAGGCGAGGAGAGGACACCCAAGAAGCCACACGAGCTGCCAAACTTGAAGCCTGTTACCGAAGTGGGAGAGAGGGTTGAGGAGGTGAAGCCCCAAACTGGCGCTAGTGCTGCAGACATGGCTTCTACCTGGTAAGTCATTAAACCGATTGCTACATGAGCATGGTGTTTGGATTTCTTGGATGGTAGTGGGGTGAGTCCACATCAGATCACCTCATGTGGTGACGCTCATGGAAGCAGATGTGGTTGAAAATTTTATGCTGGCAGCAATTACGGCTTGATTTTAAGACAGTCTCTGGCATTAATCGATGGAACTCCACGAGGAATGAAAAACAAGTACTTGGTTCTTGGTTATGATTCCACCCTTTATTTAAAGCAACACAACCTAGGTATTGGCAGGTCATACCATCATCAGGTACAAGCAGATGGGTGGCTTACACTTATACTGGTACGAGTCGGGGAAGGGGGGGACTATTTGAAAAAAAAGGGGATGGGCAGCACAGGAGTGCTGGACAAAGCTGTTTGTGAATGGGGGTGGGGTGGCTTTGGTGGAGTTTGCTTAAGCAGCAAGGACAAGGCTGTTTGTGAAGGATGGGGGGTTGGGGGTGAGCCCCCTTTCACAAACACCTTTGTCCGTTACTCCTATGCTCCCCATCCTCCTTGATTTCAAAATCACCCCTAATGTGTACCTATATAAGCGTAAGCCGCCCATCTGCTTGTTCCTGATGGTGGCATTATATGCCAAAACCTAAGTCATGTTGCTTTAAATGAAGTGTGGCATCATAACCAAGTACTTGTTTTCATTCAGAGGCTTGATCGCCGAATGTTTAAAACTTTGAGTTAAAAAATTATTTGATGGGTTGAATTCTACACTGAAGGAAGGTAAATACCTCAGGGGATACCTTTCTCCTCTGTTATTTTTCATCATTATATTCATTGTTAAAATTGAAGATGAATCCCCAAAATATGAAATATTCTTATAGCTAAACGAAGGATCACATCACAAACCATTAAACCATCTAAATGATTGGCAACAGTCCTCCAAAAAGGTTTCCCTTGCAAGGCATTTTACTTTCCCACCATTGCCTCTCCCACCTTCTTTATCTCAGAGCAGCGCCACATGACTTGAAGACATGACTCAGGGTTCTCTCTGTGCTACCTACTTATATTGCTGACACTTTGAGACTTCGTGGGCAACCGACATTGTTTTTTGAAAGCAGGCCGAATCCTCCTCGTTAGCTATTTCCCTTGCAGATAAACTAAGTAGACATATTAAAGTCAGCATTCTTAGAGAACATGTGGGCATTGCTCTGACATGAGTTAGTGTGAACTCGATCAGTGTGAAGGAATCCTCGCTAGTTAACCTTGGAGATCTTCAGAAAGTGGTACCACAAGGAGTGTATTATGATAGTGACAAGTGGTGTGGAATCAGTGGAATATGAATCCATCAATATTGAAGAAATCTAGGAAATTTATTTATTCGGATGATAATTTAAAGCTGATTAAGGAAGTTGAAGTAAACAAAATTAGCAACAAAGTTGTGGCAAAACAATTTGGAGTTTCTTTATAGATGTGTTCCACCATTCTCGCTAGCTGTGAAAATAATCAAGTGATTGTGACAGGAGTGTCACTAATGAGGAAGACCCAACGTGGCACTAAATTTTCTGATATTGAGGATGAAGTGAACACTTGTTTTTGCAAAGGCCGTCAAGAAAACCTTCCTGTCAGTGGCACTATTTTACGGTCGAAAGCGGAAACAATTTCCCTTTAAATAATGTGGAGGATATCAAAGCCCCAGCAGGTTGGCTGACTAAGTTAAAACCACGTTTCAACATTACTGCCCTGAAGATAAGTGGTGAAGTTGCAGTTGACAGCAGTGCTGTCACTAAATGGCATAGAGAAAATAATGCCATTTTCAATAACTCACAGAATAATATCAGATAGTATATCTAGTTTATGGTCCATATTGTCGGCCCCGGTGGCGGCGGGGTAAAGTCCTCGCCTGCTAACCCGAGGGTCTCGGGTTCGAGTCCCGCCTGGGTAGAATATTATCTGCCCAGGACATGGGTGTCTGTCTCTCGTCTGTTGTTACTGTTGTCCACCCGACGTAAAATGGCCTAATGCGCTGTATTCGGGGCAGTGAAAATAAATAAAAATATTTTTCAGCACGTTCTCGGCGGACGCTTAATTTGCCGTTCTTTCCCCGTGGACGGCAATTTTCATAAAAATGATTTTATTCGAATAGTTTTTTTTTTAACGAACGTGACTTTGGTATGGTTAAAATGATGAATTCCACTAAATCCGCGAAAACTAAATGGCCAATATCGAGTAATTAATCGATTCCCCTTGTGTGTATGCAACCACTGTGCTCGCTGTGAATTTCTTGTACGTACGTCTAAAATATCTTCAGAATACAATTGTAAGTGATATTTTTTAGAGAGGGAAGTAGAGGAGATATTCATTGGATTCTAGTGAGAAATAGAATGTAATTGCAGTCATGATATTGATATTTCGGAAAAAATTAAATTGAATTTAAAAAAATATTTCATAGCTTTTTATCAATTGCTTTGGATTTTTCTTCTGCAGCCTTCACTAAATCCACCCTCTGCTGTAATTCCCTGCTTTGGTTTTATGGCTTCGGCGACAATATTTAGCAGGAGGGGAGTTGGGTCATTTCTACGAATGGAAATGGATACATGAGGGCAGTCGTGAAAGCGATTTTCCTATGCACCCGCCTGGAAATCCTCCACCCTTGTGAGGTAGGCACCGGATGGCTCGGTCGCTGGGACCCCATGCCGAACAATGGGTTACCCTCTCTCACCCCTTCACGAGTGAGATTTCTCGGGATTTCCTCTTTTAGAGGTTGGCGACCAGCCTCTCGGCACGTGTCCCACCCATTACAAAGACGACAAAGAGACTACCACCCGAAGGTCACTAATGAGAGGGGTCATAGCCTAGCCGGTATGTTTGAATCGGGGGAGGTGAAAAGGAATCTCTCTGAGGGAGTGTGGCCAGTTGGAGTGAGCGGATTGATTACCCTTTGCCCATTGGTGTCCTGACGACAATGGAGAACTTGCAGATTTTTTGAAAAAAATAGAGGTAATAGAGGATGATGAATCTTGCCCAAAGCAAAAAACCCGAGGCTTAAGTAGCGCTTAGTTTCCGAGATATAAATTCTCAAAGTTGTCGAAATTCCAACGGCGCGAAAAACGGGTGAAAAGGGGGGCGTGGTCAGATCGGGCAGGCCTGACGTCACACCTGTCGTTCAGAGGCCGCAGCGGTGGCAAGCCCGGCGTTGTCTCGGGGACTCCGGGCGGCGTCACCGGGGACTTAGGGCAGGAGCGCTACGCCTAGAACGGTGGAGTATTCATCTACATCTACGTCATACCCTGCAAGCCACCCAAAGGGTGTGTGGCAGGGGGTGCTTTCGCACCAGGCATGCATAAATGGATGTATTCAATGGATGCAAGCACGGAAACATCTACGCTGCTACCAATGATGGAAATTCCGCTTGCAAAGTAACGGAACCGAAGCGAAGTTTAACCATATACATTAATTTAAAGTTGCATGTCATCGGCATTGTCAGAACTTCTTACACTGTAGAGACTGGGTTAGGCTGCTAACGGCACAACTTTTTTTCTGAAACTGGAGAGAAATGTGGGAAAAGTGTAAGTTTTTATTTTTCCCATACGCCTGGGTTCGCGATAAAATTGCAACTATAAGATTCCTTTCCACTATTTTACCTGCCATTGCATTTATTTTTGTAACATTTTGAGGAATCGAAACGGCGACCTGGGGGGGAGAGAAAGTTAATACATTCCAGTTCATTACAAATTTAGGGCATGATAACACAGTATTTTCTTTACCTTGTTATGCGTATTGCAACTCTAGGGATTTCATCTTACGTTCACGGCGTAATGCGGCATGATTTCAAATGATATCACATAGGCATGTTAAGTAAAAAATGATTCCACAATAAGCGCATTTAATGAAGTTATCACCAGATGCTTTGCATCGGCACGAACGCTGTTCGTGTGGGTAACATAATTTGCGACCATTTTTGTATGTTGTCGAGCATTAAGGTCTTCCGGGTTTTCAACCGCGTTGGTTGATTGTGCAAGGAAAACACTCCATGATCCTTCGATCCACGTTTTGCTTACATTAAATACGTCACTTTAAATGAACCTCTTCACAAATCTCTGCTTTTCAATACCCTGTTATTAACTCTCTCATGTCAGAAAATTCTTCACGGTGAGCGAAAATTTGATTAACAAATATCAGCATTCGACTATAATTGCTAGGAAATTCACAGTGAATACGTCGCTATACGATAAAAATTACATCTTTGTCTATTGTTAACACTCTTCAAATAGACTCATGACCGATCGGAGCTCTCTCTCTGCCCTAAAATGTATCCTCGGATTACAAAATGTGCGGCCAACGACACACCTTCCACTTCTTAAGTGTAAATCCAGGCGAACTATAGAATCCCAAAATTTGCTACTAGTTGTACTCTCTTTGAAGGGTTAGTTGAAGATCCAAGCAATAGTTAGAAAGTTAAGAATGATGCAGTGACGGTTTTACTTGTTCGGGGTTGGGAATTCTACTTTATTTCTGAAACATATTAAACCGAAAAATAAATTACGTAGTATGGCCACGATCCTGTACACTGGAGTCCTGTGCACCCAATGCCTTAACCCACACCACCACGGCAAATAATTATTTTACGAGCGTAATCCTGTCGTTAATTACGCACGAGCAGATGCGTAATCTTATCCATTAAATCCATTAAAATAGCATCGTATTTACATCCAAAATTGCGCCAATGCATTAACTCGTGGACATAAAAAAGCTCCTGTTATGATACGGATAATTTGTCCATGCATCTATCTATCAACGTATATACTTGCAAGGACATGCATCGTGTGAACATGTCTTAATGAGACGAATTGAAGATGAGCCAAATTCTCGAGTTACCTACAATTTTCTCGCGAACCCGGGCCTATGGGAGAAAAAGCAGTGACCCTTTTTCTACATCTATCCCCAGTCGCAAAAAAATTAAATCTTTGGCGTCAACTCAACTCACCGTAGGTCTCGCGATGTCTCCTCGTGAGACTCTTCGCTGATCATAAGGCTAGACTCACAATTTTTTGCCGTTACTTTATGTTCCGGCAATATTTCGCACTTCACTGTGCATACATTTTTCAATATTTGCTATCGAACGCGTCCTATTGCACTATCGATGTCATACTTCCTCATGGAACTATAATAAAATTTTAAAATCGAACTTTTCGAAAAGATCACATTTCTAATAATGCCGAAATACTGCAATAGAAATTTCAAACATATAATATATTAATTTAACGGGAAAATCACAGTAAATAATTAACGAAGTGATTTAACGGTTTGTATTTCCGACTATGTCTACATGTCGCATCTCATTATAAGTACTCCATCATCACTAGAGCGTCGACTTCATAGAAAGATTATCTGAGTTGGCACAAACTTCCATGCAGATAAAACACTAATAAATCGTTAAAGTATTGCACACCAAAATACATATATACTTTCCGAAACTCAGACGCAATATTTCAGCGAAATATCACGAGGCTAAAGATAAATGAACAGTAAGTGAACGGTGATACTCGCCGAACTATTCGCCGGTATCTCGTATGTCTCGTACGGTGGACGGCAGGTGTGACGTCACGCGTATCACTTCCAAAATGGCGCGCAAAAAGCAGCGTTTGAAACGACATCATCCTTTCCATTGACTGTAGTTCAATAAATATGGGTCACTCAGATGAAAGGAAAGAATGTGTAGGAAACATTTTTGGTTATCTATATGATGCATGAGTTAAAACAGCTGTAAAAAAACCTTGCAAGTTCTCCATTCATGGGTGTAATCTCGGTGCCTGCTGTCCTGTGCTGCATGTGCTGCAGTGCTGCATGGGTGTCCTCTCGGTGGCTGCTGAGAGAAGTGCACTGTGGGTAGAGTAACGGGAAGAGAGAGGTGATGACATTGGTCTTTTTGGGTTCCCTTTTCCTAGCCCATCTTCCCCTTCTGGGTAGATCAGGTCATTGCAGGAAGAGTAGGGGTAAAGGTGGCAGAAAAACCCATGATGAATGGTCAGGAATGTGATCTGTTATGTAACCTTAGAGAATATTTACAATAGATCATATATACAATAGAGCATAAATGCAGCTGATCTTTCCCGATAACACCCTCACTTGCCAGTGTAAATGAAAGGGAGACTGAGAATTTCCAGAAATCCATGCATCCATCGATGGTTATATGCTCAAATTTCTTGCTCAAGATTTAGGTGAGAAAGTATGTCCATACTCACTGCACTTTTCTTTATTGTCTCTGTTGCAAATTGATGTGATGTGGACTACTCTCCAGTCCATCGGTGATGTGTTTTTATCTTGCAATTTAGTATATATTGTCCTTGGATATAGCTCAATTTCCAAGCTCCATATTAATTTTTTAATTGTAGATTCTATATTATTGTCATGAGTTCTTTTTGAATCCAATGATTGAGTTTATATCAGCGTGAGGTTCTCCTTTTCCATCTTTTGCAGTAGCTGACGTGAATGTGTGTGCTTAAAAAATAATTTAACATTTGTGTCTGTCCTGTGATGAATTATGTTGTGTATTTGGGGATATTACTCAATGATGGTGGAGCATAGCATGTAACTGCCTGATATGTACATAAATGCAGTAAATGCATTATTTGCCATGGATGTCATCCACTTCTTCCATACAGGGGTGAATTCTTGAAAATATCCCCTGAGTTCAAGCAGCTTTGTAATGCGAGAGGCCTTGATGAGAACTTCACAGAGCTCTCTACATTGTAGCTCACCCATATGAAAATGGAAGCCCAAAACCCATACCCTTGCTATGTAAAAAATTCCTTCACAGCTTTTCCCTGTTCCTAGTCAGATGTGTGGAGGAAAAGTCCTTGGTTCCTGTCACAGGGTAAATATATCTACGGTGCAGGGTTATGGCTCGGCCATGTTGTCACAATGACATCAACTCGAGACTTAGAGATTTTTTGGCTCTGAGGTGGTAAGACTTTTTGTCTGAGACAGTTGAGTGGTATTTAATGATCCATTTGCAGTAAGGAGAAAGCTGTCAGTGGGGACGAGGATGAAGAGGAGGCAGCCTTGATCAAGAGCTCCACCCTCATCTATGGAGTGATGTGGGCCTGTGTATGCATTCTGGTTGTCAAGAATCCATGGATTGTACAGTTGCTGTTTCTTCCTCTCAGCCTCTGCCTCTTGCATAGAACATGTGAGTGAGACTGTAATTTGAATTGGAATCATTTCAGCTAGCCATTGAAAAAATTGAACTGAGCATGACTGGGAGATTTTGCATATGATATGTGACTGGGTAGAAGGGAATGGCAAGAGCTTTAATGGAGTTGCTGCCGGCTTGGAACACACGTTGAAGGGTTGTTTTAATTGAGACTGAGCCTGGAAACCTGAGAAAGTAATGGGAAACGAGAAGTTATTCTGTGAATTTTCCTTTGCATGTTAAAAACTCATTGATTTCAATAAGTGAGCAGTACTATTGTAGGCACTGTATGTTGGTTAATGAACTCAAAAATAATACCCTTGAATAAGCTGAGGACATTGCCGTAAAAGCCTATTTTTTCATTTACATATGTATTTTATGAAGCTAGAAATTAATTTCTAGCCATAGATGATGTAAAGAAAGGAAGTTGTTTCTGCCCATAAATGCCTCGTTTACCTTTTGGTGACTTTTTTGCCTCTGTCTCATATTAAAGGGCATTGAATCCAAGAATTTTTGATATTAGGTCATGAGGTAGAGCCAATCAAGTTCTTTTTCTCTCTCTACTCAAATACCTCAATAAGTACCCCCACCTGTGCCCCTTGACCTGGACAGGCCCCTGGTCTCATCACTATGCTGAATCTTTTGGCACTGTTTAAGGGATCCCTGAGCCTTGCCCAAACATAATCCATCATGCATACTGGGCCAAGAGCGGTAATCAAACTTTGTGAACTGAGCCTCCTTGACCAGTCAGTGATATTTACGCCTCTATCTTGATCAAAAGACTCCCTTTCTTTCCTACATCCATATGCTCTCAAATGTAATTACAGTAGAAACCGAAATTACGAAGTCGAAGGGACTGGAAAAATCAGCACTTTGTAATATCGAGTTTCGTATGAACGAGTATCTTTCAAGAGAATTGTGTTGAAGCTATTTTTTTGTTTCCTTAAATTATGACATACTCTCGTGGCGTGCTCGGATGATTTATGAAGTTATAATTTTTGAAAGTTAAATTAAAGTTGTATTCAAGCCAACAGGGTGCATGAAGTTGAACATTACTCGCTTGTTGGAGGTTGACTCTTTTGATTCTCAGGATTTCTGCCACATTGTTCCATCTTTTTGTGGTAGAAATCCTGGATATTGGAAGAATCAACCTCCATCCATTCCACACAGAAATCTACTTCCACACAACTAACTTTTTGTTTTTTTCAATGAGTAAGAGATTAGGAAATCAAGTGTCTTTGTAAAATTTTTGTGCAGTTTGGACTTAGCATATAAAGTTTCATAGCACATTTTTCTATGTCATTTCTTAACTTGAGAACTCGTTGTATGTGCAATGTATTGCAATACCAGTAAAATTGATTTATGCATACACTAAGGTAGTGTGTGACTTTCATGATCATTTGCACCAGATATAGAAATTAGAGGAACATATTTTCGATAAAAGAAGATCATACGTTTGTGTCAGGCATAATATATGTACCTATATTGATCTAAGACAGTGAAAGGAAGATTATCTCGGGGATTCTCTGTCTTGCATGTTATTTATTTCGTACAAAAAATGATATGCCTGTTAATTTCACCCAGGAATTCTCTGTTCATTATAGTCAGGTAAAGCTTTCATCTCACTCTATCCTATGCTTTTCAAAAATCTACAAACAATTGGTGCACATCCACATTATATTCATAACACTTCTCCATTATCTGTCAAACCATTTAGATATTGTGCATCATTGATCTACCCAGTCCAAAGCCATATTGGTAGACTCCAAGAATCAGCTACACCAATGAGTAAAACTCACTTTGTTATATTTCCATATAGTTCAGCCTTGCAGTTTCACAGTATCATCACAATAAACTGTGTACATATATTGTGTGTAAACTGTGTTATAGGACATAATTAAATGTTGAGGTAAATGGAAAACAAAAGTGTCATTGCTGTTGAATTTCATTGCTCTTTTGTTCTTGGGTTCTTGAGTGCCTTTTTCTTTATGCAGTCATCAGTCTTGTCTGTCTCATTCGAGAGTGAACAGCTTATTAAATCATATTGAATTATTGATATGTGAATCTTATTTCAAGTACATATACGGAACCTGAACAATAAACAAATGAACACTTCAGCGGGTCCCTTTTGCCAAAATGGGTGGGGGGTATGGAATTTTGGTAGCCAGTGTCTTGGCTGACTGAGCCACAGAAAATTTTGCCCCCTTCGAAAATCTGGAATTGTGAGGAATTTTTAAATTCTGAACTCTGTATTTAATCCTTTGTTTTCACCTGTGCACTTTCATTACCTACCTAGTTCCTTTTTTCCAAGCATGGTTTTCTTGTATTGAATCTCTGTGTGCAATTCATGCAAAGTGGTTAATGTAGTGATTTTTTTTTCTGACAGGTCAATATTTTGAAGTTTGGTCCAAAATATGTGTCCGAGTACAACCGATCACAGAAGTGGTGTGCAACTGGTACAAGACTCGTGAGGAAGCACTACTTCCTCTTCCTGTTAAAGGACTGTACAAGGTATGATGACATTTACTTTCTCTTGGATAGTGTTTGCAACTTTCATTCAATGATGCAACTAAATGTTGAAAGCTTTGCCTGGTCATGAATCAAATTAATGTAGACCCTTGTTATTTCTGGAGGATAAATGTTTTCATGTTGGAATTTATGGCATGTTGGAAGTTATGAAAATAGGGGCATCATTGAGAAGGTTAGGTTTGAGTGGAGGAAAATAATTGGGCATGGAATGGTTACTGATTTAAGAGGGAATGTTACTGCCATAGTGTGCTGAGTTGGAGTGTGACCATCCAAGTATCTTTTACCCTAGATAACGTAGACTTTTCACCGACCTAATGTGCCTAAGGCAGTAATTTTGACCACCTTCATATTTGTTTGCAATTAAATGCTTTTTTCCTGTTTTCTTTTCTTTCAAACCAATTGTCACATTGTTTTTTAGGGTTCAATGATCCAGTATGATATTGTTTTATGTTCTAACGCCTCCAATAGTTTCATATCTCTTTGTGTAAATTAGAATAGAATATAACATAGGATTTTCTTGCCAGTTTATCTCTTTCCTCAACATCATTTTAAGTGAACAGTAATCATGCATTTTCAGTCCAAGATTTGATTATACTATACTTTTTTGCCGTGGTAAGCCATATTACAGTGGAGCTTCGCTTCAGAGCATTCGGAATTTTTGTTTTCTCTTTATTAGCGACATTTAATTCAGGTACCAAGAAGTGTTGTTTCCTTTTAATTGAATCTTATCCCACTAAATACACTTTCAAAATTTGAATTATATCCCATGATTTTTTACTATTGACAAGGAGCAAGATGTTGGGATGCACACTTTATGCATATCAACTAAACAATTGTCAGTATAAAAAAATGAGATATACATCTACATAATACCCTGTGAGCCGCCGCTTGGGTGTGTGGCAGGGGGTGTTAGGTCACCAGCCGTATAAAGGTGTAAGTTTTTTGGAGATGAAATGGTGACATGTATTATAGGAATGTATTTAGTGGAGCTTGATATTTGTTGCGGTCGATTATTGTTTGCGGAAAGAAAGAGTTTTCGTACCTATCTGTCCAGCAGTGTATCTCTCGTATTTTATCATATGTGTCAGACCTAGAGATGTAGTGAGGAGTCATGATAATATTGTGTGTCGCTCTGAAAAATATTAGTTTTGAATTTCTCAAGCAACCTAAGCCTAGTGTGTAGCCTCCGAGTAGCTAGGGGCTCCCACCTAAATCCCTCTAAAAATTGTGAGATGCTATATGTATGCTCGTAGCAGTTTTTAACAAAGTGTGCTGCTTTCCTTCGTATTTTATTAATTTTTTTGGTTAAATCTATTTGATCAGGGTTCCAAATGCTTGCTGCATATTTGAGGTGTGGCCTAACCACAGCAAAGTAGCATCTCTCTTTTACTTTTTCATCCGAGGAACTTCCTATCATATGTTTAACAAAACCTAGTTTCTTTAATGCTGTGCCACATATGTTTTGTATGTGTGTTCCCCACGATATATTAGAAGTTAAGGTAATTCCAAGATATTTTACTATATCTAAAGATTTTTTGTTTACTCCACCCACAGTGTAGGTAGGGCATTTTTGTGATGACTTTCGCAGGAAGTGAGATGTGTTGCATTTGCTGATATTTAATTCTAATCTCCACTTCTGGCACTACGAATGAACATTGTTGAGGTCCGATGACAGAGCTTCAAAGTCCGCGTCTTTGCTTATTTCACGGTAGATTACTGTATTGTCTGCAGATAATCTGAATTTACTGCTAACTCCAGAACTTAGGTCATTGATATAAATAATGAACAATATAGGGCCGATCACACTTCCTTGAGGAACACCAGATGTGACTTGAGTGAGGGCACAATCCACTGGACGTTAGAACTCCCTATCAATATAATTCCTGCCCTGTGAAGGGTCCTGAAGGAAGCATAATGGTCCCCGGAATCCGAGATGCCCGCTCAATCCGTCATACGTGAGCGAATCTCTTTAACCATCCTCTCCAGCTCGGTGACGTGGGCCTCCAGGAGGTCGCTCTTCACCCCGCTGTTGAGGCTAGCCACCATACCGTGCTAAGCCATACTATGCTACTGGCTTTACAATATACAATACTACGATACGAAACTTTTTACAATACGATATTTTTGTCCAGATGAGTTTTAAGTCCGGATGAGAAACTACGATATTTTTTTGTCCGGATGAGTTACTTAAAGGAAGTAAAATGGCATGAGTATCCTACATGGAAATCTAAACGAAGTTGTGCAATATGGTTGTGATGTCAATGGAAATGGTTGAGTGAGTAGGTGGACCTATGCAGTACGGAGCGGAGGAAAAGATTCCGGGGGAAGTGAATGTAGAGAGTAGGAAGAGTTGGAATGATAATATTAGTAGTGAGAGGTTAGGAATTCATCGCAATACACTAGTAAGATCAAGTAATAGGTAAACAAGTGAATAATGTAGTAAAATAAAATAAGCACTTCCAAAGAAAGATAATAAAATCGGAAGATCAACAGATAAATGCAATAGAATAATAGAATTAGTTGAGAATTTTGGGGAAAAAATGCTGGGAGCGTCTACTTATCTGGTTCATTTCTCCGTGACAGTACACCAGAAGCTAGGAGGACAGATTGAGTCACCGGTTCTCTGGATTCACACACACACACATACGCAATGATAATACTAAAAACACTGATAGATAAACACAAGGTATCACTAAGCTACAGCCACAACCCCTATTAACACAACAATATGGGTTGACGCTTCTAGGCACTTCTAAAACACTGAAGGTCAATGGCGTCATTGTTCCAGTTCTGAGAGCGCTAGGCTGGCACAAACTCACCTTTTGAAAGTAGGTGCAAGAATGATGGAGATCCTGAGTTTGAGGCAGAATATAGAGAAAATACGTGCTTGGATATAGTGAAACAAAATTGCGTAGCTTGTAGTTTTTTCAAAAATTTGTAAATGAAGCCTGGATAATTAAAATGAATTTCTGTTGGGTGAATGACTGGGATAATTAAAATGACCCCATTTTTCAAGCTTCTTGTAGAAATTATAAAATTTGATGGGCTCTTGGACATGGTGTCCACAGTTGGTCCGTGGAACAACACTAAAAATGGATAGCTGCAAATTGACACTAGATGCCCTCTGGACGCATTCTACTTCTGAGTTTAAATGTACTACTTCTGAGTAAAATAAACTTCTGATTTAAAATCTCTTCAGCTTTGCGCTCGGATGCATCATTGGTGCTGACATGGGCTGCCACTTGCAGGCTAGAGCAGCCCGTATCTTCCGCCACTATGCATATCGCAATCGTGTTGTTGCGTACTAATCCTGCTGGTATACACCAGGAGGTGACCTGTTTGTCCACTCTGTCTCTCCTTGACCTCTTCTACAATGAGGGCACAATCTGCCAGAGTTTAGTTAGTTCGAACTCCCTATCAATAGAATTCCCGCCCTCCCTGCCTGACTAACCTCAGGAGCAGCGTCCCTTGAGTAAGGAGGAGCGCTCTCGTCCTCACCAACAGGCATCACTGGGCCATTCTCCGACTGCAGTGCGAAGCTGTCATATCGAAAACATGTCAAAAACTCTTAATAACATATAATAAAGAATGCTAATTGTTCAGTCTCCATTACTGCTAATGTGATCTATTATCATTATCTGTCCGTTGCACTGTCTATTACATTAATTTTGTGTTTGTGCTCTTATCTTGTGTAGCTCTATATGTTTATCAGCTTTCGTAAAAAATTTTTATTGTGATCTACATTAGTATAGTAACCTGCAAGCCAGAACTGATATTTTCAATTACAAATCACCAGATTTTAGGAATAAGATATTCTTCAAAGCGAATACATATTATTCCTTCCACATTTGCTTGCCTCGGCATTCAAAAGACTTCCTGGAATAACTGTATTCTTTAGGCGGAAACTATTGAGCAATGAAAATAGAATTGAAATTGTCAGCTGTCATGTTCAAACAAGCATGGGTAATATACTGGGGAAAATAAGCAGTTAAACTCACCAAAAATATGGCTGTCAACTCATATGAAAAAATAACTTTTAGTTCACCAGGGTTGAAATTCTCCATGAAAAAATCATTTGATTTGACCAGGATTCAAACCCGGATCTCCCAATTGCTGGTCAGGTATGTTTGCCAGTTACACCACCAAGCCATCTTCCATCAAGGTGAATTTCGAGGGGGGTTTATGCAAACTAGATGTTCATGGCTGTAGACTTGTATATGCACCCGTGCGAGTGACTTCGTACCATATCATTTGTTAATGCAGTGATTGGAAATTTGTAACTATTAGTTGTTTACCTAAGAGCATAATAACTCCCCGACTAACTAAAAACCTAATAAAAAACTACTCCCTAACTAACTAAATTACCAACAAAATTATTTCTGAGATTCCACGACACACAAAGTATGTACTTCAAAAATTACGGTAGAGCTCCGTTTAAAAATTGTAATTGTAGAGCTAAACATAAGGAATGTACTTATAACCCTCAATTTGTAAATTATCCAAAAACTTACATGTTTGTCATTCCACTTCATTAGCAAAGAACTGACCGTGGACACACGCTGTGAGTGGGGCTCGCACTGCGACAAAGGGTCAAGATAATCTTCTCCCATGGACTGAGAAAGGGTATGGTGACCTGAAAAGAAATTTGTTATGGCACACAGAATCTTTTAGGCATGCTTAGGGCTAGCTCAGTGGCAGCGACATTTATAAACATTGTTCATTTGTTTGAGTAGAAAAATGTATGCTGCTTTATAACATCGGTCGTAGCGAAAAGGTGAGAGATTATTTCACAGGTCTCTCACCTCTTAGCAGTGACATGAACGAAGGCCTAAATCATGAATGGATTATCCTTTGTGAGTGCTTAATAAGTGCCATATTTTTTGTGAAGCTTGATGGGAAATGCAGTATGTACTCAGTTGAATATGCTTGTTTCAGTGTTGAGGTCAGGTATTGTGCTCGAGAGCTGTACTTGCTACCAGTTAAAATTATTGAAAGTAATGCATACATATGAGAAAAATTTGGCCTTTAGAACCAAAGTATGACTCCGTGAAAAGAAGAAACTATATGATCAACAGTTAAGTCATTGAAATACCCATTGCTTCCCAGCAAGAGCTTAATGCTGCTATGCCAAATTGAGAGTTGCCTAATATCAAGGTGTGATTTAATTGTATATGTATTAAATAGATTCTATGCTTTCTGGGCAAAACAGTTCTTAGACTCATGTATATTATGGGTAGTGAATTTTTAATGTGAAAATAGACCTTCCCATGATTCATTCGTGTTGATGGTTGAAACTTCTTCACTCTCCAATCTTTTGTGGATTGAATCTTAAGGTCTTCATACTTAAAAATCACGCCAGTCAACTCAATATGTTGAAATATTCTGGCTCTTGGAGGAAATGACAAGTTGTGCAGTATGACTTAAAAAGGTGTACGTAAAGGAAATTGAGGTCTGGGGCCCAATTGACTGATGTAAAGTACGTGTTACGTCAAAAATTAGAGTAAAAGTACCTTATTCATGTGGTAATGGAGAAGGTAAGTTATTTGGCCCATTGTTTGGGACTTACAATGCATTGTTTCTGAATTGTCATGTATGTTTCTCTTCCTTAGCTGATGGTTGCCCTGAATCATAAGGTCACCGTCTCCTTGCTTCAGTGTGTGGATTCAGCTGCCAGTCTAACAGTGATGTTTGCTCTGATATTCTTTGGCCTGACTGCCTTTGTGTTCTTTTTGGTACAGGTAGGGAAACACAAATCATATTCCAAGTATCTAATAGCAACAATACATTTATTTGCCTAAGGGTATTAAGAAAATCCCCTTAGGCAAGTATATGGTTACCCTTTGGTAAATACCCTTTGGTAAATACCCTTAGGCAAATAAATGTATTTACTAGAGATGGGGGAATACTATCTGCAAATACTCGAATACCTCAAATGGAGACAATTATTCCTGATCTCAAATCATGAATAATTTTACCAGGGGGTGAAATGCGAATACCTGGAATATACACCGACTGTGGCGTCATTTCTACTATATCTGGAGTAGTTTTGCAATGACTTTAGTGTAAATGTTTCTGAGTGGTAATGCTGGGTGAAGTACCCTGCTATCTTACTTTGAGCCAGGTCCTTATTGAAAGTTGTGTGTTTCATTCTGTCAAATCTTTAGTTAATTATGTTGAGTTTCATCTTTTCGGAAAAATTGGTCATTTCATTTAGCTATATTTAAAACTCAACAGGACTTGAAGTTGCATTATAATTGTGTGCAGTCTCTAATTAAAACTGAAATTTTCACATTTTTAATAGATCCTGAACGTGTTAGGATACTTGTACTCTTGAATGAAGATCTATAGTAATGTAATAGAAATTGCTAGTACAGCAATAGATAAAAGACAATATTCTTATAAATTGTTATAATATATGAGTTGCAAAATTATTTTATGTGACTCAATACTGTGTAAGAATTAAATGTAGGATGCTTCAAAATAATTTTCTTGGTAATAGTCCTTTAGGGATCATCAACAAATAAATTTTCCAGCCCAGGAAAAATGTTTCAAATGATTTTACTGAATTTTATTTTATTGATTTAATGATATGTATAATTATTTTTATTAAAGTTATCCACCAGTTTGAGCTAGGTTTTCTTTGAAATCATCCTGATTTTCACACATGAACAGCCTTATCTCCCTCTAGTGTTTCTTTCTCAATCTCTGCATATGTTCTATAGTGCGTTCCACATTTAGTTGACAGTACAGGCCTTATGGAGTACAGTGTTGCCAAACCTACGCTCCGACATCCTGATGGTGTGGGCGACCACTCATAACACCGTGCTAAAATGTCAAATTCAGAAAGAAATAATGGAGGCCCTCGATTCACTTCGTTCCAATATATGTTTGATTCTATATTATGCGTCGTAAATAGCAATTATTAAATGCTAAAATTCAATACCACAGGGTGCAATCATAATTTTTAAATGTTTATACTGTAAACATGCATTAATCCCATTATAAAAGACCATTTAAATATATTTTTTCTGAGTGAAGGAGTAAGAATGAACATAGGAATCAACCACTGGTAAATAATTAAATTTAAGTGGTCACGAATATCTTGTTGTGTTTTACGCCCATTGGATTTTCGTCGCACATCGTCAGCACGCATCTCCGACTCGGGAATCAGGTACGAAAAAAGATTGATAGAAATGGAATTATGAAGAGAAAAGACATACTATTTATTAGAATATGAATGGAAAATTTTATTTGTTTTTATGGAAATTTTTATTGATGGAAGTAGTTATCCAGAGAATGTCCCAGGAATTTGGGGAAAATTCAATTCTGAAGAAGGAGAATTCTCTGGTTAATCAATTTGGTTAAATAAAGGGATTTGTACATGAGAGACAACTAACCCAAAGGTGAAAAGTAGGGCCTACTCTTACTGTTTCAATGTAATTTTTGAACAGAATACTTCATGGGGAGTGTCTTTGGGGCCTCGAGTAACGAATATTTAAAAAATATTGACAGTCATTGTTTACAATATTTTGTGGATTATTTTCTAGCACCAATCAATGCAGTCACTCTCCTCAATGAGATTAATGATCCTGCAAATTTTTTGCATACAACAGCTATTTCTACTTCCATGACGCGCTGACGAAGACTGAGGAGCGTTTATTATTTCTTTCTTACTCCAAGTCATGTCTGCAAATAGCTTAATATTGATCCATATGTCGTCTGTGAGCACAAAAACTTTTTTCACAATAATTTTTAGCTGTCTACATTAATTGTATAGCAATTGTATAAAAATCGTCCCTTTTAATAAGAATGATTCGTTTCCCTCTGCAGTCGCATACGCAGGGCCGCCCAGAGGTAGGGCAAGGGGGGCAGTTTGCCCCAGGTCAGCGCCTTTTGAGCCTTGAAGCCACTAAAATAAAAAAAGAGCACTCAATATATACCATATTCTGCGGAGTAATTTCTATTTTCCATTGAGACAATAAGCAGATAATATGCAAAACTCCTAAAACCTTATTTCCCCTCACCTTACCACAATCGTAACAAACGAACCAACCCCAATTCCATCCATCCATTTCCAATCTGGTTGCCGTATTTTCCTCCACGGGCGGAAACCAAAAGGGAAGGACACTGCGGGTGACACAGAAGCTATCCCTTTCGTTGAAACCCTATCCAGCTCCCAAACATTTAATGCAGCCTATTGAAGGGGAAGACGCCAGGCGAAATCCTTGAAAGAACAATCAATTGCCGCTGCTTCCTACTGCCCTTCTCCGGTATTCCAACGATTAATTTTGGAACAACAACGTCCCTTGTGAAAATGTATCGCATATCCTCAATTACCTGTTCGAAATTTGCTTTTTTATATTTTACCAAAACACTTTCAACTTATGCTAGGAGATGAGAAACATCACCTACAACTAAATGATAGTGTAAGCATACGTAAAAATGTTAGCAAAATGATCCACTACCGCCAAAGAATTATTTTCCCCTTGTTTTAAGCAAGCTAAGATATTTAGATTTACTTCTACTTTTTATATTTAAAATTCTAAGACCGATCAAGTGAGAACCTCTCTGGCAAAGTTAAGGAAAATAATTTGACGCGATGCCAATACACAAATGCTCTAGGAATTATACTCGAGTTTTTCTTAAGAGTGGTCCTCTTCATGAGTTGGACTTTTTCAATGAACTTATGTGTTGCATATACAGTACGGATGTTAAACTGTATGCTTTCAAGTCTCCATAAATAATTCTTGTCTAAAGCAGATTGTATAATAGCACTGTAATCAGCCGAAACATAAAAAGATTAACTATTATCAAAACAGAATGCCGCCATACTATCTTGTTCATGAGCCCGACAGATATTCCACTCCCTCCATGTAGTGCGATGTGCTCGGCTGTGGCTCGTCCTCCATTGAGGGAGATGTCGACTGAGAGGATGAAGACGTTGTCAGACAAATAATTAACTCTTTGATGTCATCTTGCAAATTGTCTGCATGCCACATGTCTTCTTCCACTTTCTTCATGTGCTCGACATAGTTTTTCCAATTTTCGGAAGTGATGGCATCAAAGCTTGCGATGAGTTTTTCTACCTCTTTCTTCTTAAAAGTGGTGTTCTTCATCCCAACGTAATGTTTTACTTGAGCCCAAACCATTTCAATTGGATTCAATTCGCAATGATATGGTGGTAGTCTTAGGACTCTACAGCCATAACTCTTCGCTAGTTCATCTATCTTAAATTTTTCATATTTTTCCCGTACTTGATTCACCACAAATAAAAGATCTCTTTTCAAGCTGTCCTCATCAAAGCTAATTCCTTTGCTAACCAACCACTCTTTAATGGAATTGTTCCTCCAGCTTGTGGTAGGTAAGGATTCCAACTTCCTCGAATGGTATGTTATATTATCTACAACTATAATTGTGCCTTCGGGTGTTTGAGAGATGTGAGTGCTCAAACCAGCTCTCATAACACTCGCCATCAACTTCGTCACACTCATCCATGGTGTTTTTCTTCCATAAAAAACATGTGCTGCTCCCTCTATGAACCCTTTCTCTGTCCCAGCATGTATAATTGCTAAGCGTCCACCTCGGGAGGTGGGGGCCTTCAGCCCGGTTGTAAGTCCAGAAAGGAAAGTCTGACGAGGAGTTTCTATTTTTTTGTCGCGCCAAGTCATGTTCACTGTTTTTCCGACATTGATCCAAGTTTCGTCTGTGAAACAATAACACTTCGTTCACAAGGATATTTTTTTAGCTGCCTTAAATAATTATGTCACCAACGAATAATATCATCCCTTTCAATTAAAATGCTTCTTTTTCCCCTGCGTTCGTACACGAAACCTATGTCTACAAGAAGGCGATATAATGTAGTCCTCTTGAAATTTGGAAGATCTTTGTCCATGTTGACTGAGCTTAAAATAGATTTTAAATTCGGAGGAATAATTTTCATGAAAAATTCATGTACTTTTTTCAAACTCCCGATCTCACAAAATCATGGTAAATCAACGCTCTCGAATTGTTACATGCAATGTTTGGAAATTTCTTGTAAGGCTGCCTAACTTTTTTAGTCTTTGAAGGTGTCACCAATGGACCACGGGACGCTTCCTTTCTCACTCTTTAAATAGTGGACTTTGACCAGCCTTTGAAGTTTCATGGCAAGCTTCAGTTATACTGAGGGATTTGTTGAAGTATGAGAAGACGTTGAACACCAGCTCTCTTTCACGGCTTCTCAGCTTCCCCCCTTTTCTCCTCCTCTTAGCATCGGACATGGTGATAGGGCACCTTACAGCAGATATTGATGAAAAATACTCCACAGCTCTGATAAACACAGCAGACTACACACCACTTGTTCTCTCAAAAAAATCCTACCAGAAACTGAATGTCTTCGCTAATTCTTTTCCTAGCCCCTTCCGCTGGGGTTGCTTCCTGTGCAGGTGTTTTATGGCACCCTATTAATGAAACTTCTGAAAAACCTAGAGTGCCCTTTTCCTTAAGGGCTTACACCGATGAGGAATGCCCCTCATGTGGATTATGGAATAATTTCTTTCATGTTTCCTACGGCAAGACTCGTAAGGCAAAATTTGTGCCTTATTTCAAAGCCGTCAAAAGGTTCATGGGATAGGCTTACGTGTGTCATTGTCTTGAAATATAAATATTTCTAATGCAATGTATGAGTACTCTCCTTAAAAAACATCTAACGAAGAATTACATGCATTTTAGTATGCATTTATATAAAGATATAAATCCCGTTTTCCACCAAAGAATCTTCCGTCTGCACTGTCTTGCGTGGCGCCGTAATAATTTTTCTTAAGATCAAAACGTTGTAGCTTTCTTCACGATTGAGATAACTAAATTAATAGTTTTCTTCAAATTTTATACGCATGATATTTGGACCTAAAACTTAAGGAACGTAAGTTAGTAGGCGATTACTTTTTACCTTACAAAAACCAAACTTTTTTGTCCTTAAGATATTTACATCAGTATAACAAAATTTCAGCTCAATTAACTTCTAATTGATGTACATCTTTTTTGAAATAAAAAGAATATGGAACGTTTTGCATAAGTTTCAATCCAGTATGAAGAACGGTTTGCCCACAATTGAGTGAAGAAGACAAAGTCAAAAGAGTCGTGTTTGTTGTGTAAATTAATGAAAATGTTTTTTATAACTTTTATTATAAATTTTATGGTAAAACTATTACGACCAGTAAATGTAGCGTGTCTCTTTGCATTAGAAGAGATGATGATAAATTAGATAGTGCAATATTAATTTTTCTGCTGCTGTTGGCAACAGCGCATCTCCAGCCTTATGGGGATTAACATGGGAAACGAATCTCCATAAGAGCCCATACTGTCAACTAAATGTGGAATGCACTTTACCCTTCTTCATTCCATCCAGCCTATTCTCTTCCTCCCTTTTTCCCAACATCCTTCTTTCTATCACGGTCTTAAACACATCCTATCGCCTCTCATCATCCCTTCCAGCCACCTACCCACCTTCCCCCTGAGCTCAGCTTCCTTTCCTCCACCACCATGCCTAACAATTCCTTATTTGTCTTCCTTTCCATCCACCAAACCTTCCTTATCCTCCTCCACACTAAGTCTCATAAGCCTGTAGTCTATTCTTGTCATCCTTCCTAGGAGTCAGCATTTCTGCCTCATAAAATGCTGCACTCAAGATCATCAAGCTCTTCACTAGTCCGACATCCCTTCTATTGCTAAATGCTTTCTCCGTTTATACTATTCTCCTCATTATAGCTTTGTGGCTATTCCCATTTTCTTCCAGAGCACTGCCCAAATGATAAAAGTGTTCAGCTTACTTGTGTGGTATACCGGAAGAAAATGGATATAGTGGGAAAGGCATGTGGAGAGAATAGCGCGAGCTTCTTCCTCTCATCCCCCTGTGCCATTGTGTCCCCTCCCCTTTATTTCATCTGTCCCTCCCTGTATCGATGTACATAAACTAGCTCTTTGCTCGGGTGTAACTGACTTTATAATGACTCAGTAGACTTATATAAATAATTGTAATTGACTTGTGGAATTGATTGGAGTTTGTGTAAAAGAACTGTGTTGTGACAGTAATACTACAATTATATCCTTTGTTGTCTCCTCAAGTTTGGTCCTCTTGGTGAGCTTGGACTACTGAAGTTCAGGCATTGCTGTCTTTGATGTAATCTAAGTATGGAACATTGGCAAGGACTGGGGAAATGATAATATGGCATTTGCAATATACTCAGGGTTTAATTTGTTTATATATCAAATACAAATATGCAGTTGAGTAATATACTCCATAATAATAGTAAGCATAATTGTTCTTCCAATTGTAATGAAATGTAATCATGAGCATAGAAGATCCAATAGTCTTTTGGGTTTTCAGAGCTATGGGGAGACCTTCCACATGCTGCAAGTATTTGGCAATGTCATCAATTCTACAATCGTGAACAATCCGGAGCTGTCAGCATATCTTCCAGAGGGCATGCAGACAATGGTGGATACGACCCTTAACAATGCCTATTTGTATGGTCGGGAAGGTCTCGTTTCATTGGTGAGTTGTCTCTCTGGATGAGTGATGGGTATACTGAAGAGGAAGTGCTTCCACAGGTGGTTATATTGTGTAGCTTCCCTCACAGGCAGTTGCCATTTAGTATACTTTTGTAGACTCTTCTTTTTAAGCGTGGTCTGGGAGACACATAATATTGTAAAATGCTGGCATTGAAATTGTTGACTTTCCAATAAATGCTGTCACATAATCCTTAGGTTGAGTCGTTGTAGTGCTTTGTAGCTGTTAAGCTTTGAATGACTTGAGTTGAAAGCAATTTTCTTGTCAAGATATCATGAGTGTTGGCTATTCATGTCATCGAGATTCATAATGGTGTTTGTTTTGGCAGAACTTATGATGATTTATAATTGGCCATCATTTTAGTTGTTTTCCCAGTTTAGTTTATAATTGTATTTTGGATCTACGTGCAGATTTTGGGCAACAGGTGTGAAATAATTTCTCATCTTAATTTCTGATCATGTGATAGGTACTAGGGTATTGTTATATTCAAAACACTCAACTTTCACATATGATTGACTGTTATGTCAACCACAGTTTCAACACTATATTCTTCTAATTCTATTTTCAAATTGTGAAATATCTTGCCATTTACAACCACTGGAAAGTTGGAATATGGCATCCAGCGAGCACATAGCCACCGACAACCAACCCAGAGTTTGAAGCAATAAATTCAGAGATGCCTGTGCCGAATGTAATGAAACAAATGTCTACACGTAGGCTATTTTATTTCCTGTTAGATCGTTGCAATTGCAATGTTTTCATTTCTCTCAAAATTTTGTCAATGGCACGGCAATGAAAAAAGAGCCCATTTATATAATCTCTCACAGAAATTCTGAAATTTTCCAAATTACTCCGTTATTAATTTTGGTTCTACTGTTGTCAGAATTTGATGCAGCATTCTCTAAACCTGTGTAAGTTATTTCTGAAAGTTTCAATTTTTAAACTATTTGTTATAGAGCTGTTGTTAATTTTGTGGAACAAATTAATTCCTGTTCATACAGGCCGAAGGGACCTGATTGTGACACTGCGGTCCTTGTCTTGAATTTTGTATTATTCTCCCAGTACTTCTGAAAACATAAAGCCAGCAGAATACTTGATAGTGATTTTTATATATGTCACATTTTAACATGGATTGTGCCCGTGTTGTGCGGAGCGTGCTTTATGAGTCCGTTGTATACAGATTTGGTTAAATTTTCTTAAGAGAAAATGCACTTTGTGCTGCTGCAAGATAAGGTGTTGATGACTTCAAAGCATCATGTAGCTGCATAGATCATGTCAAATTGAGAAATTGTCTTTATACATACAGCACCACTACATTTATAAGATCCAACCGGTATGGCTGAATAAAAATTTTTGAACACCTTTTCAATAAATCATTTTACTCTGGCTATGTTTTGAAGTTTTAACAATATTAATGACGTCAATTTAGTGTTAAATTATTTGCATCAACGCCGGCTCCATAGTTTCGTCTTTACCAAAACGGACTAATACTATTAATAATTTTTATTGGTCACAGAGGATATGTATTTACATAAATAGTACCTGTCAAGATATTGAGGAAAAAAATACTAAAAATATTCACATATGACAAAAGTAACACAAAATTACAAAAAAATTATATCAACTCATGAATTGAAATATTCATCAATAGAATATAAACATTTACCCAATAGGAACTGCTTTAAATTTGTTTTGAACTTACCTGGTGCCTTCTCATCTTTCAAAGATTTTCGTAATTTATTATAAATTGTGCTGCTCATAGTGATGGGGCCAGTACTGGAGATAGAGAGGTTATGTTGCCTCACTGCATAGTCATCTCTACTTCTAGTGAGGTGTGTAAATTAGTGGCAAAGAAATTAGTGACCCTTAAGATATATATTTTTTTTCCTTCCGGTCGATTCTGTTGGCCCATATGTCCCCGGATAGGCTGCCGAGCCTGTCATCAGGTTTTCCAGGGACCGGACCAACAGACCTTGACACACATCCATGCCCTGGGTGGTGAAAAACCCACCCAGGTGGGACTCGAACCCGCGACCCTCGGCTTAGCAGGCGAGGAATTTACCCCACCGCTACCGGCAAATGAATTTAACACATTTTTCATAAATATTGTAAATGAAACCATAGGATAAAAGGATGAAATATGTAGCTTGAAATGCATAAATGAATCTATTTACCTCAATTCCACAACAGAAAATGAAGTCAGAAAGGTTATCAGAAATTTAAAGAACAAAAAGTCCAGTGGGTATGATGGTATATCAAACTATCTTATATCAGCAGTTCAAAAGTTCAGTATCAAAAGTTATGTCAGCAGTCCTTCCATCATACCTATTACCAATATAGCAAATAAATCTTTTTTAATGGGTCAGTTTCCTGAAGAATTAAAAATAACCAAAGTCATTCCACTCCATAAAAAAGGTGCCAAAGATCAATTGGAAAACTACAGGCCAATCTCATTGATATCCTGCATTTCAAAAATACTTGAAAAACTAATGGAAGATAGACTTTTAAAGTTCCTCACCAAACACCGAGTTCTTTCTGAATCACAACATGGTTTTACAAAACATAGAAGTCTAGAAACTGCATGTGCAAACTATATAACTAAAATTGCAAAAGGCTTAAATGATAGAAAACAAGTTGTTGGAGTAAAAATGGATCTGTCAAAAGCTTTTGACACTTAATGTTCAAGGGCAGGACTTTGAGATTACGCACTAGTCAGGAATGATGAACCTCCTTGATTGCGATGTTACATGATGCAGCTATTCCCTGTCCAGTTTCATCAGGATTCACCACAGATTCATTAGCCTGCACAGTTAGGACAGAAATCCCATTCGCAATTAGTTTATGATGTCTAGGAATATTTTCGGCAGATTTGTTAAACTTAAATTGACTGATCGAAGTTTCCTCGGGCCACACATTAGTGTCAAGCACACGACTTTTTCGGTCAAAATCAACGGTAATTTTAAAAGATGAATAGTTACCTCTGGCGTTTAATGCTTTGACCTCTGACTGAGTTTCCAACTTAGAATCGAGATACTCTTTCGCCTCTTTTGCATTTGTATTTGGATCGAGATTCCACACATATGCCTTTCTTACTGGGGCTCGTCTAGGACCGGCAGCATGTAGAGAGCAGTCAGAAGAGGCAGTTCCTTTAGCAAACATCTTGAGAGTCTTTATTGAGTGGTATATTGTAGAGCCTTCCTCCTTTTTGCTGCCGACAGCCTCCGTTTTAGAGTTACTTTCTTCACATGCGCTCCGCACACCGGCCGATGTGTTCACGGCTGGTGAAGAAGTAACCGCCGGAACTGATGAAATGACGGGAGCGCATTTGGGATCAGATGCATTTTGATTGATAGCAGGAGAGAGTAAGTTTGAGGTAGGTTTCTTAGGAAGAGATGGATTAGTGGTTTTGGTTGAGTAATTCACACACACCAGCGATGACTGCAATTGCTGATTTTTCATGTTGGTGGCCTCCATGCCAAGGCTATCACTTAGAAACGACAATTTTTTCTCATGCCTCATGTTCGCATTAGCACTGCTGGAGAGATTAGAGGCTTGTTCCACTGTTCTCACTTCCTCTTGAAGTGGTTCGATTTGTTCCGATTGTGATTTAATAATCTCACCATACGTGAAGATATTGTTCTTCAGTTCATTTAGGCCTTTGGAGAGATCCAGCTGATTGTCCACTAAAGCATTTAACGAGTTTTTTACATCGCTAGCTCGGCGGGAAGAACGAGCGAGGCACTGATTGCATTGGTAAATGAGATTTCGGCACCTATTTACAGCATTGAGTGATGCCTTAGTTATATTCGTGCATTTGAAATGAAACTGTGCCCAGCAATGAAAATCACACATAATAATTACGCTACTATCTTCGAAAATTTTGGAGCACGAGAAGCACTGACCACTACCATTGTCGGCTATATTGAAAAGATTAATAATCGGACCATTATTCTTATGTAAAATATCATTTTGAGTTCGGATTTTTACAGTTATGCAGCATTTTAGTTCAACTATAACTGTCCAAATATTCGAAAATGTCAGTATAAGATACAACTACGATAGGGCAATGTAGTGAAGTGTTGCCTACATTGACATTGATGTGGAAATAATGGAAAAGGTTATGCACTTTTGCATTTTTTCCTTGAAAAATTAAGGTTTTCTTAGTCATTCTTTTACTAATAACGATCCTCAAACATCTGGATTTTCATTACACCTCGCTGAGTGACATCAATTGTATGTGGAATGGACAGTATAGGGAAATGAGACTTAATATTTTCTTAATAACCCTTACCCCTATGACGGATGCCCGACTAGGGGACGGTTGCCCGTCCACCTACTGAGTGATGGTCTCAAGAGCGGTGTGCTTCAACTCCCCTTTTGCCCTTTCCACTCCTTAGAGGGTCGGAGAGGGAAGAGTGTCTCTCTCTATCTCTCGTGCAAGCCGGGTGAGGGTAGTTCAGATTCGATGCCCCGCTACAGGTCTCTAGTATGCGTTCACATGGCTGTTGGAAGTGACTGCTAACTGACCGCTACCTATCCAGGAAAGGTGTTTCAATAGAACATTAGCACAACCGCCTATTCCCATAACAAAGACCCTCAACTGAGGCCAAATTTTTCTGCATGATTGTGCCACCCAAACAACCTCAAGGCTGATCACAATAAGGATAAGTGGTGAAGGCATTTTGACGGCGGCGTGCAAAAAGCTATGTGCTCACCGCCTTTTGTGAAGCCACCTATGTGAAACCCAGCAATTCCGATGGCATATCCAGAGATCTCTTACTCTACTCGTATCTCATTTACACAAGGGAATAAATAGACACAAACAGTTAAGTTTTAAAAAAAATTTTTATTTTTCGTGGTACTTCCGAAAATATTTCTCTAAACAAAGTCCTGGCTCTCCATCACACTTCTTACAATAGTACAAGGATTCTGTTCTCCTTCCTTCATCTGCACACATCCGACACCTTTGACATAAATTGCCGATTCTCATTTTTTGGAACTTTCCTTGGAAAATGAACAACATTTGCAGTTTTTTTTAAAACATGTAGTGGAAGAACTCTAGAGCTCAAGTGAGATCTAATGATTTTCAATCTAAAATCGTACAGATTCATTGTTTTACAATATTTATTGTATAAGATGAATGAATTGGTCAGCATCGCGTGAAAAATATGTATACCCACTTTCTTATACCACTTTAAAGTTTTTCTTTCGCAGGGGTAATACAAAAGCAATTGATCTTGTCTGTCTACCCCTGCCATGAATTCATTGTACTTAGCAACAGGTAGAGGTAAACTTTTCTTGATTCCTCTTCTGTTGGTGATTTCCACCATTTCACACATAAATTCACTTGAAAGGAAAAGTACCTCCCTCTTGTCTTTCCATTTAGCAACACAAACTCCATTTCTGTTGTATCTACTGATTACCTCAACTTTTTTCAGCTTTTGTGAAACAACCACAGAAGAGTTATTTTTCCAGTTTCATCACAGGGTCCCTATACAATATGTACGCTGTCTAAACAAGATTTGTGAAAGTTTTACACTTTTGCAATAATTATCCATGAATAGACTATGGCCAATTTACCATTCATCAGCATCATCACCACACTTTGACAATGGTCATTTCCAACTTTGGAAAGTGTCCCCTTTCTGGAATAAATGAGGCATCGCGGAACAAGCCCACTCGGCTCTGTCAATAAGTTCAGTTTAACCCCATATTTATGTCTCTTTCCTTTTATGTACTGCGGGAACAGTAACCTGCCCCTCCACAAAACTATTGACTCATCCAGTGATGATTCCCTATTAGGGTAATAAATGGAATCCATTTTTTTATTCAAGTGGTTGACCAAAGGTCTTAATTTTTGAATCCGATCCTGAGGCTCGACCACGTTTCCATTCTCAGAAAAATGGAGAGAATGGAGAATAGAAAGAAACCTGTTTCTACTCATAAACTCAGAAAAACAGGAGATTTGAAAGAGTTCGTCCATTTTCCAATAATCCTGCAGCCTGTTCATTCTTATCGTTCCAGTGTGAAACAACAGTCCTAGAAAAATTTGAAATTCATCTTCATCAAACAGTTTCCACTGCCCACCCAAAAAAACTCTCTCACCGTATTGGTTGGAATATTTTACGATCAGTGTATAAAATTCCCAATCAGCCAACAAATTGAAATAGTCAATTGGCTCAGTGACAAAGTCACTC
Organism: Ceriagrion tenellum; assembly: GCA_963169105.1. NCBI lineage: Eukaryota > Metazoa > Arthropoda > Insecta > Odonata > Coenagrionidae > Ceriagrion > Ceriagrion tenellum. Next base: position 6,559,065 of record OY720639.1, on the reverse strand, counting down.
ACTTTCGAGCCAGCATGGCCAGAGGAAGCAAATGGTGAATTCTCAGCTGGTTGTTCCATCCAGTCTTCTTCAATATTATGTTGTATTTGGTCTGATTTTTTTCTCCCTCTGAGAGGAAGCAGATGTTCTGGTCACGATGGGGACGACTTCCTCAGGTTCCTCCTCCTCATCTGTAGCATTGCCTTCTCCTAAATCAGTTGCTGGAATCTCTCTCCTCAGTTGACGTAAATTCATCTGAGGGATCCTTGAAGAAGATCATTCTATTTCAAGTTTTCTCATGTGCGACTCAAGTCCCGAGGGCACAGGTTGTGTCTTTGCCATTTCCTAAATAATTCCAAGAATTTCTATAATTTTCCTTAAGTTACAGTAGTGCACTTACAATAATAAATAATATGAAATTGTTAATTGTATTTATCTTTTGTAAATTTATTTTTCGTCATTTATCTATTGTTTATCATCAAATAAAAATGATGGCGATTAGAATATTTATTGTTACTGAGATATTAAGATAAAAATAAAACTTACCTTCTGACACAATCATCATTCAAGTGAAACTCTTCCAGAAGAGAAATAAAAATATGCGCTTCAAAAATGAGGAGCAAGCAGCTGAATCTGTGGGAGACTTCGTTAGCGAACTAAACGAAGAAAAAAAAACACTGAATTCAAAATCGACCGGTGTGTGTACTCATTGCAAGGAAACTGAGATGCTGCTGTCCATTGAAAGTTTAGCAAAGTCCTCCATAACTGTATATTTATCGCTGGGTGGCAAGACAGTCGTCCATGGTCGCCACTGAATGTAGGTAGGACGGGTAAATGCAGCCTTTTTAATTTTGCAGCACTAAGTTGACATCTCTAAATTAATGATGGTTTCCATAATTCTCTTGTAAACCCTGATCTCCAGCACTAACTTCCTCTTACATATTCTTATCATATGGATTTTTTCAGATCCAAGGTGTGTTTGGGGACTTGAAAACAGAAGCTCGGGATCGTGTTGAGTCTCAGGTGTTGGAATTATGGGACAGAGTGTACCAAGCATGGGTGATTGGAGGGCAAATGGAGGTTAATGCCACCGGCCCTACCGTCACAGATGATGCTGTGATGCACAGCTGGGATAATCTCATCGAGACTGTCCGAAAAACACCAGGTTAGTGACTGTAAACTGCAAGGGTGGTTGCTTGTCACAAACTGTCTACTCTGCATTCAACAACCTCTGAAGGACTAAGTATTAGCCTATGTGTTGTGTACTATTAGGTTTCAAAATTGTTCGTTGGAATTCTTTTTTAAATCCCTTTATCCTCTGTTTTTCCATACTAGTTCATTGATTTTTCATCCCAGTTCCATTTAACAGTTACTTGTAATATATTTTTATTACTCGTGTACTGTGTTTGATGACAGATCTCACTGCCCTTGAGGAAGTACATGGGGATGAATCAAATTAAAGAAAAAGTATTTGCAAAGCTGATTTTTAGCATTCACAAAAATGAAAATAGAGAACTAACATAATTTCTCATGTAAGCCACAAATTTTTTCTTTCATTTTTCTACTGTTCATATCAAACTTCTTTCCCAAATTCCTATTGCACTTTTTTCTTCAAAATTTTGCATTGGCAAACATATCTTCTAGAACCCATGGTGAATCTTTAACTACTTCCTTAATTTTGATGTAGTTACTGATGAGAATCATCATATGACACAATTGGAGTATGTAATAGTGAAATTATTAATTAATTAATTTGTTAAAACCCCACAAACAGTAACTGAGGGCTTTAAATTGGCTTCAATTAACAGACAAGTGTAAAAATAACAGTAAAATGCTAGAGTATAAACAAAAACTAGGGTATTCAACTCTTTAGTATTTGGCAAGTTTGAGGTGTGGAATAAAAGATTTGGGCACAGTGCATTTTAGTTTGTAGATAAAGATGTTGCATGAAGAGAACAAGTCTAGGGTTGAGTTACTGCAAGGGCATCAAATAATTAACCCATTATAGCCCACAAGCAACTTAATTTGCATTGCGAATAAAAATTTCCTATTCATTCCTGAGAGCCCATAAAATTGTCGCTACAATGTACCATTGAAGTTAATTTCTTCTTCTACCTTGACTATTTTAGAAAGGGTCTAGGTTTTGAGGTAATGCCGAGGAGCATTTGAAGTACAAAATACTGCTCCTAATATATTTGAAATATAAAATACAAAGTACTTTTCTCTTGAGTATTTGAAATACAAAATAGTATTTTGAATACTTTTTAAAATACAAAATACTTTGGAAAGGAAATTAAGAGATCTTTTTAAACAAAAAAAAATTTTCTTATCTGCCATACCACATTAGGGACAGTTATAAACATTACCTGAGAAAAGTAGAAGTAAACATAAATTATATTTTTGACATTCTTAATGTTAAAACTTTTCAAATGTCGCTCTTTCTGAATGAATGATTCCCCTTGAGGAATACAAGTTTTTCAAAAAGTGTGTCTGACAGAGATCCTCTCACAGGGGAATGGATAAAGCCAGCAAGTGAAAATAGTCTTCACCGGTGAAGATGAACATAGGCTTGTGCAAAATATGATAAACATTTTCTTAATGTAAGGATATTTTTGCATACTTGACAGAGACTTGTTTTTGTCATTAAAATAGCTGATGACCTCAACTCAGTGTGGGATGGTTGCTTTTTTCACTAGTATTCTATGGAACAAATCAGTCATCATCCTCTCCACCACTAGCAGTGTCACAGGTATCATCACATGTACTGGCAATGTATGACTCTAATGAATTAATACAGAGATTTTGGATGCATTTTCATTCAGAGTCCAAAATATGGTGTGGAAGCCACCGCAACTTGAAACTAAGATGAAAGCATGAAGCCAAAATAGCCTCATTCACTTTAGGAGATAAATTGAAAAATAATTCAAACCTATCATGCAAGCTTTTCAATTCTGCTGTTGCTATGCCAGCTGTGTGATGCAAATTATTATCCATCAAATTTTGCTGAGTGTAGGTAGTAGTAGTCTATAATAACAGGCTTTCTGGCCCTGAAGGTAATCTAAGGCAGTGGTGATTGCCTTCATTATAGTAATAAATTCTTCTAAATATTCAATTTCAACTTCTTTAAATGCATTGCTTAAATTGAGTTTCTCAAACTCTACTAACTTCAACCTATCTGTATGCTTCATTAGTTGACTAATTGAGCCATACAGTGAATTCCACCTCATGGGACAAGGATGTAATAACTGATATCCTAATAAACCGCGAATGACTTGGGAAGTTTTGGTCGAAGCAATGCATTCCATAATGTGGAGCACTTTGCTAGAGCTGGATGGTGTATTCTTATGACTGATGAACTTTTCAGTGCATTATGTAAATTAGTATGCAAATTTATGTAAATCATTATTATTTATGTAAAAATTATGTAAATCATTGTGCAAATTTGAGATGTGACTCACACACCTTAAATGGTGCAGTAGAATTATGCCTGTGTTTTTATAATCCATTTCTGAAGCCACTTCATCCATCTCATAATCTATTTTTTGAGGCTTCAAGCAATGGAAATCTACATTTTCAGTTTCGCAGTCTTCAATTTCATATGTAGGATACACATTTTAAATAGGTAAACGTTGTTACAGGGGTTTTAAAATGTGCATACTCAAAAGATAAAAGAATAACCTCATAATTACCATCGAAATCCAATGGAGTGGAAAGAGAAAAGTCTAATTCTATGAATGCTTTCACAAAATTTGTACCATTAACCATAATAGTTGAAACCAATTGACCATGCTTTACTTTAAACTATGAATGTATTTCAAATAAACTTTCAGCAACTCTGTCTCATGAATGAATTCCTTTAAATCTTCTGCAGGCTAATACAGCACTAACATGGTCTAATGTGAAGTGGTTTATCTAGAATGTTTGAAATAGAAGAGTGGTCATTTGAACTACCTTCAAAGGGCAGTTCAAATCAAACACCAGTTTAGGTCAAAATGGAAGATTATTAGCAGATTTCAGAGTTATTTGGGAAAGAGCAGAAAAATACATCTTACCCAATTAAACAACACCCATTAAATTTTTATGGCTTGTGGACCAAATGTCTGCTGTTGTTGATATATGTGGAATTTTAAAGGTTTGCCTTTAATTCTCAAATATGAACTCATGATGTTCACCACATTATATTAATTTCCACATTGTTATTAGGTATATTATGTTGAAATTACCTTTACATACTTTGATGAAATTCGCATGTTCAACAGTGGATAATGGTTTCATAATATTGATCACATACGGCCGTATTCATAGATTCCTTCTAGGACTACTACGTATTGGCTTAGTAGCGCACTAAATAGTCGCCAACTTACAAAATCATATTCATAGACAGCTACTAAGCTCAGCAGCACCAAGTGAGCCACTATTTTAGTAGCTGATTCTTAAACACTCTCTCGCCTTGTTTAGAGGCACTACTAAATATGGCTGTCTGTCACAAGTGGTTCACCTCAGGTGATAACCTGAAGCCATATCAGAGATTTAGTGATTATCAGAGATTAGGTGAAAATACCAAAGTTACTGGTGGAAGTGCTTTTTCAAGTCTGGCGGTTGCGACGTGTAGTACTGTTGCTGACGTGTAGTACATTTGCAAACTGAGCATTTTAATTATTTGCTCTAGTCAATGACACCAAGTTGTGGTACTCTGTTGTGTGTCATGAGTGTTTTATTCAACAAAAAAGGAAGAGTTAATGAGATGATTTCTGTGGTTACGAGCATCGTAAGGTGGTTATCACCTCTTCTTTGTCTCATTTCATCAGTGCTACGCCTCACAGAAATATAAAGTGCATAAGCCATTGTGAGTGTATTGACTGTTTTTGAGGGTAACAATTGCGTTTTTAAATTCTTCAGGCCTTAGTGCTGTTCATTTGTGGTTTTAGATGAGTACTCTACGAGAATACAGCCCATTTTGAAGAATGTGTCGAGGAGGAAGCCTCATCAGCAATTAACAAGTGCATATTAGTTTTTGTGTCTACTGCATCAAGTGAGGTGCTTCTGAGTAATTAACTCAAGCATATTACTGATGTGTTGTCATATAAATATGTCTTACATTGATGTAAAGATGTATAATTGTTATCTTATTGAATTGTAATGATTTTGCGCAGGCAATAAGTGTAAATCCGAGTCTGTTTACATCATAGCGCTGATCTGTTTACATTCCACCGTAAATTCCATATTTCGTTTCGTTTTTGTTTTGGTTATGGTTCACACAGTGAAAAAATTATCTTCCAGTGCTTCAGCAGTTTATCACATAATTTTTTATGTTTATTTTCTAAGTGGATAAGGGAAATCAGTTTCGTTTTATTTAATGCTTAGAAAGGATTCGTAAAGGAATAAATAGGTATTCAGATTAAATAGTGACAATATTCGCTGTATCGTTTGTATGTTCGTTTTTCGTTTACAAAATGATGGTTAAAAAAATTTTCCATTTGGAGTGTTTTTGTATTGACAGAAAGGTGAATACCTCAAGAAAGTCCTGTGTTTGTTGGCATATAACTGGTATCTTAATTTGGTGCAATTGAATGGAGTAGATAGATAGATAGATTTAGTTGCGGTGGAGGTCCCCCGAGGAGGACCGGAGGCACCTAGACCTGTTGGTCCTTTGTGCTGACCACCTTGTTTGTATCACCCAAAGAGACTGATGGCCTTGCTGAAGGCCAGAATGTCCTCAATGGGGATACCCCTAACTTCAGCTGGTTCCAGAAAGGGAGATCCCAGGTGCCTGATTCTAGTCCTCATCAGGGCCGGACAGTCACAGAGAATGTGAGATGTTGTCTCATTCTCTTCTTCGCACCATCTGCATCTGGCAGAGTCCACCAGCTTCAGAAGATGGAGGTGCCTCATGACGTGATAGCATCCGGTTGAGTCCCACTATCGTACGTAGTTGATTTCTGTTTAGCAAAATGAGTCTTCTAGCCAGTCCCAGTTTGGGTCCTTCAATCAGGAGCTTGGCTTGTCTATGCCCCTGTGTGTTCTGCCAGATCTCAGAATGACGGGCAAGGCCCCACTTCTTGATGTCTTTTATCCCTGTTGAGAGTGCAATTGGGATGAAAGGCTCAGGTCCCGTCGGTGAGTGGTTTGAGCCTTCTTTAGCGAGTTGATCCGCTATCTCATTTCCGGTTATTCCCATGTGTCCTGGGACCCAGAAGAGTTCTACCTTTCCGAGACTATTCAGTGAATTGAGGGCATTGCAACATTCAAGAAGTAGTCTTGACTTGCACCATGGTGACACCAGGGCCTTTACGGCAGCTTGGCTGTCGGAACATATGTGAATTGGTCTGCCTTTGAGACCTGTTTCCTTTAAAGCATGGGCGCAGGTCAGCAGAGCATAGACCTCTACCTGAAAGACTGTTGCATATGCTCCCAACGAGATGGTGAGCCTTTTGTGTGGGGGCTTGCAGTAAATGCCAGCTCCTGCTTTCCCTTCCATCCTGGAGCCATTGGTAAACCATAGGTGGGCCCCATTATGGAGGTCTTTGTCCCCTTCCTTTGTCCACCACTCCCTTTCCGGGAAGTGGATTTTGAAAAGTGGGGGTGTATCGATGAGTGAAGCTGTTGTTGTGTCTGAGCCCATCTCAAAGATAAGAGCTTGACTCCCAGAGCTCCAGCCATATTTTTCTGTGTCCGAATGGGTTTCCCCTGTCGTTCCACTGTCCCAGTCTTTTGAGACGATATGCTGCTACCCTGGCTTGGGTTTCTACTTCCACGTTCAGTAGAGCAAGACCCAGTAGGGTTTCCAGAGCCAAAGATGGGGTTGTCTTCATTGCCCTCATGATGCCCATGCAGGCCTTTCATTGCAGGTGGTTGAGCTTTTTCTTGGCAGTACATAGCCGTGTTTTCCTCCACCAGACTATTGAGCAGTGTAGAAAGCTAGGTTTCACTACTGCAGAATAGATCCAGCTGATCACCTTCAGTTGGAGTCCCCAGGCTTTGCCTAGGGCTCTCCTGCATGTCCATAGGGAGGCACATGCTTTCTTGGTTTTCTCCTCAAGGTGTGCCCCCCAGTTAAGTTTGGAGTCCAGGAGGACTCCTAGGTACTTTACTGTTGTTGAAGGTTGTAGGAGCCTTCCTTGTAGTGAAGGAAGTATGAGTCCTTCTCTTTTCCTCTTATTGGTAAACAATACAAGTTTCGTTTTTCCTGGGTTCACAGTCAGCCCTGTCTCATTGCACCAGCCCATCGTTTTATCCAGGGCTTTCTGCATTAGTGTTGAGACAGTATTGAGGTGTTTGCCAGTGATGAGAATCACTATGTCACCTGCGTACCCCTGGGTGTAGGCTCCAGCCTTATTCAATGTTGAAGTAAGGCCATCGACCACCATGTTCCATAGCAGTGGAGACAGAACTCCCCCCTGAGGGCATCCACGAGTCCCAGCCACCTCCATCGTACTCTCCCTTAGAGCGGCCTTGACGGTTCTTTCTTCAAGCACTAGCCTGATCCAGTTGACAATATGTGCGTGAATGCCATGTCTTCTGGCTGCAAGGCAGATTTTATCAAAGGATGTGTTGTTAAAGGCTCCTTCCACGTCGAGGAAAGTGCCCAAACGGTACATCCCATGTTCCAGTACCCCTTCTACCCTGGTAATGAGGTTATGGAGTGCTGTCTCGACTGATTTGCCTTTTTGAGAGGCATGTTGGTTCAGGTGTAAGGGATTTTCTTTTAGTGGTCCTTCCCTAATGTGCCTGTCTACTATTTTCTCCAGTGCTTTCAGCATGAAGGATATAAGGCTGATGCCATGGAAGGAGTCAGCCTTGGTGTAGTCTGTCTTTCCTGGTTTGGGTATGAAGATGACTTTAGTGATCCTCCATATTTTGGGGACATACCCATATGCCAGGCAGGATCGAAAGATTCTGACAATTGGTAACAGCACCAGATTCTGTCCCTCTTGCAGAAGTACAGGGAAGATACCGTCTTCACCAGCAGATTTGTAAGGGCTAAAACTTGTTATCGCCCATCTTGTAGCGTTGTACGTAATGATGCTGGAGGCCAATCTCCATTCCGTCCTGGCTGGACGGCTGGGAGGCCTCCTTAGGTGCATCTCGACCTCCATAGAGCCTGGAAAAAGGGTGTCCAGCATGAGCCTTAGTGCTTCCTTGTATGATGTCGTGAGTTCACCAGACATAAACAGAAGAGACCCTACCACTGCTTCTGGGTCCTTTGCAATGATCTTATGAAATCTAGCAAGCTGTGGAACATCTTCCATGCTCTCATAGAAGTTCTTCCCAGATTCTCTTTTGGAGCACTTGATTGTCCCCCTGTATTTCATCTGGGCTGCTCTATAGTTATCCCAGTCCCTGGTCAAAGTAGTTCTCTTCGCTTTGTTGAAGAGTTTTCAGGTCTCCTTCCGGAGATATTCAAGTTCTGTGCCCCACCAGGGTAGCTTGCAGCCTTCCTTCCTGGTTTTTAAAGGACAACTGGCTTCATAGGATGTGATGATGCTTTCCTGGAGAAACTCCATGGCAGCATCTATCTCGTCCACTTTCCTGAATTTATCAAGGGAGCTTCCAAAAGCATCCCCTCAAGTGTTTTCCTATACTTCCCCCAGTCTGTTGATATGGGGCTCCTGTATGCTGTCAGCCTGTTGCTGGCTTCCAGAAGGGTGAAATGTATGTGCCGGTGGTCAGAGAGAGAGGCTTCGCTGGACACTTTCCACACTACCACGCTATTCACCATTGAGTTGGTGCAGAGAGTAATATCAATTACCTCATCCCTTAATCTATTAGAAAATGTGGGTCGTGATCCTTTATTGAGTGTGGTCAAATCCCTAGACATGAGATACTCAAGCAGTGCCTCCCCTCTGTTATTGGTGTCTCTGCTTCCCCACACAAAATGGTGAGAGTTGGCATCGCACCTAACAAGGAGGTCCCATTTTTTGGCTAGACAAAATCTTACCAATCTCTCCAGTTCCTCCGAGGGTGGGGGTCCTGGCGCATCATATGGTAGGTATGTTGAACTGATCACCAACCTCCTTTTGTTCTCACCGTCCCCAAGGCTCAGCACAGCTGCTGCTTGGTCCCTGGTGGTAAATTCAGGTAAATGTATAGCATTTAGCCCGTTGACAAAGATACAAGCTCTTGGTCTATCGACCGAGGTACCGCAAAATACTTTACCCTTGGTCGTGTTCAGGCCTCTGACTCTGCCCTGGAAAGCCCAGGGTTCTTGAATCAGAGCAATTTTGACCTTACCTTCCGAGGGGATCCTTTTTAGGACCCTGAGGCAGCCCTACTGTGTTGCAGGTTGGCTTGGAGGCAATGGATGCCCACCATGCTGATCCTCCTCCTTCCTGTCAACCCCTTCCATCTCTGGGGTCTTTTGGGGCTCCTCGGGTTCGCCCATCTTTCCCAGGAAGGTTATCTCGGCCCTCTGCATGGCAACATTTCCCCAGAATTCTGGGCTAGGTATGAAGGTGGCAGATGGCTCATCAACAGCAAGGATGAACCTCATCCCTTGGTTTACCTCCTTCCTCTCGTATGGTCTCCAGAGAGTTGTCTGGAGCCTCGGGTTAGACTTCTTCAGTCTATTCAGGAGAGTCTTGACGTCGGGTTTGCTGAGCCCAGGAACCCACGCCATCATCCTTCTCTTCTTGATGAGACTGTCAGCATCTACAGCCTTAACGTTGGTCTCGCCAAAGGGTCCCATGCGTTTCGCTGCCTCTGTCAGCCAATTGACAGGGTACTCATTTGTGCAAGCAAATTTCAATGCCCCGTTTGAGCCTGTTGGCTTCAATAAGTGGGACCTCCTGGTCCGCTGAGACTGTGTCCCACAGCTCCTCAAGCCTTGCGACGGCCAGCTTGTACCACTCCTCATTCATCATCACCTCAGGATAGGAGATGGGCACAATCACCATCTTCTTGAGATTTCTGGTGGCCTGTGCATAAGTCATAGTCTTTGGTTTCTTGGCATCCTGTGCCAAGTTGGTGGGGGTATCCCCTGGGGCCCTCGCTCTTTTTTGAGGTGCACCTCTTGAGTTCCCAGCGGAACCCGCCCCCAACCTAGGAGATCTGCCGGTGACGTTGCCATCACCGGTTTTTCCCCCAGTGGGTGGGACCACAGGATCCCCCGAGGTTGTAGCCTGTTGGTGCGCAGTCTATCTCTCTCTCTTCTCCGTCTTCTCCTGGCTGTGCTGCTTTCTTTTTGTTTGGTGGTAAGCTTTTCCATTTAATTGGAGATGCTCCCCAGCATAATAATGGAGGCTTCCGAGTCTTACTTGGGGGACCCGGGTACTGCCTTCAAAGTGGACTCAGAGGAGTCCAACAGTGTCTCCCCCTTCTCCACTGCTCCAAAGGGGTGACCTGAAAATTTGGGATCCCTCAAGGGGACTCCTTGGGTAGGGGTTATGGGAAGAGAGGAGGAGGCGCTTCCATTGGGATCCCCGACTGGGCTCGCCAACAGTGCATCCTCCGTCCCCAGAGACATGGGACTTGCATCCATAGGTTGGATTCGCCTTATAGCAACCTCCGGAAGGTTTTTATTATGTTTAGGTTCCATAAGTGATCCCACGAGTAGCTAGGGAAATAAATGGTCCGCCCACACAGAGTCCCACATGCATGGGTAAGGCTGAATAAAACCGGAGGTCGCCCTGTATCCGGAATTTCCCTGTTGGCACCATTGGCACGGAGAGCCACCGTGGTGAGGGTAGCTAGTTATCGACCAGCCAGGTCTAGATCCGTCATGTTCAGTGAAAACCAGGGGCACCTCTTGGAGGATGTGGCTCTTCACCAGGTATGACGGTCTTGGTGGGCAGTGAGCATATTGTGCTCTGCTACCCACCCTGGGATCACATGTCCCTCGCCCCCATTGAATGGAGTAAGTTAAACTTTGATGTGGTGAAGCTGCAGTTCGTCCAAATGATTTTATAAAAAATCTGTGCAAGTGTGTGGAGTATATCTTCGTGTGGCAAAAAACAAAGTTTATGACAAGCATGTATTCCCAATTTTTCTATACAATAGCAATCAATGTTCATATAAGATTTGTTGGAATTATGATGGTAATGCTAAAATATGGGGAAATTAGAGTATTTAATGATAGTGCCATCATAGCAATATTGATGCATGACATAATAATTTACATCCAATGAAGCCAGTGGCAGTGTTGCCAAGCATTGCTTCGTTGTTTTTTTGGGCAGTCGCTACCTACAATTATGTACTCGGCTACGTTAGTGGCGATAGTAGCATACTAGATTAGTAGCTCCCTGGAAAGGTTCTATGAATACCATTTTTTTGTGTGCAACTAAATACTCTTAGTAGCTGACTAAGTTAGTTGCCTACTAGCGCCTTTTAGCTGAAATCTATGAATATGGCCAATAGTCAATAATGTTTTGATCAAATTTTTTCTGTTTTGTCGTTAAGGAAGTACTACTACCTTGAAACACATCCAACTTAGATTGTTTAAGTTACTTTTCAGTTGGATCATTGGTCATTCTTTTGAGTCTGTTCCCACCTATTTTATTTTCTACTTTATATTTTTCATACTCCTCAACAATGTGATGATGCATTCTCTGTAATAACGAAATTGTATTAGTTCAGTTAAACAAGTTAAGAGAATATTAGCAATATTTACGAATATAACTTTCACTTGCATAATGCCTTACCTTCAAATGTGTTTTAAAGTTTGTAGTTGACTTCAATGTACCACTAATTACTGTTTCAATATTTTTGCACAACTGGCTATGAGCTCTTACTTTATGAAAGAAAATGGGTCATTAATTTCATTGAGTTAATAAAGAATCCCTGCTGTTAATGAAACCTTGTTTGGAATAGCTGTTTTGCTCGTTGAACTCCAACTTTTGATCAAAGGTAACCCCTAAGTCATTGTTGGTACTGACAAAGTATAGGGTGCTAGTCAAGTTGATAGGTGGAGGAGATTGGGTTGCGCTTTAAGGAGAAAGGCATTGCCGCCGACTTGCCTAGATTCCTGCAGATTCCATTTGGCACTCAGTTTGTCAATAAGATTTAGAGGAGACTGTGAACTAAGGGAATCATCCACACTGTCAATCATTGAGTGCTCTTTACTGCCATCTGCATATAAAAGAATGGTACTACCTGAAGGTTGAACATGTTTAATAAGATAGTCTACATGGAGTGCTCAGGCTAGAGAGCGATGCCTGAGCAGCCATCGCACTGAATAGTGTAAGGCATCAAGAAGAAGAAGAAGACACGGAGTGCTGAGAGAAGTGGGCTGAAGACCCTGCCTTGGGGGATGTTTACTGGCAAGAACATTTTGAAGAATTTATGAGTTACAACTCACTGATTAGGAGCATTCAGAAAGTTGGAAATCACAGAAGAAGATGTCATAGATACTGGAATGAGACTGAACTCTGTATGGAAGAAGGGTGTGTTCAATGGAATCAAATGCTTACGAAAAGACTGTATGACTGACTTATTGTGAGGCAGGAGCCGCCAGAGAAGAAAAGGTGAAGGGATGAGATGCATGTGAGAGTAAAGTGGAGAATGCAATCATGGAGATTATGATGAAAGATAATTGGACAAGATTGGTGAAATAGAAATGGGGCAGTAGTTTTTGATTTTATCCTTTGTAGCGGATTTCAAAATAGGAGTCATTTGAGAGTTTTTCCTATGGTGCTGGTAAAGTTCTGGATTGTATGGGTGGGGGTTTTTCTTGTTCACTATTAAACCAGTGGTAACTGTATGTATTTATGCACTATGTAATGATTGTATCCAAACTGGTTATCAGATCTACCCAATTGTTGGCATTTAAAGGTTTTGCAGTATGAGATATTGATGGATATATATATATCCGTATATGCAAAAAGTCTAATTTATGCAGAAATAAAAAGAGCCCAACTTTCCATAAGAAATACATAGATGGCAACCTTGGTTAGTTTTGTTTGGCTTTGCAGCCTTGCTTTATTTATTTATTCATTAATTTTACAACTTCAGATGGTCCATGGAAGACCGTGGAAATGATGAGACTATTATTTCAGCTGATGATCTCAATAAAATAATAATTTTATCGCTTGTTTATTTTTGAGTTTACCTATTTAGGCTATTATAAATGAAATTTTATGAATTTATGTTAAAATACAATTAAAGATTTATAAGCTGTACTACGTAATATAAATTTCCATTTCATTTAAAAATAAATATACAAGTAGTGTACCGAGTATACTTGATCCACCGGTACTCTGCCTACAAACATGGAATAAGCAAAATGGAATTTTGTATGAAAAAAAGTGACATCACGAGGGGCATAGCTCAGAAGTCTGAGTAGGGACCCAGTAATTTCATGAATGGGTTTTCACCCAAGTTTATTATTAATGAAGCAAATGAGCTGTTATCTTGATAAGTAAAGTATTTGAGTCATATTTTGCTTGTTTAACCCTTTTACTGCTCTGCCTATTTGCGGTTGCCGTAGCAGACTGCTCCCATCGTCTATTGGCGATTTGAAATATGGGTCTCTTCCCTGACACCATATATTTAAAAAAAAGTGTCTCCTCTTTTTGTAAAAAAACGTCCATCAATTTGCATTTAAAAGGAAAATCGATGACATTTACTCCTCATAAATTTTAAAAACAATTTTTCTCCTCAATATGAAGTGAAAAGTAATAAAATTACCGAAAAATTTAGAAAAAAATTGCACTTAGGGAGAGCTATATTTCAGATTATTTGTGCAGTCAAGGGGTTAAGGCATGAGAAAGTCACTGAAATTTTGCGGATGAGATCTATTTATGAAATGTTGTGGCTTTTTGCTGGATATTTAGTTCAGAATTTCAAAATCATTTACCTTTTGTCTGATGGATTGCATAATAATCAAATTTTTAGGTTCTATTTTGTCTTGCATAGACACCCATGATAAAAGTTTTTTTTTATTGATGACTTCCAGGGTTCAAAATGTTTGCAGCGTCATAGGAAGAAATGAATGAAATTATTTTTAATTATGTGACTTTGTCATGCACCCACACATTGCTATGTCATCACGAACTACCAAGCGTGTGTGCACTATAATATTAATGCTATCAATCAGGTATGTGCAATTGTACATCCATGATGTCCATTCCCACAGCTTTTCACTCTGATTATCTGCTCTGATTTTGAACAAATAAATACCCCATGCTTTGCCTGTAATGAAATGGCTGCGGATTGAAAAAGAATCAATTTTTGCATATGGTCAAGCACTGCCAAGATCAACCAGATAATTTACCGTCTGAGGCCATCGATATTTGCATTTTTCTTGTTTGATCAATGCTATCTGTCGATCGATGCATGTCAATAACCTGCTACCAATGGTGGGAGTTGGTGATGGCCAAGCCAAACAATGGAATGAAATCACTGATGAAACAAATGAAATGGCTCTTCACTCATGGGTGGTCTATCTCTCATGCAGATGAGATACTAAAGTTAGCTATGAAGAAATGTGCATATTGATCTTCATTTGTTTGGCTCATCTTGGGGTGGACGGCTGCCGATAGATGGAAATTCTGCATGATGGGAAGCACCACAGCGGGGCAGTTTTCATCCTCAGTGGAAAATTTGAAATTTATCAATAGCTGTGTGAAGAAAATAAAATCTATAACAGAGAAATCAGTTGAATTGCATGAAGAGCCATCATCAAGCACTTGTTGGACATATTGTCCTTTTCAAGGAAGTAATGCTATGTGATCACAAGTCTTGAGATATGCTGGCTGCAAAATTTGTCAGCATCAGTGCTGAAGTCTGACCAACCACCATGGTGCAATATTTCTGCCAAAAGAAGTTTAGGAAAATTTCCATTCAGGGAATCGAATAGATAAAAGATAATTTTAATAAGCCTGCATGGAACTAAGAAAGGGCTACTGACGATGCTAAATGAGAAAGTGAGAGTGTCTAGCAGGTCTTTATGAATGGGTGTAGGGATCAATGAAGTCATCAATGGGACTTAGTAATTATAATTTTCAGGAGAGCTCCCCTAAAGCTGTCATTGATAGGTCATAAGAGAGGATGCAGAATAAAGATAATACAGTAGACCCTCGTTTTATGATATTAATCCGTTCTGGAGGACCGATCGTAAAGCGAATTCCATCGTATGTTGAATCGGCATTATTTCCGGACAAGGAATCGGTTTAAAGAGTATTAGCACCAATCAATTCAGTGTACGCGACAGAGCCAATGCATACGAAATATCCTGGATTAAAATTTTAAAAAATATTATTAAACCAGTATTTCAAATTTACATTAAATACGCACTAATTATGCAGTAAATTGTCACATTGAATTTTCCTCCATGAACACCATTGTAAGACGTGCATCCTCACCCTCGCTCATCGCTCTCATCTCATCTCATCTCAACCTCATCATCGCTGCAGCGTGGATGGGGTGAGGATGACTGGGACGGCGTGCCTCCCACCTATGAGTCAATTTCAGCGACTTCATATTTTATCGCATTATGAAGCAATGGGAAGATAATGTGGATTAGAAAGTACCTGACTTTGGCAATGAAGTTTTCTTTTGATTTCATGCAATCATCCGTGCATCGCAATTACTTCAGCGGAAACATTTCCATAAATAATTTATGTGCGCATTGCTTTCGTCCATCAAAAATTTCGTTCAAAAATTCACTATATCTGAGGAATCCCGACCATTTGAGTGTGCGTCGGGCATCTTCAAATAAAATAAACAATGAAATGCCTTCCTAAGGCGAGTGCGCCGCCCCTGGCCCGTGCCGAGCATCCTGTAAGGGTTTGTTGTCGACATAATCTGGGCACAGGGGAGCATGGGTGTCTGGTGAGGGTCGACCATATTTTGTGGCCGCTTGCAGGACTCTTCAGCTGACTTGGCTCTTCGGGGTTGGAGACTCAGGCATCCATGTAGCGAGAAACACGAATGGAGACTTTACTAAAAACAAACAAACTTAAAATTCAAAACAATGGTAACTTCTCTTGCAATATTTATATAAGTACATTGATAGGTAAAAGGTTATTTATGTGCAGGCTCAATCTGAGAGGAAAATTGTAGATTTTACTTGAAAAATTGATGTAAGGTGGTTTGTTTAACCCTATCCAGATGAAGTCTTTTGAAGTGTCCAATGACTTTATCTTCATGGTCTCACGATAAAAGTTCAGTCTGTTCTACGTCAGGATGTTTCTTTACAATCCTCCTCACTATACCCCAAGCAGCGAGCTTCTTGGGGTATAGTGAGGTATAGTAGTAATACTTCAATGTCCCAGAAGTGACTATATACCCTTCTTTTGGGGAGTCGTCCTCACCGCTGCCTTCTTCATCTACCATTTTCTCCAATTCTTGGGAGTTCTCCAGTGCTCTGCTCTCTTCATAGTCATCGATTAGCTCCTCGATGTCATCTTCATCATCCTCGAGCCCTAATGTATGACCGAGGTCAATAATTTCCTCGCCTATCACTTGCTCTTCATCAAAGCCTTGAAAATTGTGAGCAACTTCCGGCCAAATCTTTCTCCACGCTGAATTCAGGCATCTGATGGAAACTTCTTTTGATGAGTCCACGATTAAACGAATACTCTTTAAAATGTTGAAGTGTGACTTCCAAAAATCTTTCAGAGAGGTGAAATTCGGAAAGCTAGTCTCCTCAAAGCACTTGGCAAACACCTTTTTCAATTTTTTTTTTAAATTGGCAATTACTTTTTGATTCTTCGGTTATAGCAAAGAAAAGGTGTTGGGAGGAAGGACAAAGTTGAATTCTGCTTCGATGGATCTGGCAAGATTTGGGTCATGACCTGGGGCACTATCCAGCACCAACAATGCTTTAAGAGACATGTCTATACTCTCAAGGTACCTACCTTTCTACGGAAGGGCGGGAATCCGATAACACCCACTCATTAAAAATTTGGCGAGTTACCCAAGCTTTTTTGTTGCAACGCCAAAAGACACTCAAATTGCGCTTGTCCACTTTATTTTTCTTGAAGACCCTGGGGTTTTCTGTGTGGTATATGATCATGGGTCGCAGTGTAAAGTCGCTTGAAGCATTAGCTCCCAGCAAAAGTGTGAGCCTGTCTATCATGGGCTCATGTCCAGGCAAGGTTCCTTTGTAATGTATGTCCTCTGGGGCATTTTTTTCCAAAAGAGGCCTGTCTCATTGGTGTTGAAAACCTGCTATGGGCAATAACATTAGTTTTCAATAATTTCATTGAAGTGCACTACATATTTTTCTGCTGCTTCTGGTAACTGCACTTGCCGCTTTGCCATGCCTTACGACACTTTTAATGCCCTTTCTTGCTTGAAATCGTTAAAACCAGCCTTTGCCTGCTCTAAATTCTTCGTACCATGTAGCACTCGTTGAAGGTGTTTTGTATCGAAGATCTTCAAAAATTTGTTTGGCCTTCTCACGTATAAATTGCCCAGGCACTGAGTCACCTTTCAGTTCCTTCTCTCTGAACCACAAGGAAGGATTCTCTCCATTACAGAAATCAACTCTCTTCCTATTTGCAAAGAAGTGGATTCATCGGTCACTTTAATTTCTCTCAGGTGCTCTTTCTGTTTAATTATCATTGATATCGTTGACTGCGAAAAACTGTACTCACGTGATAAAGTGCTAACCCAAGCACCCTCATCGTATTTTTTCAGAATCTCTTGCTTTGTTTTAATTGTTATTCTCTGCTTGGGATGCACTTTAGGGGGCATAGTCACTACAAAAACTCCTCGCAATAAACCAATAACTTCTCACAATAAACCACAAACTTTTCACAATCTGGAAGAATAAATACAGTTCAAAAAGAGAGATCCTCAGTATGAACTATGCGCTTCTTCACCCACGTCACTTCGCACGGAAGATGCTCAAAGACTGACCTTGACAGTATGGTAGAGCACAATCGGCGACCCAGATGGCAGTGCGACACTGCATCTCCTGGTAGTGGCACAGTCTAAGCAAACTTAGTTTAGACTGTGGTAGTGGATGGAAGGATGGAGGGAAGTCATAAGGGTCGTAAATTTCAAAGCATATTCACACATATTAGCCATTGCATTACAACCCTGTCATTCATCATAGTGTTAAGTTATTATTTAACTCATTTCATTCACCTGATTCATTACCTAGCTACAGCTATATCCATTAAGGTATCGTATCACTTTGTTGGTAGGTTATACGCTTGAACATGAAGTTACTCTTTGGGTGAAGTGTTCATTTTATAGAATTTCATAATTGTAAATTTTTGTATGTATAATCACTAATGAAAGCCTTACTTTTCTTCCTTATAAAATTGATACTGACTACGTAATGAATGTTGCGATATCTCGTTGGAGATGATTTGCGGTAGCGCTTCACAACATTTGTCCTGACCTCACCGGCAGCATTTAATTACTAGTAACATTGAATATGTAAATGTTGCTATGTTAAAAAAATGTGTTTTGTTAACAAGTAAGGCTTAGAATTATGAATAGATGACTCACTGTGTGAGTGGAAACAAAATTGTGATATTTGAAATTTTAAAAAGCGTGCGCAAAATCAGCTCAGGTCATAAGTCGAATCCATCGTAAGTCGAATCTGTCGTAAATCGAATCTGTCGTAAGTCGAACGCATCGTAAAGCAGGGGTCTACTGTATAATAATAAAGTTCTCTATTGTAGTTAGATAACAGCACCTCTATACTTACAGTGTCCCTTACGTTATGGGATAGCATATGAAATTAAGTTTGCTTTATAATTTACAGATGTGATCTTCCCATGGTAATGTTTTATTAAGGTTAGAGTAATGTGAATGAAAAAGGCTCATAACATGCAAGTGAATATATTGTAACTTATGACTCACACATCAGATATGTCCCAAGAGGTCTCAAGCTTTCTCGAGAAAAAAAAACTTTGCCGAAGAACATTATGTGACATAATGAGCAGCAGAAAGAAAAAAAGGGGTAGCCAGTGGGCTATTTATATGTTTATGGTTATATATTTTCTACTACCAGTTTATGGCTAATATACAGAAGAAAAACAATTGAGAAACAAAAAGCAATTTCAATATATGATGTCTGTGAGTTTATAGGCGCTCACTTCAACAGTTTTAAGCAGGATACACTTCTAAAAACTGGGTATTAGACTTCAGTGGAATGCAGTTACCATTTATGTCAATTAAAATGGTAACTGGGGAATTATTAAATTTTTAGATAAGTGAGTTCAGCTGGACCAATCAATATTAAGTTTTAGGAAGGTAAGGAAAGACTTCTCTTTAAGAGTTGGTATAACACTGATTATCTTGAGAGTTAAGCTGTCCTCTAATCCAGCTGATGCAATAACATTTGTGTTGTCAGCATTTATAATAATATTACTAATAATTTTTATTCATCCAGAGACATACAATGCATGTATAGGACAAGTCAAATACAAAGATTATAATACATAAATCACATTATTCATTCAGATACTCTGATACAGAGTAAAAGCATTTCTCAATAAGGTATTCATGTGTTTCTTTTTTCAATCTATTAACATTAGTGATATCTTTAATCCTTTTTGGTAACTTATTATAGATTTGTATGGCCATTGTCTTCGGTCCCTTGGAGTGGGTGTTAATGAGAGATCTCTCAACGTGTAAGTCTCTCTTTCTTCTTGTATCATGGAGATGATACGAGTCATTAAGACGAAAATTACTGATGTTCCATTTAACAAAAGTTAGAATGTGGAGTATACAGGATGTCCCATAAATGTCATGCCTCAGTGACACTGGAGCTAGGGCAACCTAAGAGGAACCGAACCAGCCTTATATGACCTCAGAAAAGTTGCACGGTTTTCGAGATATTGCCAAATTAAAGCTTTTTCAAAAATTTCACTTTTTTTACATTTCTAGTCCCAGAATTCACTTGAATAGCTCTCAATTTGGCTCTCTGATGGGGCTACTGCCACAAATTAACAAACAAAGTACTCTATCCATCCCATTTTTTGAAAGCCGATAAAGTTAGACAGGTATAGCGGCTTTCGCGTTTCTATTGTTTGTTCGGACCCCATGACCCCCCTCCCTCTCGGGCCTCAGTTCCAGGTAGAAGTCGGCACATGAGTCACAGTTGGAAGATTAAAAGAGCGGCCCTAATAAGAACGTTAAATTATCCGATTGAATTCTGGGACTAGAAATGTAAATAAAATGAAATTTTTGAAAAAGCTTTAATTTGGCAATATCTCGAAAACCGTGCAACTTTTACTGAGGTCATATTAGGCTGGTTCGGTTCCTCTTAGGCTGCCCTAGCTCCAGTGTCACTGTGGCGTGACATTTATGGGACACCCTGTATAAATGCAAGGTACAGTAAGGATTTTAAATTTTTTGAAGAGAGGTTTGCAGGTTTGCCTAATCCTCACATTTTTTTTTAAATTATAAACAATTCAGTTAATGTGGAGGATGAACCCCACAATATGATTCCATAGGAGACCCTGAAATAAAAGTAGCCGAAGTACATGGTAAGCAGTACTTTGTGACTGACAGAGAATTTTAAAACACAAAACAGATAAAAAACTGAATTAAGTTTTTTACATAAGTGATCCATGTGGTTACTCCAACTTAATTGTGGATCAATATGAAGACCTAAGAATTTTAGGTTATTAGCCGGCATGAAAACATGATCCTTATGTGTTAGGTGAAGATTCTCGTTACATTGGTCTTTATTCCCAAATACCATTTTCTGGGTTTTATCTTGGTTCAATCTTTATCTCCTGAATCTTACATTTTCCCTAATTATTTTACCCTTTTGAGACCATTGCAAATTTAAAAATAATGTTTATTTCCTCGATTATAAACTTGTTCAATATCACATTTTTACATGGAGATGGCCCCTTCAAAAGCTTACAGCAGAAGTTAAGCCTTGTATTTATAATTAGCCAAGCCTTGAGATGATATATTTTACAGATCTTGGTCAGAGCAAATCATTTGCTCAATAAAAATGTGTATGAAATTAGTCTATACCCACTGATATGTGTGCATATTGCGTTGAAATACTCAGCTTTTCCTTAATTTCCTTCATGGGGCAATCATTCATTCTATTATCTCCTCTGAAACATTTCATGAACTTAGATTTATATCAGTTAATTGGTGATGATAGGTATCAAATGTGCTATGCATCCCGTTTTGTGTTCCTTCCTGTGGAATTTGTATAGCAGTAAATACGTAAGTTTATGATCCCATCATTATAAAGACATAGTGAGGAGTCTGAGGCAATGTGGCTTGGGTAAAATTTGAGTTGCATATTCTAAACTTCTTAGGCTCCAGTTCAGGTAGCAATTGCACACTTGCATAACTACTAGATTACTTCTGGTGGAAATTCGATTCATCCAAATTTCAGGGTAAAGTAATTTTGTGGACTCGTACTTGACCACTGACTGCAAGTCCGCACAGAAGTGGAAGTAGTTGAGTGGAGGGAACGGGAAGGAAGGGCAGGGGGAGGGGATCATTCATTGGTGGACAGAACTCTATCAGACATTCCGACAGATGGTTGATTGAATGTCAGATAAACAAACGTCACTCGACTGTAATAATTCTTTTTCATTTTATCGTAATGTTCATTATATGATTTCATAATCATTATTATTTTTATTGTGTAGTACCCTAACAGTTTAGGTAAGTTTTTCACTAATTGGTGAGAAATCAAAGTGGTAGACTAGTTTCTGCTTTTATGCATTAATTTATATATATATATATATATATATATATATATATATATATATATATATATATATATATATATATATATATATACATACATACATATATATATATTTATATACATATATATATACATATATATATATATATTTATATACATATATATATATATATATATAAGAGGAAACTTACAGGGGGTAAAAAGACGAAAGTAAAGAGAGAGTCTTACTTAGAGACGTTTCGGGTGTTATCCCTTCTTCAGTCACACAGAGAATGCACTGCTCCAATGAGGGTAGGAGAGGGGAGGTTATGAGAGGGGGGACTGGGGAGGTTAATAGTGCTGGGCCTGGCTGATGGGGCTGGGGGAAGGTTGATACAAAGTTATGATGATAGGGGACTGGGAAGAGCCAAGAGCTGGGAAGGCGCGGGGAGGGGGGGTTAGAAGCAACAAAGTAACAGAATGATCAGGGAGGTGAATGATCCAAGGTCTGGCTGACTGAACAGAGGGAAAGTTGCAACAAAATAATGAAAGGGGACTGGGAGGTGACTAACATGGAAGGGACGGGAGTAGCAACAATGTAATGGAGGGGCGGTGACAGGTAAGGGGAGGTAAAGACAGGCTAACTCAGTTGAGGGGAAGTGAGTGGTGGAAGTTGGGAATGGGGGGGGGGGGGGCAGGGGCAAGAAACAGAGAGGAGTAGAGAGCTAATGGAGAATATTGAGTCCAGGGGGGGAAAAAGCTTTGCAGAACCAGATTATTGCCATCTCAGTAGTTCTAAGTTCTGTATTGGAAGCATCAGCGGGGAGGGCGTGGAGGATGGTGAGGTGGAAACAGGAGTCGAAGTGAAGATTGTGAGTAGAGGCATGTTTGGCAACAGGAAAGTTGGGAGGAGAGGATCTATGGCCGTTCATACGGATGGATAAGGGATTGCTAGTTTCCCCGACGTAAAAAGAGGGGCATGATTTGCATTGCAGGAGATAAACTACATTGGAAGAGGTGCAGCTGCCATGGCAAGAGATAGGAAATGGGGTCGGGTTGTTAGGGCTTTGGAAAGTAGAGAGGCTGCGTATTAGGGGGCAGGTTTTGCAGCGAGGTCTATGGCAGGGAAAGGTACCAGGGACTTGAGGAGGAGAAATGGTGGGAGGGGATTGGCGGGGGCGTAGAATATTGCGCAGGTTGGCTTGTCTTTTGAAGGTGAGGGTGGGACATTTGGGAATTAAATCTGCGGTGAGTGGGCTGTCTCGCAATATAGGGAACAGTGATTTGAGGGTGAGGTTAACTCGATGAAGCCCCGGAAAGAATTTGGTGCAAAGGTTTAAAGGCGATTCGGAGGTGGGTCTGGGACGAGGAGTATAAGGTGTGGTGGAGGGTAGGATGCGACTATCAAGGAGAGGGGAGGGGTAGCCGCGTTTAAGGAGAGCATTTTTTAAATTTTGAAGGTGGTGGTCGAGAGAGTTTTTGGAGTTGCAGATTCGATGCGCACGAACAGATAGGGAGAATGGAATGGATCGTTTCGTATGGTAAGGGTGGCAGCTGCTAAAATGGAGATATTGTTGACGGTTGGTGGGTTTGATATGCAGGGAGGTAAGAAATTTGTTCTCAGAGAGAGAAATTTCAGTATCAAGGAATGTAAGGTGGGTGGAGGAGATGGTGGAGGTGAATGAGACAGAAGACGAGGAATTGAGGTCAGAAAGGAAGGTGGACAACGATTGAGGACCGTGTGTCCAGACGAGGAAGATGTCGTCGATAAATCGGACCCAGAAAATTGGTTTATGGGACTGCAGTGATAAAAACTTCTCTTCTAGGGCGCCCATGAAGAGATTGGCGTATGATGGAGCCATTCTTGTGCCCATAGCAGTACCATTGATTTGGAGGAAAATTTTGTCATTGAAGGAGAAGGCATTTTTGTTTAGGACATGTTCCGAAAGCTTCAGAAGGAAGTCAGTCGAGGGGACTTGAGGGGCGGGGCGGAGGGAAAGAAAGTGCTTTAAGGCATAGAGACCTTCACTGTGGGGTATTGAGGTGTAGAGGGAGGTGACGTCAACAGTGGCCATTAAAATACTACTCTGGGGGGGAATTTGGAGGCTGTGAAGGCGTTCTAAAAAGTGGTATGTGTCACGAATAAAGGAAGGGAGTGCAGATACTATGGGCTGAAGGGAGGAGTCGACGAAGGCAGAGATTCTTTCAGTGGGTGAGTTGATATTGCTGACTATGGGTCGGCCGGGATTGTTGGGCTTATGAATTTTTGGGAGGAGGTAAAATCTAGGTGTGCTGGGGTTGGAGGGAGAAAGAATGGCAATGTCTGATTGTGAAAGTCCTTCCTTGGGGCCATGAGTTTTGAGGAAGGACGAAATTACTTTTTGAAATTTGGGGTTCGGGTCATCGGGGAGAGATACATAAAACGTGGGGTCGTTGAGTTGCCGAAAGGCTTACTTTGTTGCTTCTAACCCCCCCTCCCCGCGCCTTCCCAGCTCTTGGCTCTTCCCAGTCCCCTATCATCATAACTTTGTATCAACCTTCCCCCAGCCCCATCAGCCAGGCCCAGCACTATTAACCTCCCCAGTCCCCCCTCTCATAACCTCCCCTCTCCTACCCTCATTGGAGCAGTGCATTCTCTGTGTGACTGAAGAAGGGATAACACCCGAAACGTCTCTAAGTAAGACTCTCTCTTTACTTTCGTCTTTTTACCCCCTGTAAGTTTCCTCTTTAATTGTGTTTGTGGCCATTTGGCGAAGTTTTCCATTGTGTATATATATATATATATATATATATATATTTCCACAAAACCATTATTTTTCGACACTCGATTGCTTACTACCTCAAGTAAATTTATTCATCAATAATGGGAGTCAGAACAACAGTACATATATTTAAAAAATTTAATCCATAAATTCAGAAAAAAAAAAAAAAAAATATATATATATATATATATATATATATATATATATATATATATATATATATATATATATATATATATATACATATATATATATTATATATATATATATATATATATATATATATATATATATATATATATATATTTTTTTTCTGAATTTATGGATTAAATTTTTTAAATATATGTACTGTTGTTCTGACTCCCATTATTGATGAATAAATTTACTTGAGGTAGTAAGCAATCGAGTGTCGAAAAATAATGGTTTTGTGGAAATAGTGGCACTGAGAATTGAGTATGATATTTTGGTACCAGCCCTTGTGTAGTAAAGAACAAGCAAGTCATCCGAAGTAATCAACAATTTGTAAGATTAAAGTTTTAACTGCCTTTTAAAACAAGACCCGAAGAAATTGATTCATAATAACATATTTTAATCATTGGGATCTTTTCCCAATCATCGTCATCATTGCTCTCTGCAAAATGAAGAACCCTGTGTAAAGTAATGGAAAATATTGTTGCTTCTGGGTTTGAACCCAATAACAGTATTCCTGAGGCTTTCTATGCTGTACAAAATCAATGCATTTTTTCTGTTTGCCTCTAGATCAAATCATTTCTGAAATAAAGAGGAGGACAGAGAGAGACTTAGCAAATTAGATGGAACATGGAAATACATGAAGACTGATAATGATTTTAACCTGATAGGCATTGAACTAGGTCCTTACTTATTATCATTCTGGTTTGAAACTGAACTTAGATGTTCTCTCAAATCTGATGTGACCATACTATGATTGTGACCATAATTGCTGAACTTATTTTGTCTGTCGGGTAGTCACATAATTTTCTCCATTTTTCAGCTTGTTTGCAAAATAATACTCTTCTTGACATTATTCTTTATTTCAGGAATAATGAACTTCAGTGCATGGTCGCAATTTGCTCATGATAACTTGGAGACTGTTGTATCACTAACAAACTCGATTTGGATACTACTGAAAGGAAACATCTCACTTTTTTTAACAATAATCACGACACTCCTGTCAGTTGTATTTGGAGGGGGATCTGCTGTCTTTGGATTCTTCATCAGCACGGTGAGTGAAAGATAACACCATTGGAAGAATAGTATTCCTGAATTAGAGGACAAAGATTTCATCAAAATGCATTTGTGGTTGAATATTCAAAAGATTTCTCTTCACGATCCAAGTCCACCACTATGTGCTCTGTAAGCTCTGGTTGTTTCATAGTTATAAAATGGGTTGTGGTAATTCGGAAGCCTAAATCATGTCTCAATTTTTTCATTGTGGCTCTGTTAAACATTGAATGTGGAATAACCATTTAGAGGCAGTCACCTACTTTCCTCTAGGAAGGCCAAAGGTAAGTAGTTTCATTTGGTTTCCAATATGCCATTTAAAGCAGAGGAATTCAGAATCCTCTTCCTCTCTCCCTCTGAAATGTACTGTAAAACTTGCACATCAAAAATACATAATGTATGAGAAACTTGGGTTTGGACGTGTGCCACAGTCTTGCTAAATGACAAGAAATGGTGGAATGGGATTTAATAATGGAGACTATACATTTGATTTGTTTTGTGATGTTCATCTTAACATGTTTGGTCCTATCCAGATTTAGCTAAATTGTGTAATGAAGTAGAAACGTAAATTTATTCATCTCCATCTTTACGTTGTCATCCAACTCCTTTCAGAATCCCCTGAGTCCTTGAATAGTCTGTCTGCTTAGAGTGGAACCCCTGTATCCTCACCAGATACGTTCTGAGACCTTCCATGGATAATGCAGCTATGCAGATATTTAGAATCTGTAATGTTTTACTCATGTCTTCCTTCACTGAATGAAGTCAGGTCAGAAGTTTCTATTTACATATATCACCCTGTCCATCCTTTCTTATCTTAGTCCTCCCTGTAAGAATTGTCCCAAAGAGGAAGCATTGGCCGTTCAAGAGCGTGACAGTGAGTACAGTAAACCAGCAGTGCCACTTCTCTCTCTGGCTAGTATGTCCAACTTGCGAAGTATGCTGATCCAAGCTAAGCATAGTTGGGGAGGGTTAATGTTGTTGAAAGAGTTGTTTGCCTCTGCCCTACCCAAGCCCACGTCCCACTTCCTTCCTCAGAAATCTTTGTCAGGAGGGGCTGAGAGCCCCCAATGGAAATGGAGGATTTGGATGGCAGTGTGCAACACTAATATTGCACCAAGCACTACCATCCCAACCCTTCATTTTGCATGGCTAGATGTTTTCTCACGTTTCAAGAGCTTTTTACCATCACATTCTATTGGAGTAGGGCTAGTGAAAAATATTGATGATGCAGATATTGTAAAAATACACATTGTTCATTTATATGCATTTCCTTCAAATATCAAATTCAAATTGATAATTTTTTTCCATTCTTAATCGCCTCACCAACTGGCAAAATTCTCTTTGATGTAAAGTGAAATGGCTTCTGATATTGATGAAAGATTTGGCATTTTCCTGTGGAATAAGGCTGATGAAATTTTTTCTCGGGTTTCCCACCTGATCTGGAAGACTTTTGCTGCCAGAGTTATTTGATGGCTGTCTCAGCCACTGTCTTCAGGGCTGACATCAAACTGTGAAGTTAGCCAGGTTAATGTAACAATTGGTTGGTACATAAGGATTTATAGAAGTATACTTCAATTTATACAGCAGTCATTGTGAAGCAATGAGGATAAATATGATTTGCAAAAGATATATTTTATTCTGAATGCTCAGCTCATTGTTCTAAAAACTCATCTACTGTCCATGAAAAATGTCTAGTATAGGAAGCTGTATCTTCAAGTAGAGTCAGCATGATTTTAGCAAAATAAAAACCATGAGGCGAAATAATCATCTCTGTGTTTGCTGATTAAAAACAATTTTATTCTGATTCTTAAATGTTCTGTACTTTTATGATGTTTAATTGAGAAAATATATGTTTTTCAGCACTCATAATCTGATGGCCGAACTTTAAATAATTGCCATTGTCTTACTATTTAACCTAGAGCCTGAAAATGTTGACATTAGTTAGTTGCACATTTTTCCATGACAATAAAGGAAAAAGATTGTTCATATGTTTACTTTTCATAATCTGTTGTAAAAGTTGTAAACATTCACTAATTTCAAAACAAATCTACATCTACATTATACCCTGCTAGCCGCTGCATGGGAGTGTGAAATGGCAGCATGTATTATAGGAGTGTATTTAGTGGAGCACAGTTTCTATTGTGGTCGCTTATTGTTCACGGAAAGAACAAGTTCTTGTACCTATCTGTTCGGCAGTGTATCTCTCTTATTTTATCGCTTTTGTCAGACCTAGAGATGTAGTGAGGAATTATGATAATATTCTCTACGTCGCTCTGAAAAATATCAGTTCTGAATTTATTAAGCAACCTAAGCCTAATGTGTAGCCTTTGAGTCTCTAGGGGCTCATAGCTGTTTTTAACGAAGCGTGCTGCTTTCCTTTGTATTTTATTAATTTTTTTGGTTAAATCTATTTGACCAGGGTCCCAATTGCTCGCGGCGTATTTGAGATGTGGCCTAACCAGGGCGAAGTAGCATCTCTCCTTGACTCTTTCATCCGAGGACCCTCCTATTATACATTTAACAAGACCTAGTTTCTTTAATGCTGTGCCACATATGTTTTGTATGTGTAATCCCCACAATATATCGGAAGTTAAGGTAATTCCAAAATATTTTACTTTATCTGAAGATTTCATGTTTATTCCACTCGCAGTATAGGTATGGCATTTTTGTGATGACTTTTGTAGGAAGTGGACTGCGGTGCATTTGCTGATATTTAATTCTAACCCCCACCTTAAAGGGTAAAGGCCTTGTCCTGCATCGGCCAGCCCACCCTCTGTGATGACTAAACCAAAATATCATGCTTTGCCACTGACTGAAGTGATTCTAGGTAAAACCAGAAAACTGCATAAAATAAAAAATTCATTTAAATCAAGTATTTACCTTTGAAATTCCCTATAGTTTCCAGCCAGCTTTCACTATCATTAAACATCTTAATCTTATCCCTCCTGTTGTGAATCAATGGGCATTTCTGCTAGTATCATATGAAGTATTTGAGCATCTATTATTAATTGTAAGACTTCTTAGGTTGGCAGACGTAGGGCTGGTGATTTGAATGACCTCAGTTTGTGTCAAAAAGTAATCAGTGCTGACCTTTTCTTTCTGAAAGTGGTTTCAGAATTTGTCGGAAATGAACTGGAACACAGTTCCTGAGGGCAGCCAAGAGACTGAGTATCCGGAAGTCCTGAATTCAGCCTCATTCTTGATTAAATAGATGAAGTCAATTTCTCTCTAGGCTAATTGTCTGAGCACAGTGGTCGTTTATCTTTGAGCTGGACTTGTTTTATGTGTTCAAGGTGTTTTAGCAATACAATAGAAGAACTGGGAGAAAATAATGATTGCTCAGTCAAAAAAAATGGTAGTTAATGTTAACTTGAAGTGCTGATGCCCGTTAAAAGTCTTTATATTATGTGTATGTGAATGGCATTTGCAGTAATGCTTATAGGCTAATGAAAATATCCATGAAATACTTTTTGTAAAAACTTATTATGTTTTCATTTAGCCAGTTGTATGTTATTTACACAATCAGTTACCAATCAGATATCAAATGATATGTTCTCAACAAATTTAGGTCGGCCCATGGAAAGTTTTGTTTGTGAGATTTGGCTGATTTTGGCGCCCACTCTCAAAAAGGCAGCCCACCCTGCTCTGATTCAAAAGGAGAAAATAGTATGTGCTCGGGTCCTTCTTTCTATGAGGAAGGACTGAATGGAAAGAGGAGAATGGAATTTCTTTCACCTGCAGCAATGCATAATAGAATCAAATTTCTGCTTGTGGTGGTGTAGAATTTTGATAGGGTAATTGTGATGAATTTTCTCATGATGTGCTTAAAAACAGCTAGTATTTTGAACAACACCATGAGTTAAAATACTGGGAATGTTTTTATCTCAAGTGGTAACCTGGCTGTATTTAAATATTGGAAATATGACTAACATATTGTGTACTTGGTTATCCGTGGTTTATGTTGTTGGAAGAAGGTCTTGGATCATATCCGCTGTGGATACAGAGGTCCTACTGCATTGACCTTTGAAGTAAGTTATTCTCTATGATTTAAATCAGGGCACTAAGTGCTTGGAAAAAATACTTCTATCAAGTATAATTAATGCAAGGTTTTGGTTAGGGATGCGCGAGCAACTCAAAAATTCAAGTAAAGTCGAGTTTAAAAAAACTGGACATGAGCTTTATAAAAATTCTCAAGTTGAGACTTTTTTTTCCAATGATAATTTTTAAGTTTCTGGAAAAATGGTTTGCCAAATTTGCATGAATCTTAGATGGATGCTCATTTCCCTTCCGGACTTCCAAAGACAACTGAGTTTGTGCTAAAATTGGAAGTGTTATCCTCGACTTCAATTAGATCGCATGATTCAAATATTTATGCTCACCAGTACTATAGGTACTTGGGTAGTAAAATGCCATTCAAGTTAAAGTTTCATCAGAATTATCTCAACTCTCAAAATGTTCATATCAATGGTTACGGTTAACCTAAATTGGATTGTAAAAAGCATCAGAACCGTCGTGGCATAAAATGCAACAATGTTGGCACATTGGATTCAACGCAACATTACAACCACATCATAGTGTAATGCCAATTAAATACATCAGTTCCTTATTGATCACACCCTTCTGGTTTCAATTGACGTAAATTGGGTTGTAAAAAGCATTAAAGCTGTCTTATTACTGTTTCCCCTGCATTTCTGTTGCCACAAAAATATCCTGAGAGGGGTTTGCTACTGAGTCGCAGAGGAGGTGCAGCCAAACTGTGAGCACTCTGAACGATTAGTCTAGTCTGCATTATGGATTCAGTAAGTGATGATCTTCTCATCGCATTCACAGGCAGTGGCAAGTGCATGCATCTGTACGCAATGAGGAGGATCATTGTGTAACTTGTTTTCCTACATCACGGGTTAGAATTTGACTTCAACGTTAATGATCTTTGGCAATGAATGGAAGTTTATTTCTAACACTAATCCATGTTTCTCTGATTAACTTGCTCTTCTTATCATTTCTCAGAGATTTGTTTTCATTGAAGGAATACTTTCCATGTGTTTCACTATAGTATAAGTTCATTTTTGGCATTCAGCGTTATATTTCTCGACAAAAATACTCTATTGGAAATCAATTATCTTATGAGTTCATGCTTTATGAACTGTGAAATGTGACTTAGGAAATTGAAAGTCAGTTGTCACCTTAAAAATGTCAAATTTATTGATTTTTGTTTTGGTCATTATTGAATTCTTTTTATTTAGGTTCAGGAAAGTTTTCTATCAAAATTGAGCTCTTTGCTCTATTTGTCGAGTTGGTTAAATTAGGTTTTGAAGAATTTTATTTTCTCTTAAAAACATGAAATATAGCATTGATGCTCCAACTCAGCTTGAACTTAACTTTAAGCTCAGTTTTTGTGGCAATGATCAACTGGAACTCGACTGAAGTTGAATATCTGGTGTTCGCACATCCCTAGTTTTGATGTAGCTTATTCTAAGAATATTTGAAATGGCCCTGTGTTTTTGAGAACATTTTTTTCTGCCTAATAGATGGATAAAAATGTTAGCCTTAGCCAAATACATAAAGTAGTCAATGTAGATTACATCTACAAATGGAGCCTGAATCTTCTGTATTCTAAGCCTTATTTTGATTTTAAAGTTATTTGAATTGCATATTGAAATATTTTCTTGTCATTGACTGAATTTGAAGGGTGAATTCTAAGTTTGCATCAAAAGTTCTTGATGAAGAAATAAATATTTTCTGTTTTTCATAGGACTTTATTTTTGATCTGGTATTTCTCATATTATGAACATTCATTTTTTAAATATAATTCCTCTAACTTTATGTTTTAGTTTTAATTTTCTGCAGGTCTCAAGCACATGGGATGTTGCTAATTCTTTTTCATTTTCATTTCTATGGATGTTGGGGTTTTGCCTTTGACATTTACCATGGTGCACCCACCAAAATGCAGTGGTTTATTATGTATGCAATAGTGCTGAGGGAGGTTGGTCCTCTATTTTATTAGAGTTTCGTCCACCCTCTCTATGTCCAGGTGAACTTGTCTTGGCTTTGTCTCAACCAACCAGACTAAAGCTTTTTTTTTTTCCTATTCCTTGATTAAGTCAGTCAAGTGAATCCTCAATTAATCTTCTTCCTCTTCCCTTAGTTTTTGTTGGTGGTGCTCGATCAAAGTGAATAATAAATAGGAGTGGATGTAGTTCCCTTTCCCTGTGGCACCAGGCTATGTTTATGCACTTAATCAGTTCTGTCTTTTACAACTCTTTTGTATCTGTGCGTTCACACTAACTAATCTGATTGGGCTAAACTTGTGATAGTTATTCAGTATCCTAATTGAAGTCATATATGATTCAGTTATGATAATTTGCCTGGATTGCTTCTTTGTTTTTCATTGCATATTTTGTAATTATACCCTACACCACTATGTGGGTAGGGTATATTGATATTTGTCACAGCAGAAATGTAATGCATTGAAGGAGACGTGGCAGGTACCTATGGAAAATTATATTTAGAAATGATCAGCATCACCTCACGAGTCAATCTAGCTATGTCCGTCCTGTTTGTCCGTCTGCCTATCTGTCTCTTCACCTGATAACTGCCGTAAAATTTGAGATATATAGCTGAAATTTGGGCCATAAGCCGCTAGTAGTCCACAGATGACACACTTCTCAAATGGATTGGATCAGAGCAAAACCACGCTTTTTTCAAAACAAAATTGAAAGTTGGGCCTTTTGGTGACCCCTGAGTGAATGATAAATTTGAAAACTTGGTGAGTGTGTGCTTGGAAAAAGGATTGTTTGTGTCGAATACATGGTGTAAACATAAGAGAATACATATGTATACTTGGCAAAGGGGCGATTGTAAAAGCATGATTGATTTTATTGTGTATGATGAGAGATTGATAGAGTTAGTGTGAGACACGCGAGTGATGAGGGGTGCTGAATGTGGAACAGACCACTATTTGGTACTCTCCAAAGTGAATCTGGGCAGAAAGTGGGTGCCAAGGAAGAATGTTGTGCATAAGCAGTTGAGAGTAAAAGTGGAAAGGTTGCTAGACAGCGAGGTAAGAATGCAGTATGGTTGCATGCTTGAGGATGCTCTATCGTTGAAGCAGAGAGAATGGGACGAGCATATCAGAAACGAGAATATGAATGATGTGTGGGAGTGTTTGAAAGGAGTGATTGTGGAATGTGCTGAAAGTATATGTAGAAAAGGAGTGGTAGGAAGAACGAAAGGTGATGCTTGGTGGAATGAAGAAGTGAAAATTGCAGTCAGAGAAAAGAAAGAGGCGTACAAGGATATGATTGCTGCCAAATCTGAGGAAGAGCGTACTAAGGCATGTGAGATATATAGAAAGAAAAAGAATGAATGCAAAATCGTTGTGAAAGAGAGCAAAGAAAGAATGCGTGCGGATGAAGCTAATGAAATGCAGAGTGGTTTTGAAGGTAATAAAAAGTGGGTAAAAAGGTCTAAGATTGGTGAAGGTAGGGGAATGAATGTGGTAAAGAACAAAATTGGAGAGATCATGTAGGACGAGAGCAATATCAGGGACTGCTGGAGGGAGTATTTTGAAGAATTGTACAATAATATTGCAGGCGTTGAGGATGAGCCTTGTGAAGTGGTATGTGAGAATGTGAGGATGGAAAAGGATATCAGTGAGAAGGAGGTCACAATGGCTGTGAGAATATTGAAAAATGGTAAGGCTGCAGGCATAGATGGGAAATCCAGTGAAATGTTGAAGTGTGGGTGTAAATTACTAATTTGTAGGCTGCGTGAACTATAAAATTTATGCTTACAGGTTTCTGTTGTTCCAGCGGATTTGAAAAATGCTATCATCGTTCCGTTGTACAAAGGGAAGGGAGGAAAGACCGAATGTAATAATTATCGGGCCATTAGTTTATTGTGTATCCCGGGAAAAGTGTTCAGTAAAATATTAATCGAAAGAGGGAGGAATATTACTTCCGACAGAATATGGGGTGTGCAGTGTGGGTTTATGCCTGGGAGAGTATGTAGTGACCAGCTTTTTGCAATTCAGCTAGTGATAGAAAAATGTATGAGTGTCCGAAAGAAAGTGTACCGTGCGTTTGTCGATTTAGAGAAGGCATATGACAGAGTAAATAGAAGTTGTGGAAGGTTTTGAGAGACTATGGAGTGAATGGGCAGTTATTGAATGTTATGATGGTGATGTATGACAATAGTAAGGCAAGTGTAAGAGTTAACGGGGTTCTAGGTGATTGGTTTGTAATAAATGGGGGTGTAAAGCAAGGATGCGTAATGTCTCCATGGCTGTTTAATGTATTTATGGATAAATGTGTTAGGGACGCATGTAGTGAAAACGACGGTGTTTTGATTGGGAATGTAAATGTGCGAGTTCTTCTATATGCGGATGATGCTGTTTTGATCTCAGACAGTCAACAGGGATTACAGAAGCTCCTAGATAAGTTTTGTGAAACAACGGAGAGAATGGAATTGAAGGTAAATGTGTGCAAGGCAAAAGTAGTAGTTTTTGATAAGGAGAATGGGGAGAATAACTATGTGATGAGGGTGAATGGTGAAGTAATTGAACAGGTGGATGATTTTGTGTACTCAGGTAAGATGTATTTGAAAGATGGAAGAATAGATGAGGAGATAAAGAGACGTGCGAATGCTGGAAGGAAAGTGGCAGGTGTAGCATGTGGAGCATATCAAGGAATGAGTGCCTGTCTAAGGAAGCGAAAATCTCCGTGTACAAAAGTGTACTTCTCCCCACTTTGTTGTATGGTAGTGACACATGGGTATGTCAGGATAGACATAAGAGTAGACTAAACGCCGTGGGTATGAGTTATCTGAGGAGTGTTAGCAGCAAAAGTAGGATGGATAGGGTCAGGAATGAGTGAGTAATAAATGAATGTGGATAAGATGCTTCAGTAATGGACATAAATGAAAGGAGTGTGCTTAGATGGTTTGGCCTTGTTGAGAGAATGGATGAGAGTCAAATAACGAAACAGATATATGAGAGTAGAATGAATGGTGTGGGAGGTAGAGGTAGGCCGAGAAAGTTGTGGTTGAGGAAATTCTTAGGAGGAGGAATATTAGGAATCTTAAAAATAGGAGGGCTTGTATGAAACAGTGTATGGGGTAAATGAGGGCAAAGTGGCTTGCAAGGATAGGCCATTATGGAGGAAATTATTGAAGCAGAGTTAGATGTACAAATATTTATTTATGAGTGAAACATTTTGACTGTGCCTACCCCGGAAGGGAACGGCGTGATGGGTATGTATGTATGTATGTAAAATTGAAAGTGGTGTGGGATATTTAAGCTTCAGTGAGGCTGAAGATAATTTCTTTACTAGTTTTTAACTCCTATACTCGAAAGATTATATACTTCTGGTTCTAAGTGATCACTGCTGATGCGTAGTAAATAACTTTTTTAGAAATAATGGTAAGGATTTAGCCAGTTATCTCAGGGACTATATTCAGTGTTGGTTTTTTACAACTGAATTACCCTGTGAAAAGTATCAAATGATCCCTTAGAACTCTGGCCATACAGTGAGGATTCTGGCAAGAGCAATAAAAAAATTGGATCTGAAGTTGATTTATTAACAATATAACTGTGATCGACTCAGCCAGTGGTAACCTCACATGGTTCATCCAACTGTTATCACTATTGCTGGACCAAAAAAGGAGAAAATTCTTTGAGCCAAAAAAAGTATTCCCCACCAATTTTGAATGACTGCTTACACAACAATAATAGTAGCATTGAGGAATGAAGAGAGAAGGTTTGCTTTTGTGGCATTCCCCACTGAGTCTCGGGGCAAGGATCCGGTTTGTTCTGTCATAATGGCTGGAGACTTGGCGATTGTTGAGACAGTGTTCCAAGCCACGTGCAACACCTGCAGGATTGGTGGATATGATGCATTTTGGTTATGCATTTGAAGTAGGAGTGACCCATGGACATCAGCCTTCTACTTGGGTGCTGCAAGTGATTCCACCTGTGTCATGCTGAAGGGAATGCTCTTGATGCTATTTAGCAGCCAGTCCTTTACTCCTCCGAGCAAACCTATTGAGGAGGACAACCAGTTTCAAAGGGTGTGCAGGGTATATCTGCTGAAGCTCAAAAAGTAGGTTTTGCCTGTTTATCCACCTCCTTTGCATCCATGTTCCCTCGAGCTATTGCTGAATACTATGAAATGGAGTGTGAGAAGTGGTCGAGGAGTAACTCCACCAGATGATGCATAATTATCTTTCTCCATAATGGGTCCAATATTGCCTGGGCCTTACAGCTTAAAAGACTCATCGATTGTCAGACCTAAAAACTTGGTGCTGCCCACTCTTTCAATAGGTAGATTGTCCATTTATGCCTAAGGCCAAATGGGGCACTTCTCTTTTTTTACTGAATTGGATGAAGTTAATTTTCTGTATATTTACTGATAGTTTAATCTCCTTGAACCCATTTTCCATGAGTTTTAAGGAGCTATTCAGCTTAGCTTGTAATAGTTGGTGATACTTGTGACTTACTGCTAGGGTTATAATGTCTGCATACAGCAGTATATTCTCCTTTGAAACACTATTTGGTAAATAATTGATATATATCAAGAATAAAAGGGGTCCAAGGATGCTGCCCTGAGGCACTCCTATATTTGTTGTCTCAAGGGAGGAAAAGTTGTCTGATATCACATTATCATCACCAATGCCCTCAATTGCCACTATCTGTTTTCGATCCTTTAGATATGATTCTAACCATTTATTTGGAATGTCCCTGATTCCATAACGTTCACATTTTGCTAGGAGAATTTTATGGTCCACTGTGTCAAATTCATGAGATAGATCATTAAACACACCGCTACTGGCAAAGTAGCTACTAGTCTTCGCATTTTTAATGGGAAGTTGAACTTTTTTATATCTGCATTGAAGCGATTTTTTTGGGGATGTGGGACCAATTCATTTCAATTTCTTGTGCTGTGAAACCCTTAAATGCCCACATTTGGGCTGACTGTTACCAGTTTCAATAAAATCATTACGTTGTGCTTACCTATAGATGAAGAATAGTTGATTTAAATTGGATGTAAATTATGTTTGCATAAAGTCAATAAATATTTTAAGTAAATCTATTTTTATTCAGGTGAACTCTTTAAAGTTGCTGTTGCAGCTCAATACCGAGTGCTTTCACAGAAATCCACTGGGGCACAAATGAGCCGTATGAGGACTGAAGGTTGTAATTACCTGGGCAATAGTGGCAAAGATGTAATTCACTAGCCACGGAATCATCTGGGATGTCCTTGGGATGGGAAACCATGTTTAAGTCAAGGGTAACATGTTGGGAAGGTGTTGCAGGATGAAAAAGAGAAAAGGATATGATCAAGGGGTTAGGGAAGGTGTCCCTTTGAGTTGAGTTCCTTTGAGTCAGTCAGAGACTTGGGTAGATAGGCGTTGAAGGTGCACCTTTACTCTGGCCTGAGGGCAGCTGTCCCCCCCTGCTGCTGCCCACCAATATGCACTCTGGATCCCATTTTATTCATTTCATTTCGTGCTGAGATTGGACACTGTTTGGTCCCATGTTTACTAACCAATGTAGCCACAAGCAGTTTCACCTGCAAAGTCTTAGGGATCGAGTCCCATCAGGCGAGCCCCAATTACTTAGACTCCTGTCCGTTTTCACCTATCGCATACAGGGTCAAAATTCGAGCAGGACGGAATGAAATGATGTGACCTAAGAGTTCATGAATCCTAGTCAGGCCAAATCCATGTTGGGCAAGATTGTCTTGACTGCTAATCAATTTCAGGTTGCTCCTACTAGTTTCCCTTATCTTGTTTCATATTCATATGATTTTTTGTAAAGAAAAACTTTGAATAAAGAATATAAGCCTCTTAAGTATTGAACAGAATGGAGAGTGAGGTACAATTAGATATGCTGCTACAATTACTATAAATTTTTCCACTACGGCTAAGCACATAATACTCAGTCTAGATGCTGTATTTCTCTGCCAATTTAGCTATTTCTCCCTGAAAGTACAAGCTCAGAGATTTGTTGGTATTTCCCTAATAAATACTGTGGCATTGGATTTTTTTGTAGTTAGTCCTAAGTGGTTTTATTAATTAATCTCATGTGTTAATAAGCATCCAAATTTATGGATTGAGCTCAATAACTGTATAATGCTACTAAGTATTATGGAATGCTTCATATATTAACTACATAAGAGTGAAAATTCCCAGCTAGGAAAGCACATATTGAAAGGTAAAGTTGTAAAAATTGATTTCTGAATTATGATAGCGAATCTATTCCTGAAATATTGTTGTTTATTGATGAGATATTACTGAAATTGATTTCAAGTAAGTAATGCATTCTAGCTATGTACTCCACACTTTTGTCACAGATACCTGTATATATCTATCACATTTCATCTACCAGCATCAAGCTGTGAAATCATGCCATGTAATGGTATAAATTATCATAATTTATTCTTCCATTTATACTGTTTGTAGAATTAGTTTATATCATGATTTTGGCCTTTTTTGAAGCAGTTTTCTTTTTCATATCTTCCAGATTGTTTTCCTCACTGCTCTATTTTATTTACTGAACAGCAGTGGGCGACAGTATAAGCCAGTAGAGTTGTTGTCTACTATCAGCCCCTCTAATGGGCCAAGGTTAGTTGTATCTTAATCAGATGGTACAGAATTTTCCTTTAAAATTCAGAATTGAATAATTAATTAAATTATTACTATGCTTGAATTTCCTCCTGAGAGACTATTGCCTTCTGAAAAATAATTGGTATTCCTTCCAGATAATGCTTACTCAGCTAAGAATCCCATGCTAGTGGAAAACAGGAAATGGGAATAAGGCAGTGTGGAGGTGAATGAAAATAATAAAATTGGAGATATGAATAAATAAAGAAAGAAAAGAACAAAGGCTGGGATTTCTACCTTGGGACTATTTATTTGAAAATGAAATTATTCATTAAAATTAGGAGGAGGCACACTCCTTCACTCAGGTTTTCGGGTGCAGCAAACCTCGTCACACTCATGCATGCACACACTTGGGATTTACGGGGGAAGGCAGTGACCAGCCAAACAAGCAATGTGCTAAAGGTGATTGAAAACCTGCCACCCTGCAAACCATCCCTCACTTAGGTTTATGGCCTTGAGATTCCTCTCACACTGTATGCCTCGACTGTGTGTATGAGTGATTGTGATGAGGGTCGATGCATCCGCAAACCTGGGCAAAGGAGTACGTGGGTCTACTTAAATGCTCAATTTCATATAACTGACATCACTTATGGTAGAATAGTCATTTCATATTGATTCAGGATAACTTCAATCACAAATTAACAATTTGAGCCCTTGGGGCTACCAGCTAGAGCTTTCTTTGGGTTGGACCAAGTTTAGCAATCCTCATCTATTGGTACTTGTGCTTGGATATTTATACATAATATGCTCTTTGCTATCATATACAGTAAAACCTCACTTTTACGTTCCAAGAATTAATGTTTTCCCTTGATTTACAACATTTTCATCTGGTCCAGAAAATTTGGAAATCCATGTAGTGCAATCTTATCTCGCTATTCACACTGTCTAAATCAGAAATATCCAATGGTTTACGGCAATTGACAAGGAGCAAGATGACGGCCTGTATACCTCGTGCATATCAACTGACAACCGAAGTTGGCACAAAAAATGTGTGACCATGAGTTTGAGGCCAAAGACAAAGAGAATTCTTGAGTCAATTGTAATGAGGCTCATATCCTCACGTAGACTGTTTTATTGTTGCAACTTATATTTTTTATCCCTGTCAAAATGCTGTTTCTCTTGCAACAATGGAAAAAAGACCATTTTTCGAGCCTCTAGCAGAGATTCTGACATTTTCCAGATTACTGCATGATTACCTTCAATTAAATTGCTGTCAAAATTGAATGCAATCTTTTACATGGTCATTAAAAATGAAGTCATGACTTTTTTTTAGATGTTTACTTATTTGAATATTTTAGATTTGGCTTGTAATCATTGGATTTTTCCTGTGTCTAATGTAATTTCTATTCTTAATTTTAAAGGATTGGTAGTGCTCTTGAGGTGGCCATCAATGGTGTGTTTGAGGCGTCTTTCAAAATGGCTGTATTTTATGGCCTCTGGACATGGTTCGTTCACAACTTATTTCAAATGCAGATCGTGTATATTCCTACAGGTATGTTCTTTCCAAGATTTAAATGCATATTATGTATTTAGTGATAATTTGTCTTGCCATGTGAAAATGAACCAGAAGCCTTTTTTCGGGTGATATGGCCAGAATTTGAGGATTTAATCGAATTCTTCCAAAAAAGATTCGATCGAATTTGAATCTAGTTGTGCAGGTGACATAGGTACTATGCTGTCGCAAACTCTTTGTCATCTGTTGTAACTTCATTGGAAATCTCACCTCAAACTTTATCATTTCGACACGGTTGTACTGCTAAAGTTTGGTTGTTTGGTTAAGCACTTATTGGGTCATAAAATTTGCTTGTCAGCGGAGATTTTTATAGTTATTTAATTGTGTCAAGTTTCATTTTAAAATCACTGCACAGACCATATTCATAACTTTCCGGAGCATTTTTTATGTCAACGCACGTTTGCCTCTGATCATTATGCCAGCCATTTTTATAATTTAAGTAACTGATAGTATAAAAATATTTTTTTGCTTTTGAAGAATGAGGTTTTATACACCTAGCATGAAACGCATTAGAATACGTCGCATTTATTACACCACAAAATTTTCTCTAATCCATTTTTGTGGCTCCCTCGTGCCATGGTTTATCACTGTGAATATAAGGAAAATTTAGCATATTCTTTTTAGGGATTGGTTACAGAATTATTACATTCTTAACACCCATGAAAAATAAATTGGGTATAATTTCAAGGCTCTGAGATATGGAAATAGATATTCATAAAGCCAAATTTTGCAAAGAAAGAGAGGTAGTTATCTCCTAGTTAGAAAAATGTCATTACATTTAAAATTTGACCATTAGATCACCATTAACCGGAGTGAGGGTTTGAAACATTTTCACATAATTCTGCACTATATTCTGTTACTATATCCCACAGCTGGATTTCCAGGGTCACCAACGTACTGTGGTAATTTGCATATAATTCTCAATTTTAGCCAGAAAAACAGCAAAAGCCTGCACTTTAGAAAAAATACATGGACAGACCCCATTGGTGAATGAGTAAGAATGAACAAGAATATTTGTAGAACAATCAGTTGTGTTCACTGAAATATCTCTCTGTACTCATAACTTAGAAAGTGATAGAGTGTAGTGAAACGAATTTCGGTTCAGTTTTTTTTTGTTGTTTTTTTAAAGCTAAATAGGTAAAAGAGTTTAGATTAAGGGAAAACCTAGAACAAGTCATGGCTTCAGAAATTTACAAGAAAATGCAAACATGGATTTCAGTTTATTTTAGAATTATGTTAATATTTACCCATGCCTTTCCACAGACTACAAACTTGACGTGGTGGAAGGGCTTGCGCGTTTCAATGACCCCTAGAGCTGGACTGGCAGGAGCAATTTATATTACTCCCAGTAGGGCCACCCATGCCAGATAGGTCGAAGGGTAGGAGCCAGATGAAAGAAAGGTAGTTCCGTGATAGTGTCACGTGAAACACACTGTCGGGAAGCGGGGGTGGGAGTCCCCTCTCGATTATTATACTACCTAGAAATATGAATGTCGCACAAAGAGAAATGAATGCTGGCAACTACGGGACGCCGCCCAATGTCAGCCGCTGGGTGTCAGACCCGGCATTGGGGGAGGCAAGGCCCCCAAAGTCTTCATCACACGAAATTCCTGCGCAACAGAGTCATCACAGGATACAAGGACCAAGGAAGATAAGAAGAAAAGGAAGAAGAGAAGGATAAAAATAGGAACTTGGAACGTTACAACAATGATGAGGGCTGGGAAGCTGGAAAATATTAAACGGGAAATGGATAGAGGGAAAATGGATGCCTTGGGGCTGTGCGAGGTGAGATGGAAGGACAGCGGGTACTACTGGACTGTTAGTTACAGGGTAATCTATAGTGGTGGGGTTGAGAGTCAACGTAGCCATAGTATTGAAATGGAAGAATTGATCGGAGGAAAAATTCCAAAATTCCATATGACTTTCATCCTTTGGATTAGCCTTCTAAGTTATGGGTGGAACATTCTCTTATGTGTTGCATTAATGCTATGGTAGCAGACAATGGTTGTGCTCAAAACTTGTGTAAGCCACTGTTATGTTCTGAAGGTTGGGATGCTTTCAGCCCTCCATTACTATACTTTTGCGTTCATGTGAGGAGGATAATAATGGCTTTAGAATGAAAGCTCTCCCCTAAGGAGAGTTCCTTTGCTTTGCCTGCATAATAAACATCTTATTGCATCAATAAGAAAATGAAAACTGTCTCTTCTCTGCAAATTTTATTAATACAGTAGCAACTCGATAATATGAAGTTGGCGGGACCAAAAAATCAGCACTTCATATTTTCAAGTTTCGTATTTTCGAACCTTTTTAATAATTCGCGAAAAATATTTCCCCATCTCCTGACCTGGTTATTTACCTGACTTCTCTGGTCTTTGGAAACGTTTTAAAACTATTTATAGTCGTTATTCAAGAAATCATTCGAAATAATGCCTTTAAGTCATAAGCTAAATGTCGCAGACGTTTGTGAAATAACTATCACCACTTAGTTCCCTATGCAAATGTTTTTTAGTTTGATATAATTTTCTTTGCAAAATTTTCGCCCAGTTTAGAAGACGTATGTAAAGCAAGTTCAGCATTTTTTATGAGATGAGCTTTTCTATGATATGAGATGAGCTTTGTCAATCTGTGGCTAATCAGGATGTGCAACTGGTATGGGCGTTGTTTCTAACATCT
This sequence comes from Ceriagrion tenellum, assembly GCA_963169105.1. NCBI lineage: Eukaryota > Metazoa > Arthropoda > Insecta > Odonata > Coenagrionidae > Ceriagrion > Ceriagrion tenellum. Next base: position 6,516,671 of record OY720639.1, on the reverse strand, counting down.
ACACAGTTAAGACAGTAGCTGGCCCAGCTGCACTGCCAATCATCCTTTCTTTATCGCTCAGTCACAGATAAAATGAGCAAAAGACTCACTCCAGTTTAAAACATCCCTCACAGGTCATTGTTTGTGGTTTCTTTCCTGTCGCCTGCTGGATATACGAACTTGAGAAGAAATATTATTTCGTTCCAATTGCTAATCGCATGACAAAAAATTGGGCGTGATCCAGACATTTTCCATATCTTAATCATCTCGGAGTAAACTAAGTTTCCAGTTCTAAGTGGTGATATTTTTTGGACCGATGGAATATTTATGTGGAGGTCGTGGAGAATGATACCGAAGAAAATGGAACCTCAGATCACGGTTCGTGGAGAAAGAACGAATGCTTCAACTGCCCCCCAGGACATACCTTCGCTTGCAATGACGACGCTTCACCAATCCAATTCTTATCGATGTTTCTAACATCTACGTAGTTAAGATGGTAGCTGGCCTGACCGTGCTTCCAATCGCCCTTTCATTATCGCTCAATAATAGGTAAAAAGAGCAAAGGGTCAGTCCATTTCAAAAATTCCTCTCAGGTCATTATGTGTGGTTTCTGCCATATCGCCTGCAGGATGTACGAACTTGAAAGAAATATTATGTCGTTCCAACCCAAACGGTTTCACCGCTCATTGAAGTTCTAGTAAGAAACATTAACTTATGACCAAGTCCCTTTTCGATTTGATGATTCATGCTTATAGTTATATTCTGCAAAACATCAAACCAATAAATAAATTAACCGATTAATTTTTATCCTTCTATGCATAATCTCTTCGCGTCGTGGGTGTTATGCTGAACGTCATTTTACCCAATGGCATCCTTTTATGCCAACTTCAGTAAGCTAAAACATGAATGCTAATGAAAAACCTCAAATTTAAAAAATGATATTCAAATCACTCCACGAATTTCGGAACTTTTTATTCTCAATAGTGTGAAAGAGAAACTTCATCCTAAATGAGATTTGTGGAGATATTCCATATCCAGCGTTCTCCATTCCATTATTTAGTTATTTTCTTTCCCATCTGCAACTTATGTCTTCTATGGTTGACTTTGCTGTGGAGTATGAAACACGAAAACAAAATAGGACTAGCTGTTTGAAGCGTAACTTTGTAAAATTTACTCGAGGAGACCTTAGGAAGAGGTAGGGGTCACGGAAAAAATCTACCGCAGCTGAGGATGAAACCTAACTCCTTTCTGTGGTAAAACCCTGATAACGACAATAAGTTTTCGCAGAGTAGTATTTCCATTGTTATATTTTTCTAAACGTCGGGTGATTTTGAAATAGAGCGCATCAGGATCCAATTCACACCCATGTTGTGTCATATCCGCGTATTAAAATCCCAAGGACTCAAAGTTACTCATGCCATCACAATGAAATCTGATTCACTTGTTATTTATCTCGTGGAAATCAGGGATAGCAGTGATGATATATTAAATGCAATGTATCAAGGCCTGGTTACACAACGAATTCACCATTGTAATTAATGGATGAAAGTTGGTTCCAGTAAAATATAATGGAGTTACCCCAACAACGTCTTGGAATTAAATTAAAGACAAGGTTTCTGTGGGGATTTTATTTTTAGATTTCAGTTTTCTGGCAAATGTTTGTTTGTTCGACTTCTATGCATTCCAATACCATTCATCAGATTGCGATGAAACTTTGGTGAATTGTTGTGGTTGCGCCCGCAAAGGTTTCTCAATTATTAAAACAATTATACACTAGGTAAAGCGTGAGTCGCTTCAACAAATCAGTTTTGGCACGCGAGCTTCTCAAACAAGCTAGGAACGACCTGCAAGCAATGAAGCAGACCGTTTACGAGTTGCTCAATCACTTCAATCAGAACCATATCAGTAAGACATAATTTGTGTTAAAAAGTGCACAATTTATTTGTATATGGAATAAGATTTGGTGCAGTGGCCTCTTTGTTTGCATTTTTATTTAATACTTGCGCTCAATTTTCGTATATGTGTCGCTATTTCCTATACCAGCTACCAGGGGAAAACCAGTTGTCCTATCGCTGTTCATGAGTCATTAGGACTCAGTAAATAGTGGCAGAGAGGGTCATTGTTAAGAATGGTCATCAGTGGCATTTTTAATGTGTGGAAACATACCGTTGCTATGCTTCTTCGTGCCAAATTTTCAGAGACGAAGTTGAGGATGGTTTTAGGCGCTATTTATTTCTTTCGTCGAGAAGCCAAGAAATGTGTTGACAAAGTGGATGGGAAGTGGTGAAAAAATGCCTCTGGTTATACTTTGGTGAGTGTAGCAATTTTTATCGTTTACTACAGTATGTTACTATGAGCGAAGTAGTTTTCCCCCACTGTGAAATGCTTGCGGTAGGCTATTCCTCGCGCATCTTATGGACAACCCTCTTGACTGTCCTCCTCAACCCCAACAGCGCGTGCCTCTCCCTTTCTCTTCTGGGCATGTTCCTGGCAGGTCAGCGCGCTCTTTTTCCAAAATAAATGTTAATTGATATTGATTAGACAATGAATTCATTTAAGATTTTATAAGGGGATTCATGATGATGATCTCGATAGCTTGAAGAATATCCAAACGGCGGTTTACAGGGATGCGCGGAACGGAAAATAACGCAGTCTTGCAATTTCATCAATAACTAAAATACTAATGCACTAAAGAATATAAAACTTCGTATGATTGTTAAAAAAAGATCTTTCCTACAATATTTGAGAAGGAAATTCTGATTTCTTGATCCGTGTTGTTATTACGAAGACATTAATGCGATGCATCCGTCCTGTACCCGGAGAAATGTGCTCAAATTCGGATTTTACGCACGCACTGAAATCAGTATAAACGGTAAAAAGGTTTGTATGTATACCATCACTACACACAGCAATAAAAAAGCTTTGATTTGGTGTACTTTACTTTAAAATCGATTGAGCCGTCTTTGAGATATTAGTCTTCAAACTCCGGTGACGGAATTTTGCAATGGATAAAGGTCTCAAATTCTTTTTGGGACCGATTTTGAACCCAGAAAAAGGCATTGCTACGCATGCCGGGCACAGCTAGTATATTACAATGTTATATTGTTGAGCCACTCCCCCGATTGGGTCATCTGTTTCAAAATTAGAAATAAACCGTTTTAAATGCAAAATTATATCAATCGCGGGGACGGCTATAACCTCGTAAATTCTTAGAAACTTATTTTCCTATTGTCTCATGAAATATGGACAATGTCGGGAATAAACGTGGGTTTATTCATAGTGAAGCCATTGCTTTAGGTATAGTGACTGCGACAGGTATCCTAGTCCTAATTCCCATCATTTAATCGTGTCATTTTCCATTCAAGCACTCAATAAATTAAAATTGCCTCTAATAGCGCATGGCATTGAGTTGGTAAGCAGCGACACACATGAGTTATAACCAAAAGAGAATTGTTTACATTATGGAAGTGCAGCTAACAGTTGAAACAAAAATAAAATAAGGGAAAATTTGCCGCAAGCTACCATATTCCCCATCACTGGAGACCTAATTAATCCATGACTTAAATTTGATAAATAACGGAGTGACTCAGGCACTCATGAGAGATAAACGTACTAAAATTCATGCATTATACACAATTGATAGATTATATTAGGCAACGCTGATTTGTTAGGTGTCTACGTCGGCAAATAGAGAGCTTTTCTGACGCGATTTCCTCCCATGGTTCGTAAAAACGAACTCGGTTTCTCTGTGGGGACTGGGTCCAAAGTTCGTATTTTCAAAAATTTCGTATTTTCAAAAATTTCGAATTTTCGAACAGCGCCATGTATTTAGCATAGGCTTTTCGTCGGGACCAACAGTTTTGCTTCGTAAAATCGAAACTTCGTATTTTCGTGCTTCGTATTATCGAATTGCTACCGTATCATTTTACTGATAATGTTTCTAAGTTTATAATGAAATGATTAAGCCACCAAGATTAATCTTTTTCGTCACCATCGTAATGTATCCCACAGTATGATTACTTTGGTGCCTGGTGATTGGAGGGGAATGTTAATTTTATCATTTGGTAATATCAGTGATGGTTATCTGTCATGTCTGTTTAATGTACTATATCCAAATTGGTTGAGAGATTAGGATCACTTGTGATGACGTAAATGTGCCATAATGAGGATGTTTTCCTCGGACTTATTCTCAGTAAATAACATACACTTTTACTCACGTTTATCTCCTGGAATGAAAGGGCTGAAGAAGATTTTGGTAATCCATGCATTATCCAACTCATTGTTTGTGAATCTCATAAATTTCTTAGGCATTTCTAAGATTTTCTTGGTCAGTGGTCTGTATAATGATCTATAATGGTCTTGTTATTGGCTCTCGGCCCCGGTGGCGGCGGGGTAAAGTCCTTGCTTGCTAACCGGAGGGTCGCGGGTTCGAGTCCTGCCTGGGTAGAATGTTATCTACCCAGGACATGGGTGTCTGTGTCTCGTCCGTTGTTACTGTTGTTCACCCGACATAAAATGGCCTAATGCGCTGTATTCGGGGCAGTGAAAATAAATAAAATAAATTTAAAAAATAATTCAACATCCTGATTTCTTGGTTAGAAACATTGTTATGGTGCTCCCTAGATATTTGACTTTCTCTGAAACTATTTTATGTGATTGCTCCCCCTTCTTATCATAAAATCATAAATGGTGTTGAATCATTTTCATTCTTAAAGGATTCCCTGTAGCCCATATGCTAAGCACTGCTCCAAATTGAAACGTGACATTTTTCAAATCATTGTATTTCTTTTTTAATATTTCAAATAGAGATCTGTGTGGAATATGTTTCAAATTTTTATGGGAAGAAAGTAGATATGAAGATTTTACATCACTAATGCTTGTAATACTTCTGGAATAGCTGAGGAAAGGTGAGACACCCTGGCAAAAAGAGATTGACAAACATGAACAAGACAAGGGCCCACATGGCTCTGATGACTGTTTGTTGTGATTTATCTTCAAGTAATATGATAAGATTATGGTGCCCTATCCCTTCTGTTTCACCCAAATTTGTCAAAGTTCTCTAAGGAGAATGGAAACGGCCCAGTCTGCTCTAATGTATTAGAAGTAGGGATTTGGCTTGGCCATTACATTCTTAGTCGCATGAGTGCTCTTTATTCTCAAAGGGGTGACATTGTCAGCATTTACAGTGTATAGAAGAAGAGTTTATTTAAAGGAAAGGAATTGAACGAATGAATGTAGAAATTATGACCCAGTAATTCAGCCAAGGAAGTAATGAAATCAAATGAACTGATAAAGAAATTGAAACAAAATTGTTATGCCTTGGTAGTGTGTTTTTGGATGTCAGATAATGTAATCTAGTATAAAAATTATCTCTGAAAATTTATTTCACCTGCAGTGTTTCTATGTAAAATATGTAATTTTTCTCAGAGACAACTCATGATAAAAGTTACATTTTGATGAAGTCAAAAGGGAATCCAGGCTGATTCAGTTGATGTGGGTCCATTTGAAAACTGCAATCTTCATTAACACTTATCTGTAACACCCTGCGATTTGTGTTGCCACAGTGTTGGCAGCAGTGCTAGCTGTTGTTCCCTTCCTGGGTGTCTACTGGGTCAGTTTCCCTGCCATCATTGACCTGTGGCTGGTACAGGGCAAGAGCATCCAAGCGATCCTCATCTTCCTCGCCATGCTCATCCCTTGTTCCATGGTGGACTCTGCCATTTACAATGAGATGAAGAGGTAAGGTTCCATCAAATTTCGTGATTGAGTTTTCTTATTTCCAGCCTTCACATTTTATTCAAGTAAGTTAAGCTTGTGCCAGTCTTTTCATAAATTAAGCATGGAACCGAATTGTTTAAAAAAACAAGTCAAAATTACAAATGGTGTTTAAGATGTGTCAGAAGATACAATTGAGCAAGAATTGAAAAAGCTAATCGACACGATATTCCTTGATTTCAAGAAGGCATTTGACAAGGTTCCTCACAGAAACTCATATATAAATTGCACTCATGTAGAGTTAATAAAAAAAATAGTGTATTGGATAAGGGACCTTCTCAGTGGTCGAAAACAAAAAGTGGTTATTGATGGTTTTAGCTGTGATATGGATGGAGTCACATCCCGTGTTCCTCAGTGAAGCGTGATCGGCCCTCTTTTATTCATTATTTATATTAATGACCAAGTTCTCGAGTTAGTAGGAAATTAAGAGTATTTGCCAACGATACAGTTATCTAGCGAGAAATAATCGAAGATGTCTTTAAAGTTCTGTCATCTGAACATAACAACGTTCATTCATGGTGCCAGGAGTGGGGTTAGAATCAGAAAATGCACCACAGCAGTTCACTTCCTGCCAAAATCATCACACAAATGGCTTGCCTGTACTGTGGGTGGAGTAAATGTAAAATCTTCAGATTTAGTAAAATATCTTGGAATTACCTTAACATCTGATAAATCATGAGGAAAACACATACTAAACATATGTGGCACATCATTAAAGAAACTAGGTTTTGTTTAGCATATAATAGGAGGGTCCTCGGATGAAAAAGTAAAAGATAGATGCTACTTCGCTCTGGTTAGGCCACACCTCAAATATGCTGCTAGTAATTATGCTGTAAAGATGTTATGTGGAATAGATCTCATCAAAAGCATGTGAAAAATACAATTACAAAATTTAAATGGCAGTAATCAAAAACAAGTAAAAAACGAGTACATCTCTGCAAAATACATATAATAAACCTAGACACATTCGTAGGCACAAAACAGATTTCTTCTTAGGTTGATGGCTAGAATTTCTGGTGTTGTGTCGATGGCAGTCGTCAAATTTGGCTTGTGCTTGTTTGGAAAGGTCCCATACTTGTTAGGAGGTGTCCTTGAAATTTGGTTAACTTATGAGAAGGGAAGAATCTTTAGAGATTTAAAATTTCATAAAGAGATTACACAATTTGACTTCCTTGCGGTAGTTCTAATTGTGCATTTATGCATTTAAAATATTGTTTATGTGCACAGTGTGAGGATGTATGCATAATACAATGTTGTGTGACATGTGGAAATTAAATAAAACATAAGAAAAAGCTGATAGAGCATATAAAATGTTTGTATTGTTTAAATGCTGGACAAGATAGGGATGAAATTGTCATGCTCACTCTAGCTGTTCATTTATAATGTGCCTGTAATTTACCTGAGGTGGGCACTGAACCATGAAACTGTAGATAGCTTCAATTATTCTAACAGATGACCTAAGGTGGTGCAAATGTCAGCTAATTTTCTTCTGGGAACAGGTGTGGGTGGTCTATAGTATCTAGTCCTTAAAATCTGCTCCTGCCAACTTTTTTCATCATTCCCAGGGGCCCAAACCAGGATATCGTGTTGCTTATGGGACCCTATGTTTACTGCCAAGGAAGGCTTGCCCGGGGCTCAAAGTGCAACGTTGACTTTGAGCCTCAAGCAGCTCTGCATTCTGTTCTGCATGCAATTCTGTTCTGTGTGTGTGTGTGCTGTGATTGGGTGAATGTGATTTTACCAACTCACCCCTGCTGGGGAAAGCTGTTGCTTTTGTTTCTGTTCTGCACCCTTCACCGTTTGTCTGCTTCTCTCCTTCTCCAGTGGTGGCCATCCATATCTGACCGGTTTGTCCATAGCCGGTGGGATATTCTGTCTTGGAGTCGAGGGTGCCATTATGGGACCCCTGCTCTTGTGCTGCGTCCTTGTGGGGCTCAACTTGTCCACCGACCTCATCAAGGACTCAGCCTTGGATCCCGTCGTGCCAATCCATTTGAGGCGACTGAGGAGGTGAGTGATGACTGAATGGCTATAATAATCTCTCAAATCCACAGCAAAATCTCCCGATAAGCCTTCTCTCTTCGCTAGACAAAATTCTCAAGAAAAGATGTGCTGTTGTCTGGCAAGCCGATGACAAACTTACTTAATCTGTTCTTATCTGGAGGTGACTTTTTTTCCATTGCCTCAATATCTTAGTTCACTTGATCCTCAACCATGGCCTTGTGCCAAAGGCCTTTTGGCCTTCGCCAGACTCTCCTTCACTTGGATCCTCTATTGTATGGGAATGCCATTGCATTGAGGAAACTGCCTTGTGCTAGACCACAGGGGACGATTTCCTGCCACGCCCATCCACATGGTGGGTCAAGTAGAATGAAAAGGTTATTGCAAATGTGTAATACTAATTATTGGTAGTTACTAGGGATGAGTTGATTCCAAATGTCGATTCTCGATTCCACCGATTCTCGGGCACGGAATCGGAATCGAGAATCGATCGCCTAAAGTCGATTCCGATTCCATCGATTCCAGGAAGATAAATGTTTTGAGCATAGACTATAAGCTTGGGGCATAAATGCCGCCACACACCTAAGCGGCCGCGGTGTCAGCCTTGCCCGCGCGGAGGATACGCCCGGCACGCGGGTGCTGCGACGAACATACCTAAGCGGCCTCGGAAACATGAAAATGTTGGCAAGACCGACAAACCGACGAACCCTGAAATGGCGCGTGTTCATGAGCAACTCTCAGAGAAAAAAAAGTGGAAACCACGGGATCGGGAAGCAATGCATGCGTTTTTCGTTCTTTTATTAACCGCTGGTCACGGCAAATCAAATTATTGCGATTATGAGTCACCATCGGAGAATTCATCTGGACCACCAATTTTAACGTATAATAGATCGAAATATATATTTTTTATTTTCGAATGATATTTGAAGTCTGATGATAATAAAAACGTGCAGAGAGCGAGTTTGCCTGTGAAAAAAAAGTTTCTTATAAATACGCGCAGAGAGCGGGTTTTTTTTTATAACTTTTTTTCATAGACTAACACGCGTCTGCGTCAATAATAAATATTTAGACACATTCGCGTTTGCATAGCCCAGTTTCATCAATGCAACCCTTGAGAAAGTTGATACTTGCTTGGCATAAGCCGCCGCGGCCTCTGGGCGGACTCGACAGGTTGCGTTCGGCCGCCACCGTGCACCCGCCAGGCTGCTCTGGTATGTATGGGCGCAATGAACGCTGCATTATTGTTTAGCCACCGCGGCCAAACGACAATGTAGCCACCGTGGCTAAACGACAATGTAGCCACCGCGGCCACTCAGGTGTGGAGTGGCCTTAACGGTTATATCTGAACGAAAGACAACCGAAAGAACTGCTGTCCTGTGCGAGTCATTGCAAGTGCTGCTGCTTGATAATCTAGTGCTCTTTTTGTGAACAATGTCCTCTTACGTGTGGAAGTATTTTCAAATAGATTCGAATGACAAATTTGCAAAGTGTTCTTTGTGTAGTACTCTTATTTCAAGAGGTGGGTGCAGCAAAACAACGTCTAACTTATTGAAACACCTGAAAAAAGTGCATCATATAAATTCAGGAGCAAATGTATCCACCAAGACGAAGACCTCAGCCCTAGAAGCCCCTCCAGGAAAGCCTTGCTCAGATTCTGGGCCTTCTAAAATTGTGTCATTTTTTCAGCCCGAGAGTTCAAGTAAGTCTGCCTCATTGGATAACCTAGCTAGTTGCAATAAATTACCAGTGTCTGCTACTGAACCATGAAAGGAAGTTTCTACAGGCATGGAAATGAAAAAAATCTTTTATGACCAGCTTATTGATGAGACAGATACCGATGTCCCATCAGAAGGTGTAGAAATAGAATCACCAAATTCAGATTTACTTCTTTCAGCTTATTCAACCATTGAACCTATTGATAGGGCATCTTTTGATTCAGATATGTCAGTCACTGTCTCAAATCCACAAGAAACACCACATCGCTCTTATCCAAAAAGTATTAATGTAGGGACCAAGAAGAAGCAGCCAACATTGGATAATCTCTTCGACAGAGTGACTAAATTCAAAAGTAGTGATTCTAGAGCCAAAAAAATTACAAAACTAATTTGTGAGATGATGTGTCTTGATTTGCAGCCACTGTCAGTAGTGGATAATAAAGGATTCAGAAAATTGATAAACCATCTAGAGCCAAGGTACACCATACCATCACGCAAAACATTTTCAAATAAAGTTCTTGTTGATATGTACAGTGAGGTGCACCAAAATGTTAAGGAAGAGTTGCATTTGGCCAGATATGTGGCTATTACAACAGATATGTGGACATCTATTGCAAATGAGGACTATATGGCTGTTACAGCACACTTCTATTCCGGAGCAAAGTATGCCCTCAAAATGACACACAGGTGCCTGGAAGTAGTGCCTTTTGAAGTATCCCATACTGCTGTCAACCTCAAGAGTTTCTTATTGAAAGTTTTCAGTGACTGGAGCATATCCTCTAAAGTTGTTGCTATCATAAGGGACAATGGAACAGACATAACCGCGGCTCTGAACCGATCACAGTTTGAAGCAATATCATGTGTAGCTCATACACTGCAACTGGTAATTAAAGATGACTTGATGAACAACCAAAAAATTACGACTCTACTGAAGAAAACAAAGAAACTTGTGGGAAGTTTCAAACATTCTGCAAAAAACTCAAAGTTATTAAAAACCTGTCAAACTCAGCTAAGACTGCCGCAGCATAGGATGATACAGGATGAACCAACCCGCTGGAATAGCTCCCTCCACATGCTTCGGAGAGTAATTGAGCAGAAAGAAGCGATAATTTTAGTTTTGAGTAAGAGTGACATCAAACTTTCTGTGGACATGGTTGCTGATGATTGGATGACAAAGCAATTTGCTGTAAGCATTCTTGAGATTTTTGAGCAAGCAACTCTTCAAGTGAGCAAATCATCTTCAACTATTTCCGAGGTAGGTTGATTGTAAATTACTATTTGTTACCACCACCATTTGTTTGCATCTGTTACCATTGTTTTAGTTGAATTTAGGTTCTTAAGCTTGAGCTGCAAATTAAATATTATTAATCAGATTTGTTGATTCATATAGCCTATTGGCTACTATTTTACAGGGTATCTCAATCCAACTACCGTACTAACATATTTATTAGTGGATATTACAATTTTCTTATGCTTTTTTTCAATAGAACTCCTTAAAATAACATTTTTTGCTAAACATTTTGCTTCATGGGCAGTATAAATAGTAAATTTTATAGGCTAAAGGTTCCCAGAAAACAAGAGGGTATGGGGCATAAATAAATCTGAATGAGGTTAAGCATTTTATACTATATAATCAAGAAAAGAGACAGGATGATTTTTATATAATTTTCCTCAGGTGATTCCACTTATACATACAGTAAAAAATGTTGTGGAGAACTCGAATTGCCAAGGTTCTGGACTTCAAGGACTGAAGAATGATTTGATATCATCCCTGAAACGCCGCTACCCTAATGTGGAAGCAAATTTGACATATGCTTGTGCAACAATATTGGATCCTCGCTTTAAAGCTACACCTTTTCTAAACCCTGATGCTATTGAAGCCACAAAGGTGAAAATAATCAAAGAAATGCTGGCCTTGACACAGACGGATTCTACCTCACTTAATGAACCAGCAGTTGAAAATGCAACCTCCACCTTATACTCTCCTAGTGATAAGTCTAGTAAGGGGCTGTGGTCCTATTATAAAGACTACTTTTGCAAAAGTGTTGAGCAAGTTGATTGCAGTGCTTCTTCTTGCGAAAATGAACTGCTGCAGTACCTAGGAGAAACAAACCTTGATCCAAAAGACGGTGAAAAAGTTTCCCATTACTGGGCTAACAGTGTCTTTCTGAGACTTAAAAATATTGTATTCAAGTATCTGTGTGTTCCTCCTAGCACTGTGTTTAGTGAAAGACTATTCAGAACAGCAGGGAATATATGCGATGCAAAAATAAATAGACTCGATCCTGACAGAGTAAAAATGCTTGTTTTCCTTAACAAAAATATTGAATAGATTGTCATTTTCATTGAATATTTGTCATTTTAACTCTCACGTGTAACAGGTTTTATATTTGTGTTTTTTTTATAGTGTGTATGGGTGAGCATCCTTAAGCGTATTACTTGGGCGGTTAAATAAAATACTAATTTAATGCATAATATATTATGTAAAACATCAGAACGGCATAAGTAATGCTGGATAGTCATCTAAATTTAATTACATAGTGCACGGTACATTATTAGGTTCACAATGTTTGTCTAAAACAGTCAGTGTTTATTATTTTATTTAACCTGAGGATATATTGCTATCATACTATTTTGCTATTTTTAGTAAATATACTTATTGGGCCACTTAATTGTTTTGTTATTTTATTCCATTCAATTCTTAAATTTTAATGACAGCAATGCTACAGATAAATCAATATCCCACCTCTTAGAAGGAATAAGAATCGATGGAATCGAGAATCGATTTATAGGAATCGGAATCGAAAAAAAGTGGAATCGACTCATCCCTAGTAGTTACATATTTAATTATTTGAATATCTAAATATTTGCATTACCTCCTGCTAATGGAATAATTAACGTGATAAATAGGCGTGGTTCTTAATTTCAACTGGTTCAAAGGTTAAAAAAAGTAGTTTTTGACGGTTGTAGCTCTGATATGGTTGAAGTCACATCCGGTGTTCCACAAGGAAGCGTGATTGGCCCTCTTTTATTCATTATTTATATTAATGACCTAAGTTCTCGAATTAGCAGTAAATTAAGATTATTTGCAGACGATACAGTAATCTACCATGAAATAAGCGAAGATGCGGACTTTGAAGTTCTGACATCTGACCTTAACAACATTCATTCATGGTGCCAGGAGTGGGGGTTAGAACTAAATATTAGTAAGTGCACCACAGTTCACTTCCTGCGAAAGTCATCACACAAAAGCCATACCTACACCGTGGGTGGTGTAAACATAAAATCTTCAAATACAGTAAAATATCTTGGAATTATGTGCGAATTTCCACAGAGAAAAAATCATCCGCCTTGACTGGGATTTGAACCCGGATCCCTCGATTTCCAGCCGATTGCTTTAGCCAGTTAAGCTACCGAGGCGTCCTCTTCCCCTAATTACCTTCACTTCAGATGTATTCTGGCAAACACACATACAAAACATATGTGGCACATAAGTAAAGAAACTTGGTTTTGTTAAACGTGTAATAGGAAGGTCCTCGAATGAAAAAGTAAAAGAGAGATGCTACTTCGCTCTGGTCAGGCCATACCTCTAATACGCCACGAGCATTTGGGACCCTGGTCATAAAGATTTAACCAAAAAAATAAACAAAATACAAAGAAAAGCAGCTCACTTTGTTCAAAACTGCTTAGAACGAACATATAGTGTTACACAACTGTTAGAGGGATTATAGTGGGAGCCACTAGAGACTCGGAGGCTGCACGCTAGGCTTAGGCTGCTTGAGATATTCAGAACTGATGTGTTTCAGAGCGACACAGAGAATATTATCATGAAGCCTCACTACATTTCTAGGTCTGACATGTGATAAAATAAGAGAGATACCCTGCCGAACAGATAGGTACAAATGTTCGTTCTTTCTGTGTGCAATAAGCGACCACAATTGTAAACTGAGCTCCTCCAAACACACTCTCATAGGGCATGTCACGGTTTCACCTCCAAAACTTTTACATCTTTACACGGCTGGGGACCTACCATCCCCTGCCACATGCCCAAGCAGCGGCTCACGGGGTAGTATGTAGATGTAGAAGGTTGGGACTGTGACTGAAATGAAAAGGTATCTGTGCCACAGCTATATTAATAAGAACTTGACCCTGAACTTGATGTCTATATATACTTAAAACTGGTCAAGTGTCATACTCCAGGGCATAAAAGTTTTTTGAAGTCAGCAGACTTACTCCTAAAAAGCTATTTGATTGATTTTAATGATTTTCTACTCTAGGAAGTAATGAATGACCACCTTATTTGGTATTATATGTATATCACAGATCACCTCTATCTTGTGTAGAAGTGTGAGCCTTTGTATTGTTTTTGTGAATTATTATGCCATAGAATTCCAAGAATGTTTCCATTACTATATGCAATGTTTGCAAGGTGCTACCAATATTTTTGCTGTTATCAGTGTTGACAGGAAAATCCTGTCTTCCTTATTGTTCGATTGACTTCCCTCAGGATATCAGTGTGGAAATACTGTAGGATGGATTCAGCCAACCAGTTTTCTACTCCCTGTAATACATGAAGAGCCCCTGTGTCTCTGATCCCCGTATCTGCAGTTCATTTTTACCCCAATGGAGAGGAGAAAATTTCCAGAAAAAATAGGCCATACAGTTGGTGCTACTTGTAGACTCAAGTCAGGATTCTAAACAAAATTTAGCTGGAAATCATAAATGGAAGCAAGTTACATCAAACTTTAGCTTAGTCTATGTTATATTTAAACTGAAATTTTCTAAAAATGTACCTCTGATTTTTTAGCTGTTAAGCATACTACCATTGCTGTTTTTTGGCATTTTTTTCGTTGACCTTTCTTTAAAATTTCAAGCAAAGGATACTTTGCACATGATTATAGTCTCATATTCATAGAGATCTATAAAGAATAGATCAATAAAATCAAGAGGAAATGGTATAAAAAATATTTGTCTCAGTGGTATAAAAACCTCAAATTTCCGGTTATATGTTGTGGTAAAAAGAAATAGTTATTTATTCTCAGGTAAAACAAACAAATGACTGTGTAAATGTTGAAGTTGTAGAATATGATTATTTACAATTACATGTGACCTGAAGTATGCATTGAGCTCATTTCTAAATTTTCTGTAGAGCCATTGGTTAGCAAGTCAATGTACTTCTGTACAATGTACTCCTCAAGTTTATGTACAGCTTCCATTTTCGAAATTTGATAATTCATTCAGGAATGCACAGAGAATTGGTGATGTCTGCACATCCAGACTAGCAATGTGTAGAGTTGATTAGTCATCGTGCTGGGTCAGTTCACTGGTGTGACTGTACCCCTCAGCTGCCTTTGCGGTCGGGCCATTGCAGCTGTCCGGCAACATTTACTCAACATTAGAGTGAGAACTCTATATTATGTTTATAGTTATGGACTTAGGTTATAGTTATAGTCTATAGTTCAGTGCCCGAAATATCCCTGCGAAAGCGGTAATAATGCCTATGGATGACTATTCTCCTTGCTCTTGTATAACCCTTTGGTTTCTCAATATGACGATCTATTTGCAGTAGATTCTTCCCCTCCAAATCTTCCATGCGTGTCTATGGAAATATTTGTCAATAAATGATAGAATTGCTACACTATCGCTAAAAAGTACCTGTGTCTGTATTCAATTCCCCTCACTTAATGCCTGTTCTTGCCGAATTCTGTCCGATCTAATAGCGGAAGATATGTTACTCTGTAATTTGAAGATGCTACATTTCTGTGTAACATTTAAAATAAAAACTCTCCCTAAGAATGTTATATGGCCGCAGAATATGCTCGTACGCGCAAATAGAAAGGCTGGATGGATGAAAATCCAACCAATGATTGGCTGCAAAATGTGTGGTGCAAATATGCGGTTTTTAGGCATTGTATGTTGGTTCTAGATGCATTCAGATGCCATCGAATGCCATGCATCAAGAACATATTGTACGAGAATGGCACAATCTTGTAATTATTCCTGGAGGGATGACAAGCCAGTTGCAGGTGATGGATGTCAGTTGCAATCGCCTGTTCAAGACAGAGATGCATACCAAGTGGAATGAGTGGCTCTATTCCAGACCACATTCTTTGACTACTTCAGGAAAATCACAGAAACCATAGTTATCACTAATTAGTCAGTGGATTAAAGAGTGCTGGGATGCCATCAATTCATCTGTGATTAAGCGAGGTTTTAAAACATGCTGCCTCACGAATGGAATAGATGGGTTGGATGACTATTTGCTTAGGGATGAAGGATTTTTTGTTTTTTAATATGAGTGTTGCAATGGAAAAGAAAAGAAAGTCATTGGAAATAAAATAGGAATGTGAAAGAAAACGCCAATAAAACGGAAATCACCCGATACTACTTCAATACTTCTTTGTTGGGTGAACCATTCAAATAACGCTATTTCTAATTTTATAGGCAGGAGTGATTTTGCCTTTTTTTTCTAAAATCGTAAACAGAGTGGGCGAAGTTAAACCATACTGTCGGGCGAAGCTGGGAGAGGTTGCTATCACTCTGTTTTTTGCATGACTCAGTTCATGATGACCTTCAGAATCAAATGGGAAAATATCTCACTTTTTACCTCCCTGAAGAAGTAGTCAACACTCCCATAATAAAACCTTAAAATGGTGCTCAAGTTATTTTTCTTGTTTATTCTTTCGGGAGAGAGAGGGAGTTATGCAGGCAGTGGCGAGTGTTGATTGTGTTGTGGGAGGTCATGCGAATCTCCTTTGGTGAATGCAACAAAATGTTAAGGTGCACAGGCCATAAAGGTTCATTTGTCTCCCAGTCAGTATGGAATGGGTTAGCGAAGTGCAAACTTGCATTACAGCAGAGTATGGAGGTATGGAGTCTGCCACCCTTGCTGTGTTGTCCACCTTTTGATTTTGATGTCACTTCAATGGTATGCTCTTATAATCATGCACCATGTAATATGATACATTTTTAATTGAAATGCTTTTAGGATGGACTCCGCCCTGTAGCAGTCTCTGTCTTCAGCACCTGTTCAGACTGTTCATTTGCCTGAATCCTGCCTGCTCATGATGCAGCCTGCCTTCCTGCTCATCATTAGCTCTGCTTGTTGAACTCGCCAACATCATTTCACGTGCCTTCCATGCAAGCAGAAGAAGTGACCACAAATGTTGTCCACACTGCTTGAGCTCAGGTTGATAGTTTTTTTTAACATAACCTCTTGTAATCACTTATTGGCCTAATTTTGCTATTATTTTCATACTCTTAGTATTTTTGGATAGCATGCATGTCAGGTGATCAGAACTGGCTTTCATTTGTCATTATGACTGTATTGTGTGGTGCCTTGATGAGAAACAAAGTGCACATGTCTTAAGATCTAAAGCTCTATTATCATGTAAATATTCAGCTGGAGATATTTGGCTCTTCCAATGTTAATGGTTTGTCTTCTCTTGTGTGGCCTGTACAGAATAACATGTTGAATGTGTGTAGTTCAGTCATAAAGTGCAAAAATTTGGGAAAGCCCAAGTTTATTAGTTTTATAGGTGGTGCTATTGTTGATGTTATCAGCTCCACATGGTGAGTGGAAGGTTGAAAGTTGTTTTCATAATTGACAGCTAAATTTTATCCCTAAAATTCTGTTTTCTGGTGTTTCATTCATGTATACTTAAGTACGTTTGTTTAAATCCTGATCCATTTTTCCATGCAGATTCCATGTCTATAATTATTGAAGGCATGCATTATCCTGAGTGGTATTTTTCTGTCAAGAATGATTACTGGTGTTGTAATGAGTTTCGAATCTTTGTTTGTGTTCAAGACTTTGTTGCTCCTAAAAAAGGTCCAATTTGTGTTCTTGTGTTCTTGTGTAGAATTCTGTTTCCTGTGAAATACACATATTTTTCTGACACACTATGTCATGGGGTATCACGAATCGTCCTGTGCAAGCTGTTGGTGGTAATGCAGCCCCTCGGGTGATGCTGTTATATTGCCCCTCAGTGTAATCTGTGGTCTAACTTATCCTCCCAGGAATCGTCAGACCTCTTGAGTCTGCATACAATGAGTGTACATATTGTTTAATCTTATAATATGTTAACCAGGCTGTGTTTTGCACTTTACAATTTAAGCAAGCAAGTGCATATGTGTTCACTAATTTGGTAGCTTTAACTAATAGTTGACTCTTTTTATAGTGTCAAAGCTTTAATATTTATGCCATTATATATATATATATATATATATATATATATATATATATATATATATATATATATATATATATATATATATATATATATATATATATATATATATATATACATACATATACATATATACATACATATATACATATATATACATATATACATACATATATATATATATATATATATATATACATATATACATATATATATATATATATATATATATATATATATATATATATATATATATATATATATATATATATATATATATATATATATATATATATATATATATATATATATATATATATATATATATATATATATATATATATATATATATATATATATATATATATGTATATATGTATATATATATATATATATATATATATATATATATATATATATATATATATATACTTATTTTATTAAAAAAATGGTCATGTCTATATTCACATTAGCTTTTATTACATAAAGTTTTGTGTCATGCAAGGGGTATAGAGTACATAATCATTAGCTTGTCTGTGTGAATTTTCCAGCCCATGTGCTTTTGTTGCAATTAATTTGCAAGCTTGTTTCTGCCAGCCTCTTCTCCACCAAGTTGGGCAAAGGTTTCACTCGTCATTAAAGCACTTGACATTTCTTATGCAGTTGGGCTTGAAGTTTCCTCTTTTGTTGCGAAAGCCAAATCAACTGAACTATCGTAACTAAATTTACCAAATGCATATTAAGCGGCTTGAATGCATATTTCTCTTTAGAGCAAGTACCAAAGAATTACTTGATGAAATTAAATTTGAAGGGATTTAATTTCCTTCTATTCCAAAATGGAAAGTTGATGCTTCCTTAGACTTTATTTGGATCAGCATTGAGTTCTGAATGCATAGGCTCATTATTAGAATTTTGGTCTCGAGTAGTTGGAACATCCAAGTCGTAGCTCGGATGATGTGTCATTACTAAGATGTAAGTCTGAGGACAATTAATAAAGTTTGAGGCCAAAGTAGTGATAAAAGTCCGATGAGTGGCTTTTAGGTTTAGAAATATGATAACACTGTGACCTTCTTACCTTTGGTTAAGACTGCTGCTTCACTTCATGTAACACTGTCAGGTGGTGTTTTTTTCTTACTGCTAAACTTTTAATTGTGATTATCTGGTTTAATGTATGTTCCCTTGGTCTTCTAATGCTGTTGGGATTCTTAGTATGGGGACAGATGGTAGAAGTTCTCCTTCGTCATGCCCTTGGGCTCATGCATCATTTATCTAAGCCTTTTTTCTCATTCCAAATTCTTGGATCCACATCATTTGCCCTTTGAAAGGAAATAATAGTATCATCTCTCTGGTATTTATTGCTCACCAAAGTACATTAAGTTCTACTGTTGATTGAACTCACATCGCTGAAGCATTAGAATTTTTCAACACATTGTCACATTGGCACAAGCATGTGGCTTTTGCCAATGATTGGTCACCTGGCGGTGGACATATTGTAAGTCAATTGGAGCTTAATTTTGCTGTAAATTTTATTTTTGAGCCTAATAATTAATGCAACATCTAAGAACAACAATAACTTTTGTAATGCAATTGATACTGGGAACTCTGTTGAAGTTTATAATGTGTAGCCAGCAGATATAATCAAAGTCATTGCAAACGGCTGCATCCTGTAGGAGCTCTGTGAGAGTACCTGTGTACTGAGTGATGGGAATTGAGACTAACTTGCTTAACAGTGTGGTCTGTGTGGTACGGTGGACTGCTTTCCTCTAAATCTTATTTTAAATGACTTTACTTGCGTGCATAGGTCACTTCAGTTAACATTTGAATTACCAGTATGAGGCTTTCAGAGTTTTCAATCTGAGTTTTCAATCTGAGTTTTCCCAGTCATGATTTTTTCTAATTCAAATATTTTGTGGTGACAACTCACAGGGCATTCCCATGACTGGAGTGCTGTTTTTTGGGAATGGGGCATATTTAGTGTCATTGGTGTTTCCTACACTGGTATTAATGCTTGCATATATTTTTTTTACAAAGATTCACGAGTTGAAGGAGAGAGTTTGTATGCATTCGTAATGACCTCATATATTTGTATGCTAATGAATATATATAAATGTGGTAATAATTTGTTTAGTGTTAAGTGTGATGTTTGTTACTTTGCCATTATGCAATGGCAGTTCTCTGCCACTTGCAGTCCGAGTACCTTCTATAATCCAATTCTTTTGGGCTGTGCCTCTGAGTTGGGTATATTACAAGATCACCCATTGCCAAGAAGTTTCATATAAAATGGTTACATGGTTTTATATACATCTATTACATTAAAATAGAGGTCCATAATTTTTTTGTAGTTAACATGTTTACCAAATTGGTGATTTTTTATAATACTTGAATTGGTGAGTATAATAGACTTTTGTTTGTCTTGATACATGTACCTTTTAAAACATGGTGTGAAGAATTGCAAGATAGCAATTAACTAAGAGTAATATCTCATCGAGGATGATCATGAATTGCCCAGTATTAATTTTTTTATGTTCTTTGTAGAGTGGCCGTGTTGCATGAGTATTAACAAACTGAGCTGTACCTTTGCACATGTTTAGTTTCCATGATGTATAGAAAACATACTTTATAATTTAAGAAGTGAAACTGATATTATGTCTATTGAATGAAAAATGCTTCCGTCTTGTATATTTAATTTTTTTTGATTGGCAATAGTAGTGATTGTTATGTTGAGAATAAATGGAGACATTTAGTTCCCAGAGCCAAGACAATTTATTCTTGATGAACAATACAAAAAATTAGAACATTACGGTAATCATACTGACAGGCTAGGACTTGACTCGATGAACATCCTGCCCTACTCACAGATGGGACGAGACCCCGACTCACTTCAGGCATGGAGCACTCCTTGCGAACAGTCCACGCATGCGCACCCGTATGGCCTTCACACATTCACACTATGGGGCATTGCACTTCACTATGATGCACTTCACTTACTATACACATCATTCCCTTTCCCCCCACAAACACAAAACCTACAACAATACATTACAATACATCAATCATTACAATCTCAATTGACTTTGATACAATGATTTTACTCAAGGTGAGTATCGATCTGGAGCCCTCTTTGCTCTTGAAGATCTTCGAGTTATTACTTCCTGAGGGAAATCATTATGTTCAGAAAATGTGGGCGTTTTTACAGGCATGTACCACCAATTAGGTGTCTGTATGAAGATAGGATGTTCATGATCAGATAGGTGACTTTTTTTTAACTGATTCACATGCACAAACCTTCTACGATTTTTTACTAATACTAAATAAGTTACATTACTAATTTTTTTCTTCACCCTGCGTGGTATCCAATGTAGACCTTGTTTAACAATATTTTTTACCAATACCTTTTCATTTTCAACAAAGGTAACCTTTGTTTGAATCAAATCAAAGACCTGAACTTGGTAAGGCTCATTGTAACGTCTTTTTACCCTCGTTAACTGTGCATTGGACAATAAAACGCTGTAGTATTCATCACTGGCGGCATCGTGGTGTATTTTTTTGCGGCGTGCAGCAGTGCTCCGGCAAGGCATCCATGCCATTGATATCTACAGGGCTAATTGATCCATGACGACTGACTCCATGAAATACGAGGTTCAAAACAAAGATTGAATATGCATCCTAATTCTGAGGAAAATTTGTGAGCTTCACAATCTGAATTTGACTGTGACAGTGCGGTGGCAGTCCCGCCGTCAAGCTGACTCGGTGGCACAGTGGCGCACGGTCTAAAATTGGGCAAAAGCACGGACACGATTCATAAACAAGTACCTTAAGTGATATTAAAACCTATACATGTTCCGCTTATTTTACGGCCCGTGTTGTTTTTTCTCCCATTCCATTAATTTCTCCAAAACATTTCGCCGTCCAACTTTATTTTCTATTTCTTACTTGGAGTAAAAATGCTCTCAATTTATGGGACAATCGGAGGTGAACCTTATTCACTGATGCGCAATGCATTCCGTTCCAATGCATTTGTGCAAATATTGTTATATTTACTTGTGGTATTTGAACGTCATTTCTGTTCAGTTGCCATCAGTGGCCGATTACCGATTAATTGGCCAAGCATTATTGGCCGATACCGATTAATCGGCCGATTATTAGCAACCTACAGTTAAATGCCCGGCAGCCATTTTTTTGGACTCCCTTGCTCCCGCCACACAACGTTTTGTTTCCGGAGTATATATTGCGTCCTTAGATGGTGTATTGAGGGAGCCTAAGTTAAGTAAACAATATTCAGACTGGTCCAGAGAATTGAATGCAAGATTAGAAGACACCCTTGAAGCATCCACACAGTGTGGCCAAGAATTAAGGGGACCCCAAAACATCCCGATGATCACTCAGAAATATATAATTTTTATTTATAGACATATTTTACAGCAATATGATAATTGGCCAATTATCAAAGCCGATTAATCGGCAAAAAGGCTGATTAATCGGTATCGGAACTATCGTCTATTTACCGATTAGTCGGTGCAACCCGACTCAAGAGGTGCTACCAAGTGGTCGAGTGTGAGGGAGGACAGGAGGGTAGGGTGGCCCAAAAAAAAACATTTTTTGAAAGTTGAATGGATGGATACATTTTCTGGTGTAATTTCACTAATAAAAACTTTAGAAAATTTAAGCTTGATCGCCCAATATTTGACACTGCTGGAACAGATAACTTACCAATGATGAACGTGAGAAACAGAACTTGCTATTTGTAATACAGAGGTATGCAATTTCTTTGATAGGTGTGGAAATGTTAAGGATAAGGAGAATTTAAAGTTAATTTAAACCTTTTTCAACCCATTAAAAATTAAGACTCGGTGTTTCGACCTGAAGGTTTGTGTGGAGAGGTTAGGGTAGAGCTCACCCCAGACTAAGTCATAGGCATGTGAATTTTACACATTCAGGGTAAGGGGGTCAGTTCCCATCCCTGGGCCACCTCGCACTTCGAGGATTTTTATTTGAGGGTGTCTGAAGGCTTCACCCGGATTTGAATCCGAGACCCTCTGATCAGTAGCAAAGCGCTCTCCCCACTAGGCCACCACGCTCCCAAACATCAAGAAACACATAAAATAATAAAATTTATCATCAAGGATTGTTTTTCTTTCGTTTAACCATTATTTCTGCGGTAGAATCCCAGGAAACTGGAGATTTTCCTCTTTATGTTAGGCAATTTGAGCCTGAAATCTTTAAACATGATTCGGCAGGGTCAATTATTGTGCAATCAAGCTGAAATTTTCGATGGCTTGTTTATTTATGAAATTGCACCAGGAAGTGCATCCGCCCCCTCAACTTTCTAAAAATGTTTTTTTTGCCCACCCTAATGGGGGGACAGACATCCGGAGGGGGTCAGGTGTCTGGAGGGGGAGGATAGGCATCTGGAGAGGGAGGACAGGTGTCTGGAGGGGGAGGATAGACGTCTCTGTAGGACGACTCTGACGGGGGATTGTTACCACAATATCGCCACCCCAAAAAGGTGATCGCTTGCCCAGTCGCGCGTTCACAGGAGTGGATTTATTGTCAATAAAACTACATATTTTATTACTTTGTTTTTTTTTCCTTTTTATTTTTTCATTATTTCTATTTATTTGATATCTATATTTCATTAGGTTGTGTTTAGGTAGGAAAATCCATATTGTTTGTAAAACTTGAAAAATGTCACTTTGGCTCTTATATAAACCGCAATAATATAGCCTGGAAATTTTTTAAAATTTAGCCTCGAAAACCTGGAATTATGCTTGAATTTTTTAGTGTGACTTTTGTGGACACCCTGTATGTTCCTGTAGGTTGCTAAACACTTATTTAAGTGGTGCATTACACTATTATCTTGTGTTGAAAAATTTGACAAGAGAGATTTCACTAGCGTTCTCTCAATAGTTTGAACTGCTCTCTCTGCTAACCCATTTGAGGCTGGATTATAGTATGATTTAAACTCTTTTGTGTTAAATGGCGGACCATTATCTGCAACAAGAGTCTCTGGATTCCCAAATTTTGCAAAACAGGATTTCCGGTGTTCTTTTACCTTTGTTGCTGTAGTTACTGGCATTATCTACCCTTCAATCCACCTTCTTACTGTAGCTATTCATTAGTAATAAAACCTTGATATTTCGAATGTCCATAAAATCTAAATGAAGTCTTTGCCAAGCCATCCCTTTGGCTTAGGCCATCCCTCAAATAATTTCTCTCTCTTATCATTTTGTGTGCACTGGCAACCCAAACGTGTTTTATCGATTTTTCTTGTCCTGCTCTGAAGAAGGCCACCAAACATGAGATCTGGCCAGCATTTTAGAAGGAACCACCCGTGGGTGCTCGTTGCGAATGAGCTGAAGCTCTTTACTTTGTAGTTTTCATGGTATCACTACTCTTTGCCCAATAAGAACACAGCCTTTCTCTACCGATAACTCCTTCCTGTGTTTCCAATAAGGTTTCAACTCCTCCTCCACTGCTTGTGGCCACCCAGACTTTATATACTGGCATACCGACAATATATGAAAGAGTTTCAGGCATAACGTGCGTGGAAATATTCAATATCCACACTGGTAGTAATGAAAAGAATGAGATTAAGTGTCGAAACCATTGGTCGGTACTTATTAAACAGTGTGAAAATTTACTATCATCTTTTCATTCTTACCCGCATGGATACCGACTATAATAATTCGGTCCTAATTGTTTCTTGTTCAATATCCTGATTAGTCAAGGGACCACCATTCATCTCAATGTACATAACTCCTCATTAACTAGTGTGGGTAATGGTAAATGAGAGAAGGTATCTTCATTTCCTATCTCTCTTCCATCTTTATACTGAATGTTGTATTGATAAGGTGACAAGACTATTGGCCAGCGTCGAAGCCTTGCTGCAGCTACAGTGGGAATACTCTCGGTGGGATTAATTATGGTCTTAAGTTAAGCATAATCAGTGATTAGAGTAAACTTTTGACCATACAGATACTTATGAAATTTTTTAACTGCAAACACAATAGCCAGTGCCTCCCATTCTATCTGCGAATAATTTTGCTGTGCCAAGGTGAGAGTGCTAGAAGCAAAAAGAACAGGTTTTTCGCATCCATTTATGACTTGACTTAAAACTGCTCCAACTCCATAACTGGAGCTATAACTAGAAGCCACTGCTGTTGGTTATAACGGGACTGCCATCCTCCATGTCGCTGATCCACCCGCAAAAAGAGTTGACATCTGTCTCGTGACTGCGTTGATCTCCAATTTCCCTAATTCTTTCCTCTGAGCCTCTACAAGTTCCATAATTTTTGCAATTTTCGAGGCCTTTTCAATCATAAGCTCACTTTCTACTAATAACCACCTTCTAATGTTGCCGTCTGCCAAGCCCACTACAAATTAATCCATTAAGGCATCACCCAAAGAGTCGCGATAATTGCAACCCTTTGCGATCGGTTTTAGCATCGTAAAAAAAGTCTGTTACTGACTCGCCCTCTTTTTGGGTACCAAGGAGAATTTTATATCACTCTCTTGGGATAAGCTGCCGAGGAGAATAAATCTCCTACAGAATCTCCGTCAGTTCTACATACTTCATATCGGCAGGTGTCTTAGGGAAACACACATCCTTGTGTTTGCCGTAAACTTTCGTGACCACATGTGCAATTAGAACGCTCACCTTGAGTTTGTGTTTTACTCCTTGGACTTAAAACACTGACTCTAATCTATCCAGGTAATTCTGCAATACTTCCTATCCCAGTACAAAGGGCAGAAAATTAAATTATGCCATGACCGATTAATATGGCAAGATTGCTTTTATCCTCGTCGCTAGAATGTTATGTTGAGAATAAATGGAGACATTTAGTTCCCGGTGCCAAGACAATTTA
Source organism: Ceriagrion tenellum (assembly GCA_963169105.1). NCBI lineage: Eukaryota > Metazoa > Arthropoda > Insecta > Odonata > Coenagrionidae > Ceriagrion > Ceriagrion tenellum. The sequence goes on along the minus strand of OY720639.1, from coordinate 6,491,147 downwards.
TTCTTGACGAACAATACAAGAAATAGAATATTACAGTAATCATACTGACAGGCTAGGACTTGTCTCGATGAACATCCTTCCCTACTCACAGACAGGACGAGACCCCAACTCAATTCAAGCATGGAGCACTCCTTGCGAACAGTCCATGCATGCGCACCCATATTGCCTTCACACATGTGTACTATGGCGCTTTACTATGATGCACTTCACTTATGACGCACATCAGTGACTTATTAGCCACTATAGCTAGTGGCTGTAGATTAAAGTTAACCAATGAACAGTATTTCAATTGATGAGCATAGTTAAATTCGATTTTTGTATCACTATTAAGATTAGAAAAATAATTCCAAATGAGTTTCCAATTGTTACTCTGCATCAATAGAGGTTTGTTTTTCATTCTACAGTGAATCTGTGTTTTATAGAATTCCTCGTCACAATGACCCATATATTTGTTTTGCCATTGAATGTGTCTGTATCTCTGTACAGCTTCTTGTTTTGATGCAAAAATATGCTGCTATGAATGCATGTGGTTAAAGCCAAGATTTAATGTATTATGCTATTGGGGTGTGGTGATCAGAGACCAATTGATACTGATTTGGATTGTACATGGAGTTTCATCAGTGGATAGATTTTCTTTAGCATTCCACCATTTTGCTGCAACAGCACTGTAGAGCAATAATTGCCATTTATAAAAGTAAATTAAAAATAATTGTTAATGGTATTGTGTTTTGTGTAATAGTTTTTAAGCAAATAAGAGCTATTAATGTGGTTGTATTTTTGAAATATAATGCTTGAATCCTATTGTTTTTGTTAAGTTACCAAAAACCATTTCTCTGGGGCTGTAAACCATTGCTTATATGCGAGATGATATGCAATAAGCCTCGCTTCAAGCAAAAGCATTTATTTTGAAATCATGTATTTACATTATTGAGTTAGGCTAATAATTATGTTTTTCTGTGATTCATGGATTTGGATAAATAATTTTTCAAAGTAAATCTTTGCTTTTTATCGGGGTGTGAAGTATAATTTTTCATGGTTCTTTCATTTCCTTAACATCAGATGTATTCCAAGCCTCCTTTTGATTGTGCTGACCATAGTCATTAGATTCCTTCAAGTTGTTTTTCTTGGATGACAAGATTGACGACTTAATTTGAAAATGATCAACAGAGAACTGGTGACCTAGCAATTGGTAAGTTTCAGGTTCATTGTTTATCACATATCTTGACCTTAGAGTGCTTGGAAAACTTAAACTATTTCATTGCTTGTAATTTTGGGTGAAGATTGTAACTTGGGGATCTGGTTCGGACCAGTGGTAGCATGTTCGACTCCCTTTCGGAGGGTTACAGGTTCATTACCAAGTGACGGAAAATATTTTCCTGGCTGCCCAATGAACTTTTGCACACCACCCGAATTTGACCCCACTTCTGAGAGGCAGCAGTCTCTGCAGAAGGCATTGATAGCACAGATCAAGAAAATCAGACTGGTATCAACAGCTTCTAGTGAGAGTGAAGTTCAGGGAATTGGCCAGGGTACTGCGATGTGAAAGGCTACCTGGAGACCACCATATTAGTCTCCATAGAAGATGCTACCTTGCATTCTATAAATGATATGATGGCATTCCTCCCTGTAATATATTCTGCAATTAAAATAGTCCCCCAAGCGGATCTCGGTGTGGGGACTACTGCAAGGGCGGATCCAGGATTTTTTTCTGGGGGGGGCACAAGGGTCTGACGGGCAAACGGTCTTCTCATATTTGGGATTAAAAAACACTATACAACAATTACTGTACGAAATATACTCTTTATTTTAATATAAAGGTTATTAATATGAAAATATCATTAAGTTACATATATAATAACGACAGTTTTCTTTTATGTTTCCTGCTGAAGATGTCCAGTACTTCATTAATGTTCATTTTTGACTCAATGTTTTGATGGATATGCATTAAAGCCAGTCCATTCAAACGATCTTCTGTCATTCTGCTGCGAAGATATGTTTTTAATCGGCGTAAGGTGGAGAAAGATCGCTCGGCAGTGCAAGTAGTCACAGGAAATGTGCACAACAATTGACATAGTGTTCTAATATTTGGCAGCGCCGTTGCTGTTTTGTAGGCATCTGCTGGAGACTTTGGCATAATATTTTCTCTCATCTCTTGCCAAATTTTTAGCTCTCCCTTCAAAGCTAAAAAACAAGGAAGGTCCTCTTTATATACTTCAGCACCTTGCAAAACATCCTCAATATCTTCGTTACTGAAGTTATGTGACAGCAGCTTTTGCAACTGTCCGATTTTTTGCAGCTGAGCGTTAGGGAACCTGGATGATATTTACTTTAACAAATAATCTACAAAAGGAATATATATTGTAAGGCGGTAATACTCTTCAATAGACTCAGTCTGAATATTCGACCTATTTGTTTGACGGCCGGTAATTCTGCAGACCGTGATTTCTGTACCCTTTTCCTTTGCAAGGGCCTCAGCCATATTGAAATGTTTTTTGAATGCATCCGTGCTAGTTTCACGTTGCCTCTGCAGACTGCCTGTGGTCGTATTGATAAGCTGAACTGCAGAAAGTATATCAATTTCAATGGCTTGTAATGATCGAGATAAAGGCAGCGTGATTCCTAAAATATCAGCGAGGAATTACCAAACTTACAAGAAATTCTGACGACATAATAGCTTGAAGCAGCGAAAATGCAGATGTAGCACTTCTAACCCCTTCTTCAGCCATTTTTTGCAAAATTCCAGGAAGACATGGAAAGACGTCCAAAAATGTCAAAACAGCTTCATGTCTTTCCACCCATCTGGTCTCACACATTTTTTTCATTATATTTTGTTTTTCCTTTGGCAGATGAACTTGCATTTCTTCCCTGAGGAGATTTATTCGTTGAGCTGACTCACGAAAGAAAGTTGCTACACTTGAGATAACACCTACGGCATTTCTTATGCTGGGTACGGTACAGGCAGTACTGATAGCTAAGTTGAGTCGGTGGCTTGCACAATGAGTAAAAAAGGCTAACGGCTGAATGCTAGATATGCATGCCTGAACACCTTTTATTTTACCACTCATGTTGGCTCCTCCATCGTATGCTTGACCCCGGCACAATGTCATATCCAGGTTAAGGTTTTCGATCGCCTTCAAAATATGCTGAGCAGTGATTTCACCAGTAAGTTAATCAACTTCGACAAACATGAGAAAGTCTTCTTGGATTTCATTTTTATCTACATCGAAATAGCGAATACAAATGGTCAGTTGCTCAGAAACAGACACATCTGTGGTCTCATCAGCTATAATTGTAAAATATTTGGCCTTTTTAATTTTGTTTGTTATTTTGGTTGTGATTAATTCCCCACAGCACTCAATCAAGTCATTTTGTGTCGACTTGCTTATGTAGGAAGCGTTTTTAGCACACTTTTTTACGTGTTCATGCAGTATCTCATCTCCAGCATCGATTCGGAACTTCAACAACGCTCTAAAGTTGCCTTCTCTGTAGGAACTTTCCGATTCTAAATCACCATCATCCCTGTGACCTCTTAATGGTATATTTTGCATTCCACATAATATAATTGTCTTTATAATGGTTATAAGTTTTTTACGATTCTCTTCAATAGTTTTCATTTCTTGGGTTCTCATTTGAACAACAACGTCCATTGATTTTCCCTCCATTACCATGCAAAAATTTTGAGATTTTACCATGTTCGCCTGGTGATATTTCGTGCTCTCGTGGTGTCTGATCGTTTCAATGGCCTTTTTATATGTTTTCAGTGGTTCCGACACCAACTTTCCCAGCTTCACATTATTTGTACCCGCCTCACGCCGACCAAAAAGAATGCACATTTTGCACAATCCGCCACCAGCAATTTTGCTATAAGCTAGCCATTCATGTCCTTTTAACCAGCTCATTTGAAAAGACCGCTTTTTTTTCCCCTCACTCCCCAGTGGAAACTTAAAGTCTGTCGTAGGTTGCCAAGTATTTTTCAACCACTGGTACTTTTCTTCATCTGTAAGAACTGAACTGTCCTGCTGGTTGGTAAGTAGTTTAGCTGTAAGTAAATATACAAATAAAAGACTAAATTTGTTGTCATTTTTATGTAAGTAAGACAAATAATTACTTGAACAATGAAATGAACGTCTCTACGGCTGTAAGCAATACAAAGGAAGAAAAATATCTCCAAAGCCGTACTCCCGAAAAAAGTCCTCTGACTTCCTCTTCCTCGAAAAAATTCCCTGAACACTGTATGTATGTGAATGTGTGAAGGAGAATCACGAGGGTGACTGTGTATTGTATGCAAACCCACGTGAATGAGTGCTTGAAAGTTATTATCAATTTTATTTTACTTAGTTATTTGTTTTCCTTTTTATCCCCCACTTTTATTTTTATTCTTATCTTGTGTGCATGAAGGGTCACTGGCGTTGGAGAAATCCTTGTAAACCCTGCTTGTGTGTGTGATTGAACTCACGAAGGTTACTGTATTTTGTATACAAACCTGGGTGAGTGAGTGATTGTGTGAGTCACTGTTCGTTTTTATGTTTTTACCTTGATTCCCTTAATTTTGAGTGTTACTGTTGTTTGTAACATTGTGAGTGAGTGTGGGAATGTCATTTACTGCCATTTAAATTGCTTTGTATGCTTGATTTTGTATGAGTGATTGAGAGCTCCCTTACACTGTATACACTCCTTCCTTCTCCCTCTCCCCCTTACTTTGTATATATACTCCTTCCTTCCCCCTCTCCCCTTTTGATTCCTCTGCCCCATTAAGAGTAAGGCTTTGGAGATATTTTTCTTCATTTGTAAATAATTACTTCATTGGTTAATTAAAGTTTAAAACTATAACCCGACGTTAGAAACTATAGCTGTTAAGTATATTGAATTTTGACAGTTAATTTTATTATTATTAGTTTAGTAGTCTAATGTTTGTGCCTCTCTTGTGGGCAAGACAAATCTAACGACAGCGCCAAATAAGTATTACCAAGAAAATATCAAAATCGATACCTACCTATGTCACGTTCCTGCAACATGTAACTAGTGGTGGCTGATGCTGCCGATGGATGTGTTCCATATGTTGAAATTGATGTAGTTGCTGCAAGCGAGGATGGATGCACATGAGAACCATCACATTCAATCCCTTTACCAGTCTCTGCAACTGTATCGTCCGTTTTATTTTGTTTTTTGTAAAGAAATACGCACTTATGTTGTCTTTTTCTATCTTTGTCACTCATTATAGATAATATCAATCGTTACTCACTAAATTATGTAACTTATGTAAGTATGACAATCAATTACTGAATTGGTTAATAAGATAAAAGATAAATATCTAAAACCTTACTTCAGAAATTATAGCTACTATGTAAATTGAATTTCTCCAATCAATGTTATCATTATTTGTCAAGTTGACTGTTTATTATACACTCTTGTGGGCAAGACAAATCTAACGACAGCTCAAAATAAGTATTGCCAACAAAATATCAAAATCTTTCCAACAGGGGCGTGGCGATACCTACGTATGTCACGTTCCTGCAGCTTGTAACTAGCGGTGGCTGACGCTGCCGATGGATGTGTTCCATGTGTTGACATTGACGTAGTTGCCGCAAGCGAGGATGGATGCTCATAAGAACCATCACATTCAATCCCTTTACCAGTCTCTGTAACTGCATCGTCCGTTTTTTTGTTTTTTGTATAGAAATACGCACTTAATTTATTTTGTCTTTTTCTATCTTTGTCACTCATTTATAAATAATATCACTCGTTACGCACTAAATTATGTAATCGTAACAGCAACAAACACTAGAGACTAGCTTGGCCGGACGTTCGTGACTGACTGCATAGAAGTCGAACCCTCGGCCCTCCCCTCGCCCCGTCTTCTCACACACGCGTCTACGCTCATTCTTCTATCGTAATTTAATTTTAATACATTGACGTCGCCGTCCTTATAGACTGTGTCCCTAAAAACATTATCTTCGTCCTCCTCATCGTCACTTCGCAGTCTTCGTCTCAGATAAAATCCCAGAGAAAAGGAACACACAGCACAAGTAGTTGCGACAATGTAGCGATCTATTAAAAGGGTGCATCTAGCTTGGCAGCAGAGCACCAGCGGTAGAAATCAGCGAATGAGGCGTCCGACTGATGGGCGGTCTTACCTCGCATTCTGCCGCCACAGATATTCTCACGAGCTGATTTTGTAGCGGCAAGCAGACGAAGCCCAGGTGTTTTGAAGTGCACTACAAAGCTCACGGTCCCCCCACGAGCCCCCTTCCCACTTGGGCGATGTTTTTTTTTCGAGCGCTGACTAGCGAATGACCAATGACCGGCAAATCTGTCTTCTTGACTTGGGCTCAAGGCTTAAATGATTGAGGCTCCACAATACACAAAACTAAACGAACGTAATTATAACGGGACCATATTAAAAATCTTGTCTATTTTTTAAGCTTCTGGGGGGGGCACGTGCCCCCCCCCTAAATCCGCCTATGGACTACTGGGAGGGTTATATCAGTCAGGAAGGACAAGTCCTGGATAGGGACATGGACCATGAGATCTTTAGGGATTAGCGGGAAGCTAGAGAATGTGAAGATTGACATGGAGAGGCTAGGGGTAGATATGCTGAGAGTTAGCGAGATCAAGTGGGGCAGACTACAACTGGAGCAACGGATACCTAGTGATATATTCAGGAGACAACCAGGGGATTGCAGGTGTAGGCATAATGCTGAAGAGAGAATGGGACAGGAGAGAGAAGTCTGACTCCCAGCACAGCGATACTAAGGGATCCTGATGGTGAAGCTGGAAGGACACAGTGATCTTGATCTCACAGTGGTCTACATTCCAACGTCTAGCCATACAGAAAATGAAATAGAAGAATAGTACCAGCAATTTGAATAAATCCATGGGCTAGTGAAGAGGAAAGACTAACTCATCCTCATGGGAGACTGGAACGCAGTGGTAGGAGAGGGAAAAGAAGGATAGAGTGTAGAATGTAGTGTGGATTGGATTTTGGGGAGTCGACTGACAGCTAAGGTCATTTGCGCCATAAGTGTAGAATATTTTGTACTGAGCAAAAGAAATTCCAAGGGAGATAAACCATTAGAAACCTGCAATGAGAAGAATATAGTAGTCGCTAAAACACTCTTCGAACACCATCGGTGTAGGAGGTATACATGGCAGATGCCAGGTGATATTGTCAGATACCAAGTTGACTACATACTTGTCAGAGTTAGTTAGAAGAACTAAGTTATGCAATGCAAGAGCTATCCCAGTGTGAATATAAACACTGACCACAACCTAGTAGCCATGGACAGTCACCTTTCATTCAAGAAAATCAAGAAGGTTATAACAGGGACCAAGCTGGGACACGAAAATATTAGCCACAAAAGGAAACAAAGATTTGCCATAGCCGTTGACTAAAAACTAGAAAATGAGGCAGAAATGGGTATCGAAGGAAAAAGGGATGAGCTGAAGAGGACAATCAAGGAAGTAGCAGAGGAGCAACTGGTGAGTAAGAAGGCCAACACGAAGAAGCCATGGATTACACCAGAGATAGGAACCTAGTAGAAGAAGGAAGAAAATACTAGAACCCCAGAAACGAAGGTGAGACATCCCTCTACGAGTAGCTAAGGAACTAAGTCCATAGAGAATGCAAGAAGGCTAGGGAGGAGTGGATCGAAAACTGCTGCCAGGAGGTCAACGAGAACATGAAGAAAGAAAGGGAAACACTGAAACAGCATACAAGCTAGTGAAGAAACACATCGAAGAGAGGAAAACGAGAAGCAACAACATCATGGATGCAAAATGGGAATATATAATGATAGAGGATGAAGACTTTGGGGATAGATGGAAGCAATACATCGATGAATTCTTCCAAACACCGATGCCACTCGAAGAAAACCTAATGAATAACGAAAGCGAGGCTGACGAGGAAGGTGGGAGCGTACTCATACTGAGGAGTGGATTTGATGGGGCAGTAGAAGATCTCAAGAAAAACAAAGCACTTTGAGTTGACAACATCAATGTTGAAATATTCAAAGTGCTTGGAAGTAAAGCCAAGGATAACCTGTATGAGATTATCAAGAATTGCTACCAAAGCGGAACACTTCCAGAGAGGACTTTCTAAGGAGCGTAATGATTGCAATACCGAAGAAGATAAGGACTAAGAGATGTGAGGACAGGCGAAACTTGAGTCTACTGTCACTTGCGTAAAAAATACATGAATAATTAGGCAAGGATTTGGATGGAAAATAAAGATAACCTCTCGTAAACCCAGTTTGGATTTTAGAAGAACAGGGGTGCCAGGGAGGCCATACTCTGCCTGAGAGTAATAGTAGAGAAAGCAATACATCTGAACTAGCCATATGTTGCATTCGTGGACCTGGAGAAAGTCATTTAGATTGTTGAGTGGAACAAGATGTTCAGACAGCTGGAAAAACTCTAAATGAATTACGACAACAGAAGGATAAACAAATACATATACAGGAAGTAAGTCGTCACATTGGGAATGAGAGATGGAATTCAGGTAGAACTGATTAATATGATATAGAGACAGAAGACAAATAGATGCGAAGATAATAGAGAGGGAAGAAAAATAGATGCTAAAATTAACAAAGGAGTAAGACAAGGATGCTACCTCTCACCAGCACTATTCAATATGTTCTTGGAAGAGGCCATAAGAGAAGCACAAAAAATTCGACTGAGCAGGATAATGATGAACAGGGAAGATATAAACATGCTCATCTTTGCAGATGATAAAGCAGTCATAGCTGGAAATAGCAAGGATCTTCACAGGTCACGTATCATCATGACCCAAATTCCCCATGAATACAGCATGAAAATATATAAGATGAAGATTAAAATGATAATAATACTTTCTTTTGCCCAGCTGACTGTGCACACAATATAAGGCACGTCAGATTGAAAAAAGTACATGATGTGTACATATAATACACAAATTATAGCAATACAAAAATTATGGCACAAAAAATAAATACATGAAATACTTAACAGATGAAAGTGAGCAATGGAATTACAGTGAACTTAGAAGGGATCAGTCATATATGTACTCAATTACATCATAGTACAGTTTAGCTCGTAAAAGAGCTTTCACTTGTCTTTGGAAATCATCATTAATCATGAATATGAAGGGGATGGGCAGATAATTATATAATTGCAGTTCCATCCTCCTGGAGTCATGTAAACATTTAGAAGTTCAGGCATAAGTTACATGAGGGTCATTAATATTCTAGTATGTGGAAGAGAGAAGCTGAGTGTAGAAAATCAAATCAGTGAAATCAGTCAACTGATTTCGTGAAGAAACATCAAATGGTTTCATGTAAAATTTTCACTCAAATAATTAAGCACTGATAATAGTGATTAAAACGAGGACGCAGAAAGACATATCGTTTTCAGGGAAATAACAGCCACACAAGCCACCAGGTATTTGATAATAAATGATATTGAATCCTTTGTATGCAAAAGTTGTGCAACACTTGTGAAACTCACAATGTTCTGTTAAATTTCTCATGAAACACTTATCAATCAATGCTTGAGACATGGCTATGAATATGAGCCTAGAGACACCTCAAAGTTTATGTCAACGATTTGCCACTTCATTTCTATTGCAATCTTCAATGCAAACATAAATTAGACTATCACAGGGCAAATACGAACCAAGGGGGCGATTCGACTTGTGACCCCCTCAGTCGAGGGCGAGATCGGCAAATGACTATTTAAGCGGCGGCAATGAGAAAAATAGGATGTGTAATTGCAAAAGGTGAGAACTGTGGTGCAGGCCACTCAGAGCCGCCGTAAACCGAGTTATTGCCTGGCGACATGTGATGTGTAATAGCCCTGAAGTGGTTAGTGGAACGTGAAAGATTGTATTTCTACTAGACAGATCCTTGAACCATTCAAATATTTTTCTTTCAAATAAGAAGTAGATATTTCTTCTGCCAAACACAAGGGCTAAATTACAACCATGACAGGTATCCCTGTCCTATTTACCATATTGTTTGCATTAGTTTTCCATCCCTGAACATGTGAGAATTTGAACTGCCACCAATCCTAGTGCAAAGCTGTGAATGTGGTACATGGCACTGCAGGTAAGGTTTAACAGTTAGAGAATTGTTTACATTTTTGCAATGCTGAATAGTCTAATAAATAACCACATGTTAGGAGAAATAATGGCTTAAAGTACCTTTTTCATGGTTGCTCAAGGTCTGTCTAATATTAAGAGTTATATAACGAATATGACTGGTTGTCTCGGGTATATATGAGAGAAGAGAGGGCTATCACTCACTAATTTTACTGATTTATGCATAATAATAAAAATTTATTTATCTAAGGATCTAAAAAAGAAGATATAAGACATGTCACAGAAATACAATGGCTTAAAGAATATTAGCACAGTAGGTTCACAAAAAATATATATTGGTATTGTAATATCATATATGCCATGGCAAATATATAAATACATGACAAAAATACAATATTTTAGTAACATATCTTCAATTTTTGCATAATTGAGTAAGTATTTAAAATTTAAAAAAAAAGTATTTAAATTGCTCTGGAAAATAGATATTCATTAACTGAATGGTAATGCTTTCCCTGTTGAAAAGGATGTTACATTTTTTATTTATTTTAAATAACTCATTTGATTCAATGACCTTTAAATTTTGAGGAAGTTTATTATATATTCTGAGACTTATTTCTTGTGGTCCCAACTTAGCTCTGTTAGTCGTTAGAGAATTGTAATGGAGATTTTTGCCTCCACCACAGTGAAAAAGGGCCTTATGTTAGCAAAGATGAAGAAAATACAATACGTGGAAGACATATGGTAAAAATTTAATAGAATTGAACAGTGATATCCACATTGTAAATACAAAATGAAAACATCACTGTGAAGCTAATAGGTAAATTATTACTGGTACTTGAAAGCTGACATTGTAATACATTGGACGCTTGGGAGAAACTGACTATCAAATGTCAAAAGAAAGATTTTTTTACTTTTCATTGTTTATTATTATTAATAATACATCATATATCATTTATTGTATTGTTTTAATTTTTCTTCATTCCTGTATAGATTCCGTTTATAAGGAATATAGGCATAAATGGATTGCATACAAAATGTGGACATAAAAAAAAACACATATGAGCAGATGCCATAGTACCCCTTACCATACACCTTAGGAGTGACTCCGAGTGTTGCAGAAATGATCGATCCAATCATTGCAGAGTGCTGTAGATTTAGTTGCAGAAACGAAAAATTTAATTGTATTGATTGATTTAGATACAGCAACGATTTAAGTTACATTGTACTATGTCACCTATGGGTAACATTACAGCAACAATATTTACACTTGCTACAGGATTTGAATTCACGGTGTGTGGAGTTCAAGGCCAATATTTTATTAATCTGAATCCCACATTTGACGAATCAAAATTGTTAAATAAAATTAATGAACAAAAAAGAAAGGATTGGATTGGATTTTTGGGAAGGCGACCGACGGCTAAGGTCATTTGCGCCCTAGGGGATAGGTTAGGGAGGAAGAGTGGGTAGAATCCCGGCGTCGGCATTAGCCTGCTCTTAACGAAAGGCGCCAAGGGGACCACGGCTTAACGTCTCCTCCGACAGACGGAGTACTCCACTTGAAGTGCCCTCCACAAGACACTCAAGTAGGGATCGGGTTCCTCTGAAAAACATCCGCCACTGCAGGGATTTGAATCCTGGCCGCCCGTGTGGTAGGCGAGTACTCTAGCCACCACACCAACCCGATCCCCCCAAAAAAGAAAGAAAAATGATAAAAACAATAAAGATACACTTCTAATAATATTATTTAAACCATAAAAATACAAAAAATTTATAACATTGCCATTATGTAACTAAACAAAGCATTCTAGAATACAGACAGCAGTTTGTAGAAAAGGTTTTAGCCTAAGCTAAGATGCCAGCAAAAAGGCAATCGCCTTACAAGTGACTTGAGCCTGCTGGCCGGCTGTGGAGAATGGCTTGAACGTAGACGTTCAGGAATGTCCCCAGTCACCCGATAGCACCCACAGGACGTTCCAGAACATCCTTGAGTGTTGAACGTGTTAATTAAACCTTAATACTCAGGGGATGAATTTTATACTCTATGCTAGGAAAAGTCCCAAAATTACCTTACACTTATATAATGCCTTTTTTCTCTTAATAAAGTGCCAAGCATTTTATTATTCCATTATTGTATAATGATATCATCATAAAATTGATGTCTTCATTTATCTGTTTACTTATGACTTTGTCTAAATTTTACTTGCAAGTGACCACTGATTTTAGGTGTATCTTCTTTTATATCTAGTAAATCTTGTTAACCTCTTTCTTATGTATCTATTGTTGATGAAACTATGCAAAAATTTGCTTGCAGTGGATTAAGAATTATTATAATTATTATTACTCTTTAGTGGTAGGGTGACATCCTCTACTACTAGCCTGAAGGTTTTGGGTTTGAGTCTGGCCTCTCGGGGGGGGGGGGGGGGGGGGTTTGGAGCTGCTCAAGAGTCATTCCGAGCATGTAACCAAGGAGTCATGTAGTAAAACAATGAACAGTTGGATATTTGGCTGAGTTTTACCCACATCAATGGATGACTGAAGTGTCTAATAATTTGTTTATTGTGTGTTAAATTGGGATATTCAATTCCATCAGCAGTTTTCACATGAGAAGAACTGGATCAGGAGGGCAACGAGAGATTCTTATGAGTGGTTTGAGTGCACTGAAACCTTAAACCCTTGCAATCATATCTCACGACTTCTTAATTTTGTGCATGGAATCATTCCAAATGGTTTCAAACACACACCATGTGGATGGATTTTTCCTCACTCAGGGTTGGGGTATAAATGTGTGTGTGTGAGTTAATTGTAAGAAAGGACTGCATAGTTCTATTTTTGCTCCAACAAAGTCACTATTATTATTATTATACTATATTTATTCAAGAATAAAATAAATACTGCCTTTAAAATACAATGCTGCTGCACAATTATAATTAAAAGTACTTGAATATTGTAATCAGGCATAAAGGTATTGTAGTTGTTCATGAAGAGGTGTAATGTCATGGATTTCCCATCCGTGCACCATCCAGTGCGATTGAGCCATGGTTGGGCTGTGGGAGACCAGAGCCTAAAGTGAGCAAGCGAGGCATGACAGATATGAGTGCCGGGTGGGCTAGCAACATTTCTGAGCTCGGCCGTAGGTTTGGGTTCTTCCTCAGGAGGCAGTGCAGCAAGTTGCATGTGAGTTCAGAGGGCTGCGATAGTCCTTGGATCTCCACTGTCCCTTGGGTTATCCTCATGATGATTGCTGAAAGAGACTTCAAAAGACGTGCATCCATGATGATATCATTTGGGGATGAAAGTTATGCTGCATGATAAATCAAGGAAACCATGCATATTGTCAGTAAAGAATATGAGTGCATGTATTCAATTTCATGGCATAAAGGCTCATGTATTCTTGGAGGAAAGCCACAGTAATAGGGGGCTGGTTATTGGGAGTAGGTAAGTTGAAACAGGCTACTTGCCCTGAAAAGTTGGACTTAATTCATTTCCACCTGCCTGGTTTAGAGGTCAGTACCTTATACCAGTCCACTGGCAATACATGTATCTGTGGAGGCAGTTGCCATGCATTCAATGCCTGGGGGGCAGGAAGGTCAAACTATACTCGCTGACCAGTCCCTCCCTTCTCCAGAGTGACCAACTTGTGCCATCCACATGAAGGAAGGGAGAGCCAAGTGCAAGTCAAATAGTAAGAGCCTCTGCTGTTATCATTTCCTTAATCTATTTTCCCAAATGGCATTCATATTTGAAATGAGTGTTGCCATTCAAAAGTTCACATGTGCAGCTTGTGCAACTTGAGCTGAATGGTTGTGGATTTTTGGAATAATTGGGATCTGGATTTTATTTCGTTGTGTATTTAAATGGAATTCCAGAATCCCTTAAGGCAGCTCTGGCCTCAGGATCACTTTTTCCATAAATTCCGGAAAACTTAAATATAGCATTGCATTTTAACAACCTGATATGAATAAAATAGGGTCTCCAGGCTGGTATTACTGTTATTCACACTATAAAATAGAGGTTTTAACTTGGGCTCGCTGGGAGATTCCTCAGATTTCTGCAGAATAACATACATAAATTTGAATGAGGAAGAATATATAAGCTTTCAATTTAAACTGCTTATAATAAGCAAAAAGTCCTTTGAAATTGAACATTATTAAAAAAGAGCACTTTAGTTGATAGTATACGTCTCAAGGGGTCGAGTCCTGCAAAAAAGATGGTGATCTCATCCTCAAATCATCATGATCCTTTGGGTTTACCACCCTTAGCCACATTTCCCTCACACTGTGCAGATGCAATATTGTAGTATTTACTCAAACACCAGCCAGCTCAAGAAGGACACACTTAGTTCATGAGGAAGCAATTAAAGTTGTCTCATGAACGAGGACTTTCCCCTCATTCTGCACACTCAAGGATTTCCCGGCTTGTGGTTGACTGCCTTGGAGGCTGGTGGGCTCTACCCCTAAGTGCAATGGCAGGTTTAAGGCTAGCCAGATTTAGGGAACAAGTAAAACATTTCCCAAGAAAATTCCAGATCATGGCTTGGTCAACTGTGTTGCTGGGTCTACATCTCTCTCTTTCCCCCTTACCCCCTCTCCTTCATTCGACTGCCCTTGCACAGCCGTCCCTAGTCCCCACACGGCACAAACGTCCGTGGGACATCCCAGGGACGTTTGCATGTTTTCTGCTTTCTCACCTTCTCCTCCCTAAACTAGCACTTAGCTCTCCCTTCCTTCATGTGGATGGCACCAGTTGGTCACTCTGGAGAAAGATGGACATTTGCATGTGTCTAGTTTCCCAAATGCTTATTCAATATCAATAATAAATTAGTAATAGTATCCATGTTGTGGCCTAACGTGGCACGACAATTGGTGTTATCTTATTTCTTTCAATCAAAGTTCAAATTGCAATCAAGGAATGTCTCTCAGAATACATTGCTTATTTTGACTATCTGTCAAGAGGATCGTGTTTAAAAATTTTATTTCAGTCTGTCACTGTCTGTGATTATGTATGTATAGTTGATTCCATTCACTAGGACCCCAAAAATCACTTCACTCCACTCAATCGACTTTCCCTTGGTCGCACAGTCTCATGCTTGGGCCCGGGTCGGTCCGAGTACATACCTCTTCCTCCTAGGAAGGGGAGAGAGGGAGGGCGGAAGGGTTGAATGGAGGGGAGGGATGGGGTAGGGTTCAATGGTTTCCAGAGGTGGAGAACAAATCGGGAAGGAAGCTGGCCAGCATTCTGCTGCTGTATTCTCAGAGCCCTCTGGAAGTTTTAACGGTGAAGACCGCCGAATTCGTGCTTCTCGAAGCTAGTTAACTTACAATACAGCACGCATAAGCCGGATTGTTTCCCTCCTTTTTGTCGTTACAAATATTGCACTGTGGGTAAGTAACATTAGTTTAGTTAATCACCATCCTACCATAATGTTGAATGTGGATATTTTCTTCGAGAAGATTGAAAGGAATTACTGTTTTTGACTAAGCTCGTCCAATAAATTTTGTATGAATGAAGAACACTTTGATAGGATGTTTTATTTTTATTTTACCAGAAAAAGTTCACTAGAAGTTGGAAGTAGATCTTGTGTTTCATGTTGGAGTTAAACTGGAATTGACGTGCTGGTATTTATGGAGGATAAACTTTTGAAGTTTTGTCATTTCTCACTCAACTTTGTTTTCATGCACTCCGAAGCTCTATATGCGCCGTATTTGTTTTCTATTTGGTCAACTTCCCACGCTGGTATTGTAATATCATGGTCAGTGATAAAAAGTGTGGAATAGTTCTCACTCACTGATTGACTTATTAAATATCATGATGTCATCTTGTCGACTTTCTTTTTATAAATTTCAATGTAAAATTGAAAAATCAGGTGGGTTAGAGTAGGCGCGTGGGTTTCGTAAAATTCACGTTTTTTTAACGTTAGTCGAATGTTACATCCTGACAGTTTCTTCAAAACGAGAAAAAAACGTTCGTATGGTTGGATATTATAACGTGTTTCAAATCACGTTGGTTTGAACGTTATACGAATGGTTACTCTAACGTTTTTGTGCTGGTGGGGTATGATTTGTAATCTCAGGAGAAGTATTCAGTGCTCTTATGGACTGCGGCAACTGGTTCGACCTTTGCCATGGGAAAATTGTGTATAATTTGATGTGCTTTACATTAGTTGATGTATAATTTGTTGGGCTTTACATTAGTTTAACACTGCAGTTTTATTGTGTTGATCTGCTATTAAAACTTGTGAAATTCAGATTTAATCTTTAGTAGTAATTTAACAGGAATACCTACTATCATGTATTTTACACAAGTATGTAAATGCCTTAAAGGTCGAAATTTATTATTAATTCTGCAATTAACAGATATGGATACATGAAGTTCATGGTAAGGATAAGGACAGCAAGGTAAGGATGATATTGTTGCCCAGGTTGATCACGTTTGTTTTTAAGTGTGATCTCGGAGAATCCCAAGATGACGCCCGAAATGGTCCAAGGTCATGCGGTCATGGAACATCCCGGCGATGTCCGGCCGGAACATCCCCGGGTATGTCCATGGGACCAGGCCTCATTCAGGCGGGACGTCCCTCGGATGTCCCTGTGCTCTGTGGGTCATACCCGCAGACGACTGCCAATGGCCGGGGATCTTTGAAGAATTGTTAGATAGTGTTTGTGCCGGGGATTGTTATGATAGAGATGAATCATAGTTGTTTAAGTAAAGTTCAATAGATTTCAAGCACTTATCAATACCGTGAAGACACACAAAATAAATTCAGTCGATGCCTGGTGTGACCATTCCGATATACAAAGTTTGACGGCCTGTAATTTCTGAAATTTTGGCTGTCGAGTCGTGATGGGTTTGAGGGTTAGGTTACATTCTCTATGTTGTTTACATATCTGTGTTTTCATTTCATAGGCTTGTGTCTGATGACATGCGGCGCTATAGGGGCACATGCTGATGTCCATATCTTTGAACCATTAGATGACTCATCAGCAGACATGTTGGGTCCTCAAAAAGGAAACTCGTGGAAGAATAGTAAAGTAGAGGTTTGTCTGCAAAACTGTCTCCAACCTCTCGCTCAAATGTGAAGGAAGAATTTCATGGGGAAGACTTTTGCTTTCAGAGGTGATAGTCAGGGAATAAGTTCTGGGTAGTGAGAGTGTTGCCTATGTTGCTACGAGTTAGCTTGAAATTTAAAAGCATTATGTAAACCAAATAAGAGTGAAAAATATATAACAAGATTATATCCTTTTGCTAGAAATAAAAAGATCCACATGAAAATTGTAGAAAAAGATTTTCTATCAAAAAAGGATGAATTCTAGTCAAATAGACATATTATTAAACTGTTCTCCCTTACTTTAGAGAAAAAAATTTAATTCCTTCTACATTCTTCTGCAATAATACAGCTTTATCTGGTGAAAACACTATGAGTAATCATTCTGATGAGCCCTCTCAGTACTAACGAGTAGTTTCCTCTGTTACTGAAGTTTGGAAAGCCCTATCTGTCTCACTTCTCATTCAATTCCAAAAGGGTTTTCAATAAAAGTTAATTATTTGCTTGCCAAAAATTTTCTCGTGACATATGTTTAAGGATATTTCCATTAAGAAAATTTTTTCCCACAAGCTGACTTTGTTCTTGCATAAATGTTAACCACACTCTAATTTTAAGACATTGATGTGATTCTCCCATTCATCGGTGAGCAAAGGGACATTTCTTTGTCACCAATAGGAAGTAGAAAGAATGAACTACAAAATTTTTTAAAAAAATGCAATCAAGCATAATTGGTCAACTTATGGTTGTTTGCAGAAAAATGTTCTCTAGCATTGCTGTCTTCAGAAAATTAATAGAAATAAAAATAATGTTAATGCAGAAAAGGTTTTAATTTGGATACAGGCACATACTAAATGGAGATCTATTTTCTCTCTATGGTGGCATTTTCTCAAACATTGAGTCACAAGTTACACATATGTATTGCACATCTGGCAATTGAGTTGAACTGAAAACATCCAATGATAATATAGGAGAAGATAACCCCGTTGAAAGTGAAAATGTTGAATGCACCTTGATTAACTATTGTTATTTTTGTACTTGAAGGTATCAGTCGTTTTTTTATTAACTTGACAATATCTATTTCAGTGCATACTTGCCACTCAAAATGCTGCTAAAACTACCATTACCCATTAGTAACTTACTGGTTCATCAAATGCCCTTTTTAATGTGAGGAGCTCATATAGGATGCAGCCAAGTGCCCAGATGTCATTCTTTTTGTTGTAAGGCTTTCCTTCGCACATCTCAGGGGAGAGGTAATTTGGCGTTCCCACCAACGACTCTGCATTGCTCTGACTGCTCATCACCCTCGATATTCCAAAGTCTCCAATCTTGATAATTGACTTGTCTGCAGACAGGAAGATATTCTGTGGCTTCAAGTCTCGATGTAAAATGTTCATCGAGTGGATGTACTGGATCCCCAGAACCATCTGGCTAAACAGGCTCAGGGACTCCTGGAAGTAAGACTTACTCTGGATTTGTGCCTTCTCAGAGATGGACATCAACCACGAATTCTCAGAATAACTATTCCTCTGCCAGCAAATTCTAGTGAGGGTGCATAATGGCTATTTTTTGTAGTTTTTTGTATTTTATTTGATACTTAAAAACCAACTGATCCATGTATTCAGTATGTACTCAGTTATGGATTCAAATTTTAGGTACATTCACCATTCAAAATAAGATTTGACAAATAAAATACCTTGACATTGCATTTTGAAGATAATGAAAAATTAACATATCAAATCCATAAGGAAAAAAATGTGGTCCTTGTGGGCAGATTTCTAGGTTCACTCAGGGTCAATCGATTTACCCTATGGTTGTTCAAGGTTTGGCAATGCTCATTTTTAAAGCCCATATTAAACATTAAAAATGGGCGACTATGTACCCACAACGTTGTATGATGTACAAACCCTAAAGATTGGCATGAAGCCTGATAGGAGACGCAAAGATGCAATGAACATTCTTTAGTCCATGGTTTGAAGAAGAGTGGAATAATCATTTTTCAGCTCTTTATAATGTCACTCAGTAGTACAATAATGAAAAAATTCCTCAATTATCCTTACAATGCACACACCATTTATGTTAGGAAGCATTGTTCCATTATAGAATGAGGATGAAATCAAGGTATTATCTGATATGTAATTTAAGAAGTATCTCCTGAAAAACTTCTGAAAACTCGCTAATCTTGCATGGAATTCCATCTGTGGTTATCTTCGCAGGTAATGCCCAATCAGTATTCTTCTCTCAGAGGGAGTGCATGAGGTAACCCAGACAGCACAGATTTCGATGTATCGCCTTTGCATTCGGATAACATGGCAATGCGTTCGAGAAGGCGTATCGCATCGTTGTGGATAGGACCCGTTGGCGAACAGTATACGTATATTATATACGTATATTCATCTGCCTTAAGGCAGATGAATATAATGTAGGGGCATTGAATATAAACGTCTCGAGATTTGGAAGGTACAGTGAATTGAGCAACCACCGATGGAACCGCTGAGCAATGGTTGTTGAGAGGGGTGATTGCTTGATAGGAGTGGTCACTAAGAGGGCTTTCACTGAAGTGAGAAAATACAATGGCAGAGATGACCAGTATGGGGTTTGGTATCCTCAATAGTGTCAATATGCCCACTGGCGGCAGCTGTTAAAGAGTGATGCTCCAGTGAGAAAGATGATGGGAAGAGAGTAGGAGTCAGCGTAATAGCATGGCAAGTATGGAATAAATGGAAGTTGTGCTGTTCGCTTATATACTTCATGTGATTGATAAAAAGAGGTCCCATAAGATTTACTTGCTCTGGGGAGCACCCCTGGAGCATGAAAAAAAATGTGCAGGCTACTGCTCTATTAAGTATTAAATCAATGGGTAGTTTGTTAATAAGAATAGGAAAAACAAAGATTACAAGATGTAATTTAATTTATATATTACAGGCATTAAATATATAATATAAACATAGACCAACTGAAGCTAAATTACAGTCAAAATAAGTTTTCAAACAGGAATCTACTACCATAGGTGAACAATAAATAATGAATAATTGCCAATAAATGTGAACCTTAATGATGGACTATGATCTACAATATCAATCAAATCGAAAATTTGGGAGGTATTTGAAATATTTATTTTTGAAAGATACCTAATAAACTTTTGGTGTTTTTTGCATCATGTGGTAAAGCATTTCATAGATTGGAGCTGGATATAAGAAAAGAATTTGCAAAGACTTTAGTTTGTGGAGTCAGAGGAATAAGGGCATCACCAATAGACCTAGAACACGCACCACCCAACCAGGGTGGTGTGTGTTCCAGGTCTATTGGTTCTAGGTCTATTGGTGAGGATCTAAAATTGAAGAGGTCATATAAATACTGTGGGGTTTTATCTGTTATGATAGAATAAAGGAGAACTACCAGAAAATATATTCTGCCTTGTGTTGGACTGAGCCAACGGAGTTCCTGATGGTAGGAGGAGACATGATCAAATTTACGACTTTTAAAAATAAATCGTACTCATGAATTAAAGAGTTGTTGCAATTTCAGGGTTAAATCCTGTGTAATGCCATAGTGGACTGACAAACAATATTCCAAAATCAGTAGTATTAGAGTACAGACGAGATGTTTTCGGATTGCTAAAGGCAGACATTTTCTTTGACATTTAAGCTGATAAAGAACTCTATTGACCTTGGTGGGAGAAAATGAAATACTTTGTAATATTCCACTGCGATTTATTCTTCCTCGACCGGTTTCAACGCTAGTGCATCATTTTCAAGGGTACATTCTCCAAGTTTTTGGGAGTGCGCGCCATATATATATGTATATATATACCAAATTCTCGGGGGGGGGGGGGCGTGGAATGGGTAGGGTTTAAGCAAAAAGGGGGGAAGTTTGTAGGGGTGAAGGGGAAAGGAGATGTGAGGGTAAGCCATGTCAGTCAAGGTGAAGAAAGGGACTGTGGGTGTAACACGGAGGTGAACGGAGAACATTTAAAAACAGAAGAATCATTTAAAAGGAACACATCAAGGACACCTTGTCTCTAAGCAATTCCCCCTTTTTTACTCAACCCCTACCCCTCCCAAAATTTCACCATTACGATATGAATATCTTTTTTGGATCATTAGTATGCGTGTTTTCATTTATGTGGCACAGCAATTTAATAAAATGTGTGTAATTTTTTTATAATTTGCTGTTTTATACTTTATTACTAACAGCTAAAGCACACAATACATCAAAAGGTGTTTATTCTTAAATGCATGTGATTCCCTGCATAAATTTTTGCCAGTTAATGTATGTAGTCTGGAACAATTAAAAATCAGGTTCTTAAATTATAGTTACATTGCATTATGCATTAAATTGCTCTCATTAAGTGTAGTTGAATAGATTAGTAAAAATTCCATTATTGAGTAAAATGCTTAAAGATCGGATCTTGGAGTTCAAACCTTTTCTGACAGTAGGTTTCCATTCCTTATCCTGAGATAGTTGTGCAGAGAGCCACCTAAGGCATACTCCATCACGATGACAATCGCACTGTCCTCGAAGAAACTATCGAAGTAGTTAATGATGTGTGGGTGGTCCAGCATGGAGAGGACTTTGACTTCATTGGATGTCACTTGCCTTTCATCACTTGTCAAGGTGCTTATAGAGATCCGCTTCTGAACAACCATCACACCATCCGCTTTCCTTTGAAAGAGACCCACCAGTCTGTAAAGAGTAGGTCAGCTTAATTGATTATGTTGACTGGAATCTTTCAGGGGTAACTCACACCATTAATTGTTTAAAATATGGCAGATTCAATTGGAATGGTTTTTCATGGTGGTGGAAATAAATGCTGGACATTTATGGAGGAATCTGCAAGCCTTCTTTGGGATGTATGGATTGTGTTTTTGCATTTTTGTCCTTTTATCAGTCTTACCCAAGTTTCATAGATACGGCACCGAGGCACAGTCATTTTATAGCATTCCTAGATTTTCTGATTGCCATGAAAATTTAAAGGCCATCACAACCAATGGTAGATTAGAGCAGAAAATTGTTACCTGTAGCCTGAGTTGGGTGTAACATCTACTATTTTGGTTGCATTTCATGGTTATCATTTGCAATTTTTAAGACACCTCTGATGACCTCCAGGTTCAATTTTTTTCTACATAAAAATTTACATGCGTATTTTAATATAAATTCTTTTACAAAAGAATTCATATTAAAATATGGCGAAAACAAAAGAATTCATATTACAATATGAATAATAAAAGTATTAAAATATGCTTCGTACTTTTCCAAATGAATGACTATTTTTTTATATTTATCATTTTTAGTTATTAAATAAATGCTAATTTCCATATTAACCTGAAGACTTTTTGTGAGACCCCATGATTATTCTGGCTACTCACCACTGAAGTGTAATGGAGCACTAAAAGCCTATAATAATCATGGGTTCAAAATATCAAATGAATAGTCCTAATAGTTGAAAGTACTTACGCATATTTAAAATATTTGCAACGTTAGATAGTGGCATTTACATTAAATTTGGCTTCAAACGCTTGATATACAACCATGTAGGGAGAGATGTTCCCATGAAAATTTTCTTTTGAAGACCCAGTATTGATGTTTTGCTAATAGAGCTTAATGGCTGCTCCATAATTGGAGAGTTACATTGACTGAGTCAGTGGTATTCCATTAGTTTCTGGTATAAAAGCATGGCGCACTCCCTTTTGCCTGCTATGCGAGCTGATTGACGAAATCTTTTTGCAAGTACCTACTTCAGCATTTTTCCACTTCCACTTTCCTAGCAGAGCCAAATTCCTGTAATCTGTTCTATGGCCCAGTCAAACAGTTATCCAAGTGTTTTGATTTGGTATTCGTACTGCAGCTGTAGGCTAGCTTGTATAGCCAACCTTCCTCCATCAAATATATCTTCATCTTGCGAGATGGTGAAAAAGGGTCATTTTGCTGGGATATTTAATGTTTTAAGTGAAGAGAAAAGTTCAGGATCTAACTTTTATTTTATCATAAACAACTAATCCATCTCAGTAGGATATGACATTTTTAAGCATTGGAATCTTAGATTTCAAGATGCGTGTCAGCTCTTTCTTAAAGGAATGCTCTGTTGAGGTAGCATACTTCAGAATATCTGATATGTTAACATAGAAGGGATTTCATCATCCGCGATTAGTGAAAGGAAATAGTTATCTAAGAGGTGAACTATTTTTTTGCCATCCTTCTAGGGCAAACCCCCAATTCTTTCCCATAACAATATGGCATTATTTTTTTAAAAATCTGGAATCTAATGGACCTGCTCATATTCATTATTATGTAAAACATTTTTTTAAGTTTTCAAATTACTTGTAAGCAATGTAATCATTTGACTGAAGTTTTTGCATCTTTTCAGCTAGAGTTTCAGGGAAGCTAAAGGTTGATTAAAATTTGGAGTGCACAAAGGGAAACTCATACATATCCTCACGATGTAATTAGATTTTCATTGAAATATTTATGTAT
Source organism: Ceriagrion tenellum (assembly GCA_963169105.1). Lineage (NCBI taxonomy): Eukaryota > Metazoa > Arthropoda > Insecta > Odonata > Coenagrionidae > Ceriagrion > Ceriagrion tenellum. Next base: position 6,467,562 of record OY720639.1, on the reverse strand, counting down.
GGTCTGACTAATTGTGCTGGGTCTAGGGGTACCTATCATCTCATACTCTTAAATGGTGGATGTCCTTCGGGGGATAACCCTAGCAACACTAGCATCTGCATGTATTCCCCTACATTCAGGACTGGCAACTTTGCTCCCATGAGCAGTAACTAAATCTTGATTCACCAGATGAATGCACACCATGTGCATCTGTGAAGCTCCAACAGCAATGCATTCATTTAGTCTTAATCCTGCAAAGTTTTCAAATGGAACTCAGTCTATGAAATATGTTCCACTATGGTTGTGAACTATGGAGGGAAAAAATGAATCCTTGAACCTTGTCTCTCAAATTTTTCACCATTGTATAACCTGCTGATGTAGTGTGCTAGGCCATAGCCTTATCCTACTCCTTCAGTGGCAGGATCACATGAGTGAGATCTATGCAATGGGCATAATGTTGCATAGAGCTGTTGAATCTACAAGAGTTCCCATGTCGAATATTTATTAAATGGGCTGGAATGCATATAATATTTTCTTGGTAGTTTTCATGGATTACTATCATGGCTTCCCTCAGGATTTTGTTCAGCTTGGGTACAGGATTGTGAGTAAATCAAAATAACTTAGTAACTTTTTCACACAGTTTTGCTTTAAAGGACTGGTTTCATCGCACAGGTGACATCTTCAGATACATATTTTTGGTCCAGTACAGAATCTGCACAGTTTGGGAAGGAGGGGAAGGGAGCGCAAAATGTTGGGGGTGGGAGGGAAAGGTGGTGGGGTGGAGTGAGTGGCGCGTGAAGAAAGGGAAGGAATGGAAACGAAGGAGTGCAAGGGGGTGGGGGAACTTCAAATGGACGTTGAACCAGGGCTGTGGGCTTACGGCTGGAAGGGGGGGGGGGGGAGGCATGATTCAGGGAGGGTATTTTAAACGAGATGGAGAGGTTGGGGAAAGGTTTTGGTTAAACACAGTGGGACATCCGAGAGTAGGGAATAGTTCTCAAAGATATTTTCATTCAATATGCATCTCATTTTAAGGTGTTCCTTATCTCAACTGCTTTAACAAGCTCATCCTTTTTTTCTGCAAGTGGAGAATTGCAGGGACAAAGTCACCATTGTGGTCACATTCCCATGGGTATTTTTTGAAATGGGATTTGTAAATTTGCTCTTTCTGCATATGTCTCTTGTGCTCTTCTGCTCTCAAGTTGAATGATCGTCCATATTTCTCACATGCATGTGGCCCTTCCACACTTCAGGCTACATTTAGTCCACATTAAATTTTATATACACCACATCTTCCTTTATTGTCTATATTGTCCTGGGTACCATTTAGTATTGTTCTAAAGTTATACTTATTGTGGTAAGCAATTTTGAGTTATTTTTTTGGGAAAAGTTTGGCAATATCTGGACAAAATCCCCATCATAATTCAGATTGCAACATCATTTCTGTATTATGTTGTATTTGGATGGTTTATAAATGAGCTTTTGTGTTCAAAAGAAGTGTTTCTGAAGGGATGACCATATCGTACTTCAAATGAGTGAAGACGTATGCCTCTTCAACTCAAAAGTGTGAAATAAAGTTGGGAAAACTCTGAGGATGCCAGCCTGGTTTTAATGTTTCTTCCTTTGAAAAGATTTTGATTCCCTAATATATAGTTTTATTTATCACACAGTATGATCTGTCTTGGTTTCACTTCTTGAGCATTTGAGGTTTATGCGTGTTTTATGATGGAAAATGGTTGCTGATGCAATTTTAAATTTTAACCGTTCTACTAGTTTGCGTTTATGCAGAGGTGTTCCCGCCCTATAGGCTCAATGACTCATCCACTCTTTTATTTTTCCATAAAGTATTTTTTAAACCCTCCCTTCCAAACTTCCAGGAATCACATGGTAATAACCCATTTTTAAGCACTTAAGTTTTAACATTTTTGCTCCGATAAAGGTTCAATACTTTCTCTGACGAATGGTTTTGATATTTGATGTGAATTCAACCAGGTGAAATTCCCAAGAAGACAACCATCGTATTGATATGTTTGGATGGATCTTGTTCAAGAAGGATGGATGATGTCACAAAAGGCTGAACAGAGGATTGTTAGGTACTGAAAACATGATGCCGGAGGATACATTTTCTAAGTGCTATATTAATTTAGATGCTGTAAATCATGAGAATTATAGCATTCTAGGTCAATTCGAAACACAAATTTACTTCTTTTGAGGTCTCCTAGCCGGTAAGGAAGAATCGAAGACATCGCCTGCTCTACCTCGATGTCTTCATTCTGACTTATTTCAACTTGGCATCATCGATCGCAAAGTTGATCTAGGCCAGTGGTTCCCAAAGTGGGCGCTACCACCCCCCAGGAGGGCAGTGCTTTCGTCTAAGGGGGCTGCAAGGGGTTGTGGAGACTGGGCCCTTACCAAATATACATGTCCGGGGATGAGTAAACTATCTCTCTGTTGGATTGGAGATTAACTATAGCTTAATTACATTTTTTTTAGCTTTATTTTTATAGAAATATTACTTTTTCAGGTAGTCCAGGACATTGAAGTGTATGGTTGGGGGCCCTGGGTTAAGGTTTGTGGAAGAAAGGGGGCGGTGGCTCGAAAAAGTATGGCAAACGCTGACCTAGACTTAAATCATCGCGAAACTCATCCAAAGTCGCAGTACTAAGTTCTGACTTCAAAATAATCCTATTTCGTTGCCATGCGACAGGGATGGTATCCCATTCGAGTCGCGAAGTGTAAGTAAGTGGTGATCAATGGCCATTTGAGCGCATGAGCAGCTCTCGTTGGCTTTGTGTGAAACCGCCATCAGCGTTAATGCGTTTGTCTCTTACCCCTGGCTCCCCCTGGCGATGAATTTGACCTCCTCGTACTCCATGGCCTTCTCTGCTCCGCGCGTCCGTTGGTCGGTGGGCTGTTTGGTCCCGAAGACGTCCTCTCCGTCCGTCCTCTCTGGGAAGCACTAAGAGATGCGCTTGCTTCCGGCTTATGACCTTTCCCACACAACCCCCCCACCCACTCCCACTTCCCATAGTCCATCAACTTCCCGCTGCGATCGAAGACGCGGGTGATCTCGAAGTGTCGAGTTATACGAACTTGGAACTCAGCCATTCGTGGAAACTTAGGGAAAAACAGCTGCTCAGTTGACGGTAATGCACCCAATTTGTAAACACGTCCGACGGCATTCGGGAAAGGGAATCACGTGGTCGAAGAATCCACGACGGTGGCCCTAGTTTAAAATTCCTGAAGGACGCGGCCTTCAAAGCACTTCTGACCAATTCAAGGTGTCGCTGGTCAAAAAGGGCTCCGATTTTGTCACTACACGGTAGGTATGGCACGTGAAGTAGAAGCACAAAACTATTATCAAATTCCTAAAGGTATTACTTGCCATATAGTTAATTAATAATTCTGAACAGGCGGAGGAAATAGAATCGTGACAATGCGAGTAGTTTGAAGACAAGTTCTATTACTGCAAAAAATATTTGGACCCCCACCAGCCCCATTTCATGCGCATTATTGACAGAGGCCGGGTAGGGAAAACTCCGGTAGTTGGTACACATGGCTGGCTGCGACCTTGGCTGGAATTGCTGTACATCACCGATAGACGACGGGGAAGGGTGAGAAACAGCATTGTTAGTGAAGCTGGAGTCAAACATTAGCCAGGGTATATTTTACTCCAGTTGAGGGAATATCCGGAAGAAACTCATGTCCACGCATTGGAGCCCATCGGAGCATTTTCTATCGGCTGCGCCTATGTGCTTCTCCGTTCGTTTTATTCCCAAACGAGGAACTACATTGTGTAGTATTTGAATAACTGGCGCAATTGTCGGGATAGTGAAGACCATGATCGCAATGACTGGAGAACTGGTAACGTAGTTCAAATATTCGCCGAAGGAAAGGTTTTACAGCATGTATTATCACGTGAAAGGGGTGTGTAAGAACCCCATTGATGCATTCTTTGCATCAACGCAATGTGCAGTGGCGGAAAAAATTTACGCAAAACTCGTTGGCGTCTGAATGAGGCGTACGCGGAAACTAATTGAAATAGTTTTTCTTTCGACAACTTGACAACACTGATACAGCCAATGGAAACCGGGAATATTCAAACTCTCTATGAATGGATATCGATTGTACGCGTCACATAAATAGTAATACAAATAAGGTTCACTTTCCCTAGATCATCTTGGAGTTATAAACGTGATGAGTTTGCTTCGCCCCGCAGCCAATCGAGGCTCCGAAGTCGTAGTCGATTATGTAAAGATTTTTACCCATGTTTGTTAAGAGCTTTGGACTCTTTAAAAAACATTTTTCTCGTTTCAAACTTAAGAAGTGTTACGATGAAAGAATTGTCATTTGGGACTCAAAATGCTTTTATTCTCCTGATCACATTCACTTACAATAAATTTTTTTCCGCGTGTAGGACATTGCTGTGGATGCGCGTCGTTTTTTATAGGCATCAAACTACTTCCGAGAAATATCATACATTACAATTAACATTTTTACGTATTACCCAGTGAATTTCAGGTTGAAGTATGGGAAACCGGGTAGAGTAGAATGGTTTCCATGAGGAGAACATTTTTCTTGATAAGTATTTCCGATACCTTAATATCCCACGTAAGTTTCCGCCCTAGTGCATTCAGGCCCTCTCGAACTCGTAAATTTCTTAATTCCATCGAACGTAATATTTTACTCACTAAAAACTACTTTCAAGAGTCCAGGACATCTTATTTGGTCTAGTTTTTAAAGGAAACGTTGGTATTCCCTTTTTTCGATGTATAGTAAGAACCACTGGACGCGGACTAATCACGTTCGATGCAGTAGCCTTGAGAGAGAGCATTCGTCTGCGGCCAAGAATGTCTTTGGTTCAAATCCTGGCGTGGCCTCTTTTAGAGCCTTCATAATTAATCTGTGCGATGCGACTTTATTGTTGTCAAAACTTCGCAGGAATCCGCGGAAAGCCCAGGGAATGGACATTGACCTCAACCATGAGTGTGTGAGTTTTACACACAATTTGGCTTCTGAAAGGAATCAGAGCGGTCTCCTTGATCGTCAAATGAAATTGTGCGAAATTCCACAGAGAAAAAATCATCCGCCTTCACGGGGATTACTTCCCATTCTCGGATACTCGGCCCCACTTGATTTCTACATCCTACCTGTCATCAGATGTTCATTTCCACTAGCGAACTTATTGCTCAGTGAAAAGCAATTCATGAACGAAGGAATAGACCGGATCTCTGATTGTGTCAATTACTCGATTTAGTGAACTTACCTGACGCTACTTAAACTTGTAAAGTAATTTGAAATGATTTAGGAAACAGGTAAATTATTTTTATTGGGAAATTAGAGTTTGGTTCGTCCTGCCGAATTTGTAAATACCGATTACTTATCTTAGTGAGGGATCGAATAAGTGTGGAATTTTCTTGAGAATATCATTAAAACGGTTTTGGAAGTATTCCCAGCATCGTTTTCTAGGTTTGCTATGAGCAATATATTAGCCGTGTAATTCAACAGTTCGACTTAGAGGATGGAGGATACGACTAAGAGGATACGATAGATTATTGAATCATTTAAATACCTTTTGACGTATTCGCAGTGAAAAATTTGGGCTAAAATTACGCAGTTAACTTTTATGAGGAGCATTCTGACACTCACGCTTAAGTAATACTTCGACAACATTGCATCTCGTATCTTCCCCTGTGAAAGTGATAAAATACTTAAAACCATCTCTTCCATGTAGCGACTTAGCAGTAATTAAATATCTTCCGTATGCTCATTTGCATTCTCCACATAAATCGGCTGAGTAGTCAATGGTGTATAAATTAGGAATGCGCACCATCAAAGATTATACGATTACTACGTCCCTAAAGGATAGATTCCTCTTCAAATATGTCGTAATATTTTTGTTTATATGAAGGTTAAAGTTGTGAGTGCCCTACATGAAAATATTAACAGACTTTTTACAGGGTCATAAATTTCATCTCTTAGATTTCAATTTCAATGAATTCTTATGGATTTTGGAAAGGAACACTGTAATGCTTTATTTAGAACGAGTGGAAAAGGCTAAAATGTATGCGTAATTCTCTCAACCTGAGTTATGTGTGCACAAGATCACAGTAATTGATCATCGAGAAATATGCTGGTAGTTACTTAAAGGATGAGGATTTTTATTAGCCTAATAATCAATCCATCCCCCTCCATCCTCTATTTCCTGACCAAGTCTCTGTGACATGGAGTTGTCCACATTTTGGCATCATATTACTGGGCTCATTTCCCATTCTTCCTCCAACATTTTCCACACTGCGTCTAAATTTGAGGTCGTTTCGTTTGAAGGTCTCAAAAAACGTTTGTCTCTCGAATTTTCCTCCTAATAAACGCCCAAATGCTTCCTGTGGTGTTGAGGTCTGGGCTCCTTGCAGCCCGCTCCATCTGAGTTACATGGTTTGTTTTGAAGCATCTCCTAGAGTTTAGACATTTGTGAACTCGCAAATATTCCTAGTTGCGGACGAAAAGTGAACATTGAAAAACATTTGAATAAACAGTTCTCATCCTAGTGGACAATTGGATAAATTTCGTTTAATAGTCGTGAGAAATAGGATTTTTTACATTTAAGCACCAAATAAAAGTTCAGAGGGAGAAAGACGATGGCGCTATAGCTATTCGGATAATTTTTCGACAGATGTATTTGCCTTTTATAAACCTACTACCCGATTCCTCCACCTGAAAGAAAGATGAGGCATACTTAAAAGCTACCCTCTTCAGCTCAGCTCTCAATTTTGGCCGAGGAACCGGACTTGGCCCGAGGAGTGGGGGCCCTCGAGATCATCGCTTCGAGACCGACTATTCCCCTCTCAACGTGATGGGTGGATGGCAACAGTCGTTGCGCATGGAAGTGATCCATTACCTCAGTACATGGAACGTAACGACGCTTTATTTTGAAACGAGATCATCCTCAATTTTCACTCTGATTTGTGCCGTGTCATGATCATACCTACGATATAATTCAGTTGATAATGTAGTCGCATCTAGGTATATTAGTCGTTAATGAGAAGCAAGTTAAACTCACTTGCCATGCTATTGGTTTGAACATCGAGGCAAAATCTCGGTTGCCGAGTGAAAAAAATTGGGTGCCTTTTGATTTTTTTATTAGAGAATCAATCCCCGTTGTCTTCGTCGTCCGGGAGACGAAACACATAAACTTGGCAAATGTTCAATAATAGCCCATAGTGATGTGACAACTGACAATCCCAAAAGTTACATGTCTTTTGACGGCATGTGGAAACAAAGTAAAAAAGTCTATTATAAAAGATATTTATTTATAAAATACAGTTATATTTTTACAGTTGTTCAACTAGTAGAGAATACATAAATCTTAATTTGAGTTATAAACTCACATTATAAAGCAATGGAATCGGTAAAGAGGTTTTTAGTTTTTCTGTTTCAAATTACTTACACGAGATGTATATGATTGATTTTTTTAACATATCCGATTGGTAAAACGATGGTAACTTTCATTCTTACGATCGATTTGGTTCTATGCCTCTCATTTACTTAAAAATTACATTTTTTAACGCGAAAATTCTCAATTTGATCTCAAAACTTCATTTACATAGTATCTGCACATAGGACGTAACATTGTTTTAAAAAGTATGGTACATCGATGTGTATGGTGCGTCGTTCTAGTAAAATTTTGCACACTACATGGTCCTTTGTTCTGCGTCTATTAAGCCTTAATTTAGTCCTAAAGTTCAGTGGAACATTGTCTCTTCTGCTTTGTCTTTTTCTTATAACCTCATTACCCAGTCTGAATCGTTTTATTTGAGTGGAATTTCATTATTTTTAGGATCCATTTGAACCAGACCAGTGGGAGAAGTCTCTGATAGATAAAACAAGGAAGCTGAAGTGTTCTGCTATCACAGAATCGTTCCCTCACTGTGAAATTCATGTTAGGCCCCACAGGAAAAGATGCTGCACCACTTTTCCAAGCACAGAAAATTCACATAGGCCTCCAGCTAGTCATAGCGTGCTTAGTGACCACAGCTATGCTGAAGAGTTTGACGTTGGTTGCTTTTCTGCTGTGGTTTTTGGTGCTAAATTATGGGGCAGTAGTGGTTATTCACCAATATGGTCTCTAATAGAGGACTGTGAAAACTCTGGGCTTAATGGAGAGCTATTGCATTTGTGATGGCATTCCTTCATCCTCTCTTTTCAGTTCTTGAGGATATCATCCATTTTATTTGGTTGTACATATTGCTGCTTGTATTTGGGTGAGTCTTTCAAAACTGCAAGTTAGCCAGGGAATGCCAATGTTAACCCAAGTGGTCGGCTAAAAAACTGGATGGCCGAGGTGAGCGTATTTGAGCCTTTCTCAATTAGGTATAGCTCAATAGATATGTCTGGACAGATTGGGAGTAATTCTTCAGGCCATCAATGCGGTAATAAGCAAATAAATAGCTCATGACTTCTCGGCTCCTCCGATAGTAGCTCTCGTTATCACACTATTGGTAAAAGGATTACTGTCACTGGAAAGAATTTTATTTTTAGTAGTGCATAGCAAAAAATTCCTTGGCGAAATCGATTTCACCTAACCTTATTGATGCCGGACAATTCCAATTTAGATTCTAAATGCACTCCACGGTAATTTATTACGGATAATTGTTTTCACTGCCTGGATTGTTTTATTCACGTCTCTTCATCTCTTTCTTACTCAGAAGAATTTCGCGGTAGTGGTCCCGTCTCTTCTCGCCAGATAGCGGTGTCGTCTCAAGTCTCGCGGCAACGCTACTCAAGTTAGATTGCCTCCTTCGTAAAGCGGTGAAGTGGAATGTCTATTAAGCAATGATGACTAACCTTGGAGCGCGATCACATTAAAAGATAAGCTTAGCGCTTTTCACATGAGTAATCCGAATATGATTTCAGTTAATTTCCTTGATTTCTGAGAGAGAGAGAGAGAGAGAGAGAGAGCAATTGGAATGTGCAACATTTTCAACCCTTTGATCGTCGTTAATCATGACTTTGATGATTGGTGACGCAATTATGCAGCTATTCGTTTCCTTTATCGTAAGAATTTCCTCTATATCGAAGAAAAATACCAGTGGAATAACGTTGATTTGATTACCTCAGACGGTTGATCTCAAATGGGTGTTTTAGTGGAGGACGGACTTTTGTAGACGCGCGAACTAGCATTGGACAGATGCTATTTCGAGGAACACCTTTAAAAAAACTGAAAAAGGTATGCTATAATTCACATTTGAAATACACAACGCACATGCGTAATGACTTCTTTCCTTGATCGACTCCTGGAATTACGGGATAGGTTTTCAAGTGACCGGGGACCAGGTGTCTGTCTCTTCGAAGGCAGACCTGATTGTGTGTTGGCTGGAGTTGATTTTTGTTTGCGTACTGATTCGCTCGAAACTTAGCGTGTGGGTTCTCGTCGGTGAAATCTTTATTGAAAAGGGAAAAAAAAGTCCATAGGACCATTTTTTGCGGTAATTCAATACTATTTCAAGTCCTAGACTCAGGGCTCATGACTTGCATTTCGTAATAAAACTCAACAATATACATTTCGTATCATTTAAGTTGTTGCAAACGAACATAAAGCTGTGAAGCGGAGTCTAATACTCGAAATCAACTCATGTCATTGTAATTTCGTCTGATTTCGAATACCGTGCATATACGGCGCGCGTCCTACGATGCTTTAAATTAGAGAAAAAAAATTTTAACTACAGTTATTGCATAATTTCCATCACCGCCTGCATGGTGAACTCCAACGTATAAACAGATGAGCTCAGGTGGAATATGGTACAAGAATGTTTTCCTTCATCACTGTTAAAAAGAAGGAACTGAAATGTGCACTCAGTGACACCTCGAATACCGCTCCAGCCATATTAATTAACTGCAGAGGAGTGTTATTGTGCACTAAAGTTGTTAGTTCATATTAATTGCCATTAGAGCTGGGAGTATCCGAAAAAAACTACGAGAGAAGCCAGAAACTATCGTCAAGTTACGAAAATTAGTGCCAAATCACTGAGATTGACGGACTCTAGAATTGGATCGAGGGGCGATCGACCGAAATCCCAGCGTGCGTCAATGGGTAGAGACCCATTGCACGGTCATTCTCGCCTATTCTGGCCATCTAGGCTTTGTGATCGCCTTGGGCAGAACAAGGGCCACGTGGGATGGCTTCATTGATGGAAAGAGAGGACTCCGACATCCGCCATCGAATATAAGAAGCGGTTGTAGCGGCAACAGTGGAGCATTTGAGTGCATATTGTAATAGTTTTTTTAGTGTTATTGAAACAATTCTACAACCGCAAACTGCGTATTTAAGTGAATATATTTTTTTTTCTGGGAGAAGGGACGTCCATACATGCAGTGATGGAAATCATTCAAGAATTTAAGTCTACAATATTTCCTTTAAGTGGAACAGTTTTACTTATGACTTCAGTTTTCGACGCAGTATTTGAAATTTGATGAGCAAATTCTATTTGGATGTGCTTTTCCGAGTCAGAATGACTCCTCGATATTTGTTGGAAACTGTTATAATTTGATGAAATGTGTTTTTTCACGTTTAAATGAAAAGATGCTCATATTTAGCTGAATAGTTACGAAATACATATATATCAAGTGCCGTAAATCACGTGCTAAAATTGCGTTGAATTGCTAAAAAAAACGTGTATTGTACAGTGGCGGAGGAAATTAACACAACATTTTTCGCGCACCAGAATGCGGAATTTTTGGGAACTTCTAGGAGCAGGACACACTTCGAAACACTGGCAACACTGAGGAAGACATCGTCTACCGCAAATATTTGAAATCCGCAATGGAACTCGCATTTGCCGAAGCCTACAACTCAAAGTCATCAAACGCCTCTCTTTCGAATTTTCTTCTTATATTATTCGCGTGTTGAGTCGCGGTGTATCTCTGTGTTTATTTCGGCATGTTTCTTACGTCAATTTATGTCATTTTATAGAAAGACTGATTATAAAAAATAATCACTATCCCACCCAACTCGAAACATACGCCGAAATATTCATCTGCTACCACCAAGAGATATTTATTGTGGTCGACTTTCCGAGGATCTTTTTGAATGACGTCCTGTGTCTCCTGAGTTTAAAATTCCCGGTTTCCATTGACTGTCTCAGCGTTGTCAAGTTGTCGAAGGAAAAGCGATTTCAATTAGTTCCTTCGTACGCCGCATTCAGACGCCAATGAGTTTTGCGTTATTTTTTCCGCCACTGTACATTGTTTTTCACCTTTATCCTTCCGTGGTGCTATTGATGAGAACACTTACGGAAAGTTTCACATAAATATGTATACGAGCGGTAATCGCTCCTCTTCTCACCATGCCGCGTCGCGTCGGTCTCTCGCATTGCCCGACACTGTAATGTGATGGATGCACTCACATCTCGAGAACGAGGTGCACGTAATGCTGGTTTTTTCCGCATTTGATGATTGATTTTGAACACGAGTGTGCATGGTTAGCCAAGTTCAAGGACGACATTTGGTATCCTTTTTCACAAAATGCAGGGATAAAGAGAAGATGAAAATGTGTTGCGGACGCATTGCCTTCCTTAAACGACCGAGTGAGAACTGTTATTAGCGAGGTACTCGCGGGACCGACTTGATTTTGTCAATCCTCATTATTCAAATTATTCCGGAAGAGGAGTACTATATCGTTCAAAAGTCGTGTCACGAATCGAGCGGCGCCACTTTCGCTACGATAGTTCATCTACTCCTCGATAAGCCCGCCAGTTCCGCCAGTCTATGTTCTAACGCTCGATGCTCGGGCTATGAAAAATATTACGGTGCATTCGACTCCTCACGCGATATCACAGTCTTTTTCAATCCCGTGGACGAAATGTCCTCTCATATTCCTTCCCTTGCGTTGCTATTTATGTGCTAAATTGAAGCAATATCGGTTGTCAACGAGAATAACGACATTGAACGTATGACATGAAATCAGGGGGCCGATTTTATAACTTAACCTTCGAGTGTTAGAATCATTCCCGCTGAATTGTGGGTAATACTTCGAAAACAATTGCCGGCGCCTATTTTGTAACCAAAGTTCGAACGTATTTTGCCTCTCGCTCGCATCCTCGGCTTACAATACACAACAAAATATCTTTCGAAGCGGCCATTGTCTTCACCTCAGAAAAAAACGGAAGTCATACTCAATTATTTGAAATGGTGAGAAAACCACAAGCTAGTCGAACGAAGTGAACGCATATTAGTCCTAAAATATGTTATAGTACACTATATATTATGTAGATCTATACACGTTAAGTGATTTGTCACGTGGTGTTTCTTATGTAGCCTTTCTTCAAGTATCGTTGTACGCTCAGACTTTGATAAACGATGATTTTTATTTCTAATTACTTCAAAATACCTTACGGGTTTACTACCACACTATACTTACCAATTCTCATCGATATATTTACTTTGGAAAAACTATCGACTTTAGAGAAACTAACGACAGGAATTTCAGGTAAAATGGTGCGCGGCTTACGTGGAAATCTGGAGGATTCGTGTAAGCCGCGCAGCCCCATTTTGTTCACCGGCATTTCCGGAAAAAAAGATGCGCGGCTTATACGAGTAAATACGGTAATAATTGTAAGGTCTTTACAGAAACATTGGGATGAACTTAATGTGCTGCACAATCAGTTTAACAACTTTTCCCCTGTCCTTGGCTTTGCCCTAACTGAGGTTAATGTCAAATCGTCAGAAATACATCCCTTTCATGTACTTGGATTCACCACCTACCATTAGTTCAGGCAAAATCAAAAAGGAGGGGGAATTGCGTTCTACCTAAAGGAAAATTTTCCTGGTCAGGTGATTGATATTGAAATAAAAGAGTGCGAATCTCTAATATTAACAACTAACCTAGGCTCTGAAACTGTTTTAATAATAAACATCTATAGACCACCACACAGAAACAAAAGGGATTTTCTAACTAGTCTAGAGGCTTTCATTGAGAACAGAAAAGCACAATATTACTCGGAGATTTCAACTTAAACTTAAAATCTAACAGGGATATCACTGTGTCAGCATATAAAAACATCCTCGCTAACAGTGGTCTCCTGACCTTCATAAATAAAACCACCAGATTAGAAATAAAAAACAACAAAGTGATAAGATCTTGCATTGACCATATTAGCGTTAGAGGTTTTCATGATAATATCAATAGCTTCATCATAAAAACGAAATTCTCTGATCATTTTCCGGTTGGCTTTTTCATCCACACTGTTGTAGATTGAGTGGATAAATGATTGCTGTAGATCGGATGGATAAATATAACTGTATTAACTACTAACATACAATCGCACATGTGCCAGGGATGCGTCCTACATCCCGGAAATCGTATTGCCAACTGGCGTCCCGGAAGTGGGGTGCCCAAGGGGTGGCATAAACAGAAGAGCGCTGAAACTCGCAGCAGACAACACATAACAATTAATACATGACAACTCCTCCCCCTTAAGATGAAAACACATAAATGAGAAAATCACCCCACCAAAAATATGCACCAAAACCACTAAATGTTCACCACTTTTAAATAATTAAGGTACATAATGATTAATAAATGACACTCCTCCCCCTTAAGAGAAAAACATACAAATGAGAATATCACCTCACCAAAAATATTCACCCAAACCACTAAATGTTCACCACTTTTAAATAATTAAGGTTTGATTAAAGTCATTAATATCTCATAATGTCACTTTGCACATTTCAGTTGAAAGTTAATTACACTTATAGTCACTGAGGTGACGTGGCTGCACCCTCAATCGAGATGACTGTCGCCTTGCATCACTTTCCTGGTGTACAGGTGTTGCGGGAGGGCCTGGAACAGCTGTTGCATCAGCCGTTTCACTCTCATATAAAGGATGGTAGTTATTATCCTCCTGTTGATGCTCAGAGCCAGCCCTCTCTCTCCTGATGATCAGCTGGTCAATATGTCTTTTTTCTAGCCTCCCACTTGCCTCCAGCTGCACAATGTAATTGTAGGGCCCCATAACCTTGTGGACAATCCCTGCTATCCAGGGTTTACCATCACCAAAATTTCTGCAATATACACGGTCACCCTGTGAAAAAGAATGAAAGGGATTAGTTATCAATTTTCCATCCCTCTCTGCTGCCTTGGGCATGGATGCTGGATGAAGTTTATCCAGCACTGTCTGGATGCGCCGACCCATTAACATCTCAGCTGGACTCCTTCCTGTGACAGTGCTGGGTGTGACGTGAAGCACCAGCAAGATGTTAGCCAGCTCCACATTCCAGTTGGATGGAGGCAGCTTCTTCAAACAGTTCTTTACTGTTTGAACCACTCGTTCAGCCTGTCCATTGGATGCTGGATGATATGGTGGAGTTTTAATGTGAGAGATGCAATTCCCCCTCACAAACACACCAAACTCTTCTGATCGAAAGGCTGGCCCATTGTCGGTGACCAGCTGGTCTGGAATGCCATGGGTCGAGAACCATCTCCGTAGACAGCGCAGTGTGGTGCTCGTGCTCATGGATCCCTTAGTTTCCTCCACCTCCACCCACTTGGAATAGGCATCAACTAGAATTAAAAAAGTAAAACCATGAATTGGCCCTGCATAGTCAAGATGTAGTTTCGACCAAGGCTTTTCAGGAACATTCCAAGGAATGATTGGTGCCCGTCTGGGGTTGGGCCTGTTTTCACAACAGGCGGAGCATGAGAGCACCCAGTCCTCAATCTCCCTTTCGATGCCTGGCCACCACACGTAGCTCCTGGCCAGCGCCTTGGTGCGCACCACTCCTTGGTGCACTTTGTGAAGGAGCTGCATCACCATGGGTCGCAGCTTCTCCGGGATCACTACTCTGCTACCTCGCAGAATACAGCCTTTGAAAACTGTAAATGTGCCTGGTGGTTCACGGAAGAAACACTTGGTTTTTTGATTGCCAGATGCAGTGCCCCAACCCCACCCCCGGAGCAGTTTTTCTCTCACATCTCGCAAATCCTCATCGTCCCCTGTTGCCTTCTCAATCGATTGGGCAGTCAGTGGTGAGTTGGCGGGGGCTTCTTCTAGCAGAAGAATTCCTGCTGGGTCAGGGAACATTGTCTCTGCCTCACTCGCACCATCGATATTCACTGGCAACCTACTGAAGAAGTCAGCATTGCCATGCCTTTTCCCAGGTCTATAAGTCAGTTTGTAGTCATAGGCACCAAGCATGATGGCCCAACGCAACATTATGGGGGAAAGAACATCAGAAAGGGTTTTACCTGGCTGAAAAATACCCAGAAGGGGTTTATGGTCTTTAACGATTTCAAAATGACGACCAGCCAGGAAATTCCTAAACTTAAACATAGCAAAAATAATACTTAAGGCCTCTTTATCAATCTGAGAATAGTTTCTCTCACTGCCCTTCAAGGTTCTTGAGGCATATGCAATTGGCCTTTCACAGCCATCAGGGAGCACATGGGAAATTACCGCTCCCACCCCATACGGTGACGCATCGCAAGACACAGTAATTGGGAGTTTTGGGGAATAATGTATTAGCACAACACCTGAGGCCATCACCTCCTTCGCGAACTTAATGCAGGCTTCTTCCTTCTCAGTCCACTTCCATGGGGCTCCCTCCTTCAACAAGTCATACAAAGGGGCAAAAGAAGTTGCTTTATGAGGAAAGAACCGGTCATAGTAATTAATATAGCCCAAATATGGCTGGAGTTCAATCAAATTTTTAGGTGAAGGGGCACTTAACAGGGATTGAACCTTTTTACCCGCAGGCCTAATTCCCTCTCCCGAAATAGAAAAGCCCAAAAAGTCTAGTTGTTGCACTGCAAAGTTGTACTTGTCTAACCTAAGATTTAGGCCAGCCTTTCGGAAATTTTTTAGAACATTGCCTACGCGTTCCCAAAGCTCTTCTTCACTGGAAGCTTGGCAGAGGACATCATCCATGTAGACCACCACTCCTTCCAACCCTACCAGGATCGTGTCCATCGTTCTCTGGAAGATAGCTGGTGAGGAAGAGAGTCCTGGGGGCATCCTTAACACACGGTAGAGACCCTTGTGGGTGTTTAAGGTTAGGATCCTGGAGGTGACGTCATCTACTGCAATCTGTAGAAAAGCCTCTGACAAGTCAAATTTAGCAAAATGTTTGCCTCCAGCCAGCTTTGATAGCAGTTCACCAGTGGTTGGAAGGGGATAAATCTGTCGCATGCACTGGGTATTCACTGTAGAGCTGTAGTCACCGCAAATTCGCACTGAATTATCCCGCTTAATCACATTTACTGTGGGTGTTGGCCAATCAGAATAGTCTACTCGCTCTAAAATGCCCTTGGCAACCATTCTGTCCGATTCCTCGCCCACCCTGTCTCTGAGTGCTAAAGGCACCGGCCTTGCCCGTCGGAACACAGGCTGAGCATTTTCCTTTAGAGTAACACGCGCAGGGGGTCCAGTGTACTTGCCAAGGCTGTTATCAAATAGATCGCTAAATTCACAAATTTCAGGGGGTAGCATTTGGGGTAAGACGGCATGGACTCCCACTAATTGAATCCCCAACGGAAGAAACCAATTGCGGCCAATGAGACTAGGCCCATTACCGGCCATCACCAACAGAGGGAGTTTTGCCTGCCTAGAAAGCCACATTACGGTCACTTCGATTTCACCCGCTACGGGAAGTTGCTCCTTCGACCATGTATTTAAAATCACTGATGGCTTTCTCAACGCTAGATGGGGGAAATGATCATTGTAAGTTTGCAATCCCACAATAGTAAACCCCGCCCCAGAGTCCACCTCCATTGCTACAGACTTTCCCTCCACATTAAGTGTCATTTTTACAGGGGGCGGTGCAGGTTCAGCGGGCAGGTTAAAAAGGAATGAATGAACTTGAGTCTCACAAGGGGGTACATTACTATCCACTGGCTCACTGGTAGCTAGCGTTCTCTCCCACCCAAGAGAATGCTGCGCGGCGTGCGCACGCCCTTTAAAGTTATTATAATTCCCGGAGCCAACCCTGCCTTCACTATTCCCAACAATCACATTTTGGGGGCTCTTTCTTTTCTTTGAGAAGCATGCTCTCTCAATATGCCCCATCTTTCTACAATACCTGCATATAGTTTTGCGGAAGGTACATTTGGCAGCGTTGTGCGGCCCGTTGCACCGAAAACATTCCCCTGCGTCCGTTCGATGCATTTCCTGCACCGGCGTGGTCTGGTGCCGCTGATTCCTTTGTTCAACCGCGGATGCTGAGGGATTCAGCTCCCCAGTGCGGTACACGGCAACCGCCATGTTTGGTGCCGTTTCCTGCAGCTTGGTAACGTGGTCCTTAGCCGCCTCTGCTGCAAGGGCCCGGTCGATCACCTTATTGAGATCCAGTGAATCCGTTGCAAAGAGTGCTTCTTTTAAGCGAAGATCCCGCATTCCCAAAAGTACTTGGCTCAGCAGGGCCTCTTCCACGTTGGAAAACTCGCATTTGTCGGCCATTAGCCGAAGCTCTGCAATATAAATTTTAAAAGGTTCCCCCGTTTTTTGCACTCGCTTGTGGAATTCTTCTCGCTTAACCCACTTACACTGTGTCGGGTTGATGTGAGCGTCAAGTAACGCGATTGCCTCTTCGTACTTAAAGCACACTTGTTGTTCGCGGCTTGCACAGTTTTATCACGTTCTTGAGTACGTAATCGCCCGGGCTCGTGAAAAGAATGGCTTTCCTACGATTAACGTCTGTTATGCCGTTTGCAATAAAATAATACTCTAACTGCTCTTTAAAAATAGCCCACTCTTCCGCGTCGCCCGACGACAAACTCGGGGGTGAGCCGATTGCACTTGCGTAGGTTACCGCGTCGGCCATTGTAAAAAAGAAAAAAAAATTCCGTTCTCGTCGCCAATGTTGTAGAAGTAATTTTTGGACTTTCTTAGTAAGGCAGTGACTTTATTTCTCTGTATTTTGTAATTCTGTCTATGCAAATCGTTTGATGGATTAGCTTGGATGGATGGATGGAGATGAGTGCACACCCCACCCTCATGGGTGCACACCCATGAACCCTTTGCAATTTCTATATTTGTAAAATATAGAAATAACATCAGAAAAACCTGGCAGCTAGTAAACAATCTCAGAGGAGTTCCAAACAAAACGACTGTTGATTCACTAATAAAAAGTAACTTTAGGAAAGAATGGAGTATAAACATTGTTTGTGAAGCTTTTGCTTCACAGTTCACCAACAATATAAAAAACATATACTGCCAAACTGTTCAAACCACCTCCTCAGTGATTGTAATAGTAGTACTAGCCCCTATACATTCTCACAAATGTCAATATCGCCAACCGACGTACGCAATATTTTAAATACCATGAAGAAAAAAAGCCCTGGATATGATAGAATTAGATTAGTTGACCACACTTATGGACAGGAATTAACCAAAATAATACCACAGTGGATAAATCTAAATATCGAACAAGGGAAGATGCAATCAAATTTAAAACTAGCAACAATTAGGCCAATCTATAGGCAAGGTAAAAGAAATGATACTAATAACTATCGTCCGATATCTATTCTTCCCTCACTTGATAAAATCATAGAACGCTACGTTGCCAACCAGTTGAAAGGTTTTCTTGATAAATTTAATATCATCACTAGACACCAATATGGATATCAACAACAAAAAAGTACTAAAATTCTCCCGAAAGACTTCAGCAAAGATGTTCGTACATGTCTAAGCAAGAACCATTCCGCATTAGTTCCCTGGTCGAACAACACCCATGGGTGCGTCCATCACCCATGGGTGTACCCCCATCATGCATGTGCATACACCCATCCCAGTGGGTGTACACCCATGAACCCTTTGCAAATGCATGGGTGTGCACCCATGGAGATGAGTGCACACCCCACCCTCATGGGTGCACACCCATGAACCCTTTGCAAATGTCAAACTGTGTAACTGCAACTGCAACTTTGCAACTGTGTCAAATAAAGAGGCTCGCCCTGAATTGACCCCAGTCAAGAGGAAGTACTGTGCTGGTATGGTACAATACATTGTGTTTTATAAATTGTGTCCCATTGCAACTGACCTACACACGTTCCCTACTCGGTACTTAGTATTCCCTCGTATTGAAGTCATAACGTATCTGTTGCAGATTTGCTGGCTTGGCGCATAAGGCTCGAAGAGCCGTTAGCCACCAAAGAGGACATAGCCAAGAGGACCTCATCAGCCCTGATCAATAAGCACTTGATGGCCAAAATTAAGGCTCTGCGCCGGTCTGCAGGACTGAGAGCAGATGAATAATTTTTTTTGTATTTTAACATTTTCATATATATGATTATTTCCATTTTAATAAAGAAAGTAAAAGTTAAGTGGATGCAAATTTTACTAGATCATTTTAGCATTGGAAAATAAGAGTGATGCAGTGTAATACCACCATCTACATTGCTTTTAGTCTTATGTCTTAATGCAGCTTTGGGGTGGGTGACTGTTAGGTGCACACCCATAGGAGTACGCTCATTGACACCCATAGGTGTACACCCATGGGTGTTGTTCAACCAGGATTGTGTTTCATTTGATTTCCAAAAAGCCTTCGATACAATCGATATAAACATCCTTTTGAAAAAGCTGGAACGCTCAGGAATACGTGGAATTCCGCTTTCCTGGCTTAGATCTTACCTCAGCGACCGGAGATTAGTTGTCAGGTTGTTCGATCATCATAGCACTATAAAATCTGTAGAAACTGGAGTTCCACAGGGATCCATTTTAGAACCAATTCTATTTTTAATATACATAAATTATATAACCTTACCATATTAATAGATGTAAAATATATATGTATGCAGACGACATTGCTTTACTTTCGACCTGTAAATCCTTCGAGATGGCTAGGCAAAAACTTCAGTATGACTTTTGTGCCATCCAAAGATGGTGCCATGATAATAAATTAGTCATTAATAATTTTAAAAACTGTAACCTTTCAATTTCTCAGGGTAAAAGAAAAAAAGAAGACTTATAAATCTAACTCTTCACTCCCACTCATGTTTGCATTCCGCTCGGGGCTGCAAAACAAGCAACGGCTGTCGCTTACAATTCATGTTTTGTAATTTCCCTGGTTAATCATTTTAAATATTTAGGTATAATTTTAGACGAAAAATACAACTTCAGATTACGCTTGAATTATTTGTGTGGAAAGCTCCGTTGCATTCTCTTCCAACTATCACTCTTGAAATATGTGTTACCAACTGAGGTGAAAAAATTGCTTTACCAAGGTTTAGCCGAAGCTATTATGCGATATGGACTGACAATCTGGGGTACAACGTACCGAAGTTTTTTGAATGAGATAATTAAAATTCAAAATAAAGTAGTATCCTGTCCGGATGTAACTGAATCCAATGTATCAAACATATGTATTAAACTAGGTTTATTACCTATAAGTGAACTTTTTCAGTACGTCAAACTATGTGACAATTTCTTTCAAAACAAGTTCAAAATACAAAGAAATGTAAATGATGATATTCGAATCCACTGCGTTGAAACATATTCTGTTCCAAAATACTACAACGACCACGGTAAGAGCTTATTAATGTACATTGTTCCAAAGATATTCAACAAATTGCCACAGCCAATTCGAGAAACTGACAAAATGTCATCATTAAAGAAAGAAGCGAAACTATGGTTCTTGTATCAAAGGTAATGCAGTTGACTTAATATGGCATTCTGTTAAATCTGTTTCATTTATCATTTTAAAATGCCTTTAACTAATCAATTGTTGTACACTTGTTTTTTATGAAAAATTGTACATATACTGAGGTAATTATGACTTGAGAGTAAAGTTTAAATTGTGTTTCGTGATTACTTATGTGTTTCAATTACTTTTTATTTTTCTCGTAAATTTTTAAAATGATTTCTGATGGATAAATGTTGTGTTTTTATTAAAAAAACGTTCGTACTTTTGTTTATTCTTGCATACATTTGTTTCATTAAAAAAACTTTTGTACTTTTGCAATTTGAATTAATGATTTTTTTTGCGTCTTTCAGTTATTTATATGAATTTGTTATGTTTTAGGTTTTTAGCAATTTTTAAATTTTTTTGACAGATCAATATTTGTAAATTAATAACAGACTCTGCTGACAAACAGGACTATACTCGTAATTATATTGAGAATAAATTTATGTAGATGTTAAACAATTTAAAAAAATAGAATACTTAAATGAAATTATGAATATCGAACGATAAATTAAACAAAATAAATCCGCCGCATGAGTGTGTGGCAGGGGGTGGTACGTCACCAGCCGTGTAAACATGTTAATTTTTGGAGGTGAAATGGTGACATGTACTATGGGAGTGTATTCAGAGCTTAACTCTGATGGATCATATTTTTCTGCTTTTAAATTTTGTAAAAAGATTATAGTGTTAAAGAAACAGGCAATTGGGACCTGAAGTTTTTACGGTCAAACGTAATCAATTAAAATTTAGTCGATTGTTGTTATATTTACCAGGCTATCGTTGATAGTCCTCTTGCCTGCGCTGGAGATGCGCGGATTTTGACATCATGGCATTCATTATTAATGGAAGCATTCAATTGACAATTTTTGTCAAGAGGCTGAAATGCAAGAACCCTTAGCGGGGAAAAAAATGGAAAAAAAGGGCGACAAGGAAATCGCCATAGAGGAGTGATTCTGAGTCAATAATAATTATTATGTTGTTAAATTCTCATCAACAAGTTTTTGTCTGTAGTTGCTTTGGCCAGAGCTACCGTCGAGGCCCCACTTACATTTCAATACAAGGCTATGAAGCTGGTCAAGAGATAGAGTGGGCAGGATATCGCTATGGCCCAGGAGAATACGCTGAGCTGAATGATTCAAAAGCTCTTGCAGGTCGACTTCGGCGAACCTCGCGCAAACAATGGTCCCCGCCGGATAACACGCTTTTTTCGACCGCAGTGTAACATAGTAAGGCGGAAACATTGGATTATTAGTTTCCTACGCAAGCGCGCGCGTTTTGCGATAGTTATCTGCTGACAGGTGTACCTTCATCAACCATGCAAGGGCTTCATCTGGTGTCAACGATATCGGCCTGCTAATGTTGATCCCTTTTGGATATTTTGTGGCACGCATGCAAACCTTGGCGGCGTCAACTTTACCTTCTTGGCGGAAGCTCATGGCAGTGCAGCAAAGGCGAGCACTTCTGGGCTCGATGACGAACCCCGTCCTCCTTCGTTTCGTTCTTGCACTGGCCGCCGAAAACTCATCTTGACCTTTGCTGGTCGTTGTCTTGGTGGATGTAGGCAGACGTCTTACTGGTAGGAGTCGTGGTAGTCTCCGATGTGGAGGGAACCTCTCCCAATGTGACGAACGACTCCAACTAGGGCACGTTCTTGTTCAGAAAAACGTACTTGTTTTTGGAAACTCCGTTGAGGCTCGTCTGCAGTTCAAACAGGAGCTTCCTTAAATGCTGCTTTCGGCTTTCAGGGATGAGGAATTCGCATCCCAGATGCTGCCCAATGTGGGCTTGAACGATTTCGTAAGTTACATTCACCGATTCATGGAATAACCTTTGAGCAGCCAGGACAAGTCTAATCTGGACATGCCGATAACGATCATAAATTATCCCATCTCCAACGACGTCATCATCAGTCATGGACCAACAAATTCAAAAAAGTCTGCCACCAAAAATATTCATTTTGACTTTTTTCCAACTTGTGAGGTATTTAGTTCGTAAACTGAATAGATAATTAGCGTGTTTCAGGCTCAGGCAGAAGGATTGAGCTCGCGCACTTTCTGCCAGAGAGAAATGAGGCAAGGGAAGCAGCATGTTCCAAGTGCAGCATGCTCCAAACCAAGCTAGTTTTTCGGGGCAAAAATCGAACTTTATTCTATGTATAACTATCGAATTGTAGAATTGTAGATGCTATAGTTTAAGCTACCGTTTAGCTCATTAAATTCTTAACAATGTGATGTATCGTTTACATCTGACTTCTCCGGAATTCATTAACTTTTGGTTAGTTGAAGCGCGGATTTTCGCTTAAAAACACCATTATTTTAAACGGCCGTTAAAAAAAAAGTATATTGAAAAATTGAAAAATTAAATAATATCAGCTTGTAAGACTTACTTTCTGCTGGAGACTATATATTTCAAAAATTAATTTTTCTCACCAGAACGAAATGGCAGCACTTCCAAATTAAGTTAGATCTAATGGACGCACGCTCGCTGCACTTGTCACCCGTAGGGCGCTCGTTGTCCATGTGGATAGTGTGTTCAGGTTTGCAAATATTTACCCAACTGCCGTGAATTTCGACTTAGTAAACTTTCCTCTCACCGATCCAGGAATCAAAATTCTCTGTATATAGATCCATTATTGTTCTCACCTTGGCCAGGTTTTGGGGACTTTGGACGACTATGAAGGAGCGAGGAATTCTCAAGGGTCTTACGACGTGCAACAAAATATCTGACTTTTCAAGTGCTGAATGTCATAAGGTAGAATATACGCAGTGCACCAAATGAGTGCTTTCCAGAAAGCCAGAGTGCCATCTACATACTATCCCGCGAGCCGCCGCTTGGGCATTTGGCAGGGGTTGTTTGGTCACCAGCCGTGTAAAGATGTAAGTTTTTGGGAGGTGAAATGGTGACGTGTATTATGGGAGTGTATTTAGGTAGAGCTCAGTTTTTATTGTGGCCCGCTTATTGTACGCAAAAAGAAGTAGTTTTCGTATCCATCTGTTCGGCAGTGTATCTCCCTTATTTTATCGCTTCTGTCAGACCTAGAGATGTAGTGAGGAGTCATGATAATATTCGCTGTGTCGCTCTGAAACGAACCAGCTCTGAATTTCTCAAGCAGTCTAAGCCTATCGTGTAGCCTCGGAGTCTCTAGGGGCTCCCACTTTAATCCCTCTAAAAGTTGTGAGACAATATATGTTCGTTCGCTGCAGTTTTTAACAAAGCGCACAGAATTCCTTTGTATTTTATTGATATTTTTTAGTTAAATCTATTTTATCAGAGTCCCAAATGCTCGCGGCGTATTCGAGGTTTTTCCTAACCAGAACGAAGTAGCATCTCTCCTTGACTCTTTCATCCGAGGGCCTTCCTATTATACGATTAACAAAACCTAGTTTCTTTAATGCTGTGCCGCATATGTTTAGTATGTGTGTTCCCCACAATATATCTGAAGTTAAGGTAATTCCAAGATATTTTACTGTATTTGACGATTTATGTTTACTCCACCCACGGTGTAGGTATGTCATTCGTGTGATAACTTTCGCAGGAAGTGAGCTGTGGTGCATTTACTAATAATTAATTCTAAACCCGACTCCTGGCACCACGAATGAATTATGTTTAGGTCAGATGACAGAACTTCAAAGTCCGCGTCTTCGCTTATTTCACGGTAGATTACTGTTTTAACTGTAAATAATCTTAGTAAAGTACTAACTCCAGAACTTAGGTCATTAATATGTGAATATTAATGAATATAAGAAGGCCAATAACGCTTCCTTGAGGAACACCGGATGTGACTTAGACCGTATCAGAGCTAAAACTGTCAATAACTATTTTTTCCAATCATTCAGAAAGTCTCTTATCCAGTTCACTATTTTTCTATTAATTCCGCATGAATACAGTATAAATTAATATATAATTAATTATTATTTAATAAATTTATAATTACTTAATAATGTATACATTTATAAATGAGTTTTTTGTGAGGAACCTTGTCGAATGCCTTCTTGAAATCAAGCAATATCGCGTCGATTTGCTTATTCGATTCACCTGATGTTTGGATATCATGAAGAAAGAGCGCAAGCTGTGTTTCGCAGGACCTGCCCAAACGGAAGCCATGCTGACTGCTGTGTAAAAAGTTACGATTATATAGGAATGCCATAATGTTGCTAACGACAATGTGTTCGAGGATCTTACATAAAAGAGATGTTAGCGATATAGGCCGATAATTTCCTGGGTCACTTCTATTTCCTTTTTTAAATATCAAAGTGATATTGGCCATTTTCCAGTCTTTGGGCACCATGCCTTCGGATAATGATTTGCTTAATATAATTTCTAAAAATGGTGTAATCTGTGGCACTAGCTCCTTGAGCACGCGTGGAGGTATTCCTTCTGGACCCGGGCACTTGTTACTTTTCATCGAACGCGGTTGTTTAATTATTCCATCACGTATTCTGTCATTCTTAGAGAATACACTTTAGAAGTAGTGGTTTAATAAGTTGGCTTATTCGATGCTGTTGGTAACCATTTTGTCGTTTGCGTCGAATAAAGACTGTCGAAGATTCGCCCTGGTCCTCGCTCGCGTAAGACCAGAATGACTTGGGGTTTTCATCTAGTAAGTCATCTAGGATTTTTTTCTTGAAGTTTAGTGAACTACTGCGCATAATTTTCTTCGTTTATGAGGGTTGGGTAACGTAAATTTCTCTCACCGCAAGTTCCATGGTTTTGTAACCAGACTTAATAGAATTTTTATCTAAGTTATGTAAATGCCTTTGTCTCATGAGATCTCGCCTTTCTTCGTGGTTATACCAACGAGGTTAATTACTCTTCTCTTTGAATTTGCGTGAATATATTTATCGATTCCTTTACGTCGTATTTCGTAAAATATCTCCATGATACTTCTGGGCTCACGGACTAGAGCGGGGTAAAAGATTTCCCTGTTGATTTGAAACTAATCGCTCAGAAACCATTTGAGGACAGCAGCATTCTAGAGAGAAGGTTTTCTGAATTTTGAGGATCTGAAAATGCCGATTGCATGACATCAGCAAAATTCCTCTCTACGTGTATCCAAACATTATGATAGGTATATATCAACGAACTCACATATTTTATCACCGATAGTTTCGAATCATTCAGTCGGTACGATCTCATTGTCACATATTTGAGGTGTAATAATTTGTTTTTTTTTGTACTTAAACTCAGAGGAGCAAATGTTAACATAGAGCTTCTCCTGATTTATGTATATGAGTATGAAGCAGTGTCACTGCTAATTTATTTACCAGCTTTAGATCGCTTCCACTAATATCCTATCTGTTACCTCCCAAGCAGTTTTCTTGCCTAAATGGGATAAGCTATCGATCAGTACAAGAAAATATCCCGTAATTCGTTTTTCTCATATGGTTATTAGAAACAACATATCTTCGTTAAAATGCGTTTACCTTCTATTTATTTCTAAGCCTATGCAGTACATTTCCACGACATCATTATCTTGATGATTTACCATAGGAATCCGCTCCGCTTGCGTCGTGGTCAGAGGTGTTGAGTGGCTGCGCGCCCACATCCCTATTTGCTCGACGCAAAGTCTGCTATTTTCGCCACTTTCCTTTCCCTGCACGAACTCAATGCGGATAATATGACGTCCTTAATGCCAGTCTATATCCTCAGACGACACGGGAGTATGCTAAATAATTTATTCGATCGTTACTTGGATATCAAGAACATGCCAATATGAATATCAGGAGCAGAATAGCCCATGCTTGGAGAGCGTTCACGGTGAAAAACCACACGGTTCAAATGACATAGGAATACGAGCGAGGGATCGGAACGTGAAAAAGTTTGTGTAAAGTGTGGCACCCTGTGGATCGAAAGCATGGACCATTGTGAAAACGGACCATGAAAGACTGTAAGCACTCGAAACCTGGTGTTGGAGGAGGATGTTGAAGATCAAATGGACGGACTAAATAAGAAATGATGAAGTTTACAGAAGAGTAGATGAGGAAAGGAACCAATGGAACACAAGGCAGAAAAGAAGAACTAGATGAGTGGGTTAGCGCCGAATATCTAGATGATTCTTCTTCGTACCCTCTTTTTTTAATATGAAGTTATTTTTCTGGAGATTGTTGGTCATTAATTCATGTATAAACTTTTACTCTTTCGCCATAGTTTCGCATCTTCATCTGTGCTTCATCAGGGCTACAATGAAAATTAATAGTTGTAAAAGTTTGAACATGAGTTATGACCTACATTCTCCAGAAAAATAACTTCAAATTAGCGCAGAATATAATTGAAGGAAAAATAGAGGGAAAAGTAAGGGGAGGAAGACCCTCGGAATGCACAATTTACGTTGAAAAAGCGTTCTTTCGAGTTTCATATTGTATAGGGTCGTGAGAAATCGAGTGCAATGAAACTGTTTTTTGCGTTTATTTCGAAATATTCAATGTTGAAATCCCCGAAGTGGTTTCCATTTCCATCTTTCTCGCTATATGGATTGCGCGTTTAAAAACGGCTGTTTTCGTCGATTGGATCGCTGGGTTTTCTTGCGACCAAGATAAGAAGCCCGCGATGGACAATCGTTCGAGGGTACTTGTGAAGAAATAGCGGCTCTTATGAGCGGCGGCGATTCAAATGTCAATTCAAAGTGTCGCGCGTCCGTTGCTGCGGCTCCTTGACGCGCGCCATATGCTCATCGAAAATCAGATTCACTGGAATTGCGCCATTTTTGCTCGTCCAAATTTTATTTCTTTGGAAATTTGCTAGTGGCGCAACCAAGATTGTCGCAGAAACAGCTAGGCTTTACTAAATTCGATCTCAGATTCATGCGACTTTAGTCTCGATTGCTTCAGATTTTGTGACGAACAAATGTTATTTGTATTATTTATGGTAAAATAGTATTTCATGCTTGTGGACATTTCTATCTTTTTTCATCTTCTTTGAAACCTATTTCCCGAATACTTTTATCTAATTATCTAACTCACCATGGCCACCGTAGGTTTGTCAAGTATTTTCGTTGGACGCCAAACATTTCCAGTGAGTGACGCCATGGGATATTTGTTGGTGATACTTCTTGTCTCCTTTGGGTCTCGTATTTCAACTTCCGCTCTAATGTTTTAAACGTCGAGGACAAAGGGAAGACATGAAACGACAGACCAATCTAAGTTCTGATCGGTCGCCCAAATTGCGATACAGAATGCGAGGGCGCCTTTCCCACGGTCCTGATATCCAAGAATAGACTAGGAGCAAAGGTTGAGGCCTCGGCAGTTTCCATCCTCTGAATTCCTTGTCTTGATTAGTAAATTAATTCTTCCAATAGATTAAAGGCGAAGCTAATATTTATCCGATACCATAATTTAGCCTAAAAATTCTTGTCAATAGCATTGGAGGACATATTTCTAAATTTTCAGTGATATACCTCCATTGATTCAAATCTATCATTTGTTTGGATATTAATTGCCTTCTTAATGGCTGATCGCTGAATTTAAAAAGGCAGTATCTTCAGTATTTCACAACGAAAAGGAAGGAAAAGGGACTAAAGTGTACTATACCTCTTGAAAACACTGAGAACACGACCCGGGCTGTGCGTACGTGATAATCATTTTGCTGGTGAGTGTATAAAGTAACGGAAACACTCTTTTACTCGCTGAAGGAAAATGCAGGGAGGGAGGGAGGAAGGATATGAGAGAGGAGGGGAAGGGGGAATCGGGAATTTTCAAAGAAAGTTGGCAAAGGGAGATTATTGAATTACTGCCTCAAGGATAGGATAGGAGAGAGATAAAAAGAGTGTGTGGGAAAGAAACAAACGCTATCCCACAGAACATGACTCTGGGAAACACAAAGTGTGATTAAAATGATTCACTTTTTCGATTTCCATTGAGAAATATTATTGATCTTCAACTATTGTTAGGTGTTTTGCAGCATCCGGTAATTTTTTTGTCTAAACTTGACGTTTCGTTCTTCCTACTGAGGACGTCGTCAGGAGATCTTAGAACTCAATTTATTTGTGTTTTATTTTTGATCAACAACTGACTAATGTTGATAAAATTTACAAAGAAAATTACATAAAAATTAGTATCGGTTCATTGCAAAGGTATTTGTGGAAAGATATATTTTCCAGATTCTGCTAAGGCTGTATATAAGAGAGAGGAGGGGGAGGGGGAATCGGGAATTTTTAAAAGTATATCGCTCGGCGTCTTCGATTGCTTCTTGAATGAAAGCGCGGAGGATGATAGAGAAGCAGTTTCTAGCTAGAACTTCGGCCTCTTGTAGGAGGATTTTGTTTCCTCCCTCCCGACGTGAGATGATCAGCGACAGCCAAAGTCTGTCACTGTGTTGCCTTTAGCGTCATTTTATGCTCTCTTAAGGGCAGTCCGAGCGAAATATCATTTTACTTAGAAATCAATGATTTTGGTCACATTTTTAAGAAAAATATCTCACCTATCCAATGACACCAAAAATTCTACCCCTTACCGCATTACTTTCCGAGATATTTGCCTGAAAATACCAGTCCTTTTACAAGGGAAATGGTACGTGTATGCACTCCAGTGAGACATTACTTACAAAATGAGGTATTTCTAAGATTTAGATGTCTTCGTAAAACTAATGGTGTGTAGTTTGTTTGTTCTCTCAACTATATTTGAAAATAAATCATATTGTCACCGCAGTAGGTTCTTGGGTATCACAAAAAACCTTCCGTTTTGAAGGAGTTTCAAACGCACCGCGCGAAAAAAATGAGTCGAGTTAAAGAGTTATTTAGATATTTGAATTTAATTATTTGACATTTCTGTCATATAAAACTATATTATTGTTCCATTAATAATGCAATATTTAATGGATGTGTCCTACAGCTGGTGAAATTTAAACGTATAAATATCTTTCTCGAGCTTCGCACCGGGTAATGTTTTCAAAATCCGCCGACGTTTCGGAAAACGACTTGTTTCCATTTGCAAGGCACGTGTTATTTCCACCGTGACCACTATATCACTAAAATTAAACAAGCTGTTGATGTCCCAACAATGAAGGTTGCGATCTCTATGATTGGCTGACGTATTCCGCTGGCCGTTGAATCATTT
Source organism: Ceriagrion tenellum (assembly GCA_963169105.1). NCBI lineage: Eukaryota > Metazoa > Arthropoda > Insecta > Odonata > Coenagrionidae > Ceriagrion > Ceriagrion tenellum. Next base: position 6,437,863 of record OY720639.1, on the reverse strand, counting down.
TCTCGTCTTTTTAATACATTTGATCTCTGGCCACCAGGTATTACTCAGTTTGAACCCGGTGTCTCCATCAAAATTATGCGGATGCAATCGTATCTCGATGGCCTCTTTGATAATGCGGTCCCAGTAACGGTGTGCTCGGCAATGGATTTTTGCATCGGTCCATTTAATGGCATGGTCTTCGTTGATGCTGTGTTCCGCCACTGCCGACTTCTCTGGTTGCGCCAATCTAAAGTGCCTACGATGTTCTTTAAGCCTGGTTTCAATTGTTCGACCAGTCTCCCCCACATATATTTTGCCACATTCACACGGAATCTGTTATACCCCTGGTGTCTTCAAGCCGGTGGGATCTTATGCCTTAACCAACTGGTCCCTTAATTTAGATGGTGGAAGATGGATCGTTTTGATGTTAAAACGATGCAGAATTCGGTGAATCTTTCCCGATATAGTGGAGACATAAGGGATCAAAGCTGTGGCCACAGGTTTTTTAGGTAGCTCTCCTGCTCTACTCTCCTGGGTTTCACCGAATCTTCTTAAGGCTTTAAAAAACTGTTGTCTCCCATAGCCATTCTGCAGAAATGTCCTTTCTAGGTGCTGCATGCTTCCTTCATCAGATATTGATTTCCAAACCTAGCTCCTCATTGCGTGCAGCAAAGAGGAGCTAGGTTTGTGAAACGATGCTACGATAAGTTGGCTAGTGTGTCTGGACTGTTAGAAGAATTAGGTTGGGAATCGCTATCACATCGTAGATTAGACGTCGTTAAAAGTAAGCTTAGACTCTTTGCAGACGACGCATTGTGTATAGGGATATTACTAATTCCGAAGTTAGCGACTCGTTAACAATCGACCTAATTGCTATTCATGATCGGTGCGAAAAGTGGCAGATGGAACTAAACATAAAAAAGTGCGTAGCAGTCAGCTTTTGGAAAAAGAAAAATAGGCCAGGTAGGGCTTACAGAATTAATAATACGGAAATTATTCACGCCGAGTCTGTTAAGTACCTAGGGGTCACAATTACTCACGACCTATCTTGGGGAAAACATATTAGGGAAATATGCGGTCAAGCATATAGGAAGCTAGGCTTTATCAAGAGAGTACTCGGAAAATGTGATGAGAAAGTGAAAGAACGTTGTTATTTTTCAATCGTTAGGCCTCATCTGGAATATGCTGCCAGTCAATGGGATCTATATGCAGCGGGGTTGATATCGGGATTACATCGCGTGCAGCGAAGAGCAGCTAGGTTTGTGAAACGATGCTACGATAAGTTGCCTAGGGTGTCTAGACTGTTAGAAGAATTAGGATGGGAATCGCTATCACATCGTAGATTAAATTATAGGCTTATTCTCCTAACTAAATTTCAGGAAAACCATTTCTCTGACGACGTAAAAAAACATACTATTAACCCCCTCGTACTACGGCAGATTAGATCTGGCCAATTAAATTAGAGAGCTATATTGTAGAACCGACAGGTATAAAATGTCATTTTATGTCCGCGTACCATTCGGGACCATAAAAGCTGTGATCGTCGTCATGAATAGTTCGAATTGTGACAATAGGCAGACAGTAAATCTTTCTCTTTATATTCTCTACTTTCTTATTTCTGCATGATGTAAATATTGATTTTCTTATTTATGCATGATATTTTGAATATGTAGTAGTAGTCCTTGTACCCCTTGCACGTTGGAACGATTGACGATAGAATGTCTCTTGGGTATTAGATTGTTGATTGGCGCGTTGCATGTGTGGTACGCTTGTTTCAATGTAATTTCGGTGTTCTGCCGTATAATTCATGCATGCCTGGTGTGGAAGCACCCCCTGCCACACATCCTTTGGGTGGCTTGCAGGGTATGACGTAGATGTAGATGTATTGTTTTGGCTCTATGTATAAACGTAGATAAAACTGCTCCTTTTTGTGAGAGATGATGGTGGCTCCGTCCGTTGAGGTAAAGGTCAGTATGGGTATGATTTTCGGTCGTTTTCCGAAACGTCGGCGTATTATGAAACATTGCCCGGTGCGAAGCCCGAGAAAGATATTTAAACATAATACACCGGGAAAATCTTAAATCATTTAAACGTATAATTTGAATATGGTCTCTATTATGACTAGGGAACTATCTCCTTCGGACTACCTCAAGCTTTGTCGGCCGTTTGGTTTGCCCTTGTAGCAGGAGCCACGCGAACGCGGGATCTCATATATCCCTTCCGTTATGAGAGGAAGAACGGTATCTAATCGCGGACGGAAGGAAACGTCTAATGTACTACGTGGTGCCAAATCTGGTTTTACAGTTGGATTTTCTCATGATGCGATCGACGCGATCAGTTGTTCTACAAATGTTTGTGAAAATTTAAGATACGCATTGTTTGGCCTTATCCTATGCAAAGGGATTTAATTGATGTGCTGGTGTTCTCGATTGGACTCGCTTCTTGCCGTTAGAACTTGATAATTTTCTCTTTAAAATGGATCGAGTAATCGAATGGACTTCCGCCTCGTGTAAATGAATTGACCACTTTTCAAGAGACGTCTTGAGATTGTTTTATCGCGTACTTGCGATGGATTTTATAGTCTTCATTTGTCAACTCTTTCTCCCTCCTACCCAGGTAAGCAGTGGAATCCAGTTAATCGGCAGATTTTTCCACAGCGACGCAATCGAAATATTACGTCAGGGTAAACGGCATTTTTTGGGGATCTCACTGTTGCTGGACAATCCTTCTCGCGACTGCTGAGATAAGGTGAAGACAAAAGAAGAGAGCGTGCGCACTTTTTCTTGGTTCTCATCTTCATACTTTAACGCCGAGGGTCATGGATTATCGTCAGTGATTATAGAAAAGGAAGCTTGCGCTCTGGCGTTATAAATTTTATTCCTTCCCGTCAGCTAATTTTATTATAAGATATGTACAAAGTTTAATTTTAATATGCACAAAGTTTAAAAGTAGTTAGTCTCTTTTTATCGCTCTTCGGGTTCTTGTCGCTGATGAAGACAACAATACGGGAGACCATGCTCAAAAAAACGAGTGCAAAATATGAAAGAATAAAGCTGTGAAGCGTAAAAGCGAATTCTCACTCAGCAGTGTATCGACTGGCGCAGATTGTATTGTCTCCCGAAGTGGAGGCTCGGGCACTTGGCTGGAATTCGTCCAGACGACGACGACAAGATCACTCTGAGAATGGCCGAACTGTTTCCTTCGCCATCGGCGTCTGCGCGAGTCAAGTCCTCCATTCGGAAGCAGAACTTGTTGGCACTCGCTCATGCGACAGGCGCGTCACCACCGTGCGTGAGGAAAGGTGGATTGATGGCACGTGACGTCTTGAAACCGTAACTTGACCACCGAAACAGCCACCATCTTGCTTGTCCCTGTTCTGTCATTGCTTAACATTGGACAACACGGTACTCGTGGACGCATCGGCGGATATAAATAAATAATATCAACCCTCTGTCGTAATTTTAGGTTTGGCTGATTTGGAACATATATTTTGTTCTTGGAGTTATGGACTTCGCTGGTTTTACCTATGTATTATCGCTGGGAATACGGATTAATACTGATTTAATCAATAAAAATGTGTAAACGAAGAATAAATTTCATTTCAAGTGAACTATCTGTGGAAAAATTGTAAAATTGCAGAATGTTTTCGCTTGTCCGTAAGCTCCCCCCATTCATGTGAAACAGGGGAGGGAACGAAGATGGCGCCCATCACGTTAGTTTCAAGCATCGGTCACCACAGTCAGCGCCCTCTTTCCCTCTTCAACGGAAGGGACGAGGAAAGGCAAGGAGGGTTCGTTTCCATGGAAGTCTCTCTTCCCCTCTCCGCCCATCCTCGCCAAACCCATTCTCCCTCCCCTCCGATGGTGAGTGCCATCAAATTTTGCGACGTCTCCAGTAAAGTGTCTCCTCTTGCGACGACTTCCCTCGCCGACCCAGCATCCGCTCTCCGTCGGCCCAATGTGCTCCTCCCCCCTCCCTCCCTCCCTCCTTCTCCTTCCACCCCCGTACCTTACCCGAGCGCGAACGGGGATGAACCGGATGTGTTGAGGTAATATGTGCCGCGAGTGCTGCAAAGTGAGGCAAGAGGTTAAGGAAGAGCGCTCAGAAAACCAGTGACCTTCAATTACTACTGCTGCATATATCTATTTATTTCAAGCACAATGCTGATTGACCAAAGGGACGGGTGACAAGTGATTTTTGCCACGAAATTTAAAAGGTATAAACAGAAGGGGATGGTCCAAGGGATAATGGCGTTGTTGAAATATAATGATTTGCCAGAGAGAGGAATGAAAAGCAAACTGTTTTTCCGTGACACTCGTGGGTTTGGTGAACGAAGAAGGCCATTCCGTTGTGGATTCTCGTGAATCCATTTACGGAACGGCATTCGGCGCGTTTACTAATTGACTTGTATCTCCTGTGTCAACTGCGCCATTACCTCTAAAGCACTCTAATCATTGGTATGGCTGGTCATTGGGAAGAAAGCTTCCGTGGCGTGGCTTCTACGAGGCCGATTCGCCGTCTTGAGTTCTCTTCCGGTTGAAATCGTCGTAGAGGACGACACGTTTCGGAAACGCTCCAATTCGCGTCTTCAGGTCGGAAGTAGTTACGGATGAGGTTCGGTCTCCAAATATTGGCCAACCTCAGTCCGGTGTCGAATTTTGTGGCGCATTTTACATTTGCGCCATGTTCTATACCTAGCACTAACAAAGGAGGAATATGGACTCAAAGTCAATAAAAAGAAAACTAAGGTAATGGAAGTGGGGATGAAGCGAGAGTTGAATATTTATGTGAATGGAGAACATCTGGAGCATGTAAAACGATTCAAGTATCTGGGAACTGAAGTGACGGAGGATTGGAAGAGTGAAATGGAGATACGAACAAGAATTGGTATGGCTAAGGAGGCATTTAGGAAGAAAAAGGCCATACTAACTAGTAAAATGGAACTGAAGAAGAGAATCGTCAAGTGTTGTGTTTGGAGTGTGTTTTTTTACGGTGGGGAAACGTGGACGATGACAGAAAAGGATAGAAAAAGGAAAGAGAGAGTTTAGAAATATGGATTTGAAGGAAAGTGCATAACATCAAGTGGTCTGATAGGGTTAGGAATGAAGAGGTGTTGGAGAGAATAAAAGAAGGAAGATAGCTCTGAAAGACCATTGAAGATCGGAAGAAGATCTGGATGGGACATGTACTGAGAGTGTTGAGCGAGTGAAATAATTTCAGTACTTGGGAAGTTTAGTGACTGAGAATGGGAGCTGTACCCAGGAAGTAAGACAGAGGATAGATATGGGTAAAAAAAGCATTTGAAAAGGCGAAAGAACTTCCGACAGCATTTAGCATTTAGATTCCAATAGAACTGAGGAAGAGATTTGCTAAATGTTTTGTGTGGAGTGTGGTGACTTACGGCAGTGAAACATGGACAGTCAAAAAGAAAGATGAAAAGTACTTAGAAAGTTTCGAAATGTGGTTGTGGAGAAAAATGCTTAAGCTGAAGTGGACGGATAGAATGAGAAATGAGGAAGTACTAATGACAATAGGAGAAGAAAGGAAACTGCCGAGGGAAATAAAAAAGAAGAAGACAGCTTGGATGGGACATATATTACGCCAAAATTGTCTTTTTAGAAGAATTAATGAAGGAAAATTTGAAGAAAAGCGAGGAAGGGGAAGAAGGAGAATGGGAATGCTCGACGACATAAAAAAATGGCCGAAGTTACGGGCAAATGAAAGAAGGTGCTCAGGACCGACTGCGATGGAGGGCATTCAGTTGAAACCTGTCAGAAAACAGATTCCACTAAGACGAAGAAGAAGCATTTTGGGTACAATAGTGGCCATTACAATTCGTTTTGACTTCGTTGAAAACGTAAAATTTTGGAAGGATTCTATTTAAATGTGTTACACTGAGAACCCTCAGTGGGAAATTTAAGCCGTTAAAGAGGGAAATGAGATCGCAATAATGGGAAGGATCCATTTGAAGTGTTGTAGGGCACAGGGAACAGCGTCGTAGTGACAGAGGACGTAGTCCTTCGTCACCTCAGACAGCCTTGAGGGGGGATCGGTTTGTAGTGGTATGGCTAGAGTGCTCGCCTACCACACGGGCGGCCAGGTTTCGGATCCTTGCAGATGCGGATGTTTTTCACAGGAAACCCGATCCCTACTTGAGTGCCTTGTGGAGGGCACTTCAAGTGGAGTACCTCGTCTGTCGGATGAGACGTTAAGCCGTGGTCCCCTTGGCACCTTTCGATAACAGCAGGCCAACGCCGACGCCGGGTTTCTATCCACCCGTCCTCCCTTACCTGTCCCCTATGGCGCAAATGACCTTAACAGTCGGACGCCTCCCCAAATATCCAATCCAATCCAGTCTTGAACATTCGTCAAGACATTTACGACTGACCATAAGGCAGGGGAAATGTGGGTTGAGATAAATGATTCGATCAAGGTAATCATTTTTAAATGTAAAGCAAAACTTCCACTATAATTTGTTATACATCAACATCTTCCTTATGTCATTTATGTTTTTCAGGTATGCAGTGTTTAGTCAAAAATGAGCGACATGAAATGCCACGTATGTGGTGCAAAAATTTCTCAAATTAATGAGCTGGAGAGGATGAAGGCAATGGAGGTGGATGAATCAAATTACACGTTCGTATTATCCCCATTCCCATTGCTATGTTCGATCTTTTGTGTGTTTGCTCCGAATCTCATATCGCTTGAACGTTAAGAAATGGAGGGTAAGTGAATAGTGTAATCAATTCTTATCATGCACCATTTCTTATTCTACCATATCTATAATAGCCATATTTTGACCTGAATTTCATAATTTCTCGCAGATCAAAGCTGTCAATGGGAGCAAATTTGAAATGGAAAAGAGGAAGAAAGAACTTCTAGAGGCATTCAAGAAAAAAATGGGACTACTAATTGACATACCAAAGCCTGGGAAAGGAACAACGAACGACGAAAATACTGCCAGACGCTTTTTTTCCACTCATAAGCTTTCGTGGGAAATTTGCGGTATGTTAACAATTTATTGCTATAAAAATATAGCCAAAATTAAACCTCCATGATCAGCGTACTTCTAGAAGATTAGCAAATAATTAAAACTTACTTCTGTTCCGCTCACAGGTATTGATGAGGAAATTATTGTAAGATTTTCCACAATTCTGAAAGCACTATCATCTGGGCTTCAAATAAATCATACTGCCTTCTCTGAGTACTGCTCAAGCACAGCTTCTCACTGTGTAAAGTTGTACCCATGGTATCATATGCCACCTACTGTCCACAAAGTGCTACTTCATGGAGCGTCTATTGCAAAGGCGGCAGTGCTCCCAATAGGACAGCTATCAGAGGAAGCCCTAGAATCAAGGCACAAGGATATACGAAGATACCATAGGCGCATCATACAGACGCGAAAAGTTTCGCGATGTACTGAATTCGAGGATCTTTTCCGAAGGCCTCTCCTTACTTCAGATCCATTAATATCAGCATATGATGTTCCAAAGAAAATTAGAAAAAATATACCTAGAGAAGCTCGGGATCTCCTTCAGATGGAACTGTCCACCAGTTCCGATGAGCATAGTAACGATTCGGATGAATAGGACTGGTATTTTTGTGCAATTATACCTATAATTTATTATTAATTTTTTGTTTTAACTTTATGTTTTACTTATTTTACAATTAAATTTTTTGTTTTTAAACTCAAGCTGCTTTTTAAATGTTGGCCTTTCAGTTGATATAAGTTTTGATATCCTAACGGTTTAGTGAATCGATTTACAGGTGTAGCCGTCTCCGCCATTTTGTTTCAAACTAGGTCTCAGCTCCATCAATTGGCTCAATATTTCGGAGTTTATGTTAGAAGCCTAAAAATACTCCACTGTGAAGAAATCATAGTTCTAACTTGAAAAATGTGGAAGATATGATTATTGGCCAGCTTTTTTCGATTTCAGCCAACTGTGCGTCGCACTTCATCTTGTTTGGGGATATGCACGGCTAACGAATCTCCTCTAGGGCCCACGCTACCATCTTCAAGAATGTGGAGCGGACCGTAGTGTGCGGTGCGGCCGCAGGGAGCACTTACTCGGTGGGTGCGGCTTCTCCCATCGGCACCCTCGGTCGACCGTTGCAGCTTCCGTCCAGGAAGTGCTTGTAGCTGTCGCACGGGACGGCCATGAAACCACTGGAGGAGATGGACTCAGCGAAGTACATCCAGGAACGGCTGTGAGAGCAGACTCCACCTGTGAGGACGAGCGGAGAATCAAAGTCAAGGTAAAAACAATCGAAGGGCGGATCTGCGCCGTCATATCCCTACAGCGGTCTTCTACATCTACATCTACATCTACGTCATACCCTGCAAGCCACCCAAAGGATGTGTGGCAGGGGGTGCTTCCACACCAGGCATGCATGAATTATACGGCAGAACACCGAAATTACATTGAAACAAGCGTACCACACATGCAACGCGCCAATCAACAATCTAATACCCAAGAGACATTCTATCGTCAATCGTTCCAACGTGCAAGGGGTACAAGGACTACTACTACATATTCAAAATATCATGCATAAATAAGAAAATCAATATTTACATCATGCAGAAATAAGAAAGTAGAGAATATAAAGAGAAAGATTTACTGTCTGCCTATTGTCACAATTCGAACTATTCATGACGACGATCACAGCTTTTATGGTCCCGAATGGTACGCGGACATAAAATGACATTTTATACCTGTCGGTTCTACAATATAGCTCTCTAATTTAATTGGCCAGATCTAATCTGCCGTAGTACGAGGGGGTTAATAGTATGTTTTTTTACGTCGTCAGAGAAATGGTTTTCCTGAAATTTAGTTAGGAGAATAAGCCTATAATTTAATCTACGATGTGATAGCGATTCCCATCCTAATTCTTCTAACAGTCTAGACACCCTAGGCAACTTATCGTAGCATCGTTTCACAAACCTAGCTGCTCTTCGCTGCACGCGATGTAATCCCGATATCAACCCCGCTGCATATAGATCCCATTGACTGGCAGCATATTCCAGATGAGGCCTAACGATTGAAAAATAACAACGTTCTTTCACTTTCTCATCACATTTTCCGAGTACTCTCTTGATAAAGCCTAGCTTCCTATATGCTTGACCGCATATTTCCCTAATATGTTTTCCCCAAGATAGGTCGTGAGTAATTGTGACCCCTAGGTACTTAACAGACTCGGCGTGAATAATTTCCGTATTATTAATTCTGTAAGCCCTACCTGGCCTATTTTTCTTTTTCCAAAAGCTGACTGCTACGCACTTTTTTATGTTTAGTTCCATCTGCCACTTTTCGCACCGATCATGAATAGCAATTAGGTCGATTGTTAACGAGTCGCTAACTTCGGAATTAGTAATATCCCTATACACAATGCGTCGTCTGCAAAGAGTCTAAGCTTACTTTTAACGACGTAGCTAATATCATTTATGTACAAGAGAAATAAAAGTGTTATACAGTGTAACTATTCAGTATCCTGTAAACCACCTCGAAGATGTGAGTTATGGGTCGAATTCCAACCTCAATGTGTAGCGTACCACGTTCTACAATGCTTTGAGGATCTGTTCTTGGGTTTGCTGGCTGTGATGATAAAAAAATATTCTTAACTCTTGAGAGGGCTAAATTGTTCGCAAAAAAAAACGGGAAATGAGGAATATATCATCGGATGTTATTTCACAAATTTCATTCTAATAATCTCTGTACTGCAAATATGCCGGGGTTTGCCAAATGATTCTGTGCCGTGAGAAAGGAGAGCGGCCTCGAGAGAGAGAGAGAGAGAGAGAGAGGACGGCCTCGAAGAATATGCTTAGAATAATTAGTTTGAATGTTATCTGCCATTCTAACAGAGATCCCCATCGTATTTGTTGTATCAGGCTTGAAACGCCAATTGAGTTCTCGCAATGGCCTTTAAAATGCCTTTGTCCATCTTTCCTATCCGCATTTCAACCTGGTCCTTGAGCTATTTCTCGTAAGGGTTCGTTTTTTTGAATGTGTATCGTTGTTGTACCTTTTATTTACGTTGCTATCTACATATGTTGTTGTGTTCAAGTTGCTTTCTGCATTGCTGATCCGAGAGACTCGATCGAGAACGTAATTTATACTTACATGTGTGTGACTTATTATTTATTATTTTATACGGCAAAGTCTTAATATATCCCAAATGATATTTAACAGGGGAGAGAATAAGTTATCTCATTACGCAGTCATCCTTGCCCCAAGGACCCCAAGGAATTCTCATTTGCGATTAGATCGTCCAATTATGTCCCCTATGTGTTCACGCACCGAAATGCCATCAATGGGAGTGCCTAACACGTTGAGTTCCTTTCCGTTCTACTGTTCTTCGCTTCCCGATTCGCTGTGCCCTTTCATGGACTGAGCGTCGCCATGGAGGAGGAGGGGGCGGGAGAATAAGGATATCGGAAGTGACGTCTGATGTCTTTCGCCTTTTAAAAAGTGAGAGCTAAATGATGTCGGATGCTAAAAATAATACAAATATGCATATGTAGCCAAAAAATTGAAATTGATATCCATTTCAAAATGAAAGACCATGTAAACTTTCCACACAGAATTTTTTCAATTATTACCTGACCAAGGTTTCAGCACCTAGTGCCATTATCAAGGTACAATTTTTCAAAAAACTCCACCATATATACCCAGGAATGGAGGGGCGGGGGGGGGGGGGTAAGAGAGAGGGGGAGAGGGAAGTGAGACGAAGAAAAGCCGTACTTAACCCCCACCTAACTCTCTCTGACCCCCCGCCCCTCCATTCCTGGGTATATATGGTGGAGTTTTTTGAAAAATTGTACCTTGATAATGGCACTAGGTGCTGAAACCATGGTCAGGTAATAATTGAAAAAATTCAGTGTTGAATGTTAACATGGTCTTTCATTTTGAAATGGGTATCAATTTCAATTACTTACACAAAGTCGAGCCTTTTACGCTCTTAAATATTTAAAAAATTGAAATTGGTCAACGTTTGGTGTTCGACTTAAGAAAAGTAATTTTTGTCTTTGAGTCTGTGTTTGCTGAAATATGTGCTTCATTTCCTTAGAAAGCAAACGTCAATTCTGTGTCGCTGTCAAACGACATTAATGCTTCTACGTGGGCAATTTCCACACCAATAAATGTCAAACGTAGAATATTGATGATGGCTCAATTCTGGTGATGGCCTTGGAGCACTCTTGAAGATTCCGTCGTTAGTTACATTTGTATAATCCGTAGTTGTATTTGTAATGTACATCCGGGGGAAGTGAAATGAATCACGAAGGTAATCGATGACTCACCGAGGATGACGTCACATCCGGGCTGGTTGGGGTGGCCGCCGTTGGGGAAAAAGTCGGCGTCGGCGATGGCGCCGTCGAAGCCGTAGACGCCGGCGCACGTGTGGATGGCCTGCACGAAGTGGGCGTCGCCAACCGCCAGGCGATCCGACGTGTCCGTCAGCGAATAGAGCGGTCCAGCCGGGTCCAGCCCTGCGGAGAGCAGCAAGCCTCGTTTGTACGTCCCTTCAATCTACATCTACGTCATACCATGCAAGCCACCCAAAAGGTGTGTGGCAAGGGGTGCTTCCACACAAGGCATGCATGAATTACACGGCAGAACACCGAAACTGCATTGGAACCAGCTTACCACACATGCAACGCACTAAGTAAAAATCTACTAACCAAGAAACATTCCATCGTCAATCGTTCCAACATGCAAGGGATACAAAGACTACTACTGCAGATTCAAAATATCATGCATAAATAAGAACATCAATATTTACATCATGCATAAATAAGAACGTAGAGAATATAAAGAGAAAAATCTACAGTCTACTTAATGTCACTATTTGCATTATTCATAACGATGATCACTGCTATTATGATCCCGAATGATACGCGGACATAAAATGACATTTTATACCTATCGGTTCTACAATCTATCTCTCTAATTTAATTGGCGTGATCTAATCTGCCGTAGTACGAGGAGGTTAATAGTATGTTTTTTACATCGTCAGAGAAAAGTTTATCCTAAAATTTAGTTAGGAGGTTAACCCTATAATTTAATCTACGCTGTGATAGTGATTCTCTCCCAATTCTCCTAACAATCCAGACGGACTACTAAACTTATCGTAGCATCGTTTCACAAACCTAGCTCCTCTTCGCTGCACGCGGTGTAATCCCGATATCAACCCCGCTGATATAGATCCCATTGACTGGCAGCATATTCCAGATGAGGCCTAACGATTGAAAAATAACAACGTTCTTTCACTTTCTCATCACCTTTTCCGAGTACTCTCTTGATAAAGTCTAGCTTCCTGTATGTTTGACCGCATATATCCCGAATATGTTTTCCCCAAGATAAGTCGTGAGTGATTGTGACCCCTAAGTACTTAACAGACTCGACGTTCATTATTTCCGTATTATTAATTCTGTAAGCCATACCTGGCCTATTTTTCTTTTTCCAAAAGCTGACTGCTGCTCACTTTTTTATGTTTAGTTCCATCTGCCACTTTTCGCACCAAGCATTAATAGCAAGTAGGTCAATTGTAAACGAGTCGCTATCTTCGGAATTGTTAATATCCCTATACACAACCGCGTCGTCTGCGAAGAGTCTAAGCTTACTTTTAACGACGTTACTAATATCATTAATGTACAAGAGAAATAAAAGTGGACCAATTACACTTCCCTGAGGAACACCCGATGTAACGCTAACTGTGTTTGACATGATACCGTCTATGACAACCCTTTGTTCCCGCCCATGTAAGAATTGATTAATCCAACTAATAATGTTTTTATCTATTCCTTATGCTTCTAGTTTTGAGAGTAACTTAATGTGAGGTACCTTATCTAAAGCCTTCTTAAAATCGAGGAAATTCGCGTCAACTCGAACATTATTTTCACTCGAGAGCAAGTTGTCATGAACGAAGAGGGTCATTGGGTTTCGCAAGATCTACCCTTTCGAAATCCGTGTTGGTTATTTATTAATAATTCCTCCCTATCTAAATGACTCATAATGGAGCTTACGATTACGTGTTCAAATACCTTACAGGAAATGGATGTGAGAGAAGTAGGCCTATAATTACTAGGGTCTTCTCTGTCTCCGCTTTTGAATATAGGTGTGACATTTGCTACTCTCCCGTCCTTAGGCACTACGTGATCTACTAAAGATTTGGTAAATATTAATTCTAAGTAAGGCGCTATGTCTGATGCCAATGTTTTATATACGCGAGCAGGTATTTGATCTGGACCGGGGGATTTGTTGGGGTTGATATTTTTTAACTGATGTTCTATGCCGCGACAATTTATAATAATTTCAGGCATACATGTTTGGGAACGAACTGGCTGCGGATCGAAAAGATCGCACAAGTATTGAAAATGCTTTTGAAGAATGAGTTTAACGAATTGGCTTTTTGTAGACTGTTGGTTAGCTTTTCCCCTTTGATATTCTTAAGCGTGTGTACTGTTGATTTATTTCCTTGAGTGTCCCTAACATACGACCAAAATGCCTTGGGATTATCGTTCTACTGTTCTCCCAGTAATTTACTTTTGAAATCAGCTAACACCCTTCGGCATGCTTTTTTTGCTATGAGTTTAGATATTTTGTAATTTTCGGTGACTGTGTATAGTTCTTCGGAGGATTTGTTTATTTTTTGCCCTTTTTAGCCTAGCAGGACATGTTCTCTGGCGCTTTAATATTTACCTATCTTCCGCATTATACCACCTAGGCTCTGCATTGGCTCTTTTCCATTCACTTGGTATGTATTTGCTAACTACTGATCGTGTAACGTTGAGGAAAGTATTCCACATAACCTCAGTATTACTGTTGATACTTATTTTTTTAAAATTAGTAAATGACTTTTGTAACTCTCGCTTCATACCTTCGTAGTCAGCCTTTTTAAACAAGTAGATTTTTCTTTGTCGATTATGTTTCTTGATCATGCTCACGGAAAAATTAGCTTTAACTATCTTGTGGTCGCTTATTCCCTTATCCGTACCTATGTTTACAACCATGTGTGGAATATTTGTCGCTAAAAGATCAAGTGTATTTTTCCCTCTAGTTGGAGCAGTGACTAATTGATGTAGTGAGTGAGATGTGAATGTATACAGGAGTGACTCACAAAGGTCTTTGTCTTTCCCCCCAGTGATAAAACTGTACGTGTCCCAGTCTATGGACGGAAGATTGAAATCCCCACCGATTATAATATGACAGTCGTTTTTTTGAGTGGTTAACTTACTGAGTGAACTTTCGAGTCCTAATATTGAGCTTACATGGGTATCTGGTGGTCTGTAATATGCGCACATGTAGATTGTTTTTGCTTTAGGATTTTGAATGGAGCACCATACGCTTTCTACCTGGTCGTCGGAAAATGACTCCCTCCTACTAACATAACAATCCTTCACTGCAATGAAAACTCCTCCCCCGGTCCTTTCCACTCTATCTTTTCTATAAACTGTGAAATTTTTCGGGAATACTTCATTATCTGCGATTTCGTTACACAACCAACTTTCCGTCCCTATAATTAAGTCTGCGTCAGTAGTTTCAATTAGATGGTAGAAGTCAGCTACTTTATTTCTTAAGCTACGGCAGTATACTACCACGACAGAAAAGGATTTATCAATAAGCGCATTCCCGGAAAGTGTATTCTCATTACAACTAGCTTTCTTAGGTATAGTCCAAGTTGAATTACTGCTATTTTTTGAAACTGGCCTCTTACTGTTCTCGTTAGACTTAACACTTTCTTGGATGTTTTTTCTATTAAATATTGTTCGCGATGGTACCCGATTCGACCCACTAGCTGACCTACTCTCTGCCCTACCCTCTATCCTAAAAAGGTCTACAGTGATTGAATATGCTACTCGCTACACAGCTAGCTGCCTCGGCCGTGCAATGGACACCAGAAGGGTTCTACATCTACAACTACGTAATACCATGCGAGCCACCACGAGGGTGTGTGGCAGGGGGTGAAGATCACCAAACATGCACTATTGCCATGCAACTAGGATATTTAAGGTAGACATGCTAGAAAATAGGGTCACATGCAGCTAGATAGTAAGTATCTACATAATAAGATAGGGATTATTGGTTGTTATCACATTCATCATGCACTACAGACTACTCTAACTATATTTCTCCTACCTATCCCTTTGTTACGCTGCCTATTGTTCTCTCTTATAGTACGAGGGAAAAATGACATTTTAAATCTATTGGTACGACAATCCATCTCTCGAATCTTGTTAATCTGATCATATCTAGCATAATACGCAGGGGTTCTTAATATATATCTAACGTCATCTGTGAACAAATCGGTTTCTAATTTACTTAAAAGGTTTAACCTAAATTTTAACCTGCGTTCTGATAGTAATTCCCATCCTTGTTCTTCTATTAAATTTGTAACACTTATACAATTATCATAACGGCCTTTAACAAACCTAGCGGTTCTCCTTTGCACACGCTCTAATTCTTTTATCATACCTTCCTCGTACGGATCCCATATACTAGGGGCATATTCTAAATTAGGCCTGACAAGTGTAAAATAGCTTCTCTCTCGTACTGCCAATTTTTACTGCTGTATTCAAGTCATGTACGTAGAGAAGAAATAAAATTGGAACTTCCCTGGGGAACACCCAATGTAACTTTTACTTCGACTGAGCTGACACCATCTAATACCACCCTTTGAACGCGTTCATGTAAGAAGTCTCCTATCCAGCCTAATATATTACTGTCTATCCCGTGTGATGCTAACTTCGCGAGTAACTTACAGTGGGGAACCTTGTCAAACGCTTTTCTAAAGTCAAGAAACGCTGTGTCTACCTGTACGTTACCTTCTCCGGAAACTAAAATATCATGAACAAAAAGACCTAATTGAGTTTCGCAAGACCGTCCCTTTCTGAACCCATGCTGGTTTGTTATCAATAAATCCTGGCTGTCGAGGTGTCCCATTATTGATGTAACTATTATATGCTCTATAAATTTACATAATATTGTCCTTAATGATATTGGTCTATAATTACATGGCTGTTCTCAATCGCCGCTTTTAAAAATTGGGGTCACGTTTGCTATCCTCCAGTCTTTGGGAACCGTGTGCTCTTCGAGGGATTTATTAAATATTACTTTAAGATACGGGGCCATGTCGAGAGCTAATTCTTTATACACACGAGCTGAAATTTCATCAGGACCTGAGGTCTTGTTCGGGCTAATGTTATTTAGTAAGTATACAATTCCGCTACAAGATACATCGATCGGGGGCATTGGTTGCTGAAATCGGTCTGGTATGGTTTCATGCAAACTACGCTTAGATTAATTAAAAACGCTCTGAAAAAAATAATTCAACAAATTAGCCTTATCTAAACTGGAAGTTGCTATTTCGCCTCTATGGTTTTTCAAGGAATTAACCGTTGACTTTTTAGTTCCCTGTACTTCTCTAACAGATGACCAAAATGCTTTCGGATTTCCCTCTAGTTGTTCTCCGAGTACTTTTCTGTTTAATTCGCTAAACGATTTTCTAAGGGCTGTTTTTGCGGCTGCTTTACAAATTTTATAATGTTCGATAGTTTTTTTAGGTCGCTATTAGCTACATTTTTCTTAGTTTCGCGTGGCTAACTCGTTGGCGTTTTAAACATTTTGTTATCTCCGCGTTGTACCACCTTCGTTCCCTATTCTCACTCTTATACTTAGGAGGTATCTATCTGTTGACAAGTGACCGCGTAAGTTGGAGGAACTCTTTCCATGTATTGTCTGTATCACTATTTTTGCTGATGTTCAAGAATTTTTCAAAAGATGTCTTTAAGTCAAGCCTAAATCCGTTAAAATCTGCTTTACTAAAAGGGTAAATCTTTCTTTTTAATTTAAAATTTTTTTCAGTATTGAGGGAAAATTTTACGTGCCTTACCTTTTGGTCGCTTATTCCATTGACATTTTCAACTTTAATAACTTTTTCTTTAACTTTCAACTTTAATAACTTTTGGTTTAGAGGGTTCCGACACGATCGGAGATCCGGACGTTCAATCATGTTCGTGCATTTAGGTCTTGATTCATTGCTTCATTGTTTATATACTTTTGTAATTTATGACCCGTGATCCACTCCACGCTAAGGTGCACTAGTCTTAACTTTCCCTAAATTCTGGGAGTTACCACGTTATATCTACCTTTCGACCGACTTCACGGCTACGAAAGGTTTGGTGCGGGCTATATTATTCGGCTTACTAGCCGGCCGCACCAGACATTGTAATCATCCGCATATATTATCTCTTAAAGGTGTTTTTTTGTCACAACGCCATAACTCCAAAAATTTTCCATCAAAATTAATGATTCAAACATCATTTTAATGTTTATGTTCCCTGCTAATGACGAAAAATAGACAAATTGTTTAAAATTAAAGTTTTTGTTAAAATTATTTCTCAAAGGTATTTTTTGTCACAACGCCATAACTCCCATAATTCTTCATCAAAACTAATTATTCGAACATCGTTTTAAAGCTTATGTTCCCCGCTATTGATGAAAAATAGGCAAATGGTTTAAAATTAAAGTTTTTGTAAACAAATGATACAGTGTCATCTGTTGACAATATATTCAATTAATTTGTTGGCTATGGATACGTGCTTAAAAGACTGTAGGAGGTGCCATCTATTAACACATCGTTTAGTTAGATTGTTTACATTCTACATGCAATCATTGTGACCGTTTACCGTTTAAGTTTACGTTATGTATCTTTAACACAAGTATAAATAACATATGATTGTCCATGGGAAGAAACAGGTAAAAGAACAGGAAGAAAGAAGGAAGAAACAGGAAGAAGCTGCATACTGTGCGAAATATTCGACAGGTAGAAGAACAGGAAGAAAGAAACAGGAAGAAGCTGTATACTCTGCGAAATATTCGACAGGTAGAAGAACAGGAAGAAAGAAGGAAGAAGCTGCATACTGTGCGAAATATTCGCACGGGTCAGCTAGTTATTCATTATTGCTATCTGCTATGGCCTGGCCTGAAATATCATGAAGATTTTATCGCGTATTAATCAAACTATTTTTATTAATGTTGAAAACTGTTTTTATACTGTTTACAGCTGACAGAAAACTTCCCAGAGTGTTCTAATTAACTTTAAGTTTCTGGTAGAATTTCACTTTCAAGCAATTTGTCGAGATATTCCAATGTGGTGCCCGTCGTCTCTCATTTGTTTGACGTATTTTTCCACGAATAGAGGAACTTATGTACAAGCACTAGTTGTTCGCTCCTTTTGGCAAGTAAGACATGCATGCTTGCTTCGGATTTATGGTCCGGGGTACGTACACGAGTGAGAGGGGGGTTTGGTGCTGTAACGTTCATCCCGGGAGGGCTCAGACGTGATCGTCGATATCATGGGCGCCAGTACGGGAATATGATTCCGCCCGCACTCGGAAGGGGGAAAGGTTGAAGGATGAAATAAGTTAAATAAACATTTAGGAATTCTCTCAGTGTTTGTAGTGTCGGTCAACCACTCGTCGACTCGAACACCTGTTCATTATCGAGAATGGGATCGGGTAGGAAAAAGGAAACGGAACAACTTCCACAACACGGAAAATACAAGCATATACTGACGTGTCTAAACCTAACGAAACCCAAAAGACGAGACTCGTTAGCGAAACAGCTCCCAACGGAGCTCACGGACGAACTGTCCTCTCTACCCCTCAGCCCGAGCCGTCAGCGCATACCTCCCACCATTCTCCACCAACAGCGGTCTCCAAGACTGTTCAGGTAAACGCGAAAAAAAGGAAAAGAAGTGGGCGCACTTGAATGCCAGCATTTAAACGTTACAGTGCGCCTGAATTGGAACACGACGGCCCCTATAGCTAATCGTCGTCAGGGAATCTCCATGGTCATCAGGGTCATCCGAAATGCTATACAATTGGCCGCGGGGAGTGCTCATAATTCGTGCGGCGTGTCCCTTACCGGCGATCCTTCCCACCTTGCCGGATTGCACGTTCTTGCCAGCGATGCCCATCACGTGTGCTCCGAGGCTGTGTCCCACCAATTCGAGGGCCGCCACATCCACGCCCGCTTCCCGCGCCACGAAGTCCACGAACTTGGCCACGTACCGTCCGACTTCCACCGTGCTCTCCTTCGCCACCGGGTAGAGGATGTTGTGCGACAAGCTGGACCAGTCCACGCCGACCACGTTGCAGTCCATCGATCCCAGGTACACTGCGGACGATTATCAAGAGATTGGATCGTTCCGCATCAAATAATCCTATAATGAATGATTGAACATTTTCTTCGAATGAAAATCCATTTCTCTGCTAGCAAACTCTTAATTGGCGGTCGAATGGGATGATTTCAAAAATGAAATCATTCCGAGTTTTCTCGCGGCAGACATTTTTTCCAAGATGACGCATGTGATTTTTTGAGAATTTTGACATTGACTCAGTCCTTAATATTACAGGAACTAAGTATGACGGAGGAGAGATAATGGAACTTTTTTTTGAAACATAATGGACAACACTTCCATCCACTTTTCCTTTTTTCTTTAGTAATTTTTATTGCTGAAATTCAACTGAAAGCAAAAATTTTTGGACCACAAAAACTGGTTTTCGACTCGAGAAAATATACGAAAGAGAACATCTCTCTGATTTGATAGTTTTAGTCATTTAAATGGTAAAGTAGAGCAACAATCTTGTTAGGTTCAAGACGTGTGACTTATTCTTCTAAAAGAAAACAAAAATGGCTTTGTACTAAAAATCAGCCATTTGTATACTTAATTTCCTCCGTTGTGGCAACTATTAAAATATATGATTTACAAAAATAACTTTAAATAAAATACATTTGTAAGTACATGTACATTTACGTAGCAACCTGAGAGCCGCCCCAAGTGTGCTTGGCGCGGGGTAGAAAAACAGAGGGTAAGAACGTGAGCGTTTCAGATTCCTCTCGTAAGAGAAATATGGTGGTTGTAAATAAATTAGCTAGGCGCTCTAAGATAAAGGGTTTTAGAACTTAATTTTCTCCGTTGTAGGATAAGCGGGTAAGCGCGTGTAGAGTGCATGGATTGGGAGAAGTTCGCCATGTAGTTAAAACTTGAAGTTTGAGACTTGTAAGCGATTTTATGACGGCTATTTAGTATCGAGGAATCGAATTAAAATCACATAGTGACACTCAGGTCATTCATTTATTCCTTTAAAACCGATGTCACTCCAAACACTCTCGAATTGCTTTGCGAACAATGTCTATTTAAGGTAGTCCGAGCGAGATAGATCCCTAGTCATAATAGAGACCATATTCGAATTATACGTTTTAATTTCACCAGCTGTAGGATATATCAATTAATTATTGGATTATTAATGGTGGAATAATATAGTAATATTTGACAGAAATAATGAAATGAAAATACCTAAATAAATCTTTAACTTGACTCATTTTTTTCACGGTGTGCGTTTGAAACTCCATCAAAACGAATGGTTTTTTGTGATACCCAAGAACTGTCTGCGGTGACAATATGATTAATTTTCAAATATAGTTGAGGAAACATACAAACTACACGCTGCTAGTTTTTTACATCTAAGTGTTGGAAATTCCTCATTTTGTAAATTATGTCTCTCTGGAGTGCATACACGTACAATTTCCCATACATAAAAGGACTAGTATTTTCAGGCAAATAACTCGGAAAGTAATGCGGTAAGGGGTAGAATTTTTGGTGTCCTTAGAAGGGTGAGATATTTTTCTTTAACATGAGACTAAATTCATCGATTTCTAAGTAAAATGATATTTCGCTCGGACTACCTTAAATTGCCAACTTTCTATTCTTCAAATGGTTTTAGTCGACTGCCAATATATGTCGATATGTGCGTGCAAATAGTGGATAAATTAAAAAACGGCCATACCACCAATAGAATTCCTTTGAATATTTGACGTGGAATGACCCAGAGGCTATCACGGGGTAGGAAAGGAAGGATCTCGCGATGCATGGGAAAATATCGGCTCTCGAGGAATTTGTACGGCCCTTATCGGTGGTCACAGGTCGGTTCCGATATCTACATTTGCATTCACGAGTTCAATATCGGTACTGACGACCCGCGGCCCCGTTCGTTTCTCGGTAGAATGCGTTTTACGAAACACTCAAGCTACCGTGCAAGATTAGAAATCGTCCCGAGGAAGGTCCCTCTCGAACCTGGAAATCAAACTTCGGGCCTCTGTCTTGCGGGACCAATGATCTGAACATTTTTCCTTTTTGTCGTTCTCTTTCCTATCTTCCCTCCATCCTTGGTGAGATATGAGGCCTTGGGATCTAGTGTTGGTCCGAGACGATAGCGATCGAGAAATATACTGATAAGGCGTGGAAAGAAGAGAACGTTGATAATTTTTTTCACGATCGTTATGATTTGAACATGTTCATCGTCGTGGACACTTCGGTCACGTAATCCCCTTCCCCAAAACAGATTTGGAAGTGTTTTAGTGTCTTCTTGTACTTCTGTCAAATGCACTTTTATCTTGGACGCACTCTACATCTCTGTCACAACGGCTTGTAACTAAATCATGCGAGGGTACGCACAGATTTTTGTGTAGTAAATCTTGGCAACCGATGCTTTCGAACATATTCAATCAACCACTCACTAAAAAGGTTCGCACTTCGTGGACCAGTCGGAGGCGAAGCCTATTGAAGGACTGCTCGTGAAGTAAAAAAAGGCATTCCACTGTTAATTCCAACCAACATATTAATCGTCTAGAAATGTCTTTGAGCTCATTGGACTGGGTCTCGTGCATTCTGTGCTACAACATGCAAGGAAGAGTAGGAATGGGTTTAATATGAAAAAAATGGAATATCATGGAGAGTCATCGTTATCAATGTCACAAAATCTGACAATGAAGGACAAATCCAACCATCGGCTGAAATGAGGACATTGTCTTTCAAATTGCGACGTTTCGACGTGACCGTGACGCGCTTCGAAGGAGGGAAGCTGTCTTTCTGTCCTTTATCTGTGGCCCTCAGACGCACTCAACTGTCTTTGATGGTCTGGATGGAGTCGGAGGTGTCGCTGGAGAGGAATCCGTGGGTGACGATGAACGTCTTCGCCTTCGGATCGAAGCCGGAGGCCTGCAGTGATTGGAGGTCGTCCACAAACACCTGGCTTGTCTTCTCCCTTTGCCAAAAGAAAGCGTTTTCATATGAGACATAGAGACAAATGGAAAGCGTCCCATCGAGAAAAATACCGTGAGTGAAGACCGTGTTTCAGCTAAGCACTTTTGCGCAGTTTTAAAGGAATAATTCCATAAAATTCTCGAGCAGTTCTGTATGCCTTCATTAAAATATTGAAACACTTTTTTGAAGAGAATTCTTCAGAAATCTTTTGCTATTTAGTGGAATTCCTTCGCTCTCCACATAGGAATTCTCAATGAATTTTAAAGAAATTCCTAGCTTTTTGTGGAAATTCCTTAAGATTCTACTAAGTTCCGTAGCTGTCTAAGTCAAAACTTCTCGAGTATTGCACAGAATTCCTTAGCTCTTTCTGTAGAGTACCTTATCTCCCTGAAGAAATCTTTGACTTTCTCTTTTTGAAATTCCTCCTAGGCCTCAGTCACTTTTATTTGGCATGATTAATTTGAAGGGAGACATGGACAATGCTAATTTACAATATCAAAATAATATTAACGAAACTTTTCCATGAAGAATTCGACGTTCTCCCGACGGAAGACTCGAGTAAAGTGTTTGCGGGCTTCTCACACACCGAGTCACGTCTTCCCTGGAGGGTGGCCCTCGTCTCGTCTCGAATGTAGGGAGACTGAAGGAGGGCCATTCCCACACTCTTCACTCCCCCGGCTGAAATGTACCACCCGGTGCGAATCCCGTGAACAGTTTACTTACGATGCTTTTCAAACTGTACTAGAAACATTACTAAATCTATTTTACGATTGCATTACTTTTTTCATTGCTTAGCGATTTTTCGGTGAAAAAATTTGATTGCATAAGAAGGAAGTCGCGTGGGATTGTCGCCGGGGAAGTTTCCCTAGTTCTTTAAAAGCATCCTGTTATTCGTCAGGGAATACTTCTACTCTGCTAAAAATCCCTTAGAGGCTGTTCTGTAGAACGTAAGGAGTTCTACAGAAATTGACTCATTATCTTCAGAACTAGTTCCTTTTCTAAGGATCTGTACGGAACATGATAGCCCGACTCTTCAGAACATATGTTCTGCAGAGTTATTTTCTGCAGAGCAAAATAATTCCTTACAAGCTCTTATGTAGAACTTCCGCAACTCCACGGAAATATGTGAGATTTCCTTGAGCTTGTAAGGAGTTATACACGGCGTCAAAGGGCTTCTGTAGAACGTCCTAAGGAATTCCGCAGAACGTCCTAAGGTATTCTGCAGAACATCCTAAGGTATTCTGCAGAACGTCATAGGGAATTCCGTAAAATGGCGCTTCAATACTTTAAGGAATATCTACAGAACTTTTTTAGAAATTCTGTAGAAGTATTTATAAGGAAACTATACAGAATTTTTAGCAGGGTACGGAACATTATTCCGTACAAATCCTTGGAAAAGAAACTGGTTCTACAGAATACCCGGCATTTCTGTAGAACTCATTTCATTCCACAGATCAGCTTTTTTACTGATTTTTTTCTTAGCTCGGGAAAATACTATTAGCAGAGGGACCTACCTCCGGAAGACGTGGAACAGGATGTCGTCCTTCTCGTTGATGCGCGGAGGCGCCACGTTCTGGCCGATCATAATGGCGGGCCGCATCTTACCATTCTCGTCCGGGAAGAACATGATTGGGGGTACTGACTTCACTCCTGGCTCTCCACTCTTCCTCAACATGTCCAACTTGGCAGACTCCACTCCTGCGCGCGGCGCCACGGAACGGAGAAAAAAGAAAAAAGGGATGCGTGTGTCAAGAAATATGAGAGCGTGCCGAGGGCGTTCGACCCTTTGAGAGTGCATAGTTCAAGAGAGGTGTAGTCGGAGAGCAGCATCATGTGGAGCCACATCGAAGAAGCCATAGAATTACTGCGATTGCTCTATCAAGACCATCGTGAGACAGGACAGATATTCTAACGACGGGTACTCGTTCTCCTGATGAAACATTTTTACATATATGTATATTGTATTGGTTTGCCCCATTACACTTTGTATTTCCTCACCTTTTCTGATTCCCCTTTCAAACTTTCCTCGGCCCGTCCATATCCTCACCCCCACCCCCTCTAAGCTCGTCCCGTGGAGAAGGGTGAAACGATGTGTGTGAGAATTTTGAAGTGTACGGTGTGCGACCGTCAAGGTAACTGGAATGAGTGACAACAACAACAGACGAGTGAAGTGAGACATAGGTTATTTTACCAACGACGTAAACCCCTCCCCCCCTCTCATAGTGTATTTTCCCCCACATTGAGACCCCCACCCCGTCAGTTAGAGGGGTATAAAGGCGAGCGACAGCAATGAGAAGGGAGGAACTTCTTGACAAGACACACTAGCGGGCAGAGCCTATGCCCGTTGTGTGATACGCACGTTGCAACCGAAAGACTGGACGTCCGGGAAGAGACCTCGAGGAGAGACTGTGCGACGAACATTGCTTGGCCGTTGATTTGCCACGCACGGTCCATGACAAGAAACCCCCTACCCCACAAAGGAACCACGGCCAGAAGGAGAATCCAAGGCATCGTGTGCCAGACGCCACTCTAATCCTGTTGTGGAGGAGCCTGCAGTCGGAGGAGCCAACATTGCCGCTATCTGCAGGCCGAGGCTACAGTCCTTGCGGTCACGTAAGGGTCGTCGCCGCCCGACGAATACCTCCAAAACCCCCCTTTTCTTGCTACAGCACAGGCATTCAGTTGCAAATACCTCCTGTCCCCTGTGAACGTGCAATCTAAATCTTAAAGAAATCGCTAGTGTGATCCAAGCATAAATGAAAAACGGGAAGGACTAATAATTACCTCCCAGTGATTCGTGAATGTATCAGAATTGTTATTGCTTGAAGGCCGCCTATGACGGTGCTTGTTACTTTTTTATCATTGTGTTGCCATCATTTTGTTCATTATTTTGCCATTATTGCCTCATAAATTCATTTCGTTCGTTCATCACTCACTAATTTTAAGAGGTTTATTTGATTTTGTAATATATGCCAGTTTTGGAAATAATAATGTGTGGTTAAATGAGTTTGAGTGTGTGTGAGTCTCATCCGTATTCACGGGTCGAGAGACAAGATTACCTATCACCCCCTGCCACATCCCTTTTACCCTCATTGCGCCCTGCCCCGGCGGTAAAGTCAGGGAATACGAGAAATTGAACGAGGTCGGGAATCCCCGGTTATCCTCTTTTTTAGAGGCCTTTCTTTATCTAAGGTGACTCAGGTTTTCCCCGTGGATCTCGTGCGGGAGGGATTCGCGAGGGTTTTGATTGTATCCGTTTTTCCCGGTCCAAAAATCAATCCGGGCGGGCCGGGTACCGTTACAATATATATATAATTTGAAGAACTATCACTTAAGTGACGGCGTATAAGTAAATAAATGCCGCAAGGGAGCAGACAAAAAACATAGAGGCACTAAAGAAAAAAACACTCACAAAAAAGCTTCTGATATTTAGACAAAATTTGCCACAGGAAGGCAGACAATAAACACAGAATCACGAAAAAGAAATACAATTACGAGAAGTTCCTTAATATTTCGGCGCGCAGCGCGCCTTGGTCGCAAGGACGTAGAAGAATGAGGAGGAAGGGAGGACTGAGGTGGAAGGAAGGGAAGGAGGGGAGGAACAGAGGTGAAGGGGAGGAGGGGGAGGGAGAGTAATGTTGGGGGCGGGAAAGCGGGAAGTAGAGAAAATTTAAAAGGAAGAGTTTGGTCTGAGAAGAGGTGAAGGAGGAGGTTAGTGAAATTCATTAAGTCTTGGCGGAGAGATAGCTTGGAAAAAGTAAATACAAGCGAACTCAAGATCTTTAAGTTGGAGGGGGGAGGAGGATGGGAGAAGGTAGGCGAGAATACCCACTTTAAAAATATTATTAAAAGTAGAGTTGTGGGAAGAAACGTGGGTGCCGACAGGGAAGGAAACGGAAACGGAAGGTAGATCATTGCAACTAGAGCGGTGGCCATTCATACGGATGTTGAGCACACTCGTTGTTAAACATATGTAGAAGCTAGGGCATAGTTGACAAAGGAGGATATATACAATGTTATGAGAGATGCAAGAAAGTGGAGGGACGGACGGAAGATGAACGGCAAGGAATTTATCAGGCAGAGACTGTGTGATGAGGATGCCGCAAGTTTTGCGACGTGAGTGATTGGAAGGCGTCGGAAGGGATTTAGAAGTGCTGAAGATTGATTTAGAAAGAGGTTTAGTGATTTTAAAGAGGGCGCAGAGGTTGAGGGGCGTCTAAAAGTGAGAGAAGGACAGCGGGGGAAAAGTTTGGAGGTGGTAAGGTTGTCAGAGAGGATGGGTAGAGGTTTTTGATTGTACGACGAATGGAGTGAACTCCAGGGAAATAGGTGGTACAGAGGGAGATTTGGTCACGAGGACACTTATTAAGAGAGAGAGAGATTTAGAAGAAGAGGGTCGTTGTAGGATTTACTCTGAAGGAGACGCTCAGGGTAGCCTCTGCGAAGGAGGGATTAGTGGAGATTAGAGAGAAAAACGTCAAGAGAGTCGGGGTTGTTGCAAATTCGGTGACCACGGATAGAGAGAGAATAGGGGAGGTATCGTTTAGCATGGGAAGGGTGGCAGCTGTTAAAATGGAGATATTGGTGCTTGTTAGTAGGCTTGAGATGGACGGAAGTGTGAAATTTAAGGTTACTCAGGGAGATGCCTACATCCATCACAGAGGTTTGATAGATCGATTCTTCCGATTATACCCTTCAGTTTCCTTCATTTGATTTCCACCAAAGAACACTCCCTCTCTGCCTTTGCGACCTTTCCCTTAGGATAGGAATCAATTCTCCCCCACCATTCATCCGCAGATTCAGTCACGAAATATCAGACTTTCACGAAACTTACTTCACCAATTTATATAAGAACACTAATGCCTTATGCCGCGTGGGGAAGGGGACCACGTGACCAAAGAGTCCATGAGGGTGGCATATCTTTGAATCACACGATCGCGTTAAAATGTTCACAAATCATTTCTCTCTCTCTCTGAGGCAAAAGTCAGCATCTTTACGAGTGAGACGCATTTTCAAGTGTTTTTGCATCATCAAATGTTCTTGTATCCTCGATCAAGATCGACTGCTCAAAGAGAGAAATGAAGAGAGTACTCCTGAGGGATCTTAGGTTTTCCCGGCGTATCTGGTAAATGAATGTCTCTCGGGTATTTCAATACTACTACACCGAGTTAGTAGCTCCATGTCTCCTGACGAATCACATAACGACTTTCATATTCAGAGATTCTGAATGAAAGTCATTTAAAACCCGTGAACCACTTTTCAGCGTGTACCGTAGGAAAGTGAAGTCAATACAGCTTATCACGAATTCCATAGTGTCTGCATTCGCTTTCGACTGCAAGGAGTATATGCACTGACATCTGTGTTGAAGAATGCTGGGAAAATCCCTGGCAATTGAAAAGAAAGCAACGCGCTGTAACCTCCTACGGTTCACGAGTTGGTATCATGAGAATTCAGGGTAACTATGAGATAGTGAGATAAAATAAGCCTTGTAACTTATTCACAATTTATTGGTACCAAACCCCGTCCGCTTTGAACACCTTCATGTCATTATCAAGGGATTTCATGCGGTTCACGTGGAATCATTTGTAAGTGGGGTAAACGGGAAGAAGCTTCAATGCAAACAATTAAGGTAAATTTCATGTCATTTATTGTGACGATAAATCAGTATTTACTGATCATTTATAAAATTATAATTATGAGCCCGATATCAAAGTTGATTTTTATAATATTTCTTTAACTAAGGCCCAAAGTTAGATAGTATTGAGAATTTTGAAATCATGACCCATGCCAAGTATGTTGATAAGAGTTTTTAACCGCGTGGTAAAGTTGTATGAGTCACCTCTCTATTCCTGCGCGCCTGTCCCCCGATCCCAAAAAATGTTCTGTCGTGTATCGACCTTCAGCCCGGTGCGCATTCAGCCTTTAGTCCTCCTTACAGCGGTCGTCATAACCTCTACTTCCTGCCCAACTCACCCCATCCCACTCTCTTCCGAAACGGGACAGCATGTAACGAACACGCCGTGGGAAAGATTTCTATTGTCTTTTGACAGTGAATAGAAAGTGTCGACACCGATTGGGGCTTGATACTAACATGCTAGCGTGGAATTTACAAGTGTTTTTTAAATTTCACTCTCTAATGTGGACATGTTGTCGCTTGGAACCCATCAACCTCCTGTAATCTCTGGAAACGAGCGGTATCGCTCAGCTCAAGTCCTCGACTCGTTCCACCGGAGAGAGAGAGAGAGGGAGAATTTTGCTTACGAATAGTTTTAGGTGAAACTTTGCATACATGTTCTCATTAGTATTTCATTTACAATTGAAATCGTCAAAATGTAATATACCAAAATTATTTTTTTACAATTCAATGCTATTTTAACACGTAGTCTTAAGGCTCATTATATAGATGTCGTGATAATTCAATTGTATATGCACAGATTTTCTTCAGAATGCGAAAAAATGCAGCTATTTTTACTGTGTTTATTGTTAGCAAATATTAAGGTGTCACGCCGAGTCCAATACGTCAGAAAACACCTCTCAATATATGTTATTTTGTCTGAATTTGAAAATGCGTGCCGATAAATATAGTTGTAATATGCTTTAATAGAGAAAAGAAAATCTAAAATGGAGATGTTTCAGGGCTCAGTTTCTGTATATGTGGTGGGTTACATCGCATGAACAGTTGAACCTGAATGAAAGTTGGTCCAAGAACTTTTTTCACCCTTCTTCAATCATTATTGAATTGTACCCTAGATGATCCAGGGTTGCCGCTCCACCAACTTAAAACGAGTAGATTATTGGCACTTCGTCGGGGACCTACTGACGAAGTTGAATCTCGGCTGTAATAAACTTCCTTACGTGAGCAGTGTAATAGTCAGAGTAAGATACAAGAACCAATTAAAGCAGTGCAAAGACTATCCCGGTGCGTATGAAAACCGTGACCACAGCCTAGAAGCCATGGACAGCCACCTTCTGTACGAGTAAATCAAGAAGATAAAACGCAAATCAAGGTGGGATACGAAAATACTGACCGAAGAAGAGAATAGAGAGAGATTCGTTGCAGCCGTCGACAGAAAACTGGAAAATGAGGCAGAAATGGGCATCGAAGAAAAATGGGATGAGCTGAAGAGGACAATCGCAGATGTAGCAGAGGAGCAACAGGTGAGTAAGACGGCCAACACGAAGAAGCCATGGATAGCGACAGAGATAAGGAAACTAATGGAAGAAAGAAGAAAATACAAGAACACGAGGAACGAAGGAGAGGCAACCCTATGCAAGAAATGCTAAGGAACCAAGTCAATAGAGAATGCAAGAAGACTAGGGTGGAGTGGATCGATAGCTGCTGTGTGAAAGTCAAAAAACACATGAAAAAGGGAAACACCGAAACAACATGTGAAGAAACACTTCAGAGAGAGGAAAACTAGAAGCAGCAACATCAGCAACGCGAGCGGGAAACCGTAGATGAAGGATGAAAATATTGTGAATAGATGGAAACAATACATCGAAGAATTCTACCATGGACCGTCGCCGCTCGAAGAAAACCTAATAAATGAGAAAGGCGAGGCTGACGAGGAAGATCGGGGCCTACTCATACTGAGGAGTGGATTCGATAGAGCAGTAGAAGGCCTCAAGAAAAACAAAGCACCTGGATCAGACTACATCAACGTTGAAATCTTTAAAGTGCTCGGAATTAAAACCAAGGATAACCTGTATGAGATATTAAAAAATGGCTAACAAAGCGAAACACTTCCGGAGGGCTTTCAACGGAGTGCAATGATTGCGATACTGGAGAAGACAAGGACTGAGAGATGTGAGGAGCACTGAATCTTGAGTCTAGTGTCAAATGCATCAAAAATATTCAAATGAATTATAAGCTGAAGAATGGAAAGGAAAATCGAAGACAACCTCTCGAAAAACTACTTTGGATTTAGGAAGAACAGGGGAACTACAGAGGCTATACTCTGCCTGAGAGTAATGGTAGAGAAAACGATACATGTGAAATAGGCATTGTATGTCGCATTCGTGAATCTGGAGAAGGCTTACGACGATGTTGAGTGGAAAAAGATGTTCAGATTGCTGGAAAAACTCGGAATGGAGTACAGCTACAGAAGAACAATCAACCAACTATACAGGAAGCAAGTCATCACAATGTAAATGAGAGACGGGAGTCAGATAGAAACCAAAATTAACAAGGGAGGAATGCAAGGATGCAACCTCTCACCAGCACTGTTCATATTGTACTTGGAAGAGGCCATACGAGAAGCGCAAGAAACTGGACTGAGCGGAATAAAGACAAACGGTGAAGAAATAAACATGCTCCGCTTCGCAGATGGTATCGGAGTAATAGCTGGAAATCTCGATGACCTTCAAAGGTCAATAAACGTAATGGACCAAGTTCTCCAAGAATACAGCATGAAAATAAGTGACACGGAGACTAAACTCCTAGTATGCGGAAGAGAGAAGCTGAATGTTGAAGTCACCCTTAAGGGGAGAGAAATGAGATTGAGTGGATTCCTTCACCTATCCCGGAAGTACCATCACGTGGGACGGAAGAAGTACAACGGAGTATCAAGCGGAGAATAGCCCAAGCTAAAAAGGCGTTCATAGGAACAAGGCACCTACTGTGCTCAAAGAAGATAGGACTAAAAACCAGGAAACAGTATGTGAAAACATTCGTGTGGAGCGTATCGTTCTATGGATCGGAATAATGGACCATTGGGAAAGTTGACCAGAGAAGACTAGGAGCCTTCGAAACCTGGTGCTGGAGGAGGATGCTGAGGAGAAAATGGACGAACAAAATATGAAATGATGAAGTGTACGGAAGAGTAGAAGAGGAAAGGACCATTTAATGGAACACCATAGAGGAAAGAAGAACAAGATGGATTGGACACACCTGGAGACACAATAGGTTTGTGAAGGACATAATTGAAGGCAAAACAGAGGGAAAAGTCCCATCAGAGGAAGAGCCAAGGGATAAGTTCCCTGGACAAGAATAAGGACTCAGGAGTAAGTTCATGGACCAAATAAAGAGGAAAGTACATAGGAAGAGATACCAGGAGGTAAGGGAACTAGCATTGGATAGGGAAAGATTTAAGGGCTACAGTTAACCAATCTTCATCTACATCTACATAATACCCCGCAAGCCGCCTCAAAAGGCGTGTGGCGGGGGGTGTTAGGACACCAGCCGTCAACAAAAAAAATTTTAAAAAAATAAAAGTTCCGCCTAGCATTTATTAAAGCCCTTAATTGTTCGGGGGAAAAACGAATTCCCAAACCTATCCGTTCGGCAAAATATCTCTCTTAATTTATCGATTCTGTCGGACCTAGAAATATAATGTGGTTCTAATATGATGTTCTCCGTGTCGCTCTGAAAGATATCCATTCTCAATTGCTCAAGCAATCTAAGCCTAGCGCGTAGCCTCAGAGTCTCTAGCGGCTCCCACCCTAAATCGTTCAAAATCTGTGTAACGCTTTCTGTACGGCCGTAGCAGTTTTTGACGAATCGCGCAGCTTTCCTTTGTATTTTATTAAGTTCATGGACTAGGTCTTTCTCCGCCGAATCCCATATGCTCGCTGCATATTCAAGGTGTTGCCGGATGAGTGCGAAATAGCACCTCTCTTTCACTTTATCATCCGAAAATCTTCCCACAACACGCTTGACAAATCCTAGCTTCTTCAGGGCTCTGCCACAAATATTTCTTATACGTGTCCCCCACGATAGGTTCGAAGTTATCGTAACACCCAGGTATTTCACTTCATCTGTCGCATTTATGCTAACGCCATCCACAACATATGCATGGGGATAGTTGGACGACCTACGCAAGAAATGCACCGCCGTGCATTTGCTCAGATTAAGTTCTAGTCCCCACTCTTTGCTCCACGCATGAACGTTGTGTAAGTCCGATGACAGAATTTCAAAGTCAGAGTGATCACTAATTTCGCGGTATATGACAGCGTCGTCGGCAAATAAACGTATTTTACTGCTAATTCGGGAGCAGAGGTCGTTTATATATAATGAACAAAAGTGGGCCAATAACGCTTCCTTGCGGGACACCTGATGTCACTTTAACTATATCAGAGCTAATTCCGTCAAGAACTACTTTTTGCTTACGATCACTCAGAAAGTCACGTATCCAGTTTAGTACTTGTTCGTTTAACCCGCATGACTGTAATTTGTATAATAGTTTTATGTGAGGTACCGTGTCGAAAGCTTTCTTAAAGTCTAGAAATATTGCGTCAACTTGTCTTTTCGATTCACCAGATTTGAGAACGTCGTGAAGAAAGAGGGCGAGCTGTGTTTCGCATGATCAACCTTTTCGGAATCCGTGCTGACTATTATGCAGGAGGTTTCGACTGTCCAGAAAAGTCATAATATTGCTAACAACGATATGTTCGAGAATCTTGCCTGTAATCGATGTCAATGATATTGGTCGATAGTTCCCTGGGTCATGTCTGTTTCCCTTTTTAAATATCGGTGTAACGTTTGCAGTTTTCCAGTCCATTGGTATCTTTCTTTCAGACAATGACTTATTGAATATTATCTTAGGATTGAACGATAAATTATGACATGAGCAGTTATGCCAGCATGGATATTGCGTGATGGAAAGCGGGCAATGTATCGCGCGACATGAAGTTGGTAGCATCGGATTCGCATGCGTTCAAGTTGAGCTTGAATGAGCAATCCGACGACGCGAGTGTGGGAGATTTCCATACGAAGTGCTGAAGTATTGGAACTCTTATCGGAACACGTCATTGCACTTACAGTGAAGCACACGAACGTCGTTAAATTGAACGATATGTGCGCTGGAGAAATGATTTTTTTTATTTTTAACCTGCCGGCAGATAGCATCTTTTGATGGACAACAGTCACTACCAATTCTTCTGGATAAATTCATTGAAATCGTTCAAAATTAGTTTTTAAAAGTGTAAGAGTTTAAACTCAGAGTAATAGAAAATCTGTCAGTGAGATTGTTTGACTCCTTTACTGAAAATCAAGATTCTTGGCAGCAATCACGGATGCCAGTTATTGACGTTCTTTTGTTGTCTAGCGCACACAAACGTTGCTCCCTACCCGTTTTTGAAGAGCGCTCCCTCTAGTGGCGCGCAGGGTAAGCTTTGACGAGTGGAATTAGAGTGCGCCGTTGTGTTGTATACGAAGTGAGTTGTATACGAAGAGCTTAAATTTATAAATTTTACTGGGCTTATAAGTAAAATATGACTCATTTAAATACTGTCAGAGTATCCTATGTAAACGTTTTGTAAAAATAGCTTTAATACTAATGATATAGAAATTATTTTACTGATATAGGTGCGGTGCGATATGACCCTAGCCGTCGATGCACCCCAAAAAAAGGACCAACTACAGCAACGAATTGATTTGTGCAATATTATGCGAGCGGGAGGCAACCAATGCATTCCGCGCCACTTAGAGTACCTGCGAAGCAGAGGACTGCCAGAAGCCCCGCGATGAGCGGCGTTATCCCTGAAGCCCTCTCCATTGCGACGTCTCGATCTGTCGGTGGGAGCGACGCTGCTTCGTAATGCGCTATCAAGGTGGTCCCCCTTCAACTGTCTCGCGAGAATCGTCTCTCAAGAATGTGGATTCATAAATGCTCAGATAAGTGTGCATATCTCAAACAAATCGAGAGCTTCAATTGTTTCCCCAATGATTGGGGAGATTTCACGTGTGCGTCGTTGGCCCACGCCTTTCTTTGTCTCTCAATCTCAGACGACGATAAGCGATTGATCTGTCCGTGAGTATCGCTCCATTGATTAGACGGTGGTGATGATTGTCGGAGTCCTTCGTGGCTTCGCACCTCTCGGCGCATTCCCCGTTCGGTGCTCGCGGCGACTCCCTCCGTGCACCTCGCGTGGGTGGTGCGTGTTCCGCCCGATGCCGTCAGTTACCGAGGCTTTGACACCTCCGAGGTCGTGGATCGTGAAGATGAATGTCAATGGGAGTCAAACAGGGCGATATTGGTACGAACGCAATGATTGGGTGGGAACCTCTATCCGATCGCAGGGAAGAATATAGGTTAAAACTTTTGCGAAACTTTGATGTAGACTATTTTTTTCCGGACGTTCAACATATTTTGCTAGAGCCAAACTATTATGGTAGGAACGATCACATTAATAAGATTAAGAAAATTGACTGCAGAACGGATAGATTTAAGATGTCATTATTTCCACTTACAATAAGGGACCATAATAGTTGTGATAGATCAGTTCTAGGATACTGACTAGGTTAAATAGGTTTTTTCAGTAGTGCTAAATATTTTAACATGAAGTGTAGATAATAACCTCGCATACAAGCTCCGGCATGATATACTCCTGCATGTCTTAGTACCTTGTAGTGCTATTTATTTGTCGCTTTGGTAATACTAACCAGTAGTTGTGTCTTGAGTAGTGTACTGCATGGGTAGCATGTTCCTCTACGTATCACTCTCCTGGTTTGTGGCCTGACTGCGTATCGTTGTCCTGACTGCTTATGGCTGCCTGCGCCTGCGCATTCGGGGGAACGTGCGCGGTTCTGATTTGAACTGGGATGAGTGCTGTATGAATGGTGTGGAATCACCCCGTGCCACACACCCTAGTGATGGCTTGCACGGTATTCCGTAGATGTAGATTGCTTCAAATTAGACGCTTTTGAAATCACTCTACATATTGTTTACTTCCGTTATTCATCCCTTTGAGAAAACCCCGGAAATATATTGTTAGCAGAACGGTGCCATGAAAGTAGCGATGCGAATCGAGACATCGCTACATTCACCACTTATATGGAAGTCAAATGTAACGTGGAAAATTGCATTGTGACCGTGCTATTCTCGCAAGCGTGGATATTTATTTGTCAAACAAGCCCTCACTTGGTTCCTGGCATCTTGTGTCTCTGTGCGTTTATGTGGTAGAGAAATGTAATTATTAATGCAGTCTGCCTCTATAGCGCTGGCAGCACATATATAGTATGTGCCAGTGAAAATGTACCCTTTTGTAGTTTCTTGCTGTGCTGTATTATTCGTCGTAGTTTCGTTAACTTTATTATTGGATAGCATAGTGCGTATTGATGACAATTCACTCTCAGGCACACACCATTGAGGTGGCCTGCACGGTAATATGCTCATGTTATCTCATTATCTATTTGTTTAACAAGGGCATGCGTAACATTAAAGTAATCCATCTAAATCAAATGTCACATTGTATTTTTTTTGTTTGAATGGACTTATGAACCTTTCATGTTTTTCAATGTTCTCTCTCATACGTGTGTTGGAAATCACCGCTCATTGGGTAATGCCGTTCGCACTATATTTGATGCTTCCTTAGACCCATGCTGCTAAATGGTGCACGCATACGCTGGATGAACTCGTAAGATTGTGAAAACGCGGAACGAATACTGCCTTCGCAGTTCGTTCTGAAATAAATACAAATTATTCAATTGTTGTGCATCGATAACAATGGCTTACGCGGATTTTTTCCCTGTGAAATAATCAATTTCATTACTGCCTACTTGTTTCATTACATGTCTACTCTTCATATTCCTCGTCAAATATAGAGGCACGAGGGTCGCGATCTCTTCAATGGACCAGCCATCAGAAACAGGTGGATTTTAATAGCGTCGATGCGGAAGGAAATAAATACGCCACCCGAGACTCTGCATCCATTAAATTGTTCATCAAGAGGACTAAACAGACTCAGAGCCAAGTCCCTGGATTCATCGGAAATGGGAGAAAGAAGAATTTCCTCGATTACGAGTGAAGAGGTGCATTTTTTTCCAATATCCCACAGCCAGGCCCAGGTTTGGCTGAGAGAAGGCAACTTAAACGTGGAAAATTAGAAGACTTTCAACTATTGTAGATATAGTGTTGCTAGGGTTATTTCCGCTGTAAACAAGATTGTATTTGCAAACTAAAAATAGTATGCCTATTTATTTACATCAGGATGTTAGCCTGTAAGAAGAAGGATTTTTGTAGGTCTTCACGTATTCCCTGCGTTTCTTATGATTTGTTCATCAGAAAGTTTATCTGTGAGCATAGATCGAAGAATTAATGACATACGAGGGGCATTCAAATATAAACGAGTCTTTTGCAAAAAGAAATCTATTTTACATTTAAGAAGAAAACACACTTTATAGTTATTTTTCTACATAGTTACCCTCCTTAGAAATGCATTTTTCCCATCGAAAAGGTGGTCGGTTCATGCCGTTTTCGAAGAATGACTTCGGGCGGGTATCCAACCAATTGCGCAGAAACTATTCAACCTGTTGATCGTTCGCAAAACGCTCTCCTCCAAGTGCTTCCTTGAGAGGCCCAAACACATGGAAATCACAAGGTGCAAACGTCAGGGCTGCAGGGAGGGTGGTCAAGTGTAGTCCAATGCATTTCATCCAATTTTTTAGGGTTGTTAGGGTTGTTAGGGCTGCAGTGTGGGGGTATTGCAAGATTGTCGTGCAAGAGCAGGACGTCTCGGGTGGGTCGACGGCGCCTTTTTGACTGATATGCAGCTCGAACCTGGTCAAGAAGTTCACAGTAGTAAGCAGCGTTTATTGTGCGACGATCGTAGAGGAAATCAACGAGTAAAACTCCTCGAGAGTCCCAAAAAACCTCAAATGTAAAAGGCTCGTTTATATTTGAATGCCCCACGTATTAGGTAGAATTGATACGGCAGAGGGTGCATTGCTTTACAAGAGGGAGTTTAAAAAGTGACTGAAATTATACCCTTTGAAAGGCTCCATTTGGAAGTAGAATCGCCATTAATGGAAGAGGCTGGGTTCCGATAGAGAGGGGAGAGTTTCAAGCAAAGAAATTATTCCATTAGGATAAAATGTGGCACCTGCATCTAGTAACTAGCTGTGATGTAAGGAAGCCTCTCATTAACCAAAGCATCCGGTCTCTTTCGCGGCAGTAAAGGCTGAGCGCTACGAAGAAGGCTAGACGGATGGTTTTCCTCATAAATGATGATCAAATGATGATCAGGGAGAATCACCAACGAACTTGTCCTTAAAAGGGGCGAGAAGAAAAAATGCTCGATGAGCCTCTGCTCAGTCGAAGGCGTTAACTTCTGCAAACTATAAAATATGCAAATATTAAGAATAAGAAAGGAATACCCAGAGAATGGGGAACATAAAACCGATAATGACGAATGTTCAAATGAACAAGTCCTGCCGAAGGGATTGTAGTGGGTGGAAGAATAGAGTGGACAGCTGCAGAAAATCAATATTTGGATTGACGACTGGTTATGACGACTCCTGTATTCACATGGTATGGCTAACTAAGTTGGAGTGAGGCACTACCCACGGCTTGCGATTTTTCCGGCCGTAGATGCCCAACTAGTAACTTATCATGCATGTTGGTGGATTCTTAATTGCATCCCGAAATCCCTTGAAGAGTACATTACCTAAAACTTTTTGTGTTACTGACTACACATTGTTTATGTTTCAATTGTTTTAAGTTTAGAAGTTACATTACCATCTTAAGTTGTCCAATGCGTCTATTTTGCATTAATTTATTCAATTCCGCTCTTCTTTTACTTTTAAATGTTTCTTTTTTTCCTTTTCACGTTGACTAATTTGCTTTGTTGAGTTGGTACATTGTCATGACACTTGTTCTATTAATAGTTAAACAATATTATCCGTTGCTATTTATTTTTCATTTGAATGGAATAAATAATTTGGAATTATTCATGTTACTGATATTTTCATTGGAGGCTGTTACCGGTCGCAATACCGCTTACCCGTTTGTTATGGCCCCTTCTAATGATTGTCTATTCGCTTTACCGCTGAATTCTACCAAATAACATCTGCATCACTTTTTCATGGTGTTTTCGCCGAAGAATTTTTTCAAATTCAAAATTGTTGATGGAAAAATCATTGGACATTGTAACTTGACCATATAAATTTGCATTGGAAGGCAAATTTCATTTTTGGGACGAGGTATGTCTATGCTCTTCCTCGTTAAAAACACGAATGATTAATGACATTTCCTTCAGGAATATCTGTGGTTCTCCGTCAGTTACTAATAAACCGTCTGCAATCGCAATTTTGCATGGATAACTCCAGATTTGAGATTTATTTGAATGAAAACAATTCCTTTTTAGCATGGGCTATTTGG
This sequence comes from Ceriagrion tenellum, assembly GCA_963169105.1. Lineage (NCBI taxonomy): Eukaryota > Metazoa > Arthropoda > Insecta > Odonata > Coenagrionidae > Ceriagrion > Ceriagrion tenellum. The sequence goes on along the minus strand of OY720639.1, from coordinate 6,399,683 downwards.
GATTTATCGGCAGCATTGCCTCATCTGACTACGCACACCGTCAGGGTTACTCTGGAGAAAACTTATCTCGCCGACAAAGTCTCTGTTGTTCTCATGCTTGAAGATGCCCGCCATTCTTATCTAATGAATGACATCTACAACACAATGGGTTAGATATAATCTCAAATATTGCTTAATGTATGCTTTGATTACGAGTAAATTTCTGTAGGAGAAAGCTGTTACTCCCAGAAATGAGGGAAAGGCGCGTTACTGTCACAAGAGCGTACTTATTTCAATGCTGTTCTTTTTCCAGTTCTCCTCCCAATCCTCTCCAATGCTAACCCTCGAAACTACACTGCTTGGGGAGCATCACGCAAGATCGTAAATGCAAATGACGTAAGACATGACCATGGAGCATATGAGTAAAGGATATTTTTGGAAGGAATACAAATTGATGTGCTGCTCCCCTATCGCAGTTTCTATGTTAATAACCCCTTCCATCCCCTCCCTGGCAACGTTTCCTTGACCATTGACAAGTTTCCATAACAATAACACCTGTTCGTTCAATATTGTGCATCTCTAATGTCATATATTTTCTCTTCTACTTATGTAGAGAGGTTGAGTAATAATGTAATTAGACACGTTGACGTGAACGTCATGCGGAATAAACGTTTCTTAAGGCCGCTTTACACGTATATAAGACATAGTTTCGGGCTTCACCTGGTGGAAATTTATGATGTTACTCATAATAAAAAGGGTACTTGGTTTTATTCCATACTATTTAATATAACTCGACTCGACCATGGTTTCGACACTGAGTGTCATCCTCAGGTAAATCTTTTGGTTCGCGTTCCCCTTGTACATATATAACAAACACACACAAAGTATGGAGGGGGAAGAAGGGATATAGTATGCATGTATGAAGGAGGAATATAATATGTATAGTAAACAAAGTATGGAGGAGGAATCCACCTACCGTCTCGACGGCGGCACAGATAAGCCCTCTGACCTTGCCCCCCCCCCCCTTTAAACTTCAAATGTGACCGTTAGCAATTCGCTCCCCTCCATACTTTGTGTGTGTTTGTTATATAGTATGTATTAGGGGAACGCGACCCAAAAGATTTACCTGAGGATGACACGCGGTGTCGTAACCATGGTCGCTTTACACGGTACATTTTATTGCACTAACGAATGTATCATGGAATGTTCAAGAAACTGAACGGAAATGGAGAAGATTCTGTTTTCCCGTTCAGTCATTCGGTCACTCATACAATTCGCCGCTTTACACGGAATAATTTTCCCCATGCAAGAATTGTTACATTCGTTTGTAGAATAAAATGTAAAGCGACCTTTACAAGTAGTCATGGCTTAATAGTTTCACTGTATAAAGGCTCTTCTTCGTGAAATAACATTAACACACTCCGCATAGCAAAGTGGGCGACCGCTTATCCTCAGTCTATTCGACGCCGAGACTCGATAAAGTAATTTCTAGAGACCTGGAGATCAACAAGCCAAGGCGATGGGAGAAAGTAAAATACTTTGTAATATTCCACAGCGATTTATTCTTCCTCGACCGGTTTCAACCTTTTTAAACGATTCTTCTGTTTTTAAATATTCTCCGTTCACCTCCGTGTTACACCCGCAGTCCCTTCCTTCACCTTGACGTGGCTTACTCCAAATACCCTCACTTCTCCTCCCATCCTTCAAACTTCCCCCCTTTTTACTCAAACCCTACCCCTCCAACCCCCGAGAATTTGCTATACATATATATTTGTGGCGCGCACTTCCAAAAACTTGGAGAATATGCCCTTGAAAATGAGGCACTAGCGTTGAAACCGGTCGGAGAAGAATAAATCGCAGTGGAATATTACAAAGTATTTTACTTTCTCCCATAGCCTTGGCTTGTTGATCTCCAGGTCTCTAGAAATTACTTTATCGAGTCTCGGCGTCGAATAGACTGAGGATAAGCGGTCGCCCACTTTGCTATGCGGAGTGTGTTCCAAGCGTCCCCCCTGGTTCCTCGCTGGAAGTCGAGCGAACCTCGGGCGGAGGTCACCTTAGCGACCGCCCTCGTCCCATCACCTGGGGGTGATCCCATCCCTCCACCTGATACCCTCCCTCTTCCCTCCCAATTTCTTCCATCCGGGTGTTCCCTCCCCTCGGCACACTCTCGCTTTGAATCCCTCGAGAAGTTTTCGGCGCACTGCTGTTCGCGGTCATTTTCCTACTGTGATTCTTCATCGTCGGAGCCTCGCGTTTGAGTTCCCACCCGTGATCGCGTGATTGTCTCTTTCACCGTCAGCCGTGATTGGCATCGTGAAGAAGGAAAAATGTTTCAGTCCAAGTTTTGACACAAATATTTCAGTTTGATCGTTGAGCGAAAAATCTCGAATATTGTCGTGTCCTCTCCATTTACAGCGTGGAGTTGTCAGGGTTGTGTGTTACGAATGCCTTGGTCAAATGGACGCGCGATCTTCACCCGGCTGCCGTGGAGACAGTACAGAATGCTCTCCTTCCCAAGCTTGTTCCAGCAAGTATGATGGTCAAAACTGCAGTCTCCAGCTCGGGGTTCTCAGGAATCGCTCGATGTCAGAGATGGGGCGAGACGAGCTGTGTTGCGGCCACAACTGCCGAATTCACCGGGGAAGGGTGAGTCTGTCTAAAGAACCCTAAGAGTGAAAGGAACCTGATTAACCTGTCGAGCTTGAGTTAAGATAAGAACCTGTCAAGATTAAAGGCCGTTTTACACGGTACATTTTATTGTGCAAACGAATGTATCATAGAATGTACAAGAAACTGATTGGAAATGGAGCAGGTTCTATTTCCCGTTAAGTCATTCAGACAATCATACAATTTGCCGCTCTACACGGTACAATTTCCTTCGAGGAATTTGTACAGTGGCGGAAAAAATTAACGCAAAACTCATTGGCGTCTGAATGCGGCGTACACGGGAACTAATTGAAATCGCCTTTCCTTCGAAAACTTGACAACAATGAGACAGCATATGGAAACCGGGATTATTCAAAATCTCTATGAATGGATATCGATTTTACGCGTCATGTAAATAGCCATACTAAAAAGGTTTACGTTCGCGAGATCGTCTAAGAGTTATAAACGTGATGAGTTTGCTTCGCCCCGCAGCCAGTCGAGGTTCCGAAGTTGTAGTTGATTATGCAAAGATGCTTACCATATTTTTTTAAGAGCTTTTCGACCGTTTAAAAAACTTTTCTGGATTGAAACTTAAGAAACAATACGATGAAAGCATTATTTGTTGGGACATAAAATTTTTTTATTCTCCAGATCAAATTCACTTACAATAAAACGTATTTCCGCGGGTAGGGAATAGCTGTGGATGAACATCGTTTTAATACGCCTCAAACTTCTTCCGAGAAATATGATGCATTACAATTAACATTTTGGCGTAATATCCTGTGAATTTTAAGTTAAAGTATGGGAAATCTGGTTGAATAGAATAGTGGCCATGTGGAGAAAATTTTTCCTTAAAAGTATTTCCAAGGCCTAAAACCCTACGTAAGTTTTCGCCGTCGTGCATACAGGTCGTCTCAAATACTTAAATTTCTCAATTCCTCCTAACGCAATATTATTTACATTCTGAAAACTACTTTCAAAAATCCAGAATATTTTATTTGGTCCAGATTTCAAAGTAAACATTAGAATTCCCTTTTTTTCGTTATGTAGTAAGAACCACTGGACGCGGATTTCTCTTGATCGATGAAGTAGCCTAGAGGGAGAGCGTTCGTCTGCGGCCAAGAATGCCTGGGGTTCAAATCCTGGCGTGGCCTCTTTTAGTGCCTTTATAATTAATCTACGCGATGTGACTTTATTGCAGCCAAAACTTCGCAGGAATCCGCGGAAGGCCCAGGGAATGGACATTGGCCTCAACCACGAGTGTGTGAGTTTTACGCATATTCGGGCTTTGTATGAGAATCAGAGCGGTCTCCTTGGTCGTCGAATGAGATGTTTACTTCCCATTCTCAGGTACTCGGCCCCACTTGACTTCTACGTCCTGTCTGTCGTATGATGCTCATATTCACTCATTTGCCAATTTACCACTCAAAGAAGAGCTATTCATGAAGGAGGGAATAGACCGGATCTCTGATTGTGTCAGTTACTAGATTTAGTGACCTTACCTGATGCTACATTCACATTTAAATTACTTTGAAATGATTTAGTAAAGAGGGCAATTCTTTTTATTAGGAATTAGAGTTTGGTTCTATCTCCCGAACTATAAATAACGATTACTTATCTCAGTGAGAGACCAAACAAGTGTGGAATTTTCTTCAAAATATCTTTAAAACGGTATTTGAAGCTTTCCCAGCATTGTTTTCTAGGTTTGCTATGAGCAATACATTAACCGTGTAGTTCTACAATTCAACTTATAGGATGGAGGATAATACTTAGAGGATAAGGTAAATTAATGAATCACTTTTAATATCTTTTGACATATTCGCAGTGAAAAATATTTGGCTGAAATTACGCAGTTAAATTTTATGACGGGCATTTTTATACCCACGCGTAAGTAATACTCAGACAAAAATGCATCGTGTATCTTCCCCTGTGAAAGTGAGAAAATACTAAAAATCATCTTTTCCATGTAGCGACTAAGCAGTAATTAGATATTTTCCCTATGGTCATTTGTATACTCCTTATAAATCCGCAGAGTAGTCAATTCAGTGACAATTAGGAACGTGCACCATCAAAGATAATACGATTGCTACGTTCCTAAAGAATCTATTCCTCTTCAAATGTGTCGTAATATTATTGCTTCAATGGAAGTTAAAGGTGTGAGTGCCCCCACATGAAGATATTTACAGACTTTTTACAGGGTCATAAATTTCATCTCTTAGTGGTAATGTATTTTAACGGATGTTGAAAAGGGACACTATAATGCTTTATTTAAAACGAGTGGAAAAGGTTAAAATGTATGCGTAATTCTCTCAATTTGAGTTATGTGTGCACATGAACACATCAATTGATCATCGAAAAATATGCTGGTATTTACATAAAGAATGTGGATGTTTATTAGTCTTATAATCAATCCATTCTCGATTTCCTGACCAAGTCTCTGTGACATGGAGTTGTCCACATTTTGGTATCATCTTACTGGGTTCATTTCCCATTTTTCCTCCACGATTTTCCTCATTGCATCTTAGTTTGGGGTTGTTTCGTTTGAGGGGGTCGAAAAACGTTTGTTTCTCGCATTTTTCTCATTATGAACGCTGCGCTCTGTGCAGCCCGCTCCATCTATGTTACATGATTTGTTTTGAACCATCTCCTAGAATTTTGACATTTGTGAACTCGCAAGTATTCCTAGTTGCGGGCGAAAAATGAATATTGGTAAACATTTCATTAAACATAGTTCTTATTATAGCGGACATGAATTTAATGAATTTCGTTAAGTAAGAAATGGGTTTTTTTTACTTTTAAACACCAAATAAATGTTTAGTGGGTGAAAGTCGAAGGCGCAACACCTCTTCGGGTAATTTTTCGAAAGATTTGTTTTGCCTTTTACAAACCTACTATCCGATTCCTCCGCCTGGGAGAAAAATGAGGCATACCTAAGGGCTAATAAGATCTCTTTTTCCTCCAAGAATTTTGGGAGAGGCCGCTAAAACTTTGAACAATATCTCTGCTTGCGCTGTCCGCTCTGCTTGTTCATCTATCGACGCTCGTCTCAATGAAGTAGTCATCAGTAAACCTTGGCCAAGTTCCGGGTGGTGATGGTCGGGGTGGTTTGTTGTTGTGAATAACGTACAGGTTTCAAATACTAGCTGCACCAGAAAAAAAGGTTCGTGGCGCTTCGAAAAAATCGGAAGCACCCGTCGAATACTTTTAAGTGCGTAAGAGAAGTCAAATACCACTTCTTTCCTGTGAGTTACACGCCTGGCGTCCGAAACATTATCTATGGCAGAAAAGGTATCGCCCGCAACACAAAGGGAAAGTAAGCTCTTATTAAAGGCATACTATTTCCCAAATCAATATAATGCGCCCTTCATACATTCCGATTTAGAATGGATTAGTATTGGTGGAGCTTTGTATCGACACGGGGAAACCTCTAGGGATCCTCAAGAGTCCTCCAAGATTGCTCGTTGCTTTAACTCAGGCTTAACGTGGCCAGCCTCCAAACACATGCATGAGGGGAACTAATGGCGTTTAATTGGAGTGGTCTGGGCTGATGGGGTGAAATCCGAGAACTACTTCTTTCTGTTTGTATTCCCGGGAGAGTAGTATGCTTTTTCTTATACTTATAGTCATTTTAAACGTTCGTAGACAATACCACCACTCATTTTAAGAGTAACTTAGTTCACAGTAACGCATACGGACGCAAATAAATTCACCGAAAGGATACGAAACATCATCTTAAATTTGCCTTGACATAAGAAAGCTCAGTAGTTGTTACTGGGTTGCAAACCTGAATCGCAATCATGGTTCTCCATAATAACATTGTTCGAGTACGCTTATGATTTCGGAAACGTGATCGTCATCAAGAAAGACCGAGTGTTGTGCGAGCAGTGGAGTGCGCTCCCAGGACTTTGAGCATTGCCCTACCAATGCGGCTTGCCTTTTAGATGACGATAACGACCTTAAGAAGAAAAGGACCGTGATCCCACCCCTGGTCGAGACATTTTTGAGTTTTTCATTCAATTTCTGGTCAAGTAAAATTATTTTTATTCGGCACATTTTATCTCTTTTGTATTTTAAAAATTTCATATTATCAGCCAGTCATTGCAGCTACAAATTATATTAATTCATATCGCCAATATGAGGAAGTTTATATAAAAACTCATTTGCATTCATTAAAAATCGAACACGGACCACTCTTTTGCGAGCCAAATAAATCTGACAGCTACAATATTAACCGTTACATATTAATTTATTTCATTAATGATATTTTACTCCAAACTGAAGTCTTTTAAAAGGCTTTTTGTTAATTTTATATGTGCGGTGAATTTATAGCTAAGCATATGAAATATTATGCAATTAGACGTAATAGAGTTGTTTATCCATAGCTACACCTAATTTTGGTAAACTTTTCTGAATTTTTATTCGTATATCCTGCATTTAGTAGGTAAAGCTTAACAGTGGACAGCTCGTCACCAAGCTTCATGTGATAAGATGAAAAAAATATCGGGAAAATATGCCTAGATTATGCGGTATCGATGCGAGCACATTTATTTTTATTTCGTGAAATTATATATATTTACGTATATTTTCCTAGTTTAATCCTATTCTGACGAACTAAAGACAGATTTATATTGGGTCAAGAACGATTCATTGATAAATATCCGTTTTGAATTTAATAAATATCCGTTTAAGGAACTTCGTCAATCTACAAATGAAAAATCGTGAAAAATTACATCACTTAGACTATACTTATTTTAATTAAATCTTTTTGTATCAACATTTGGTGCGGATAAATCTCGATTTATATCATTTCGGTGAAACAGACACAGTAAATGTCATTCAAAAAGATCCTCGGAAAGTCGACCACGATAAATATCCCTTGGTGGTAGAAGATGAAGATTTTATCATATAGTATTGAATTGGGTGGGATAGTGAATATTTTTTATAATCAGTCTTTCTGTATAAATGATATCATTCGACGTAAGAGCCATGCCGAAACAAACGCAGCGATGCAACGCGACTGAATGTGCGAATAATATGAGACGAAAGCTCAAAAATGAGGCGATTGATGACTAAGTTCTAAGCTCCGACAAATGTGAGTTTCATTGCGGATTTCAAATATTTGCGGTAGACGATGTTTTCCTCAGTGTTGCCAGTCTTTCGAGTATGTACTGCTCCTGCAAGTTCCCAAAAATGCCGCAATCTGGCGCGCGAAAAGTTTTGCGTTAATTTCTTCCGCCACTGTACATTCGTTTGTACAATAAAATGTACCGTGTAAAGTGGCCTTAAGAGCCTATTCTCCAGTCATACCAAATGTATCGACCTCCAGTTTATATTCATCTATTCCGCTCTAAGCTACTGGAAGCTGATCGTTTTCTTCAATTGTCTTCTGGTTTGTCCTTTGTGGTGTATTGTAGATTATCGGTTATAGTTTGACATTTATTTTGGTGTGAAGAGTTCACGAAATCTTTTATCGCCCACTCTACTTCGTAAATGATTAGATAAGCAACGACTCCGATCGCCCATTTTATTGAAAGGAAATCTGCAAACTGCGGGCCGGATCGATGTCAAGAGTCTTGGCCACACTCAAGTCTCTTTAATCAAGATCTGAAGTAATCCCTCTCATCAGCTGACTTGACTTTGGGGACCTGCTTCTATTTATTGGGTTTTTATTTACCTTATGTTCCGAGGATTGTTCAATATAGTCTTCATCGGATACTTGTTTGAAGATAGCCAAGAATTAACCTGCGAGTGGAGCGCGCTTCGGGATTGATACGCCAGTTGTCGACACTAGCAATCCAGTCCGCAGCGGTCGCGGAACTAGCTTATCGCTTTGCGATTGGAGGGAAGTCTTGGCAGATTAAAGCAATCAGGGAAAATTTCGTCACTATCGTGACTCGAAAATTCCGAGGATATACAGAATAGACCCCCAGGAGGCAGTCCAACACTATTCAGGGTTCTCAGGCGTCGTCCTCAACAATTCTGTTCCTCAAAAGGAATCAAAAGAAATGAGGGTTTGATCGCACAGGTGGGAGGATCATTAATATGAACGAAGAGCGCTGACATGCAAGAGCAAATTGCTATTGGTTCATCTTCTTCTTCAGTTGGCAGCCCTGGGGCTTGTTTGCAGCAACTCGCCATTCTTCTCTATTCTCCGCCATCCTCTTCAGTTCGTAATATGAAGTTGTGTTAGTGTCTGTCATTATCTGGGTGATGTATGCAAGTGGTGGTCTTCCTCTAGTGCCTTCCTCCCTTCCATCATCCCTTCGATGACTCTTACTAGAATGGCCATTATGTCCGAGAGTGTGTCCTATCATAATTGCTCTTCTTGTTTTTAGGCTCCTCCATTAAGCTTCTGCTTTCTACTGCTCTTCTGAATACTTCTTCATTTTTTATATGCTCTACCCAACTGATCCTAAGCATTCTTCTCCAGCACCAAGCCTCAAAAGCCACCAACTTCTATTCTTCTGGCTTCCCTATTGTCCATCTAAATTTGGAAATCCGAAAATCTAATACCATTGGTCCGTCTCACGCACGCACTGTTAACGTACAAATCTCTCTCTTCTATTGGTGTAAAGGGAAATTTGGGTGTCCTTTTAATGAAAATATTTCTCGTTTTCTCCATTCAACGCTAAGCTCCATAGGGATAGTTTGGACGAGATTCATGTGCGTCGCGTCGCTAGGTTGGTAGTCCATTTGTTTAGGTCAGCACAAGTTCAAGTGTTATTTGAAATTAGGCTCCTATTTTTAATCAACACTCGTCTGTTCCAAGGCATCCAAGAATCCTGCGCGCTAATTCTTAAAATTTTAGATTGTTATTTTTCACATAATTTAGCTTGGACATTAAATATTTTTTTAAACACGCTCATCACATTGAATGACGGATTTTTTATTTTGATGAAGATTCTCGATAACTAATTTTAAGTGACAGCGTTGAAATAACTTCAATTAAAGTAAATTAATTGCCTTTAAAATGCTACACCTTACTTAATTCATGTCAGTCGCCAGAAAATATCTTCGTTGATGAACGATAAGCATGTACCAGTGCAACAGAGTATAACTCGATGGCACGATAAATTGAGACTAGGAAATGCGATATTGTCATAAGTATTCATAATTAATTTCACTGTTAAAAGTGTGTTGTAACGATTGCCTCTATTAATATACCTACATCTACATACTACCCCGCGAGCCGCCACATGGGCGTGTGGCAGGGGGTGGTAGGTCACCAGCCGCGTAAAGAAGTACAATTTTTTTAGGTGAAACGGTGACATGTACTATGGGAGTGTATTTGGAGGAGCTCAGTTTTTATTGTGGTCGCATATTGTGCGTGGGCGGAACGAATTTTTGTACCTATTTGTTCGGCAGAGTTCGGCAGAGCTCTTATTTTATTGCTTCTGTCAGACCTAGAAATGTAGTGAGGCGTCATGATAATATTCTCTGTGTAGCTCTGAAACACACCAGTTCTGAATATCAAGCAGCCTCCGAGTCTCTAGGGGCTCCCACCTTAATCCCTCTAACAGTTGTGTAACACTATATGCCCGTTCGTAGCAATTTTTAACGAAGCGCGATGCTTTTCTTTGTATTTTGTTAATTTTCTTGGTTAAATCTTTATGACCAGGAATCTTTATATATGCTGGGAGAGAATAATCCTGTTAATTTAGCGGCATAGCTGATATGTTGAAACTATAGTTTGTTACTCATATGTTCTTAGCTGCTTTTATCTGAAGTTATATTAAATAATTGCTCTGCTTTCTTCAAGTTTCTTTAACTTGTTCGAAGAAAATCGATCCATGATGTCGCTAGGAATTATTTCTTTCCTATGGTAGTTGAGCGTGGAATATTTAAAATAAATACGTTTTCCAGTATTTTTCGTAAATATATGGACAGTGAAACGGCATTTTTTAAAAACAATATTAGTGATGCAGAGCGCAGCGTAATAAGTCGAAAGTTTTCGTAAATCTTGTTGAAATATTTTTTACTAAATCGACGTAAAAAATAATTATAAGGTACGCCACTGTATGACGTCCAATAGTAAGTTAATCGTGTCCTTTCCGTTGCATTCTTTTTTCCCCCGACATAATTCAGCTATTCTAGCAACGTACGATGTAAATTAAGGGCTCCGAAGTAAATTTCGGACCTCACTCAGCCCGACTAAGATCAATATATATCTTCGATCGCCACCCCCACTCCACAGCTGTAGAAATGAAAAATTATTTTGAAATTGCTGTAAAACCTGACTTAAGCGTCATGAAAATGAAAGAATCTGAAAGTGTAAGCGCATCACTAAGCAAATTAAAATCATTTCGATGAATTTCGTCGCCTATTAATTGCATTAATTATTTGTAAATGATAAGCGATCAGAGATTTGCTTTTGTGATTTGTACGTCGTCCTATACATGCATTGTAAGTTCTCAAAATTTTTATTTTTATGACTAGAGGCATTCCAAAAGTGAAGCTCACCAACCTATTGTGATTTAAATCTTTGTGTTTCACCACAAAAGACACATTTTAAGACGAATCATTGGAATTATAAACGTTTGAGCTGAACCCCCTGCAATTATTTCTCTGTCCAATCTTCACGTGGATATTTTTGGCCGGACCTCTAGATGCGCCCGTGTTAGATGGAGAATCCCTTGGCCTTTGTGGTCAAATGGTTGCCAAGACGACCCAGTCTATCGGCGTGGATTGGAGGTGTTGCCTGAGGAGGTGCCGTCAAAAGAAGGCATGACGTCACAAAATTCTGTGCATATATATATATATATACATATATATATATACATATATATATATGTATATATATGTATATATATATATATATACATATATATATATACATATATATATATATATACATATATATATATATATATATATATATATATATATATATATATATATATATATATATATATATATATATATATATATATATATATATATATATATATATATATATATATATGAGCGACGTCACTATGAGACACGAGAGCCAATTGTTGAGCTGTTAAATTCAACCTCTCACCACATTCTTTCGGAATTAGTTGCCATAACATACCAGCCCTTTCACATGGGAAATGGTACGTGTATGCACTTCAGAGAGACATTATTTACAAAATGAGGTATTTCTAAAACTTAGATGTCGAAAAAAACCAAACAGCGTTGAAACGTCCGGGCATTCTTCTGGTTAAGGAAAGAAGTGAAGAGATATGTTGCTTTAAACAAGTATATTAAGAAAATCAATTGAGACAATAGTACAATAAGGCCTCTTCCAAATACAAAAGCTTGAAAAACGGTGATAGCTGGCCCCAGCTACGATCTCCTTCACCGCCTCCCTTCACCCCACTGTCCGCCGCCGACCAATGCCGTCTCCCCCTCCTTTTCCTCTCCATGCGCGCATGCGCCGGCACTGTCGGTACTGGCCTCTGTTGTGGCGGTTGGGAAGCATGTGCCGAAACGGTAGTTTGTATGTTTTCTCAACTGTGCTTGAAAATTAATCATATTGTCACCGCAGTAGGATCTTGGGTATCACAAAAAACCTTCCGTTTTGAAGGAGTGTCAAACGCACCGCGCGAAACAATGAGTCAAGTTAAAGACTTAATTAGATATTTTTATTTAATTACTAACAATTTCCGTCCATAAAACTATATTTTTGCACCATTCATAATGGAAAATTTAATCGATGTGTCCTACAACTGGTGAAATTAAAACGTATAATTCGAATATGGTCTCTATTATGACTAGGAAACTATCTCGCTCGGACTACCTTAAGTTGAAATCAGCGATTACGATCATATCTAACACGCGCAGTTGACACTCGAAGCGCACTCGACGATTAATTAATGCTCCATGTGTGATTTCCTTACAAGAGTTCGTGGGTTGGGAGGGCTTTTGTACATACATGCATACGAGCAAGGGATGCTCGAGGAAATCCCGGATTAGAGAAATCTAATGGAGATGCAGTAGTTGGAGCTAGGAAGGGTTGGCAAATGAATAATCATGGGGTGGGGAGTTATCCCTCGCAGGTAAAGCAAGGTTGCCCGTTGTCGAATTTTATTTTTAACGGCGATGGAGGGGAGGCATGTGAAGAACTGGGTTTTGGAACAACAACTGAAGGGTAGCTGATAAACTCTGTTCGATTCGCGGACGACAAGGCGTTAGTTAGTCGTTCATCCAAAAGTTTACAGGCGTTTGAAATCAGTGCGTTGTATAAAGAAGATAATTAATTGAAAAAAATAGCAATGAGGAATTTTGGGACATTGAAAATGAGGCTGGTCGTAAACGGAGGAGGGCAGATCGTCCGAGGAAAATCACCAGTGACATGAGAATAATTATTACGTCAGCGAAGGAGGCGTTCAAGGGGGGTTGTGTTGTAATTCCACTCCCGTGAGATTGACGTCATAATCGTGGAATATACGCCATTTCTCGTAGTTCAGCTCCAAAAATCCAGGGCGGCGAGACCATCTCGCCAAGCTCCCTTAAATGATGTTGAAAAAATTCACGAGCCGTTTAATGTGATCCATTCATTGAACTGAATGTGAATCATTTATTGAGCCATTCAGTGATGCAAAGCGGATCTCCCTTGCGTTCCAAAAAGAGGTGGAATTACAAAATAACTCCCCAGAAATGGATGGGTGCTAATGACCGTGACCTCGTGAAAGAATGGGAATGGAAGGCAGACGATGAGGTGAAGGGTAAGAGCGGCATTGTGAAGTTCAGAATGAAAGAGTCGAAGGAAGGAGGATGAGAATAAGGTGGAGTCTAAGATTGAGACGTGGCTGCGAGACGAGAATGGAGGAAATGCGGCGGACGGATAGGAAGACGAACGAGGATGTGAGAAAACGAATTGGCGTCGTGAATTTATGAAGAGAGGGGACTCTTTGAGGCAATCAGGAGGAGGCAGAGTAGGCGGTCGAATCCAGTGATGAGGAGTTGAGGGAGGCTGTGATGCGATGGGAAGAAGCTGTCACCGGCCGATGGAAGAGAAATAGTCCTAAGCGAGAGTAGTGTTTAGGAATGGGATGAAGACAGATAGGACATCCTATTCTGGCATCGCCCAAAAATCTATCCAGATGAACGTTCCTACATGTTATTTCGAGGGTTTAATAAGTTTTTAAGTGTTCTTTTTCCTAATAGTAACTTAGAACCAGGCAGAAACTTGTTGATTATTGTATGCTATGATGTAACCTTCCCGAGGTGGGAGGCAAGATCTCTTCCGGGTCGCCGTCTGAATGTCAGTATGGGCCACGTGCGGATCACAACAAATTCGTGTAATTCGTGTAAGTTAACAGTTCAAGTTTATTCTCGCTTCAAAATAAATGAATCCTTACATCAAACAAAATACTTAGCTCGCTCTCTTCGTGAAGAGGGCAGGCACAAATCCTGTAGTCTTGAGCACACAAACAAAACTTTTACAAATCAAGGAGCACTTTTGGATTGTCCTTGGCCGCAAACCGAGAGAGCTAGACTACCAATGTTGGGCCTATACTGTCCCTCATTTCATTTGTTTTTGCCGTCGAACGCAGAAGTAAACAAGTGAATCCCGAATATCCCGGGCGGCGCCCACTCAAAGGTCACAATAAATATAGCAAATGCTTATTTACATTAAACTCACATATAAGCAATGTATTGATTGAAAACTATTTCTCGCACTTCAAATTCGATCTATGCCAAAAAAATCTCCTTCGTTCGTAGTGTATTGTTCCATAATAACCGGGAGCCGATATCTTATCAGATTGCATTTTTTCTACTTGAAAATTCATGAAAAATTACTCAACCTGAACAATTATCTTTCAGAATGTCATCGTAAACACGTCTCAAGTCAATCGATTGCTCAACCAAGGTAAAATTTATCTCGAAAATGGATGAGAGATGAATGACGAAAAATTTATGATAATGGTGGACTTGTTGTGACAGAGAGAATTAGATCGCGAACGTCACGGGCGAATGATATCGAAGAGAGACTCTTGAATAGGAGGCACTATGGTGGTGCTGATGGCCATGGTGATTGGTGCTGAAAGGTGTGACGTGGGCGAGGTCTGTTAACCCCGGTTTTCCTTTTCCCGGTAACCCCTTTCCGTATCATTCATGCATGCCTGGTGTGGAAGCACCCCCTGCCACACACCCTTTGGGTGGCTTGCAGGGTATGACGTAGATGTTGATGTAGATGATGTACTGGTTTAGTAAGTTGACTTTGTCCATGCTGTTGGTGATTACTTTGCCGTTTGTGTCCAATAAATACTCTGCTGTCGAAGATTCACCCTGGAGCTCTCTCGCGTTAGACCAGAATGACTTGGGGTTTACATCTAGTAATTCACCGAGGATTTTTTTTAAAGGTTCGTTTGAGTAGTGCGCATTATTTTCTTCGTTTTTTAGCTTTGAGCAACGTAAATTTCCCTCGCCGCAAGCTCCATTGTTTTGTTACGTAATAAAATTTTTATATAGGTTTTGTAAGTGTGTGGAATATATTCATCGATTCCTTTTACGTAGTACTTCCAAAAAATATCTCCATGATACTTCGTCGCTCTCGTTTTTCATTTTGGCTACGTATTTCGTGAATCGAGCTCCTAACGTTCTCCAAATTTTATGTAATCGCATTTTTCAAAAAAGTAGACTTTACGTTTAGGTTTTACAGTGGAATCGACTGCTGTTTTCAAAGTCGTAAAAGTTATGTTATGGTCACATATGCCTTCCAGGATATCGACGTGTTTAATCATTGTATGGTAACTAACAGGTAAAAGAACTTGTATTTTGTTACCTCTCGTAGGTTCGATTGTTACTTGAGTAAGAAAGTGGTGTGAAAGTGTTTTAAGTGAGGCCTCGCTTATATCACGCTTCCATGAATTTGTTTCAACGCTATTGGTTTTCCAATTTATCGCCAGGAGGTTGAAATACCCACCGATAATCATCACGCTTTTGTTATCGCTCGAGGATAAATGATGATAATTGAGTTCTAATTTGTACAAAACGTCGATTTTTTAATCAGGTGGCCTGTAAACTGAGCATATATGAATATTTCTTTTGTTTTGTTGCTTAGTGTTACAACAAACGCTCTATATTTCTTTGTCGACTAATATGTGTGCGGTACTATTCAAATACGATTTAACTGCTAAGAATATTCCACCACCCGTCCTATCTGATCAATTTCGTCTATAGATTTAATATCCTGTCGGTAAAACTTCGCTATCGCTATATCCTCTGCAAGACAGCTTTCTGTTCCAATTACTATATTTGCGTTTTCAAATATAAGCTGAACTTCAGCACGTTTGTTCTTTTCGCGACGGAAATTTTCTGTTACTAAATTTATATCACATTAAGCTTGATGAATGTTGTCTCGCTGTATTCTGTGCATTGTCATTTTGATGTCCTATGAAACCACTGAGAAGCGAGTTTTTCTTTGAAGTTACGGAGCTATCTTGAGAGCGTGTGTTGGAATTATTTTCGCTATATATTAACATTTGTTTATTTGTGCTTCCACTAAGCTTTTTCGGCAGTGAAGGTCTACGCTACACGGATTTACTCAGAGGCTGTAATCGAGTCTATGCTTTCGAATCCCACTAAATGACCTATTTTATAGTAAAATAAACCTTTCACTCAAAAATTCAAGACCATTCGAGACGGCCTTTTAACGAAAATTGTTTAAGAATACCTACTTGAAGCGACTTGAATGGGCTTTCACACAGTCACATGACGCAAGGAAGACTTCTAAGCGATTTCCAAGGAAATCAACAACAAGAGTACCTCAAAGCCTAGAGTCGCAATGCATTATCACTTGTTGGATATGATCGATTAAATATCAATTTGCTTCAAACTACAACTATGTACTCCATTAAGGGTTGCTTTGGAAATGAATATTCAGTTCGATTGCAGAGTGGTTATTAATATTCAGTTTTTGAGGTGAAAAAAACATTAATGGAGTGAATATTGCTGAAACTCCATTCTCATGTTGCAGTTAAAATCTACAAAATATCGTCATAAATATATGTCCTACAGTGGGTTTGAAATGGGGCAAACTTATTGGCAAAATTCTGCGTCAAAGATGCTAGCCACCACAAGGCTATGAGAACCAGAATGGGAAACGGAGTCGTTTTCCTTGTTTTTCTCATTGCCTCCACTAGCATCCGAGTTTATCGCCGGTGTCATTCATTTTTTCTTGAATAATATTCTTTTGACTCCTGAGGGTCTTATTTGTACGCAAACATATTTATTATAGCCATATGTCCTCTCAGGCTTTATATTTTGGAAGGAACTTGCAAGGAAATTGTAAGTTATCCTAAATACTCCGACGGTGTCCATTTCTCGCCTGAAAAGTCTGCGACCAAAATTTGTCCATAAAATTCTCATTGGTTCAACAATTAACCTCCCCTAAATATTCATCACTGAAGCAAGAATTTATATAAATGAAGGGATCATTGTAGTGCACCAATATACACTAATACAATTTATCCCAATGTATGTTTTTTCCTTTCGCCGCTAGAAATTGTTTAAAGTTAATATAGTCTCCAATACCTCGTACAGATTCTTTGGCGCCATCGGCCGAGGGTGCAGTGCAGTGACCCTTTCCTCCGGGCCTGGGTTTTCCAGTTGCAGTACGTCAACTTGAAGAGTGTTTGGTGACGGTGTTTCGTGCGATTTGATGCGGATTCGTGATTTCGTGCGGTTCGCTGGCGATTTGATTTGTCGGCCCTGGTGGAGGCGGGTTAGAGTCCTCGCCTGCTGACCCTATTGTCGCGGGTTCGAGCCCGTTGTGCTGTATTCGGGATAGTGAAGATAAAATAAAATACATTTCAATCCCCTTATTGAAATGCATACTCAACTCTTAGTGCAAGCTTGACAGTGGTTAGAGCAGAGAGGGAAAGACTTTACAGGATCCTACAATTTTTTTGTGTGACTGTTCAAAACCCTCCTCATCATCTTCACGTCGCATTGGCAGTCATTGGAAATCTTTTACCTGTCAATTCCTCAGTTTAAAAAAAAGTATGCTCTTTCCCTTTATTCTCTTACCTTCAATTATTTTTTCTAAAAAGCTCTCTTTAAATATTTTCACTGGAGTGTATTTTACAGTTTTCTATGTGATCATTGTTGAGCCCTCGTACCTTCATCCATTACCTCACCGTTTTTTTATTTAGTTGCCAAAATCAGATTAAATCATCGTTTTCTTAATCCTTCTAAAGTTTTGCACATGTTTCTCGAGTCACTTTCTGAAATATGTCTCCCTGTAAAATATCTCGACTTAAGCTCTATGAGCATGAAGTAATAGAGGCGAGGACTGCGTTTGTGACTGATTAGAAACAGTTCTTGTACAATTACTTTTGTAGAAGATTGAAGATAGAATAAAATGCCGATGCCAAAAAAGCTGTCCATGATTAAACCCGCAAAGGGGTTTTTTTCCGTACCTCTCTCACGGTGGGAAGAAATCTCATGCAATAACGAGAGGTTTCTGATTAAAAACCAAAATTGGCTGAATGAGCGTATGAATTTTTCTGAAATTGTAATGTTGTTTTCACCGAGTACATCGAGAAAAAGGAACATGCTGTTTTGTTTTCTTTTCTTTCTATAGTCTCTCTACCACAAAATTAGTCGCTTTGAGCCTTGAATTTCATAATTTAATGAAATTTCTATAGGAGCATCCGGACGATCAGAAAAAGAGTTTCATGTTTCGTCTGAAAGAACTAGAAATCGTAAAATTGAATCTCTTAGGACATCTGCCTCCAATGCCGAGCTTACGTTAGCAGCCACTAAGGGTTTGAGGGAGGGAGGAGATATTGTGGCCGCTAAATGAGTGACTGAAATCACATCCACAACACCTACTAGGGCCAAGAGAGTCTAATTCAAATGGCGGAAGAGTGATGTAATTCAACCAGAGATGTCTCTAGAGAAGGCTCTGTCTCTGATGGTTTACACAGAGCTGACCAAGAGTCAGTACAAAACTCTGAGAAGCACGGCTTTAAGCCATGGAAATAATTTACATCCAAGCTATGAGCGCGGACGATGAGTCTAAAAGTGCGGCATACTTGGAAGACATAATGATAACCGAGAGTACTAACGAGGTGAAACTGCAAGCTCTCACGAACCACGCTGCCTTGAGAATCCTGGCATGCGTCTCCTCCGATCAGCCATCCGGAGATGAAACCAAACGCACATTAATTTGAAAGTATGGTTTTGATGGCAGTTCGGGACACTACCAATATAAGCAAATGTGGCAACGAGAGGATGGATCTGATAATTTTGTATTTATGAGCACTACAGTTCCGCTTCGCTTGATAGATTATGCTACAGGTAATACTTACCATACGTTGCTCCTTTCTCTTTGTTTTCCTAATATATCCATTAGTAAATGTTGCACTGATCCCCGCTTACCTTAATTTTAGGTGAGATAATCTGGAAAAAGCCTTCTCCTTCTTCAAAGAGGTTTTGCCGTCCCATTTGCCTTCAGTGGACCCAGGAGACGAAGGAAATTTCAAAGACCGAGAAAAATGATCTCCAAAAATAGATTGAAGGCTTTAAAGACAGTGAAATTAGGAAATGATTCCGTAAAATTTTCCTCCCTTCTGACAATGATATCCGGAAAAGTAATATTACGGTAAACTGAAATTTCGTTTAGTTAAACTGTAACTACGTAACTAAATAAAAAAACATCATTCAGGTATGCAATGCTATAGCTAAGAGCGAAAACATGAGTTGCGACATTTGTGGGGCCAAATCGTCTGAGATGAAAAATCTAGAGGACATGAAAAACCGTGTTGCTTACGGGAAAATATATTCTTTTGGTCATCCATCTCTGCACTGCTAAATACGATATTTGGAGTGTATATTGCATTTGTCTTATCGCCTAGAGTTTTAACGATGTCAGGTAGGAAATCATCAACATTTTAAAAGTATAAGTTTTTGTGTGAGATAATGATGAATTTTTTTAAAAAATTCAAAAGTTCATTTCTAGGTACGCGGGAGTCTCAAATTACCGCTTAAAAAGAAGAAGGCATCAACTCAACAAGCTTTGAAAGAAAACAATTTCTAAATTAGCATATTATAAGTATATCTAATGTGAATTCTTTTTAATACAATAACTTTAAATCATTATTGCGGTATGTATCAGGGAAGTGTATGTGTGCATCGTGGCTAATGCGTTTGATTATCATTTTCATTCCAGAGATTAACCTGGATCCCATACCGAGATTTTCAATAATTTTGAAAGCATTTTCTAGTGGTCAACCACTTAACGCCGAGGCATTTAGCCAGTACTGCTTAAAAACCGCTGAAGTGTACGAGGAACACAGCGCATGTCATTACATGCCAACTACAGTGCATGAAGTAATCATTTATGGAAATTTCCAAAGAAGTAGATCTCCCCTTAGGGCAGCTATCGGATGAGGCAATGGGGGCTAGAAATAAGGACGTTCGGAAATTTCGAGAGAGATTTACTAGGAAGTACTCCAGAGTGGCCACAATTGAGGATCTATTCAAAGGGCTTTTGTTGACGTCAGATCCATTTATTTCATTCATCAATCTCCCAAAACAGAGGAGAAGTAAGAAAATGCCATAAGAACTGAAGGGATTATTAGTTTTGGAAGAAATAAGTGAGGAAACAATGGACTCAAGTAGTCATGACGATTCGTTGGAGGGACTTTGATACAACATTAGAACAATGCAAAACATGTGTTAAAAATAAAATGGATTGTGTATATAATTGTTTTTCATTAAATGGCTACAATACTGCCTCCAAATACTATTTAAATTGTATATAGTTGATCAGCTTAAATAATACTAACCGTCGCTCCGCGGACCACAGGATGGCGAAGCGGAGATAGTTATATTACCCCCATATCAAAATGAACACAAAGAGTATTAACTTCAACTAAGCTTTACTTTCACCACAATTCTCTCAATCAAACATAATGGCAAGGAAGTGAGTAAAAAATTTGTAAGTTAAGGGATTTCACGAGCAGGATGTATTTGGTTGTGCCTCAACATTAAGCTATTTTCGATTATTTGTTTCCTTCCAGTGTGCTAAATTCAAGTGAAGTAGAAACTAAAGTTTTGGTAAAAGAATCTAAGTATAATGTGGCGTATAAATCAGGGATATGTGTATTGTAACTTAGGGGAGATGAAAGATTTGAGTAGAAATTCTAGTTAACGTAGTCCGAGCGAGATAGTTCCCTAGTCCTAATTGAGACCATATTCGAATTATACGTTTTAATTTCACCATCTGTAAAACCCATCAATAAAATATTGCATTATTTATTGTGCAATAATATAGTTTTATATGACAGAAATTGTTAGTAATTAAATGAAAATATCAAAATTGGTCTTTAACTTGACTCTTTTTTTTCGCGCGGTGCGTTTGAAACTCCTTCAAAACGGAAGGTTTTTTGTGATACCCAATAATCGACTGCGGTGACAATATGATTTTTTTATGATATGATGATACACGTACCATTTCCCATGTAAAATGGCTGGTATATTTTGGCAAATATTTTGGAAAGTAATGTATTCAGGGGTTAAATTTTTGATTTCACTAGATGGGTGAGATATTTTTCTTTAAAATGAGACCAAATTCATTGATTTATAAGTAAAACGATATTTCGCTCGGACTACCTTAAACAACCAACAGCTCCGCGGTGTCCAAAATGTACCTTTCTGCATGAACCTCCTGGTAGGGTCAAGGGCTTGCACTGCTGGGGCAAGGGGCAGAGAAATGAAAAGAAGTCCTTAATAGTGTCCCTCTGGAAGGTAAAAAATATGTTTGTGGGAAAAATACAGGATTTTTAAGACTTTGAGGGCGTGAATGAGAAGTTTACTTTTGAGAGGAGAAAGTACGAACAAGATTTCGCGTACACTTTTAATGCCTTAATTATTCAAAATCACCAAGATTTGAAAATTATGGAGCCTGTGGAGATTGATTCCAATGTACACATGTTATAAAAGACGAATAAGAAGCGTCATGTTCCTTGTAGCTTGAAAACATTTACTCGGGTCGCGGGATTTCTAACTCCCGGCGCGTGACTCAGGCTACGGACGCGCATATGAAATTCAAGTGCAATTTTCGGCGTCACCGACAAATTTTCAATTTAATTTCAGATCTATCTTTATGAAACTTCAATAATTGATTTAATATGAGTCACTTGACAGGTACTTTCGTAAAACGCTAGATATTTACTACTTAATATGAAATTTTGCGTGAAAATAGCGTCCGCCATTTTGTAACGTAATATCACCTAAACTTTGAAAAAAAAACTCCCGAAGTCAAGTAAAAGAGTGTTTTTTTTACTGACATAGTAGTTTTTTATCAGACGAAATTCCTCCCACAGCGTCAGTCTCAAATGAAATAGGAAGATTTTCGTAGAAAACTGAAGTCGGGTGTAATTTTGGAATTTGGGTTATGTTTGAGCCCCTGTATCTCGGCAACGGCGACAAAACATGGCCAGTGACTTACCATTCCTTGGTTGCCAATCAATTGTGAGTATTTGAACCATGTTTCATGAATATATCTAAAAAAAAAGCCATTTTGGTATTTTGTCCAGCTTGTTGTTCATGTCCTCCCATAAACTTACATCTTTACACGGCTGGTGACCAAACACCCCCTGCCGCACGCCCATGCGGCGACTCGCAGGGTATTATGTAGATGTTGAATCAGACTGTAATACCTGCTGATTATCTCCACTGTTTTTTATAAACTTTTTACCAAAGTTTCTATTTTGATGACGTAATATATACTAATATTTCGAAAGGCTGCCATAGTGACACTGATAATTGATTACGGATGGATACCAGTTGGTGCAAAAAAGTATTATATCCTAAGAAACGGGCTACAATGGGTGACAATGATTGCGTCTTTTTTTGACTGCAGTGAAGACATTCCTCGGTCGCTTCAAATCATGTAGAGAACGACGCATGTAAGCAGCTGCAGAACGGTGATGAAATGGCTGCGTTTGAGGAGTTGACTTTTAAATTCCAGCTCAAGTCCATTTTTATAATTGTAATATTTATTCATCGTTGCACAAGAATCAGGAATTTTTTCATGAGATATCCACAGAATTTATTTCGAGAATATGCGACCGTCTGAGATCATTCGGGTCGGCACGTCGTCAACCCATCGCGTACGGCGGGAAGTTGGCTGTCTCGAGGAAATAGTTTCCAGAGGCACTGGAAGAAGGAGAAGAGAAGGAATGGTTTCTGTAAGCAGCGAACAGTTGTGGTGGAAAGAATAAATATAGTGGGAGAGTGAAAATGAAAATAAAAAACGTGTTGTTCAGGGTGGGTAGATACTAGAACAGTATCCAGACAGAGAAGAAGGAAAAAATAGAACTCTATTCCTGAGGAAGTCAGAAAGATGATAGTGTTTGCATGAACTTCATTTTCTCTAAAAAAATTGACTCTCTTGAGAACTGAATGAGAAAAGAGAAACTTATTTTCAGCGGAGTATAATGCGCATAGAATGGATGTGGTAGAATGTGAAAAAGCGGAGTAAGAGTGTCGGCCCCGGTGGGTAAAATCATCGTCTGCTAATCTTTTAATTTGAAGAAAACTTATGAACCGGAAGACTCTTACATTGCCCAGCGCAGAATTAAACCGGATAACCATTTATTGAAATACGTGGTTTTGCAATCTGCTGATTGGATTCGTTGTATCTAAGCTTTAACTCGAATACCCGCAATGAAGCATCCGACAATAAGTAATGCTTCCACATTTCTCCCGATCGGGACGATCCAAAATCGGTCACATCCCCCCCCTTGCTCCATAAGGCTTTGAGTTTGAGATTAAAATCCCGGACGAGCTGCACAAAAGTACAAACGCGGTTGAATTCCAGTTTGAAGTTACGCTCGGCGGATGGCTTGCGGTTGAAACCCGTCGCTTCCCTCCCGGATGAACGACGTGAGTGAATTGATGATGGGACCTCTGCTCACCTGCTATGCGTGTGCTGTCCCATTGGAGTCGTCCCGGAGACGCAGTTTCCCATCTTGTAGTGAACCCACGTGGTGCAGGACTTGGAGGCGAAGCGATGGGTGGAAATGGACTCGGCGAAGAACTCCCAGGAGCGGGAGTGAGAGCAAACGCCGGCCATCACTGAAAGAAGGACGACGAAACGGGTAGAATCAGGCCAAAACGATTGGTAGCGGAAATAAAAATTTCTCTACGCCCGAATGCATTCGTTCTATGGAGCTCGGATTTCACTAAGAGTTCCATGAGTGACGTCAAGCGCAGAGATATCATCCCGATCCTCAGCTGTTGTTTTCATCCGATCGGGATGTCTAACTTTGAAGAACTACTTGACGCCTGTTCATCGTGAATTAGACTATTTCTATCGGAGTGCGATATCGCACATGTGAAACCCTAGGATACAAGGAGGTGGGTATTACCAGACCCAACGGCCGTGGGTACTAGCCAGGTGTAGACTATTCTTTGCCGGACGTTCGACATATTTTGCTGGAGCCAAACTATTAAAGTAAAAACAATCGCAGGCTCAAGATTAAGGAAATAGACTGCAGAACCGATAGATTTAAAATGTTATTCTTTACACGAACATTAAGGGATCACATAGTTGCAATAGTCCAATACTATGGTACTCCTATCCTAAATAGTTGGAGTTAACTTTTTCCTTGTGCCTAATAATTTAATCATTAGATACTATTAACAACTCACCCTGGTTGAAATGTCCTGCTTAGCTTTCTATATGATTTAGTATCTGGTAGTACTCGTTATCACTAGTGTTAAATATACTAATCAGTTGTTGTACTGCATATTAGCATGTTTATCCATGTCGCACTCTCCTAGTATCTTGTTTGACCGCGCATTGTTGTGCTAATTGCACCTTTAAGGCCTCCACACACCTGAACGGCCGCGGTGGCGGCCGCGATACGCGGAAAACAACAATGCGTGCACACACACCAGAGCGGCCAGGCGGCCATGGCCGCGGCCTGTGGCGGCGGCCGAACGCGACCGGTCGAGTTTGCCCGCAGGCCGCGGCGGCTTACGCAAAGCAATTTCAACTTCCTCAAGGGGTCGCGCCGACGAAACTTGGCATTGCGAATGCGAAAGTGTTGAAATATTTTTGATCGTGATTTGTTATCAGAAACATTAACTACTTCCATTGCATTTCCGTGGCCGCGACCGCTGAGGTGTGTGCACAGCGGCGGCCGCGTGGCCTACGTCGACACCGCGCGGCCTACGCCTTTACGGTCTGCGCCCGAAGCGGCCGGACGAACGTGCGAGGTTCAGATTTGGTTTGGGACGAGTGTTGCATGCCTGGTATGGAAAAAATCCCCCCGTGCCACTAACCCTAGAGATGGTTTGCACGGCACTTCCTAGATGTAGATAGCTTCCAATGGCCGGCCCACGAGCGAAATGCCCCAATGGGATAGGCTCCAAGCGTGCATTAAAATGGGACTTACCGAAGTCCAGTGCGCACCCGGGCTGCCTCATAGTGCCTCCGTTCGGGTAGAAGTCCGCGTGCCCGATTGGCGCGCTCATGCCGAGCCATCCGCCGCACGTGTGGATCACATCCACGAATTCCGCGTCGTCCCGGTCCAGGCGACGCGCCTTGTCCAGCACGCTGAACAGCGGACCAGCCGGGTCCAGGCCTTCAGAACGGAAGGGGAGGAGAGAATCATTGGGGTGGGGTGGGGAGGATCATTGGGGGATCCGGAGAGGGGATGAAAGAGGGATGTTCGGGTGTGATGGGGGATGAAAGAGAAGGGAGGCATTTGATGATCATTTGTATTCCTCTAGGACTTTTTTACGTCCTTTGGAACGGTGGTTATCTACACAACATTAACCCCTTGAGTGCGGTATGACGTGATATCACGTCAAGGTACCGTGAATGTTCCAGCTTTCACTAGAGGGCCCCCTAGGGAAAGCTGAAACACTTAAGGTACTCATCACGTGATATCACGTCATACCGCACACAAAAGGTTATTAAAAGTGCAAAATTTCAACTACGCACCTACAACATGAGCAGTCATTACCACAAAAATACAGATTCACACTAATACTTTCCATCGAGAACAACAAGAAAATAGGAGATGAGTATAAAAAATGCGAAAGATAGATTTACAACAAGGACTACAAGAACATGAAAATTGTATGTATAAAAATATACCAAAAGAGTTAAACTGTATTAATCGATGATTGAGACAAAAATATCCTATGAGATTTGAAGTCGTTAACATTTTGTACTCAAGGATATTTTTAAAAATACCAAATGTGGTCATGAGTAGCATTAAAAATCCTTCTTGGAGATGGATTGGGCAAGCGAGGTAAGAGATTGTGGAGCAGTGCGTCGGAAGGCATTAGCGTCACTTCCGGGGGCCTAGAGGTTTAAGCCTATGTAGAGTGTTCTTAAGCACCGTTCCAATTGAGGTAAAATATTCCATATTTTTTTAACGGCACCAAAGTTTCGATATGGCTGGGTGTCACAGTTATCAATAAATCATTAGATCGGTCGGGCATCATGTGTAAAAAGCCGCGTTACTGCCGTTGAGTAAGCTGGGCCATTATTTGATATATTTTCTTCGATAAATTTAACTGTAGTGTAAGTTGGAAATGGCTTTTCTTTAATAATTCCAGGTGATTTCATTGCTGTAAATAAGATTCATTTAAAAGAAACGACTAAAGTCAGAATTCCTTAACCGTTTGTTGGAAACTAAATCAACGTCTGCGATCCTGTTTTTCTGGCCTCTAAATGTGAGACTTCGCTCTCAAAATCGCCTTCAAGGTTAAAGTTAGACGTCATTTTTGTCGTCAAATTGAAATGATGAACCCGTAAGAAGTTTAAAGCCGATATAAAGTAAGCGTTATAGGACGATTTGATCGCTTATAGTGTCATAAGTTAGAATAGTCACAAGAAGGTCCTATTTATTCAAATTCAGTTCAATTGGTGATTATAAATAAATTGTGTACATTTATTTACTTTCGCAAGGTTAAAAAGGGCGTCGAGCGAAATGCTTTTTTTTTGCCTGGAAGGTTACCCGGCTCTAACCTTATGATGCGTCTCTGGAAAACAGTAATTTTTTTACGGACGGAAGGGGCAAACGTGTAACTTAAATAAGGATTTCGTCGGGACATGGCAGAAGGGAACCGTCTACCTTTCATAAAGTTATTGCGAAATAGTGTTTTAGGTAACACGCGGTTCCCCGTGCTGAATTTGGATAGGGAAAGCATGTAAGTCCAGGAGATACCGAGGAGCTATATGCTTCCGGTGCCCGTCTCCGTCGCCTGAATGTATTTCCGTATCTCTGTGAACTGTATCGATGGAAACACGGGGAGTCACCACGCAAGGACTTGCCTGTGATGCGTCCGGCCTTATTACCGACCATGACTTGGATGTTCTTCCCGGCTATGCCGACGACGTGGG
Source organism: Ceriagrion tenellum (assembly GCA_963169105.1). Taxonomy (NCBI): domain Eukaryota; kingdom Metazoa; phylum Arthropoda; class Insecta; order Odonata; family Coenagrionidae; genus Ceriagrion; species Ceriagrion tenellum. The sequence continues at coordinate 6,372,709 of OY720639.1, read as the reverse complement.
CTCCGAGGCTGTGGCCCACGAGGTGCACTTTGGACAAGTCGACTCCGCCCTCCCGGACCAGGAAGGCCGTGAATCCGGCCACGAACTGACCGACCTCCATGAGTTGCATCTTCACGATGAAGTAGAGCCAGTTTTTGGAGATCTCGTGCCAATCGATGGCGATCACATTGCCCTCGTGGAAGCCGAGGTACACTGCGGACGAAAGAAGAGGCTAGCTTGGAGAAAGAAACATTCAAAGGGTTCAAGAAACGTACGCTTACTCAGATTTCGTACGAGGATCATTAGAATTCATGATCAAGATCTTTAAGAAGCTTCTCTCGCATCTTAGGAACAATTTTTCCGCGAGGATATTACTCTTCCTCTGCGATCGTTGGGATACTCCATAATCATATCAACAAAACGGTATGAACATTTCTGAGGTCCTTTCTTTTCGGAATAATAAAAATGAAGATCAAATGAATAGCTTGACCATTAGTCTCCTATCACCCGTTACGTTACACCTGCATAAGTTTTTAGGAGAAGGTTCGCGATGGCACAAGTGGAGCGAGACCCTTCCTTACATGAGAAATATTGCGACACATTCACGTTGAAATTCCTTCGATCACTTTTCTTCTTGGACAGAGCTCACCGACCAACTGCCAAAGGACAACTTGCATGCAAAATCAAATTCAAAATGGAAAGATCCCTGAAGTCGAGTATCAATCTTTGCAGTCAATGCGACTAAGGGAGACTAATTGGGAGCTCTCCATTCGAGGCGTCGAAATATTGCACACTTTGGAACACATCAGCGCTCTTCATCCTAACTCGGTCGACGTTGTGTTTGCTCCGGCGAAATGTTTGAAATGTGTCTAACCTCCCGGTGCGTATCGTCCTGTGAGAAGACAACATTCACGGCCAATTACTTCGGGTAAAATCATGTAGTTCCTTCAAATTAAGCATGCTTTTTGCATTGAGTAATTAAAAATTTCTCAATTCGATAGCTTGACGCCTTTACTGAAAATAAAAAAAACTTGACAGCTATCGCAGATGTCATTATCCACGTTCTTTTGTTATTTTGCGCACATGAACTTTTTTTACCGTTCTGGTTTGAAGTGCGCAGACTAACGAATGGAAGGGACGAGTGCACTGCTGTATTACACGAATTGATCGGCGCATTTTTACGCGAATGGAAGGGTTTGGGGAGAGCATGCGATTTATATCCTCCCGTTTCCTCCAAATGGTCTCCTATCTAGAACAAATCCAAAATACTAGCAGAGGACTGCATTATTTTCCCTTTGCACTTCGTTGACCATTACTCTCAGTAGTGTTCCACTGCATTTATTCGTTTCGATACGAGGGTGCGGGTCTTTGTGACTGGTGATGGAGAGGTTCGCCACTCAACTCTCTTTGAGACTGCGGATGGTCTGGGACTCGATACTCTGCACGAAGCCGTGCGTGATGAGGTACGTTCGATGCGAAGCGTTGAAGTGAGATCTCCTCAGCGACTCCACGTCCCCGGGCACAATAACCTCTCCCTCTGGCGGGCCATGCCTGCAAAAACAAACGAATGGATAACCTTACTTGGCTGGTACTGTGACCGATTGTGCCATCGATGGTCGATGAAAAGCATTCATGGAAGTGGTACGGACGGATTCAATGATTGTCATCGATCATCGTCGTGGATGAGTCCACACCCAGGACCCAAAATCCTGTCTCGAAAGTCACAATTACAATGATGAGGTGAGCTCTTACGGCTGGACAAAAAACGAAAAAAGAAAGTCTCCCATAGCCGTAAACAAATTGGCACAACTCGTCAAAAATCACAAACTTTGTTGTGTTGGTTTGCGGGGATGGGACTTCCACAGTAGAGACCAACCCCAGCCTCTCCACCAGAATACCCTCCTGTGGTGGTTAACGGGAAGGTTACTTCCACGCCAGTGACCAACACAGACGCACAAACACACAACCCAGATAGGATCCTTCGCAAGGGCTAATGGGACCCTACTAAATAACCAGGCATCTTTAGTAGGGTACGATTAGCCTTGGATCCTTCGCATGTGACCTGGGATCCTTCGCAAGACTAATGAGACCCTACTAATAACCAGGCATCCTTAGTAGGGTCCCATTAGCCTTGCGAAGGATCCCAGGTTATAACCCAATGAATCCGAGGCGGGGTCCCATTAGCCCTTGCGAAGGATCCTATCTGGGTTGTGTGTTTGTGCGTCTGTGTTGGTCACTGGCGTGGAAGTAACCTTCCCGTTAACCACCACAGGAGGGTATTCTGGTGGAGAGGCTGGGGTTGGTCTCTACTGTGGAAGTCCCATCCCCGCAAACCAACACAACAAAGTTTGTGATTTTTGACGAGTGGTGCCAATTTGTTTACGGCTATTGGAGACTCTTTTTTGCTATCGAAATTCACTGTTGTTTGTGATCTGAAGCTGCGGAAAGATATATAAACCGTCGTACATTGGCTATAATCTTAAGTAAACATTTCCGGATCACATTTGTTTCCCAACCCGCGGCCTTTTCCAGTGTGTCCGTGAATATTTGCAAAAGACTTAATTATAGTGCCACAACCTCCCCAATGGGATGGCCGAGATATTCTGGAAAACCTGGAAAACACTGGAATACTCTTGAAATGCCCCAAAATCGTTAAACATGGAGGTATGTGGATATTTTTTTAAATCCTAATCCATTTTGGACGTAAAATACCATTTTTGACTTAGCGTATCCCACTCCAATACAGATTTTATAGGTAAACCTGGAAAATATTGGAATTTCCTGGAACGTGTTGGCAAGTTCTCCATATTGATGCCAAATGTTCATTGTTGTTTCGCGGGACTGCTTTTGGCTGGGAGTACACACCCCGTTCCTTAGAAAAAGACCTCAAACACTATAATCCCCAGTTGATACCCTGGAAAAATTTCCTGGAAACTGTCTGGAACTGCAGAAACAAGTGCAAAATTAAGCTAGCACCACCCTGAACGAAAACCATTAGAATGTGGTAGTTTCGCTTCTCTGAGAATGCGATGCTCCTTGAATGAGTCGAGAACCAAGGTTGGGAGAAACAAAAGATATATGTGCAAATGTGACATCCAGGAGTTATGGAATTTCCCCGGAGTAATAATATTTTCAAAATTATTATTGAAAAATAACAGTTACATCACCTATTAAAAATAATAAAAAACAAAGCATACAAACTTCAAAAGCATCACCGTTACCGTTATGTCTGGAGTCTGATGCGGACTTGGATATTGACTTAGTCATATTAACTAGAATGTTAGATTCGAAAGGCTTTGTATAAGTAGTTGATGGAAGATGTGGATTGTGGAAGCATTCAAAAGGTTGGAAAGAAAGGAATAACTTTACGCATGCGAGCGAAAGTCGAAGCAAGTGAAGTGAAGGGAGACAATCGAGGAAAGGTGGGAAAAGACTATGAAAACAAGGACAGTGAGAGCAAAGAAATAATTACGAATCGTGGAAACGGGGAAGGTTGGGAAGCAGTGGGACAACGAAACAGAGAATCGATAGGAAAATGGAGGAGAGAGAGAGAGAGAGAGAAAGAGAGAGAGAGAGTGATAGAATACGTGAACAACGACCTTAAAGTGTCCCATTTTGCATCGATGTCCGAAAGTCATGGGTCTTTGGGTCTTAGATGGTGACCTTATTTGATGAGACAAAGAGATGTGCAAAATATCTCTGAAATCGGATTATATTTAGGTGTCGAGCAAGCAGCCTATCGTTTGACAATGGGGGCGCATCCCATATGCGCGCGCCGCCCTTTTGAAAAGCCCGCGCTCCTCCTTGGACCTCCGCGCTGCCACTCTCCACCAATTCTTCCCCCGACTATCGAATGGTCTGATATGTAGGCTTAAATTAGTTACCTATTTGGGAGGGGGGTCGCTAACGATCTCGCCGAGCGTGGCGTTGCTCTCATCAAGGAGTATTCTCAGGTTGAATTGACCAAGGATGAGTTGCAAATGCAGCATCTACTCATCCAAATAATCTCCAGACACCGAAAAGCTCTGCCAAAGATGACCAAAAAGGCATTCACAGTCTTCAATGCAAATATTTTGTGAGAAAAATGTAATCAAAATTCTCAAAAATATAGATATTGGAATTTAGTTCTCGTCCTGACCATGGCGCTCCTCATTTCCATTATATAAGTAAATGTTCTAAATTCAACACATTGTTCTATACATACCAGTCTCACCTCCCGCCCAAAGTGGAAACCAATTTAAGCCTACATATCAGAACCTTCATTAGGTGGGGGAACGGCGCGGATGTTCTGGGAGCGCGGTCTTTTCAAACGGGCGGCGTGCGCTTATGGGATGCGCCCCCAATGTTAAGCGAAAAGCTGCGTGCGCTAAATATAATCCGCTTTCAGAAATATTATGCACGTCTCATTTTCTCATCAAACGTCATTACCTGAGATCATAAGTCCCATGAATTTCGAACATCGATGCAAAATGGGACATAGGCAATCGACCTAGGCCAATGAGCCCAAACACACAAAAAAAATGGTACCGCTCAGTACTTATGAATATTAGAATCAGAACCTAAAAGCCCAGGACTATTACCATTTTGTCTGCGTATTCGATTTTTGCATAGCACACAAATTAGAAAAAAAAACATTTTATGACTTCGCGCAATGGCATATAAGCTCTGATCAGGTAATATTCTTCACAAATCAACATTCATCGTACTCTTAAGTTTCAATTCAATATCTAATTCTTATAATAGGGGTATAAATAACACTATCTATCTGAATGCCTCTTCCCGTGGACTACAATCTTGACGTGTTATTTATTTTGGTTTATTTTTAAACAGAGATGATAAACCTTAAAAGGGACACACTGCTAAATTTATGACGAAATCTAAGAGTTGGAAATTCATGGATTTTCATTCGTTGCTGGAAATTCATTCATTTGCTGAAAATTTCACCGTGTAAAGCCCGCGGACTAAAACCTTGACGCGGTGGAAGGCGCGTTTCAGAGAGAGAGCAGATTTCCTAATTAACTTGTAATGTAATGACATTCAATTACTGTTTTATCAAATTTCACCAAACAATATTTTCCTGCATATTTAGCAACATTCCCTTTATAACTCCGCATTAAGCGGGAAAGCAATATGTTTCCTGGCAACCAATTGTCTGTGATGTCATCCTTCACTAGTCCATGAAATACGAACCGATGTTGTTTATACTTGGTTTTTATCATAAAGTATGTACATGGAAATGATAATCGTCTGCGAGTCCAATTTTATTTTTTAGACGTTTTATGCAAAAATCAGATAAGCCCTAATAAAAATGTAGTTGTTTTCAAAACATACCTCAACAGTTTGTCTCTAACATATTTTTTTAGACTCGTTCAACTATTGGTACTATTGCATGTAACATATATATATGCTAGTGCATGAATACTGCAGCAAACTTGTTTCTTTCATGATTATTCTTTATGATAATTTCACATATGACACCCCATACAAAAGATTCCGAGCTTTGTTTTTGCATTTATTCAAAAGTATTTTTCTAGTCTCATCTGGTTCTTGCAACAAACGACTCAATTACTGTGCTTTTGTGGAAGAGAGAGAAACGAGGACCTTTGTTTATAAATTCGTAGGACGATGGTTGTATTGGATACATATTTGGATGGATACTTCAATTATTCGTACTCTAAATGGAAGTGCGGACTCACCTGGTGTAGAGCTTGAAGAAGACGTCTGATGGCAGCACCGGCTTAGCACTGGCGTTGCCATAAATCTGCCCGGGCATCGGGTCTCCATTGTCATCCGGGAAGTACATGATTTGGGGCAATTCTACGAGAGAACCATTAATGTTGACCATGTCCGTGACGTCTTTTAGCGCTGGGACCGTTGGCAACTGCACCGGGATCTCTGCGAATGGAGAATCATAATTAATGCCAAAAGATTCAAACCCCGAAAATATGTTGCATAATGCTAATCACGCCATTACAATTCGGAACAGGAAAAGCCAGAGCATTTCAAGACTGCCGTTAGTCCTAGATAACAGGGTGCCTTTTAATAACCTGCCTGCCTCTTCCACCGAATTCACAAATGTTTTCCACTTCTGGATCCCTTAGGGTCTCGGACTTTACTCAAACTTGGTTCATGGATAGCACGTGACCTCACTCGAATTAATATGGTAGTATTTCGAAAGTTTTGCGTGATTTAATCGCTAGGAAATATTTTTACATTTTTACTAAAGATGCGTGCCATGAATCATGTTTTTACCTATATCTCAGCTTCTATTATTCATAGACCAACCACATTTTTTAGCTTGTTTTTTTCAAAGACGGTGATAATATTTAAAATTTGCTGAATTGAGACTAAAAGTATTCTTTGTTGCTGGTGCTTCACAATCATGTCGTGCTTTTGACAGTTGCATCAAAACGTAGAGTTTTTGAACAGATGAGCAAAGTTATCGGCACAAAATCTGAGGGAAGACACGCAGTCGCTAGTTTCATATGAAGGCTATGTATTTGCACTACTACAGGGTTTTACTCCGAAAGAAGTCCACCATTTCAGAACATGCAATGATTGCACTGGAGTCAGCACAATTAGACAGGCCATTAAGAAGTATTTCAGTGAACATTTTATCCCCTCAATTAAATATTTTGAGTAGGTGCACAATTTGACAGTCGCATCCTTGAAGTTTAAATCCACCGTTGTCTTCCCTGAAACTTCAGCAGATTTTTCGAGAAAATGCTTTCGTGTCACGGGACAGTGTTCAGAGTATGCAAAGGAACCAGGACCAAGCACTAGTTCACCACATTGATCGCTTTCACCTCCCACGTATCGAGGATGATGGAATCCCTTCAGACTCTGTCGTCATGTCACAAGGTCTGAATTCTTCCACCCCAGCAGAGCATTTATTTTATATGCTGCTCATATAGTTATTGAAATCTAAGACCCCGGTGATTAAGAATCTCAAGTACTTCTGTGATGGACCGGTCGTTTATTATAAAGCAAACTGCCAGCCCTACAAAACCCCCAAGGTTGCGGAAATTCGTCCACGAAACGCTGGCGGAAATAGGTGTGTGTGTGAATTATAACCTTTTAGACAACCGAGGCCGATATTCCAGAACAATCGTATACACGAATAAAGTGTTCAAAATTAACTTACAGTGCAGTCATTAAATAAGAACAATATCCTAAATTTTTCTCTTCACATGAAATAAATGAACATCGCAGCAAAATACAACTTTTTTGTCCTATCGTAAGAAGTACATATATCCATGTGATAGAGTAACGTTCAAAATGTTGGCTATACGAGCCAGCCTTTCGGGCTGCAGTACGAGTATCAAATCAAAACATCCGGATAACTGTTTAACAAGGTCATAGACCGCATTTCAGAATAGATTTTGGCTCTGCAAGAAAAGAAGTGGAAAAAATGCTTAAGTACTTAGAAAATGGTTCGTCAAGCAGCTCGCATAGCAGGCATAATGGATTGCCGTACCGCACTACCAGAGGCTAATGGAGTGTCACTGGCCAAGAGAATATATGTACGTTTCCAAATATGAAGCTACCATCATGCTGTAATAACTTATGCGCAATAATGGGTCTTGAAGAGAAAATTTTTCGGAGAACATCTCCCCCTACATGGTAGTATAACAACCGTTTCAACTCTAATTACGTAGAAAACACGTTACCTTCAGTCCGTCCTATGCCAACCTACTCCCGGGCAAATATTTCTCTCTCTGACCACCAATTCACCATCTCTGTCCACATACCTACCAACAAGCAGAAACATCTCCACTTCAAAAGTTGCCACCCTTCCCATACCAAAAGATCCCTTCCTTGCTCCCTTTCCATCACAGGCCACCGCATCATCTGCAACAATCCCGACTCCCTTCATAAATTCCCCACAAAATTACACCTATCCCTTCGCCGACGAGGCAATCCAGAATCCCTCCTCGAGGAAAAAATCCTGAAGCATTCCTATCACCCCAACTCATCTCCTGGTACTAACAAGTTCAACCTCTCTCTCTGTAACACCTACTTCCCGGGCGTCAATTCCGTCAAACGTATCTTCGAAAGCCTTTTTCTCCTCCTCTCCGACAGCGGCATTACCACTCAAAATCTTTCCCAATCTTCCCCCTCTTTCACCTTCCGACGCCCCCCTCAATCTGTACTGCATCCTCAAAACCACTAACCCTCTCCCTAATTCTAAATCCTCTCATTTCCTCTAGCATTCCTCCCAACCCCTGCGGTCGCCGCAGATACAAGGCCTGCCCCCTCCTCATTTATAAACCTCTCCCTCCGAGATTCCACGCCTTCTCCTCTTTCTCCCTTCCCACATGCACCACACCCAACCTCGTGCACATTCTTTTATACAATATCTTTGGTGCATTCTATGTTGGATTGACTTCCGGACCACTCAATCTCCATTTGAACGGCCACAGATCTTCTTTCAACCCCTCCTCCCAGCATGCCTCTCTCCCTGTCTTTACCCACGCCTCCTCCCACAATCTCAAGTTCGAAAAATGTTTTAACGTGGGCAACCTAGCCTCCCTCCCCCCCACTGCCTCCCCAATTGATCTGAAAAATATTGAACACGCTTGCATTCTGCTCTTCGATGCCCTCTCCTTTCCAGGATTCAACCGAGCCCTCTAATCCCTATTTTCACTCCTCCTTCTTCCCCTACTTTCCTTCCCTCCCCTTCACCCACTTCTGCCCTTCATCTTCTCCCGAGTAACCCTTCCTGTAGCAGTCAGGCATACTTTTACAGTCGAAGAAGACCACGGATGAGGTGGAAAATTAAATATTTCTCGTGGGAGTTTTTCTTTCATGTTTTCTATGTGTTACCGCTACACCTCATGGATTTTATGGCAAGGATCACTCGAATGACGAAATTTAAAAATATTCCGAAATGTCGAATTTTCATACACCTAGGAAAATGAAAATTTGGCTCTCAGAATATAAATATATGAATTTTATGTATTTAATGTTGGGTTTCAATTGTAATTGAAATATGAAGTCAGTCACACGTGTATTTTTATATTTTTTATTTATCAAATTGCAAGATTGATTATGAATGGAATTTTATCCGTAGGTTCTCTACAAATATTTTTGAAAACGGAATCATTTGTTTTTAATAGCCGCGCGCTTATCTACAGTCTCATCTAAACGATTTGATTGGTTCAATGTCTTGAACGAAGAAAATCTCATCTCCAATCCGCGGCGAGAAGTTTAATTCTTCGTTAGTGACGATCTCAGGACACAAGTTCATCATTGGAGTCCTTCTTTGGGATGTTAGTTGCCCATGTTAAGGATGTTGAAATTACGTTCACTAATCACTATGTCTATGAAAATGCATTTGAATTGGATTCTAAACCCAGGAATACACAGAGAAATCACGCTCTACAAACGGTCAGCAAACTGTTTTTAACATACTTGATCAGGATAGACTTCGGGTATTAAACTCAATAGAAAAGAGCAAAGTCAACAAAAGGAACAAAACTAGAGTAAAAAGTTTACATTGCTTCATCTAAGGGCAGCTGAAACACTTAATATTCCGCAGAGAATGTGAAGATAGCAGAAGTGAAATGTAATTTTATCATAAATTTTCAGCGAATGTTAATTTTTAATGTGACGCTCTGTTACTTTGAAGTTGCCATGAGTTTTAAGTGACTCAAGCGGGGAGATAAATAAGGTTAAAAGGCATCGATTTGTTCATCAAAATGTAAAAATGATGATGCTAGTAATTGTGTAATGCGTAATGTAATAAGTTATATCATTGTAATAAGTAATTGTAGTTGTTGTGTAATGCGTAATGTAATTGTAATAAGAAATGCAATGAGTCCGCGAGCAGAATGGAATTTCTTTGACAATCAGGTGGGACCCTTGCACCATTCACCCCGGGTCACCGTTTCACAACGCGAAGGACTCTCGGCGATGAACTCTCGCGGAGCGCGATAAAGCAATCCAATCAAGGCATGTTGATTCTGTCGCGTTCAACTGCTGAGCTGAGCATTTCATGTCATGATGGAACTTCCCCGCGTGAAGGAGACACCCACACGTGATGTTTTGTTGACCGACATAATTTTTCCTCGGCTTCGCCAGTTTTTTCGGCAAATGTGCCGCCATTGATGGCTTGGAGTGGGGGTGGGAGGCTTTTTTTCTAAGCAAAGATTTGAGAATTCGATAAAAAGCACGCAATTTGGAAAAGTTCCGATTTTTTACGGCTTCAGTAATCAATTTGGAACATTTGGAATCGTACATACCCAAAATTTTCCCCGCTGTAGTCTGAAATTTCAATTTTACATTTCCTTATACACGACCAGTATATGGCATAGGTGCTTAGTCACAGAAGATCATACTCTACGTCTTCAGATTACTGTGCTCACCATTTACCATCGCGTTTGAAGCGAGATTGTTTGGTTTATAAAATGATCCATGTAATGAAATCAAACAGAATCGAATTTTTCACGTATGTTAATGTACACCTAACTATGCGTTTCATATCTCAGTCATTTTCAGGTGCAAGGTCAGGCACACTTAGGTATTCTCTTTGTGTGAATATAACTCAGCAAGTCGAAAAGTGCGATAGTCTATGATATTTAGTTATGACGAGCTCCCACTATATGAGGCCTGATTGCAAGCGAACTCACACGAAAGGACGCAAAGGATTTTCCAATGAAGGCAGCACTGCCGCGTTTTCAAGCAAGGAGGTGTCACTTTAACAGCTGTCATACTAAGTTGCTTGAAGGTATAATTACTAATTATAATAGGTAATTATATTGCTGAATGCATAACAAAATTGCTGAGACACATGGAAGAAAAGGATAACTTGACAACATAACACACACCCACACACACCCGCACACACCCACACACACCATATAACTGTAATTACTGTTTCATGCGCGGATTATTTTCCTTTTTAAATTCCGAGAGCCCTTTTGATCTTATTTAATTATGGATCCAATTCTAATTTAAAGAGAATATATTCGCATAAATTGACCATATCTATGCATTTATTTAAACAATTCCATTCGAGGGGCTGTCTTTTGGAAAACAGACAGATAACTTTTGGGTTTTAAGTGGTTGTATTTGGGATAGAAGAATTAATTCTGCAATTCCACATGGTAAAAGATTTATTGACACGACCGGTTTCGCCACAATCATCAGGTGATGCATCTAATGATGCTGATGCTCAGCTGATGATGCTGCCTTGCGGCGAAACCGGTCGTGAATAAATCTTTTACCATGTGGAATTGCAGAGTTAATTCTTCTATCCCTGATATCAAGGAATTCCACCGAGTAAGGCTTGAAACTATCCTCTGGTTATATTTGAACTAATAGCCACAGACTTCTCATCATGTTGATGTGTTTATATTTTTCAATAACTATGTTGCCGATACTGGAAAATGACCATATTATTTTGTAAGCTATAGCAGAAAAGGAAATAGCTAAAGACAGCTCAGGAATTCATTCTAAGAGTTATTTGAAGCCTCTCCACCAAATTTCTTGATCAGTATGATTTGCACATTTCATGGCTTGCCCTGACGCCTTTGGAATTAGATATGTGTAGGTTTGACATCAAACCTCTTAGGGGCCACGTCCAAATTAATTGTGCAGTGATACAGTTGAAAATTCCATATTTATAACTCTCGCAGCATGGTCACCGTTTCCTAGACAAAATACTAAGAATGCATTGAAAAATGATGGAGGGGAAGGGATTTTTCTTGGACCAGGAATCGCGTCATGATTTTCAAATTCTAAGGGAGAATCGGTAATTCTGGGTAGCTCATTGCTCTGTGTATATGTGTGGAAAGTCTAAGGGCAGTGGTTTCATTCTAGATCAAGGAAACCCTTTTCCCCGGGCAATTTTCGTCATTTATTATCATTGAATAGCCCTTCATATTCTACCGAGAGTCTGACAACTTTGCTATCATGAGAAATACATTAGTTATTTACAATCAACGTTACAATTTTGTTTGCATTCCCGAAAATGTTGGAGAAGTCCTCATAATTTACCCTGGAACGAACAGTCTACTTTGGCTAATGGTTGAGAAACGTCTAAAATGAGAAATTAATCTACAACAGCTTGGGTTGCAACAGAATAACTGGATATCTCTGAAAATTTAGTATTTACGGTATTTAATTAGTGTAAAGAAAATTTAGTACGTTGGGAAGATTACTTTTTGATTCTAAAGACCGTCTTTGTGATTTGGAGAGGAGTGAGAGGACTTTAAAGTGCAATGATTGTGACATTAATTATAATGGTCAAACAGGCAGAAAGTCAACATAGGCAACATTTTATTAATAATGACGGAAAACCAGCGTCCTCAAAACATTTATGTGAGTCAGGCCATTCCAGTGATTCTAAAGTGAATATTTTACATGTGTGTGACAAAGGTATAAATTTGGACTTTTTTGAACAGTTCGAGATTGTGAATACCTCAGAAAATATGCCCTTGTGTAATGACATTGTGTTCCCCACCCCATTCTCCTATCCTCAATATTCGCTTTCCTAAGTGACCCTTTTCATTGTCCCTTTCCCAACAACCCCCTCCCCACTCCGGTTTCTCCCTCCCACCCCTTCCAAACCCCCTCCCGCCGCTTCGGAGTCACGGTTATGTATTACGTCGACTATTTAAGGCTCTCCAACAATGCTGCGAACTACCTTGATATAATGATACATGGTGTGTTCGAAACCTGGGTCGGTTTCAATAAATCTCGTGTGGAAGTTACAATTGGTTAATTCTTTAACGTGAAGAAAAACTGGGTTTAAAAATTTGCCAGGAATATTTCAAATTAACCAATAACTGTCATTTCTCAATTTTGTTTTATTAGAAGAGGACTTAGAGAATTAATCGATTCGGCTCTCATCTTACAAGCTACAAACAGGAAGGCAGAAAACATGTACAGTTTTTTGTAATAATTCGTATAACGAAAGACGTGCTCCATTTCGTTTTAGTTAAATATTTGAGACCAGCAAAATTTCCCACTCCTGGTTTTTGTATTTCTCTCAAGAGCATCGCCATTTGAGCTGGGAAAGTAGAGCACCACGTGCACCTCCGATGGCGCCACGTCTTGAAGGGACTCGGTGATCTCGGAAGGGAAAAATTATAGCGATAGAAATCTTGTGTGGCCACCACATTAACATTTCTAATGTTGGTCACACTGTACCTTAATCGTCGCTCTTTGAATCTTAAATACGAAAATTTTGTATATATTAAGGACTCTTACTATAAATCGTGTTTACAATGGCCGTCCCTCATTACTACGTTTTTAGGGCCCATAACTGCCTAGGGCCGCACGAATCAAAGTTTCCTAGGGCCTCACGAGGCATAGTTGTCAAGGGCACCGCAAGACATTGGTCAGGGCTCCGCAAGTCCCAGGGGCGGCCCTGAGTATCAGAAAGGCATGAGTTCCGTCCACTTTCTTGAGTGCGAGTGGGTTTTAAGACGATGAGATCGATAGAGTACTGATTCCACATCTAAAGGGCGGGGATTCAAATTCTGACAATGCTAAAGGTTATCCAGTGGAATCTCCGTCCACGCGAGAGAGAGGGCGTATTGTGGATTGCATTTCAAATACTCTTCCCCATCATTTCAAGCTGGCCATGTCGGGTATCTTCGTACCAATTTCCTAACTACCGATATTAATTCCTATCGACCCCTATGTCCTCCATGGTCAAAATGCCATCAATGGGGGTCATCGCTGTACTTAAGAATTATGACCGGACTTCGTCCTTGATTCTTTGAATCAACTATGCGTTATTTGAATCTAATGATATCTGTCAAAAATTAATTTAACTCACGTGAAAGACAATTCCATGGTAAGCACACACACTGGCACAAAGCTAGGGTATTAATCAATCACATTTACCTGGGCGTTTCATCTATCTTGAACACGAAATGGATACATGATTATTGACCCTTTGACTGCGGAATGACGTGATATCACGTCATGTTTTTTTAACGCTGGTGCTGATGACTTGATATCACGTCATGGGTACCGTGAGTGTTCTTGCTATTTTATTAGAGGACCTAGTGAAAGGAAAGTGAAAGTTCCCTGGTGAAAGCTGGAAAACTCATGGTGCTGATGACGTGATATCACGTCATAGGCACCAGCGTAAAAAAACATGACGTGATATCACGTCATGCCGCACTCAAAGGAATAAAAACTTCCGTGGTCTACATATGTTACTCTTCAGTTTGAATGCAGTGATAAGGCATTGGCTTAGATGTAACTGATGAAAGGCAAAGTTGATAATACTGCCTCCTTCAAAATTTATCCATCTAACACAGAGCATCGAAGGTAGTAAAACTTGACTCCTCCAATTTCGCAGTCTGACTTTTCAATTTCTCTCCCGTGATTTGGCACCGACAAGCAACCAGTCGGAAAATGGTGACCGGCTTACACTTAGGACGGATTATCAGTTTCACAAAATTCTGTTCGCATAATGGGACCATTAATAGCTTCTTAGAATTACTGGGAGAGGTGGAGGATTCCAAGTGAAGACATGATAAGTTAGTAGTAGTATTTAGGTGAATAGGGTGCTTCGACGACTGAGGTCATTCGCAGACATGATAAGTTCTTGTGTACAATTTCTGAAGGAAGGACTTCGATGACGGGCAATGGCGAGAAAGAAGTTAATAAGACGATTAAAGAAGTTAACAGGTCGATTAAAGATATTTATTCCCACACTCAAACTATAAAAAGATATAACAAAAAAACGAGTGTGGATCCTGTCTAACTCCTCTTCAGGGTTCTATAAAAAAATCTCTGGATTTTAATACTTTCACTGATGCGGGAAGATACTGGCCTGGCCCTTCGCCCTAAGTAGTTACGATGGTAAATCCCGTGCAACCAACGTCAGTTGGCACCAAACTTAAAAAAAAACAACAACAATTCACAAAACAACGAAGACACAAAAACAATATAAATGGAGCGAAAGTGACATAGAGACCCCAATGAGGACATAAAATGGTGGTTTGGCATTGGCTGCGGCGTGATCTTAAAACAAAGGCCATGCGTCGCATTCGACGGACGGTTTGCTGTACAAGAGGTACTCAAACCATTGCTCTAAACTTTGTGTCGGATTGTCAATGAATATTCCCTCAAGTTTCTGCATGTTGGGCAGCGCTCCCCGTCACCAGTGCTGGTTTTAAAAACCCCTCTGCGCAACTGCACCGTCAAGTCGTTCGGAAGTCAAACGAAGAACAACCAGTACGAAATGATTGAAAAACGACTGCGAAAGGGTGAGGTGGTCAAAAGGACCTTTCGAGGGAGTGCAATGGTAGCGATGCGGAAGGAGAGAAGACTTGGAAATGTGAGGAACAAAAAGGCCGAACTCTGATGCCACGTGCGTCAAAAATACATACGCGAATAATTAACCGAAGGATGGAAAGAAAAATTGAAGAACGCGCAGCGTAAAATCAATTCGGAATTAGGAAGATCAGAGGAATTAGTTATTTTAAACTCTGACTGAGAGTAATGGTACAATAAAACAATGCTTTAAATGATAAAACAGTAAACTAATTACAGTCCACGAATAAAGGGAACAGTAAGAAACCATTCTTTTGTCATTTCAAGATACATACTCTCCATATCGCGCGTGACACTGTTGAATTTAAAACAATATGCATATGGACAAGCCGCCGTGTGTGGCATTTGTGGAATAGAAGGCAGCCTTGAGAAATGTTAATTGGAACAGGATGCAGGGGCTGACGGGAAAACTCGCAAATGATGACTGCGTCAGAAGGATAATCTACCAGCCATTCAAGAAGCAAGTCACCGCAATGGGAATGAGAGACAGTTGAAATATAGAGGATGAAACTAATAAAGAAGTCCGATAAGGGTGCAACGTCTCAAAAGCGCTGCTCACGGCTCACGGCGGCTGCTCACGGATGCATGAGGCGAATGGAGAGGCAAAACAATTGGGCTGAGTGTAATTCAGATTAACGGAAAAATAAACATGCTCCGCACAATATGAGATGGAAGAGGAATGATATCAATGAATACATTTGATATGCAGTGGAGAAGCTCTTAGCAGATGCAAGCGAATTGTGAATTATCTGAATATTAAGCAAGTGCCGTGATTAATTTGGTTCATGTAATTATACAGTCTCTGACTACAGCGGTGAATTCGCATACCGGCAGAGGTGTAATGATTGCCGGAAAGTCTAATTTTCTACGGAAACTTTTCTGTCAGCGAAAATATTCTGCGATTAGCCCCGTATCTTTAACTAAACTTCTGATATCACTCTTGGAATTGATGTGCATGGCTGTTCGTGAGGAATATCTAGTCCTGCAGCGTAATACAGTAGATCAAATGCCAACACACATCCGTAGAATACATTAATACCATCACCAAAACATGTTAGTTACACCTCGGCACTAATCTTGGTGCATTTTTTGCTATGAATTATGACCGTCATCTCAAAATGAGTTTACCTAAGCACCAAGATGGGGCACAATTTCTTCACAAGGCAGAACGTTTCGTCGAAATTATCGAAACATAATTATAAACAGTAAAAAGTAATTGAATAATGACCACAATTTTATGATCCGGGCAGTGCGTTATTAGTTCCCGTACAAAAAATATCATCAAATCTATTGGAAATAACAAATGTTGATACATAGATTGATAGAAACACCGAGTCTTAATATTGAAAACAAGTCGTTCCTCCTGTGCAGTACACAACAAATATTGCGTGAAATATTAAATTACATTGACAATCGATATTAATCAATAATAATTACTCACTCACAGATCGGGAATCGAAATCGTAATAAAAAATAACCGTTAAAAAATTATTCTCGACTCTTATCTTATTACACGTGTTTATAAACAACTGAATTGGTTGCGGCGCGTGATAAAAGAGTAACGTCAAAAGAATAAGTGAAACTCGATTTCCTTGAGGATCGAAAATGGCTCTCTTCATTTTGCTCTAAAACTTTAGGAAAACGCTCTACTTCGTGGTCTTGGATACATCGTACAATCAAGATACGTAATATGAATCAATTTTCCGAGTTTTCTTAATAACTTGACGTGATGGGTGAACAACCAAAATTGTATCCGCCACTGCTGGGATTTGAACGCGGATCCACGGGATGGGAAGCCAGTACTACAGTAGGAAAAGATAACCATATCCAAGTAATAATAGGAGGTTGTTTGGCTCTCGATCGCATATCTGATGGGTCTCAGATGAAAATCTAGTGGACGCGCGGAATGCGGATCGCTCACCGAACCTCGCGTTGACGGCGGTGGCCAGCAAGAGAAGAGCCAATGTCTTGAACATGATGTCTCCGCTCTCAGACAATCTGCTCCCCTCTTTTCTTCAACCCCTAAGTTGGCCTAAGGGCTGGCTGCGCGTCTATCCTGTCGGGACGAAGGAAGGCGAAGAGTGAAGCGCCGAGCACGGGCGAGAGATACGTCGTCGAAATCCGTTTATCGGAGTCGGCGCGTCCTTCGATACGGGAGTGGGGTGCGTGGAGTGCTTCCGCGTTCACGGGCGGCACGCGGCGCGGCCGGGTGCGGCTCGGAGGTGAAGGTGAGATGGATGCCGACCTTCCGCTCGACGTCAGCGGCAATTCGCTGCAGCCGCCAGAGAGGAGAGGTCGCTAGGCCACGTCTCCGGCTGATGCATATCGATTGCGATATATTTCGCGAGGATCGTTTAGGATCGTCTTTAAACAGGGGAGTCACTTCCACTGCAGTGGCCTTGCAAGTTGGTTGCTAGGGACACTTCGACGTGCAATCACGGACTTCAGTGAGTGCTTTCGAATTGCGGCGATGGACGGCGGAAGACGAAGGATGTGATTTCGATTTGGTGAAACAGCTGAAGGTCGTCATCTCTCTTCGGGGCGAGCCGAAGAGTTTACGATGTTTGAATTCACGAAGTCACGTCATTAAAACATGAATGGAGGAGTTAACATCAATGAAGACATCTTTGATCAATTTAAAACGGCGTAATAAGAGGCTGAATTGATGTCAAATTGACGGTATTATTCACTGCTACGTTCGTATTCACCGTCAATGCCCATATGATGACAGTGCATGCGCCAAAATTCACTTTCGGTTCCGTTTCATTTCATTCATGAAGTGGGTAATCGCCGGATGCTGCGTTCGATAGTCGGCTTTCGTCGGCCATCGCCATGCCTAAATCGAAAGCACCCAGTGGCAGTAGGGATCGAATAGTGATAAAAATCGACCGCGGTTCGTACTTTCAAAGATGATAGAATGGCTCTCTTGAAGGTAGCAAGTATAGAATCTGCAATAAAATCGTATCCGGTGAAATCTCGGTCTCGTGACTACAAATGGAAGTTAACAGATGTAAACAACGAATCTCGCCTCAGTCTACTCTAGTCAGTTCAATTCATTGACTACGAATTCAGTTTCGTAAGTCGCAGTAGGTCATGCTATGGTGCCTTCGCATGTACTAAAAGATACTCCCAAATAAAGAGGAAACATTTAAATATTTATCCATACAAATATTTCATTGAGATATCCCAGAAGAATAAGGATTATTCCTATAGTTTTCAATGATATCGAATTCATTCTAGTATTAATCTCCGTTTTATCAACTCGAGAAATCTCGCTCCTATCCTTATTTCAGGTCTTTTGCTATACTCTAGTGTGTCGCCGTTAAGTTATCGTTTATCACTACATGACGGAAGATGGCATCTTTGACTTGCTCGCAGCTGCAGACACACTCGGATTTTGTCATATTTTAGACTGGTTTGTAATCACCGAAAGGTCTTGCGCTCCCACTTTCGATCAGCTTCAGTTGTGTAAACAACTCGGAAGAAGAGATCAATGGTGCTGGGATAATAAGCTGTATATGTAGCTGTGTTTGTATAACTGGGCTAAATAAGTGCGAGACTAGATATTTTTAAAGGAATATTCGTTCGATATATCTGAGAGTATGTAGTAATTTTCACATGAATCTCGAAATCGTTGAGAGAGGTTACATAAATTTGTCCCCCTCAATCCCTAATTGTCTTATAAAAAATATATCAAATACAAGTTGGACATGATAGCTGATGAATAGATAATTCTTAGCAAATTGATCATGTAATAAACTTTTCTCCTCTTAACTATTTACGGCATACCATTCATAACTGCCACGGCGCATACCTTAAAAATTCCGCTCCAACTATCCCGTCATTGGATCTATAGACTTTCATGTGAAGAAGTGTGTGACTTATAACGTACGGAATGAATACAGTGGCGGCTGATGCGGAAGATCAGCAATGTGCTGCATCCCCACCACCCCCGCTCATCGCTCCTCCGCTCGCACCCCCTCCCCTTCATCCCTCTTCATTCTCACCCCCAAATGTGTAGAAATATAAAATTTACTCACTCAGTGATGAAAAATGAAGTCCGTCCACGCGCCGCTCCTTCCTGTTACAACATTTGTCGATCAGACCACCTTCTTCTCCTCAGTGGAGAGCATTGCCAGTGCACTTAGCCGCTTCTGTGACATGGTGTTCCGAAGTAAGGTCTTGATCCGTTTTAGCGATGAGAAACACCTCTCATGCCCTGTTTACATTACTAGCTTTTATCCAGGTTAACTCTTAACCCTAGAAAAAGTTCGCCGAGTAAACGCAGGTTGGCGCTAATCGTAGTCAAATTTTTAACCACGCTGGAGTTACTAGGGTTGGCACTGGTTACCATCATTTTTAACGCGTGTAAACGCGGGATAGTTGGAATAGCAATTAAGTGATCCAGTCCATTTGCAGCTTTTACTTGAAGCGCACAATGTATTAAGAGAGTTTCTATAGCCATATTCCGTATCCATGCATCCGTGCCACGTTGCTTGATTTATTTTAATGCATTAGTGAATGATTAACCGTATATTAAGTTCAAAATTTGCCTCAAAAGTGCAATCGAGGTCGGGTCATGGGCAGAACCTATCTGAAAAAGTCGTTAATTCCACTGCATATATTGAGGCAAGGACTCGAAACGGAAGTTGTTTTCAAATATTGAATGTCAAGATAATATCTTGAATAGTTTTTATCTATCATAACAGAGTGCAAACGACATTATAACGTAATATTCTCGCGGTATCTTCGTGGTAAAGAATAGCATAGTGAGACGTCGTTCCATTAAGGAAATTTATTCTCTCAATTTTCTACTTTCGATGGATATACAGTGACGTTTAGACATGAAATGATAAGTGTGCTGTTAAATACTAATGAATGAGAGGTCTAACCGAGAGAAACATTTTCGTATTCAATCCTTTTTCTCGCCCATACAAGTTCCGTGAATAAAGCTGAACATAGCCCAGGAAACAAATGAAACTCGACTTACGATGTTTGTTGCGCTGTGGGCTAGGTGGGATACATCACCTTCTTTACTCTCCACCAGAGGCCGCCAGCATGTTGACAAGGGTTAAATAATGCCGTGTAAACACAAGTTAGTTAAGCCGCCGTATTAACTAACATTCTAACCCTAGAAATGTAAACGGGGCGTCAGGCTCCAATATTGTCATTGGTGTTTGCTTTTAATATTCTCAGAAGCGTCGTTACTTGGCAGAAGGAGCCTTGCAGATTGTTGCTAATAATGAACTGCAGTAGTGGCACTACTCCTGCTCTATTCTCAAAGTCTGGCCTGCAATACAAAACCGATAGTTCTGTTTTGAGTCTCTTATTTCCAGAATGTTATAGGCATTGACAGTTATATCTTTATCTGGAAACTGTGTCGATTATAGTTCGAAATTTGTGGAATCTAAGAGTTTCGCAGCCTCTAAATGATCCAAGGAATGGGAACGATATCGTACTCCTTGCGCAATTCGGTCACATACTTTCTTGGCAT
Organism: Ceriagrion tenellum; assembly: GCA_963169105.1. Taxonomy (NCBI): domain Eukaryota; kingdom Metazoa; phylum Arthropoda; class Insecta; order Odonata; family Coenagrionidae; genus Ceriagrion; species Ceriagrion tenellum. Next base: position 6,351,936 of record OY720639.1, on the reverse strand, counting down.
CAGTACGTCGACATGATAATCTGCGTTCGTTTTCTGCTCTGCATAATTTTTGGAGGATTAACGCCAATATTTTCTGTCCAGTCCCTCATTCTGTTGACTTCATGAATGAAATTTAAACAGCTATTTAACTTTCACAACGTCATCTGTTCTTAATTGTAGCTTCCTGTTGAGGATATCCACATGTGGCATTAATTTATGGAAAAATTTGACCCAAAAGCTAAATTTCTCGTCATCTAAAATGCGCCGAAGTCCGTTGCTTCAAGGCAAGATTTAGTTGACGGGGTTATCTCTAAGTTTAGCAATCACTCAAATAATGAGTCCCTATCTTCATATACTGCGTTAACAGTACGTGATTTGAAATCCCCCCTGGTTGCTGATTCTTCTAGATGCTACAGCATCTAATGCAGACATTCTCTGCGGCGACCATGAAAAAAGGTAGAGAACGCTGACTATTATTATTAAGTATTCTACCGGTAAAGGATGGTTTTGTTGAATGTCAGAGAATCTCCTCCCGGTATTTTACATGTTCAAAAGCCAATCTCCCTCTAATTAATCCTTATTCGCCTCTGCATAAGATCTACCCTTCTTCATCCCGTCCATGTAACCTATTCTGTTTCTTCCCCTTCCTCGCTTGCCCAACATCCTTCCCTCTATCACACTCTTCAGCAACCCATCACCCTTTATTACCTCCTTCAGCCGTCTATCCCGGATTTCATTCAAAAGATTCCTTTCCTCGCCCACCATCTCGAACTTTTCCTCGTTAGTCTCCTTTCCGTCCACCTAACCTTCTCCATCCTTCTCCACACCCACATCTCAAATGCCTGCAGCCTATTCTCATCCTCCTTTCCCAGGGTTCACGTTTCTGCCCCATACAATGCTACGCTCCATATTAAGCTCTTTACCAGTATCTTCTTTACAACCTTGCCTAAGGTCCCCGTCATTAGCTCCCTTCTATTACTAAACGCCTCCTCCATATTCTCTTCCGTATGTCTTTGTTACAGTTCCCGTTTTCCTTTAGCGTGCCTAAGTAATTTAACAGTTATACTTGCTCTAATTTGTGTCCACCAACTTTAGTTACAATCTTTGCTATCTTCGTCCAAGAGAATCTCGTGAATTTTGTTTTCTAATGATTTATCTTCATTCTGAATATTCTGCACTGCATTTCTAAAGCATCTACCAGAGCTTATAGTCTCTTCGAAGATCCCCCAACCAATGCCTGATCGTCCGCGAATCTAACCGATTTTATAAGATGGCCTCCCACTTTCACTCCAACCTCAAGTTCTTCCAATGCCTGTATTACCATTTTCTCAGCTTAAATGTTGAAAAGCAATGGCGACAATGGACACCCTTGCCTTGAACCGCGACCTAGAGTTGCCCACCCTGATTCACCAAGCACTTCTCGTTAAGAGACATTGATTGGCCAACAGATCATGTTTTGTTATCTTCTATAACCATTAGTCAGCTAGATAACAACTAGTAAACAGCGTCAAGAGGCTCAAAAGATAACTTGAATTGAAAGGAAATGTATACAAAAGAATTATTTTCATTTATTATAATGTAGCATTTTTTGAGCCCCCCATTTATTTCATCTTTGGACAATTTATCCTCTGCGGACTATTTATCCTCCGGACTTGGCCGAAGGACTTAGTGCGTCAGTGGCGGGGCGCGCCTGGGCAACGACATCTGTCGCGCCATCGACGATCGCGAACTCCAGCCATCTCCGCGACTCGGCATCTCCTGCCAGCAAGTCCTGCCTGCCACGTCCTGTCCGCTACGTCCTGTCAGCCACGTCATGTCCGCTACGTCCTGTCAGCCACGACATGTCCGCCACGTCCCCTCACCAGATCCTCTATCGTTCATATAGCAGTTGGAGACGGAAGACTACGAGGATGTTCTGAGGCAGAAGTGCTGGGCACAAAGGCAAAAAACCAGAAATCCGCGATTGGAGATGAAAAGTAGTTCCTAATCTCCAATTGCAATCCTACACCGCATGTGATCCCATTCCACAAAATTACCTCCCCTCCAAGGCTGCCAATCACCTGTTCCACCTTACTCCCCCTCGCAACTTTCACTTTTGACCTTGCCGAAAGCTTCCCCTCCGAGGTAACAAATCGCCTCTTTTCCTCTGCTCACCCTTTCCACTCTCCCACCGTCTGAACTTCCCCTCCTACGACGGAAACCACTAATCGGTCTTTTTTGATATTGACCGTGGTCTTGAGAAGTTCTACTCTCGCTGTCTCGTATAGTGGGTGTTTGATTTTGAAACTTAGACGTCAGAACACAGGTTGGCTGACCCTTCATTGTTTGTACGTGTTATGTTGCTGAAATATATTATCTTTCATCTGGTGGTAATTTTATATACTTGATTGTTCCCGATTCCTCCTGTTTCTCTCACTCGTATTTTGGGAAGAATTCGTTTTTAGGGCATTCTCGGAGAGAGACATCTACGACTCTCCCCTCGATTGCTTCAATAATAATTCATGAATGTATTTATAAAGTTACAAAAATATTAATTGTAGATAAAACTAGTCTTTAAAGTACCAATTCTTTTAATTGAAGTAATAAAAAGGCAGGAAAATCGTCAAAAAGTACATCAGTTATTTATTTTGACATAAAAAAATCGACTTTGAGGACTAATACCCCAACTTGACTTGAAAAATGCTAAATATCACAAAGGTTTTGCATTTATTATGCAGAACATGGTGTGAGTAAATCTGAAAGGCAACAACATTACCTATGTAATGAAATAATTATAAGTTTTTCTGGACGAAAAGTTCTAATTTTATAGAGGAAAATTGGCGATTTTATCCCAAAAATTGCAGTTTTTCTAAACTTCAACCTTACAGAGAGTTTCCAGTTAACGTCTTCAAATCGATCTGACACTTTTGCAGTCACATTTACTAGCCAATGGGCAACTTTTAGGGATGTCCTTCGGAATTAACGACAAAAATGTTTTTTCTTATATCTTAGGACCTCCCTAACGTATGGAAAAATGTGAAAACAATGCATGTTTCCGATTTGGTTTCTTGGCAATCGAATGCCACTTAAACACGGGACCTTATGGCTTTTGGTGCTCATTTCAATGAATCAATTCTATTGGTACACATTTCCCGTAAACATGAAATGATACGTTTTTATTATAATAACTGTTGACTAACAGATATCACGGATGAATATTCTGCACAAAAATTGAGCATGGTCAACAAAGTTGTGGTACGGAATACTTTATGCAAATTTGGAGGACATCGGGGAGGTCAAGGGCGACTCGTTGTTCGTTTTGACGTGGAATCCAGAACCCATCACTGATATAATTAGAAACATGATTCAAGGCACATATCTTCAGCAAAAATTGTGAAAAAATTTAAATACGCATTAAAAACAATTTTTTGTCTCATATCGGTTTCAGATTATATCCCTTGAGGAGACATAATACCCAGACATAAAGTTTGAGCAAAATCTGGGACCTCAACCTCAAGTACTTCATAACATTATATTTTACTTATCTTCTGATATTTTTCCCACGTATGAAATACCGTATGGACCCTAAAATTACCAGTCTCAGTCTCGAGTTCGAGACCCGTCTGGGCGGGTTTTTCTCAATCCAGGGGGCGGGTGTTCATGTACTGTACGTAAGTTAGAAGTATTAAAGGACTACTAGGCATAAATTTGCTCTAAATAAAGTCGAAATCACTATTACTCTTGTAAAAACGAGTGAATCAGTAAGCATGTATTCCTCAAATCATTCATGATGCTATATAAAATTATATAATAAAAAAAACTCTAAAGAACTCCAACCCCAAAGCATGTGAATATTTTTCATTCTTAAGGCAGGGACACAATCAACGTGCACGTGTGACGCGAGACGTTAACGGGACAACGGGAGACGGGGAACGCAAGTCGATCGATACAATAGACGTTAACGTGGCCCGGAGTAACAATGGACTAACGCAGGCGCAGCTAAGAGATCAGGTGTAAACAAGTGTGATATTAAATAAGTTGTCTTCCCCAAGAGCAATCTTCAACAGTTGGATGTATCTGCCGACAGATGGCTCCCATTCCCGGATTCTCAGGACTATTCTGATTGGTTTTCCGTGTACGGGACACGGGAAGAGATGAAAGTTGCCCATCTCTCGCGTTGATTGTGTCCGTTCGCTATACTTTCCCATCAGCCATCTTTTCGCCTATTCCCGCTAACGGTCACGTTACACGACACGTTGATTATGTCCCAGACTTTAGTCATCACACTGGAGTCTCCTATGAAAATAATTAATACACAGTATAATGTTTCCAAAATTTATATCCTTCAATTACATCAGAAAAGCTCCTGCTCGCCAAATTCCACTGTTTTGTTGTCAAAAATATGCGGAACTACATTGACAGATGCACATTGTTCTTAGTTTTCCATTGATGAAATATTTGATTCGACTGGTTTTCTATAGTGGCAGGTAGTTACAAACATACGAATCTTGAGTCGCATAAAGATCTTTTATATCTTTTATTCGTGCAAATTTGCGAGTGATTTGCTTGTTATTACGACGCGATTCCACCATGTCACCACTAAATCTGTATTTTATATACTAAATTATACTGAGTCTACTTTATGCTCCAATGGAACTGTCATCAACCACCAAGGTGTCTCCAACAAAATTCAGTTCTCAACTTAGGTTTGACTTTAACAAGTAACCTCTACTGAAATATTAATGTTTTAAATATCAACCATAGTTGATAAAATGTTTAATTGATGGAAACGTCAAAGAGAATTCCACTCTCATGCGATCCGAATACAGCTAGTCTCTAACTCTCGCGCGCTTAGCCACCATCTCAGCAAAACTTGCATAGATTTCGAGTGTTCCATTACTTCTTGAAACTCGTAAATTTTATCAAGTTTCGTCGTGTGCACGACGAGCGCACCAACGTAGTCCAACGGTGCGGTTGAAGCAATATCCGTAAAAGGTAGTCTGAAATCAATAATCGATTTAGCTCTTTCTATTTAGAAGCAGTAGACTAACAAGAATTGTAAGTAAGGATCGATCAAATAACTGTATATGGATCAATTTTTTAAAAATGGAATCTCATTGGGAGTATATATGAAATATTAATGTCATCCCAAAAGAATTTGTATTACAGAATGCTGGAACATTACAAGGTTGTAAATATTTATTTATTTGAGTTTTTTACAAAAAAATTAAATGAAAAACTAGTGAATTGATTTGGAATCACATCGATTTTTTTAATAAAGTCAGTTTATATATAAGCTTGCGAATTAATTGATTGAAATTCCATTTGATATAATCGCTTGTGTGAGTTTTAAAAACAAAATTGCAGAGCAGGATTCAATTCTTTCCAGGCGTATGCTGTCATTGAAGTCTTCCTGAGTTTTTGAGGAGGTTAGGTGTTTAATTGTCGACGTTTCGATCGCTGTCTGAGCCACCGTCTTCATCATATCCCTGAAGACGATGGCGAAGGCAGTCGTCGAAACGTCGAGAATCAAATGTTTGACCTGAAAGAGGTGCCGAGATGACTTGGTTCAAAAATACTTCATTGCTTGAATCATCATGGTATATCAAGTAGCGTAATGAACTGACGACGCTCCCGCCACAGGCCTGTTTCGGCGCTCCCTGTCATCTGATCCTGTCGCGTTCTGTCTCTCCCACTTGAGACTAGCCTGTCGTATCCTCCGAGCCACCTCCAAAATAAACAAGATAGCAAATACATTGGCAAGCAAAACTCTTCACACAATTTTGGTTAGTGAACGCATAATGGTGTTCCTCCCCAAACTCTTCCACACAATGGATAGACTGAATGGTGAATGGTGTCGTTTTTGTCGTCAATAGTTTTGGCGGTTCTTTATTGGTTGGACCTGCATTCAGTTGGGACTTAATTTATCCTGCATATTTTTATTGGCGGAAAAAATAATACTTTTACGGAACGGTTGCTGGAATTATGTTTTTGAAAATTAACTTCAGAGTTGTTTTCAGCAATCTCGAAAATATGTGCACATAAACTTTCATAATATGGCGATTTTAAAAATATTTTGATAACCTTCATACATAATCCGATAAAGAAAGAATTTACTTCTCAGAAGTTATAATTTTGATTTCCGCTTCATCGGAAAGGGTTTTTAGTCGTTTTAACTGATAGGAGCAAAACGTTCCTCGCTCAGGTACACATTTCTTGGTTTCCATAGCGAAGTAGGTCGATACAACGTTCTTTGGACTTTAGCAGTGCAGCATGATTTTCATATAACGTCCAATACTTGTATATAAAAACTCTTTTCCTACTCAGGAAAACGGAGTCTAACTTTTCATCTAACTGAGGTAACATATCTCCAATTTCATCCTCATATACACTTCTGCTGCTTTAAAATCAGTGGTCATTAACTCGATGTGTTACGCGGAGAGACTTTTCCGCATTGTCGCAGGACTTTTTGGGAAAAGCGACAGCACCTGTTACAATTCAATCGCCGGTTAACAGCTCAAGTTGAGTGAATGCAGGCGAAGAGGGTTGCCTACGAGTATCAACCCAACTGGTGACTGGCCTGCTTAAGGGAGAGCGGGTCGTGGGGTTGGAAGAACAGTGCATTTGCATCAAATGCCATTCTGTTGAATGTCGCCTCATTCTCATTCTGGCGTTCCTTCGACCTTCCAGATGTGTGCCACCAGATCGCCCGGATGGACCGGGCGGAAGTGAGTTTACAGTCCTTTTATCAACGCCATAACTGTCGTAATTAAGTAAAATACTTTTCTACAATATTTTATTTTTGCGATGCGTTTTACCGCTTACGTAATCATCTAGTACAGAATCAATGTTTATCTAGCTAACTGTTTTGATAATTACGGTGGTATGAAGAAAATAGTGAGTTTAGGGAGGGGAGGAGGTCGAGAAAGACGTGGGAACGTAGGTCAAAGGCTGGAGAGGCAGGAAAGTTTATTATTCGACCAGGAAATTTTATCGAGAAGGAGTGAGAAGGGGTGCGGAAACAATGGTGCAAAACAAAGATTTTTGGATTTCAAAATGAAAAACAGTTGTAACTTTCCACACAGAATTTTTTTAAATCTTTGCCGACCATGGTTTCAGCACCTAGTGCCATTATTAAGGTACAATTTTTCAAAATATTCCACCATATTGTGCCGGTCCCACCTCCCTGGAAAGCTTCCCCCCCCCCACCCCAGCAACTTCCGAAGACGTCAGCACAAGCGAGGTTAGCAAGCGGGGCGGCACACACGTAATTATTTTTATCTGAGTCAGAGGAACCACAAACCTGCTTCCACCACTCCTCCCCCCCCCCCGATCCAGATGCGGGAACGTGAGATTTCAGGCGACCAGCGCCGTTTGATTCGCTTAAGGCTCTGAAAATGAAGGTACTAGAAAGAATCGCCGACGAAGGTGAAGGATCTCCCCCCTCAAATGACAGAATACCAGGCCAATTTCCTTTTAACATTCACAAATTTAATTAGCCAATCACAAGAACATGAAATAAACCCTAGACAAACACAATAATACCCTTTCAATGGTATTACACTAAAGAAATCGCAATAATGAAATTTAAACACCCTTGAATAATACACAAGTGGCAAAATAATTGGCATTCAAATTTAAACACCCTTGAGCAATACACAAATGGGAAAATAATTGACATTGAAATTTAAATTGGTAGTTCACAGTGAGAGATTAATAAACGGTTCTTCTTCTTCACGTTTACTTTCGAGAAAACACGAGGCACGCACCAAAGCACTCCTTTCAAGCTTCTCAAAGCTTCACACGGGGAAATAAGGGACAGGGCCACTTTGCGTGGTTTGCTTACGCGGTCCTTCAGGCAAGAATCAGCAGATGAAGATTCGCTGTCCAGCAGACGGTAGATTGCGTCTACAGGGTTACGGCAGGGACTTCTTTCCGTTGTTCGATTCTCAGGTACCCAGGAACGGGCGTCGCGTCGTCATTAGCAAATGCCCTCCCCACTCTTCCTTTTCTCAGAAGAATTTGGCCTCTTCACTGCTCTCTGTGTCCTCCTACCGTTCACCATAATTTCTCCCCTTTCTTGAGCGGGTGCACTCCCTTTTATGTCTTACTGCCTACCCATCATTCCCTGCGCTGAAATCTTCTGCTCAGGGCACTGACAGCAGTGACAGGGTGTGAGCAAGGCGAACTACTTATTCACCGTTCACTTATCCACTCATTCATTCAAACAGACATTCACCTCAATACAAAAAAATAGGCCTTTTGGCTGCCAGTTAAGGGATGCCGTCACAATATATACCCAGGAATGGAGGGGCAGGGGGTCAGAGAGGGAGATTGGAGAGGGTTAGGTAGGGGGAGGGAAGTGAGACGAAGAAAAGCCGTTGATGGTGAAGGTCAGGCAGCATTATCATGGAGTTGTCGGACACAAGGGAGAACAAGGTTTAAAAGAGGTGACCTGTCATTAAAAACCACATCATTGCATAACTTAGCCGGGCTATGAGCAATTTCATATCGCTCAAAGAAATCCAACTTAGCCCCTTTGTCAAAATGATGTAAAACAGTCACGTCAAAATTACTAAAATGATTAAAATCACACAAATGTTTAGCAAAACAGGAGTTGTCATCACCATTAATAAAACTTAACCTATGCTCCTTCACTCTGTCCTTAAATTTTCTGCCCGTTTGACCAATGTAACAAATGCCACAATCATCACATTTTAATTTGTAAACACCACTCCTGCCTACAGGGTCATACCGGTCTTTAAAACTGAATAAAATTCTTCCGATTGTCACGGGGCTATAAAATGAAACATTAAAGCTATCAGCTGGTACAATTTCTCACTAACCCTTTCAAAATTTCTAATAAACGCAAGAGATATTCCTCTCAAGCTTGTTAAATGAAAAGAGAAATGCAATCGCTGTAATAGAGCCAAAAATCGTCAAACTGGCAGAATATCCATCACGCGCACGCTAACTGGCCAGAATTTGTAAAAACATGGATTCCATCTCACCTTTTGTGATACTATCTTCATGGAAATTATGATGTGAGCGATTTTGTCCCCAGTATTTAACATGTCCACCCCCAAGGTCTAAAAATGGATGTTCCAGAGCATAAGGAAACAGTTATTCTTCGTCTTAGTGGAATCTGTTTTCTGACAGGTTTCAACTGAATGCCCTCCATCGCAGTCGGTCCTGAGCACCTTCTTTCATTTGCCCGTAACTTCGGCCATTTTTTTATGTCGTCGAGCATTCCCATTTTTCTTCTTTCCCTTCCTCGCTTTTCTTCAAATTTTCCTTCAATAATTCTTCTAAAAAGACAATTTTGGCGTAATATATGTCCCATCCAAGCTGTCTTCTTCTTTTTTATTTCCCTCGGCAGTTTCCTTTCTTCTCCTATTGTCATTAGTACTTCCTCATTTCTCATTCTATCCGTCCACTTCACCTTAAGCATTTTTCTCCACAACCACATTTCGAAACTTTCTAAGTACTTTTCATCTTTCTTTTTGACTGTCCATGTTTCACTGCCGTAAGTCACCACACTCCACACAAAACATTTAGCAAATCTCTTTCTCAGTTCTATTGGAATCTAAATGCTAAATGCTGTCAGAAGTTCTTTCACCTTCTCTAATGCTTTTTTACCCATAGCTATCCTCAGTCTTACTTCCGGGGTACAGCTCCCATTCTCAGTCACTAAACTTCCCAAGTACTGAAACGATTTCACTCGATCAACACTTTTCCCTTCTGCGGATATATTAATGATCGCTTCATTCTTACTTCCTCTCAACACTTTTGTCTTTCCAACATTTATTTTCACTCCGTATTTTCTCTCCACTCTTGCAATACTCTCCATCATATAATGTAGCTCCTCTTCTGATGAGATATTCTCCTAAGCTCCTCATAAGCTCCTCCTCTGCTAAGATATTCATAGGCAGCCGACGTTTCGGGTTCCGCATCGTTAACTACCGCACAAACGCTTGCTTAACGTAAAGTGCTAAATATAGTCAAGAGGGGAGTTCCTGGTTCGGTGAAATTTTTTTTTGAAACCATATGAGAAATGTTGCCTATTAATGCACAGGAGGGATGAAGGAGCACCGCTTGATTGATCGATTGGATTGGGATTGGATATTTGTGGAGGCGACCGACGGCGACAGGTCATTAGCGCCACAGGGGACAGGTAAGGGAGGAAGGGTGGATGGAAATCCGGCGTCGGCGTTGGCCTGCTGTTATCGAAAGGCGCCAAGGGGACCACGGCTTAACGTCTCATCCGACAGTCAGAGTACTTCACTAAAAGTGCCCTCCGCAATACACTCAAGTAGGGATTGGGTACCCTCTGAAAAACATCCGCATCTGCAGGGATTTGAACTCTGGCCGCCCGTGTGGAGGGCGAGTACTCTAGCCATACCACTCCAAACCGATCCCCTTGAAATTCGATGGTATGTCGGTTTGAGATGTGGAAATCTGTTCCATAGCTTATAGATTTTTATACCTGACGATGGAGTAAGGCGGCTCAACACGTTCGGCTTTTGGCGAGCACCGATCGACTGCTTGACGATTCCCGAGTGGGCAAAGTGAAGTGCTCACACGGTGGGGGAATGTTGGGGGACGGAGAAAGGTGGGGGAAGGGGGTGGAGGTGACGCTCGCTGAGGACTTAAAAATGATGAGCAAGCGTCTTAGTGGTATTTTTTTTAAACTCTTCTCGGGCTCTGCACCAGTTGATTGGCTTCATGTTTGCCGACGTTTCGGAAAACGACTTCCTTTCCGTCTTCAAGGCGTGTTCAAGATGGAAAGCAAGTCGTTTTCCGAAACGTCGGCAAACATGAAGCCAATCAACTGGTGCAGAGCCCGAGAAGAGTTTATTAATACTATTCACCAGGAGAAACTTAAATCTTTTGTCTTAGTGGTAGTTTGTGCGAAAAATCATTTTACTTAGAAATCAATGAATTTGGTCACATTAAAAAAACACACATATCTCACCTTTCCAATGGCACCAACAATTCTACCCCTAACCACATTACTTTCGGAGATGTTTGCCAAAAAATACCAGCCCTTTTACATTGGAAATGGTACGTGCATTCACTTCAGAGAGAAATTATTTACAAAATGAGGTATTTTTAGCACTTAGATGTCATTAAAAAAACTAACAGTGTGTAGTTAGTATGTTTTCTCAACAATTTTTGAAAATTAATCATATTGTCACCGCAGTAGGTTCTTGGGTATCACAAAAACCTCCCGTTTTGAAGGAGTTTCAAACGCACCGCGTGAAAAAAATGAGTCAAGTTAAAGACTTATTTCGATATTTTCATTTAATTACTTACAGTTTCTGTCATGTAAAACTATATTATTGCACCATTAATAATGCAATATTTAATTGATGTGTCCTATAGCTGGTGAAATTAAAACGTACAATTCGAATATGGTCTCTTTTATGATTAAGGAACTATCTCGCTCGGACTACCTTAAGGCAGATATTCGCACTTAGCCGCGCATCGAGACACCCTGGTAACAACTAATATTCGCCATTCACCTTTCTTCCGGATAGCACACTGCAAAGATACTCACAGGAAGCTCATTTAGCTGCTTTTTAAACCAAGCCTTGCGACAATGTACCATTAAAAAAAGAAGACAAACTGAATAGAAGAAGATGGCGGATGATCGTCTAAATCTACGTCATACCCTGCAAGCCACCCTAAAAGTGTGTGGCATGGGGTGGTTCCACACCAGGCATGCATGAATTATACGGCAGAACCCCGAAACTACATTGAAACCAGCATACCACACATGTAACGCGCCAATTAACAATCGACTAACCAAGAAAAATTCTATCGTCAATCGTTCCAACATGCAAGGGGTACAAGGACTACTACTACAGATTCAAAATCTCATGCATAAATAAGAGCATCAGTATTTACATCATGCATAAATAAGAACGTAAAATATATAAAGAAAGAGATCTACAATGTAGCTAATTTCACTTTTTACACTATTCATGACGACGATCACAGCTGTTATGGTCCCGAATGGTACGCGGAAAAAATGACATTTTATAACCATCGGTTCTACAATCTATCTCTCTTAAATTTATTGGTCGCATTTTTATATGATCGCATTTTATGATCGCAAATAACCAGAGCAGAGAAACCTAAGTATCAGTATATATAACGCTAGGTATACCGTTAGATATGTTAAAAAATATATAGGTAATTAGAGGGGCTGGGTAGAGTGGGCATATTAAACTCGAATAATGAATATGACATGAAATATACAGGCCATCGAACGACTGTCAGCCCAATATTTACAGCTTGGCAAATGACGAATATGCTGGTTCAAAGTACGGAACGGCGAATATCCGCTTCTCCTTTGATGCACCGCCACAAAAGACGGACTTGATACAGTATATGGCGAAAAGCTCTGAAGATCGGCAAATGGCGTGTACTGATCGAACCCGCTTCTCGGCATTCGGTGAACTAAGCGAGCTTTGTCCCTCGCCGAATTTCGAATGTCTGGAGCCATCTTGAAACCTTGTAAGTAGTTATACAAATGGAATATTGTAGGAAAGTACTAAGTATTTTACTTTTCCATGAATGCGCACATAAAAAATGCTTACGGAGTTAACCCTGACACAGTTTAGTTTATCCATAATCAGTAATGTTAAATAAATGGCATATTGATGTAATAAAAATCTACAGGCATATTTATGAGGAGATCGAAGATATTTGGCCAAGGATCAGTTTATATTTACAGTAGCCTTGAGATTGGGTAACGATTCGGAACCCGAAACGTCGGCTGCCTATGAATATCTTACCCGGTGGCGAGACCGAGAAATTTACACAAATTTACAGAAAATATTAAAATTATGGGAATTAAACCGGGATAAAATCATGCAGTTTTAGGAGAAACAAGAATTTTTAATATCCACGTTTCACTTTATTCTTAACCAAATTCAAATCTTAGAGGCGGAGCTAAAGAAATAAACAGCAGTTGGTTCAATTTAAAGCAGCAAACATATGATATGGAAGGAAGTACCAGTTTCAAACTTTACACACCTGTTGCTTAATCTACATTTGGGAAAGAATAACGAAAAAGGACATGTTATCCACAGTTAGTAATATATTTAATTTTTCGTGAATTTTAATGCGAAATTTAAATTTTCGATCTTTCTTTAGCCTTCTCTAATAAATTTAGCTTTAGGGAAGGCATTCTTTTCGTTTTATAACTTTATAAACCAAAATTCATGAAATGAATACAATAAATTTCATTTAGGTAACGCTATAAATGTCATTGTCTTCTTCTAAAATCTCGTTGAATTGTATTTCTGCAGTTCCGTAAATGTCTGATGTCACCATTTTTAATTCCGACAGTGAAGTTTCTTCCGTTTTCGATGAGCTCTGTGGAACGGACACGTGGGCGCTGAAGTTCTCGGTAGCCTTGGATGCCGGCAGCGCCTTATCGCGCTCCGTGGATCGCGGGTTGAAACAGTGGCGTGTCTTGTACTTGTATTTAAGTAGAAGTGCGGCGAGCAACACCACAAGAAGAAGCAAGACTCCGATGCCGATTCCGATGGCTCGGCCACCTGTTGGGAGGAATTGGAAGAGCTGAGATTTCGTGAAAGAAGCAGCTTGATTTGAAATTGAAAACTTCACAAGGATAAACAATCCACGTGAGCCTATTTCATGCACAATGTACAACCATGAAATAATTTATCTTTATTTTGTCGCGCGTACAAAAAATACATCAAAAGACAATTTCAGGAATGCATACGAATGAATCCAAAATAATTTCCGAAATGCATTGATACATCATTTTTTGTGGCATAAGTTGATATATTTCCTCGGGACAAAATACTTATTTTTACTTTTACATGGAAAAAATTATTATTAATTCGCATTGAATGTGATAGTTGTACATATTCAGCTTTAGAAGTATGTTTGACTGATGTCGGAAGGGTTAAACTGGAAGAGAGGAAGGATAGGAAGTGGAAGCAGGGGGTGAAGAGGAGGGGAGGGGAATGGAGGGGAAAGTAGGGGTAGAGGAAGGGGTGAAAATAGGGATTACAGTGCTCTGTTGATTCCTGACGAGGAGAGGGCATCAAAGAGCGGAATGCAAGCGTGTTCAATATTTTTCAGATCAATCGGGGAGGCAGTGGGGGGGAGGGAGGCTAGGTTGCCTACGTTGAAACATTTGTCGAACTTAAGGTTATGGGAGGAGCCGTGGGTGGGGACAGGGAGAGAGGCATGTTGGGAGGAGGGGTTACAGGAGGATCTGTGGCCGTTTTTAACGGAGATTGAGAGGTCCGGAAGTCAATCCAAGACAGAATGCATCCCAGATATTGCGTAAAACAATGTGCACCAAATCGGGTGTGGTGCATGTGGGAGGGGAGAAAGAGGAGGGGGAAGGCGAGGAATCTGGGAGGGAGGGGTTTATAAATGAGGAGGGGGCAGGCCTTGCATCTGGGGCGACCGCAAGGGTCTGGAAGGAATGTTAGAGGAGTGAGAGGATTTGGATTTAAAGATAGGGTTAGTGGTTTTGAGGATGCTGTAAAGATGGGGTACGGGAGGTGAGAGAGGGGGAAGATTGGTGAAGATTTTGGTGGTATCGACGTTGTTGGAGATGAGAGGAAAAATTCCTTTGAGGATACGATTGATGGAATTGACGCCCGGGAAGTAAGTGGTACAGAGGGAGAGGTTGAAATTGTTAGTACCAGGTGATGCGTTAGGGTGGTAGAAATGCTTGAGAATTTTTTCTCGAGGAGGGATTTGCGATAGCCTCGTCGGCGAGGGGTAGGTGTAATTTAGTGGGGAATTCATCTAGGGAGTCGGGATTATTGCAGAGGCGGTGGATCGTGATGGAAAGGGAGTAAGGAAAGGATCTTCTGGTATGGGAGTGGTGGAAACTTTTGTAGTGGAGATATTTCTGCTTGTTGGTAGGTTTGATGTGGACCAAGGTGGTAGATTGGTGGTCAGAGAGACAGATATCGACATCAAGAAAGGTAATTGAAGAAGAGGAGATGTGGGAGGTGAAGGAGACTGAGGAGAATCCATTGAGAGAAGAAATGAAAGAGTTTAAGGGGTCGACACCATGGGGACATAGAAGAAAGATATCGTCAATATAGCGGAGCCAGAGAAGGGGTTGGAGGGTTTGGAAGGATAGGAAGGACTTTTATAATTGGCTTAGGATTAGATTGGCATAGAACAGACTGAATCTGCTGCCCATTGCGCAACCTTTAGTTTGGAGGAAATAGCTGCTATTCAAAGAAAAAGCGTTGTGGGTGGGGATGAAATGGGAATGATCAGTTAGAAAGTCAGAGCTAGGGATATGGGGTCAAGGATGAAACTAAGAGAATGAAAGCCAATATGGTGCGGAATAGAAGTGTGTAAGAGAGAATTGACATCTAGAGTTGCGATTATGATGTCGGCGTCAAGAGGAAGGGGGCTGAATTTGAGGCGTTCAATGAAATATTGGGAGTCTTTGATGTAGGGAATGGACGATACGTTGGACGCAGTTGCCGACAAAGACGGAAAGCTGCACAGCAGGAGACTGTCAGGAGGAGACTATCGGGCGGCCAGGTTTATTGGGTGTATGCTTTTTGTGAAGGTTGTAGAAGTGAGGGGTTTAGGAGTTGGTAGGGGTCAACAGTGCAATATCTCTGCAAGTGAGGCCTTCATACGGACCTCTATTCTGAAGGAAAGAGATGATGTCGCCGTGAAAATTGGGTGTTGGGGTCTTCGGAGATTGGAACTTTGGAGAAGGGGTGGGAAATTTTCCGAAAGGCTTCAGCGATAAAATCAGAGATTTCAAACAATACCGCAGTGGAGCCTTTATCGGAGAGAGTTATGATAATTTCGGGATTTTCTGTGAGGACGCTCTTTTTCCAAAATAAATGTTGATTTTTATCGATCGATATTGATTAACCTACGAATTCCTTTAAGATTTTATAAGTGGATTCACGATGATGAACTCGACAGCTTGAAGAAGGTTCAAACGGCGGTTTTCAGGGATGCGCGGAACGGAAAATAACGCAGTCTTGCAATTTCATCAGTAACTAAAATACTAATGCACTAAATATTTTAAACTTCGTATGATTGTTAAGAAAGATCTTTGCAACAGTATCTGAAAAGGAAGTTTCGATATCTTGATCAGCGTTGTTATTACGAAGCCGTAAATGCGATGCTTCCGTCCGGTTCCCGCAAAATCGCGCTAAAATTCTGTTTAGGCCAAACACTGAAAGCCATGAAAACGGTAAAAAGTTTTGTTTACCATCAATAAACGCAAAAAACAAGCTTTTTCATGTACTACATTTAAAAATCGATTGAGCCGTCTTTGATATATTAGTCTTCAAACTCGGGTGATGGAATTTTGCAACGGATAGGTTTTTGCGTTGTTTTTTCTCCGTCGGTCATTGCCGACATTCATTCGTTAGCGTGGGAAAATTCACGTCGGCTATTGCCGACGATAGGCGCGGAAGGGTTAAGGGTGTCGGTGAGGAGGTTGACAGGATTCACTCTGTGGGCGGAGGATGAGATGAGACCCTTTACTTAAGATGGAGACCTCGTCGTCAGACAAGGGATGTGAAGATAGGTTGACCACTGTTTCTTCTTCGGACTCTGGGGCGTTTGGCGGGGGGTGGGGTTGTACGAGAGGAGGTTGAGGGTAATTGTATTTGAGCTGGCGCTTCGGGAGAACCTGTGCGGCGGGGAGGAGGGGCAAGGGGCAAGAGTGAAAAATGGCGTCCAGATCTGTTTCCAAAGGTAGAGATGAAAGGGGAGGTGCGAAGGAGGGTTCGCAATGTTACACTCCGCCCGTCCTATGACTATCTCGAAAGGTTTTCTTTTATAAAACTAGTGTATGCTTGTTGCGGTGTTGAACAGCTAATAAGAATGATGCACTTGAAGATAATTCATTAATTCAAAGTCTTCTTTTTTGTAGATTCGTTGAGGATTGTCAAGTTTTCCCTCCATTCAGCGGTCACTTGCTTAAGGTAGTTTGAGCGAAATATCATTTTACGTGGAAATAAATGAATTTTGTCTCATTTTAAAGAAAAATATATCATCCTTCCATTGACACCTAAAATTCTACCCCTTACCACATTACTTTCCGAGATATTTGCCAAATAATACCAGCCCTTTTATATGGGTAATGGTACGTGGAACTACTCCAAAGAGACCTTATTTACAAAATGAGGAATTTCTAACACTAAGATGTCGTAAAAAGACTAACAACTAGTAGTTTGTATGTTTTCTCGACTAAATTTGAAAGTAAATCATACTGTCACCGCAGTAGGTTCTTGGGTATCACAAAAAACCTTCCGTTTTGAAGGAGTTTCAAACGCACCGCGCGGAAAAAAAAGTCTAGTTAAAGACTTATTGAGATATTTTCATTTAATTATTTACAATTTCTGTCATACGAAACAATATTATTGCACCATTAATAATGCAATATTTAATTGATGTGTCCTACAGCTGGTGAAATTAAAACGTACAATTCGAATATGGACTCTATAATGACTAGGGAACTATCTCGCTGGGACTACCTTAAGCAGCCATTATTTCATCGTTTCAGAAGTGGTCGCTTAATACAGGTTTCAATATATAAAAGGCAACTTAATGGAACACAGGAGATACGTTAAATAGAATATTTTAAAAGATTTATAAACAAGGCGATGTGAAAGGAAAGCGGATTGGTAGGAGCGGCAGCAAATATCATCTTTGATTGATTGAAGACCGCTGGTAGTGGAAAATAGAATCCATCAGTAGCTGTGAGATGGGCTTGCAAAATAGGAAAACTTAGAGTATAACATTCAATCCACTGCACCTTGCTATTTTTAAGAGCGATGGATTCATATTGGCTGAATTTTATATATAGCACCAGTTGGGATTCTCAGAGACACAGTTGTTACGAGCAAATGTTAAGTAGAAATTAAAGGACAAAGTTCTCACCTTGGAATTTCCACAGCTTCGCAGGCATGTAAAATATGCTTATTTCTTTCTCTTGGATACACCACAGAATAGCGTGTCATTTCGCACTTAATATATCGTTGCCGGCCTCTATTTATACAATATATATTAGCTTTTTACCTCCAAATAATGAAATGTTGATTCATATCTTGTGTGGAATTCCATAGCTGTGCATGCATACACTCATATTGTAATCAGAGTGTAGAGAACAAATTTAAGATCAGAAATAGTGGTTTATGAGGAGAAAACCAAGGATGTTAAACAAATCTAAAGTCATGGTTCCGGAACGGTTCAGAGTGGGTTCAGATATTTTCGGTTCACGGAACCGAACCGAAAGTAGGAACGGAAATCTCGGAACGAAAGTGAAATGAAAATAGTTTGAACGAAAACCCTTAGGAACGAAAGAGGAACTGTTCCGATTTCGGTTCTACCTTAGAAAAGTATCGTTCCCACCTTCCCCCCCCCTTATGCTTCCGACTTTCGTTTCGAGTAATTTTATAAACGTACATTGATTTGTTTAAATGACCTGCCGTCACGTATGCCACTTTAGGCATAGTTTGTGGTGTAAGTCAAGGTGTTTCGTCATGTCTGGTAATAATAGAAGACAATGGAAAGAAACTAGGATTTTCATTAAAAGTTTTAGCCTAAGGAGGAATTGTGGGTTATATTGTATCCTTTGCAGGACTATACAATCTCTCAAACGGTATGGAGGGAATTTACGACGGCTCGGATTTACTCGCTCGGGTTTGATCTCAAGGTATCGTAGACGAATATCCATTCACATACTCACACAGCAACAGCACAAAGATTCAACTCTCGGATATCTGAACAGCTAACTAGCAACGCTCTGTGTCTCAGCATGAGTCCGGTGGAAATACGGCGCCTACCTATAGCCATTGTGTACCACCTCCCCCCCCCCCGCCTCTCTGTTCCCCACTGTCAAAATTGCGCCAAAAGCATCACCAGGGGAAATACAGAGGTTATCGTCCTCTAAGTACATTCGGACGGAATATTTGTAAAAGCAAAGAGAAAGTCAATGAGAGACAAGAGGGAATGGGAATTTAAGTTTTCCCATTCATGTTAGAGATCCCGGCCTGGAATCTATTGGGCACCCTCTTGTCCTCCTCCTTGGCTGCTGCGTATCGGATTAACAATTTACAAACGGGCAGGATTTTTTCCGTCACCCTCCCTTCTTCGGAAGAGACCTCCATCCCTGGGAACCAGTAGTCACCCTTTTGTCCTGCGCCACTCTTTTTATCTGCGCCGTAACCATTTCTCTCCCGTTTGGTTTTATAACCCTTCCGGCATATACACCCTTCTTAACCGTTTCAATGAGGTCAGTTCATACCTGAGCTCGCCGTGGATCCCGCTGCTCCGGGCGACCGTGGTCCAGTATCACCCGCACCATTCTCTTCCTCACTTATCGAGTTCCCCAGGGATTGCGATGATTTCTCCTCGACTGGCAACCCGTTAAGAGAAATGTGAATAAGACAGCTTTTAAGTGAGTTCAAGCGAGATTTTTCCCTAGTCGTAATGGAAATGGGGACGGCCTATCGAGGCCAAACAATATAAAGGTTTAAGGACTATATAGAAAGGAAATAGAGATATGTTAACTGAACAAGAAGATATTCTGGACAGGAGGAGAGATTGCGTGCAAGAGTTATGTGGCAGCAGCAATATTTCTGTGAACTTGGGAAAGGAAGATAAGGAATATCTATAGATGAGGAAGATTGGGACCGGAAATAATCGACCGCGAAATTGAAAAGGCCTTACGAAAGACGTACGTAAGGGAAGCAGTGGGAGCAGATATCATACCTTCGGAGTTGCTTAAAGACCAAATTAATACGGAAAGATGATCTTTTTCTCAATATCTATGTGGAAGGAGCTTGACCAAAATGCTTCGTTATTAAGTGCTGGTAATATTTACGATAAAAAAGACGCCTGGATGCTAGGAGTATAGAACAACTAGCTTGTTACCCCTCGCAGCCAAAGTTTTGCTTAGAATAATTTAATGAATGTTGGAGAGTTGAGGAAATAACTTCTGATGCAATGACTAGTTTGAACCCCGAAAGTGGAGAGCAACTCGGGATGCAATTGTGGTGATGAGAACTAACGTAGAAAGGAAAAAAGATTAACCTTGATATTTTTATTTGCTTATTATATTTTTTATATTATTATATTTTTTATATTTATATATTATGCTTATTATATTTTTATTTTCAAAAATACGTTTGGCAGAGTGGATTGGAAAAACTAAATGTAAATAATGTTGAAAATAGGAATAGATTGGCGAGATAGGAAAATTATCGGGAATTTATTCATGGAGGTCAAAGGTAATGGTGGCTTATGGTGAAGCAGGGTGGGCACTTACGGGTCACGCGGTAAGATAAGGATTCCCGCTGTCGTCTTTGTGTTTGTCATTTCGCTGATAAGATGGCAGTAGGATTGGGAAGAGCTAGACGTTAGAATGGAAGTAGGAGGCCAGCTATTAAAGTCGCTTAGAATTCCGGATGACCAGGCGTTGGTTAGTCGATCATAGAAGGTATTCCAAGCTTTAGTAGATGCATAAGAAAAAAGTGCAAGAAATGCTTAATGAAAATAAACCATCAGAAGCCAAAAGTTATGAGAATCTCTTGGAAAAAGAAAGCGAAGCTGATGAGAAGAATGAGAGAAATCGATCTGGAACAAGTAAAGCACTTTAACTACTTGGGAAGTACGCTAGACAATAGGAGGAGAATAGAACTAACGAAGGAAGCGTTTAGTAATTGAAAGGGAGCTAATTACGGGGACTTTGGGCAGAGAATTAAGGGAGAGGCAGGTGAAGAAAGTTTGGAATGGAGAATAGCGCTGTTTGAGGCAGAAACATGGACTCTGAGACGAGAATAGATTGCAGACTTTCGAGATGTGAGTGTGGAGGAGTATGGAGAAGGTGCGGTGGACGGAGAGGGAGATAAACTAGGAAGTGCCACCCGTTGTGTCAATCGGAGAGATGACGGCGGATCGATGAGGTCTTTAAGTCTATGCTTCCATTCTGTCCAGCTGATGCTGTTCGGCAGTCAGTTAGTCAATAATCCGTACTTTGTGTTGTCCCACGCACAGGGGACTGTTGCTTCGTTATGTGCTCCTGCACGACTGCACGCTAGATAGATCGGCCTTGAGAGTGATTTAACTTTGAAGAAGCGTTGTTATAAGCAGGCGAGTGTTCTTCTTTTGACTTGACATTTTATGAGGATATGTGTTTAAGTAAAGTGGCTTCGGCAAGTTTGAGGAAATAAGGAGGACTGTCTATTATTCACTGAAAACGGGGAGTTTTGAGGTGAAGGGACTCATATTTGACCATAATTGGTCCAATCGACCAGTGGGGCCCCGATCCGATGACGAACCCCCGGTAGACCACACGACGTTTACCCAAAAAAAGGGAGCCAAGCGGACACCCTAATCCCAAAAATTTGAGCAATTGGCTTCGCCGGCTCTCAACAGATGTGTGGGAAGTCTTCGCGCAAGCGAGACTGGCGGTGACTCGTCTAGCGTTGCTGGCTAAACCCAACAGCTACGAGGACCAGGGGGAGGCGGGGGTCCGTTGTCATCCTTTAGACGGAAATCCGCCTCATGGTGTGGGCCTCCTAGTGGCTGCGTTTTCTCTACCCCTTTTCCCACTACTTACCCGTTCCGGTGATAAGTGAGAGCTTCAGACCGAGGGGTAGGTTTTTAACCCTAGCGAGGAGACTAGAATCACATGTCTATTATCCATTCTTAAATCTGCAGCAGCTCTCAATTGTAAATATATCGAGTTCTAGAAAGTAAGTGGTGGAGTGAGGAATTTCAACCGCTGAGTCTCTTAACACTGACGCGGAATACTGCGGATAGTATCGTGCGAAATTTCTGATTGCATTTAATCTTTTACATTTTACATTTTTACAGGTTAAAATACAGTTTTAGGAAAAAGCGAAGCGTATACGAAAACCGAATGCAAGAATTGAAAAAAAGGAAAACCAAGAGACCACTGCTACAAATCTTTTTTCAATTTACAAATAAATTACGTACCTTATAATATAAAATTATGTCTTACTGATATGATTCTGATTCACGCGATATTATCACTACGCTTACCAATCGAACTCAAATCGATTTGGCCAGTTTAGCTCTGTATGGTAAACGAAACGGGCTAGTGGGATCGATATGAGAAGCGAGCTAACTCGGCCCACTTTTTCTGCCAGTCTGTGATTTCAAATCGATATGAACCGATTCAAATCAATATTTCAATCGATTTCGCATTAGTAAATCAGACGATCCGAGTTGGCTGGCTTAGAATGATCAGATCGGTCCGAGTTGATATCGAGTGGAGTTCGATTGGTAGTGCATGTCTCACTGATACGATTCTGATACTTGTGATTGAAGAACTCGTGAACGATCTGCTTCGTTGCTTGCTTGTCTTTCCTCGCTTGTTAGAGAAGTTCGCGTTCCTACACTCATTTGTTGAAACGACTCGCACACCACCTATTGTACAATGGATTTAATATTTCAGAAACCAATGCGGGCGCGCTCACATCAACCCACCAAAGTTTCATTATAATCTGATGAATGATATTGGAACGCATAGAAGACGTAAAAACGAATATTCACTTTAATAAATTAGGTTAGTGGGTATATATCGAGTCTTGGGTTACGCGACAAGGAACAACTGTATTCCGCGTTCGGAATATTTTCAGGTGCTTCCCAACTTATCTTAGGCTTACAAAACTGTAAAAGATTAAATGCAATCAGAAATTTCGCACGACACTCCCCAGTATTCCGCGTCAGTGTTAAGAGACTCAGCGGTTGAAATTCCTCACTCCACCACATACTTTCTAGAACTCGATATATTTACAATTGAGAGCTGCTGCAGATTTAAGAGTGGATAATAGACAGGTGATTCTAGTCTCCCCGCTGGGCTCAAAACCTCCCCCGTGGCTTCAAGCTCTCGGCTTATGTCCTCGGAGGGAAGTGGTGGGAAAGGGGTAAAGTAAGGGAAGGGAAGGTTAGCGAACCATAACCCCTGCGAGGCCGACACCATGAGGCGGATTTACGTCAAAAGGACGACAAGGGGCCTCCGCCTCCCCGCAGTCCTCGTATCTGTTGGGTTCCCCCAATCAACGTCAGAGGAGTCCCCGTCAGTCTCGCTTACGCGAAAACTTACCGCACTTCTTTTGATAACCGGAGGAGCCCGTCGCCCAAAAAATTGGGATTTAGTATTTCCCCGACTCCCATTTACGCGTCGGCGTCGTGCGGAGTCTGCCGGAGTACTTCATCGGCTCGGGATCCTCCGGACCAATGGATGGTCAATACGGACCAATTGTGGTCAAAAATTGGTTCCTTCGCCTTGGTAACCCCCGCCGATCGATCCAAGCTTACCGAAGCCACTTTACTTACACACACATCCTCATAAAATGCCAAGTTAAAAGAAGAACACTGGCCTGCTTATATCAACGCTTCTTCGAAGTTAAATCACTCTCAAGGCCGATCTATCTAGCGTGCAGTCGTGCAGTAGCACATAAGGAAGTAAAAGTTCGCTGTGTGCGGAACAACCTTTCCGAATACAAAGCGCGGATTACCGACCAACTGACTACCGAACAGCATTAGATAAACAGAATCGTAGCATAGACTTAAAGACCTCATCGATTCGCCGTCATCTCTCCGATTGACACAACGGGTGGCAGGCAGACCATCCTTAGGGATAGACGGTCGCCCTTTGAAATCACTCAGTCATTATATATACAAAAATATATACATTTCCATTTGCATTCGTCTATTTGGTCCCTTTTCCACCCCGCCACACCTCGACTGGTGTTGCCGCGATATTCGAGATTTTCTTGTATCGTATCGCTTTCAAGATAATGCTGAGGTTCAAGAAAGGATGCTCGAGACGAGACCATAGTGATGAAAACGAGTCTGAGACAAGATTGGCCCCAAGTCTCGTTTAGTCCGGTATCGCGGCGACAGTAACCCCGACGACCAGTCCACTGAATTTTATTGACGTTTACTTGAGGGAAACCCAACATTAGGACGGCTTAAAAGGATAGGAGAGATAAATAATTCTAAGGAATAAAACGTAATCTCCGAAAACTTTGTGACATTCCATCACAACAGTTTATTTAAATGAGGAAAACTTTTAAAGACCACAGAACGAAACGACCCGAGTTTCGACGGCTGAGCGTCATCATCAGGTGATACAAGAATGCACAGCAATCTCTTATATACTATCAGTCAGTCACGTGTTAAAAGCATTCCTCAAAGATCAATTCTATGTATCATATAAGCAAGATTGTTTAAAAAAAACCTGGGTTTTTTAAAAAGCCCAGCCCACCTGGGTTTTATCGGGTTTTTTTGTTTTGTTTTGGGATTTATTGGGTTTTATGGGGTTATATTGCGTTATAGTATTCAGTTAAATTATCATTTATATACTTGTAATGGGACCTGATACAGATTTGAAATGGATCCTGATACACCAAAATTGGATTTGATGAAGATATCCCATCAGTTCATCCGGGTATGGAATTGGACAATCCTACTGGAAGTTCATCACACGCAATTCTTGGAGGTAAACATGAAATTTTCACTCCAGCCAAAAAGAGGCAGTCCACCTTGAGAGATTTTGTGGAAAAAACTACTGACAATAAAAAACAACAGTTAGACATCTCTATCGCAAAATTTTTCTATGGCAATAACATCCCCTTCCATGTGGCATCCACCAAGAAGTGCCGAGAAATGATCGAAGAGCTGAGGCCTGATTACACTGGTCCAGATCGTTATAAATTGACTGGAGAGTTACTAGATAAGGTTTCAGATGAAGTTGATGCAGAAATTAATATCATACTGACTGAGGAAGATAACAGCATTACACTCCTGCAGGATGGTTAGACTAATACAAGGAATGATCCCATCATTGCTAGCTGTATCCATACAGGAAGGAGAGCATTTGTGCTAAATGCAACTGACTGTGAGTTTACCCAAAAAACAGCTGTGTATTGTGCGGACTCAGCCATGAAATCCATAAAAATGTGCATGGAGAAGTTTCAGAAAAATGTTTTTGCTGTTTGCACAGGCAATGAAAATAAAATGTTGAAAATGAGACAAATTTTAGCTAAAGACCAGCCCCACTTGCTAACATATGGCTGTTCTGCGCACTACAAAAATGTCCTGAAGGAAGAGGTTACATTAAAAGCAGTGATGAAACATATAACAGAGGTTCATACATTTTTTCGCAACCCTCATCAACCTCATGGGTGGTAAAGGGAAAAGGGAGGACTAATGCCCCAAAATACCAAACTCAACAACAACGGATTTCTCAGAAGGATAGTGTAAACACTTTTATTAAAAATTTCTCCAAGTATGTACAGATAGTAACGGAGCACCCGGAGATTCCGAAAAACATTTCCAAATTACTGCATAATACTGTAATGTATAGGGAAGCAATTCATTTCCACAAGCCACTCACAGAAATTAGCAGAGTGCCTAATATTCTCCTGGCAGACACCACCAATATTGCACAAGCTGTGGAATTGTGGTTGGATATTTTAGTAAATCCAGACTTAAATCAATACAAGATTGCAATCCAGAGGAGGATGGATCAAGATTTAGAGCCATTTTATTATTTGGCTGACATTATGGATCTGAGATTCAGAGGTGCAAGACTTTCCGCGGAGCAGGAAGAGGATGTTGACAGTTGGCCTCAAGAAAACTCTACCCAGACTGGATTACTCCTGTAATGGCTTTTAAAGTATCATATCCGGAGTATTTTTCTTCATCCATGTATTTGGACGATTTCTTAAAGCAATTTACTCCAGTCAAAATGGTGGAAGATAATGAAAATGAAAACTGCAAAAAGAGGGAATATACCTCAGGGATTCATTTCATTCACGATGAACATAAGCAGTTGCCCAGCCAGCGGCGCATCTATAGAAAGGATTTTCTCCAGCTTTGGCTTCGTTTGCACAAAACTTAGGAATCAGTTAAGGAAGGATAAAGCTGAGAAACTCGTTAAGATATACAAATATCTTAATTCAAATTACAATGAGTAGTTAACTCTGGCAACACTAAAATTATTTACTTATCTTTTTGCAAATTCTCAAATATGTAATTTCTATTACCTATGTTATGATTTGAAAAAATGACGAGTAAACATTTTTTAGTGATAAGTATAATAATATTATTTTCATAGATTCTCAAATTTCTGTTAAATTTTTGTTTCCGTGCTTGAAAACTTTATAGCAATAAAATGTGCTAAAACCAATAGAAAATAAAATTTTTCACAAAATGACTACATCAAATCATTTAAAAAAGTTGTAAGTCTCACGATGAATATTTTCCCGAGAACTTTTCCCAAAAAAACAATAAATTAATTTCTATCTAATTTGTACATCTGGTCTACTCTGTTGTATATTTGAATTTTTACGGCTTGAAATTTATCTTATCTTTAAATTGGTTATAATTGATCAGAATTTCACTTGCTTACTGCTGTTCAATACACGCCACTCCAAAACCTCTTTTCTAAAAATTGAATCAACTTTTATAGGATTTGAGTTCTTATCTTATTTATCTTGCTCCCTGGTATTATGGCATAAGTGGTCATTCCATAGATGTATGTAAATTTATTTATTTACAAGAAAACAAATATGCTCATTAATCCTGCTCAAAAACTTATAATGCAGGGAAAAACGGTCTTGGATAGGATTAGGTAATGATGTTCCACATGCGTTACTTTCGAATGCATGTGGAATGAGACTCGATTCTTTACATTTACTTCATCTGCAGAGTTGGCAAGAGGGAGAGAGAGAGATGGGAGAGGATGGAGGAGAAACCAATTCATTTGTGTTGAAAAGTGACTTTCTGTACTTGAACTATACCTGCATAAGGCATGGTACATTGCAACGCATTATTGAAATTAATGGCCCATGCCGATATCTAACATTGGTGTGAATGCATGTATGTATGTACACACATAGTGTCTATTTTGGTATTTATCCCAGGCAGCAGCCACATTAACATGAAATGAGATGAGTAAAAGCAAAATGTGAAGAGCCATTGCGACAATTGTGGGACAAGCTTTGAGGCGACGGTGAAAGTATGACTGCTGCAGATAATATGAGCTGAAATCAGTTGGAATTCATAAATGCCCTTCCTTAAACCATTTAAAAATAAACTAATCCAAAACAATCCAATTAACTGATGGTTTAATTGTCAAATATAAACAATGTTTAAAAAACCCAGCTTTTTCTGTTTTATTGTTTTTTGAGTGGGTTTTTTTTGGCCAGGTTTTTTTACAACAACGCTCCATATAAGTCAACCATGACCCTAAAAAACTTGTTTGTATATTGCAAAGACAAAGTGGACTCTATGTTCAAAAGTGGTTTTTACGAACTCGCATGCGACGACTGTTAAGGGGTCTATCTACGTGGGGCAGACTTCGAGAAGTTTCCAGACCAGAGCCAAAGAAAATTATAGTGCATTTAAAAATCGCCACGAAGAAAAGAGTAATTTTTCCAAACATCTTCTAACTTGTGACCATCAAAGTGATTTTAAACTTACAGTACTGTGTTTTACTGATAACAGACGTGAGCTAAATGCATTTGAACAGCTCAACATTTTAAAACGAAATGTTGACTCAGATGTTAATCTTTTAAATGAATGCTTGCTACCCGCCGATTTCCCAATCCTTTCCTCTTTTGTTGACCATTCCCGTCCCCTCCCTCACCCTAATATCCTTCCTTCCCCTCTTCCCCCCCCCTCTTACCACTGACTGATTATAGTACTATATAAGGGATTGCAGTACATTCTTGTATCACCGGATGATGACGCTCAGCCGTCAAAAGCCGGGTCGTGGTGGTGTGTGTTTTTCTGTGGTCTTTAAGAGTTTTCCTCACTTTAATAAACTCAAAGGAATTATCTTATGAATTTAGCGTATGTGAGTGTTTGTGCGTCTTGTGCGTGTTGTCACCAGAATCGCCATTATTGAATTCTCTCGCAAGAGAGCGTTGGAATTATATCATGGAAATGATCTCCCGGTTGGAATGTCCTCTCGCTCACCTCTGACTTGGCCGAGGAGAGAAATCTTCCCGATGGCCCAGAAAGATGCACTGAGTTTCACTTCTACCTCCGACCGTTCTCCAGCGTGAGGTGCCAGCCGGTATCTGATGCAGGGACCAAAGTGGGAGTCGCTCTTCTTCGGCTCGCAAAATGAATCAATGCCAATCAATTCGTCCTCTTGTCGAACGCCTGCAATCAAGATTCAGAATGTGAGATGAGAAGCAAGAGGTCCACCAATTCGTCAGCCTTCTCACGTTTTTATATTTCTCTGTCCCTGCCAAGGACTATTGCTAGCGGTGTATATATTTTCGACTCATGGTGCGAGAGTCACGTGATACAATCATTGCACACGCAATACTGTAATCATGGGATTGCGAGTCACCGCAGCTCCGACTATTGGTAAAACAAATTCGGGAAAACCGAAGCTTAAGGCAGTCCGAGCAAAACATCATTTTACTAAGAAATCAATGAATTTGGTCTCATTTTAAAGAAAACTATATCATCCTTCCATTGACACCTAAAATTCAACCCCTTACCGCATTACTTTCAGAGATATTTGCCAAAAAATACCAGCCCTTTAACATGGGAAATGGTACGTGTATGCACTCCAGAGAGACATTACTTACAAAATGAGGAATTTCTAACACTTAGATGTCGTAAAAAAAACTAACAGCGTGTAGTTAGTATGTTTCCGCAACTATATATGAAAATTAATCACATTGTCACCGCAATAGGCAACGAATAGAAAACGAACTAATAAGTGAAATGCAAAACGAGTTAGACCTATAATTTTTTGGTTAAATTCTGCATCAGAATATACAAGTCAATTTTTATGTTTTTATATTTTTTGCGAGGTTCTAGTACAAAGTTCCACGATGTTTGCTTCTTTTCCAGGAACCGAACACCTCGCTTTTTCCACCGTGCCCACGGCGAAGGCAGGATGATCGAATCTCGTACAACGCTCCTATAACCCCTTTGTCGATATTGCTCATTATAAAATTGGTTTCACTTTGCGCGGTTGCAGAGATTGTACTTCAAGATAACCGCGTCTAACAGATTGAAAATGAGTCCGATTTTTCAGTTGTGCTTAAATCCTGAGCTCTGAAATAGTTACCTTAGAAAATCGGTATAAGCGTTTCTTTGTAATATTAACCCTTTCGAGTGCCACCAATTTTTTGGTTGGTACTCCCAGAAGTGCCATGGGTATTTTGATATATTTGTAGGCCTTTATTCATAAAATTATTATATGTTTATTACGGCAAATTAATTATTATTTTTTTCTATTTTTACATGATCACTTCTGTATTTGAAAGAGAATGCTTTTTTGATAATGAATACGAAATAAATACATTTTTTTGTAATGACTCATTGTTTAAACAGGTCTCCTCATAGACAACGATATATCGTCGTTGGCACTTCTGGCACATTCTGCAAACGACGATATATCGTCGCGTGGCACTCAGAGGGTTAAAAAAAATATTACTTTCGAATGAAAGTTACGACACATGTGTCTATAAAGTACTATCATTTCATTGAGTTCAGACAAATATGCAAATACTAGAAAAGTCGAATAGAACGTGGAAAATATTCTGCCATTACTTGACTTCATATAGCAACCGCAGAGCGTTATTTAATGCCACTGAGAAGCGTTAACAATGACGCCAGGATTCGACCTCTTAAACTCCAATTAGCGACTTCTCCGATTTAATTTCTTGAAGACGCCTTTTGTTTCTCTTTCAAGATGACCCGGAATAAGAAGGGCGGAGTTTGTAGTTTATATGATTTTAACTAAAGAGCGAGCTTCTTGTAAGTGAATGAAGAGTATTCCACTTGGAGAGGAAAGTAATGACGTGATAAACATATTATTTTGCGAGTAATATGGGGTTTATTTATATGAATGAATGACGAGTTTCTGATTCAACAGCGCACTCAGTGCAAATGATTTCGTCGCTAATTCATACAAATTTTCTCAAAATCACATTGAAAGCTGATTCAGTACTGTTTGGCAGGAAAAATTGTTTTACGTATCGCAAGGAATTAAAAGCGTACACCCATCATTGAATGCTGCACAATGTCCTGAAGCGATTAGAAGGAAAACTACATGAAGAAACCCACCCTCTGGCTCAAATATGCGGACGGCATCTTTGTTATCTGGCCACATGGAAAACAAGATCTCTTCCTGTTCCTTCAGTACCTAAATAACCTCCACCATTGCATCCAATTCACAATGGAACTCGAAAAGGACGGCCAACTTCCATTCCTTGATGTCATGGTCACCAGGAAATTTGACGGCAAGATCGGGCACGGAGTCTACAGGAAAGCGACTCACACTGACCGCTACTTCCATGGATCCTCCCATCACAACCCGAGCCAAGAGGCAGCCCTCATCACCACTTTGACTCACAGGGCATTTGCTATTTCCGACACGGAATCGCTACCTTCAGAGAAACAGTACCTGACGACCACGGATAGGACCACTGAGGAAAAACGGATACCGGAAAGACATGGTCCTGAAGAGGACCACGAAGATAGAACAACAATCCAAGGATCGACCATCAGACGCGGCAGATAAATCAAAACCTGCAGCCTACGCCACGATTCCTTACGCGACAGGGACCACGGACAAAATTGCCCGGATTTTGAATAAGTATGAAGTGGTTTCTCGTTTTAACTGCGTAAAAAAGACGGGTGACATACTGCCGAAACCCAAAGATAAAATCTCTCCTCATTCATACGAGGGAGTGTACAAGATCGATTGCAGCTGTGGTAAGGCCTACATCGGACAGACAGGGAGAGCTGTAAAGTGCCGACTGCAGGAACACGGGCGGGCGATGAGGAATAAGCAGTTCCACCTCTCCGCCGTGGCGGAGCACATTCATTCCGAACCGGAACACTCCGTCCAATTGGAGAAGGCCTCCGTGGTCGCCAGAGAGTCTCGATACTTCCCGAGAATCATTGGAAACCAGGAATATTCAAACTATCAATGAATGGATATCGACTGTATGCGTTAATTAAATAGGAATACTAATAAGGCTCACGTTTGCGACATCGTCTTGAAGTTAGTTATAAACGTGATGAGTTTCCTTTGCCTCGCAGCCAATCGAGGTTCCGAAGTCGTAGTCGATTATGTAGAGATACTTAACATATCTTTTGAGAGCTTCGGACGCTTTAAAAAACTTTTTTCTCGATTGAAACTTTATAAAAATTACGATGGTAGAATTATTAGTTGGGACACAAAATTCAACAAATCAAATTCACTTACAATAAAGAGTTTTTCCACGTGCAGGAAATAGCTGTGAATGAAAGTCGTTTTGATAGGCCGCAAACTACTTCCGAGAAATATCATACATTACGATTAACATTTTGGCAAATTTTCCTGCGAATTTCAAGTTAAATATGGGAAATCTGGCAGAATAGAATGGTTTCCACGAGGAGAAAATTTCTCTTTACAAGTATTTCCGATACCTTAATACCCTACGTAAAATTCCGCCCTCGTGCATTCAGGTCGTCTCAAACACTTAAATTTCTTAATTCCTTCTAACTTAATATTGGTCACTTTCTGAAAACTACTTTCAGAAGTCCAGAACATCTAATTTGGTCCAGTTTTTAAAGGACACGTTGGAATTTCCTTTTTTCGATGTACCTATAGTAAGAATCTCTGGACGCGGACTTATCTTGGTCGCTGCAATAGCATAGGGGGAGAGCATTCGTCTGCGGCCAAGAAAGTCTGGGGTTCAAATCCCGGTGAGGACCTTTTTTCGATGTACCTATAGTAAGAATCTCTGGACGCGGACTTTTCTTGATCGCTGCAATAGCCTAGAGGGAGAGCATTCGTGTGCGGCCAAGAAAGTCTGGGGTTCAAATCCCGGTGAGGACTCTTCTAGTGCCCTCATAATTAATCTATACGATGCGACTTTATTGCTGCCAAAACTTCACAGGAATCTGCGGAATGCCCAGCGAATGGATGTTGACCTCAGCCATGAATGTACGAGTTTGACATATATTCGGGCTTTGTTAAGGAATTGGAGCGATCTCCTTGATCGTCAAAGGAGATGTTTACTTCCCATTCTTGAGTACTCGGCCCCACTTGATTTCTACGTCCTGCCTGCCGTCTGATGTTCATATCCACTCACTCGCCAATTTATCAATCAACGAAACGCTATTCATGACCGAGGGAATAGACCGGATCTCTGATTGTGTCTATTACTCAATTTAGTGAAAACTCACCCGAGGCTACTTTCAATTTTAAATTACTTTGAAATGATTTGGCAAAGAGGAAAATTATTATTATTAGGAATTAGAGTTTGGTTTCATCTACTGAATATTTAAATATCGATTTCTTATCTAAGTGAGTGACCAAATTAGTGTGAAATTTTATTGAAAATATCTTTAAAACGGTTTTTGAAGTTTTCCCAGCATTATTTTCTAGGTTTTCTTTGAGAATTACATTAGACGTGAAGTGCACTAGTTCCACTTGGAGGATGAAGGATAATATTTAGAGGATAAGGTAAATTATGGAATCATTTAAATAACTTTTGAAATATTTGCAGTGAAAAATTATCTAAAATTACGCAGTTAAATTTTATGAACAATCTCATTCACTCATAAGATATACTCCGACAACAACGTATCGCGTATTTCCCCCTGTGAAAGTGATAAAATACTAAAAATCGCCTTGTCCATGTAGCGACTAAGCAGTAATTTAAATATCTTCTGTATGCTCAATTTTATACTCCTCATAAATCCGCTGAGTATTCCATTGAGATAAATTAGGAATTTGTACCGTCAAAGATTATACGATTGTCTCTGTACAATCTATTCCTCTTCAAATATGTCGTAATGTTATTGATTATATGGAGGTTAAAGTTGTGTGTGCCCTACATGACGATAGTGACAGGCTTTTTACAGGGTCATAAATTTCATCTCATAATGGTAATGAATTTTCATGGATTTTGGAAAGGGACGCTATAGATCTTTATTTAGAACGAGTGAAAAGGTTAAAATGTTTTTGTTATTCTCTCCACCTTAGTTATGACAACAAATCACTACAGTAATTAATCGTCGAAAATTTAAGGTGGTATTCACAAAAAGGATGAGGATGTTTATCAGCCTAATAATCAATCCATCCCCCTCCATTCTCGATTTCCTGACCAAGTCTCTGTGACATGGAGTTGTCCACATTTTGGTATCATCTTACTGGGTTCATTTCCCATTCTTCCTCCACTGTCCTCGGGTCGGAAAACGTGTTTCTCGCATTTTCCTCATAATGACCGCCCAAATGCTTCCTATTGTGTTGAGGTCTGGGCTCCGTGCAGCCCGCTCCATCTGTGTTACATGGTTTATTTTGAACCATCTCCTAGAGTTTAGACATTTGTGAACTCGCAAATATTCCTAGTTGCGGACGAAAAGTGAACATTGAAAAACATTTGAATAAACATAGTTCTCATTATAGCGGACAATTTGACGAATTTTGTTTAATTGTAGTGAGAAATAGGATTTTTTACATTTAAACACCAAATTAAAGTTCAGTGGGTGAAAATTGAAGGCGGAACACCTATTCGGGTAATTTTTCGACAGATATATTTGCCTATAACAAATATAATACCTGACTCCTCCACCTGAGAGAAAGACGAGGCATATTTAAAGGCTAATGAGATCTTTATTTCCTCCAATAATTTACGGAGAGGCCGCTATACACTTTGAAAAATATCTCTGTCTGCTCTGCTAATTCGTCTATCGACGCTTGTCTCAATGAACTAGTCATCAGTAAACCTTAGCAAAGTTCCGTATGGTGGTCGGGGTGGTCTGTTGTTGTGAATGACGCACAAGTTCCAAATACTAACTGCACCGGAAAGAATAGGTTCGTCGCCCTTTGAAAAATTCGGAGGCACCCGTCGAACATTTGTGAGACGGTGCAAGAAGTCTAATACCACTTATTTCCAGGACTGGCGTCCTGGTTAGGTCCTTTCCAGGTTTAAGGACTGGCGTTCGAAACATGACCTTTGGCAGAACTGGTATCGCCCGCAATTTAAGGGGGGAACAAGCTCTTATTAAATGCATACTACGTCCCAAATCAATATCATTTCACAATACGCCCTTCATACATTCCGAGATTAAACAGATTAGTATTGGCGAAGCTATGTATGTATGTTTGTCGTTACGAGTAAAGTTCGTCTATTCGCGGACGATGCAGTATTGAACAGGGATAGTAACACATAGTCTGATAGAATTGCGTTAAGATAGACTTGAATGCTATAAACGAATGGTGCGATACTTGGCTGTTAGAATTAAATTTTTAAAAGTGTAATATTATGAATTTTTGGAGAAAGAGTAGCTAAACTAACGAGATTTACACAATTAATGAAGCCGAACTAATAAATATAGAGTCATTTATGTACAGTGGCGGAAGAAATTATCGCAAAATTTTTCGCTCGCCAGAAAGCGACATTCTTGGGAACTTCTAGGAGCAGCACTTACTTTGAAAGACTGAGGAAGACATCGTATAACCGCAATGGAACTCACTTTTGCCGGAGCCCAGAACTTACTCATTAATCGCATCTTTTTTGATTTTCCTTCTCATATATTCACGCATTCAGTCGCGGTGTATCGTTGTGTTTATTTCAACATGTTTCTTGCGTCTAATAATATCATTGTTACAGAAAGACATCATAAAAGATTTTCAATATTCCACCCAACTCGGAATTTATGCTGAAATCTTCATCTTCTACCACCAAGGGATATTTATTGTGGTCGACCTTCCGAGGATATTTTTGAATGACACGTCATGTGTCTCTTTCACTGAAATGATATAAATCGAGATTTTTTTCGTTACATGTTGATACAAAAAAGATTAATTGAAATAAGCATAGTCTATGTAATGTAATTTTTCACGATTTTCCAGTTGTAAATTGGTGAAGTTCGGATCTCAAAATGGATATTTGTTAATGAATCGTTCATGGCCCAAAATTAATCCGCCCTTAGTCAGAATGGGGTTACACTATGAAAACTTACGTAAATATATAACTGATGATGAATTAAAAATAAATGTGCTCACATCGATACCGAATAATCTAGGCATATTTTTCCGACGTTTCTTTCATCTTATCACAGGAAGCTTGGTGACGAGCTGTTCACTGTGAAGCTTTATCTAGTAAGTGCAGGACATACGAATAAACATTTTAAAAAATTTAACCCAAGTTAGCTGAAGTTATGGATAAATAACTCTTTTATGTCATATATGTATTAGCTATAAATTCGCCGCATGTATAAAATTAACAAAATAGCCTTTCAAAGGTTTCCGTTTGGTGTAAAATGCCATGAATTAAATAAATCAACAGGTAACGGTTAATGTTGCTGCTTTCAAACGTATTTGACCAGCAAAGGTATTTGACCGTTGTTAACCACCGAAGGTACCACTGTATATTGATAGAGAATGAAGATATTTTGAATATGATATTGTGAAGATGGAAGCAATGCGTCGAAGAACTCTACCAAGGACCGAAGCCGCCGGAAGAAAACCAAATGGATAACGAAAGTCAGGTTGACGATGAAGATCGGGGCCCACTCATACTGAGAAGTGAATTCGTTAGAACAGTGGAAGACCTCAAGAAAGACAAAGCACCTGAATAAGACAGTATCACTGGAGAAATCATCAAAGCGCTCGGAAGTAAATCCTAGGATAACCTGTACGAGATAATGAAAAAATAGCTGTCAAAGCGGATGACTTCCAGAGGACTTTCAAAGGAGAATAATGATTGCAATACCGAAGAAGACAAGGACTGAGAGATGTGTGGAGCACCGAACCTTGAGTGTAGTGTCAAATGCATCAAAAATACTCACACGAATAATAGGCCGAAGATTGGAAAGGAAAAATGAAGAAAACCTCTCAGAAAACTAGTTTTGATTTAGAAAGAACAGGGGCACGAGGGAGGCCATACTCCGCTTGAAAGTAATGGTAGAGAAAACAATACATGTGAACAAGACAATGTACGTCGCATTCATGGACCTTGAGAAAGCATTCGACAATGTTGAGAGGAACAAGATGTTCGGGCTGCTGGAAAAACTCGGAATGGATTACGACGACAGAAGAACGGTCTACCAACTATACAGGAAGCAAGTCATCACAATGTGAATGAGTGACGGAAGTCAGATAGAAGCCAAAATTACCGAAGGAGTAAGACAAGGATGCAATCTCTCTCCAGTACTGTTCATATTGTCCTTGGAGGAGGCCATACGAGAAGCGCAAGAAACTGGACTGAGCGGAATAAAGAAAAATGGTGAAGAAATAAACATGCTCCGCTTCGCAGATGGTATCGGAGTCATAGCTGGAAATCTCGATGACCTTCAAAGGTCAATAAACGTAATGGATCGAGTTCTCCAAGAATACAGCATCAAATTAAATAAGACGAAGACTAAACTCCTAGTATGCGGAAGAGAGAAGCTGAATGT
Organism: Ceriagrion tenellum; assembly: GCA_963169105.1. NCBI lineage: Eukaryota > Metazoa > Arthropoda > Insecta > Odonata > Coenagrionidae > Ceriagrion > Ceriagrion tenellum. The sequence continues at coordinate 6,315,516 of OY720639.1, read as the reverse complement.
TGAAGTCACCCTGAGAGGAGAGAAATGAGATTGAGTGGATTCCTTCACCTATCCCGGAAGTACCATCACGTGGGACGGAAGAAGTACAACGGAGTATCAAGCGGAGAATAGCCCAATCTAATAAGGCGTTCATAGGAACAAGGCACCTACTGTGCTCAAAGAAGATAGGACTAAAAACCAGGAAACAGTATGTGAAAACATTCGTGTGGAGCGTATCGTTCTATGGATCGGAATAATGGACCATTGGGAAAGTTGTCCAGAGAAGACTAGGAGCCTTCGAAACCTGGTGCTGGAGGAGGATGCTGAGGAGAAAATGGACGGACAAAATAAGAAATGATGAAGTGTGCAGAAGAACAGAGGAGGAAAGGACCATTTAATGGAACACCATAGAGGAAAGAAGAACGAGATGGATCGCATACGCCTTTAGACACACTGAATTTGTGAGGTACGTAATCGAAGATAAAATAGAGGGAAAAGTCTTCAGAGGATGACTCAGGAATAAGTCAATGGACCAAAAAAGAGGAAAGTGCATAGGAAAAGATACCAGGAGGAAAAGGAACTAGTATTAGATAGGGAAGGGTGGAGGGCTACAGTCAACCAATCCTGGGATTGAACGACCAATGAATGAGGCGCTTTTCACCGAACGAATACTTTCGATTAAAAGTATCCGGAAAAAAACGAATCGTGGAAAGTATCGAAGTATCGGGAAAGTGGCCCATACCCTAAATGTATCGGTATCGGTCCAAGTCTAATTTATATCTTCCCTAACGTGTGACAAGTTCGTTAGGTTCGTGGCTAACTATCTCTTCAACGTAGACCCATTCTATAATTTAATGTTTGCAACCACGATTTTATTAAAAAGCATACTTTCGGATTGCAAAATCAGCAATGATTATCTAATCTACGACAGTACCTGACATTGGATTTCCATGGCAGTAAATTGTTGGTGTAAAAGTCCTCAAAAACTTGCATCGCTATCGGTAGGCATATATAATTCCTCACGTACACGAGAGATCGCAGTAGTCACGTGCAAAGACTTCCATTTATTCAAAAACTTTACGAAATTTGAATGGAAATAATTTATTCAAAGAAAGTTTTTACACACCTTTCCATCTTTAGCAGCATCTTGCTCATCAAGGTTTCGTAGGCACCACTGCCACTTCTTTTTTTTTTTTGCTATTTCCTCTTTCTTTGCAGTGCCAAAATTGAAGCCACTACAGAAGCCACCAAACTGGATGGCATATAAATGCGATGTCTCCTTTCTCTAAAGAGCACGTGTTCATAAATTTTGCGGGTTTTAACTGGTTTTAAAGCACTTAACCATTTTTTTAAAGCTTTGCCGAGGTTGAAGTGAATCTGTAGCCATGCTCTTCGAACCAAGAGATCTGAAACGGCTGCCGCGACTCTCCTTACACAAATTCCGGACTGCCGGAAATTCGTAGAGCAGTGTCGGAGTGTCGCGACCAATCGGTTCGAGACCGTCTTGACGGGACACTGCGGTCAGAAATGTCGCTACACATCCACGTAAGTGTCTCTATCACAGCTTAGAGCCGTCTTAACTGGGACACTCAGTGTCTGTCATCGAGTGTCAGACGTAATAGTGTCCCCGTTAAGACGCAGATTCTATTCTATTCCGCTATATTTCAGTTACATGCGGTTATAGGTGAAAATTCTTCATCATCTCTGCTACTTGGTACAATTTCTACGGACTTGGTGATCTTAAGGAAACTGTATGAATGCCAAGAATACTGAATTTATTTTTGCAATTACTGTTTTATATTTTCTTACCGTTTATACTTTATGGGTATTTTATTATCAAATAAATGGTATTTTCTGGATTTACGCTGATGACAAGCTGAGTACAGCGACTCACCTATAACCTTTTCACCCTCTTTTGGTATAATTATTACGTCACCACCGTCAATTTCGCTTGGATTCCGCAGTTCAATGAAACAAGCTCTTATTATGTATAATATACGATTTGGATAAATTAGGAAATAATTTTTATACTTACCGGGCTGCTTTCACGCTGCCGCGGGCTTCCACACTGGCATTGAAAACGCTACTTTGCGCAATACTACGTCAAAACATATTTTTCCAAAACTGGTAAGTTATTGAACTGTGTCTTAGTGATAACGTTGTCAGTTATTTTCTGTTCGTTTCGCCGAATACAGGGGATTTAAAATATACCCCACAGACGCATTAGGTTTGTCGCCACCTGATTCGTAATAAAAGTTTCGTAATATAGTTTCGTGTATACGTTCTCTGCACTAAGGAACTTATTCTGAACGGAATTGCGACTGCGCTATATGCCAAAATTTTGCCCCAGCGCGCTGTTTCCATGGTAATTGCGACCCAGTCGCTATTCGGTATTCTGAATATTTATAATGGCCACCGGAAGTCGAAATTTAAAGCGCGGTCGCAATTCGGTATTCTGAACGGTGTATAGCGACCGGCCGGGTAGCAATTATATTGCGCGGTCACAGAGACCGGGCAATTCTGAATAGCGACGGCTAGTTCTCATGCACTTGGCAGAATATCCTTATTTCGTAATGATTTAAAGCATTTTTCAGTGTTTAAATGAAAAACTTTCAATTAATTAAGGGCCCAAAATTGATTGTATGGCGCCATAATGATATGTAATTGAGATCACAATCGTTTATATGCCAATTAGATGCGTGTTATACAAACAATTAACTAAATCTATTACTATTTTCCTCTGGCCACTGGATAATGTCACTTTGAAAAATAATTATTTCATACTCTTATGAAATTCGCTTGCAAGGGACAAGTATAACATCGCTAGTCATACAAGTAAATAGCTACAATTCTTGGATTTCCGCTATATACTAGATATTTACAAGCACCTATGTACGCACAATAAATACACAAGGGTTGAATTTCAAGGAGTACTCCAATTCAGATGAACTTGCTGCTCTAACCACGTATTTTAATGATAACGGTGAGTAAAAACAACACGTAACAAGTACAATAAAGCTCCGCGAGACGTATGAAAGGCACGAAAAATAACGTTACCCGTCATGTCATATGAATCATATAGTGTCATCCAATACAAACACTTTTGGAATTTACTAAATAGCCAATCTCTTACAGTTAAAAATGCAGTATATTAGTTTCTCTCCTATTCTAAATGAGGCCGAAGATAAAAACTTTCTATGCCCACCTCTCGCTCTCATCGAGGTCTGGTGGTAATCCCATTATAAGCTTTAACAATGTGCAGTGAGACTGTTGAGACCTCCCAGCCCATTACTGCCAACACAAAGCATTATCACTGAGTAGAATAATGTACATTGCAATACTGGTAGTCCTCTATCGAAGGAAAACTGACAAATTTGCATGTAAAACAGTGTCTGCGGATAAAGTGCATACGTCGACGCTACGGAACGTATTCAATAAGGGACACTGCTTTCCCAAAACTGACACAGGAAAGGATCACTTCATATGTTATTTAATCATAAGGATAGCAGGCATAATTAACATTTAAAAAACATATATTTTAATGCAAATCTCATACCATCAATGGACTCACGCTTGCATGTTTACCTTGATGTTTACATTTACCGTTCCGCAATATTAATTTCGTCAGTCATTTATCAGAATATATGACTTTGTGCATTAATGCATATTTTACATTTTATAGTACGTAATAAGTATTATAATTATAATTTAATTTCTTTATGAGTTGAAAAAAAGTCCTATATTACAATCGAGAAATAATATTTCATCAAAGGGAGAGAGAAATAACCACAACCTTGCATCTCATTGGCTGCTGAATTTTAACTTGAATATGACTGAAGAAGTTGTTATACAGGAAGGGGCGGGCTTTCTTATAGCGACTCTGAACTGGGCAATATATTGCCCACCTCCATTCAGAATACCGATCCGCGCTGTTCTGAGCCTTGGAATAGCGCGAGCTTCGAATAGCGACCCAGATTCAGAATAAGGCCCTAAGTACACAAACTCAGATATAATTTCGTGATTGATACGATATACTATACATCGTTTAGACGTGTTCTCACGAATTCATCCCAGGTGCTAATATCAAAAGCAAAAAACTAGGCCTATTATCAATATTGCGGCGGAACTACTGCCATTTCCAAGATGCATGACTATTCCTCCATGAAAAATTTTCATGAAAAAACATGTTTAGAGGTTGGAAAATGTATTCGTACTCTGCTCGTATTCCAGTATACATACGTCTCCGAAGAGCGTGACAGACAGTTGTGTTGATATAACAAGCAGACTTCGGAGAGGGGATAATATTCATATTTTCCAGTATAAATGTTTTGTTGATTTATTTTACTTAACAAAAGTAACTCCTTTGTTTTACTAGCTTCAATACTCAATCCCTAATGAAAGTTCTAAGTATTACAGAGAAATTTAGCCTTACCCAATGGATCCGAGAAAGACAGCTCGATGGCACGGATTTCTGTTTTTCTGCTCACAAAAATTTTTAGGATAACTTCTTTACTGGATCTGTGAATTAAATTCTCTTGATTTTTAAATTCACGAAGATTGAACTTGATGGCATCATTTTGAAATATGTTAACATCCTTATCTTCGACTATGGTCCCTGAAATGCAAGAAAGCGGAAAACAGTGCAAAATATTTTGTTCCAACCCCTCACCTACCTACGTCACACATAATATTGTTTATATCCTCCTTTTCCAATTATGCCCTAGTTTGTACATCGGCCTCAGTACCTGTGCTCTAAATATACGGATGAATGGACACCACATCAGCTGCAAAGATATGCCCTTACTCTCCTTGTCCCTCCCAGTCGCCACCCACGTTTCTTCCCTCATCTCCACTTTTAATAATGCTTTTAAGGTCGGTATTCTCATCTCCCTTCCCCCCTTCCTCCTCTCCCCTCCAACTTAAAGACCTTGAGTTCTCATGGATTTATATTTTTCAAGCTTTCTCTCCGCCAGGACTCAACAAATCTTACTTACCAGATTAACGCCTGCTCCTAATGGCGTACTTAAATTTACGGGGCTTCGGGGGTAGCCACGGAGAAGCATTTGTCAAAAAACAAGGCATGTTTCCACACGTGGGTAGAGACGGGGAATGTGGAGGACGGGTCTTTACACGTACACCGATTGTTGTTTATTCTGACATTTAGAGGCGTAATACGTTCACCGACATAGAATGTTGGGCATAATTGCACTGTAATACATAGACCAAGTTGTGGCAGTTGCAAGAGCTTTGATGTCGAACGGCGTCTCTGTGTCAGGACTCTGGAAAGAGGATCGGGAGCGGAACATGTTGCACGTTTGGCACCGTGGCTTGTTGCAACTCTGTGTGGTCGGACGGGGAGTGTCATTCAATCTACCCTTCAGCGAAGAATTGGAGCGGAGGAGGTTGGCTAGGTTAGTAGGACGTCTGAAGCATACGGTGGGGCATTTGGGTAAGAGATTAGCTGTCGATCTTTTTCTTTCTGAAATTGGGAATAAGCCTTTGAGAATGACCTGGAGTTTTTAGATGCCTGGAATATATGTTATGTGAAGATTTAGGACGTCCGGAGAGTGTTTTTAGTGCGTGGGGTGAAGTTAACAGAGGAGGGAAAAATACGTTTTTTTTATATGTGGCTCGGGATAATTTCTATTGGTTAGAGAATTGTGAAGCTTGCTAAGGTATTCTTGAATTTTTTCTTTGGAATTGCAAATCCGGTGGCCACGGATCAACAGCGGATAAGGAATTGAGTGCTTGGTGTGTTTGGGATGGCAACTGTTGTAATGCAAATATAGCTGTTCGTGGAAGGGCTTCATGTGAACCATGTCAATCAAGGGCTTCATGTCAATGTGTTGTCATTCGTAATGGAAATGTCGACGTGTTGAAAGGTGATTTGAGAAGGATAAATGGCAGAAGTAAAGCGAATGGAAGAGAATTGGTTCATAGAAGTAAGGAAATTCGGCAGAGACTCCTCGCGGTGGGTTAAGATGATGAAAATATCACAATGAATCTGATCCAGAGCTCCGGTTGTAATTCCAATAAATGAGGAAGTTGGAGGAGGGATTGTGAGGGTGATTTCTTCTCGATAGGAAGTAGTATATGGACTGTAAACCTTCATGGTGAGGAATCGAGGTGTACAATGATGTTACGTTCACAGTAGCCATGATGACGCTTTCATTGGAGGGAATTTTTACTGTCTTCAGAAGGCCAAGGAAGTGATAGGAGTCACGGAGGAAGGAGGGGAGGTATAATGACTGCTTTGCGTCGAAATCAGATAGAGGAGCAAAAAGAAAATATGCTACGGCAACAACAACAACAAGAGAAGAACGATGAACTTAGAAATCGCGAGACTCCACGGCATCGCTCTACTCGAATGTAACGTAATCGTACGGCAATTCTTAATTCAAGGCGAAGGTTGGAAGTCGATTTGCAGAAAGAAGCGTTCAATTTCAAGCCTGAGGTGTGGATTACCATTCATATCCAAAAATAATTATTGGTTTTATGGATTCGATTTGCCGCAAAAAATTTCTATACCTATCTTATTGCCTACACAAGCACCTCCTGACGAGACAGTGGCTCACGGAGGACTTTGTAAATGTATTTTCAAGGTTTAAATGTTCTGAAATTAATTTGTAAACATTTCAATTTCACATATTTCTGATAATGGTACTCATATTACTCGCATTATTGCAACGAGGCTTGTATTTGAATAATTTTTTATAACTAAATAATGATATATTTCTGAAATGCTTGTATCCAATAAATGTGTGTTTGTATAAAAAAATCTCTCATTGTGTTAAGCATACCTTTGAATGGATAAATAATTAGCTATTATTGCTCATGTTTGTACAGATAATACCAACATGACTTTAAATGAAATAATTCTAAGCATAAAATGTTTTTATTAATAGCACTTAATTATCATTTTTACTATTTTTATAGTTAAACATCCCTGAAACCATGTCTAAATCCTGGCTTTTATTGATTGAAATCATTACGATTAAGAAAATGAAATATTTGGCAGCATTTTCTCATTAATTTCACATTTTTCTTGTACATAGCTGAAACTAACTTAAATCAAGTCTTTAGTCGGCCATGGCATGCAATGACCATAGTATCATCAAAAACGCATCAATATTTATCGGTAACATGTTATCCAATCTATAGTAATCATTTTGCTATGAAAATGCAATGCTAGACCTAAGTTTAACGGTTGGCTCTCATTAAGTACATCATACTCAATATACTTAATAGTTATATTTAACCATCTGGTGTAACCATAAATTTCAACATTCTTTTTGCGTTCATTTACTGTTTCATGCCTAACTGTATGTCTACTACCAGCCTTTCATTGAATATAATCTTTAGAAAAAGTATTTCATATTTTGGAAACAATTTTTCAATATATATTTATCATTTTACTTTGCTATGACATTAATAAAATAATGTCTAATGTCAGTATTTTATTGAGAAAATCATTATCTGAAATAAAATTTAGATTTTTTGAATTAAATTTTCTTATTCACTATTCACAATGCTAATACATGGCTGAAACCAATGGATTATCAAGTTTTAATGAAAAACTCGTAACAGCGACAAAATATTATATTTCGGGACTTTTTCCATTCGAAAGTTATTTTCTAATGCCAATGTATGGCTTAAATCAAATTTAAAGTTGATCTTTATTACAATATCGTTGTTTTTCTATCATTGAATAAATTATACTAAAAACAAAAAAATTAAATTTGGTAATGCCATTTTTTCCACATTTGTTCGTGTTCATTTGTTTCAGTTGATGGCAAATTTTGTCAGTCAATGGCCAAACCAGTCAATGCTCAGTTTCATTGTCTAAGTCATCTTCAGCATTTATTCCGTATTTAGGGTAAAAAAATTCTAATGGACCTGCAGGAATGTGCTGCACAATTTTTGTTTCCCGGTAGAAATTGACGGGGATTAAATACACCACTTTCCGGACAGAGCCATCTTTTTGCCACACTATGTTTATACTTGATCCCACTACTTCTCTTACTAAAAATAATATCCACGTTGCATATAGGCTCTGACGTGTTTTGGCCGTTTTCCGAAGAAAACGCCACCTCCCATATTTTGTCCGAATTATACGCTAATGTAACGGCTAAGTGTTAATTTAAAAATAGTTTTCAAATGCATAGGGTTACTATTTTTCCTGCTGGATTATAGGTCGACGAATAATTCTTTCATTTCTTGATCATCAGCCAACGAGAACTGAAGAATAACTTAACGGATTAGGGAATGAAAAGTATTGCCCGAGAGAACTCAATGAGGGTTCGATCATTCCCATCGTTCTTTCAGTCCACGTCCTCGCCCCATTCCATTCAATTGTTTCCAAAGGAAACACCTCATGCTTTGGCCATTTTAACAAAGATCTTTCGTCATCAAGGGTCGGATGAGTTGTCTCCCAACACCGACTTCGTCTCCCAACAAAAACGACCTCCATATGTCTCGTCAGATGCAGATTTGTTTGAAGTCCTTGCTCGCTACCTTTTAACCATCAATGCTTCGTTTTGCACTTACGCCGAATATTGGGCACTTGACCAAATTAATTGCGAAAATAATTTCCGTAAAAGCACTTCCTGCAATATGCTTTGTGAATATTCTATAACTTTCTTCTGTAAAAAGCATATTTGTGGAGCCAACAGCAAACAATGAGGTAAACATTTAAATATTTTTTAACGGATTAGAATACAATGCGAAAATAATCATAAAAAGGGACACGAAGATGGGGACGAGAGATGGGCATCGTGGTGTTAGATAAAATAGTATTCTATCACATTGGAAGGGCACGTCCTCTCCGCATCATCTAGTTGTTGCGAATGAAGCATCTTGAGATTGACCAACTTCGCAGACCCGCCCCTCTTCCTGCTTCAGTAATAAGTAAACGGACGCCCAAATACACCCGACTGAATCAATCAATTTATTTCCATTAATAAATATGGCTACAACATTTATTTGGTTTGGAAATTCGCTGACCAACGTTATCGAGTTATTGCTGTCAGTGCATACATACTTTTATCACACAGAAACAGTCATTACTTCAGAGTTAAAGTAAAAAATACAAAAGAGTGAATGGAAAGTGTTAAAAAAAGAACACCACTCGTACATGGCCACTCTCCACTAAGAAATAAAGTGCAGCCCCGTTTAGGTCACTCTCAGAACTCAGTAAAGCCTTTCCTCAAACCAGGAAGGAGAGCAGGGCCTTCTTCTGAGTGGAATGTTTCTTGCTCGCCCCAAAATGTATTCATGGGGTCGACAGGGTGTTCCCTCAACACATCCATTTTGTATAATGGAGTGGCGGCGGCGGCGGAATGTAATAACTGGGTGAACTGAAGAGAATATTTGAGTCACTCAAAAAGTTAAATAAATTACATTGACTTATTTTTAATGCGTGGATTTAGTGTGAAGATTATTTTTTCCATTAATTTTGACGATTTTCGTGAGAAATAAAATGAAGAAATCGTAACACTGTTAAAATGAAGTTTAACAATAAGATTCCTTGTGTAATTAGAAAGATATTAGGATTGATACGTCATGACTTGTTTAAATAAAACCAGTAATTATTTATTTTTGCGTAGTAATCTGTTTCCATGGGAAATATATCCCGTTAAAATTTACTTGGAACGGAATTGTTGTTTCAATAAGAGGTCGAAGTCGTTGGCCTCTTTTTTTTAAGATCACGAAAGGAATATAACCGATGTTCAAAGCTGACCTCACTGTAATCCTACGTTAGCAACCATTTTTAATTTTACCCAGTGGTATGTAGACGACAGCTTGAATTTTGGGAGGATGGCCATAAAATAATGACATTGTTTCGGATATCGCTGGAAAATCCTGAGAGGTGAAGTAAATCGAAAGAATCGGCGAATTTAGGAGAAGGGTGCATTTACGAATGAATTTAACCTGCCTTAATCACTTCTTTCTAGAACGACTTAATGAAAAATAAAGGCAGAAAACGTGCGATGCAGCAATGCAAGTGGCCAATGTTATTTTTTCCCAATGCGATGTTAATAACAAATAAGTTAAGACTGTAGAAAGTGATATTAGGAAGCTGCATGATTAAATAATTTTCATAGAGTCCTTACCTCTTGACACTTGTTTCTTTGAGCAATAATGCAGAAGTTTGCAGTGTTCCATACGCCCATGAGATGAATTTGGTCAAATTCTTAACATTTTGTGGCGAATAGATGTCTCCAACCGGCAAACAGTATATTTTATCGCCAATAATTTCTACCGGGAGACAAAAATTAATTGTGTGAAGTATGAATTCTATGATTCAGTGAATAGCTTTAAAGCTATTTGTTGTGAAAAATATCAAATTAAAAATCAAAGATGCATAGTAGCATTGTTCCAAACGCGGTGGAAGACATTTTTGTGATACTTAAAAAATATTATTATTTGTAATAAAAAATCGAAACGTAGTCTAAGCAATGGATATTTCTCTTGGAGAATATGGCATTTCGAGCAGTTACTTGCATCTTCAAATTCCTCTTACGCGTGTAACTTTGTATAAAGTGAGTTTAAATTAAGTCGAAAAATGCTATTCTTAAAGTATGCTTTATGAACTTTCATTACCCATTTACAGGTAAAGTATCGAACTAAATGAAGGAAATATTTATAAAATTAAATCAACCACTGAAAAAACCAAATAACTTATCACTGGGTCAATCATGGCATGGCATCTGAATCTCCAACCTTGGGGATTTCGAAACCACGAATCATTAAAACAAAAATACGTCAACTCTTCAAACAAATTTTGAATGCTTATACATACGTGTATGAAATAAAGTATTCAAAGAAACGGAACGAGCAATGGGGATAAAGATGAAGGCTGGGCTTTCTGTGTCTTCCAGCAGTTGTCGTGTACGAGAGGTCTTGGAGCGGCCGAAATGAGACATCGCTCTTTCATTCTCGCTCACACATTAAGCGAACTTCCATCACCTCATCCTTCCCTAGGTCAATATTCCTTCCCTCCGTGCTTTTTCTCCCTCGCCAACCGCGGCGAGGAAGGCCTTTGTTCCAATCCTTTTGTTTATTGCTTTCCCGGGCAGGGGGCGTGGCTCCACCGTGTTGTCACATCGACGCCAACTCGGGACTCGACCGACTCGACTACAAATTTTTCGGTGGTAAGTTTTTTTGGACTGGAGTATACAATGGGTGGAGCGCGAATCGTTTCAACAAATGAGTGTTGGAACGCGAGCTTCTCTAATAAGCGAGGAACGACAAGCAAGCAACGAAGCAGATCGTTTACGAGTTCCTCAATCACGAGCATGAGAATCGTATCAGAGAGACATAATTTGTGTTATAAGGTACGTAATTTATTTGTACGTAGAGTAAGACTTTGTGCAGTGGTCTCTTTGTTTGCTTTTTATTGCATTCTTGCATTCGAGTTTCGTACACGCTTCCCTTTTTCCTAAAATACGATTTTGAATATCGAAAATCTCAAATTTTTGCATTACTTCAATAATGTAACATTTTATTTGCTTGGAAACCGCAGCATACTCATGGAATAGAAACTCAAGCCATCATTTGTGCGTTACGAATTCCTGTGTAGGTACGAGGAATTCTATGGACTAGGTATCAAATTCGTTTGTGCCTGTTTTGTGTCCGTGTGGCTACTTAGAAAGAAAAAGAGGCATTGCAACGCATGCCGGGCACAGCTATTTTGTGATAAAATACATAAAATTATATTATAAAATATAAATGTCCATATTGTATAAAAGTAAATGATACATATTGTCTGCCGATAAAATCTCGGTCCTCCGTTACTTATAATGTAATGAGTGCAACCCAATAATTACTCATAAAATTTTTATGGAACTTTGAGGGTCGTCAAACATAATTTCCTTATTAAGACTTACCGTTAGTCGTTTCCAGCAGTACACTCAGTAAAGGGAAGTATTTTAACCTTCCCTGTGATTCAAGTTTTATTTTTATCTCTTTTGGATTTATATCTGTCTCCGGTTTGTATTCTAGAGACAAATTTGATGAATCTTCGGACATATTTATCCTTTTGTAGTCATTTTGTGTATCATCCCTAATTTTCGCTTCCTTGAACTCTGTGAAAAGAAAAAGGGTCATCAAATGTTTCGTTAGAACCTTCATAGGATAAAATAAACAAAATTTACAATTTTTTTTACATATTTTACTCCAGAGACACAAAGGTTATCACTGAAAGTATCCGTTTACATAACATTTCAATAATCTCCAGAACATCAAGATTTGTTTCTGTTGAGTTTCTGCTACCGAGCGTTTCTACGCGTGATGTCCTTTTAGGGCAAAAGTGTGGCCTAGGCTTGTTCAATGAGTCGATCAGTGGGATTCATCTTCAATTGTTTTCGTCAACGCGATATTATTAACCGTGTTCATGGCGAATTATGTAATCGATCATCGATGAGTCGATGCGAATCGCCAATGTCGATGTAAAAAATTCTCGAGGAGAAAGTCCGACGGGTAGGTAATGATTATCTGTGTAGTGTCGCCCGTCCGTAACAGTGCAAAGGGACGCCAATGAAGGATTTGGTGTTTTCCCGGCGATCATGACCGATAAAAACTTCCCAAGTTTCCATCCAGTGAAGGAAGGTCAATTCATGAACTAAACTATCAATAAAATGAAGATGATAACGCTCGTTGAGATGATGGTGATGGACGTGGGACATACATCGACGATTACATAGAATAGGGATATATTTAAATGATGCGTCAGGAATTAACAATTACTTCAATTGAATGGCAAAGAAACAATTTTCATTTCATAAACGAACTCAGGCTGAGAATTCTCACTTTCTCTCTCTGAGCATTGAGCTCTTTGAGATAAGGCAGATTAGGAACGCCTGCTCAAGTCACATGTCAACGGAATCAAACCGTTTTAGCGCGACCTCGAGATTCTAGGGGCAATTGACGCCCACATTTCCACGCAGTTGTTGGGCCCAAAAGTGACGGGTAGGAAGGGCAGAGCGGGTTGCTAATGGTTTTCTCGAGGGCGAATGTGGTTGATACACGGGTGGTCAGAGTGTAGCTTTTGGCGAACGGCTCCAATCCGTTGGTTCATCTACATCTACATACTGCCCTCCATGGGCGTGTGGCAGGGGGTCTTAGGATACCAGCCGTGTAAAGGTGTGAGGGATAAGATTTATGGAGGAGAAATGGTGACGTTTATTATGGGAGTGTAATTCGTGGAGCTCAGTTTTTATTGTGCGCGGAAAGAACGAGTTCTTGTACCTATCTGTTAAGCAATTAATCTCTCTTATTTTATAGTTTCTGTCTGTCCTAGAGATGTAGTGAGGCGTCATGATAACATTCTCTGTGTATTCTCTCTGAAAAATATGTTTTGAATTTTTCAAGCAACCTAAGCCTATTGCGTAGCCTCTGAGTCTCTAGGGGCTCCCACCTTAATCCGTCTAAAAGTTGTGAGACACTATATATACGCTCGTAGCAGTTTTTAACGAAGCGCGCAGCTTTTCTTTGTATTTCATTATTTTTTTTTGATTAAATCTTTATCACCAGGGTCCGAAATGCTCGAGGCGTATCCAAAGTGTAACCTAACCAGAGAGAAGAAGCGTCTTTTTTTTACTTTTTCATCCGGGAACTTTCCTATTATACGCTTAACAAAATCTAGTTTCTTTAACAGTATGATTTATATGTTTCGTATGCGTGTTCCCAACGTTATAGGTATATCAGAAGGTAATGTAATACGAAGATATTTTACTGCATTAGAAGATTTTATGTTTACTCCACCCACACAATAGGTATGGCATTTGTGTGATGACTTGCACAGGAAGTGAGCTGTGGTGCATTTGGTGATATTTAATTCTAAGGTACCACGGAGTATTCTGGCACCGCGAAGGAACGTTGTTAAGATTCAATGACAGAACTTCCAAGTCCACATCTTCGCTTATTTCATGGTAGATAACAGCAAATAATCTCAATTTACTGCTAACTCGAGAACTTAAGTCATTAATATAAGTATTGAATAATAGAGGGCCGATCATGCTTCCTTGAGGCAGAGTCCTCTGGATGGCCGTTCTCTACACTACTCCCTCAAAGGGTTGAGTCGTCGCATACATTTCCACTATGGAAATTGAGATTTCCGCCATCTTTGTTCCAGCGTCTCCATTAGTCTTATGGGGGAAAGTTATATCAACTTATTTTTTGTATTACAAAGCGATCCCGATCGCATTTTGGGTTATTATATTTTCAAACCAATACAGTCTGGAGATATTAGGAACATTTTACCAATAATTTTCAACACGGAAATCGTGAAAAATTACAAATTAAATACGCGTTAGTGAAGTATTGATTCTTTTCACGGGAAGTATTTTCGGATATAAAACTGACTGTATTTTATTATTGAACAGGTTAAGTCATTTTCGAAAGTACTACTCTCACGGCTACAATATTCATGGTTACTCTCCAGAGGCATAATCACAGCATTAAGGAGAGTTCGATATCAGCTGAAAGACAAGGGCGTAAGATATTTCGTATTTAACTTCAGAGTTAACTCCCTTGAAAACCTTGAGATGGATATTTATTCTAGCAAGTCGAGAAGGAGCCTGTTCAATTTTAAGCGCTGACAAATCGACCATGAACCTTTCCCCAAAATAAAAAACGAAAACACCATTGTATGTAATAAATGTCAACTTGCACTTCGAAGCTGAGAAAAAGGGATAACTTTCCTATGCTGCACAATAACTACCAGCTTCTTAAAAGTATTTAACAACCATAGAAATCATTTTTGTTGAAATAAAAGTGAACTATAACTATGTTTATCACAGGAGCAACTATTGTAAAATGATATTGAATTGTAAAAAATGGCATGTAACAAAGGAACTCACAAGCTACCATCAAATTATGTACAGTCCATGAGTGTAATACCATTGACATCAGCTGAATTCAATCCAATAATGGAAGGAGATACCAAGAAAGAAGGCATTTCACATTTTTAAAACAGCTTTATGTGCACACAGCTCAAACGTGACATTTCCAGAATGATTTAGCAAATCCACTGAAACTAGACCGGAGCGCCGATGGAAAAACTATCGGTGGCGGACGCCGGCTGAAAATGGGTCGGCGGCCGGCGGCGCGCGCCGATCCGATGGTTTGTACCGGCGGCGGCGGCGTAATATTAGCCTTCATATGTTCACTAGTATTGTAGCACTTAAGCAAATTAGAGGAAAAAGTATTCATTTTTTCTCATTAATAAACACATTCATTTGTATGTCATGAAAAAACTTATGTAATCAAAGTCCTTCATACGTATGCGACAAAAGTGTCTCACAATTTTAAGCGTTTAGACAAATGACGTATTTAATAGCTTTAATGAAAACTATTACTATACCGTGTCTTTTATCTCAAATTCGAGCGAAATTTCCTTTCATCGCAAATGCGTTATGCGAAATCCACGTTATAGTATTTGGGCGTTGGCTGTGTGCAGACTTGAGATGTAGCAAAAGGGTCGATGCTTATAGTAATTTTTATATAGATGTGTTAGTTCTGAGTCGTAGGGTGTACGTATTTTGGAATTTCACGTACAAATTTGCATGTGAACAAGATCTAGCAACACCCGATTTATGCACAGGGATTTAGAAGTCGAGCATTTTTAGACGTTAGAACGAGGAAATTTGCCTTTTTACAAACTATTCATTTAAATTAAGGCGATTAGCAGTTTGTTTTAACTTTCATTTTGATTTTCAAAAGTGAAAATGCATTGTCTTATAATTTGAATGAGAATGTTGCATTTTTCTTCGAGTTTTGTTGCCGATTCATTTTAAACATTTTTTGTGCGTGTTTGCGAGTGTTTAGGACAGTTCTTGCGAGATTGCGAGTGCGGAGTAAAGACGAAGACTAGTCAGGTGAGTTTTGACGCTTATCCCGCTTTTTAGGCATGTTGACAACGTTGAGAATAGGTGATAGCAAGAATATCGGACGTGAGGATGACATGAAGCTGTATTTAATGATACATGCTCCTGCATTGGTTGATTACGAGTTACGTGCAAGATCAGCAATGTCAGAGAAATTGTTTCGGTTAGTTTTTGACCTAGGTGATATATCCATGCCTAGATGAGTTTAAGAGTTGATGAGTTTTTTTGAGACTTGATCTTGATTGATTAGTGATTGTTTTGTTATGCAAGCTGTTATGTAAACACCATTTTACAGCCTGTAATTGTTGTTACGAAGTTTTGAAAACTGGAGACCGAACGACTGAATATGCGCTCTGGTGTTCAAATGAAGATGTGGCATAAAGGCTATTAGGAAAAGAATGTTCGTGGTAAAGCTCAAAATGCTTGCTGAATTATGATGACGGAAGATTTAAATTGGGCAGCTGTTTCAATTAGCAACTTGCGATCATGTTATACAAAAGTGAAGAAGCAATGAAAAGGGAAAAGAAAGCGAACATTTATTTGAGAGTAAAATACAAAAGCGCAAACCGAAGGTGGCAGCATAAGCTAGTACATATTCCTGTGAACAATTGTGTTCATGTCACATAAACTTATGTTAATAAAAACAAACTTTTATTAATAATTTTTAAAATATAATGAAAGTGGGCTGCCGCGATCATGTTTGAATACTTCGTATCTGCTCCAGTCATTTGCATTTCACGGTGTAAGAGAGTGGAAGAGGGAGGGGGGTATCAGAGTAAAGGGAAAGGGAATTATAGTTTTCCCATCATTGCTTGAAAGCCTGGCCTGGAATCTGTTGGCCCCCCTTTGTCCTCCTCCTTGGGTTCCGCATATCGGTTCAACATGTAACGACTTGTCAGGGCTTCTTCCTTCCCCCTCTATGTTTCGAAAGAGACCTCTACCCTTCAACACCATTCGTTCGCATTGCGCCTCTTTGCATCAGGGCTGGGACCACTCTCCCTCTCAGGTGGTCACAGAAACGTAGTTTAAACTCTCCCAAATAAACTATCTCATTATTCACCCGTCTAAACTTTTCCAGTAGGGTCCATCACATGTACTTAAGCACTATGTTCATCCGCAGAGGAAAATTCCTGTGGCTTTCGGTTTATTATTTAACGGATAATAGGATGCGTTATGGATACTATTTGCATAATTTAAATAGTATTTGATGGAAAATTATGCCTCATCAATATCGTGGGACATAAAATCTTCCTATGAAATTTATTCCTTCTCCTACTCCCATTTCTTTTCTTATCCTCATGCGAGGCGAGGTCCTTAACATCCTCCTAGATACTCTCAGACCGCACCGTAGATTTACTTCATTGAAATTCACTTCCATAACCAATGATCAAATACAAAAGAAATATCGTTCTAATATTCTCCAAATGTTTTTATTTTGGATTTAGAATTATTATCTCTTCAGCATGTGCATAAACCCTTTGGTTAACTACTTCCAGTTTTCCAATGCATTGCGTTGTAAGGCTGGAAGACAGTGAACCTTGCAAGGAAAAGAAATAAGATAGAGAAGTCTAAGAGATGCGGACATGGAGAAGGAAGGAGAAACTGCAGTAGACGGAGAGACTTATGAAAATTTTGTAAGGTTGTTCAGCGAGGAAGGGAAATCTATCAATATTACACGTTCTAATTACGCATAGTTTCAAGAACAGTAGGATGAAGTATATTCGATACCCTTTTTCGGTTATACGGCCTTTTATATCGTCATTATAATCTCTTATTATACAATGTTGATTAAGACGGCATCAAGTGGGAAACTGAATATAAGCCAATCATGCCGCATTAGAGGCTTGAGCCGAGTGAAATCCACGTCAACGAAGGGTGAACACTGAACACGTGGCCCATGGTCCAACAGAAATAGTGACCTTGCTATTTCCTATCGCACAGATTGACTGAAGACCATTTTCATCAGTACATCAAATTCGGACAGAAGAGCTGCTCTTTTTAAATAGTTATCAGGAAACTATCGATTAGGAAATAGAGAGGGGAACGCAGGGGATTGGGACATTCCGGTGTGCGGGAGTGCGCCGGTTTGGGCGCGGTCGTTTTGGCGCGAGCCATTTTTGCGTAGGTCATCTGGGCACAGGTATGATTGGGCGAAGCTGTTTTGGCGCAGGGATGATTAGGCGATGCCGTTCGAGATCAGGGGCGTTTCTCCGCAGGGACATTTTGGTTACCACTCGGCTGGTATCGATGCTTTTATGATTTATGACTAGTGATAGTCATCTCAATGGTGGTGGGAAGGGGTGAGTAATGAACTACGTACTGCACTGTGGGTATGCTACCAATTCTGTAAAATAATATATGATTTTTTTCTTTGCGGGGAGATTTTTTTCCCAGTACTATAAGGAACCATTTCATCTGTCATCGAAAACACCGAACATACAGGCCAAAGCATATCTGGTCGTTGATGAGAAAAATCATGCGAAGGTCTATATCTATGTAAGCAACACCAAATTACATACAATAGTTACAATTTTATTTGACACATTTATAAATACTGCCTCTAATCATAAATCATAAAAGAATCGCTACTAGCCGAGTGACAACCGAAACGCCCCAATGCCCTTCTCGGCTAAAACAGTCCCTGGATCAAATCAGTTTGCCGGATTGTCCTAGAGGACGTCGATGTCTTGGATCTGTGCAAGGAGTGGTGGAAGGACAGCGGAGACTATTGCAGTGATAGTTAAAGGGTAATCTATAGTGGTGGGGATGAGAGTCAACGTGAGGTAGCTATAGTATTGAACGCAAAATTGGGGAGGAGGGTAGTAAACATTGAACAGAGGGACAGCATACGAGTGGTTGAAATAAAAGTACGCTCAACAACTTTCGTTACAGCTCAGGTGTACATGCCCACAAGCAACCATGGGTATTTAGAGGTGGGTGGGCTTTATAAACAGCTAGAGGAGATATTCAGAGAGTTCCCGGACAAGAGAAACCTAATGGTATGGGTGTCTGGAACGCAATAGTGGGGGAAGGGAGATATGGGTATGAAGTGGGAGGGTATGGATTAGGAACGAGAAATGACCTCGACGAGAAGGCAGTTGAATTTTGTTTGAATGCAGGCTTTAATCTTAACTTAGTTATGATGATATGTGATCGCAGATTTAAAAAAGTAGGTGGATAAACAGATGGAACTTTGAAGCTTTGGTCAGGGAAAAAAGAAGGGAATGCCAAGAGCAAGTGGAATGGAATATAAGTGAAGCAAAGGGAATGTAGAAAACATGGGAGAATATAAATACAGGCATATTAAGAGAGGCGGAAAAAACGAAAGGATAAGTGGAAACGAGGGGGTTAAGGAGCAGTGGGTTATGATGGGAAATGATTGGGTAAATAGAGGAGAGAAGGAGGTGAAAAAATGCCAACACTGAACTAGGTAAGACGGAGCATAATGAGTATAATCATCAACTTCAGTGAATAACCAATTGGGCGAAGGAAAACTGGTGGAAAAGGCACTGCGAGGAGATGGATAAGCTGCAATAAGATGGGGAAAAGGGTGCGTTTTGCGATTTAAAAAATGCTATCGGGCGGGGAGAGAGGGAAAACGGTACCAAATATTAAGAGCAGAGCAGGTAGGATATTAATTGAGTAAGAAGATATTCATGGTAGGTAGAGAGAATACGTGGAAGAGCGATAGTAGACAGCGATAGTAAATAAACTAATTTAGATGTGAAGGATCAGGGAACACTAGATGAGGATAACCTCGTTCCAATGATACTCCACGGTGAAAAAGAGAAAGCATTGAAAGATAAGAAGGCAAGAAAAACCTGTAGGAGTGGAGAACATACCTTCGGAGTTGCTAATTAATTTAAGTAAAAATGTTAGGCAAGCGTTTTATAAACTAATTTGATGAATCTACGAGGAAGGAGTATGGCCAGAGTGCTTATTCCTATCCCGAAAATGAATAAACTTCTGAATGAAATCTGGAATAGGCAGAGTCTTGTGGAAGTGAGTTGCACAACAGCGTGATAAGAGGGAAGAATTTTGGGCAAGCAGGGAAAGGTAAAAAAGGAGAATTGGTTTCTTGGACGAATGGAGAACGGTATGTCGTATGCTGTGGCAAAAATGGTAGTTCTAGAGGGAGATAGAACCCTAAAAGTGTAGAAAACCAGGAGAAGATTCTCTGGCTGTCACATAAACCTATCTTTTACCGGTAGAATATTTATAAGAAATTACTTTTAAAAGTCACATACAATGCTGAAACATAGCCGCGTGCAGGAGTTTCTATTGCTCGTTCCATACCTTCACCCACCTGATGGGTGGGATCGAGCTAGAGGTTCTGAGGGCGACATGAAGTTCAAAACTCTGAGCTCGGAGACATTCAAAATGAGGGCCCACGCTGGCGCATGGCCCTTCATGAGCACGTAGCAGATAAAGAGTTTTTGCGGTCTCCACTCGGTACCCTTAAGCCTCAACTTTGGCTGAATTCAAGTCGCGTAATACTTTAAAACATGGAGTAGAACAAAGGTATTTGTCTGTGTATAATTAACATTTTGATATAGCCTACAAATGTTACAATTCCAATGAGAGAGGATGCTTGAAAAAAGAATAAAATACGAATTGTTTATTTAAATACACCGAATACTGCCCTAGCGTGCAAACTAGCGGATAAGCTAAAAAAGATATCTCAAAGTCTTTGAAGATGGTTCCCTCCCTAAAGGCACGGATAACTGTCGCTATTAAGGAAAGACTTTTAATACTGCTGCACGGATATCTGTGTAACTGTGGTGAGTAATGTTCGACAAAGTTGTGAAATACAATCACGAAGAGTCAGCAACAATTAGTGCAATCCAATACAGAAGCCATGCTCTAGAGGCAATGATTCGTACATGCCGCCATACATGCCGCCATACATGCCGACATACATGCCGACATGGGGGACCGGCCGGCGGCGCAATCGGCGGCGACGGCGTCATCAAAACCATCGGCGGCGCACAGGTCTAATTGAAACTAATAATCATTACATTCTCAAGGCTAAATGAGCAAAGGAAAAGATAAATCTTAAGAACATTCGAGGTAACACTTCCATTGAAATACATTTAAATCAGTACTAGATAAGGATTAATTGCTAATGAAAACTGCCAAACATCTTGCATCAATCTCAATGGTATCATGTTCCTTTAAGGTCAGTAATGATTTCAGCTGTAATATGTGATGTGACACCTGAAATTAAAAAATTGTTTATATTAATTTTATTCCACTGATAGAGAATAATTTAACAATTTCAATTACCAGTATGCGAGTGATATAGCACACGCTCAGTATCACTAATAATGAAGAAGTTCTAACACCCTTTGATGTGCATTTAACATACCAAAACTCAAGTGTCTACATTATATTTCTATGAGAAAATTCAAGCAAGAAGCTAAACGCAATAGAAATAAACATTCCTTGAGGATAAATAGTTATGGAACTAAAATACACTAGCCAAAAGTGTACATAAAGTACATAGAAAAAGAGCACATAAAGCAATGACTGATTGAATTTATCATCATGAATTCATAATGGTAGTTTTGATTGCAAATTAGATTAAATTTTTTAATGGGGATGTAAATCAACAATATTTGTAGATAAAAAAAGGTGAATGAATAATATCGAACATCCAAGAGATCAAGAACGCATGACTAGGTAAAATTTTCAGTCAATATCCCTTTTAGACCTAGTTCACAAGGGAAGTATTATTGAATAAACTATAAAAATATATACACAGCTGAGTGTGTTCATGTTGTCAAAAGTTTCTCCTTCCCTATGGTGGCATTCGCAAAATTATGGTGCTCAGACTAAAATTCGACAGTTTAAACACCTGAGTAGCAATTATCCCAGTGGTTGTAAATGACAGATGACACACATATGTCCACCATTGTGTTGATACTACTCCAAACATCTGCTTGTACCATATTAGAGCATTTATCTTCTCCAATATCAACCTGAAAGGCAGAAAAAAAGTGAATTGCAATGCAAAAAAATAACACCACATAGGACATTTCTACAAAATATTGTTCAACAAATGGAACTTACTCATTCCTCCATTATCAGGTTCCTCCGTCCCTAGTGAACATCTTTTCCTTCCCCATGCACACATACATTGTAAAAAATAACGCCAACTAGTCACTCATTCATAACTGCTTTTTGCACGTTTCCTCTTTGGTCCAGGAATTCTTCTTCCAGCCGCTAAGAAGAATTATTACCTGTCCTGGTTTAAGGAAGGGGAGCGAAGAAAAATGTCTTCGAACTTCTCGCAGTTGTGCTCTTGTGGCCTCAAGTGTTTTCTCTTTCAGCCACAAGCCTTCGCTCCAACGCTTTAATTCTATTCAACAGCTTAGCTTCCTGAAAATCATATGAATGTCAGTTACAATGTTTACTTTGGCCAATTATTTTTGTTTGATTTCCTGCTCTCCATGAACAATGAATCATGTTGAATAATGATTGATGATAGCATTAACCTAATGAACATGATTAAATTTCCTAAAGTATGTAATTGCCTCAGCAATAATAAGGGGGATAACACTTTAGTCAAGGCTAGACAGTCATGGCTTGATATTGGGTAGCTTACTATAGACATGGCATTAATAAAATATTTATCCTTGTTGCAATGAGTTATTATTATTAGTATTATTATTATTTTAACAATGTGTTTAAGTAGAAAATCAAAAATTATAAATACAATTCTGCATCATCCTTTTGACATTCTTAAATACTACAACCAGACAAAACAAAGCCCTACCAATGCATCCTGTAGTAACTTACATAACTTTGTAAAACTCAATTAAATGACTTAACATCAACAATACAAAAAGATACATTTCGTACACCAGGCATGGCTTCTAGCACCCGCTGATAGCGTCCCGGAAGTGACGCTTGTTCCCAAAAATGACGATCAAATACATACACAAACATAAGAACATCAATATATCACACATCCCATGGAAAACCAAATGAAGTATTTGGTCTCCAAAAAATAGAAATGTGATCTAAAACAGAAAACCTTGAAAATACAGTGAAATACTCTTCTGCATATTAATTCAACGAGCCAAGAAATCTTTAACCAAGATTGATGTCATGCCTAAAATGATAAAAATTCAATAAATCATTAAAATCCATTCAAAAGTTTCAGTACTCTAATAAAAGAAGGCTTATACTACAGTTAAAGTTGAAGTTAATATTTAACCCACTAAGGTTTATTAAATCTTATATTTTGATGGCACATTTTTGGTCAGGTTATCGGCATTTGGGTTGTGCTCCAAAACTGTCTTCTTGAAATGGGCAAAGAATACCTTCAGCAAATATATTCATACCTATAGACAATGACATCAACCCTTAAAATATTATTCAAGTGCATGCCAGTTTCCAATACAAGCTAGCAAGAGAACACTTTGATTGCAAAGCAAATGTATTTCGTACCAGTATAACTTACCCCATCAGTAATTTGAGTGTCCTGAGCTGATTCTTCCTCTGTTGGTTCTTCACAGTGTGACACTTCTGGAACCTGCATTGAGTGATAGGAACATGCAAGTGACCACGCAAATCCAATTTATCAATTTATTCTAATGATGGAGCACTAAATATCACCAGCTTATAGAAGCAATGCAAAAAGGTACGGTATAAAATACCTCTACGAGAAGGGATAAACACCATAAATGGATTTATGATTACAGTTTAACAAGTCCATCATAGTATATCAGTACGCAATATCTTTTAAATGGATCTTTCATGTCACATTAAATCGTGATAGACAGGTCCAAGGCATCATAAAGAACAATATTATTTTTACACAGTATCATATCAGGTCTTGAATAAATAGGAGTAATTCATTGTATGACTGCGGATAATACATTGTCTATGACTATATGCTTCCATTCCCCTTCACTACATATGTTAAATTAATAACAGCACAAATAAAAATGCATTGAAATAAAAATCTTTAAGTAAAAGAAAAAGTTAAAGAATAACCGGTATGAGTAACATACAAAAAGATAATAATGTACAGACATCAAAATAATTTATTAAGAAATATTGCACTATAACTAGTTCTCTGTAGCCATATTTATCGAATAACTGTCAAATACTACGAATATTACTCCTCTCCTCCTTGATAAGTAGTGAAGCGATTTCCCCTTAACCTGAACAATTATCATTTTGCATTCCTTACCATTGGTTGCAAATCTCTAATACATACCGAAAATAAGGGTTCGGCCAAGGATGGTAAAGTTTCAGGCACACAGGAATCATTAGTAGCCACCACTGACTGCATTAGCGCCAACCGTTGACCTCTTAAGAATTCTCCTCTGATTAGTAAATGATTTAGGGCAATTGGGAACATTGAGTAACGTGGGAATCGCATTTGGTTTCAATTTCTTCCAGCCATCCAATCGATGACTTTCAAATTGCGACTCTTCAAAATGCAGCTAAAACAAGGCAATGAAAAACATCAATAAACATTATTTTTGCTAGTATCTGAAAACACACTAATTTTAATTGATAATTGCATAAATACGACAGCATCGACTTACAGTAAGCCTATGCTCTGTTCAGTTTTCACCAATTCGTCGGGCATAAACAGCAGACAATAATTAATCGTATTGATAAATAAGAGTAATCATTGTATGACTGTTGATTAGGTATATATTAGGTATATATCTGCGACATTAATATACTTCCAGTTCACTCCACAATTCACAATTCACTATTTATGTCATCACATTAATCACAGCACAAGTAAGGAGATTGAAATATCAAAGCAACTTACCTCGGGAATAGACGGGAAGATGATGTTGGTTGCCACTAACCCCTTCGGCACATTTGCACACATTGTGCTCTCCTTTCGGTATTTCTTGGGAAACCAAAACACCTAAACCCTTTCTCAGTCCTATTAGAACAGTTAGGAGCAGAGCAACAAAACATTTTGCTGGATAATTTTCGCAAAAAAAATGAAAAATTTTGCCGACCGACTGCATTCCGCCGATTCCGCCTTCACTTCTACACAGAAACAAAGGAATGCCTGGAACAAAGATGGTAGAATGCGACGACTCCACTCCGTAGTGTATTATTGGCAATCTAGAGGACTCTGCCTTGAGGAACACCGGATGAGACCCCGACAATGCCAGAGCTAAAACCATCAATAATTACTTTTTGTTTTCGATCACTGAGAAAAACCCTTGCCCATCCGCGGCGGTGTGCAGTCCAGCCTTAATTTAGTCATCCATTCAACCAGGCTAAATTTAATCAAAAGACTGAGTGATCACTGCTTACTCTATAACGTAATATAATATTTATAGCTTTAATGTGGAATTTTAGGAAGGATAGAAGGAAATTAGATGTTCTTGTCTCGACGGTCGATCAAGAATCGCAATCCTAAGAGGATGTGTACTCCCAGGAAGAGGGAGTGCGTTCGCGTGGGAGAGGAGACAGGACGGGGCATAAGCGTTTACTTTGTGGAAACTATTCGACTATCCACGGGACTCAATTCATCGTCCAGCCGCCATATTGGGGATCCTCATGTCCACCGGAGTGCTTTGCATGTTACATGAAAAAAAATGCAAAAATCCTATTGTTGCCGTTTGAACGGACGGCTAATTTACCGTTGGGTCTTGTGGGAAACATGTGAAACAGAACGTATGAAGAAATAAAGTAAATATGACACATTATGAAAAAAGATATGAGCTTACCTATTTTTTTGTTAAAAGACAACGTGATTCTGGAGACATTTATTTTTTCATTTAGTAAAATAGTGAACGTAACTTCTTTCCTTTGATGGGAGAACTCATATCCTTGGCTTGCAAAGTCCTCGAGAGTGGTCCAGGGATCATTAATTGGCTTTATAACAATTTCTTCATCCATTACTTGCCGTTTCCCCTCTGAAATATAAGTCGATGCTGTAAGCAAGGAGGAATAATAACATCTTCATTGAAAGTTTAATTCAATTTTTTTTACCGCCATAAATGAAAACTACGGAGTAGTTCTCTCCCACTCGAGTTTTTTAAACACAAACAATTTATTTGATATTTTTATTTATTGGACATTTTTATTCCAATATATTGACGAAAAGCACGCAACTCTCTCCTTGGACTACATTGTATAGACATGACAGTCATGCCGTGCTGGACCACGTGACCAAGTATTCGAACCATAGGGAATCGGACCTCTTACAATCGAACCCGAAAAATCCCTTTTGCTTCCGCCAAAAATTGCAACGATAATAAGGAAACAAGGATAGATTAGGAGGCCGAGGTTCGATTCCTGGTCCAGGCCGATTTTTTCGCTCGTGGCAATTCCAGCATTTTTCGCCTGTGCTATGGTTTGAGCACTGGGAATCTGATGCTCATGCCTTGAATGGACCAGGACAAGTGACGAAATGTAGGTGGGATGGGCGGCAATTCCTGTGACTGGTCAGGGATTTCAGCGTCAGTTTCCCCTGGTGTGTTCCACGTCAGGTTCCTTCAGCATTTGGCAGCTGCGTCTTACTTAGGGAAAATCCTGAGTAATGACTGAAATTGTTAATCTCCATCCGGTTGTCTATGGCTTCCTCCGTCAGTCGATCCTAAGAGCTGGAGGAATGGCTCCTGGAAATCAGATTCCCTGATGACGAGGGCGACCTCGAAACAACGGAAAAAATGGAGACACTCATCCGAAAGGAGGCCCAAATAACTATTCATTCGTTATGGCAACTGAATATTGTAATTGATGATTGTTGTGACTCAGAATGAAATGAAATATGACCATGATTCCGGTATTTTTCGGGTTTTATGTCCGAGATTGTTTAAAACGGACAATAGGCGTTATGCGTCCGTGCAAGCCAGCCCAGGCCGGTATGAAGCTGACAAAAATTGCTTTTCGACATCCTTTACGTGAAGACGTCGGCAGGTCAAATAAAAAAGTATCTTTGTTTACTTGGTGGTATGTTTCAATTGACATATTTATTCATAACTTTTACTTAACCACGAAGAAACACACACAAAAAACACACGACCCGGACCTGAAGATGATACTTATGTATTGAAACCCGGGTCGTGTGTTTTTTGTGTGTTTTTTGTGGTCGGCAGGTCAGCTGGAGAAAAAAGGGTCAATTTAAACAACAAACGCTCATGGAACTAACATCAGAAGTATAACTAGATTATTTTACTGACTAAATATGGATGATTTTATGAGAAGACCATTTCAGATAAACTTATATACAAATAACCATAGAGTAAGTATATATATAGAGTGGCAAAGCAATGCTAAAAACTGGACGTAAATTTTTGAGAGCTTTGGGAAGAATTTCTCAGGTGGCACCACTTTAGTGGGGGAAGAATTTTGACTTACGGAGAAGACCACTTGGAGGCGCTAGTGGTACTCGGTGATTTTGCATCAACAAACAGAAGAGTGGATTTACCATGGCTGCTGTGTGCTTTTAATCAAGTATCAATTGTTTTGCCGTTCCTGTGATACATCGGTCAAAAGTTTACTCCATATTTGGTAATCGCGTGTCTTATCATATTGACGTGAATTCGATTCATTATAGACGATGCTCATTAATGCACCTTAAAATACATGTTTAATTTGGTCTCGACGACTCAATAAGATTTCTTTCCGTTGCTATGGGTCGATTAGTGAACATCCAGGCATCGAAATCATCATAAGAACATCATGTGAGTTATGCGACACTAAAATAAGTGGTCGTGTGCCAAAGCTCATTTGTTATGGCTTATCGTACAAATTCGATACACCTATTCCATCTATCGGCCGAAGTATTATTTGAAAACTCATATCCGAATCTCCCTATCTCTTTGCCACTCTATATGTATGTACTTACTCTATGGTATAATAACATACCATCACCAAGATCCAAATGTATGGCCTTCAGGGGGAATCGCAGAATGGGCGTCATTGTGTGAAGAGTTATGTCGAACCTCGAGTTGGCCGTCATGCTATCTTCGCATTCAATGGCGAGCACTGGTGTCAATGTTGTTAGATTCCAGGTCATCCTTTTCCGTACACAACTATTTTCGGGTGGGATAAAGACGTAAATCTTCTTGAACTCTGTGAATCAAAAATGGGAGTAATGATAATGCTAACAATTTTAGCCCCACAGGCAAATGAAAGAGCGCGGCAAAGACTTCAACATCTCCTTTATATGGATTCATTAGTTTAGCTGACAGTCGGAGAATACTCGTGAATTTGGGCTATTTTTTTGTGTTTTATCGTTGCTCTATACATACATGCATATGATCAATGGATGGCTAAAAAATATTTAAGTGGCAACCATGTGAGTAAGATTGAATTACAGAAGAAATAAGTGTTCACCTCCTGCATAAAAATTTGAATCCCTTGATTCATTGTCTTGAAAATAATTTACACATTTTTTATTGAAAACCAATTACACTAGCAGGCACCGGATTAGTTATATTTTTGCTTTCATTTCAATAGTCATTGATAAAAAAATTATATTTATGTCAATTCCACGGCACGCTGAGAAAATTGGTCGGGCCTCTTCTATAAAATGCCAAAATAGTAAGTTTGATATGAGTGTTGATACGCAGGGTGACATAATCACAGCTAAACTGAGGACATTTCCAAAAACGGCTTTTTTCATTATTAGGATAATAATTTTTCAAAGCTAGAAATGAATAACATTAGCGGTTGAAGCGTAGCTTTGCGGAAAATTGCCACAGATATGACGAAAAACTTTTTCTTAGCACATTCCACACTTAAAAGTTTATTGCCGACCCAGGTTTTGACATGCTTAGCGATCATTATCGAGGTACATTTCCGGTTAATGCGAGTCAATATATTGTCAATAATCGAGAAGAGACGTGGGGAGAAGTGGAGATATTTAATTGACGTCAGAGACGTGCGTCACGAAAGGTTCGGTCAACGGGATGTGGTGATAGGGAGGGTGGGTAGGGAATGGGTATAGATAATAGAGAGGAATAGGAAGGGAAAACACTTTCATTGAGAAGTTTCACATGTTTATTGGTAGCAGCATTCACAATTTCAAATTTTTTAAGAAAGTCCAGTTTGACCTCTATTCTCTCAATGCAGAGCACCACAGGCACTTCACTTCCGTGGTCGTCCTCGATAAAACGTTTTGCAAACGATGATCAAAAATATCCTTTCCACCAAAACGCCTTATGTTTCCGAGCCCTAACATTGATGGCTCGACCACTTTGACCTATATATATAGCAGTGCAATTGGGAGTGGTTCACTTTAACCTATACACACCATTCTTGTTTATCTGTGTCACTTCGTCATTCGAGTTGAATTATAATTTGCCCATAATTTTCGGGGTGTAAAAAGAAACATTGAACTTATTCCGGGGGAAGGTGTCTGATACTAGGTGATGATAGATAGGTACTAATTGGTTGTTTTTCTTTGCCCATAGTGTATAGGGGGTAACGGGTTCATATTAACGAATTTCCACTTTTGCGATGGACAAAAAAGGGAAGAAAACTCAGATAAAATACCTTTCAACTTCTTTTGAAAGCATGCGGTCGGATCCTAAGGTAATGTCACAAATTGATCGTCGCTTAAGGCGAAATACGATTGCGTCGAAAACGACTTTACTCCTTGTAGATTGAGGAATTCTCTTAGCAAAAAAACAAATTTCACATTCTAATTAAGTTAACTGCTAGCTATGTTTCCCAGAGCGTACATTTTTAAACTTTTTAAATTAAGACCTCAAAATTGTAAAATTTGGCTTCATTTTTTGCTTTTTACAAAAACTGGTCTCTGGCAGACATAAACAATATATTCAATATTAGATTAAAATTAATAAAACGGAAACACGTTGAGTATTAAATAAGTTATTAGGAAAGTAAGAACTAACTGAAAAACGCGCCGATCAAGAGCGGCTCTAGCGGCGAAATAGGCAAGCAGGTGAAGGCGCTCGCGGAGATTCGAGGGGAGGCAATGAGTGGCCACTGGAGGGGAATGAGGGGAAGGCCCCGAGGGGTGGGGAAGGGTATAAAGTTGGAGGACTTGGTAGGATTGAGCTAGAGCGGCGTGCAAGAAAGATTTCACACTGTGGAGGAGGAACTGAAGACTGGAATCATCCGGCGTTTGACGGCACTACCTTTGACTCGGCGCATGCTGGCATTCCTACTCTCCTGTTTTGAGTTGGCATCCTCTTGTCTTTCTCTCACGGACTGCTAGACAACTGACTTCATGGCCTCTCTCTTAACGTATCCCATATAGTAGCATCGGCCGTTAATACGGCGGTATTGGCCACATACGGGAGTACTACCTCATCCTAGACGCGACCACCTTACCAGCTCCCTCGAGGCGCAACAACCCGGTCATATGGCATAATCTTCGGACGCTCAGGCTGATTGTTTCTCTTATCCAAGCCATACTTATGTACTTTGGTATTGCTTTGCTGAGCTGCCTTGTAGATATTCACTACCTTGTGGACTTTCTATCAGTATTGCATTGGCGAGTCCTAAGTACAAAGTCGAAAACCAATCATTTTAGTTGTTAAAAAATTACTATTCCTATAGGTTACTGGATGTTCTTGCTTGAAGTTAGTGCTAACTTAAATGTATGTTGACGCAGTTCCATAATGTTAGATAATTCAATAATAACTAACGTGTATGTTTTGTTATGCTAGCTCTGTTGGAGATAGAGACTCAAGTGTGATGAAAAAAGTACCCGAACTAGTGTCTTATGATAGGCACGTTAAAAAAATGAATACGCGAATCACGCAGTGAAGCTCTACTTCAAAGCATTGTTCAAGATTGCGGAGGCGAGGCCCATTGTCAAAAGCATTCTAACAAAAGTAAAAATGATGAGAGTGAAGCAGCTCGCGGCGATATTATGTATAATCGTACAGAAGAGAATACCGTTGAGTCCCTGGTCGAGGCTTCAAAAAATATTCCCAAGCACGTATTTGGATGTCACGCGTCATGCCGAGACTACTTCTGTCAATCTGTCGACAGGAAGTTGAAGGTTATTACCAAGGATGAAATGGCATGCCTCGAAAAAATTGATATGGCTATGAAGCCACTTATTCAAAAATCTGGAAGGTTGATATCACACGAAACCAGTAACAGTGCAGAAAAATTTGTCTTAGGCCGAATTTTATGTTTTAGGCAAAATTTTTCCGCAGAAAACAAGTGGATAGGGGCAATAGAGAAGCATAACAACACAGGAATTTCGGCTCTGGTCTTGATTTCCAACTGGGACCTGTGTGGAGATATTCAACTTGGGAAACGCTCACAGGCAGAAGTCCCCACAAGCCTGTCAAATTCACTTGTCACGGAAGGCAGAAACGTATAAATGCAGTAAAGTGATTCCTCGCCAAACAAGACCTAAAGCAACGAAAGAAGAAGACAAAAACAAGTGATGGGGCTGGTTACGGTGTAATGTGCCAAAAATTAGACTTGGATGGCGAAGAATATGATAAAGAAGTAGTAGAATTCATGGACAAATTAAAAGTGACAACAGCTTCTAGAGATCAACTGGAAAAGGACACGAAGGGTCAATCAGAGAAGAAAAGATGGTGGGGGGAATGAATTAATCGATTGACTTCATCCACTTTGGAATAATCTGCAAAAAGCGGATGCGGCTTCTGTACGACCGTAAGTTTCAGAATGAAGCAACGCAATACGGGCAACTTCACGAAAACAAAGCGATAAGGCAGTACGAGGAAATCTCCGGAAAGTTGACTCCTTCAGGGCTGCTCATTGACCTCAAGCAATGTTTCTTTGCAGCTTCTTTGGATGGCAATGCTGTTGTCGGGGGCATCATTGAGGTAAAATGCCCTAATTCTGCAGAAAAGTTGGCGTTGGAAGAAGCAACGAACAAAATTTAGTTTTTTTGTCTTGACGAAAGTCTGCAATTAAAAACAAACCGCAATTATTACTACCAAATTGATGGCCAGCTACATGTTACCGGCGCCCCATTCTGCGACTTTGTGGTATGGACTAAGGATGATTGCAGAATTAATAGGATTTTAGGGGATGGTGACTTTTGTTCAAAAAAATGGAGCCTAAGTTAAGTCTTTTTATAAAGAAATTCTTCTGCCGGAAATAATAGATCCTAGAGTGAGTAGATCAATGGATTTACGTGAGCCGGAGTTTCCTTCAAAATTATAAATT
Organism: Ceriagrion tenellum; assembly: GCA_963169105.1. Taxonomy (NCBI): domain Eukaryota; kingdom Metazoa; phylum Arthropoda; class Insecta; order Odonata; family Coenagrionidae; genus Ceriagrion; species Ceriagrion tenellum. The sequence continues at coordinate 6,283,522 of OY720639.1, read as the reverse complement.
TCTTTCCGTTTTTGTATGTAAAAAAGTTACGGAAAATAACCCACTTTCAGCTGTAGAAATCGTTAGTCAATCAGTATAATTGATCAATCTAATCAGTATTTACGAAGATTGATTCCTAACACAAGTTTGCTGCAGCACCCCACACTCATTTCTCAGGTCTGCCTTCTTCTGAAAGAATATATCATCTGCCTAATATTTTCTCTAATGTATTCCATTACTTCCCGACTTCCTCCTTTCTTTCCACAGTGCGACCACTTCATTTTTGAATAGATATTTGCGCCCTAGTTTGAGCTGAATAACATTGCCTTTACAGATACGAGCAGTTTTTATTAACCTCGGTAGGCGTATTTGGTAGCTATTTGTGCAACATTGAGATCAATCCATTATATCTACGCCGGTTATGTACTTACTACAATAAATGATCATTTAAGGCTTTTTCTTTAATTAACTTTTGCAGAAATATTCGTGTGCAGTTAGATAATAAATAAGAGTGCTGCTAGAATAGTTTCCATTCCACGGGTTGAAGTTGGAGCACATTGGAACTTATCTGCAAACTTGAGCGCTGATGAATGGAACAATGTGTACTGACGAATTGTTTGATAGCCTATCGATAAAATTAAGACATAGAAAAAGCCACGGCCGAGTGTTTTGATCGAATCCTTTCAATAAACCCTCGTTTTTAAAAGTGCTTGCTATTTACCACTGAGAAATTTAAAATGTCCATCACAGTTTGGCGCCTTAACAGAAGGAGCCATTGAGGAAGTTCTTTTGCCGGGAAGACATCTCTAGTGACGCTGTTAAATTTGGATTCAAGGCCATTAACAATGCATCTGAGCCGTATTAAGCTTAACTTTAAATATCCATGACACTCCATGTGATTTGAAGAAAGTACATAATATTCCCGTCTTCAAGGGTGGGAATAAATCACTTGTTGAGAAATAGCGATCTATCAACAAACATCTGTATCCTGTTAATTTCTGGAAAAAATTATTGCTAATTATTTGCGTGGGACGATAATAATTGGCTGTTTAAAACCCAACATGCTTTACTCAAGAGGTAATCCTACGAAACTCAGCAATTTGGGATCTGTCAGAAAATATACAATTGGTATATAGGGTTCAAGAAGTAGATGCGGTTGTGCTAGTCAGGACCTTTAGCAACGTGCCTTACGATAAACTAAAAGAAAAGATTGGAAAACTAAAAAAAGGATGATATTATGGAGAGAGACCTTCTTATGGGGTAAATCTCAGTAAGTTCACCTTGGAAACGACCTCTCTGCCTAATTTTATGTAGACGATTGCATTTTCTACGGGAAAGACGATAGCGATAGTGAAGTTAATTGAATAACAACCAAAAGATAAATAAATGGGTAGTGAACAAGGAAATAGAATTAATTAGATATTGCAAAAAGCAAATTATTCAGCTTCTCAAACGGTAGGGTACGTGCGATAAGGGAAGAATAATAGATTGGAGAAATGGATAATTTTCGTTTCATGGGGATATAACCAAAATGACTTTCCAAGTAACCTAATATTACAAGGAAAATATCCCTTTGGAAGCGACTGAAAGGTGAGGTGTGTAAGATAACACGTAAATTGCAACTTGATACTCGGTTCTCGAAGAAAAATGCGCCAGCTCCATGACCGAAGGTCGCAACTGCGGTGGTATCGGGTTCCGCTGTGGAAGGAGAGAGGAAGACTTGGAAGGGGAGGGAGGGACTCTCAAGTGCCACAGTCCGACGTAGTTCCAGATACATGCTTAGGTCGTCGCGCTCACGGCCTACGTCCGTCGTCCCATCTTGCGAGGGAGATTCACACTAACTTGCCGTCGTATTTAGCCTTAAGAACGATAGCACATTTTTAAATAATCACTCTTAGCTAAAATAACCACACTTCTTTTGTTCCTTTTGTCTGCCCTGGTTTGAATCAAGTTACCACAGTTGAGAGTAATCTTCATCTGATGGATGGTTTGGGTGACCGGAAGGCGTCGATACCGAAGATCCAGAGCACTGGTTGCGATGGCCACGGAGATACTTTCAGCAACTAGAGATCTCCTGCCCGTTGACTCCTTGAGAGGAGCCGCGTTGCAGTCCGCCACCAAGTTGACCACCGTTTCTCAGAGGTCGGGGGCAATTGGAAGCCCTTGCTTAGAAGCTGCAAGTCCCTTGGTGAGAATTGGTGTTCAGATAGGTTCACCACTCTTGGATAGAAAGAGTGAGCACTGTGCTCAACACAATCTGACTTAGTAGGCTGAGATGAGTATGGTGGTACCAGTTGTGTAGCACAAAGTCTACAATTTGCTACAGAACTCGGAGAATTTTTTGCAGGCTATGTTATAATCTGAGGTTTTTACTTTCTCCACCATGTAAAACCTCTGAGCCAACTGTATAGTGTCCTCAAGTTCTATGTGAATAAAAAGCACATAGTGCGAAATCGAGAACCTGATTGAGCACCAACACTTGAGTCCTTGCTTGATTCAGATCCTATTAGCAACTTTTACAGCTTTACTGGAAGCCCGAGAGGCAGAGTTCGTCTACATCTACATAATAACTTGCAATCCTCCGCATGGGCGTGTGGCAGGGGGAGTTAAGACAACAACCGAGTAAAGATGTAAATTTTTGGGAGGTGAAAAGGCGACGTGTGTATTATGGGAGTTTATTAAGAGGAGCTCAGTTTTTACTGTGGTCGTTTATTGTGCGCGGAAAGAACTAGTTTGTGTACCTATCTGTTCGGCAGAGTATCTCTCTTATTTTATCGCATCTGTCAGACCTAGAAATGTAGTGAGGCGTCATGATAATATTCTCTGTGTCGCTCTGAAAAATATCAGTTTGGAATTTCTCGCAACCTATACCTACCGTGTAGCCTCCGAGTCCCTAGGGGCTCCCACCTTAATCCCTCTAAAAGTTGTGAGACATTGTATGTACGCTCGTAGCATTTTTTAACAAATCACACTGTTTTCATTTGTATTTTATTGATTTTTTTATTAAATATTTATGACCAGGGTCCCAAATCCTCGCCGCGTATTCGAGGTGGGGCCTAACCAGAGCGAAGTAACATCTCTCTTTGACTTTTTCATCCGCGGACCTTCCTATTATACGCTAAACAAAACCTAGTTTCTTTAAAGCTGTGTTGCAAATATTTTGTATGTGTGTTCCCCACGACATATCAGAATTTAAGGTAATACCAAGATATTTTACTGTATCTGAAGTTTTTATGTTTACTCCACCTACAGTATAGGTGAGGCATTTGTGTGATGACTTTCTTAGGAAGTGAACTGAGGTGTATTTTCTACGATTTAATTCAAACCCCCACTCCTAGCAACACGAATTACCGTTCTTAAGGTCCAATGACAGAACTTCTAAGTCCGCATCTCTGACTTCGACCAAATCAGAGCTTAAACCATCAATAACTACTTTTTGTTTTCGATCGCTGAGAAAGTCACTCATCCAATACACTATTTTTCTATTAATTTCGCATGATTGCAATTTATATGTGAGTTTTTTGTGAGGAGCCTTGTCGAATGCCTTTTTGAAATCAAGGAAATTCACGTCGACTTGCGTTTTCGATTCATCTGATTTTAAGATATCATGAAGGAAGAGCGCAAGCTGTGTTTCGCAGGACCTGCCCTTACGAAAGCCATGCTGACTGCTATGCAAGAAGTTACGATTATCCAAGAATGTCAAATATTACTAACGACATTATGTTCGAGGATCTTGCATAAAAGAAATGCTAACGATATAGGTCGTTAATTTCCTGGGTCACTTCTATTTCCTTTTTTTAAATATTGGAGTGACGTTGGCTATTTTCCAGTCTTGGGACACCTCGCCTTCGGATAATGATTTGCTAGATATAATTTCTAAGAATAGTGCAATATGTGGCACTAACTCCTTGAGCTTGCGTGCAGGTGTTCCTTCTGGTCATTGGGGACTTGTTACTTTTAATCGAACGCAGTTGTTTAGTAATTCCATCTCGTAGAATTGTTATGTCAACCATTGGCTCGTTACGTTCAGGAATGTCTAAACTGTGTATTTTGTCATCCTTGGTAAATAGACTTTTGCAGTAGTGGTTTAATAAGTTGGCTTTGCCGATGCTGTTGGTGACTACTTTGCCATTTGTGTTCAATTATCATTTTATTGTCGAAGATTCGCCCTGGAGCTCTCTCTCGCGTAACGCCAGAATGACTTGGGATTTTCATCGAGAAATTCAACGAGGATTTTTTTTAAAGTTTCGTAGAGTAGTGCGCGTTAATATCTTCATTTTTAAGCGTTGAGCAACGTATATTTCTCTCGCCGCAAGCTCCATTGTTTTGTTACTTAATATAAATTATATAGTTTGTATAATTGTGTGGAATATATTCATCGATTCCTTGACCTAGTATTTCCAAAAAATACGTGGACTTTACGTTTAGCTTTTACAGTGGGATCTACTGTTGTTTTCACATTCATAACAACGGAACGGGCGTCCTCGGGAGAAGTAGCCGCGTGATGAGGAAGGAAGAGCTCTAGCGTTTTGCTCTCCTGAGCAGGTTCAGGCCGCTGGCAGCGTCGGAATGGATGTCCTCCGAAGAGGTGGCCGTGTGATGACGAGGGAGAGCTCTCGATCGCGGACATGCGACCTCCTCCTTCGTGAAGACGCTTATTCCTTCCTGCCACGCCGATCATTCAAGGGAGTTAGTTCCTTCTACCCCGACAGTCCCAAAGGGAGAGCGAGTCTTTCGTCTCCGTCACGTGGCCACCGCTGACTTCCCCTCCCTCCCCTCTTCTCCCGTGTAGAGATCGGCCGACTTCACCTCTCGAGGTCGGGTATTTGGGGGGAGTTCTATGCGCCCGTTAAACTCTCCCGCGCGTGAGTTCCCGTACTTCTTTGCACCCCTTAACCGCGATTGTTTTCGCTATCTTCCGCACCCATCGACCTCGTGGAGTTACAATAGGCACAAACGTATATTACTTCGGAATTAGCACATTGAATGGAACACCATACACTTTCTATTATATTATCGGGAATCACTTCTATTTTGCTGACTAATGTGTTCTTAACTGCAATAAATACTCCCCCTCCCGGTCGACCCTCTCGATCTCTCCTGTATACCCTAAAGTTTACTGGAAAAATTTCACTTCGTAGATACGCCATTAAAAGACATGATCAGCCAGCTGAAAACTCTGGAGAAGTAATGAGCATATTGTTTTCGAATGTATTCCGAGATTATGCAGCAATAAAGTTGTAGGACGTATAAACATTAACTCGATAAATATGTATCCTGCAATTCTCTTCCGGGGTATGCGATGTCAAAGAACTTAGTAATTGACATCATTAGCCCTGGAAAACCTGCTTCCATTTGTAAATTTCCTCCACAATGCACTCTCCTTATAAAAGTCTCTTCTACCACAACAGTAAGTTATGATATTCGAAGGCAACCTCTGCCTCCTCTCACACTCTGCTGTCATATGTTCTTGTTTAGCCATTCGATTCCCTCCCATTATCTCTAGACCAAATGGCCAAACAAATGAATTACGCTCATCTTACTAATATATAAAAATCTATTGGTGTCTGGCTGTTACTCAATCACTCACAAACCAAATTTTGCAGGAAGATACTTGATATATCTGATATTCATCTGCCGAATTAAAAAAATAATACTTAAATTATAGCCGAGTAAAACAGGAAAATGCCACGATGCTATTATAATGCGACTAGTCTCTGGAATGCAAATGGCCAGTAGTTCAATTTCTATATGTTACTGCAAAAGAATGTTGAAACTCGGTAAACATGATATAATGCGGTTTTCATCCGATGAATTGAAAAAGAAAAGTAAAATTGTAGTTGATTTGCATAGAAAACAAATACATCTCATGAGCGACTCGAACCTTCAACCTATATGCCCTGTCTTTCTTTCATCCCCCGTTGAATTTCAACGGGTACCTATGCTAGTTTCATATATATTGTGACATTCCGCTCGTGATAAGCACGTGCGGCTAAAGGATTTGTTTCATTGTTTGGGCGAGGGAAACGTTTTCTCGTATGTGAGGGTATAACGACTCGCACAGGCATTTTGAAATTGGTGCCCGGTGTTTTTCGCGTTCATTTTGTTTTCTTTTGTTGTTTGTTTTGTGTGGCCGTCGCATAAGTCGTCTCAACGAGGCGTGAGGCGAGGTGTGTGAAGTGCAGAAGGCAGTGTTGGTTGAAACCCCGGTGGTGGAGGAGGTCAATCCGGATCCTCGATAAGTGGTGGGCATCGAGGAGGAGTGAGACAGGAGAAGGCTGAACGAGCCAATCCAATGGGGCAGAGTGTCACGTGAAGACGGCCATTCCGCCACCCCGACGCTTCCTACCGGCAGGGAGAATTTTCCTGCGGATCAACGGCGAGAGAAGAAACCTTGTCTACGGAAATCAACACGGAAATGAACCCGAGGCGGACGAGACAACTTGGTCCTTCGAGCCACTCTCAATTCGACGTGAGTATTGCCATCGCGAATTACCTCCCTCCCGTGGCCGAAATCGAGCCGGAGTTTCTCCCAACCACGCTCTCACGGCAACCCATCCGGTGTTCATTGGGTTATAATCACAAAGGCCACACATTAAAAGTCACCTCGCCAACAGTCACAAGAAGGAACATTCGAGTCCAAAGGGACGAGTTCAGTTTTTCTGTATAATTTGTGTCCCGCCCCAAGAATTTTTAATCAAACCCTGAAAGGGGCGAAGAACTTGTGGCCCATTATGAAAAGGGAACTTTAGTTTCATTTTACATTGTGTTTAATAGTCATTATCATTTATCAAGTGGTATTTACTTTAATTATTTTGTCGAAAGCATTGATTCCATCTATGATTCACCTATAACCCGTTTCGTTCACATTTCACTAGGTTGAAAGAGTTTACATTTGTTGTCTTTGTAACCGTCCTTTCTGATTATTTTCAACTCTAGTGTTTAATAAATGTTAATGCTGTTATGTAAGTGCGAGTCGTTTAACTCTCTCAACACGATGAACCTCGTTAGACTCGGTCCTAGCACGTTCATTGTACTCGTTGGAGGGGATAGTGTCCCGGTTGCGAGCTCACATCCCCAAGGATCTAACTCTATTACAGTCTGAGTAGCTGACCGTGGTTCTGCGTGGCGCCCTCATTGCTCCTCCGCGGGGTAAGTTAGTTTTCTCTTCCCGAATATCATTTTTTTAGTCGCCGTGGGAACAGAGGGAGAGGAATGAAGGGGGGATTTTTCCCGGCCGTAGATCTGGACGGTGACAAAGTGATCCGTCACAATATATATCCGTTCATTGCTAAAACATCCGACCCACATTATTCCATATGCCCTACTCATTCCTAACTTGATCCATCCTACTTTCCCTGCACTTACTTTCTCAGGTAATACCTCATATTTCCCTTGCATTTACCCTACTCTACTACTTTTACCTACTCTACTACCTTTTGGTACCTAGGACGGATCGGGGCTCAATGGTTTGGAGCCGAGTGGAAGGCATAAACCAGAGACTCCGTGAAGTCTGTGGGAGCGAGGGAGCGGAGTTCTTAGGTCTCAGGCCAGTGCTGAATTCGTGTCGGGTGCCACTAAATCGTTCAGGTGTCCACTATACGTATGAGGCATCGCAGAAGGTAGCGTGCAGGATATTGGAGCATACTCGTAGGCCTTTTTTAGGACAGAGAGTAGGGTAGTGAGTAGGTCAAATAATGGGCCATTAAATAACTTGCCATTCACCAGGATAGCAAAGAATAACGAGTTGATCAGACAACACAGTATAGGTTTAGCGGGACGGAAGAAAGCACAGAAAAAGGAAAAATATATAAATTAGAACGACACCCATGAATCTCCAAACGTTAACTTTCACAATAATTTAGAAAACAGAAACCCCACAAATACAATAAGCAGACACAAAAATAGAGGAATTTTCAGTAGTGGTAGTTCATTGTCGTAGTTTAAGGAGCAAGATAACTGAATTCAATCACATTAAGAAGAGTTATAGGAACGGAAAGTTGGTTAACAAGCGATATTGCTGATAGTGAAATTTTTCCAGTAAAATTTAGGGTATTCAGGAGAGATCAAGAGGGTCGACCGGGAGGCGGAGTATTTATCGCAGTTAAGAACCCATTAGTCAGCAAAATAGAAGTTATTCCCGATAATATAATAGAAAGTGTACGGTGTTCCATTCAATGTGCTAATTCGAAAGTAATATACGTTTGCGCTTACTATTGACCACCCCATTCCGATGTACACTCAGTATTAGAACTCGACAAACAGATCAGGTCCATTAATCCCCATAGTAACGAACGACAGATTATTGTAGTTGGAGATTTCAATACACTATCGATAGACTGGAAAACATGTAGTCATAAGTCTGGGGGTAGGGACAAAGAAATGTGCGAGTCATTTCTTAACCTGTTTGCATCATACGCACTACATCAAATAGAAAATTTTCCTAACAGAGGGGAGAATGTTCTCGATTTACTTGCCACAAACATCCCTGAAAAGGTTATTAAAGTTGAGAATGTCGATGGAATAAGCGATCACAAGGTAGTGCACGTAAAACTTTCCTTCAATACCAACAAAAATTTTTCAATTAAAAAGAAAAATTTACCTTTTTAGTAAAGCAGGTTTTAACGGATTTAGGCGTGACTTAAAGATTTCTTTTGAAAAATTCTTTAACATCAGCAAAAATAGTGATACAGACAATACATGGAAATAGTTCCTCCAAATTATGCGGTCATTTGTCAACAGATATATACCTCATAAGTATAAGAGTGAGAATAGGGAATCAAGGTGGTACAACGCGGAGGTTAGAAAATGTTTAAAATGCCAACGAGTTAGCCACGCGAAATAAAGAAAAATGAAGAAAAATGTAGCTAATAGCGATCTAAAAATATTATCAAACATTATAAAATTTGTAAAGCAGCCGCAAAAAACAGCCCTTAGAAAAGCGTTTAGTGAATTCAAGAGAAAAGTACTCGGAGAACAACTAGAGGGAAATCCGAAAGCATTTTGGTCATATGTTAGGGAAGTACAGGAACTAAAAAGTCAACGGTTTATTCCTTGAAAAACGATAGAGGCGAAATAGTAACTTCCACTATAGATAAGGGCAATTTGTTGAATTATTTTTTCAGAGCGATTTTAATCAATCTAAGCGTAGTTTGCACGAAACCATACCAGACCGATTTCAGCAACCAATGCCCCCGATCGATATGACTTGTAGCGGAATCGTAGCCTTACTAAGTATCATTAGCCTGAACAAGTCCTCAGGTCCTGATGAAATTCCACCTCGTGTGTATAAAGAATTAGCTCTCTAAATAGCTCCGTATCTTAAAGTAATATTTAGCAAACCCCTCGAAAATCACGCGGTTCCCAAATACTGGAAGATAGCAAACGTGACCCCAATTTATAAAAGCGGAGATAGGGAACAGCCATGTAATTATAGACCAATATCATTAACGTCACTATCATGTAAAATTATAGAGAATATAATAGTTACATCAATAATGGGACACCTCGACAGCCAGGATTTATTGATAACAAACCAGCATGGGTTCAGAAAGGGACGGTCTTGCGAAACTCAATTAGGTCTTTTTGTTCATGATATTTTATTTTCCGGATAAGGTAACGTGCAGGTAGACGCTGCGTTTCTTGACTTAAGAAAAGCGTTTGACAAGGTCCCCCACTGTAAGTTACTCGCGAAGTTAGCATCATATGGGATAGACAGTATTATAGTAGGCTGGATAGGAGACTTCTTACATGAACTCGTTCAAAGGGTGGTATTAGATGGTGTCAGCTGAGGCGAAGTAAAAGTTACGTCGGGTGTTCCCCAGGGACGCGTGATAGGCCCAATATTATTTCTTCTCTACGAAAATGACTTGAATACAGTAGTAACAAATAGCAAGCTCCATCTTTTTGCCGATGATGCAGTAGTGTATAAGGAAATTAGAAATGAAGAGGACATCTAGTCTTTGGTTAAGGATTTAGATGCGATTGATGATTGGTGTGATAGTTGGCAGCTAGAATTAAATTTGAAGAAATACGCTATAATGAAGTTTTAGATAAAGAATGGCTTTCCCCGGAATAATTATTGCATCAAAGAAAAGAAAATATATAACGAAGATTCTATTATATACTTAGGCGTCACCATCACTGAAGACATGTTATGGGGGAAACACAACAGGGAAATGACTAGGGTAGCAAACCGTGGATTAGGATTCGTAAAAAGGCTTCTAGGCAAATGCGATGAGAGCGTACGAGAAAGAAGCTATTTTACACTTGTCAGCCCTCATTTAGAATATACCGCTAGTATATGGGATCCGTGCGAAGAAGGTATGATAAAAGAATCAGCGCGCGTGCAAAGGAGATCTGCTAGATTTCTTAAAGGCCGTAATGATAATTGCATAAGTGATTTCGAGTTTAATAGAAGAACTAGGACGGGAACTACTATCAGAACGCAGGTTAAAATTTAGGTTAAATCTTTTAAGTAAATTCAAAACTGATTTGTTCACAGATGACGTTAGATATATATTAAGAACCCCTGCGTATTATGCTACGATTGATCAGATTAACATGATTAGACAGATAGATTGTCGTACCGATAGATTTAATATGTCATTTTTCCCGCGTACCATAAGAGAGAACAATAGGCAGCGTAGCAAAGGGATAGGTAGGCATATCTGTAGTGCATGATGCATGTAATAACAACCAATAATCCCTATCTTATTATGTAGATACTAACCATCTAGCTGCATGTGACCTTGTACTCTAGTATTTCTCTATAAAATATCCTAGTTGCATGGCAATAGTGCATGTTTGGTGATCTTCACCCCCTGCCACACACCCTCGTGATTGCTCGCAGGGTATTACATAGATGTAGATGTGCTATAATGCTCATGTTTACATACCCAGGTTCAGCTACCATGTAATATCTTTGGGAGAAGAATACTGTGGTGCAATGCGATTTTTGCTTCTCTAGACTAATACTCATTCCTGGACCTCTTTCATCTACTACCTCTGCTGGCATTCGTACACCGTGTGATCAATACATTTATCCTTCAATCTCATGCGATGATTTGGGCCTAAGATACGAAAAATTGTTTACTAGTTAAACTACGCTAATATTGTCTTCGACGTACAGTCATTCTTACCACTCTTCCCATCGAAAACAGCTATTTTTGTCTTTGATGCATTTATCGTCGAATCCATTCCACTCCTTGATTATCTCTCTTTGATTTCTTATAAGTTATCTAGAACCTACGATAATTCCAATAGACCCTCAGAAAGTATCACTGCACCATTTGCATACTATAGAACCCCCAAATTTATATCTCCGACCATTACACCGACGGGATCCCTACTCGCATTTCTCACACACAGTCACAGAGCCATTAAAAAAACATTCAAAAGCCATTGACGTGTCATTACGCATCCCTAATTTACTCTCTCTCACGCACACACACATTTCAGTCCCCATTAACTCTCTTACCATTCTCCCATTTTTCCATCGTACGTCGCCTTCATTACATTCTTAAACTGATTATTCACTCCATTCTTCCAAAACCTTCAACATCGTATTTATTTTTACTATGTCATATGTCTTCTCGAATGTCAAAATGCAAAATATAATTTCTTTCAGATATCCTTACATTTCCCGAAGTGTTCTATACTAAATCCCAGGCGTTGCATTCTTCCCTTTAAATCTCGACACTTTTGCCTTTATTTTTTTATTGTATCCATTATCCTGTCTTTTCCCTGATTTGCCTTTTTTATAAACTTCCAAAATAACTATTTATTGCCTTCAAAATCACTTTGAATTTTTCCTTTCACTTTTCCTCATGCAATCTTTCCTGGTCCTCTTTCACGGTGATCTTTCATTCCTCCTCTGTCTCTCTACATTCATCGCATGTCTTCTTTAGCTCTTCTTCAGATTTGGCTGCAATCAATCTCTCGTGAACCTCTTTCATTCCGCTCACTGCAATTTTCACTTCTTCATTCCACTTTGCATCGCCTTTCCACTTTACCATGTACTTTCACTTTCGGCACATTCTACAATCACTCCTTTCGAACAAACCCCTCGCGTCACTCACACACACACACACACCCAAAGCCGATATGTTCATACAATTCTCTCTGTGTGTCGAAGATGTCATGTCCCCATTGTGTACTCTCACCCCGTAGTCCAACAACCTCTTCGAGAGTTTCAGGTATTCATCTACATCTACATCTACAACTACGTGATATCCTGCGAGCCACCACGAGGGTGTGTGGCAGGGGGTGAAGATCACCAAACATGCACTATTGATATGCAACTAGGATATTTAATGGAGACATGCTAGATAATATGGTCACATGCAGCTAGATGGTTAGTATATACATAATATGAAATGGATTATTGGTTTTTATTATATGCATCATGCACTACAGACTACTCTAACTATATTTCACTTACCTATCCCTTTGCTACGCTGCCTATTGTTCTCTCTTATAGTACGAGGGAAAAATGACATTTTAAATCTATCGGTACGACAATCTATCTCTCTAATTTTGTTAATATGATCAAACCTAGCAAAATGCGCAGGGGTTCTCAATATATATCTAACGTCATCTGTGAACAACTCTGTTTCGTATTTACTTAAAAGGTTTAACCTAAATTTTAACCTGCGTTCTGATAGTAATTCCCATACTAGTTCTTCTATTAACCTCGTAACACTAATACAATTATCATAACGGCCTTTAACAAACCTAGCAGATCTCCTTTGCACGCGCTCTAATTCTTTTATCACACCTTCCTCGTACGGATCCCATATACTAGCGGCATATTCTAAATGAGGCCTGACAAGTGTAAAATAACTTCTTTTTCTTACTCTCTCATCGGATTTGCCTAGAACCCTTTTTACGAATCCTAATCTACGCTTTGCTACACTAGTTATTTCCCTGATGTGTTTCCCCCATGACATGTCTTCAGTGATGATAATGCATAAGTATTTAATAGATTCTACGTTAGATATTTTATTTTCTTTGATGCAATAATTATTCCGGGGAAAGCCATTCTTTTTCCAAAAATTCATAATTGCGCATTTCCCGGTGAATAGAATGTAGAAAGGTTTCTCGGGATTCTTCATGGAAGAATTCGAAGAGAAAGCCCTAAGAACAGCTTCACTATAGCCAAAATACTTCTTCAGGCACGTGGCTGATACCTTCATCGTTTGGCCTCATGGGAATGACAACATCCTCGCCCATATGAATAATCAACACCCCAATATCAAATTCACCATGGAAAAAGAAGAGGAAGGCCGCCTACCATTTCTAGACATTATCATCCACCGGAAGGAGAATGGCTCACTAGGACATGGTGTCTTACGCAAGAAGACCCACACCGACCTATACCTGAACGCCGGGAGTCACAATCACCCCTCGCAGAAAAGAGCTGTTCTTACTTCACTCCACCACCGCGCCAGATCAATAGCAGATGAATAAAATCTTCCCCAAGAGCTACTCCATCTACAGAAGACGTTCCACCAAAACGGATTCTCCCGGAAAGAAGTAAACCGAGCCTTGGGAAAAGTTCCCTAATTCATGGCCCTGAAAAGGGCCGTGGAGGAACCGTTTGCCAAGGCATGTATTCCATATGTGCCTACAATATCGGGGAAAATATCTAGAGTTCTTAGAAAACATGGAATACAGACTATCCACAAACCCCACAGGAAATTATTTAACGACCTCGTATAAGTAAAAGATCCACTGGAAATGAAAACTCCGGGTGTATATCGCATTCCCTGTGAGTGTGGAGAAGCTTATGTGGGGGAGACTGGACGAACTGTGGAGACGAGGCTCAAAGAACATGAACGATGCATTCGTCTGAAACAACCCGACAAGTCAGCCATAGCTGAACACAACCTCATTTACGCCCACAAAGTCGACTTCGACAAGACAACTAGACTTTGCCGGGCAAACGGCTATTGGGACCGTTTGGTGAAAGAAGCCGTCGAAATCCGACTAGAGAAGAAAAAACTCAACAGAGACAGCGGTTTCCACCTCAGCAACACTTGGAAACCAGTACTGAAGTCCATAGAGGCAACGCGGACCAATCAGAAAGCGCGGGAAAACAGCTTCGCACCTGCCCTTCCATATAACACTATATATAAAGGGACACTTTCAATCATCGGCATCTCACTTCCCTGAAGACGGCTGCAGAGTAAGCAGCCGAAACGTCGGTCATGGACCTTCCAACCCGGATGGAATCCCGAGAAGCCTTTCAAAAACCTCTTCAATTTTACTCTCAAGAGCATACGTGCAATTCTCTTCCATAAAACCCACTTCCGATCCAAATCCACTCGAAAGACCTCCATTGGTGTGTTCCTCCTTCGTCACGCCTCATCATCCTTCTACCTATTTCCAATGTTCCCAATCTATCATCACATACAGTGAAATCAATCATGCTCTGACGATTGCCACTTCGCCAAGCATGCATATGGATGGTTATCCGTATGTTTAAACCATCAATTTGAAACAAACAATCTTTATCAATCTATAGCAAGTTTTCAGCATCATCATTCACTCTAGGGCAACAAAGGCCCAACTGCTTTTTCAGATGCCTCCTATCTAAAGCCTAATCACCCATTCATTCCATAAAGTACAATGGATATCCAACAAGGGTCACATTCATTCATTACTCGCACGGTTTTCCCATAAACTCATTTTTTACGATGTCACTTTCTTCATCCATATGTGGTACATGACATGTTACAATCACAACTCTTCGAATACCAATCACCTACTCTCATGCGAACCCGGAGCAGTCTAGTACAGTTGCGACACATTTCAAAGAATAAGTTGTATTATTTATTTTTGTGTAAGTATGATTACTCCTGAAGATTAAAGGCCGTTCTGAATGTTACTAAGATGATTTTTGGTCGAAAGAAAGAGATCTTTGTTACAGTTCCCTTACCTAAGCTCCACATCAGCTGAAGCTGAACTTCGGTAATCAAAGCTGGCTGTGCATGCCTCAAGGTCAGCGCAGTGTCATTCGATGCGTTTTTGTCCCACCTCGACCGCACTTGCCTCCCGCCGGCTGATTTAACCCAATATTCAGTGCCGTTTTCATTATGTACGGCAAGGTGAACCCAAAACTTTTCTGATAGGATGTCAACTGAAAAATATAAGCATCATTTAAATATGAGTACCACATGGAATAAGTCAAAGTGACTAGCTCTTCCACATCGTGACATAGTTTCCACACAAGTTTCAACGTGATAACTGTTCGTTTTTTTAGGTATAATTATTATTATCATTATGATTTACACAGATCAGTACGAATAGACAAAAGTCAGGGGGCACTGTAAGGTTACGTCGAAAGATACCATGTGATGCGAAATATAAACAAAATCATAGCAAATCAAAAACATCGTGAAACATAAACATATATATTAATATCACCGATCAAATTGCATAAATGGTGCACATCAAAGCCTTTGCATGCATTTAATATATTTCTTTTTGAATTCCTGTGTAGGTTCGAAGATTAGGGTTTAAAAAACTCTCCAGGCAACTGAATCCATTCAATAATGGCCCTGTTGAGGAATGAGAATTTTTTTAACGTTTGTTTTTTTTGGGATCTCTGTTTTACTTTGAACATACGATCATTCTTGCTGATGAAGGATGGCTCTTTGAGTTCTGTTTTCTAAGCTCGCCCCATTCTGTTTCGTTCTTAGTCATTCTATACAGTCCGCAAATTCTACTTCTTTTCCGCCTTCTCTGTAGACTCTCCCATCATAAGACTCTCATCATCTCTGTCACCCTGTCAGTCCTCATAACGTACCTCGCTGCCTTCCTTTGAAATTTCTCCAGCTTTTTAACGTGACCCTCCTCAAATGGATCCCATACCATCGCCGAGTACTTTAGTACTGGCCAAACAAACACTTTATAAGCCATTTCCTTTGTGGCCGTCTTGCAGCCCTATAGATTCCTCATTGTCCAATGCAAAACTTTGAAAGCTTTGCATGTAACGTGTTCTACTTGTTGCCCCCGCTCTAGATCGCTCGTTAAGTAATGGTAGCATTTTTGAAAATATTTATTAATGAATACTACTGACAAAAATGAGTCCTTAGTCTCTTGTGGTCTCACAGCAATATTTACGATCCCCTGTGTATTGTGAACTACTTAACGAAATTAGGTGAGAATTTTTCTCCAATGGCAGAAATTATTGGGAACACTCGTCAAAAGAAAGCAAATGTTTACTGTGTTGGTTTAACGGAAACGTCAGTGACCAACCATAGCCTCTCAACCAGAAAACCCCTCTCTGGCGGTTTACCGGAACGTTAATTCCCCGTCAGTGAACACTCAACCCAAAATGGGATCCTTCACACACAACCCAAAATGGGATCCTTCACAGGGCTTAAGGTAGTTTGAGCGAATTATCATTTTACTTAGATATCAATGAATTTGGTCTCATTTTTAAGAAATATATATCACCCTTCAATTGCCATAAATAATTCAACCCCTTACTGCATTACTTTCGGAGATATTTGCCAAAAAATACCGGCCATTTTACATGGGAAACGGTAAGTGTATGCAATCCAGAGAGACATTAATTACAAAATAAGGTATTTCTAACACTTAAATGTCGTAAAAAAACTAACAGTTTGTAGTTTGTATGTTTTCTCAACTATTTTTGAAAATTAATAATATTGTCACCGCAATAGGTTCTTGAGTATCACAAAAAAACCTTCCGTTTTGAAGGAGTTTCAAACGCACCGCGCGAAAAAAATTAGTTAAGTTACAGAATTATTTAGATATTTTCATTTAATTACTTACAATTTCTGTCATATAAAACTATATTATTGCACCATTAATAATGCAATATTAAATGACGTGTCCTACAGCTGGTGTCATTAAAACGTATAATTCTAATATGGTCCCTATTATGACTAGGGAACTATCTCGCTCGGACTACCTTAACAGACCCCGTTAAGGATGCCTGGGTTATGACCACAAACACACAATCTGTGAATGTTTACGGGAATATAGGGACAAACACACAGAGCAATCACTTTCACAAGAACTCAGAAAAATGATTCACTCATACACATTCAAATGGACCCAACCTTTGAGGGAATCAGACTCGAGATGAGCTTTTGGTCAAAGAAAACAAAACAGGCAAAGACGAGTGTGTGTGTGTGTGTCGGATACGCGTAATTCGTCCACAACGTGGACCTCTTCAGCAAACTGATAGGAAAAGCATTAACAACACTAGGTTGAGAGTGAACAATGATGAGGACAGGCGTTGTATGAATACGAAAATGAAGAATAGGAGGAGGGGTTATGAGGGAACGAATGACAGAAGGGTGTGGGAGGGGGAAGTGAGGATGTGTTGGAGACATTTGCGGTAGGAGGGGGGTGAAATGGGAAGGCGCACGTTGGCAAGGAAGTGAAATGGTAACCGTTGAAGAAATGCTATTTGGGGAATGGATGGGCGATACGTTGGCTCGGTTTTGGGTGGAAAGGAGAACCGTTAGTAACACCCAACGAGGGGTACTCAACTTCAAAAACAAGTGTACACTGCATTTTCATTTCAGCCATTTTTATCCATTTCTAACCATTTCCGTCCATTTCCGATCATTTCTGTTCTTTTCTTTCCATTTCCGTCCATTTCCATTAATTTCTAACAATTTCTGTCCATTTCCGACCATTTCTATCAATTTCTAATGATTTCTGCCCATTTCTAACCATTGCTATCCATTTCCATCAATTTCGGTCCATTTTTAAACCATTTCCATCCATTTATAACCATTTCTGTCAATTTCTGTCCACTTCTAACCATTTCTGTCCATTTCGCTACCATTTCTTAACAAGCGTTCACCATTTCTCAGAGTTGCATACCCCTCGGTAACACCTTACTCTCAAATTGAAAAGATTGCCTAGTACGGAATAGGTCCTTTATTACTGATCACGATGTTTGTTTTAAATTTGTGTACGTGGAGATATTCGTATGCGTCAAGTGAAAAAATAGGTGTTCGTTTGATAAGGTGAAGGTTTTTCTCTGAGGTTTGAAGTCCCGTGTTGAGTAAGTGCTGAGCGATGCTAGATTTGTCAGGTCTGTTACATTCATAATGGGCCATAAGTTCCTTGTATCTAGTCTTAATGTTTCTACGAGTTTACCCGACGTATGCAACATTACATGAGGAACAACATATTTGATAAATCCCTGACTTGTTGGATGTGTCGATCTTGTCTTTCATGTTCCCATCTAAGTATTTAAGCTTGTTGTTATTACTGTACGAAATCTTTGTGTTTACTGTTTTGAATATCTTTTATAGGCCTTTAGTTAATTGTGGGTGGCACGGAAGTTTAATGAAATAAGAGGAGTTGTCTGTAGTGAGGGTAGTTGAGTTGTGGATGAGTCTCCTAAATTAGTGTTTTTTGACTCTATTATTGATAACACTCATTCAAGCCGTTCTGTTTATCGATGCGTTTAATATCACTTGGCTCTTTCAAATACTTACACTTATTAAGGGGAATACAACCAATCTGTGGACCGGAGCGTGAAAGGAAGCGAGTTTATTGCTGTTATGCACAAAATAATCACGGTGAATATAATTATTCGTGTGCGTCGGCTTGCGGTAAACGCCATAGGATATTTTGTCACCGTTTCTGGTCAAAAGAAGATCTAGAAATGGTAGTTGATTGTTTTTTTCCACCTCATGTGTGAACTATATGGACTGGAATAATCTGTTTAAATCACAAACAAATTGTTCAAAATCATATTTGTTCTTGTCGAAAATGGCAAATATGTCATCAAAATATCTTAATTCCTTATCCCAGTTGATCGCTAATAATTTGGAGTTTGGGATTTGAGAGAACAAGAACATGGAATGAATGCAAATATAGAAACTTCCCCATCAATAATCACCTGTCTAGACACGATTTACGTGCAAACGGTTCTCCTTTTTTTAGAGACGCTAAACTCCTGGACATCTTGACATTTCCACCTTTCCCCTCCTTTCCTTGGGTTTGCAATTAGGTTCTCGCGGAAAACCCTTCAATTAGAAATTTGAGGGATGTTTCAGAAAATGTCCGTCCTTCATAAGGTGGCTGAAACGGTATTCATGAGTCATAAGAGTGCTTATTTGAATTATGTTTCAAGGAAGTCCAACACAAATCATTGGACCATATTTGCTCTAGTGCATCCGTTAATGCTTTGAAAATCGCCATTCAGGCAGTAATGGAATGATTCAAGATTTTTATAAATTTTCCTCCATTAATGAAAGCATTGTGTAACTAGAGTTCTTGGCACGGTTTTCGAAATTAAGACAATATAATATAATATGTGTTTTTAAAAATTAGAATCGGCGTTATAACTTGTTTTTTGTAAGCAACAATTATGAGAAAAAAAGACTATTTCGCGTTCAGAACAAAGAAGAACATACCTATGTAGTCAAATTATTAAGACATGTGTGCCATTTTCCTCAAGGTCTCGTGTTAACATAATATTGTATTGCCAATAGTAAATTAATGGTGCGATGGAATTTTCTGTCGCTTTTACCAATAGAATCACAGATAAGAACTCATATGCAAAGTTTCACCTAAAACTGTATTTAAACAAAAAATATCACCGACGACGACAACAACTGCTTTGAGGGGCGTTTGGAGTTACAGAACCGTCAGGCATCGTTCGCAACCTCACGGAGAGAAAAGTGTAGTTAAAATTACCTCACTGATCCTGACTGAAACCCTCTTGGGTAGAATCCTAGCTCGTGTTACCAGACCCTGTCCGGCAATGTGAGCCAAAATTTTGGCAGCGGCTGACTGGTTAATTTTACCAGACGACCGCTTACATAGTTTCCCCAACGACGCGAGTGCCGCCGCGCCAAGCCGTCGCCGTGCCCGAACCATTGGTCTGCGTGGCGCGAGAACGAAAACTGTTACATATGATACATCGTTGATCAGCCGTGACGGCTTGCCCAACTGTCGTTGGACTCAGCAGCCTCAATGGTACCTTGTCGGTAGAAGCAAGAGGACGGTTTATATAGTGAGTCCATTATGACTGCTCCCGTTGATGTTACATTTATGGACGCAGATGTTGATCGACTGCTGGAGCTCTGGAATCTTTCTTCCTTCAAAGGTGTTTTTTAAAGGTACGTATTACTCACGCACGGGTGCTGAAGTGATTTTTCTATAATTACCGGTCAACCTGCATTGCGGATCACACAACATCATATTAAAAATATTATGAAATAAAAGATTTGTTGTACCCTTTCCTCACAATACAAAATGTTTTTTCATCTGGCCAAATATATGTAGAACTTAAGCAGCTCCTATGAGTTCTTTTTCACTATATTATTTTATATTTATGTACATATTCAGTGAGAAACTGTATTTTGTTGATATTTTTTCGTTTAACTATTGTTTTGTTTTAAAGTAGAGTTTCAAATTAAACGGGTATGTATACTTTTCTTTTTTTCATATTTGCTGAGTGGTGGATTGTACATTTGTGTACCGTAAGTCACACCGCATTTGTGTTGTCTATGTATTGTATGGAAAGGTGACAAATAAATGTCCATTACATTACCACCGCTTTATTTTGTATTAGTACATCCACTGCATCCCTTGCAATTCATAACTCGGTAGATCACGTATAATGTACAGGTATGCTGACTACAAACTGTTATAGTATTCCTAAAAAAAGGATTTCTGACTGGACAGACATGTTACAATAACCAGAAAGTGTAGCAATTCTAACATTCGTCGAAAGTGTAGTTATTATAACCAGAAAGTGTAATAATTCTAACATGATTGGTTTAACTACACGCTGTAGTACTTTTAACCAGGAATCGAGTTGGTTCATATTGTACTACACTGTGTGGCATAAATAACCAGGATCCTAGTTATTTTAACTGGAATTTTTTCCTAGTAATTTGAGGAGAACGAAGACTCTTAAGAAGTCGCGTGAAACGAGTTAGCGAACGACGCAGTTGTATGTTGCAGAGGAACGATCGCTGGATAAGGGAAACTAAGAATGTGTTGGCATCAATCCCTTTACAAGAAACAAATACTTACTCTTTTCTTCAAGTGTATGATCATCATACTTCCAGCAGCCCCGAGAATAAGGTGACCTCTTCAAGGGAGTAGAATCGTCAGGATCGTACTCTATAGCTGTGAATAAACAAACAGAATTAAAATGCATGTAACACACTTTAGACGCTAAACAAAACATACTTTCTGAGAAATCGGTGAGAATGTGTAATCGTGACTTGTAATTCTTTTCCTTGTGTTCCTGTTATTGACGAAAAAATCCATTGAAAAAAAAGGAAGTCATGAGTAGTATTTTTTGGATTGGATAGTTGGCTCATGCAATGGCATATACTTGGCACTCTTAAATTATTACGAATAAATGATTTGTGAAACGCCAGTGTGTATGTAAATCGGAGCCCTAGATTGGACAATTTACTTATGCATTGAATTCTTTGAGCCCCGATAGAATAAGTAACACATGACTTATATTCAAGAGGCGATATTTTCCATGAAAGTCTCATGAAGTTTTAATGGGAAAACGCTATCACTTTTTAAAAGGAGCGGGGAAATTTTGCAACGAATGTTCCGCGTCATATTACTTTCAGTCTCGTTGAGACCTCATTGTATACATAGAAATAAAAGAATGATAAAAGACATGGCCGGATCCAGGGAGCGTTCTTGGCCGAGGAAATTTCTAAGTGCAGCAGCTTGAGTGGTTACCTTTGGGCACCGCGTGTCTTACATTTACGCATAATTACGTCCGGTATATTTTTATCTTTCCAATTAGTGATATTTTTTAACATAATAATTTTGGTCTCGTTAATGGCGTTCTATCCGCGATCTGGTGACCCCTATGATTGGTCGAGGGAACGCCAGCATGGATAGGAAGCAAGATTCAACGAATTATCTGTTGGCTAGCTCCTCTGTTATAATTCTCAAATACCCGTCACTCACTGGTATCTCACGCCAATGAACCTGGGTGACTAATATGCGATAACCTTCCTCTCCTGCCTGCATCTCCCTTTCGTTGGACTGTAACGACTGAATTGTGGTTGACTGTGTTACTTCTTCCACGGTCAGTCTTCGGATAATACGGTAAGGTACAATCCGAGTTTACGAATACCACTTCAATGGCGGCCAAAGAATATGAAGACCAAGATAGAGATGTCACTCCAGTCAAATGACACGATTAGATTCCGTTTTACGATGTAGTTAAAAAGTTATTTAATTGGATGTCCTTCGATACTTTGCTCTGCTGTTCAAGAATGGAAGAAGTATTTTCCCGACATCTTTCCATTGGAAATCCAATAATTTTACCTAAACAAGTTGTTTTGCATTTTACAGGAAAAAATGGTTAATCCCTCTGTGATGAAACGATAATCGCAATAATGGGCATTAAAAAATAAAATCCTGTTGTCGTCGGAGAAATGCCCCGTGTATGTTTTAGAAGTGTGTGGGGTTGGTGAAGTAACTATCAGGTGAAATGACTTATTTTGCATATTTGCTAGGTGCCATGGAGTACTTACTCGATAATCATACGAAGCCTCGAATGAGAGGCACCTAATCGAAAAGGTGGGGGCCAACAAAGTTGGAAAACTTTTTTGATCTCCGGAGCATCTAAATACTAGTTGGCGCTGATGGAAGGCACACAATGTTCGCACGGGTTATTCAGTACAACTTAGAATTGTAATTTCTTAGAGGAAAGCAGAATAGGATTTTTCAAAAAGAGTAACTGGTGTTATTTCTACGTTAAGTTACTGAAGGGAAAAAAAATTCTGTCAAATGGCTGCCAGAAATGTTGCATTTGATTTTGGGCACACTAGCAGAGTCGTGCCTGATATTCGCAACTGTTACGAATAATTAAAAGGGCAGCATTTGAACTTTATGCCAATGATACTGTGAATCTGACCAGAATATGGTAGACTAGCGTAGCCAAGACAACGATGTAACTCAAATAACTCTTATGGGAAAGAGTTTGTTGACGTTAGATATTGTTCGTGTGATTTCATCGCCAGCGATAAAAGCGGAAATGATGGGAATTTAAAAAAATTAAAAGGTCACCGAAGTCAATGACTCTTTTGTGCTCAAAGAAACTTGGTCAATTTGGAATGGCAGCTAAATCTATTTGTATGTGCATTTAGATATGGAAAAATGAACATGCCATAAAATCACTCATTTCATAAGTCCCCTGTGATGCCTCTCCATCCAAACATTCTCCTATTCCAAAGAAAACTTGTGAACTTTTAAGGCTAAAATCATTACCTCAAAATATAATGATTTTCTGCTAAACTTAACCAGCAGAAGGTTTTACCACATGGTGAGTAAAGCCATAGGTCTGTTGATGCTGCATTGCAACATTCTTTGAGGAAAATTATCATGAAAACATTAACTTGAACTTCTATGGAAACTCTCCAACTAATGGGCCTGAATAAGATGTGAGCGATTTGGCTATGTACGATGTGACTCACTTCTTCGTAGTTATATTTAGCGTGAAAATAACCTCCAATATGGCGAAGTTTCCTGTGGCTCAACATCCAAAGTGCGAGAAAAACTTTGGGATACGTTGAAATAGAGACATCGCCGCGACGGCTTTTTGGGTGACTCTTATACTTCCTCTTTTCCACTTCGCTCTAAATCAGCCTTCTGATTTCAAATGTTACGCGAACGGTGTAATCGCACACCGATATAAATCCGTCGTCCTGGAAACAATGAAACTGAAACGTAACAAACAAACATACCGACACTTAAAAATGAAGAACTCCATTAGAAGAAAAAGAATCTTTGCGATATATTTATAGTATGAATAGCTTAAATATTTCGGTACAAAATATAAAAAAATGAGCCATATAGATAGGTTACGTGTTTTGAGAGGACGCAAGATAAGTTTTTAAAACATGCAATAATTTTATTAGATGCATAATAATGAAGTGCGCCGTTGTTTTTTTATCGTAAGAGAGTATTTGGTCTCTAATTTAAGTATCACACGTCCGAGATATCAAATAAAAAGCTGCAAATATATAAAGCTGCAAAATAAAAAGCATGCAAAACATATCGAGGAATTCAATTATTTATATTCCCGTAACTAAAGTAACGAATGCCTTTTTTGCAAAACAATTCGGCATGGCCGACGTTGTGGAAAACTGACACGTCCTGGAAATTTAATTGAAATCCGAGTTGTTTAGGTTACTTTTTGACTACTAACTTATGGAATTATCAAAATTTATACGAAACAACGTGAATTAATTCCCCACGTCGAATAGGACTGAACCGATGCACTTGACGTTAATATGACGAAAGTGACCAAATTTACGGAGTTTAAGGACACGATGAGCACATGCATGAACTAAAGTCAATGCAATTATGAAAAAATTCTTAGAGGACTATAAGAATTGAAACAAGCTGTTTTCAAATAGCATGATAAACAAATTCTCTTTGACCTTTCAACCAATCAATGATTTTATTGGCTCTGATTGACATTCCAAAAACGTGCGTGCTCTAAGAGTTGTCCCCTTATTGCTCGGGATAACTTTGTTTTCGATAATTTTAATGAGAATACTAAACTCAACATTAAATAGTTTCTTTTAGCTAAAATAATAATTTATTTCACTTCAGTGGGATTTGACTAAATGGGAATTTATGTAATGACAGTGAATGGTACGAATACTTTTCCTCTTATTTTTTTTAAAGATTTATTTTCAAGGAAGCATCTATTGTAATTCCTAACAATTAACAAAAATACGTTTCCATCAGGGTTTTTTTTCTTAATAGAAAATATGATACATTGGAGTATTACATGGTGTATATGATCAATTTTCTACCTATTTGCAAATCAAATAACACGTTCCTTTATCACTTCAAACATTTGAATTCTATTTAATACCTACTTTTGTATTATCACCATCTGCATTCCATAAATTTTTCCCGGATTAAAATATAAACATGTCACTTACTAATGCAACATCACTCATGGCATTAGCTCAAATCGTGTATTTGTTTATTCCATCACCAGTGAATGTATCACAGTGTCCACTTCGTCCACTTCGGTCGCACCACTAATCCCCCTCGGGAAATCTTAGGTGCCTTCACGGCCAATGGATTCACTTAGACCCTTAGGTCACACGCAAATAAATACCCTTCACATATACATATAATTACTTACATACAATTACTTGGCACCATCGGCTTCATGCGCGACACACATGCGGTCGGATTCCCTCCAGATGCTGGATCTCGGATCTCGCCTGGTTGACTTTTATTTACAGTGTCGAGTGATACTCGCGTCCTTTGGGACAAAAAAATACTTCTTCTAGCCCAAAATTCTCGTAGCGAGTAGCGTGGATTCAACCTCCCAACAGTGGGAAATCGTTATAATAAATACTCTCTCTCCTTTGACGAGCCGGCATGCAGAGTATTAACAATATGATGACGTCGCTAGTTACTATTGGTTTAAATTTGATTCGACGTGACTTTGATAGGTTCGCGCGACTCCACGTGGAGTAAATCACGCGCACAGTTCGTGTGTACTGCGGCGTAATTGTTGCTACCGCTCCACTTAAACAATGGGAATACTTACAGTGGATTATGCCCAACTAACATAGCCTTAGTAGTTTTTAAAGCTGATATCTCTATTAAAATATGCATACAAAAGGATTTCGATATATTGCAATGGTCACTGATCAACTAGTTTCGGAGCCACACGGAATATTACGATGAGGAAAAATAGCAGAGAAGAGACATATGTTGTTAATATGTAGTTATGCTCTGGATTATACCTTAGTGTATGAAAATATAGAGTGGCAAAGAGATAAAAAGGTTCGAATTTAAGTTTTAAAATGAAATTTGGCCGATAGATGGAGCAGATGTGTCGAAGTAGCACGACAAAGCAATAAAGTTTTGGCACACGGACACTTCATTTAGTGTCGCGTTATTCAAATGATGTCCTTGTGACACGGGCGGTGTCTGGATGCTTACCAATAGAACCCACATTGACATAAGTCATTTTAGAACAATTCCAAACAAATAGTTGAATACTTATATTTTGATACAAATGTCATCGCATATTCGAGGCTCAAATAAACATGAATTTTAATCTGATTTTTAGTGAAAAATTGTCAAACCATATAAAAAATTAAGAGGTAATTTAGATGACCGATGGTTAGGCTTTCTTCACGTGTAATATAAGTTATTCACGTAATTGTTAGATCATAATACTGAAACCCCTAATCCTCTGAATTGTATAAAATCACAGAAATGTAGGATTATTAGCTAAACTGTAATCCAAGTAGAAAAATTCACTCGAAAAATTTCAAAAGAGATCATCTCTCCCTTTATTTATCTTTCACTTCAATGAGTGTCACCATTAGTCATTGTGACGTATTTGGGGTTGATTTGTATTTATTAAGTGGAACAATGGTCACTTGGTCAGTATATGTGGAGACTGCGAGACAAGTGAAACATAAAAACGAGGCTGAAAGTCATAAATATATTTTAAAGAAGTTTAAAAAAGTGTGATAAAACTTTAACAATTTAAAATGTTAATACAGTTTGTATTAAACGAAGAAGATAACTAGTACATATATGATTTATTATTTGATATTGATTTAAAGGATTTATGTCAGTTTTATTTTTAAATCTGTTGTAACTTCAGAGCGTACCAAAGCCTATCGAGCCAAAGTATCAGAGGCTACCGAAGAGCCGTTTATGTCTCGAGATCCTTTATTTACCGGCCAGCGTCATAGAAAAAATATTGACCATCGAATTAACTGTGGGACTTACCGCAGCCCTTCGTTCCAATACTTACAAATATATGTTTGCTATGTGGGTGCTAGAGTAACATCGACTTAGCTTGCTGGACTTTCGTGGTACCACTATTTTATAACTCAAGAGTTCATAGCCCATCAATCGTACTCGTTCAAAGCAAATGCCGTTAAATTATAACAATAGGGACGATATTAGGACCTAGAACAATATTAAATCATGGATATGCTCCCCATACCACTTGCGAATTGTCTATCGAAATTTACATACCTTATAATCTATCATCACATTGTTCGCAAACATTCGCCCATAGTACACAAAGTCGTGTCCTTATCCAGTTACTTCATCATATCACCCACTCTCACTGTCGCTCCTTAGATATAATCCAGTAGCCGCTGTAATTCCAATGGCCTCTCAGACAGCAACTCTGCGTCATGTGCGCACGATGTAACTCGCACCTTTCCAACAACTACGCCGACGCCATCACCGCACAAATCTTTCAAGCATTTCTTTAAAAACCTTCCATTGGATATCCGTCAGCCTTCCCATTTCCCAATATTCTCACTGTTTCATGTTGGCTCTCCGGTTTCCGCGGAGCTCGAATATTGTTCTCTCCATGTTTTCCGAGATTTCTTCCGCGTCAGTCGCTTGTGGGACAACAGACTTCGACCTGAAGACGCTGACAAGATAGCCAGAGAAACTGTTGTCCCACAAACAACGGACGCGGAAGAAATCTCGGAAAAAATTGAGAGAACAACTTCGTACTGTTTGTTTCCGTTCAGTACCCACGCATCATTTAACCTTCCATGGCCGATATCTTCTTCTCTGGTTACAATCCTAGGTTTGGTCTGCAACAGACTTCCACTTTATCCGATCTTGGGCCAATCTTTTCACTTTACTGTACATTTGCAACCTATTTCCTTCATCAACTGTCCCATGTAGTCTAGTCTAGGTCTGCCCCTCTGGTTTTTTCCCTCTACTCTACCTTCTAGTATGGTCTTAACCAAGCTTTCGTGTCGGAGAATATGGCCAATCCAGGTGTTCCATCTCTTATTTGGCATTCTGAGTAGACACCGTCTTTCCCCTATCCTCTTAAGCACATCCTCGTTCGTGACTCTTGCCACCTAAGGGTATTTTCAGCATTTTCCCATTTAGCACCACACTTCAAATGCCTCCATTCTTTCCTTCTCTCTCTCTTTCCAATTGTCCAGGTCTCACCACCATAGAGCAGAACGCTCCATACGAAAGTCCTCAATAGCAATTTCCTAATTCTTGTATTAGTATTGCTGGTGGTGAAGAGTTTGTTTTTCTTGTTGAATGCTAACTTGGCCTAGTTAATGGGGCTTACTATTTCCTTCTTGCTCCGCCCGTCTGATGTTATTTTGCTTCCCAAGTAAACAAACTCGTCCACCGTCTCTGGTGCTTCTCCTCCTAGAACCAGCTCTACTCCCGTCCCGTGTCTGCCAATATATTCGTCAGGTATCCTCAAGCATGGACCAATACCGTGCTTTCATCTCATAATTAAAATTTTATTGAGAGAGAAACTTCAGAGTCCCTTATTAGGAACACTTTTTGCTGAGTTTTATGTAATGATCGCTTAACTACGTCCTTTTCGATAAGTTTCGTTGTTAAACTGTCATTTCTGTTCGCCGCCTAATGGTGGCCCTCGATCCAGCCTGGTCATAGTTCACTCCGTTCAGAATATTCCTTCTCCCGATCGGTAAAACTTCCTTAAGATGTACGGTACAAATAGGAAGAAGAGATTATCGGTAAACGGAGAAGAGATAACGCTTTCAAAATACCTTGATCAACCACTAAAATTCTATAATATGAACATTCCTTTTGCATCTGCAT
This sequence comes from Ceriagrion tenellum, assembly GCA_963169105.1. Classification (NCBI taxonomy): domain Eukaryota; kingdom Metazoa; phylum Arthropoda; class Insecta; order Odonata; family Coenagrionidae; genus Ceriagrion; species Ceriagrion tenellum. The sequence goes on along the minus strand of OY720639.1, from coordinate 6,254,929 downwards.
CAAGGGTACCATACTGGTTAAAGATGTTTCGTAAATAAGCCCCATCCATTTCACCATAGAGTAAGCTTTTTAATGCATATTCATATCTTCACCTTGAGAGAGAATAATCGGAAAAAATAATTGCGTGTAACAATATAGGTTTTACGAATTACTGCGTCACTTTGCCTGCAATCATTGTGAAATTTTGGTTGTATAAATCAGCCCAAGTGATTGTATATACTATCCAGCCAGTATCTACGCAGTATTCAAAATTAACGTTTTTCTTAAAGATATGTGGGAAATGATTTATTATGTCCAGAGATTACTGAAGTAAAAGTGTTCACTGAAGTTTCTAGAATAAGTATTCAAACGATATCGATTCGCCAATAAAAATGAATTGGCTATTTAGGTATAGAAGTTTTCTTCGTCATAAACATCGTACAATCAAGAAATTAGGGGGAAAAGACAGAAAAATTATCAGCAACTAATTACTATAGTGCTCACCACAATTCCATATCCATCTTGAAATTATATTGTCATTTCTTGAAGAAAACCAATAAAATCGAATATCTAAGGATTTCCGCCGCGGAGACCGACAGTTTTACTGAAAACAGTTTTTCCCAGTGAATTTTTTATCTGATTCCATTGTCTGTACTTCAGAGACAATTGGTCTTTAATGAATCAGAGGTATTTCTGTCGCAATAAACACCAAAAACTCGGTTTAAGCCACATTGGAAGTAAGTAAATATCGAGGCTTGGAGCGCGTTAAACGTCACGTCTCCCTTAGTCATAAAAATCATATCAAAACAAGAAGACCTCTCTGCTCCGCATCCGCAACCCTAAACATTTGCAATTACTTCGAAAAAGCATTTAAATTCACGATAAAATAAACTCCATAAGTCACAAAATTACCAGTTTTTGTGATTCATGGCGTGAAATGTTAAAGAAAAACAACGCTAGCGGTTCTTTCAGTTTCTTATAAACCATTGTAACTCAATAAAACTACTTAGAATTTAAACCCGCGATGTTCAAAGAATTTAGAGGAAGCTTAAGCTGATCAAAACTAAGATTTTACTGTACTTTGAAGGAACTAAACTACGATGACTCGAAATACTCACAGGGAAAGACGACGCCTTGGTAGCTTATCTGGCTAAAAGCACTCGGCCGGGAATCGAGGGATCCAGGTTCGAGTCCCGATCAAGGCGGATGATTTTTCCTCTGTGGAATTTCGCACACTCGTGCATTGCGGGTGACCCCGTGAAGTTAGCCGTGGCTAATCCCGGTATTATAAAAATTGGTCAAAGTATTCGAACATACTCCGAGTGAGAGAAATGAAAAAGCAGCGGTTGTGTCTATAAGGGAGGACAGAAGCAAAGAGAAACGTGCGGCAGAACGTAACAATTGAGAAGCGATACTTACAAGAAGGATGACGAAGTTATAGACAAAAGATGGATTAGTGTAAAAGATGGTTATATTATGAACATGGAATCTAGTAACTGATCATTTAAATGCAGGCTGAGGAGTTATTATAAGATACAAATAATTGAAAGTTTTTTTTTTAAGTCAAATTATGACTAAGTCTGACTCAATCTGTCCTCCTAACTTCTGGTGTGCCACCACGGAGAAGTGAACCGGATAAATTGACGCTCCCAGCTTTTTCTTCTCCTTTATTCTGAAACTATTCTTTTGCGTTTATCTCTTTACCTTCCGCTGTCTTGGTCTTTCCTTGGAAGTACTTATTTTATTTTACTATCTCATCCATTTGTTTACCTATTACTTAATTTCATTTGCGTATTTGAGGTAAGTTCCTATAGCTTCTCATCAATAATAGTATCCGAACAGCTCATCGAACACGATTCGCATTCACTTGTCCCGCTCATCTTCACCTTCACCCCCTTACTGCGAGGGTTCATTCACCTGCTCACTCGACCATGTCTACATCTACACAATACCCTGCGAGCCGGCGCATGGGCATGTGGCAGGGGGTGTTAGATTACCAGCCGTGTAAAAATGTTTGTATTTAGTAGGTGTAATGGTGATATGTATTATGGAAGCGTATTTAGTGGAGCTCAGTTTTTATTGTGGTCGCTTATTGTGCGCGGAAAGAACAAGTATTTGTACCCATCTGTTCGGCAATGTATCTCTCTTATTTATCGCATCTGTCAGACCTAGAGATGTAGTAAGGAGTCATGATAATATTCTTTGTGTCGCTCTGAAAAATATCAGTTCTGAATTCATCAAGCTAACTAAGCCCATCGTGTACCCTCAGAGTTTCTAGGGGCTTCCATCTTTATCCCTTTAAAAAAAGATGTGAAACACTATGCGTACGCTCGTAGCAGTTTTAAACGAAGGGCGCTGTTTTCCTTTGGATTTTATTAATTATTTTGGTTGAATCTCTATGACCAGGGTCCCAAATGCTCGCGGCGTATTCGAGGTGTGGCCCAACCAGAGCGAAGTATAGCATCTCTCTTTGATTTTTTCATCCGAGGACCTTCCTATTATAAGTTGAGCAAAACCCAGTTTCTTTAATGCTGTGCCGCAAATGTTTTGTATGTGTTATCCCCACGATATATCACATGTTAAAGTAATTCCAAGATATTTTACTGTCTGAAGATTTTATGTTTACTCCACCCACGGTATGGGTATGGCATGTGTGTGTGATGACTTTTGCAGGAAGTGGACAGTGGCGCATTTGCTGATATTTAATTCTAACTCCCACTCCTGGCACTACGAATGAATTATGTTATGGTCAGATGACAGAGCTTCAAAGTCCGCGTCTTCGCTTATTTCACGGTAGATGACGGTATCGTCTGCAAATAATCTTAATTTACTGATAACTCTAGAACTTAGGTCATAAATATAAATAATGAATGCCGATATCACTTCCTTGAGGAACACCGGACGTGACTCCGACCATATCAGAGGGAAAACCATCAATAACCTCGTTTTGTTTTCGATCACTGAGAAAGTGACTCTTGTCCAATTCACTTATTTTCTATAAAATCCGAATTACTGCAATTTATATGTGAGTTTTTTGTGAGGAACCTTGTCGAATGTCTTCTTGAAATCAAGGAATATCGCGTCGACTTACTTATTCGATTCACCTGATTTTAGGATATCATGAAGGAAGAGCGCAAGCTGTGTTTCGCAGGACCTGCCCTTACGGAAGCCGTGCTGACTGCTATGTAAGAAGTTACGACCATCCAGGAATGTCATAATATTACTAACAACCATGTGTTAGAGAATTTGCATGAAAGTAATGCTAACGATATAGACCGTTATTTTCCTGGGTCACTTCTATTTCCTTTTTTTACATTTTTTTCATCTAGTAATTCACCAAAGATTTTTTTCTTGAAGTTTCGTGGCGTAGTGCGCATTATTTTCTTCGTTTTGGAGCGTTGAGCAACGTGTATTTCTCTCGCCGCAAGCTCCGTTATTTTGTTTCTTAACTTAATGGAATATTTATGTAGATTGTGTAGTTGCCTTTGTCTCTTGAGCTCCCGCCTTATTTCTTATGGTTATACCAACGAGGTTCTTTACTCTCCCGTTTCAACTTGTGTGGAATACATTCATCGATTCCATTACGCAGATTTCCAAAAAATATCGCCATGATATTTCGGTGCTCTTGTCCTTCACTGTGGCTACGTATTTCGTGAATTAAGCTTCTAACATCTCTCCGAATATTCCGTAATCGCATTTTTCAAAAAAGTAGACTTTGCGTTTAGGTTTTACAGTGGAATCTACTGTTGTTGTCAAAGTCGTAAAAGTTATGTTATGATCACATATGCCTTCGAGGATATCGACGTGTTTAATCATTTCATGGTAACTAACAGGTAAAAGAACTTGTATTTTGTTACCTCTCGTAGGTTCGTTTACTATCTTTGTTTTTGAATTTCTTTCAACGCTATTGGTTTTCCAATTTATATCCGGGAGGAATTTATCCCCACCAATAATTAACACGCCTTTGTTATCTTTCGAGGTAAATGATGATATTTGAGTTTCTAATTTGTACAAAACGTCTATTTTGGAATCTGGTGGTCTATAAAACGAACATGTTTACATATTTCTTTTGTTTTGTTGCTCAGTAGTACACCAAACGCTTTCTATTCCAATGTCGTCTAATAGGTGTGCGGTACTATTCAAATACGATTTAACTGCCATAAATACTCTGCTGCCATTCTTATCGGGTCGATCACGTCTATAGATTTTATGTCGGAAATACTTCGCTATCGTTAATATCCTCTGCAAGCCAGCTCTCTGTTCCAATTACTATATCTGCGTTTCCAAATAAACGCTTAATTTCGGCACGTTTTTTCTTTATGCTACGGACATTTACTATTACTAAATTAATATCGCATTTAGCTTGATGAATGTCGGTTCGAGGATTTCGGTAATTCTGAGTGTGCTATCTTTTTGATGTTCTCTGAATGCCACTCAGAAGCGTGTTTTTCTTTGATGTTTCGCAGTTATCTTGAGAGTGCGTGCTAGAATTATTTTCGCCATGGAAGTAACATTTATTTATTTGTGCTCCCCCTAAGTTTTTTCGGAAATGAAGGTCTACGTTACACGGATTTTTCGGAGGCTGTTATCGGGTCTATACTTTCGAATCCCGCGGATTGACCTACTCTCTAGCCTAAAAAATACCTACAATGCTCGAAAATCCTATGGGCCACCCGTTCCATAAGCTAATCTTATCAAACCAATACTTCGAAAGTGTATTCACTAATCGAAAACAAAAAGTAGTTTCCGATAGTTTTAGTTCTGATATGGTGGAAGTGACATCCGGTGTTCCTCAAGGAAGCGTGATCGGCTGGGGAAGAAGAAAGGAATATGTCGACCGCCTCTTACAAGACAACCACTTTGGAAATGGAATATGTACCTTGGATACGACTTACATTTCCCTTGTTCAGAGCATTTCAGGTCATTAATGGAAGTCGTTTTTCGATGTAACTGAGCCGACGAGGCTTATATTTATTTCATAAATAAGTTATTTTGTTTATGAAAAAAGCTCTCATTGCTACCATTATTCACGGCAACCTCTCCATTTAATAACCCAGAATATGATCTACTCGCTCTCCTACTCTACTGCTAGCCTTAAAAAAGACATAGTATGCACAAAGATACTACTCGCCACACAGCTAGCTGCCTGTGCCGTGTAATGAACGACAGAGCAGTTTACAGTCCTTTACCCCCTCTCAAGTGGACATAAACTTCCAACATATTCCCCATGGCCTGTAATACCTTTTCCCGTGGACGGCACGAGGTTTTGATTCAATTTAAAACTGAGTGATACAGAACGACACGACAGCAGCTGTCAGAGACGGGAAGGAGGCACGTAGATTGATCCCGGGGAAAAGGCACGAAATGTGGAAGGGAATACGTTCTTCGGCACATTTTTCGAGGCCCTCATTTCATCACGCTGTAGACATGCATCGTGGCGGGCACTAACAGAGATCGCAGTTAGCAACTTCAGATAGATTTCATAGAGCGCCACGAAGGGAGCTCATGCATAAACTGCATTCTTGCGGAGTAAAAAAAAACACACTGAATTGGGCAAGGGTTGTCCTCAGTAATCGAAAACAAAAAGTAGTTGTTTATGGTTTAAGCTCTGATACGGTCGGAGTCTCAGAGTTTGGGCTCAGAGTGAGTAGGACCAAGACTGAGTATATGGTATGTGAGTTTTATGGCAAAAAGCAAGCCGGCTCAGTTAATACCTCGGGAACACCTGTGGCTAAGAAGGATTCTTTCAGATACCTGGGTGCTGTAATAGAAGAGAATGGAGGCCTTGACCTAGAAATTAAGGGCAGGGTATCTGCAACCTGGTACAAATGGAGGTCAGTGACAGGTGTGACCTGTGACAGAAGGATGCCACCTAGGTTTAAGGGCCAGATATACAAGACCATCATTAGACCGGTGTTACTCTATGGAGCTGAGTGTTGGGCCACTAAGAGTACACATGAGAGAGTATTACATGCAAGTGTAATGCGCATGCTGAGATGGATGAGTGGGGTTACCAGAGCTGACAGGATTAGGAATGACCACATTGGAGGGAGTTTGCAAATTGCACCTGTAACAGAAAAGGTGAAAGAGTGCAGGTTGAGGTGGTATGGCCATGTTGTTAGACGAGACGGTGAATATCTGGGGAAAAGAGTATTGAACCTGAAGGTGGAAGGAAGGAAGAGCAGAGGAAGGCCAAGGAAAACATGGATGGAGTGTGTGAAGAAGGATATGTTGGAGATTGGAGCCAAAGAGGACGTGGCTTTGAATAGAGCACGCTGGAAGCTGAAAGTCCAAAAAGCTGACCCCCAAATAATTCGGATTAAAGCTAAGAAGAAGAAGAAGATGGTTGGAGTCTCATCCGGTGTTCCTCAAGGAACTGTGATCGGCCCTCTATTATTCAATATTTATATTAATGACCTAAGTTCTCGAGTTAGCAGTAAATTGAGATTATTTGCTGTTATCTACCACGAAATAAGCGAAGGCGTGGTCGAAGTATTCAATACTTTCACCCTTCAGTAGATTCTATCACTCCCCAGGCCCATAATCTCGTGGAAAGTTTGTATTTTTACGAGACGCCCGAAAAATATGTTATAAAAGGGAATCGACGGATACTGCCGATTTTTAAATGCATATTTTAATGAAAAATGTGCAACTATCCCTGGAGGCAATATGATCTTCATCTTGGAATTGGATGAACATCATCTTTCTTAAATCATTGCCTTGTTTTCCTTTTTTCAGACGGAATCCAATCTCTCCCTACCTTCCTTGATGCACGTAAGGTACAAGTCACAAAGGCAGTCACTATTCCTTCTATTGTAGTGTATAGGTATTAGCACTTCCTGTCTGACAATAAGTTCGATATGTTCCTGTCTGATAATAAGTGATTATGCCGCAAATATTTTAGAGTGTACCACTGAGCGACAGAAGAATCAATGCTATGAAGTGTAACACATAGCAGCAGCAGTAATATAGAACTCTCAAAGTAATTTTTGAAAATGCTCTACGATGAATCTGTATATGTGAACATTCACAATTTCCCAGAGATCTGACTTGAGCTGTGTCCGCACATCTTCAAGTTGGCTGACAGAGATCTCGTCCTACTTAATTTATTGGATTAAAGGATACGATTAAGGATTGAAACATAAGCATGTCAGGATAAGAATAAGAATGGGGGTGAGGGGTATTACCCGAAAAAGTAATTTAGGGGAAAGTTGGTTGGGTTAGGAATGAGTGGGTGATGGAAGAATGTGGGACGGATGCTCTGGATCCATGTGCAAACTGGACGTATACACATGATAGGACTGTGCTTTTTTGTTTGGCTATTTGGTTGTGAGAATGGGAGGGAGTTGAATAGCTAAGCAGGTTTTATATGAAAGCAGAGTGTATGATGTGAGAGGCGGGGGTGGACGGTGAAAGCCATTAGCGAATGTGGAAGAGGAGAGACTTTTACAAAAGGAGGAATTTTAAAGAGTGTGAAGAATAGGAGAGCATTTGAGAAGCAATGCATGAGTGAAAGGGAAGCGAACGGTGTACATTACTCTAACACTGGGTAGTGATTATTAAATTTTCATGCCTGACTTATTATAAAGTGATCTTCACGGCTCCAAAGTTGGAAAAAGACAAAAACGGTTCCATTGGCTCGATGTTAAGACTCTTCTATTTGTAATCTTTCGACAATTTTCTTTTTCAGTGCTGAAAAGTATTGCATATCAGTTTTCTTTCTCTTTTGGAATTGTGTTAACTCGTTATATATGGCTGCCTTCAGGCTTGTTATAAGAAAATGTACTAGACGAATACCTTCACTGTAGAAGTATTTTCGCACAGGGATCCCGTCATACAAATGTAGCATCAATACTTGCGGAAGTGCGGTCAATGCTTTTATACTTCGCACCACAGCCTTCTATAACATTCTGGTCTTGAAGCATGAAAATGCGGCATGCCTTGCCGTGGATACCACATTGACACACCATGATCTGTTATCGGATTCAATAATTTTGAAGCGCTTGAAAAATTTACAATCTCCAAGCTCATTTGTAAATAATGTCTCTACAGAAAGACATTATTTACAAAATAAGGTATTTCTAACACTAAGATGTCGTACAAAAACTAGTTTGTATGCTTTTTCAACTATATTTGAAAATTGATCATATTGTCACCGGAGTAGGTTCTTGGGTATCGCAAAAAACCTTCCCTTTTGAAGGGGTTTCGAACGCACCGCGCGAAAAAAATGAGTCAAGTTAAAGACTTATTTAGATATTTTCATTTAATTACTTACAATTTCTGTCATATAAAACTATATTATTGCACCATTAATAATGCAATATTTAATTGATGTGTCCTCCAGCTGGTGAAATTATAACGTATAATTCGAATATGGTCTCTATTATGACTAGGGAACTACGTATCTCGCTCGGACAACCTTTAGGTCCTTCGTTAACGCTTTCTTATCATTATCGCTACAGATTTCCCTGAAAATTACGGCATCTTCTGTAAATTGTCAGAGTTTACTGTCTCCTACTTCACCAATACCGTTAATATGCAGAAGGAATGGAGGAGGATCTATGACACTATCCTGTGGGACACCCGAAATAAGTCATTAATGTCAAGTCGCAAATTCACCGCCCCTGCAACCGGCCACTGGTAGCTTTTGCTCACGCCCTTGGACCGGCCTTGAAAGAAGGTCCCACAAGCGTTGCGCTACTTAACTGACTTCTTCCAATAAGAATAGTACCCATATCAAATAGTCTAAGGCAGATTAAGCTCACATTCATCGATTCCTCTTACGCCTCTTAGAAAGAGCCAAAAAGATTCCAGGTGCCAAGATCTCTTTCCTCATGTCATGGTTTCCTCTTGCTTTTATCTTTACGGCACAATAGTTTCGGACGGAATACTGTCATGATGGTGTCCCCGGAGGAAAAGAGGAAACCATAAAAAACTGCGGCTTAGAAAATAGCTCAATGTCACCAAAATAGTTTAAATTCTTACTTACTTACTTCCTCCTCGGCGCTACAGCCCTTGTATGGCCTTTGCCTTCCGACGATGTTAGCCCAGACATCACGATTCCCGGCATGCGTTCTCCATGTTTTAATTCCTTTCTTTCTCAGATCAACCTCTACATCATCCAACCATCTTTTCCGGGATCTCCCTATCAATCGTCTACCACCAGGATGACCACGAAATATCTCTTTCACCATCCTATCCTCAGGCATTCTCTCGACATGTCCTAACCACCTTAATCTATTGCTCTTAATTTCTGTCACTATGTTAGGATGTTTGTGGAGTTCCTCGAGTTTTCTGTTTCTCCGTATTTTCCACTGTCCACCTTCCTTTGTAGCACCATAGATCTTTCTTAGTACTTTCCTTTCCCATCTTTTACGTAGCTCTTCTTCTGACGTGGTCATGGTCCACGTTTCTGAACCATATATGACCACAGGTCTAATAACTGTTCGGTAAATCTTTGTTTTCAAGTTCCGACTGAGGTTGCGTGACTTGAGCAATTTCAATAAAGCTCGATAAGCCCTATTGCCTGCTGCAATCCTGGCTTTTATTTCTTCATGTATTTCATTATCTTTTGTCACCAGCACTCCCAAATACTTGTAGTTGTTACATCTCCCATACTTATTCCCATTTAATATTATATATTTATCTCGAACAGTAGTACTTTTCCTGGAAGAGAAGCCGTACTGTGTTTTGGCAGAGTTCACCTTTAGCCCAAATTTTCCTGCCTCCATCTCCAATCTCTCCAGTCCTTCCTCGAGATCTATTAGTCTTCTTGATATCATATTGACATCATCAGCATAGGCTAGATTTTTCGATGTACGGTTGAACAATGTACCACTTGGATTGGTGGCTTCTGTTTTCCTCATCACCCGTTCCAGTACCACATTGAAAAGAATGGTGGATAGCACGTCGCCTTGTCGCAAGCCCTGATTAATTTCAAATTCCCTGGTGAGGTTCCCTTCTATTTTGACCTTACATGTTGTATTCTTTAAGGTCATTTGTACCAGTCTGATTAGTTTGGTTGGAAATTCCATATTCACCATAGTCTGAAACAGCTTATTTCTCTATACACTGTCGCACGTTTGCCGAAAATCCACAAAAAATTGGTGCACATCCACATTATATTTATAGCACTTTTCCATTATCTGTCTAACCATGAAGATGAGGTCTGTTGTTGATCTACCCTGTCTAAAGCCACATTGGTAGTCCCCAAGAGTCTGCTCCACCAATGGGTTAAGTCTCCTAGCCAAGATTTTGGCTAAGACTTTATAGACCACACTTAACAGAGTTATGCAACGGTAGTTTTCACAGTTGGCCTTATCTTTTTTCTTTTGAATTGGGCAAATAATAGCCAGACTCCATTCCTTGGGCATCTGCTCTGATTCCCATATATCCACTATCAGCTGGTGAATGAAGAGTGTAAGCTGTTCACCTCCATATTTAATCATCTCTGCTGAAATATTATCACTTCCTGGTGCTTTATTATTTTTTTAGGGTTTTTATCACTTTTTATCTTCATATCACTTTTATCATTGGTGACCACACTCCTCTTCGGCTACTTCTGGTACTATGTTCTCTGCAGTGACATTCAAAAGGTCACTAAAATATTCAGCCCATCGTCCTAGGATTTGTTCCTTTCCCCCAATCATATTTCCTTCCTTGTCTCTGCAAAATATTGCCCGTGGTTGAAACCCTTTTCCTATATCATGTATTTTAGTATAGAATTTCCGCACTTCCTGGGCGTTGTGCTGCTCCTCCAGCTCCGAAATCCAATTCCCCTCCCAAACTCTCTTTTTCTGTCTACATAACTTGTCAGCTTCCTTTCTCTTCTGTCTGTAAAGCTCAGCACTTGCTCTTGTTCTTCAATCAATCATTTTCCTCCTTGCCTCATTTCTCTCCCCAATTGCTTCTCTACATTCTTCATCAAACCATCCTTACCTTTTTACCTTATCTTTTACCCCGAGGACTTCATCAGCTGCTTCTTGTAATGCATTCTTTATTATATTCCATTTTCCTCCCACACTTTCTCTCTCCCAGTTCTGTTGTTTAGTCTCCAAATTCTTTTCCAGGTCGGATTCATATTGTTGGGCAATTTCCTTTCCTTTTAATTTTGAGACATTGTATCTCCTAAGTGCTTTCTCCTTCCCAGTCGATCTGTACATTGCAATACGTTGTCTGCATTTTACTCAGAACCATGTAATGGTCTGAGTCACAGTCCGCTCATCTGCAGCTGTCAATCTGAAGTATATTGGATGCATGTCTCCTATCAATTATCACATGGTCAATTTGATTGAAAGTAATCCCATCCGGTGAGCACCACGTGACCTTCCTTATTTTTTTTTCGCTGAAGCCATGTACTCTTAACCACCATTAAATTTCCCACGGCAAAATCAATCAATCTTTGCCCGTTATCATTTGACACATAATGGAGACTTTCCTTCCCGATGGTTTCTCTATGTGCTTCCTCTTTACCAACCTTTGCATTGAAGTCCCCTAAAACTATTTTTACATCTTGTCTTGATGTTCTATCCATTTCACTTTCCAGTTGCCCATAGAAAAGATCCTTCTCCTCATCCTCCGCATCCTCTGTCGGCGCATATACACATACGAATGTGATGTTGAAGAAACGGGCCTTCATCCTTAGGGTGCATATCCTTTCGTTTATAGGTTTGAAATTGAGAACTGCTGCGTTATATTTCTTATCCACTAAGAAGCCTGTCCCTCCTATTGTACCACTCTCTCCTCCACTATACATGACTGTATATTTGCCACTACTTAGAATTCCATCTCCTTTCCATCTTACTTCTTGGATGGCTGCCACTCCTATTTTATATTTTCCCATCTCTTTTTTGAGGCCTTGTAGAGCGCCTGGTTTATTTAGGGTTCTAACATTCCACGTTGCTATCTGCATATCAAATTTCCGTTTGCGTTTACCTTTCGATTGCATGGTTCGATAATCGTTATTTCCAGTCCGGTTTTCATTGCCTTCGAGTTTCGTAATAAGAGGTTTTTTACGATACAGGGTCGTTAGCCCTATGCTCAACCCCCTAACCTGGAGAACCAGAGTACTTCTCATCGTCTGGCCTATCCCCCTTGACCTGTCCGGCTTGGGTGACCCTACCAGGAGCTTACGCTTCCGCCGGCATTGCTCTCAGGTTCACTTAGGCGCACAAGCTCCCTCATCACGACAAGATGGAAGTACTATCGAGAGAGAGTTGAAATTCTAGCGCGCAATAAAAAGCTGCGGTCATTCTGATTTATTCGGGTGTCTTTGTAACGCTAGATGGAGTTCGTAAATATACTATGAAGACTCAAATTGACGAATCAATGATAGTCTCTCCCAAATCCAACATCAGTTGAAAATGTCGTACTTACACTTGAATCCTTTTCCTCGGAGATATCTTGAGAAATTGAATTTATTCTCGGATTCAATGCATACTGCGACGTCGTCATGTCCCGAGGTGAAGAAGGGCAGCAAGGAGCCATTTTTACCATCAATAATACGTAGAACATCCTGTCGTCGATCCTCAACGGTGATTGAATCCACGTCGAGCTCTTCTGCGGAGCCTGTTTCAAAAATAGAATGAATTTCTCTCAGTTAGATTAAAATGATAGTGAGGAAATGATTAGCATAATACATAAATTGTGAATAATTCTTCTAAAATAACAAGAGACTATTCATCTATCCCATTATCACTCTTTGTTTTGTTGAGACCTAAAATTAATTTTGACATATCGAAGTTTTGAAAGCATACCCCACCACATAAGGTACGCATTCACTCACTTTCATTCATGCTTCAGTACACACTGATGGAATGAATGTCCGTCGAATAGCTTCATCCGATATCTATGTCGAATATGCACGCTAATGGAGTAGTTACCAGAATAAAAGTCACAATTTTTTCTAAAGACTTAGATGGCTAAGCATCCAAGATAAGAAAATGTTTAGGCTGATTCTTTCTCAGTTTTGGAAGTAGTTGTTGAAAAATATTATCGTTGACGCGTCGCTTTGTGACGAGGGCCTGCTTCGTTAAACTTTTGATGGTTCAACTTCCGTCGTGGTTGCTGGTTGGGGTTGGGAGGAAGGGCGGCGATCGGACACAGAGGGCAGTCCTGCCCTCGGGTGCGGGTTGGGAAGTTAGGGGGTTGATGGCTGTCGTGGGAAGGGGGAAGAGAGGAACCGGATCGAGGAACACTCGTGCTAAAATACGCCTCGTGTTTTCCACCTCGACCGACCGATAATAATTTTAAAACGCTTCACGCACGCCACTCGTACCATACAAGTAGTGATTGAGGTTCGGTGGAAACAACTCCGCTAAACTCCTTTCAAGATTGACGAGAGCCAGCCTCAGTGAATGAAGAACTCCCCCAATTAAAAGTGTCGTTGGAGCGATTTGTGTTCGCGTGTAAACTTGCGTGTGACTTTACATTCATGTTCGTCAATGTGACATCTCTAAACCAAATTAAAAATAGTATTTAAAAGAAAAACACCAACATTATATGATTTCAATTTACGGGTATTTAAAAATGTCAGTTTGTGCCCTGAAGACGGTGGCGGACGCAGCCACAGAAACGTTGGCAGTTGAACACTGTTTAACATGGTGTGAAGCCCGAGAGAACTTCATTAATACGACTCGCCAGGAAATTTTGAAATCATATATTATGCTTGAATTGTAAAAATATGGAGACAACGTTATAACTTAATGATAGAAAATGGAAATCATGTGCATGAAAGAATAATGAAAATAAGTCGTGTAAAGATAAGGAAGTGACATAATTCGAAGGCTGCCTTCGACCGAAAAAAAGAGAATAAGCCTGACGTCGTGTGTGCAAGTGAAAAATTTGCCTCGCACAAAAATAATATCTCGAGTAGAAATCAAAATATCTTGAGCGCATTGTAGGATGCCGTAAAAGAAAAACTAAATATACAGTGGAAAAAAAACATCACGCGCGGGGGTCGAAACCGAGCTCTTTGGACCACGGTAGTCAAGCACGTTAGCCACCCAGCCTCTTAGAAAGTTGACAATTGGCCCGTCACAAGAATACTTATATGAGTTTAAAATGTTAAAAGGCCTTTTTTGTACACTATTGGCTATATAACTCTATGTGTGGGGTGATTCGTGAACCTCATACAGCGGTCTGTACAAGTACTGAGTTTGAATAAAATCTGAGACCCGGCTATCTGACACTCCTCTTGTCAGTTTAAAATACAACACCGAAAACTCTAACAATCAAATGTTTTTATTAAGAGAAATAATGTAAAATACAACCGTGGTATCATTTTCATCACTGACCGTATGGTAAATTCCAAACGAATAAACGTTTGAAAATCTCAAGCAGAACATCGTGTGCCTTACGATTGGGAAATCACGAACGTTACACTTACATCTACATCTACGTCATACCCAGCAAGCCACCCAAAGGGTGTGTGGCAGGGAGTGCTTCCACACCAGGCATTCATCAATTATACAGCAGAACACCGAAACTACATTGAAACTAATGTACCACACATGCAACGCGCCCATTAAAAATCTACTAACCAAGAAACATTCTATCGTCGATCGTTCCAACATGCAAGGGATACAAAGACTACTACTACAGATTCAAAATATCATGCATAAATAAGAACATCAATATTTACATCATGCATAAATTAAAACGTAGAGAATATAAAGAGAAAGATGTACAGTCTAGCTAATGTCACTATTTGCACTATTCATGACAATGATCACAGCTGTTATGGTCCCGAATGGTACGCGGAAAAAATGAAATTTTATACCAATCGGTTCTACAATCTATCTCTCTAATTTTGTTGGCGCGATCTTATCTGCCGTAGTACGAGGAGTACTATAGAGTACAATTAATTATATTACATCGCGATGTAATATGTTGAATTGAAGATTTCTCAAGTATCCGCGAACAGAGGGTAGTTCTTGATGGCGTTAGTTCAGACACAGTTAAAGTCACATCCGGTGTACCCCAGGGAAGTGTCATTGGTCCCTTATTTTTCCTTTTGTTTATCAATGATATCACCACCGTCGTTACGAGTCAAATTCGCCCTTTCGCGGACGACGCAGTATTGTACAGTGATAACAACACCGAGTCTGATAAAATTGTGCTGAAGAAAGACCTAGAAGCTATAGGCGGTGGTGCGACACTTGGCAGTTAGATTACATTTTAAAGAGTGCGTTGTTATGAATTTTCGGAGGAAGAGTAGCTTAACCAACGAAACGTACACAATTAATCAAGCCAAACTAATAAATATGGAGCCCGTTAAGTACTTAGGAGTGACCCTTACACAGGACCTGTCTTGGGGGAAGCATATACGTGTACTTTGCGGACAGACAAATCGTAAATTAGGATTTATTAAATGAATACCAGCAAACGGTGACGAGAAAGTAAAGAAGCGAAGTTATTTTTCTCTCGTGAGACCTCACTTGGAGTACGCCGCTAGTATATGGGACCCTTGCAAGTATGACTATTATCAGATATAGATCGATTACAGCGGAAGGCAGCTAGATTTGTTAAACATTGTTACGATATACAGAGTAGGTTTACTACATTTTTGAGAGTATTAGGTTGGAAACCTCTATTTGATCGAGGGGAAAAATATAGATTAAATACTTACGAAAGTTTGATGTAGACTACTTTTTACCGGATGTTCAACATATTATGCTAGTGCCATACTATTATGGTATTAACGATCACGGGCATAAGATTAAGGAAATAGACCGCAGAACCGATCGATTTAAAATACCAGTTTTTCCACGTACAATAAGGGATGACAATAGTTGCGATAGAACAGTTCAAAATAATTTGCCTCCGCTTGGGTAATATACGTTTTTTTCAGTAGTGCTAAATATCTTAACATGAATAGTGGATGCTAACCTCGCATGCAATCTCCGGCATGATACACTCTGCTTGTCTTAGTACCTTATAGTGCTATTAACTTGTCACATAATAATAATAATCAGTGGTTATATCTTGGGTAGTATGCTGCATGTGTAGCATGTTCCTCTACGTATCACTCTTCTGGTTTGTGGTCTGACTGCGTACCGTTGTCCCGACTGCTTTTGGCCTGCGTCTGGCATTCGGGGGAACACGCGCGGTTCTGATTTCAGCTCGGATGAGGGCTTCATGCCTGGTGAGGAATCACTCCGGGCCACACACCCTAATGATAGTTTGATAGTTTGCACGGTTATGTAGATGTAGATTCCACCTGATTATCTAGCGCCAAGATGTAATTATAGAATACCCTAAGATGAAAAGAACATGTTCCCATCATACCGACCGAACGAGTGCTCAAGGAGGAACCAGAACACGTGACACGGGTTCCAGAAAGCACATTGGATGGGTCATTTTCGGCAGGTTAAAAAAAAACGAAAATACTCTTGATCCTAAGGATTGACAAATGGCTCGTGGAAGGAATAAGTGATTATCTACCATGACACGGACGAAATAAGAGTGCAGTGGCAAAGCAAGATAAAACCATTAAGATCCAATGCAAAAGCACATCCGTTCAGCTTTCAGGAAGGAATCGACTCCACACGCCAGTGACCCAATGGCAAACGAATGTAAATCAATTTGGAAAAAATGTCCGCTGATTCAGTATGATGGCACTTACCCCGTTCTTGCGCTGCCGAGTGAATCGCCGTGAGACACACGCATGTGAATAAACACTTCGTCACGGAATACATTTCACTGTGATGGCTTCGGCCAAGCACTATTGGCTCTCAGAGACAACTGTCAAGGCGGAATGCGAAGAATCAGAAATTTGGATTCTTCGGTCCCACCCCGCCCACTTTTTGATCTCAATTAAACACTTCCTTCCTCAAGACAATCCCATTCACTTCCCGGAATTCCTCTGCTTTCCTCAAGAACATTTATCATATCCGTCAGCAGCCCATTTCCTCTTCCTTAAGGTAGTCCGAGCGAGATAGATCCCTAGTCATAATAGAGACCATATTCGAATTACACGTATTAATTTCACCAGCTGTAGGACACATGGGTTAAACATTGCATTATTGATGGTGCAATAATATAGTTTTATATGACAAAAATTGTAAGTAATTAAATGAAAATGTCTAAATAAGTCTTTAACTCGACTAATTTTTTTCGCGCGGTGCGTTTGAAACTCCTTCAAAACGGAAGGTTTTTTTGTGATACCCAAGAACCTACTGCGGTGACAATAATATGATTTATTTTCAAATATAGTTGAGAAAACATACAAACTACACACTGTTAGTTTTTTTATGACATCTAAGTGTTATAAATACCTCATGTTGTAAATAATGTCTCTTTGGAGTGCATGCACGTACCGTTTCCCATGTAAAAGGGCTGGTATACTTTGGAAAATATCTCGGAAATTAATGTGGTAAGGGGTAGAATTCTTGGTGTTATTGGATAGGTGAGATATTTTTCTTTAAAATGAGGTAAAATTCATTGATTTCTAAGTAAAATGATAATTCGCTCAAATTACCTTAAATCATCCGAATGCCTATAATTACACTCAGAATGAGAGCAGCTGAATCTTAGGTTATTATCCGCACTGAATCCGAGTATTTTTTAGATATGTATCATAAAGGTGGATGTTTCAATTCAACACATTTCAGAATATAAGATGTGAACTGCTTTCCGGCCATTAGTCGACCTGATGACCAGGGGTACTATGCATTTGGTATCTCTGTTCCATCCGCATTATTTGCTGATAGAAATCAATGATGATTTATAAAACATTGTGAATAGTCCGGCTCGGATTCCAAGACAAAATATAAAGAGGACATTTTCCATTCCTTAGCTGTATCAATGAGTTCACAAGATCCCTCCAAAATGGTAGTTAGGACCGAACTTTAATTCGCAGTGACAAGGGGATGGATTGTATTTATTGTCGCATATTACGTTGTACAAATGAACTATTAAGTATAGAATCTTTAAAAAGGAAATTGAATAAAATAAAAATGTAAGGCTGGGGTTCATAGTTCTCAATAATTACAGATTTGTTCCACTCTATGGAAATGTATGTCATTAATTATTGTTTCTTAAATATGGTCGTATGAGAACCATGGATCGTTGATTCTCGAATTAGAGATCCATCAACCTTTTAAATACGTATTCAAATTCGCCATATAATCATTTATTATCATTATATTATTAATATTCAAAGAAACTACAATTATTTGGCTAGATAATCAACGATACATGAATAAAGCATCCAACTTAATCAACTTGAGTTTTCCACTGTTGCATTCAGGTAGTTCTGTAGCTGTACACATGTTCTTAGAATTTCTTGTTAAAATAGTTGCAGTTGATAAAGCTCCTGCATAGATGTCCTTCTCCTGTTCCCGTCGCTTCACTATTCTCTTTCGTCGAAGCACTCCTTTGCGAGGACCACATTTTGTTCAATAGTGTCATCACCTGTTTAGGTGTTCTCTAACGAATGCAATTGAGTCTTTAGAAAATTTATTGTGGATTTACTCTTCTGAAAAGTCGGGAAAGTTATTATTTGACACTAATATTATTCGACATTTCCACCTACGCTATCATGATCATTGCGATTATCCTTGCTTATTTACTCCCAGATTAATTCGGAAAAGAAAATACTTACGCTTAAATTACTCGTGTCAAGTGTCAGATTTAAATGAACAAATAATAGTTAAAAATTGAAATAAAATGATGTTTATGCTTTCGATTTCTTTATTTAATTCTTATCATTCGTAATTTTTTAAAAATATAACCTTAATTTTTTTACGAGAAATGTTAAAGCAAGGAATTGTATATTTATCGCCTCTGACACACTGTGCGAATTGCTGGATTGCCTTGTTATTTTTTCCCATTCGTCAGTTTTTTTCCATTGAAATGGAACTGTTAGTCCCTTTTATTTACATGTGAGGAAAATGCTTGCCCGCAATTTCCCACGCCTGCGCCCTTTAGAAAATATTCAAATTATAAAGTGCTCACGCAACGTAATGAACGCTCGCCAAGTACATGATGTTGGTTTGTCATGTTTTCCTAGAAACTCCGTGATGCCAAAGCCAATCTTAAGAAATATTGCCAATGCCATTTAGGCCATTTCATCAAAACTACGTTGCTCATGAGTTGTCGAATTCTTTTCACGGTTGGCAATTAGCAAAAGTATACTCTCCACTTGAATGAGAATAGATTGCTACCCTAATGATGTGTCGTCGCTTCAGTTTCTCAAACACCCCGGAAACGGCCCAACATTCAATCTGTAATCCTCCGATTCCGGATCAACTTAAATAGTTAAATATTCATGAATTGGAAATTGTTTACTCTCTATTAAAGCGTGATCCAAATAACCAAAGATGAAAGAAAATCATGGATTCACCTATTATTGAGTACTTCTCCCCTCCAGCCATAGTTCATAAATTTTCACTATAGTGGTTGCCAAGTTGTAGCAGCAATGAAGTGGCTGCTATTCCATGGATGGAGCCGTGACTGCCCCTCACAGCTTTAAAGCCACGTAATATATCCTAGCTCACTGTCCCTCTAAAAGGCCTGGCATTATGTTTAAAGATGCGTCCTTCTGGTGGTGATTCTGCGATATAGTCCTCCGATTCCGTAGCCTCTTGCACGAGGTGGTGTAGCATGGCTCTTCCCCTCCATCGACTTCTAGTGACATCTCCTTGAAATACCCCAGAAGCTGCCTCACACAGTCCACATGCTTATTCACTTTGCCACCCAACGTCGGGGAATTTTAGGTTTATTCTTATTTTACATATATAACTGGATAACAACTCAGCGCTTCAAAATTTTGTGAGAGGATATTTTAAAAGGAAACCACGTAATTTTTTCTTGCATTAGCATATCTTGTTTTAGAATGGAAAAATTTAAAATTCCCCGTATTACATATGATTTTTTAAAGTATTTGAATCTCCTGTTCGGATGTATTTCTATCAATCGAAGTTTCTACAATTCGGATGTATGTCGTGAACCTGATTATCCGAATTCGCCAGGATTCAGTTATGTAGAGTCTTTCATAACATCGAGTTTACAATGTAAAATGTCGAGGCGTCTCTAATCCTATATCATCATCAACATCAAAAGATGTTCTGCCGAGTAGTCGATCTCATCTCCCGTGGTTGTCTCCATCCGTTTATTTGCCTTGTCTGTTACTTGGCCCACTTGTATCCCTTTCTATCAGTATCCTAGATCAGTTTCAGCCTTCTTCCTCCTCTTCTTTCCTTCTACCGATCCTTAAAGAGCTGAAGTTATTATCTCCTTCTCTTTTAATTCATGCCCGATTCCATTTTTCTTTTCAATTCTAAATGGTGGTCTGGAGTTTTAGTTTTTGAATTTTGTATCCCTCCAAATGGGACTCTCCATAATGTCAATATTGCACCGTACAACAGCCTTTTTGGTATTTTTTCATCCAGTTGTATTCCGAGATGTCCACCATTCTGCTTGCCTCCCACTGCTCTTTCATTGCTTTCCTTTGGAAGGCATAGAGGAATGGCCGTATTGGAGGGTATAAAGCAATTCATTTCTCCCAAATCTTTGGCTGAAAATTTAAGCCCAGATAGCATGCTAAACTTGCTGCACACTTGCCATAAGTTTGTCATGGCAAAGTTGCAAGTTTGCAAAAAGTTTGTCATAACAAGCCTGCACACTTGCTGCAAGCATGAATCAAACCTCCCAATTACGTGTCAAAAAAACTTTTTGCAGACTTGTCGCGTCACACCTGATGCAGACTGTCGTGTCATACCTTCGGCATACTTATCTAATCACACATGACTCATACTTGCCACATTAAACCTGCTGCAAACATGTCTCATCATGTGCAGAAAAAGCTAGTTTCACACCTACCATTTCTAACTCTCTCCAGCCCTTATTCTTGAATTTTCTCTTGCCCTCCCTCTTGAATTCCCTCTTAACAAGGCTCGCTCATCGTCACTCTCTGACTCCCCAGGCAAGATGACTATCTTCGTTTCCTTCTTGCGTCTTCCATTTGATTCCTCATCCGAATCTAAATTTGATGTTTCCTCTGCTCTCCGTAAATTTAAAAGTGCTTGAGAAAATGTTTCTGTAAGAGTTTTAACATTATTAGGAGCTATTTATCAAGGTGTGGGAAGAATTCAGCATGGCGCTAAGTTTCGCAAGGATAATCGTTTCTCATTTGTTTTTTCCCGCAGATGCTCTGCCATCTTCGGTCCAAGGAGCAAATTAGTTTCCTTAGCGCCATTTTCAAACTCACCGGAGTTCTATTCGTCACGCAGTGAATGACTTTATTTGAGTACAACAAGTATTTACATTCGATAATTACAACATCGCAAAACAAAAAACAAGAAATTATAAGTAGTTTACTCCGAGAGAGGGCTTCAGGTCTAATAGTACCTAATTTTGATTACACTCCACGTTGACATGACGATGATCAAAACAAACATGTATTAACTGCCTAACATATCATGCCCATTGCTCTCTTTAAAACAGAATGAGTCATCATTTCCCACTTATATGGCTACCTGCTACAATAAATTCCTTTCAAGGTGTGAGGCCAACATGAGATGCTGATGCTGGACCACAGGATTATTTTTTCTATAATGGTTTCTAATATAATGAACAAGAATTTCTCTGCCTACAGACATGGTTTACATAACGTTATGAGAGAATTAAATCATATCTATGATGCCACTTGTCACCAAAATTAGCCAAAATAGTCTTGCACAAAACCATGATGAGTGGATGAATGATGGAGTAACGGGTGCAAAAACTGTTAGGGCAACCTGCCATTATCTTCTTCGAGAGTATCTGCAGAGAGCAATTATTTTCTGTAATGCATTATAAATAAAAGGAGAATTAAATTGATATATACTATCCTGCATGATCTACATAGATGAGAAACTCCATTCCCTCCTCTCCTGTTTAACCGTCACTCGCCTAGTCTCCTCTCTTCACAATAGTTCACTCTTCTTGTTGAGAAAGGTCGCTGTGACCATCGAAATATCTGACAGATACGAGTGATTATACCTACTTTTGTTTTGTGTTATATATATATGTTTTTTCCTCACACTTGTGAACATTGTTTATTGTGTACTGCACCTTGGGAATATTCCTAGAGTGTGCCGTGTGGCATAGCCGTAATCAGCCATTTTTCTCTCTGGAAAAGCTTCACTGCTTTGTGGTCCACAACTGAAAATTGTGAAGCAAAGATACATGTTGCCGCGAATGGTTGCTAGGCGAGCTCACTTGCATTCTGACGTCACAAGGCGTCTTCACCGCGGGAAAGAAATGCGTGATTTCTGCTAATTTCAAAGTCCCGTGACTACGAGCATATTGAGAATTGACTAAGTTACCGAGCTCTCGGTCATTCGGGAAGTTGTTTAATATTTGGTTTTCAGATTGGTCGCAGGCAAACGGCTCATACTCAAGGAAACCTTTCAGTAAACGCGGAGTTAATTAATTATGGTCATTAGTTAATTTTTTGCCACACTTTCGTCATAAGAGGGTACATGGGCAAAATTACATAACTCCACGTTATCGGGAAGTAGGGTGAGTTTCATTTTCAAAATTTGACTCAGACGGATAGGTGAAACTCAGTAAAACCATTCAGAAGTACATTAAATTGGTTATGTACTACGGTGACGTCATATGTCTCTGCGTATTGTCAGGCAGCGTTGTGTAGTAAATAGCTAGTGTATTGTCGACCCCGATGACTTCATCGACTCATAGAAACCGATGAATTCATTAGTCATCGACGTCGATGAATTCAATAACTCGTCGACACCAATGAACTCATCGACTAATCGCTGTCGATGATCGATGACAATCATCGAAACCGCGCCATTTCAATAAGCTTTCTTGGTCGACCATTGATTGTCAAAATTGGTCATCGTAGAAGCCTGAATCTGGGAAACTCCACGATCCTCGCCACTCAGGGCAATCGGCCCTTTTTAATTTCTCCGCAGTGTAGTGTAATTTTGGAAGTGACCTTGGACTTGTCCAAGTTCGCCACGATCCCAACAGTACAATTTAAATCTCTTCTTCTTTGCTGACCCTCGCTAGGCAGAAGTTTTGAGACGATCCTCTTAAGCCTTTTAACCAGCTCGTCGACATCTCTTCCCCACCGAATCTTTGAACATCGACATGAACTTCGGGAGTTTCAGTAGCCGTCTGAAATTCTACGGCACGGGCTAGCGCGCTAGTCCTAGGTCTGCGGATGCGCCAAACGAAGAAGGGCTCGTTAAAGTTCGGGGTCTCAAACGCCGATCCCGCAGTCGCTCCATGCAATCGTTGGGGGCCGAAGAGTGAGCCGTGTGGACGAGGCGTGCGATGTCCGTCTCGATTCTTTTGACGTCTCGCCGCGCGTTTGTCGTCCGCTGAGTTGCTGTCTGTGGTAGACTTGTTGAAAATGTTTCTCACTGTATCTCAACTCCATCCGAAACACCAGAAGGTCGTAATTATCCAGGCCGTTGTCCTGCATCACTTGAAGGATGACCAAGGCATCGTTGGTTGCCAGGTAGTGTATCTCTAACTAAGCACTTCAGTCTGTCAAATCTACAACCGTAAGAACCCTTAATTAGAGTTGTTGAATGAAAGCCTTTTCGGGAATGAGTAAAACAAAAAAGACTAAAATCCCACCTCTAAAATCAGTAGTGATGTTCGTAGGTCGAACTAATCACACTTTAAACGTGAATATTAATTGGTTATTTATTCAAGGAAATTGATCTTAGCATCATTATTTTTACTGGTTTACCTTGAGCAATACGGCACTCGTTTCCGAGAACCTTCTCGAACGTCACGTCATGTCTCGAATGTCACGTCACGAAAAAATTATTAATCGATAAGCGCGACGGTATTACGCTCTTAAAAGTCATTAAACTCCGCGTTGGGAAAATTAAATCCCGTTTTCTTCGCAAGAGTTCAAGTGCCTAAGTAATTATGCATACCTTCCTCTCCCTCCCTCCCGCCCCCCTCCCCACGCTTCACTGACACATTCCTCCAACCTTTTCCTTTTCCCTCATCCCCTCCAACACTCACTTCCTTCACTCCCTCTTTCTTCTTCAAATCCGACTTTTACTTCTTCAAATCCGACAATTTTTAATTTATTCTCTGGTTGGTACAGTAAGAAAAAAGGGCGAGATTTACCACCCAGCATCCGTGCTAACAATGAGATCCATACCACTAAAGTGTATTGGAATAAACTTGGACAGTCGCTGACAAACTATCAAGCAAAAAAATAAAAATGTCTCTTATTAAGAACAATGCACTCTGATGTGATTATTTCAGAAGCAAGTAAAAGGAAACCTGAGACGGTGTTATTTTATAACGAAAATAAAGTGGGAGTCGACATCCTGCCCAATATGTGTAGAAAGTACTCCACTTGATCAGCGACAAGGAGATGGCCAGTCCATGTTTTATTCACTATTTTGGACATGGCTTGCATTAATGGTAGGGTGTTTCTACAAAGAAGTGACAAATGGCAAAATTAGTAGAAAGAAGTTTATTCAAAGACCGGTGGAAGAAGTGGTGGGAATGCCAATTGAAACGAATCCCTCATCTTCCTGGGAAATGCAAGGGACGACACAAAAGGCTCGGAGAAGAATACATTGCCAAAATATGAAAAATTGCAAAAATAAAAGTGCTAATGTGTAATGTTCTTAATGTAATAGATGCATTTGTGGAAACTGTGCTGAAAAAATAACTGTATGTGTAAGTTGTGCAAAAAAGAGATTTCAAATTTTTCCAAATTTATGTACATGTTCATGTTTACATATGAAATGGTTTATAAACATACTTTTTTCTGAAAAAGGTTTTGTAAAATTAACATTTATCAAATAGAAGGATTCTTATCTGAATATACATAATTTTCAGCCAGGTGTCTTCATTTTTGATCCTACTATCCTTGAGATTAGCTTCGGGTGAGCAATGCTGAAGAGGATAATTAAAATTATTTTTATTAATAACAATTAATAATAAAAAATAACTTTTGTTGCCAGAAATTGATAGATAAAACCTTATTAAGGTCATTCAAGCAAAAAAGTAAAGTATCAGTAGATAAAAAGGCCATTCCATGCTGAAAAACTTTATGGGTCAAAATGACCCATCGCCATCCTGCTAGGTTGTGAGAAACTCCCGTCCTCCCAGTGTTAATGCATTCTAAAGAACTCGTATTTTATGTCAATTCACCTAAAGATGATGCACTTAATTGGAACCGTGGTCAATATATGAATATGTAGAATTACAGTGTTTTCTTTGTCCACATCATGAAGGAATTACAGGACGTAGACTCTCACCTCCATATCTGCCTTTCTCAAATTGCTCATGTAGTGATATATATCATTAGAGCAACTGATGCTAATTTTCGGATATTGCCATTTATCATTTTTGTATTTCCATCAGGTTTTAGTACGTCTTATGAATTTTTTCATACCCTCCTTTCCTAATTTTTACATCAGTTTTAGCCCAAAGCAAGTGTCGTAAAAGTTTAGAGTATGACCAAAGTTCGTGTGTATATGCTCGACTTTGCAGTCCTTCCTCAGGTTGTCTTTAGGTTCACAAGAAGCTGAGTCATTGAAGTTCACTGAACTGACCGAAACCCATCGGCAACCCAAGCTGGGAAGCAAGTACATTTGCTATGTGCAAAGATATACAATACCAATCAAACTCAGATCGATTTGGACAGTTTAGCTCGGTATGGTAAACGCAACAGGTGAGTGGGATCGATATGAGAAGCAAGCTACCTTGGCCTGCTTTCTCCACCAGTCTGAGATTTCAAATCAATATGAACCAATTCAACTCAATATTTCGATCGATTTCACATTGATAAACCAGGCGATCCAATTCGGCTGGCTTAGAGTTTTCAGAACAGTCCAAGTTCATATCAATCTGAGTTCGATTGGTAGATACTTTTTTAGGTTGCAGCGATTACTTGACCAATAAAGTTAGTCTGAGGTAAGCGTTTAGACTTAATCCATTTATCTCAAGATGAATTTAATTATATTAATATTTATCAGAGTACAGCCATTTCTGGAGTACTTGCATAGTTGTTATTTTCTAAGGTTGCACCGTCGCCAATTAACTGGCTATCTTATTTTTTAGGATTTCTTGTTTTCACTTCGAGCAATGGGTTCTTAGTTCCAACACTGAATGGCAAGTTTTTAATTGAATATTTTTATTTTCAATTCAAAGTAACCTAGACAATAAATAAAAATATAGTTTGATATTAATTTACATCTTTCATACATAGCATCCTATGATTGAAATCTCTTCTTTCATGTACAAAAGTTACACATTGGGGCATTGATAGTTTTGCCCTTCAGGAAAAATAGATTCATCTTATGGTAACACTGAAATACATAGTTGCATTTTATGCTCTCTATGGGCTGTAAATTAAGGAGATTAACATCTTCTTGGAGGCCAATCTGAAGTGCCATATTAGATGTTGACATGACTTGCTGTTTTCCCCTATGACCATTCCAAGGGATATATATTTTTGTCCAAGAATGTGACCAATGGAGTGAAGGAGACGCGAATTAACAGCTCTTCACTGTCACTGAGGTAAACAAAATGAAGTTAGGGAAGTTGATCATAGAACAAAAATGAGCAAAATATAAATATTACCATGGATGACAAATTATTGTGAAGTTGTGCAGAAGTAATTTTTTATGATATCAATACAAAATGGCCATCATGTATTTAGAAACAATTCATGTGATGGGGTATGTTTTATTGGAGGGCATGTCAATGTCTCTAAACCATTATATTTCCAAGAAGTGTTTTGGTGTACCCCAATAGTGAGAAAATGCATAGAACAGGAACCTTCATCCACTCAAAATAGTTCGATCTTCATAGGAAAAAAGGCAGTATTATGCCAACGAGTCGAAAAAACATCCAAGCAGGAGCTATAACTCCTAACCCCTCCTCTGGTGTGTGACGATCAAACTCCTTATTTCTTCTCCCGCTAACTCGGGCAGATTGGTCTCCACTTTGTTGGCAGACACTCGAATCCTGAAAAATGAATTTAGAAGCACTTCCTGTGGACGATGGACGGGCCAGACTCGTCGTATTCCTGCTTGGAGATCCACATCTGCTGGAAGGTGGAGAGTGATGCGAGGATCGATCCTCCGATCCAGACGGAGTACTTCCTCTCCGGGGGAGCGATGATCTTGATCTTCATGGTGGACGGCGCCAGAGCCGTGATCTCCTTCTGCATTCGATCGGCAATGCCAGGATACATGGTGGTGCCTCCCGAGAGGACAGTGTTGGCATACAAGTCCTTCCTGATGTCCACATCACACTTCATGATGGAATTGTAGGTCGTCTCGTGGATTCCACAGGATTCCATGCCCAAGAATGATGGCTGGAACATGGCCTCGGGGCAACGGAAACGCTCGTTGCCTATGGTGATCACCTGAATGAAATATGGTAAAACATAAAATCTGTAAAAGTAATGAAGGATCTCTGGTCCTTCAAATCAAAACATTGGAGGGGGCTTTCTCTGGTTTTTCTTAGTGTTACAGGTTTGGTCAGCTCTCATATTTCACAGTAATCTAAATCATCAAAATTTGGGTGCATGCTAACCCCATTACTGGGTGGAAACTAATGTCTTAGTGAGTCGTAGACTATTTTCCTGTATTTTGTTCGACCATGAGGATTACTTAGAAAGTATTACTCTCAAACTCAGGGCCAATTTGTAAGTGAGCTCTGAGCATTAATTTTTTTGTAGAATCTGCTAGTGTTCTCGCATATTCATCTTTTTGCATTATCATTTGAAATATTGAGAAATTGACACCAACTAAGGGTATACTAATTCTGCACTTAGGCAGAGCAGTGGGAGACAATTGGGAAACCCCTGTCTGGGGTGTTATAAATTGAAGCAACCAAATTATTTTAGGCATTGGCGAATGGTCAGTGTTTAAGATTTGTTCATTGTTATCTTCTATAATATAAATTTATTAAGTTTTTGAAAATAAACTTACTATGATAAATTCTATGTTATTGATGTTATTAGAAATGCCTGCAAGAAATCATAGGTGGTGGTGTAGGGGTGTCTGGGGAAGAGGATCGACCGATTGGTTGCGCAGCTGGCATACAAATGCAGCGGGTGTATGGATTCACTTTACAGGCCAGGTGAATGAGCATTACACAAATCTGTTCCACATGAGCACTTTGAAATTACTAGCTTCGACATAATGGTACATTTTGACAAACATGATTTCTTTTCTATGCCCTTAATGAATAAGTATCTAAATTTAAGCAGGCATAAATTCTAACATCCCATGACACTGTATATCCTCTTGTGTGCCTGATTTCATAGTGTCAATTTTGAGTTGATTTGATGCAAACTAAAAGTTGGGATTCAGGTTTCATATGTCAGGCTATTAGTAAGATGGCATGAGTGTTATTGAAGTGAGAACATATTTACTTTTTGTTTTGTTATGCTGAGGAAATATTTATTCAGAGATTACAGTGCTGGGCTTTAGAGTTGGGTGATCAGACGTGCCATTTTTACAGGAAGGTCCATGTTTTCATTAAGTGACTGGTGGTGCCAGTAAATTATTAATGGGATGCCAAATGCCCCATATTTCTGTATGTTCTGTTAATAACCTTATTTTTTACTCCATTTTGTGCCATTATTTTTCTGTTATTTTGGTCTCTTTCGTTTATGCTTGCTTACGTTAGTAGGGTCAAGATGGATCTCGAATGATTACAGGCATGCAATCACTGAAAGAAATGATCTTTGGTTTCTGCTAGCTCTTTTAAGTATGTTTATACTGTTAAGTATGTTAATACTGTCCAGTATGTTAATACTGGCCAGGCAGCAACTTCAACACTTGGCTTGACAAGCTTGCTCTTAATTGCATTGTTCTTGTAATACATGGTTCGAGAATGATGTGCATGTTATAATAGAGACAAGTAAGTGTATTTTATCCAAAACCCTGAAATGATAGTTTCATTATTGAAGGACGATACCACAACTACATCTAACAGTGAAATCTACTTTGTGTCGTTCAGAAGTGTAGTTAGTTTCAAACTTCAGTTGTTCCTGGATCTTTGCATTTGCAACCAACAAATTTTTCAAAAACTCTCCGCTGCACCATCACAGATTTCATCAAAATGTGGTGGCTGCCAAACATAGTCCATAAGGACATGACTAATGTCATTTTATGCCTTTTTTACAACCAGCCCCATCAGGCTTATTTCATTCCTTACAGATATAACAAATATATAATTTGAAAGTGCAAGGACTGTTCTTGATATTGATGAACTTTAAAGGTGAATTTATGCAGGATTCAATGCTTTTTAACTGATCTAATGTGAAAATTATAATGTCTTTTTTTGGTAATTTAAGCAATAAATAACCAAGAATTATGCCAATTAAAAAGCCATATTTTCTTGTGTCAATACTCATACATACTAATTGTAAGAATAGTAAATAAAATACATGTTTTAATCATCCATAACAGAGGAAATAACCCAAAAACCTAAGAAATTCAGAGAAAAAATGTTTTTGGAGCAAAAAATTCAATTGCCACTGGTTTTAAAATCAAATAAATGTTGATATATACAAGTGTTACACCAGTCCTTTCAGCATAAAAAAGAATTGAGCTACATATTTCAGGGGTTGGAAAGATATACAGGTTGAAATTAGTTAAAAATTACATAGTTCCAGAGTCATGGTTGACCGACTTGATCTATTCAATATTTAAAAAATATTTTTGTCTGAAATTATAATTTCCAAATTTTCTGATAAACGGAACCTGAATCCTATGTTTAAGAGGAGCTGATGGGAGCTGGTGAAATTCATAAATAAGAGAAGACTTAAGAAACAAATCAAATGCTAAAAGAGCAAAATGTGGTGAAGGTGCGGCACCCACCTGACCATCGGGCAACTCGTATGACTTTTCAAGGGATGATGAGGATGCAGCGGTGGCCATCTCCTGCTCAAAGTCCAGGGCCACGTAGCACAGCTTCTCCTTGACGTCACGGACAATTTCTCGCTCTGCTGTTGTTGTGAAGCTGTATCCACGCTCCGTGAGGATCTTCATCAAATAGTCTGTGAGGTCCCGTCCGGCAAGATCCAACCTGAGAATGGCGTGGGGGAGGGCGTAACCTGCACACGAGAGTGAAGTGTTAGTTACACTATTAAAGATGAAGGGTTCATTTATACAAAAATAGCCATAGCATTGTGATGAATTAAGCTTTGTGCATTATGTCTGACTTTTTGTGACTAAATCATGATGCTGTCTGGACTTTGAACTCTCTTCCTCTCACTGATATGTTATAATCAATCCAATGATCATGTTGCCCCCACTTTGGTTTAACAATCTCATGCTTGATTTTTTGCCATTTTTATGCTTTTTATTCCATGGAACTCTCTTAATATTTAAATCTCCATTATCAATTTAGATGGCTTAAGTCATGTGAGCAACCTTAGGTAGATCCTGTCTTGGATGGAAATTACTTGTTGAAATATATGCAATTGTCAATACATAATGTAAAATACATAATGCCAAATATGTAATTTGGTGAGTTGGCAGGCATTGTCCGAATCTAGGAATTTTTTCTTACCAAGACAGTGAATGATATTTTTAATGTTAACATTCAATTTTATGGAATATTTAGCTCATGAGTCTATACAAATGCTGTGTAATCATATAAACTAAATGCAGTCATATGCACAATCATATGACTGGAGTTAGTTGAAGTCCCACCTCATGGCAGTTTATTGGAATGAGGCTAGATTACCTACTCAGGATTATTAACTGACGATCTTATAATTGCAATCAGGCATTGAAATTTGTTAGAGTGAATATTAATGAAATGTCAAAAGAAATAGTTTTCTTTCCTAATGCTTTATGTTTATCATTATATATCTTTTCCCCCAAATTTAGTCTGCCATTAAAATCCAAAAAACCTTGTTAAAACTATTTCAACAGTACTTTAAGTCATGATGTACTAGAAATGGGAGGCATAACAAGAAAAGCAAGGTTGGGGCAGGGATATTTTATATGCCTCAGCAATAAAACCCTGGTATTCTTTCAGAATGATTTCTCTCTCCTTGTTAGGAGAATAATTGGATGAAAACTGATGAAGTTCATCAGATTCAGGTGTTATGTGGCAAAAGTTCATCATAATAAAAACAACAATTGCACTTTTCCATGTGGTAATTGGATTCAAAATCTGTCGAAGAGTGCCATTGTTGCTCCTTTGTGACTGAGGAAGGCCTTTTCTCTCTGTACCAGAGTTCTTAAATATTTTTGTGAGCTACTTTGATGTAATATATAGCTTACAATTAGTCTACACTCCTATTCTATGGAATTAGTTACTGTATTGAAGAGGCTATTGCTCAATATACAGTTCGTTCAGGGTTGTAGCCAACATATGAGCTGTGAATTTCACTATGGAAAAGGTTGCTCAAAGCAATGACATCAGCTGATGTACAGGTGAGAGGGGTTATGAATAGTAGACGTCAGCTGGTTGCTACCCATGAATAGTTGTGAGTAAGCACACAATGAAGGCTCTTGTAATCCAGTCATATCAAAATAATGAATAACTGGAATGCCTACCTTCATAGATGGGCACAGTGTGTGAGACTCCATCGCCAGAATCGAGGACAATTCCAGTTGTTCTTCCAGATGCGTAGAGAGAGAGGACAGCTTGAATGGCCACATACATGGCTGGAGCATTGAAGGTCTCAAACATGATCTAAATATAACATGTAAACATTAGATTAATAGTGATAAATGTTTTCCTTACTTTCTGTCCTCATTGTAAATCTATGCCATTGTAAATCTATGCCCTATACTTTCCTGTCCACTGCTCAAGCATGCTTAGACAAATGAATCGAATTTTAGCTTTCATCAATTTATGTGCAATATATGGATTATGTTTAATGCTGCTGCTCTTGTCTTCATAGATTTCCTAGGAACCAGAGATGCTTATGGCATTTTATTGAAAACTTCAATTAGTGAGGTGTCAGATGAGAACAATTTTACTCCATGAGAACAATTTTAGTTTTTTAATTGAAGCCCTTGCAAAATAGATGTTTAGAATGGGCCAATCCCTTAAAATAATTTTTTTATAGGAAGAGAGGTTGATCAGATGAATTAATTTGATAACCCTAGTCCACCAAATATATCTAAAACTATCATCTGACCATTTTTATGTTTTCATACCATGGCCAGGGAAATGTTATTTGTAGATGACTTTGCTGAGCATATATGGTTAAACGCTTGCAGTTGAAACACCCATAACCATTGCTTCCAATTTGCCGTGGTGCGATCTTGGTGCATTTGGATGTACAGATTGGGAGGTAGATGATATGATGCACCAGAGTGGGTTTGTAGTAAGCATTGTGTTCCAGAAATATCACTACATATATGTACAATTGGGAAACGAATGTTGTGTTGAATGAGAATGTTACAATTTGATCCTCTAAAAATCTTTTGTGATCTGATGGTCACTCAGCAGGTAGAAATACCTCATTCTTAACTTTTTTAATATTCACTTTGATTCGTTTTCTACACTCATTTCCGAATGTCTTCTATCTGATTTTCTCTCCAAATTTCCCACAGGATTATATCCAACGGAAGAAATTCAATTAAACTTCACTTCCAGTGTATGTCTTTCAAAGGCTGGCGAATGGGTTTGAACAATGGTAAAAAATTAATTTCAAAATAGTTGAAAATGAGTTTTTAAACAATTGTTAAAGTTTGAAAATGGTAAGAAAGAAGTTTGAAAGCAGTCAAAAATGTTTTCTAACTTCTCACTTATCAGGACAGAGTTTGGTGATATATTATGTTTACTGAAGTACCTATTGATGAATGCATAACTCCTCTGTGGTGTTTGTATGCCAATTTTTTTGTTTTCATACTGTGCATATAACATGTGCATGTGGGAGGAGAAGATGGAGCATGTATAGGCCAACAGTTAGCTACCACTTACAAGAATACTTCAGACTGACTTCAGTCAAAAGGTTGGCTGCAACCAATTATTTGACGCAGTATGAAGCCTGAGAGAATTTCACTCATGAAGTAAAGAAGTTTTGTCTCAGTCACGGACAAATTTAAAACCGTAAATGAGAAGTTATTTTTTTTCCTCTCATATGCAACATTGTGAACTAGTATTTACATGTTTCATAACCCAGAAATGGATTACTAAGAAATATAACTATTGTAAATTATGGAATACAAAAATAAGGCTGGATTTTACTCTAAATAGCAAAATCATCCAGTTTGGTGAATAATGTAAATTCTCACACTGAAGTATTCATGGGAAAACTGGCCTCCACAAAAGAAGTCCCTTACCTAAGAAAACAACTGAATTTTCACATGTAAAAATACAGCACAAGGAGAAGACTCTCGCAAATGCTCGACATATTGACTGAGAAAGATTTTCAGATCTCTTGGAAAAGTCAATCATAGGGTAGGAAAGAGAATGGTAAAAACGAAAAAGAGACACTTAGTCACCCATAGCCATTTACTTTGAATGCTGCAGGTAGACTTGGAACTAAATCTTGCAGAAAGGTTCAACTATGGGTACTACACCTTTCATACCTGCACAGTTAGGCAATTAGAAAGCCTCAAACCCTGATGTGCAATTTTATTTCATGCCAAAAAAAATAATGAGAGGGAGTTTCAACCCCCTCTGTCTGGCTCGAGCCTTGTGTGTGGCAAAGTATTTAATACCTCCCGTCCGGAGATAGAAACCAAACCAAAAAACTAATCTTGGAATGGGTCCTGTTACTTGGAGATGATGTATTTTCCAGAGGACACATTGGTCATATCAAGACCACTTTTAAAAAATAATCCGTGTGTGACCATATGGTGAGAATTTTTAACAATGTGTGGATTTTCACCACTATGAAACTAGTAATATTTGTAGCATTAATTGAATAAGTCTATTTACTTGGCTTTTGATTTTGAATGCAAAGTACATGTTAATTTCATGGAAATAATGCACATCTCAAATCAGCCATATAGTTCCCAGGAAACAGTTGGAAATGGAAACTGTGGGGAGAGTATTTTGCAAGGCTTTGAAAAATGGGCACTCATCAGTTAATACATGAAAATGTGATGGATAATCAGTTCATGATAAAAAAGTTGAGATATTCATATATAAAAAAACAGTTGCAATGGAGAAAAACGGAACTGCAGAAGAACGTAAGAGAAAATTTCAAATAATAATCAGGGCAAATTTTCTATTAGTATTAGTATATTAATGTTCAGATATATGCAACGATGTATGCAAGATGTAGTAGTAGTATATTAATGTTCAGATATGTGCAACTTGTTGGTTGGCGTCAGCCTGACATTTAGTGACCCTTGCTGGTCACTATGCATAGGACTGCCATATAAGCAATGAGAAAAACGATTTAATGATTTATGAATAAGCCACAGTCTGAGATAACTTTATACTAGGAATCAAATCGCATGGCCAAATATACATAGTACATCAAAAAGTACCAGAAATCCATTCCTGCCAACAGTGTAAGTAGGTATCGCTACACTAGAACTGTAAGTTTAAGGGTTCCAACAGAGAACCATCAGCTACAAGGACAGCATCGGTAGTGAGCATTAATTTTCTGCTTGAATATACACTCCCCTAGCAGCCAAGAAGGTACCTAATCACTCACCTGCGTCATCTTCTCTCGGTTGGCCTTGGGATTGAGGGGAGCCTCTGTCAGCAGCACAGGGTGTTCCTCTGGTGCCACACGCAGTTCGTTGTAGAAGGTGTGGTGCCAGATCTTTTCCATATCGTCCCAATTGGTGACGATGCCGTGCTCGATGGGATACTTGACCGTGAGGATGCCTCTCTTTGACTGGGCCTCATCACCCACGTAACTGTCCTTCTGACCCATGCCTACCATTATTCCCTGCAAAGAGAGGTACAAACAGGCGTCAATCATTGCCACCAATCACTGATATGAGGTAAACCTTCTCAACCTGCCATTAAAACAGTAAACATATAAAAAATAAAGTCCAATTTTTTATTTAACAACTATCCGAGCTCGACCGCTGTCAAAAGGAATTAGGTTAAACACGATGAGCAGAAACAATAAGTGAGACTTACCACTGAAGCCTTCATATTTTTTTTAAACTGCTCAGCGGTAATTAGCTGATAACACCGGTCACGACAACCGTGAGTTAGATTTGATTTTATAACTTCGGATAGCTGTATCAATTTACAGGGATCGACCATCGATCCATATAATCTTGCCCACAATTTCAGCAATGGAGTGCGCTGGTTGCAGTAAATGGCTGATGCTCACCTGGTATCGGGGCCGGCCCACGATCGACGGGAACACGGCTCTTGGGGCGTCGTCGCCGGCGAAACCGGCCTTGCACATGCCGGAGCCATTGTCCACGACGAGTGCGGCAACATCTTCGTCACACATTGTGAAGTGGTGAGGATTTTACTGTGAAAAGAGGAAAATTATTTCATGAGTGGTTTTTGCGACAAGAATTTTATGTATGGCTGATATAAACAATCACAAGACTGATTATCAAATATTTTCATAACCAAAAATGCTGCGCTGTTACTATTAGTATCAGTTGGTTCTCTCACGGTAGGTGGCCGAAACGTTTCCCGTTATGATATATTCTGAGTTAACTTTTATACAGTATCCCAAATCTTTTAATCTATTTATTTTTTGCGAAGCCTGGTTGCTAATATTACCCACAAGTAAACAGTCATCGATTTCTGGAGTAACCAACAATGAGTTGAAGTTGTTTATGAGCTTTACGAAAAGACTATGCACCAGACCACATTTTGAATCACAAGAGATGCCCCAACTGGCCGTGCAGAAAACTCACGACCTAAATCGCAATTTTTTTAAAGGCAGTATCTGAATCACCTGACGCTACTTCGAGCGTGGAAGGAAAACTACCAATTGATCAATATCTTTTCCCACGGTCAAATATTCTCCGCAGAAAAAAAGGCATGAGATATTTTTCCGTATCCATTAAATTGAAAAACTAAAGAATAGAGGAATTGCTGACTTGGCTCTATTCAATGGTAATTAACTGTTATTTTTTACATTAGTAAACGGATAAGTGGGTATTTTTTTGTCTTCATGTTTAAAGCTAGGCAAGTATTGCTCGCCCAGCTAATAGGAAATACCATTTGGAATTGATGATGAAATGTCTCAAGTTAAAGCCACAAGGCTATATTTAGGAAGTTAATATAGTTTTAGGCATCAGTACAAGCGACGATATTAAAAGTGGAAGTTCGTATAAAAGCACTGAGACTATGCCGAATGGAAAGCATTGAGGTTGACTAAATCT
Source organism: Ceriagrion tenellum (assembly GCA_963169105.1). Taxonomy (NCBI): domain Eukaryota; kingdom Metazoa; phylum Arthropoda; class Insecta; order Odonata; family Coenagrionidae; genus Ceriagrion; species Ceriagrion tenellum. The sequence goes on along the minus strand of OY720639.1, from coordinate 6,218,705 downwards.
GCAAGAATTCGCCGGAAAAGATATTTCGAGCATATTTCGTCAAGTCAATAATGGCTCATTATTCACGCTTTGATATAAGAATGTTTATCGGTAATTCGTTACCTAAGGTATTTTTTATAATATACTTTTCTTTCTAAGACTAAGTAAATGTTATAAAAATTCGTTGAAGCCATCAAATCACATTGTCGCTCCACTTACTGAAAATTCAAGAGATTAATGAGTAGACATTTCAAGTTCGTGGGCAAAAAGCTTTTCCTCCCAGCTATCCAACCGTAGAATATGGAGAGTAAATGATGGAATTCTAAGAATAATTTTTCCATCAAACATGCTGTGGTGCAAAGCTACTAATTGTCAGTCACATTTTCCCCCTCTATTACGATGAATAGTAGTTTTTTTAATTCTATGCGGTGAAACTGATTCTCCAGCAAATAAAATCAGGTCATAGCGCGTAAGCTAATCTTTCCTTCATCGCGCTGTTTTCTCGCCTTTTCGTCTCTTCTTATTCGCTATCCGCAGATCGGAGCGATTTGATGCGAATCTCTCGGAACGGAAAGCGCCCAAACAATCGTAAATCTCTTTTGTCATTGGTTCTGACTGTAACCTCCGGCAGAGGCCTCACTTATTAATCTTGCCTTTCAAAGGAATGCATGAACTCTTGCAAGAACATGAATTAACTATGGATTGCGAAATATTCTCGCCAGATAAATTAATTTATAATAATTTGTCTAACTTTTTGTCAATTTAAATCTTTCTATGCTAAATGTAGATATTGCTCCTATTTACAAAATTCAATGTTTATTGTTAACATAAAAAAGGTATAGATAATTCCTTAAAGGATAAAAAGCTTTTTATTGCAGGTTGTAGTTCGAGGTTAATTATTCTAGTGTACTTTGATAAAGTTGGGAAGAATTTTCAGTCCAATTTATTCCGAGTAATACCACTTATGAACAGTGTGCGCCTTATGGAAGGGACTAATTAACCTATGAGAGGTTATCATGCACATATCTGTTTTTAGGAATATTTTTGACGCCGCTTTAGCATATATATAAACTATCTCGGTGTTTAATCAACATACTGGTAGCATTTTCCTCATCCTAGCTCGTCATTCGAATTTGCGACCAGGACTATGCGACAAGAAATATTGTGAATTTAATAACTAAAAGTTGAGGATTCGCGTCCATGGCCCAGAATAACGAACGATTCAAAACTGATGAGTCATACGTAGGTGAACCCGTGTGCGAGTCTAGTCAATCTTCCGATCACTGCATCGATCAACTGGCGCGGTGCGTAGTCCCGCACACGGGTGCGAAGATGTTCATCAATGGGGTGCTATCAGACGCGAGAAATAATGTGACTCGACCGGGATTCGAACCCGGATCCCAATTGGGGGTCAGGGGTGTGCGAGGTGGTGTAGCGGGCAAAGTGAAAGTATTCATTATCCTGATTCGTCATGCAGTATCGTCACAGCGGACGTCCTGCACCGAAACTAGTAAATCTGCATCTGATCATAATACCATGCAAGCCACCTCAAGGGAGCATGGCAGGGTGTGAGTTATCACCAATATGTTCCACAATAAAATTAATAAGGCCAACCCCTTCGGTGCATTAGAAAAAAAGTGAAAATACTTGTCAGGAGGCGACATTGTACCAACGTGTATCGTCCCATAGGCATGCCAACAATGCTGAAGAAACTTTCTGTATCAATACGTTTTGTAGCCACATAAACCGACAGAGACGCAATAGCCAAAGCGGAAAAAAGTTTTGCGAGCTCTTCGTGCTGAGTAACAGATGAGGAATGCAGGATTTGGGAGAAAATCAATTAAGTAGCGTCATTACGTAAAGACAAACCTATTTATGATTCTCGATGGCAGCCGTTATGGTCTCTTATCATTCTCGGAAATTGTGACGTGACCGTTCAGCTCTGTCCTCTCCTTATTATACCTACTGTCATGATGTAATCTACATTAGTATGTCGGCTGGATGCGGTACTAGTGGGAAAGCCCACAGACAATGGCGGAAATATTTGCGAAATAGCCGAAGAGTGATGAACAATGCAAATTATAAAACCGAGATTAATATGTAGTTTTTTTTTAAATTGATAATGTGAACTACAGATGTCACTTTGACTGACCTAATTGTTAAGTCAACGCTATATAGAGGACTCTGGCGTACGGCATCTAATTGGCACACATCGCTCTTCCTTCGCGAATACTCAGTTGTCGCGGACTGACAAGATGCGTCAGGAGTTGTCATGTTCGCCACTGTCGCCCTTCTTCCACTACCACCTACTGACCATTCCTCCCTCCTTCCCCTCCACTCCCCGTCTCCCTCCCTCCCCTCCTTACACTCCCCTCGATTCCCACGAGTCACCTCGACCTCACTTGTGGTCGGCATTGACCCCCGATGACCTCGACTCCGATCCGCCCGTCGCGGATTCCTACCACACCGCCGCGCCACTCCCCACTCCCGCACGACTCCCCTCCCCTACCCCCTCCCCTACCCCCTCCCCTCGCTCTCGCCCGACGGCCCATCATGCCCTGCGGGGGCCAGTGGCAGGGGATGTTAAGGTAGTCCGAGTGATATAGTTCCCTAATCATACTAGAGGCCATATTATAGATATACGTTTCAACTTCACCAGCTGTGAGACACACGAATTAAATATTGCATCATTAATGGTGCAATAAAATAGTTTTACATGACAGAAATTGTAAGTAATCAAATGAAAATCTCAATATAAGACTTTAACTTGAATCATCTTTTAGACGCGGTACGTTTGAAACTCCATCAAAACGGAAGGTTTATTGAGATCCCGAAGAATTTGCTGTGGTGACAATATGATTAATTTTCAAAAATAGTTGAGAAAACATACAAACTACACGCTGTTAGTTTTTTTTCGACATCTAAGTGTAGGGAATGCCTCATTTTTAATATAAGGTCTCTCTGGAGTGCATGTACGTACCAATTCCCATGTAAAAGGGCTGGTATCTTTTGGAAAATATCTCGGAAAGTAATGTGGTAAGGGGTTGAATTTTTGGTGTCAATGGAAGGGTGATATATTTTTCTGTAAAATGAGACCAAATTCATTGATTTATAAGTAAAATGATATACTTCGCTCAAACTACCTTAAGGTGGCTGGAGCGGGAATCGCGGTTCACTGTGTGCGCCATTTCCTAATAATTTTTTTCTTAGCGGAAGAAACAATTCTTGGGCCTGAGATCTGAGACACGCACTCTTCAGTGCACCCTTTGAAGGTTTGGAACCATGGAGGCAATCAGTAATCGAACTGTGGCCTGACGACCGAACTGACGGCAATATTGTTTAATTCTATTCTCTCTCTCTCTCTCTCTCTCTCTCGCGCGCTCTCTCTCTCTCTCTCTCTCGCGCTCTCATCACTTGCCAATTTGTATATATCACACGCAACGGAATGGAATGGAGCCAATGGATGGAATTCCAATCCATCGGCTCTCACGATGCGTCTCGAGTTCGGTCCCACGTCATCGTTGCATCTCCGTCCGGTAATTTCGGTCTCGAAAGGAGAACCGGTGACGTCACATCCATCCGCCACCGACAGATCTCCAAATGGTGTGCAAATTTCGCGGGTGCGGGAAGGTTATAGCGCGTGGACGGACGGAATCGTTTCTACATCTACATCTACATAGTATCCCGCTTGGGCGTGTGGCAGGGGGCGTTAGGTCACCAGCCGTGTGAAGGTGTACGTTTTCTGGAGATGAAATGGTGACATGAATTATAGGAGTGTATTTAGTCCAGCTCAGTTTTTATTGTGATCGCTTATTGTGCGCGGAAAGAACGAGTTTTTGTATACCTATCTGTTCGGCAGGGTATCTCTCTTATTTTATCGCATCTATCAGACCTAGAGATGAAGTGAGGAGTCACGATATTATTGTCTGTGTCGCTAGGAAAAATAACAGTTCTGAATTTATCAAACAACGTAAGCCTAGCGTGTAGCCTCCGAGTCTCTAGGGGCTCCCACCTTAATCCCTCTAAAAGTTGTGAGACACTATATGTACGCTCGTACATAGCAGTTTTTAACGAAGCGCTGCTTTCCTTTGTATTTTATTAATTTTTTTGGTTAAATCTTTATGACCAGTGTCCCAAATGCTCGCGGCGTATTCGAGATATGGCCTAACCAGAGCAAAGTAGCATCTCTCTTTGGCTTTTTCATCCGAGGACCTTCCTATTATACGTTTAAATAAATCTAGTTTCTTTAATGCTGCGCCACATATGTTCTGCATGTGTAATCCTCACGATATATCAGATGTTAAGGTAATTCCAAGATATATTTTAATTTGTTTGAACTGGGTCGCGCGGCGGCGAAGTGAGCGGATTGAGAAGAGAGTCCAATATCCAAAATGGGAAACTCCGCGGCGTCGATTCGCCTCGCAAGTGTGACGCCTTAATAAGGCTCGCGGGCGCCGCTGAGAACTCCTTATAAGGCGACCGCTTTGACCCACTTCTCCGGCGCCCCGCACTCCACACCCGATCCTACCATTCGAGGTGAAATCCTCAGACATCCATCACTGAGGGAGGGGGGGGAGGGAGAGAGGAAAGGTGGGGGATTTCAAAGCAAATAATACCCTCTCCCCCTTCCCTCCTCAGTCCATGCGTCTCGCTTCAAACGGCCGTGTGCGGCGGCAAGGATGCGCTCATATGTACGCGTGTTCTTTTATATAACGAATGAACGACCGGTTTTATCCAACGAAATACGACCGGTTTTACTGGTTACATTTATAACCGGTAATCCATTAGTTGGCACGGACTATACCACCAAGTTTTCGAGGATTTCCATCGTTTAAGAAATAAGAAAACGCTATTATAAGTGCTCCAGTTTCTGCCCTGCTAAAAAATTCCTTGGAAGCTGTTCTGTAGAATGTAAGGAATTCTACAGAAATGGACTCATTTTCTTCAGAACTAGTTCCTTTTCTAAGGATCTGTACGGAACATGAGAGCCTGACTCTACAGAACATATGTTCTGTAGAGATATTATCTACCGATAAAAATAACTCCGTATAAGCTGTTCTGCAGAACTTCAGCAACTCTACGGAAATATGTGAGGTTTCCGTTGACCCAGTTACTTTTCTAAGGACCTATATGGAGAGACGTAGGGAATTTCACAGAACGTCCTAAGGAATCCTGCAGAACGTCCTAAGGAATTCTGCAGAACGTCCTAAGGTATTCTGCAGAACGTCGCAGGGAATTCCGTAAAATGGCGTTTCAATACTGTAAGGAATATCTATAGAACTTTTTAAGAAATTCTGTGGCAGTATTTATAAGGAAACTATACAGAATTTTTTAGCAGGGTGATCACAAGAATTTTATTTATAAATAAAAATCATAGTTCTATTTCACTGATAATGTATAGACTTGTCTTCAATGGACTATGTATAATTCATGTCTTATGTCCTATTCATATCTCCTCCTTGTTACGAGTGTGGCTTTAATGCTCGTGTCATATGCGCGAGTGGTTGCAGACGACTGTAATCTGATTTCTCGTGATGACTGAACTGCACCTGCTCGATTGGGGAATCTCCCGGGATAATTTTTCCCCATCATTTCCACCGATGGCTAAGGCAGACCGTTATTTAGAAACACTTCCTCGGAAGAAATCGAGATTCGAAAATAATCACGTGAGCCATACGCATCAGCAGGGCGATTCCTTGAATTTGCTCCGGAAGGATCGTGAAGCCTGCGAATCTGTCGCGCTCTTCAGATTGCCTTACTCATTTTTCCCTCTTTGTTTGCTGCGGCGGAAAGATGAACCCCTCGTAGCCAAGGATGAAACTCCACTGACGCCTCCCGCTCCTCAGCTGCAATTCGAGGATTAGTATGATCGCTATAATGATTCGAGGTGAAAACTCGCACAAAAACCCGATGAGAGTAAATCGATAATTTTGCCTCCAATTTAACGGTATAAACGATAAATTCACTTCCAGACTCAATCGATTACTGAGTGAAAAGTGTGCCTCTCTAGAGTACAGATCATCGTCTCCGCGAATGAAAATGTAATTTCGGCACTCGGCAGCGGCGAGCATGAGAGGTCCCTTTGGGTGAACAAAGCGCTGATTGGCTGATGTGGATCTGCCGAAAGGAGCGACCTCTGGAGACACCCTTGCCTCTTTTTGTTGATTGTTGAAAATATTTTGCGTTGAAAATATCTTGCTAGAGCCAAACTATTATTGTAGGAACGATCACATGAATAAGATTAAGAAAATAGACTGCAGAACCGATAGATTTAAAATATCATTTTTTCCACGTACAATAAGGGACCATAATAGTTGTGATTGATCAGTTCTAGGATACTGATTAGGTTAAATTGGTTTTTTCTGCAGTGCTAAATGCCTTAACATGAGTTGTAGATACTAACCTCGCATGCAATCTCCAGCATGATATACTCATGCGTGTCTTAGTACATTGTAGTACTGTTTATTTATCACATTGATAATACTAACCAGTAGTTATATCTTGAGTATTGTACTGCATGGTAGAATGTTCTTCTTCGTATCACTCTCCTGGTTTCTGGTCTGACTGCGTACCGTTGCCCTGACTGCTTTTGGCCTGTGCCTGGCATTCGGGGGAAAGTGCGCGGTTCTGATTTGAACTGGGATGAGTGCTGCAGGCCTGGTGTGTAATCATCACCCCGTGCCACTAGGGTGACCAACTCTCCCGTATTTTCCGGGATCTCCCGTATTTGACCCTATTTTTTCACGATCTCCCGGCTCCCGTATTTTCTGTCTCTTTGGGTGGATTTCTCCCGTATTTTTTCGTCAAGTAAAATCATTCAGTTTCAATCATTCAAATTTTGCGCACACGATCGAAGTTCGTTTGAACGTGCCGTGTTCATAATGACATGAAACGTGCATGTAATTGTTTAGATTATGTAGATATTGAGGTGCTAGTGTTAAATATTTGAAGTCATTTTTCCTGTTCTGCTGAACGAAGAGGAACACTAAGCTCATTTTTTGAATTTGTTGATGTTGAATGGACTGAAATCCTTCGTTTTGTAAGAACTAGATTGTTATCCCTTATTCCTGCCGTAGAAAGGCTTTTAAAAAATTGGGAGCCTATAAAAAGCTATTTTAAAAGCATAGATGATTCAGACTGTCCAAAAGTTTTGAAACGGTATTTCAACAATGAAAATCTAGAAGTAGAAACAATTGTTAAGGCTCATATTAGTTTCTTTGTGAATATTGGAAACGTTTTTATTCAAACAGCAAAATATTTGGAGAATTATCTTTGTATTATGGAGTCCCATGAAGCAGTACAGTTACTTATTAGTAAAGTTGGACAGAGAATTAAAGATAGATACTTCGGTAGTGCTACTCACAAAATGCTGGCTACTGTTCTCAGTTCAAATTTTAAATCTACATGTGAAAGCAAATTTCTTGAATTTTGTGATTCTTTGTATTCTTACATGCTTAGCAAATTTGATGATAGTTTCAAGTGTTTAATACCACTATGTCTTAAAAGGGAATTAACATTCAATGACATACATGACGTTGTGGAGTGTATCCAACCGGATTGTGTGAATGAAGATGTATTCTATGAGGAATTTTGCAGTTGTAAGGATGCGATAGCATGTGCTGTGTCTTTAGAGGATAACACTAACTAGAAATTGGTTGCGGTTTTCAGCAGCTTAAAATCGAGCAATATAACTTCTGAAAACTTGGGAAATTTGGTAAGCTATGTAATGAGCCTACCAGGTGGTAATGCTCATACAGAGAGAGTATTTTCACTTACGAATAACAATCAGACAGATGTTTGGCATAGGAGCAGTACATAGCTGATCAAATCTAAGTGCAAGTTGCCATCACCTTCACGTATTCTTGCACTGAATTTTTAGAATTTGCAAAAAGTGATAGAAAACTATTGTCTGAAGCTAAATCTGTTGGAAAATATATTTCGGTCTACTTAACGTATAAAATAGTGTTCTTTTTAAATTTTTTTTACAAACACTGCATTGCTTTTTTCTTTTTTGGTGAAATTTTGCCGTGTTCTAAATCTACCTTATTTTCTTCAAAAATAGTTGGTCACCCTACGTGCCACACACCCTAGTGGTGGCTTGCACGGTATTTCGTAGATGTAGATGTCCCTTTCAATCCTTTCCCTGCCGTCGAGTGCTCTGTACAGCCCGATAATTTGGCCTTCGAGCAAATCGCGTGTTCCCTGTGTCGCTCGAAAATTGGTTCAAATGAATCGATCGATAAACAGATGGCAGAGACTGCGATAACGGGAGCGGAGCAGCCCCATAGATGTAACGTAGCACAGCCCCATTTCGGGCATTTCGTATGGCCACGGAATTTCCGATCCTTGAAAGGGACGGAAATTTTACTCTCGGCCTGATTATGTCAAAAAAGGGCTTTAAAACTTTGACACTTTTTATGTGGCTGTGCCACGTTACATCTACGGCTTTCCCGAGGTTCAAACGTGTCGAATCCTTGCTGAATAAGGTCCCAAAGCAGAGCTGAAATTGAATCAAGGGTGATTCGCGTCGTGGCAAGTCTCCCGCTGGTAGCGATCCAAGTCAAATATTTATGCGGGAGGAAACACGAGAGCGATGATCCCACTAGATGTCGGGCGGGCTTTGGCCAATTAGCCCGAAGAAGCTCTTGGCCCGCGAAGTCCGGCGGCGGCTCATTGTTGCGCAACAATTAGGCTCTGGTTGGCGGAACGAATTGGGCGAGCAATCGAGGGCCCTCCTCGGTAGATGGACGCGCGAGATGGCGATCGGGGCGCCATTAGTCTCGTTATTGGAACGGCCAGTTGCGGTATCATTTTTGGGCCAGCTAGCACTTCTCGAATGGCCTACGCTCTCTAATGTAGCCCACACTCGCCTTCGACCGCCCCCACTAGTACACCATTAATCCATTTTCACGTCTCTCACTCTTGTACGTCTTTCTCTCGAATAATTTTTGCGCGCGAGTTTTCAGGATTCGCTCAGTCCGTGTGGGATTTTCGTTTGCCTGAACGAGAGAAGTCCCTCGCGCCTAACTTTCGATCTAGATAAAGCCGCATCGGTGAATCATCTCGATGATCCCGGTCGCCTCGTGTTCCTATCGATGGATCGACTTGGATCATTACTCGACCGCAGATCCGGAGCCTTGGGAGAGGGACACTCTGGGGTCGTTTGTCTGCGGCTTCAACTTCAAAGCTCTCCTGCAAACATGGAGGCCTGCGCACGCGTATGGACGAGAGCACATTGGCCTATCCAGAGGTAAGCAGCAGGGAGTACTGCTCTCCTCCACAATCAAGTACATAGGTAAATGAAAGTACTTGACGAACAGTATTAATAGGAAGCACGCAGGGAAGGTTAACTCGGTTCATAATTCGTTTTGCAGTCCCTTAAATATGACAACATATTTATCAACCGATAAAGTGATTCGAAATTCAAATAGATAAAATATTCTACACGCATTTAATATCTCCCCGAATCCCCGAACATACATCCTGGCTACGCCCAGGCGAGAGCATGAATATACATTGTAGATTCAAATGTTTGGCCTCGCTGGATGGGCAATAATGTTTACTCTGTTTCCTCAAAACAGATGTCATATGCAAACTTCGTCGATGATAACACCGACTTTATCAACGTATGATTATATCGTCGAAGCCATCGAATAAGATTCCTTCATAAACTAGTTAATCGCATTCATAAACTTGTTAATGGCCAAATAGTTGCAAGAATTAACGTGATCCTGAAATAGTAATGCCTTCGCAGTTAAAAAATTTCGGTGTACGTGAAGTTGGAATATACCTGTCGCTGATTATTTTTTGACATCTGAATGTAACTTTATTGATTGATAAAAAAATTAGCTTCGGTAAAGTGCCTCAGATATTTGTTTGCCGCTATTGGCTTTAACAAACATTACGGTTTAACAAACGTAACAGACGTTTCCGTTAAACCAACACGGTGAATATTTTATTTTGACGAGTGTTTCCAATGATTAAGACCATTGGAGAAAATTTCTTACTTATTTTTTTTAATTTCACGAATCCGTAGAGCTCAATTGTCCTTGAATTTGGCTTTTGGTTTCGTTACAAAGTATTGTCATCAGGTGTAGATCACAGGCAGGCATAGAGATGCTATAAATCTCCATTGCATCGAAACCGGTCGTGCAAAATAAATATCTGTGGAACTTTGCCAGGGCAATTCCTTGTTTATAAATCATGAAGGAGGTCCGTCATGTTTTGCCTGATACCATTTAGTAACGCTTTGAATGTTTACTATCAATGCACTCGAGTGGTGGCGAAACAATCGGCAACGTTTCCGTTCTGTGCGGGATTCTTGGCGGATACCCTTTATGGAGTGGAGATGAACATACGTTAAATATCCTGAATAGACCTCATCGTGAATGTCCGTATTATCTGCGGTTTTTTTATCTCCAAACTCCTCAACCCACATATTCCCACCAGTGTATCCCTGCTGGATCTGACGAAAATCATCCTTATCCACAACTCCTTCTCCTTCAATAAAAAAATATTTCTTCAAACCAAGGGCTGTGCCATGGGTAGTTCATTCAGCCCCTCTTATGCTAACCTCTACCTTGGGCGGCAAAAGCAATCCTCTCTGTCCAGATATCCGTTAAAACCCCTGTTGTGGATCCGCTAAATTGATGACATTTTTCTTCTTTGGCCTCGTGGCACCGATTCCCTAAACAGTTTCCTTTCCGATCTCAATAACTCTCACTCCGTCTCCTTCACCCCAACTGTCTCCAATTTCCATATTGCCATTCTTGATATGGACACATCCCTATGAGGCTTGTAATAAGCGGCAATAGAACAATTACAGTAACTGCCAAACCCTCCCATACCATCAATGCTAACCTCTCCCATACCGTCAATGCATTCCATCAATACTCCTCCCACTAAAGATTCCCACATCCTACCTATCTGCACTTCTTGATTCTCAGGTCCACAGTTGGTTAGTTTCATTCAATAAAGCCACGCCTCCTCGGCAAATGCTCTCTACACGCCTCCCTCGATCACCTCTTGGCGTCTTCCCAAATTGTCCGGAATTTCCACCCAGCCCCTTTCAAAAAACCCTACTGCATCTCCTCACCTGGTAATCGTCCTAGATGCAAATTACGTCCGATCTTTACCTGCACCACTCCACAACCTCTCTCCTCCACCCCACTCTGCGTCATCAGCAATAAGAATATCACACACAAAACTCTGTCCGGCCTTTTATATTGGCAAATCTTCGATTCCCCTTCCCATACGCATCAACAATCACTAAGCCAACTGCAAAAATCCCTCCCAATGTGCCTCTCTTCCAATGGAACGATACACGGTTCCAAAAAGTTGCGACCTCTGAAATCCACCGTCACCAATATGTCCAGCTGCAGAGTCTAAGGACCGTTTTACAAGAGGCGATCTAATGCGCAGCCTGATCTGTGGGTGATATGCACGATGGGCAGAGAAAATTGCGCCGCGTGAAGCTGGGGAAGCGACAGTAACTGCGCGAATGCATGAAAGAAAGACTGGAAAGTAGCCTCTACTCTTTAATCTAATACCAACGTTCTTTCAATTTTGGCGCATCAAATGGCGCAACTACTTACCTGGAGTGAACAGAGCCAGAGTTCAATGAATGTGGACGCTACCAATTGGAATACTGGATTTATGTGTTTTTTTAAAAGCCACTCGAGTACCGCAAGGAGATATGAGAGTTGAACATCATCAATCATCATCATCCATCGGTTACCACGACGAGAAAACGAAAGAGCGACACTAACTGAGCCACATTCTGTTAACATGCCTTCGATTCACTTCCGTCCATCCCTTCTCCCACAATTCAATTTCCCCCACTTCCTCGCTTTTTCATGGATGGTGTCCCACAACCACGTGCCCCACCTCCTCCCGGGATCGCTGGGAATGATGCAGACGAAGGCGTAGAATGCGCAACTTGCTACGCCGAGGACGACCAGACGCAATGGAAAAATAATTGTCCATTTGTTATGAAGCAACTGTCCTTAAGCATATCTTATAAACTCCATGGAGATGGATGCGATGGTGGAAAAAGAACAACGGGGGCTTCCCATTCAAAGTTTTGAAGTATTGCGCACATCAGAACACTTCGATGAACTTGAAGCACAACACACGAACGACGCTGAATGGAACAGTATGTGAGCTGGCGAAATGTTTTCTAACTTGCCGGCGGATAGCATCATTGTAAGTGTATAACTGCCAGGGCCGAATTATTTGTGGGAAGTGGTTGAGTTCGTTCGAAATCAATATTTAAAAAATGTATCTTTTTATTACAGAGTAATCGAAAACTTTACAAAGTGAATGTTTGACGCCTGAAAACCAACTTACTTGACAACAATCACGGATGCCATTATAACTTTATTTAGTTGTTCAGCGCATATAAACTTCGCTCCCGATCTGTATTGAAGCGCGCATGTCTAGTGCACAGTCTATTCAACGAATTGAATGCGAGTGCGCTGCTGTGTTACGAAACAATCATTGCTCTGGAGCGATAAGTAAGGTAATCAAAGATGTCATGTTACTGCGCAGCTACAAAAAAACAGACAGTTGAGTGAAACAATGCCGAATGGACGGGAGGATGGCGAGTGATGGGGTTGTCATTCGCCGAATAATTCGACTCGAAGGCTTTGCGATAGTCGATCGTGGCAAATGAGAGCGGTCACCGGTCGAAGGAGGCCATTGTGTCATTTCCTCTCCTGGATTCTTGTCGCGTGAATCGCAATGTATCAGTCACTTGTTGAGCCTCGCGCAGGGCATTCGCGCCGATGTTCCGATCTATTCTCACGAAGGACATCGGAGAATCAAGAGAAAATTTAGCGGGAGGTCATTTCGCGTTAAATTCGATGAATTTGGTTCAACGACACGAAAAAGTATCTCGCTCTTACAATGAAGCAGAAATATCAGCCCTCTGCAGCTCTAATTATTGAGATATACGCCGAAAATCGCAGCCATTGTGCGTGAGAAATGGTGCGAGTATGCACTCAAGGGAGAGATTATTTGTTAACACTAGAAATAACTAACGCCTAGATCTCTTCAGAAATTTAACAGTGTGTAATTTTTACGCTTTCTCGACTACTTTTGGGAAAAATAAATCAATTATGAACTCACAGCAGACTCCGTTTGTATGTACCGATTGCTAATATTCACGTGCGTTTCAGATCGCGGATTAAAATCTCGGTCGACCCTTCTTATCGGTAAGCGCGAAGTACATCGCTTATTGGACTCCATTGTCTTCTTTGCCTTTTCCGCTTCCGGTGGATGCAATTCAACCGGCCCTCATCGAACACGTAGTCCCCGGTTGGATCCTCTGCGCTGACGTTGGTTGATAATTAATGGACCGAGTGAGCGGATATCGGCGCTAAAGGACTCTCACTTCATCTAGTGTGGCCCCTAGTTGGGAAGGGTGTCCTTGCCTGGGAATATGATTATAGCAAGGAGACGCCGAAATCCCCTGAAGGGGTTGCATTTATTTGGCTTTCGTGGCCGCCAGACCCTGACAGGGCCGCGACAAGAAGCCGTTCAACGCCTCTTCTTCCGTATTCTCCCCTCATCATGGCAACCGAGAATGCGAGGGGCGGAACCCAACAAACAGAAAATCACGGCTGACACACGGGAAATCGGTTTGGAAAACTGTGCAAATCATTGCTAGCGTGAAAAAAATATTCATAACGTTTCACGTTGAAAAAAAACCGTATTCAAAGTGACAGGCCCGGCGAATGTATAACGACAATTCAACTTTTAACGTCGAGGAATATCGAGGGATGCGACAAAAATGACGTCACAAACAATTTGAAGATGGATATCTTTAAGCAGCTACGCATAGACAAGGGAAATGACGCCCAGGTGAAATTTTAATACCTGGTTTCGCGTTCTGGAAATCACGGACTTCCGAACTCAGGAAAAATCCTGCGTACACCCCATTGGCTAGTTTCAGTTCTGCTAGTTTGTGACGAGCAATGAGACGAGGGCGTTATGATATGGGAGCGAAACTGAAGAAGATCTTTCAAATGGCCGCACGAGTTCACATTGATCCTCGTACGATTGCGATACTATGTCACATATTCCTGATTGGCGTCGCAATTGTAAATGTATAGAACCAAGTGTCTCACCAATCTATAATCTCCACCGCTTTCTCTCTGACTTTCATGTTGATCTCACGGTCGCACTTGTGGTGCTGATCGTCGCATTGTTTGCATCTTCCATTGCTCCAGCTAGAGCAACACGTCCTGATCTGTCCGGTGGTCGCTTGTCCCTTGCCCCAGTGCTCAAAAGAACGGCGACACCCCGTCCTCAGATGTGTACCAACTAGGGATGAGTCGATTCCACTTTTTTCGATTCCGATTCTTTCAAACCGATTCCTGATTCTTGATTCCGATTCCATCGATTCTTATTCCTAATAACAGGTGGGATATTGATATACCAGTAGCGTACGACTATTATTAAAATTCAATTATTGGCTGATATAAAATAACAAAGACAATTAAGTCGCTCAAAAAGTATATTTATTAACAAATAGCAAATATATCCTCTGCTTATTGCGGTATATAAAAAGTACAAATTGTTAGCTGACACCCAAAAGTACTGAGACTAATATGATGGGATAAATGAAATTTGATTTGAATATTTATCTATCTGGAATCGATGGAATCGGAATCGACTTTAAGCGATCGATTTTCGACACCGATTCTAATCCTGATAATCGGTGGAATCGTGAATCGACATTTGGATTTGACTCATCCTAGGTGCCAACGTATTAAACGGTGGTTTCACGGGTTTCCCAGCGTCCGAGGGCGATTTCTGTGCCGACACCCGCAAATGGCGACAATGGGAACTAAACACCCTGAAGGAGCGACAGTCTATTTGGGGAGAGGGGGGGGTCGAATTTGTTTCTGTTTTGTTATACTTTGTTCTATGGCCTGGGCCAGGGCTGGACTGACCGTACCACAAGTGTAGCTGGCCGGTCGCTTGTTTCTGGCACGCGAAAACTAGTCCTTGTAAATCTATACTCAATTTGTCGGGGCCACTTAATATAAGCCCGATGTAAAATCTCTGTTATCAGTGACGCAGAATTTGATACACCAATGAGAATATATTAAAATAATAAAACAAGTTTTATGTCTTTAGTTTTTTTTATTCAGATTTTTTTAATGTGGCTACGGTCCAAAATGAAGGTCCACATCGGGGAACTTGCGCCCACTCCAGTAATAGAAATGGTCCAAGAATTAGACTTTTAATTCTACGGCTCACTTACCTCAAGTTATTACTACAGTTTTCTGGCGTTATCCACCCTTTATCTTAACTCAGCTGAAAGAATAAATGCCACAGGACGGAATACCAGCCATAGAAATTACATTTTCGCGGAACCTCAACGTGGGACGGCAGTTTGCTCTACTAGTCGTTTTGCGGTAATGAAATCGTAAATCGTTGAGGCGTCACGACCGACTTTCGAAGCAAAAGATCTAGCGAAGAACCTGATGCGAGTTTCTCAGGAAAATAACGTGCCTCTTCTTCCTTGGAATCTTTCATTTATCGGTCGCGTAAGGGTTTCCGGGCTTAACGAGTGGGATTGGTTAATTATGTAGCGCGTCCGCAGATTGGATCGAACGGTGGGCATGGCAACCGTATCTTCAGATAATGCTTCGGAGGCATTGATCGGAGCCAAAGGTGACATATGGTCGAAATACTTGGAGTGATACTGTTCAGCAAATACGACGCCTTAACTATACGAATATGAACTAACCGGAGGTTTGCCAACACATGGAGGGACTCTTATTTCTTGGGAAAATCTTTCCAAGCGAACGATATGAAAATGGAAGTTAAATAGCGGCTTGTTTCGTCCGTAGCCGTGTAGAAGCTTAGGTTACTTGTGAGAGCACGCATTGTAACCGCACAGCGAATATGCATGCGATTTTAACTGAAATCTTTTCAATCAATATACGATTGTACTTAAATCTCATAATCTTTCTCAGAATTTCAAAAAGGTTATCGTTGGGTCCAATGTCGTGAAAAAGATAACGTTTCAGTTGATCGTTTTGCATTCATATCAGTTTTGGATCAAATGGGCGAAAATAATGATTTCAAATGTATTCATTAGTGAATTAAAATATCCAAAAACCGAAAAGATCCATAAAATTTATTTGTACCAAGTGATATTTATCGCGTTGCCAAGATGACCCTTGTGCAATTTGAGAAGTAAATATTGAATCAATAATCGCTCCAGACGCAAACGGCCGCAGTTGTCGGGTCCTTTAAAGATTAAAGACGCTGGGGTGCCAATCGTGGGTCGTTGGAAACATATTTTAATATGCTTATGTCGAAATAAATTCTTGAACCACATTTTATTTCAATGCATCTATTTCTGCGTTGGGACTCATTGTGCGAACAGTAATGTAAATGTTACAAAAGTTATATTTTTATTATTTTCATTAATTTAAACTAGTTTGAATAAATTGACTTTTCTGCGGAATATTTGTAATTAAGTCGAAACTATATCGAAATGTCTCTTTTCGAATATAGGACTTGGCGTGATACTTCGATATTTGTAAACAACAATCTTAATACTGAGAAATGCGTCATTTTGCGTTCAAAAGAGAACCTGTGTATTTGCAATCGAATCATTACGAATTGTACGCCAAATACCATAAGGCTCTGTGTTGAAATAGTATTATATCTTCAAAAAACACACTCGATAAATGAAAATTTTTTATTACATCTATAGATATTACTAGTGAGAACTCGTCAGCAGCGTTTCACGCAAATCCGAACGTAAAACAAAAAAACTTCCACTGACCACCTGTAAGGGTTGCCCAGATGGTCGCCCATGTGTCATCTGTCTGTCTGTGTGAGATAAGAGTGTGCCAGAGGTATGAATGACGCGTGAATGAGTGGTGATTGAGTAGAAATGAGCGCTCTCCGAGTGGACACGAAGGAAGCGCGGGAGGAATCGACGGCTCCAAAAAGGAACGACGCGAGATGTCTCTCTCTCTCTCTCTCTCTCTCTCTCTCCTAATCGCTCTTCGGGTGAGAAGCAGCATTTAATATATATCCTCCGCCTTTGCTCGACGACCTCGGCTCGACGACCTACGGTCGCGGAAGCGAACGAACTCGAGTGTCGAACGGTTAATCCCAGTTGTGAGCGGCTGGCCGGAAGAGCGGAGAGAGAGAGAGAATAACATAATGAACTAAAACATTAAACCACGATCAGATAAGTTGCTCTGCAGAGAAAAGAAGATCCTGCATACTTGGCGAGGGATGGAGATTCACTTAGCTGGTAAGAGAAGTTTCAGGGGTAATCTGGTGGAATGACATAATTAACGAAAGTTAGCAATTTTCCACAATATGTGAACTTTAATACGACCGGTTTCGATGTACTATATCATTATCAGGTGTTGGTTCATCTGATGCAGTACATCGAAACCGGTCGTATTAAAGTTTATTTTGAGGGAAATTGGCAGCCGGACGGTAAACCAATGCCCAATGCCGTTTGGAGAAGAGATTTATTGACGTGACCAAAGAATCCATTGTGGTGACCATTATGTTTAAATCATACGATCGTGAAAAATGTTTTTTTTTCATATATTTTTTATCCATATCAGAAGATATCGACTGCTCTATTATCTTGGACGGACTTTAGTAAAGATTGTAAATATATGCGGACGGTAACTTCCACCGATGTAATCGCGAATAACTCTTCTTTATCTTCCCTTAACTATAATCATATCATCTCTGTAGTTTTATGCATGAGTTACTATAATGATATGCATTTTAAGAAACCTTTCTTTGCGGTGTACTTCCGAAAGACGTATAATTAAATATTTTTCATAACTTCACCATCTCTTCAATTGATGTAAATATCTCCCTGAAAACCGCGGCAACCTGTTTCTCTCGTCAGATCGCCGTGAACGCATTCCGTCAAATCAGTCAACACAGAGACGAGCGATTTCCCGTCGCCGTCGCCAAGCACTCGAGGAATAAATAAGCAGAAACGAGAGGGTATCCGCATCCGATCGAGGTGACCGAATCGGGAATGTTGATTCGAGGAACGTTAGCGAGGACAACGAACCACTTTACGACAAAAAATCACAAAATGGTCTCAAAATTTCCGAAAAACAAGTGGGAAAGCAGGAAGCCAAAGTCTGCTCGGAGATCTCGTTCTTTTTTTTGTTCCTTTCCATTCTCATGATCTCTCATCTGAACATGGATGATTTTTATGTCAAACTTCATTACGCCAAATAATCCGTTCCTCATCTCATGATTTTTTTTCTCGGTGAAGTTAACTGGAGTGAAGGAAAGGAATTGATTACCTGAGTGAAGTGATAAAAGAAACAAATTGACATGTGCATCGACAACCCTTAATTTCCCGAAGTGGATCTTTAATTTAAGATTTTCCCGGTGTAATATGTTTAAATATCTTTCTCGGGCTTCGCACCGGGTAACATTTTCAAATTTCGCCGACGTTTCGGAAAACGACTAATCTTCCACTTTCAAGGCGTGTGTGATAGCGGACACGGCGGAAATGACACACGCCTTGAAAATGGAAGACAAGTCGTTTTCCGAAAAGTCGGCGAAATTTGAAAATGTTACACGGTGCGAAGGCCGAGAAAGATATTTGAGCTTTAATTAATGGCGGCGTGTATTTTTCAAATCATTTTACAACGCACGACATGTAACGCAATTTTATCACTGGACGTAATTTATTTCTAACCTATACGCCACACTCTATAAAGAAACTGATATATTATTCCACGATTGATAACATTAACTCCTCGGGGACTGAACTGATTTCATTACCTCCGAAATTTATCAAATTCTCTATTTCAAATCCAATCCAGAATAGTGTAATTGCGATAAAAATGATTATTTACTATTTACCATTGGTGAATATTTCATTCCGTTCAGTAATGGATTGTAATTGACGAAATCATTGTTTATTAATTGTCCTGGATGAAGGGCGTATCGTGTTTCTAAGTGCAGACTCCAAGTGAGTCGTTTCATTTCGCCCGGAGAGCGAGACTCCGGGCACTCGGGTTGGCTGAGGGAACGCAAATTAAATGCCTCCTAAATTCTTTAGCGCTCCAAGCATTCCAATGGGTTGGGAGACTCGTGCGCGTGAGCATTAGATGGAGCTCCAAAGGAAACACAACGATGCACGGAAGTTCCCGATAAAACGCCCAAACCGAAAGGCCTTAATAACAAGATGAGCATCATTAGGACGTGACATGGAATACATACATGCCCGCAACATTAATTATATCTTTTAAGAGCAAACTATGGCCAAATCTTTGCGTGGAATTTGAAGATTATGACTTTGGTAGAAATCGCAGAGTTAGAGCAAAAAATAATTTTTACCAATCCGAAAGGTAAGAGTGGATTCTTCAAAGTTACGTCTTTAAACTTTTGAACTTGAAAAGTAGTGAGTTTTACAGGAAAAGAGTTTCCTTCGTTCCATGCATCCGTATTATTTCATGAGATAAAAGGTTGTGCATCCCGTTTCATCTTGTTACTACGATATTCTAGAATAGTTCATATGTTTTTAACATAATATGAGAAATTTCGAGCAAAAAAATATTTCAAATTTCTTTCAAAATTCGAATTAACGTGATCGAATGGGTGTATCAACTTCAAAAGACGAGAGGATATGAAATAGCGAGGACCGCTCTGAATGCAGTCTCGTCCGCTTATACGTTTTTCTCAACCTGACTGCCCAAGACGAGAGATTTCACGCGGACCAGTATCGTTTCGACAACTCTCGCACTGATCACCTGATGGGAAAAAGGAGGCGAAGGTGCGCTGGCTGGGTGGACCAATGGACGCCAGAGTTATCGGCACAAATCCCTTGGTGGTCGAGTTGCAGAAATGTCGATTGCTCATTTGCGTCTTCGGGAATAGGCGTTCTGATTTTAGAAGCAATTGGGGGATTGAAGGAATGATGGAGAAAAACCCGGCGACGGCCTACTCTGAAGAAAAGGAGATAAAGGGTCCAGAGTTAAACGCCCCACTTTCAGGAATTCTACGTCGCAGGAGTACTGTTGCAAAGGAGTACCACTGGTTCTACATTATTAAGTGCTGTCCAGGTGACATCCGCTTAGGGATCGGAATCCAACAGATAATCGATACCTTTGGCAGGTCTCGAACCCAGGCTCCTCAAGAGGGGACAGCGTGCTTGCCGTGATATGATGAAATCGAATCTTTGCTGGAATTAGAGGATTTGGTTTGTCTCGTCTCAAAGTTCCCGACGCCGTATGACAGTAGTCGCGGAATTAAGTTTCAAAGCACGTGAAACGACAAGCATTGAATACCGATCCTCGAGTATCAGTTTTTCCGTCTAATAACTGAACCCGCCGGATAACTTGAGCAGTCGGGAAAAGGTTGAAAAACCTTTCGCTTTACCACTGTGAAGTGACTCAAGTAGGAACTATGGATTACCAGGGTCCGTCCGTGCATTCAAACTGCGAAATCAGGCTATCATCGCTCGGACTATTGTATATACGTATGATAGTAGTGTGAACGGGTCAATACGTGATACGGCACAAGTTTGAGGATACTAGCATGATAGCTTTCCAGTATCACTTAATATAGAGTCAGCATATCACCTAGCAAGCATAATCGCTATCAT
This sequence comes from Ceriagrion tenellum, assembly GCA_963169105.1. Taxonomy (NCBI): domain Eukaryota; kingdom Metazoa; phylum Arthropoda; class Insecta; order Odonata; family Coenagrionidae; genus Ceriagrion; species Ceriagrion tenellum. Next base: position 6,198,091 of record OY720639.1, on the reverse strand, counting down.
GCTGGCTGAGGTTCTTGATTTCATAATTGACGCGGTACTATTTAACTACTGGTTCCTAGTTGAACCTAGTAGCCTTCGACCTATCTCGCTAACTTTTTCATACACTGCACGATCTTCACTTTGTGAAATCTCTGCGTTTACAGTAGGGGGCTCATAAACGGGCTTAACTCTAGAGAGTCCGAAAGGGGGGGGGGGCGTGGCCGATAAGGGCGAACTCATCGCTAGAGTGAGTGGCACCAACCTTTTGGGGCGAAGACGACGAAGTGCGCTGGATGGATCTCCTTCTCTTCCTTCAGTGGGTGCGTGGTGTATATATATCCTTTTGTTCTATTCTCGCAGCAGGTGGTCGCACTGCGGTGCACGGGTGTTTCGCTCGGATGCGTGTCAGTTGGACGATGCTGTCCCTCGGATTTCACTGCGCCGAATGAGGTCCGTAGCTCGCGAGGCTTCCCTTTAGAGATATGGGAAGGGGAGGGTCACTCGCCACCCCCCCCCCTCCCGTCCCATTCACCCCCGTCCCTTCGCCCCCTCTTAAGCCCCTCCCCCTTAAGCCCACCCCCGCTCTCTCCCGTGCGTTCGAGGGGGAGAAGGGATAGGGGCAGGGGGTGTGTACCTACATGCGATTGTGTGACCGTGGCACTTTCTGCCCTTATATAGAGAACCCTCTCTACTTGGCGATATCGCCTCCTCCTCCCACCCCCCTCTCCCAACCCCTCTCCTCGTCTCTCGAACGAATTCTCTCCTTCTAAGGAGAGAGGACTTGCCCCGTGTTCGTTCTCCCGTGCTTGCGTGCGTCGCCGTCTTCTTGTGCGTGCAGTCAGCATTCTCTCTTCCTTTTAATTACGATTTCTCTCTCTCTCTCTCTCTCTTCGTCTACACGCCGAATTGTCTGCATTCATTGTCTTCAACGGGGGTGAGAAACCTCTTCAAAGGCCGCTTTACACGGTATAATTTATTGTACAAACGAATGTGTCATAGAATGTACAAGAAACTGAATGGAATTGGAGCTGGTTCTATTTCCCGTTAAGTCATTCAGACAATCATACAATTTGCCGCTTTACACGGCACAATTTCCTTCGTGAAGGAATTTGCACATTCGTTTGTACCATAAAATGTACCGCGTAAAGCGGCCTCGAGAGAGCATGGCGGACACATCTCTGACGCAAAATTTTTCCACGCGCCTTCCAAAACTATTTGAGAACATACTTATTGGTATCTTAATATTAAATTTGTAGTAGCAAAAGCAAGTACTGTATTACTGATTGATAGAGAAAATTGATGAAAGTTCTGGCGGAAAAGTTTTGTGGGGCTTAATTGGTATCAACGCCAAAAGTTAGCACAAAGTGCTATTTTTTGATTTGGCAGTCATTATTTTTCACATGCATGCATTATTATTTTTCTCGATTATATATAGATATTATTATTTTACCAAGGTATACATTTATATGACAAAAACACAGTGAAGGGCTGTTAATAAAATTTTTTCATAATTTTTAAATCCCTTATAAAAATGATGTATAAAGAAGAAATATAATTGCTGACGTTTGTGATTACATTTAAATACACGCTGAACCTTTACCTAAAAGCATAAAATTAAAGACAAAAAACTTGTCAAAACACTCTCCGTTGTATGAGAGGGACTTCTTTTGTTGCTGGATAACTCGTGTCAGAGATGATGGGTATATAATGTGTCCTCTAAAAATTGGAAATCAATTTGGACGGTTTTTGGCTCATGTGCCATAAACACATGATAGGCGCGCCACGTTTGGCTCGTGTGCCTATGGTTGCCAACGCGTGATCTGCAGAATTCCCACAATGCTCTCAGTGTGGCTTTCACAAACCTTTTCCCTTTCAGCCTCTCTTTCCATGCGACCATGTCATCTTTTAGATGTTAATTTTCGCCGAGTATGACGGGCTCTCATCCCTATGCCTAGACATTGCCTCAAGAAAAAATGGCCAAGCGATTTTTGATGGACCGCAAGGGTTAGGCTGTGTCTCCGTATTTCATCGCCTTATTTGCAAGAGGACCTATCTTCATCTCCTCATTTCTAATTACGTGTTGATGCCTTTCACAGCCTCCTTGTATCGTATTATTACGTATGCATGTATACGCTCTCATAAAGAGGCCCATGTTATACAAATAGGATAGAATATTTGGGGAGGTGACCGACGGCTAAGGTCATTTGCGCCACAGGGGATAGGTAAGGGAGGAAGGGTGGATGGAAACCCGGCGTCGGCATAAGCCTGCTCTTAACGAAAGGCGCCAAGGGGACCACGGTTTAACGTCTCATCCGACAGACGGAGTACTGTACTTGAAGTGCCCTCCACAAGACACTCAAGTAGGGATCGGGTTTCCGCTGAAAAATATCCTCCTCTACAGGTATTTTGAACCCTGGCCGCCCGTATGGTTAGCTAACACTCTAGCGCCACCACACCTACTCAATCCCCTGTTATACAAATCGCCGTGATATTTTTTCATACGTAGGCATATGACTTTGACTTCCAAGGGGTGGCCATTGTTGTCAATCACGCTTCGATAGAGACGTTTTCCGTCAAATTTCTCATTTCTCTGCCACACCGATCGAAGCGACGCCCCTCGGGGGACGGGACAGACTCGACTCCTCATTAATTTCGCTTCTCTCTGTCAGCTATTCACTTTCCCCTCCCCTGCTTCCCCTCCCCCTCCTCCTTCTCCCACCCCTCCTTCCCCTCGCATCATCATCCTCTCTAATTCGCCGCTCAGGACATCGGGGCAGTGGACTAAGGAGAGAGGCACTCATGCTCACTCACTATAATAGGAGACGCAAGCCAGTACGTAACCAACACTTTATGACGGGTCATAGACACACGACGACTTTTCCGTAAAGGATATTTTTTATTGAAAATGTTAGCGCATTGCTTTGTTTTTCCCTCTACCCTGCAAAAATTCTGTATAGTTTCCTTAGAATACTTCTACAGAATTTCTTAAAAAGTTCTGTAGATATTCCTTGCAGTATTGAAACGCCATTTTACGGAATTCCCTGCGACGTTCTGCAGAATTCCTTAGGACGTTCTGCAGAATACCTTAGGACGTTCTGCAGAATTCCTTAGGACGTTCTGCAGAATTCCTTAGGACGTTCTGCAGGATTCCTTAGGACGTTCTGCAGAATTCCTTAGGACGTTCTGCAGAATTCCTTAGGACGTTCTGCAGAATTCCTTAGGACGTTCTGCAGAATACCTTAGGACGTTCTGCAGAATTCCTTAGGACGTTCTGCAGAATTCCTTAGGACGTTCTGCAGGATTCCTTAGGACGTTCTGCAGAATTCCTTAGGACGTTCTGCAGAATTCCTTAGGACGTTCTGCAGAATTCCTTAGGACGTTCTGCAGAATTCCTTAGGACGTTCTGTGAAATTCCCTACGACTCTCAATATAGGTCCTTAGAAAAGGAACTGGGTCAACGGAAACCTCACATATTTCCGTAGAGTTGCTGAAGTTCTGCAGAACAGCTTATACGGAGTTATTTTTATCGGTAGATAATATCTCTACAGAACATATGTTCTGTAGAGTCAGGCTCTCATGTTCCGTACAGATCCTTAGAAAAGGAACTAGTTCTGAAGAAAATGAGTCCATTTCTGTAGAATTCCTTACATTCTACAGAACAGCTTCCAAGGAATTTTTTAGCAGGGTAGTCTCTGATTCGTGTCACAAAATTGGACCAGAAAATTTTATTTCAGAAGATCTTGCGATTTCTTCGAAAGTGTGATTTTGACCCGATACGAGTGACAGATATCAACAGATAGTAACCGCATCTTGACCCGAAGCGACCGCTAGTCCTTCCTAGTCCTTCCTTCGCGACTTCAATCCGAACGCCACAGCTGCCCCCACATTTTCGTGCGTTTTTCCAGTGTTCCGTTAATTACAAATTGAACATTACTTTGAAGACCAGATTTAAACATTACTTTGAAGAAGTTATCTGAGGAGTGTTTGCGGCTCCAAAAGAAGGATGGATAGGGTCCTTTGAATGAGTGGGCAATGAATGAGTGTGGGTTAGATGCTCCAGTAATGGACGTGTATGAAAGGAGTGTGCTTCGTTGGTTTGGCCATGTTGAGAGAGTGGATGAGAGTCGACTAACGAAACAGATATATGAGAGTAGAATGAATGGTGCGAGAGGTAGAGGTAGGCCGAGAAAGTTGTGGTTGAGGAAATTCTTAGGAGGAGGAATATTAGGAGTCTTAAAAACAGGAGGGCGTGTATGAAGCAGTGTATGGGGGTAAATGAAGCAAAAGAGGTTTGCAAGGATAGGTCAGTATGGAGGAAATTATTGGAGCAGAGTTAGGCGTACAAATATGTATTTATGAGTGAAACTCTGTGACTTTGCCTACATTCTCAATGGGATATCAGGACCAGATTCGTGATAAGTGGAATCACGAAATTAAATATTTAATAATAATTAAAGGAACCCTATACTCAGACATTTACAAAACAAAAATAATTCCAGTGATCAGAAAAATTTGAGAGATTCTCAAACTTAAGGACTCTCAAACTTAAAGCAGCCATTAATCATTCCAATGGTCAAAGTTAAAGGTTTATATGTGCCAATGATTAATGATTTGTCCAACGAATATCAATCAATCTTATGAAATAATTGAATTATTTTATTACTTTTGTAAAAATGGGCCGATAGTTCTTCTAAAAAAACCTAAAGGTTAACGTGCACGAGTATATTTCCAATTTTCTTGTGAATTAATGTGCATGTTCAATGCTTTCTAAGTACCTACGTGTTATGATTTAATGTCTGGTGTTATATTGTATTTATTTTCTGCCAGTGAAGAGCCGGAAAATTGATTATTAAGGTAGGTTAAGTTATATGTGACCACTGTAATCAAGGCATCAACTACGTAGGTTACAATATACGCAGATAATTCCACGAACAGATTTTAAACGACGATATTTGTTCAGCCATAGGAGTCGACTGCAGCGCCACGTGCATGCAAACATCGCATTTGACTTCACTTAAGGCAGTATTTCGCCAATAACTTTGAGAAATTGGTGGTAAGATTTCCTCATTCAATTTTTATTAGATTGCGCAGGACGTTTAGCTTTTTATAAAAAGTTATAGTATAAAGTCCTAAATATGACGTTCTCCTTCTGTGAGCTGAGCGATGTCCGCAAAAGCCCATGATGAAATCCCCAATTTCCCAGCTAATTTAAAGTTGCGCTCACCTGAAAATCCTATTTTTAAAATCTAGATTTACAAAACGCATTTCTAAGATGCGATTATGAATTTTTCAGAATATCTGGACTAAGTGACCGAGAGGTCAGAGCTAGCCATTGAAGTGTTCTATTAGTTCTTAAAGTGACTGTATACAGAAGTGGTGCGTTTCACAGCGACACAGAATATCATGTCGACGGCACACTGCATTTCTAGGTCCGACTGAAGAGATAAAATTGGAGAGATATATTGCCAAACAGATAGGAACGAAAATTCGTTCTTCCTACTCACAATATGTGACGATAATGAAAACACAACTCCACTCAATAGACTCCCATAATTCACGTCACCATTTCTCCTCTCAAAACCTTATCCCTTACATCTATACACGGCTAGTGTCCTGACACCCCCTGCCACAGGCCCACGCGGCGGCTCGCAGGGTTGAGTGTAGATTTTTTTTTTTAATTCAAGTAACGGGAAAATGCATTATGGAAATATTGAAATACCAGCTGACCTGTGCGAATATTTCGCACAGAATGCAGCTTCTTCCTTCTTTCTTCCTGTTCTTCTCCCTGTTTCTTCCCATGGACAATTATATGTTATTTATGTTTGTGTTAAAGATACTTAACGTAAACGTTAACGGTAAATGGCCACACTTATTGCATGTAGAATGTAAACAATCTAACTAAACGATGTATTAATAGATGGCGCCTCCTACAGTCTTTGAAGATAGTATGAGCGAGATAGTTCCGAAGTCATAAAAATGATCAAATATGTTTTCTATCGGAATATATAAACATTATTAAGCGAATGAATACCAATTAAATAATTACAGCAATGCTATAAATGTGTTGTTTTGCCTAATTCGGCAGTAATGAGCTTTATAAAAGTATCAAAGAATGTAACTTGACTCACAATTGACGTTGCCAACTAAACAACTTCGTACTGGAACTATATTATTCGCTTAGGTGATTATCGGGCCTTATCCTGGTATCGCAATGACAATGTAGAGCAATGGAATTGATAATCGAACTCTGGAGCAAGTTTTGATCACTTTTGGCAGCAGTATAAAACTTGAAAAATGGAAAGGTGGATATGGCAGCGTTTTAACTCTTTTGGGGTTGGTACGGCGGTTGATTTGTGCCACATCTGGTAGTAGAGGGTTTCACCAACATCCTCCTTTCGGCTTCGCGCTCTCGGTTTGTTTACGTTTTGACTGCTTGACAATATTTTGACTTTGGCTTCTCCTGGATTTGTTTATTCTCCCGTCTTCGACCAACGCACCTCTTGGACCATCCGCCTGGACTATATTTCGACCACTGCTTCGTCTGGACATCGCTTCTTTAATATCTTATCGACCATATCTCATATCATGGAACAACCGAGAAATAAGACTGGAAAGTTTGTTTGTTTGACAGGAAAGTTTGTTTTAAAGAAACGGAACGCAAATGCATCTTGGGCGAAAGCCCTGCATAACAAGGCCGACAATTCTGGGGACGAGAGCATCATAAAATCTGGAGTCTTTGCCATTGCTATGGAGTAAATTTCAATGCTAGTTATTACAAGTGTGAATTATTTATGTATTGGAAGGAGTAGGATAACTTAGTTCTTCCTAATTACAATAACCATCCTGCCTTGGTGTATGATGTTGAGCAATTGATAAGTGTCATACCGCAAACAATGTTTGGTGTGAATACGCGGATTTGTAAAGAGAATTAGTACGAACTTACGAGTGGCTGATGGAATTAGGAATTTGGGTTGTGCTGTACAGCAGTCAACGTTGACTGATTCTATGAGGTGATCTGTGAATCAATTGACAAGGAAATCCGTATATCCATGAAAAGCAAGTGTATGTGAATATTGGTTATGTAATGTGTAAGATTAGGTCTAAAAATAGGTAAGATTATGAATGCAAGGGAGTGTCATATAAGCATTATATTCGCTGTACATTAAGATAATACTAAAACAAAAGTTCTGAAGAGTCTTATTAGTAGTAACAGAAATGCCTTTTGGGGAAATGACGGTCTAGTCGAAATCAGCTGATTTCAGTCCCTGCTTAAAAAGCAGTTTTAGCAGTTAGTTTCTCCATTATTGTTATCCTTAAGTGTCGATTAGGCCACATTTCCCTTCCTCCCAATGCAGGATTACTTTAAAGGACGTAACCATTCGCATAATGTAAACCAGAATTTGATACGAGCTTCTGATTTAAATCAGTGTGTTAAACGACAGATTTATAAGGTACCCACTTTCAATGAATAAGTAAGTTTCGTGACAAAGAAAACCAACATTGTTATCGAAGAGATATTTAAATTTCAGAAAAAAATACTTGAAAAACACCCCAAGGCTTACTTCAGAATCTTAACGACCAACATCGTCTCTTTCACGGCTAATATTACTTTCAAACACCTTTAGCCGTAAGACCTCGCATACGAATCCATTCTTAGCAAAAGGTAGAGCATTTATTTTGGAATTCCGAAGGGTAATGACAACATCGTCTGCTGGCAGTCCCAATTTCCATATCTCGTGGACTGTGGACCAAATTATACGCGGTGTTGCCCTGCATCTATCAAGTGCGTGCCTGAAACCACTTACTATACATATTGGCTGGTTTTATTAGTAAAATGCTTCGAAATGTTGACAAATTCTTCTCGATTCTTCCAGCAGGTGATTTGCTTGCCGAAGCCGTCGGAATGTCCTCTTCACTCCATTGCCTTTTAAGCGCTGACGTCGCCAGAGCTACTAGGGCAGGTGGAAGACCCAAGTATGTACACTTCACCAAAAGTATACGCCAAGAAAAAAAACAAGTCCTAAATCTCGAAATGTATAACGGCAAGTCTCTTAATATTTTGGTAATCCTTGGAAATATGAGACATTTTCCCGTAAAATCCCATTTACCCATCGTAATCTTAAAATAATAGTGACAAATAGAAATGATAATAATTGTAATAGAAATAGTAATAGAAAGGGTTTGAAAGTGGACCACCAGCCTCCTCGTGGCGTACCTGGTAACGGCTCTGCCGGCCAATGGTGGACGTGTGTGTGTGGGGCTAACCACCCTACATGCAGTTTAATCTGGTTCCCAGGAAGATAACCAGAAGTGCCACCCACAACCGGCCCCTCTCGGATGGGGGCCCTAGTGGAGTTGGGTGTCATCATCTTGGGTAAGGGTGGCACCATCCTTAGAAATTACATTTTAAAAATCATTATCCGAAGGTAAGGGCCCCAAGACTGGAAAATAACCAATTTCACTCAGATATTCAAAAAAGGAAATAAAAGTGTCCCAGTTAATTACCGGCCTATGTCGCTAACATCACTTTTATGCAAGATCGTCGAACACATTGTCGTTAGCAATATTATCACATTCCTGGATAATCATAACTTCTTGCATAGCAGTGAGCACGGCTTCCGTAAGGACAGGTCCTGCGAAACACAATTTGCGTTCTTCCATAATGATATTCTAAAATCAGGTGAATCGATTAAGCAAGTCGACGCGATATTCCTTGATTTCAAGAAGGCATTTGACATGGTTTCTAGCAAAAAAACTCATATATAAATTACAATCATGCGGTGTTAATAGAAAAATAGTGAATTGGATAAGTGACTTTCTCAGTGATCGGAAACAAAAAGTAGTTATTGATGGTTTTAGCTCTGATATGGACGAAGTCACATCCGGTGTTCCTCAGGGAAGCATAATTGGCCCTCTTTTATTCATTATTTATGTAAATGATCTTAGTTCTAGAGTTAGCAGTAAATTAAGATTATTTGCAGACGATACAGTAATCTACCGTGAAATAAGCGAAGACGCGGACTTTGAAGTTCTGTCATCTGACCTTAACAACGTTCATTCGTGGTGCCAGGAGTTAGAATTAAATATCAGCAAATGCACCACAGTTCACTGCCTGCGAAAGTCATCACACAAATTTCATACCTATACTGTGGGTGGAGTAAACATAAAATCTTCAGATACAGTAAAATATCTTGGAATTACCTTAACATCTGATATATCGTGGGGATTACACATACAGAACATATGTGGCGCAGAATTGAAGAAAAACTAGGTTTTGTTAAACGTATAATAGGAAGGTCTTCGGATGAATAAGTCAAAGAGATGCTATTTCGCTTTGATGAGGCCACACCTCGAATACGCCGCGAGCATTTGGGACCCTGGTCATAAGGATTTAACCAGAAAAAATTAATAAAATACAAAGGAAAGCAGCTCGCTTCGTTAAAAACTGCTACGAGCGTACATATAGTGTCTCGCAACTTCTAGAGGGATTAAGGTGGGAGCCCCTAGAGACTCGGAGGCTGCACGCTAGGCTTAGGTTGCTTGATAAAGTCAGAACTTTTCAAAGTGACACAGAGAATATTATCATGACGCCTCACTACACTACTAGGTCTGACAGAAGCGATAAAATAAGAGAGATAGATTGCAGAACAGATAGGTACAAAAACTGGTTCTTTCCGTGAACAATAAGCGACCACAATAGAAACTGCCGCCCGTGAGGCGGCTCGCAAGGTATTATGTAAATGAGAATGAAGTAATCGAATTTCTACACGCCTAATTAAACCACGCAGAGGTAGATTTGACTTTGATCGCAGAATAGGAATTTCGTAAATCACATTTATTGGAGAAATTCCGCGGAAAAAGTCACTCGTACAACCAAATCTCAGAAAGTGGAGGGAGTTTGCTCGTGTCTAGTATTATAACTGACTATAGAGATACGGATTAAGATCAGTAGTGCGGGTTAATAAGACACTCAATTCGGAATTCAAGCTGCCAGCGACACAATCTTGAAAAATAAGGAGGCACTTCATATAACATTATCTTTGAAGCATGATGTCACTGAATCGTACTTTGACGATGAGATTAGAGAAGATTGGAAGCAATAGGGTTGTGCTGTGGTCCATGAATGCACAAAATCAATTGGGAGGAGAGATTCATCAATGAATTTGAATTGCTATGCGACAGCCAAGTCACAAACGCGGGCATGCGACAGCTCTGCCGACATTCTTTTGTTTTAATAGTGGTCGTATTTGGTCATCGCCATGCCTCCGAGCACTTGACGGTGCCACCGGCGCTTCCCTGTTTGGTCGTATTCACGAGAGCGGAGCGATAGGTTTCTCGCAAGCCGTCAGATATGTGTGTCATTACTCACGCACATCGTGACACATACGAAACAGAAGGAAACTACTGGGAACAACCGAGTCAGTGATAAAAATCGGTCGTCCGCTGTGCATTTAGGATTAATTTGCGATAAACAACGTGAGACAACAAGGCGACTGTTTGGGTCTCCGAATGAGCGATGAAAGGAGACGATGTCGGGGGAAACAATTGAGTGCGAGACAGCGCGACTATTTTCGAAGAATGACCGAGCGAAGGCATGGCAATAAATCACGACTACCAATGGAGAGAAAGCGTGGATTACACTTAACTTAGTGTTGAATATTTCAGGAGAAGATATGTTCAGCATTTTTGACTTCCAGGCAACCTTATATGGGAACATAATTTGGAGGCACTCACCTACATTATGTTCTCATAGTAATCATGTGAAAGCCAACTTTATCTCAATGAGCACGCGATAATCTCATTGAGGTCAAAGCATACTCTATTTCTAATTAATCGTAACAATAAAGTCAGCAGTCCACCTGCATAATGATGAGAATGAGAATTCTCCCTCAAAGTTGATCCCAAAATACTCTCACTCAAGGTTGTCAGTGATTGACTTCGATCGGCTTGCGTAAATCACTGATTTATCTTTTGGAATATGTAACTGATAAGAACCAACGGACTCGGTTATGAATGAGAAAATGTGATAATATGAAGTTTCTTTGTTTCACATCCTCTGAAAGTTTAGGACTATATTACAGGATTTTAGATTGTTTATGCAGTTGTGGAACTCAGTTGGCAAATGTCAGAGTTTTGGGAAATCGAAAAAAATTGCGATCATTTGTGACTGCTTGATGCGTGTTTCTCAGGTAGAATTCTGAAAAGTTCCATTAATTTTTTTTTTAATTCATAAATAATCATCGATTACTGAAAAAGAAAGCTAATCACACTCGAAACTAATTGTTTTATTTGGATTAATTGGATAAGAGTGTCTCCTCAATCCTTCCATTTCAATGATTAGAAAAAGGACTGGCATTTTAGCATCATCAATTTGTTTAATGCTGTTTCAGTCGATTTAATCCAAATATTTTTTTGTTTGAAGAGAATTAATTGCCTCGCATTTATCTCATTCAAAAATCTCAAATTGGCAGTTTTCACCAAATGCATGAGCCATATGAAAACGGCAAGAAACCAAGTGCCCTCCTTAAAAAGGCACTTATCTGCAAAATTTAAGTTGAAATGAATTTAATAATAAAAAAATTAATATAAAAATCATTTATAACAGGTTCCTCTTTTTCAAAAGCCTCACAATACCGGTTAATGTCGGTTTCAACTCGAAAATAAATGCATAATTGTTATGAAAACTAGTTGAAACAGTTAAATATATTTTAAAATGTTTTCTTTTGCTGCATAGTAGCTTTTACTTCAAAATTTGCTCAAGGCATTGTGTTGAAGCGTGAGTTAGCTACAGAAGTATTTATATCAGACTACTGAGTAGCTCATCAAAGAAAAGTGGCGGCTACTCTATTGGCTACGAATTGAAAAAAATAATGCTACACCACAGATTGTAAAAACTGTACGCTGGTTTGAGCTGCATTTGGTTTGTTCTAATTTTTATTCAAAGATGGGAAAATCTAAAAAAAAGCCCTACTCAAGAAATGGAAACTATTATTTGCAAAGATTCGGGGACACTATGCATTAATATGTACTCTAGTATTACAACAGCACGTGACTAAAAAATCAGCGACAAAAAATCGTCTGAGCTAAGGTACTAAACGGAGGCATTGAACGAAATCTATACTTCCATTGAGCGACTCTATTCACGCGATTAAGAGCCTCACGTGAAGGTGAATGGAATATTACTCGTTAAGGGCAGGTCCTAAGAAACACAGATTGCGCTCGTCCTTCATTACGTGCTAAAATCAGGTGAATCGAAAAGGCAAGTCGACGCGATACTCCTTGATTTCAAGAAAGTATATGTAAGGTTCCTCAAAAATAAAACAAATATATATATATATATATATATATATATATATATATATATATATATATATATATATATATATATATATATATATATATATATATAAAGTTCTTGCGAAGATTCCACGAACGTGGCAAACAATATAAAGCTTCGTCACAGGGTGACACTAAACATAAAACATATAAAATGGAAACTCACGAGTTTAAAATTTTCGGTGGGTCGCCCGCACCTTCATCAGTGATAGAATCTATCGTGATAGATTAGATCGTGATAGATCATCAGTGATAGAAGTGAATGATTCTATCACTGATGAAGGTGCGGGCGACCCACCGAAAATTTTAAACTCGTGAGTTTCCATTTTATATGTTTTATGTTTAGTGTCACCCTGTGACGAAGCTTTATATATATATATATATATATATATATAAGTTGCAAGCATGCTGTAACGTTGTAAATATAGACTCAAGGCCAACTCTGGGTCATAAACAATATCGACATGGGGGGCCGTCGCTAGGGACGCCAATTGAAGTTAGTTGCAAGCATGCTGTAACGTTGTAAATATAGACTCAAGGCCAACTCTGGGTCATAAACAATATCGACATGGGGGGCCGTCGCTAGGGACGCCAATTGAAGGTAGAGAGTTAACTATAGGGAAAAGGAGAGTAAGAAGGGACGCTGCCGTTGGGAGCGGACGGACGCGGCGTGTGCGAGAGGGGTGATAGTTTTTATATCACGTATCGAGGAGTGAAAAGGGATCTGCCGTGAGGAGCGAACTGCGGCCGCGGAAGCAGAGGACCTTATGGTGTGTGGCCCGCTGTGAGCAAGGAAAGGTTCGCGTGAACGAGAGGAAGGACGAGAGGCCAGAGATTCGGAGTGCCGCGAGCCTGAGAAGGAGGAGGGTGACCTTGGCGCGGTGTTGGATAAGTGGAAGAAATTTTGGTTTATGGGAATGCATGAAGCTTGGTGCACGCTGGACCAATTATTAGAGTTGACCTTGGGTTATATATGTATACATGTATGTATGGTTGTATGTAAATTGGGCCCAATAACCTTTTGAATTGAATATATCCTTTTGAACTTAAGACTGAAATTGGTGCACGCGTTTTGATTGTGTGTTACCATGCAGAGTTAATAAAAATAGTGAATTTAATAAGGAACTTTTTCAGAGGTCGAAAAAATGTTGTTATTGATGGTTTTAGCTCTGATATGGTCGGAATCACATCCGGCGTTCCTCAAGGAAGCGTGATTGGCCCTCTTTCAAGCATTATTCATGTAAATGACCTGAGTTATCGAGTTGGCAGTAAACTAATATTATTGGCGGACCACACTATCACATACCGCGAATTTAGCGAAGACGCGGACTTAGAAGTTCTGTAAAAATATAAATTTAATATTTAATGCCTTTGATTTAAAATTTATTCCAATGAAGAAGAAAAAATATATGAGATAATCACAGGCTTTAAAGGAGTAATGAAGTACCGCTCGCAAAATGATGACTCCAAAGCGCTGCCTTACGAACGATGGTGGTACGTTGCAGTGCCTTGAAATATTTAGATTCTTGAATAATGATGAAAATATTTGTTAAATTTCATACAAATACATATTTCATACCTACATACAAATTAATATTTTCTTTAATCATAACCAATCTTAAAGTTGAAGCACAGAATGAGTGTGAACTTAATTACACTTCCATTGCGTAGGTTAAGCTAATTTAACATTCACGGGCTTAATATGAACACACTGAAGTCCTCCTGGTGCTGGTAGAAGAGGCGATGTCTGAAAAACGTTGACTCTGCACAGGCTCCAGACAATGTTATGTTGAATCACTGATAATAAATTTTAACGGGATATCATTGCTGTATTTTGGCATTTTGGTGTACTTTTTTATCTCTCCTTAATTATTAAGGAAAATTATTCAATTTTCCTAAAATATTTAATAACTTTTATTGTAACAACTTTTACCTTCAATTTATGTCTCACAATTTTCTCTTTTACAACAATGGTTATAATTTTAAATTGATTTCCAAGAATAATACAATGATAAAACTTCGTTAAAAGTAATATTTTCTCGGCCGATAATCGGCCGATAACGCGTGACCGATTAATCGGCACATAATCGGCCATTTCGCTCATCGGTGCAACCCTAGTCTTGATGACGGCCAATTTTGCGCAGTTAGCCGTGTTCTGAGGTATCATGTTAAACTCGTGGCTTTGCTACGACTTGTTTATGGTGTCACTGAGTCCATCAATGCCCTGGACTGATAAAGCGTCGGCAGACCAGTCTCCATCATCCCATAAGTGTCTAGGTTGCACAGTTTCATTCGCACTTTAGCTAAATATTGGGAGTGCATTTTTGTGTTTATAGTGTGTCGTAATGCAGTACATTGGAATACTGTCTCGTTTTCCTGGGAAAACGTGAAATCTCACAAGTAAGACCACGTGTGCAATGCAAATGCAATAGATGCCATGCAATGCACTCGTGACATATTACACAGAGGAGATATTTTGGTCATATGTTTGTCCAAGCACTCTTGAGGAACGAATGCAGTGTTGATTGACCCTGATAAATTTGAAAGCGCTAGTTTTTTTTCCTTTGTCTGCCTTTTAAATCTTGAAAATCATAGAAAGTCGATATCATGAGTGAAATTGATGAATGAAAACTAACTCTTACCAGTGGAATATCATTTATCTGTCCTGATTCCTGCCGAATCGGAATAATGAATGTATATGACCTAGATATGTCTTCTTTTCCTAATCTATAAAATGTTTCTAAATGGAAATGTGTTGTATCTTTGAAACGTGAATCTAAATAAATTAACTCTCTCTTGAAGGCTTTCTATGCCCTTCAAGGGCTGTTGCTCAATTCCATTTTTTGTGTGTTTTGCTTATTCATAGATGTCTTTCCAAACGTTTTGATTTCTCCTTATCAGTGTAATGCATACGATGTTATGACTAATTTGTACAGTAGCATGTATTGTGATGACTTCAATGAAGGCTTGAATGCCTCAGTATTTTCCTGTGCATCTATTAGAGGACGCTAAAATTAATACTCTATGGGGATTGGTGATTATTTCAACCTGAATAAGCCGTAATCAACCGAAAGACCGTCGCTTTTTGTGTTTGGTGACTTTTCCGTGCGTTGATTTTGTGCGAACCTTGCTTTTCATAATGGCCTCGAATATCGCAAATCCATGAGTCGGAATCGATAATATTAATCGAACATGTTTATATTGTCACAATGGACATAGTAGCAGACGAAATATTTGGGAATTTGTGATATTCAATATTGTGTCTGAGGCAGAACAGGGATTGAAACAAACATTGTGCTATGCCTAGCTTTTTAATGACTCAAAAGAGCAGTTCATCTGTATATTATACCTTGTAAGTTGATTTTTAGTTTCAATTGGCATCGAAGCAGACGATATTTTGGCCGTAAGTTATTTTCATTATCACATCAAATCGCGACGGTTTGGGGGGAACGCAACTTAAGCCATTGTAACGCTTAAAGATTTATCTTAATTCCTGAGTCGAGTTCATATGGTATTGGAACTGGTTTGCTGTTAGTTCGATTAAACTGTCAGTTAAAGGTTCTGAGTTTAAGAGAGGACGGCAGTTTCCGTTCTCAGAACGTTAAGGATAAATACGAAGGGGTGGTTGACATTACTTTGTTCGCGTCGGGCTAGCCCTGTGGTTTTTCCAGATACGGGAAGAGATGAAAGTCGTTCTTATCTCTCGCATACTCGTCCGTTGAGTACGTTGCCTTCTGCCCTCGCCTTCTTCTTTACGGCTACCGTCACGAGCTCACATTGATTGCGTCCCAATCTTTACCAGCCCATTCGTGGCCGTGAAATTTGCCCATTCCCATTCGAAATCGTGACATCACTCCTTGAATTTTGAGGAAAACCAAGTGCGGCACGTACACCTTGACGTGGGTTTTCATCGTGGTCTTGATTTCCATGAAATAGCGCCCCTCGCGTAGTTTTTCGCCCCAGGGAGGGTTGTGTCCGAATCGCTCGAGTTAGTCTCGATTACGTAACTAAGGAGTCGCGCGTACAATAACGAACGGTCCGAGACTTTGGTAAGTTTTAATCACTCGGATGGATATCTGATGGAGTCTGGAACAACGTGGTTTATATTGTGCATCTAATAGGGATATTATTATCCAGTTACAATTATACCGCAAGAAAAACTCGGTTGAGAAGGCTGCGTGAGTTTTTTTACAAGTGATATAATAATAACTTTGTAATATTCCACACTGTTTTATTACTATTAAACAAGCCTGACCGGTTTCAATGTATACACATCATCATCAGAGGCAAAATATAGCGTACAGAGGTGGTGGCTTGATATATGTATATGTACAGGGTACCACACGGGGAAGGAAGTAAGGAGGAGGTTGGGAGGATTTAAGTAGAGAGGCGGGGGTTAACAAAGCGAGGAAAAGGGAAATGTAAAACCAACAGCGTCAAGAGTTAAAAGAGGAGGGGAGAGAGAGAGATTCATTTGAAAATTTTGAAATTGTTTTAGCCTTTAAAAAATTTAGTCATAGGGTTTTAAATGATTTTATTCCGGACCAATTGTCGCCCCTTTTTACTGTGCCTCTCCCCTCCTCTTTTAACTCTTGACGCTGTTGGTTTTACATTTCCCTTTTCCTCGCTTTGTTAACCCCCGCCTCTCTACTTAAATCCTCCCAACCTCCTCCTTACTTCCTTCCCCGTGTGGTACCCTGTACATATACATACATATATATCAAGCCACCACCTCTGTACGCTGTATTTTGCCTCTGATGATGATGTTCATACATTGAAACCGGTCAGGCTTGTTTACTAGTAATAAAACAGTGTGGAATATTACAAAGTTATTATCATTATTTCATGTTGAAATTCCACCAAGTCAACTCTTCAACTATCTTGTATATTTTTACAAGTGGTTCAAATACACATGAATCTCGAACCGTTCGCTGTAATACCACGTGACTCCTCAGTTACGTGGTTGAGATTATCTCGAGCGATTCAAACACAACCCTTCCCTGGAGAGCGTCCCATGACCATTTTACTGCATACCTGCCGGTCGGATATGAGCAGTCAGTTGCCGCGCGAACTCCAGAACAGCGGAATTGATGCCGTGTGCTCAGAGTGAGGCGTTGTTAGCAAGAGTGCCTCAACACACCCCATGTGTTCGCAGCCCATCGTCCGGCCTCTTCCGCCGCGTCAGAAATAAATCTACCAGAGCTGGGGACTGGACTGGGATGGAATGGAACTGGGGCTGGATTAACGGAACATTCGTAAGTACGATTTTGTTTATTCATTTATATGTGAAGAATGCTATCAAGAGTATTATTTTGTGAGCATTCATTTCTGAGAGATACCACATGCCATTGCCAATCGAACGAATACGAACTATCTCGTGATTCCCATGGATATACCCTCAGGAAATTGGCCAACTGTCACTCTGAATCCTAAGGGCTTCGATTATCATACACCAACATTCCCGAGTTCCAATTTGCCCCATTTATCCATATTTAAAAGTTAAGTCCTGAAATTGCGTTGTTCATCTCATAATAACTATGCCGACGCGCCAGTGACACCACAAACCCTTTGTACCGCCTCGTAAGCCGCACCACTGCTTTCATTCATTACTCTTCCCCTCTTCTTTATCAATCTTTTTCGCTCGACTTCCATGGTGAGTGGACGCGTTCCGGAGGTTTCGCTTTATTGTGTTTGAGAGTGACTCCATTCCTATATGACCGAAGTGTATTCTGGATATGAAATGCAATAAAAAAGGCCCTGAATGGTGCCTCTTGTAATTTCTCTTTTTGACTCTCTTAATATTGAGTCGATGTCAGCGAAGGATCTTATAAATGTTTAAGAAAGAACTGCGGAAGGCATGCGTCTCACCAACCAACTTGAGGCTAGGATGGAATAAATACTCCGGTAAAACACTCGTTGGTTCTGCTTAAAGCGATTCATCCGTGGCGATTCTGACTAAGATATTGGATGCCAATAAATCTATTCTAAATAGAGCAATGTTAACTGAAAAATTTGGTCACTCAAGCGCGAGACACTTTAGGTGAACATACCGCAATTATAGCCATGGTTTACGAGTCGATTGCTCAGCATGCTATGGAGCAGAAATCAGAAATAAGTGAAACGGGATTCTTTCATAAATTCCGTTGAGATTCCTGTGGTTATAGACGAGGGTGGAAAGAGAAAGGATAGTCCAATCGTTAGCGCGGCGTCAAATTGGTCGCTTTGGGATTATAGCTCTCGGCCGCGTTTGCAGGCGCAGTCGCAATCAGCGGTTGTGAGGATATAAGTGATCCCAAGATGTCCTCCCGTCATCTCTCGCTCTCACTTCATTCGAACACTTACGCGAAAAATTCAAAACGTGCCTATCCGACACGGTGGGCGAATTATTGCTCGGGAACCTCAAGGTTAGGAACATAGGCATGTTATAAATTAACAAGGGTATCTTGATGCCATTATGAAGCACCAGGTGTCCTGTTCATATCTTGCGGTGGACAATAAAGGGAGTTGTAGAGTCTTCATCAGTATGTGTCAGAGTCATCATCTTCAACTGGCTGTGAACAATTCAAAATTTTCATGCGTATTATCCATCCCTCTCATGTCAGAGTAATAATTCCATTGATAATTTTCTTACTGAACCTTTTGACATCGTCTGCAATAGTGAAACTTGACTATACCAAATTGCAACTGCTAGAACGGTGAATTTACTTCGATTTAGCATAATTAGGGTTGGAAAATGAGGTGGCTGGGTTGGTTTTTTGTTCGCTCAAACCCCTATGTTATTGCTTCAGCCAATTATCTCGCTACTTACTCATTTAGGCCTGAATATTTTATTGCTAATGTTTTTGACGCCAACGCCATCAAATTACAAATAAAAATTGTTTACCTTCCAACTAAAATTGGATCCATTTTCGATTTCAAAAATGATCTCCTTAGATTTCCTCCCATTTTTAGAAATGCGGCTGATATGGGAGGCATTAATTATGGAATATGCATTTATAGCAAACGAGAATCGCTGCCTTGGGAATCTAGCTCTCATTATTCTGATGTTGAAATCGTGCCTTTCGACCCCCACACTGCACAATGCCAAGCGTCATTGGCTTATGCATCTTTTTTCTCTCTCATAACTCGGACCAAATTACCTTCAATTCCTGTGTCTCTTTCCCTTTCCTATCCACCCACGATCTCATTACGTAATGACCTTATATCTACTTAATACCATGCGCGCCAACTGAGGGTGTATGGCAGGGGGAAACATTAGCATCTTACATACTTGACAATCTGGAAGCCCTCCGCATCTCACCTCTTCCGTTCCAATTTCACAATTTAAAAATTTTACCGCTGATAAATTCCGCGTTGATCTGGAGTCTAGGGATTGGGATCACCTTTTCAAAATAGATTCCATGTATCTAAAATCTAAAAATTAAACGCATACCTTCCTGCAAAAAAATATTGCACAAACCTCTGTTGGCACAATCAATTACGAACACCATTCCTGAGTGAGGTTCTCCGATTGCATGGAGAGTATTGTATAGAGTAAAGAAATCGTCTTCGGAACGTCTCTACGCTCAAAGAGCGTTGAATTTCACGAACATTTTAAACTTTGAGAACTAAAACTTGAAATAAAAATCCGTACGTACTTTTATTTCCGAACGTCGTCAAATTTATCGCACCTCTCCCCTCAACCAACACTAAAAAATCAGCTTTTGTATTTCCTTCATCTCGACAACATCCCTACTGTACCCTTTATGTTACATTCAACATAAAACACTAAAATATTTCATTAAAATCCCTAATACAAATTTTCACACCACATAAATGTCACAATATCAAATAATTCCAAATTAAATTTATATTAAACAACGATACCTTCGCTCATTACCCTAATAATGTCAAAGTATCCCAGTTTGCTCGGCCCCATTGAGAGAAATCTTGTAATGCCAATGAAAATATATCTTTCAAATCCTTGGGAGCAATACTCCTTCAGCGTTGGTTCTAACGCCTTCTAAAACAACAGCCTCTCCTCGGCACTTGTTACTCCACGGAAAATGCACGTCATTTGATACTGAAAAATCATAAAATTAGAACAATCATACATCGGTCGGCAAGAAAGGACATGAAAAACACATATAAATTCAAAACCCAAAATGAATAAGATCCATCATCGCCAGAAAACCACACCCTGCCATACGCAGTCAGCCGCTTTCTTCGTCCGGAAGCCCATTGGCGCACGCGTGATCACGGCCCGTCTGATATCGTTGCGTGACTCACGTTTTCTTCCATTTCTTTTATATTTCTCGTGCTCTCTCCCTCTCTTCATTCGCCTGTTTCTGATCTTCTGACATAGTTCTTGGATTTCTTCGCACTCTTTCCTCATCTCCTCCTGTACCAATCCAAACGTTCCTCATCCCAGCCGTGCATCTGTCGTTGTTAATACGTTGTGTCATTGGGATCCGCTGATTTCCTCGTCTGTTCTCCCTTTCGATTCGGGCATCCTCGTCTTTTTCAACTTCGTCGTCCGCCCCCGTTGTTCCTCTCGTTTCACTCGTGCGATCTTCCACTTCCACAGGCAACGCTCTCCCGTAGAGCGTCAGGTCTTTCGTGCACGAACGAGCCCCCCCCCCCATGCATTGAACGGGAGAACCGAATTCTATGAAACGAATGCTCTTTTCGATCCTTCGTTCCTTTGGCTCCTATCTTCAAGAGATAAGATGTCCTTTATAATCAGAAAATAAATCCTCGGAAAGAAATCAGTCCTCAATCAGAAAATAAAGTGCTATAAAATCAAACACATTCAAATCCGCACTCCACCTGACCTATCCGTCAACTGTCGTGAGTCTCTGGGCGACATGCTGTCTGTGGACTCACAGCTGCAGAATTTCGCCGAAGAAAACTATGTGTTGTTCCTTGGTTTCGTGTGAGGCATTGGAAAGAGTGCATCGGGATGTTTCAAATGCTTGCGAAGAAATCAAATGAGCCCTGTTTGTGGTGAACAGCGCTGAAGACCTTTGGGGCAGGCAAGCGGCCACAACTCAGTGTGAGTCTATCACTTTACTGTGTTTCAATATCCCTCGTCGTGGCCGAGAATAGGAATAATGTGCAATCAGAGAGGATGTCAATTTTTCTCCAGAACGATAGTGACGTCTCTCCTTTTGTTGGGAAACTTTTTTTATTCCGTAGTATGTATGTACCTCGACAATAACATTCTATGTCGAAACCTTGGTCGGTGAAAATTAGATAGAGTGAAAATGTACTGAGGGAATATTTATTTCGTGAGTCTCCTTTAGTTAAGCCTGAAGATTTAACTAGTATTATTTAGTACATTCGAGTATTCACTTATTATAGATAGAGTCCGAACAATTTTTCAACAGGAAACAGTCGATTTTAAGGCAATTTTTTCTCAGTTTTGTACATTTGAAAAAATTCTAAGTCCTAAAGGCCGCTTTACACGGTTCAATTTATTGTACAAATGAATGTATCACAGAATTTAAAATAAACTGAATGGAATTAGAGCAGGTTCTATTTCACGTTAAGTCATTCAGAAAATCGTACAATTTTTCCAAAATATAACTAATAAATTCAGGCTTCACTTTGTGGATTTCAAATCAAAACATTCAAATAATGGTCCACTAATATTTTTATTATTTACGACCCGGGTTTCGTCACATAATGACATCTTCAGGTTTTACCTGAAGGTGTCAAACCTGAAGATGTCATTACGTGACGAAACCCGGGTCGTAAATAATAAAAATATTAGTGGACCATTATTTGAATGTTTTGATTTCCGATACAATTTTCCGCTTTACACGCTACAATTTCATTCATGATGGAATATGCACATTCGTTTGTACAATAAAATGTACCGTATAAAGCGGCCTTTACGAAGGACTTGAGTGTTTGCTGAGACATCTAAGGGTCTATATTGAAAGGAACGTGAATATATTCATGAGTGTTTCCGTTATCATGCGGTGGGTTTTCACAAAGAATAGTGAGTGTTTTCAACTATGTGTCGTAGAGTCTGCTTCCAGAGGTATCCCACATATTCACCACTGAAAATCCTCCATCTCATATTTTGTCTCTCGTTCGATTCCTTACCGCTTGGTTTGACCACTTTTGTCAAATATCCTGAACGATACGAGCAATGCGCGCGAGCTGAAGTGGAGCAGTCTGTCCCCGGCCATCGCATTTCCCCTTCCTTCCCTTTTATCACCTTCCCCTCCTTCCTATACAACCTAGAGAGAACCTCCGAGCACTCGTACCATGGCCTCACCCCTCTTCCGCTCCAGACAGAAATGAAATACATTTTTAAAAATAAATGAAATCTTTTCGCATCCGGATTTTTTCCGCTCCGCTTCCCATGCGGCTTCTCGCTCCCATTAACTCCCTCTCGTGGGATAATTTCGTCGTTAATGACGAGAAAGAGAAGAAGCGCAGAAGAGCGCAATTATTGCCGCTCGGCTCGATGCGCCAGGCGCCCCCGACCCGTCTCTCTCTCTCTCTCTCTACCAAGGGGGGGGGGGCACTCCGTGCACTCCCGTCGAGTGATCACTCATCGAAAGGATGATTACATATACAATACATATATGCCATTACCTTAACTTCAGATATATCTTGGGAATTGCACATACAGAAAATATGTGGCGCAGCATTAGAGAAACTAGGTTTAGTTAAACGTATAACAGGAAGGTCCTCGGAGGAAAAAGTAAAAGAGAGATGCTTCTCCGCTTTGGTTAGGCCACACCTCGGATACGCCGCGAGCATTTGGGACCCTAGTCATCAATATTTAACAAAAAAATCAATAAAATACAAATGAAAGAGGCGCGCTTCGTTAAAAACTGCTACGAATGAACATATAGTGTTACACAACTTTTAAAGGGATTGAGGTGGGAGCCCCTAGAGACTCGTAGGCTTTACGCTTGGCTTAGTTTGCTTGATAAATTCAGAACTGATATTTTTCAGAGCGACATTGAGGATATTATCATGACTCCTCACTACATTTCTAGGTCTGATAGATGCGATAAAATAAGGGAGATACACTGCCGAACAGATAGGTACAAAAACTCGTTCTTTCCGCGCACAATAGGCGATCACAGTAAAAACTGAGCTCCACTAATCACACTCCTATAATATATGTCAGCATTCCATCTCCAAAAACTTACACCCTTACACGGCTAGTGACCTAACACCCCCTGCCACACGCCCAGGCGGCGGCTCGCAGGGCATTATGTAGATGTAGATATACCAACCGGGAGTCAAATTCACGAAGTTAGCCGGAGAAAATGGCACCAACGTGGTTGAAACGATTTATGCATACCTACAGGTTTGCGGGAAACTTTGCATGTGTTCTCATTAGAGATGTCTCCGGATTACAGGGAAAAATATCTCATCAAACCGATTTGGTTTTTGCTGGCAATTTATTTCTTCATTTTCAACCCGTGGACCTAAGGATCTTAAAATATATCATCTAGTATAAAAGGGTACGCGTGCGAACGTATGATTCAGTTACCAGGAGTTGTGATTCAGATATTCGCCGGTAGGTGGCTAACGAGCCCCTTATATGTTTCTTCACAATAGATTGGATTGGATATTTGGGGAGGCTAACAACGGCTAAGGTCATTTGCGTCATAGGGGACAGGTAAGGGAGGAAGGGTGGATAGAAACCTGGCGTCGGCATTAGCCTGCTCTTAACGAAAGGCGCCAATGGGACCACGGTTTAACGTCTCATCCGACAAACGGAGTACTGTACTTGAAGTGCCCTCCACAAGACACTCATGTAGGGATCGGGTTTCCTCTGAAAAACATCCTCTTCTGCAGGGGTTTGAACCCTGGCCGTCCGCTTCGTTAGCCAGTACTCTAGCCACCACACCACCCCGATCCCCTCGTTCTCCACTATAACTGACGCATGGAGCGTTCCAATGGATTTTTGTGATGATGGTTGATTTGCACGATATACTTCTGTCAAAAAGAAACTTTTGACCTGTAATGGATCATTTCTGGGAGGGGTGAGGGTGGGTTGGGTCTATTGTGTCGGTCAGATCCCGTCTGTGTCGGCACTCTTAAGGGTGGAGAAGATAGGAGATAAGAAAGGTCGGTCGGAGGCCGAAGTCGCAAAATCACCCTTGTTTTCGGAAACTACAGCGATGAAAGACGGAACTCAAATATCCATTTTATATTTTCATCGGCGCACAGGAAATCTTTGCTGAAAGTGATGGCTCTTCCACTTTTTAGGCCGAATGAAGTATTTCACCGTCGCGATAAGATGTTGAATCGGGTCAATACGAATATTAAAATAATTTTTTACGCTTACATTTCTGATAGCAACAAGTCATTGTCTGAAGGCCGCTTTACACGGTACATTTTATTTTACAAAGGAATGTGCAAATTCCTTCATGGAGGAAATTGTACCGTCTAAAGTGGCAAATTGTACGATTGTCTGAATGACTTAACGGGAAATAGAACCTGCTCCATTTCCATTCAGTTTATTGTATATTCTATGATACATCCATTTTGTACAATAAATTGTACCGAGTAAAGCGGCCTTAATAAATGATAGTGGCTCCATTATCTAGGCATTAATAGCAGATTGTCATCGCTAGAAGGGTTTGAATTTAGTTGAATTGGATACCAAATCATTCTATTGCACTTAAAGAGCTTTGATACATCATTATATTTGAGTTTAATATTTTATATGACCCATCGTTGACGTCTGAGACGTTAAAAACATGTTAACCACACAGTGTGTGGGTTCAAGGAAATCATTTGACAATATTTCTTTGTCGTACTGGACGAAGTTTTTGTAAATTAGAATAAAGTGGCTTAAAATAGACATAATTAATAATTCACATTAATTTATTTATCATTCAAGCCCTAATCAGTAATTGATTTTGTATTTCCGGGTCTCCTGTATCGCTTCACACCTGCTTATACGCTTTGAGCGGAGAACTGAGAGGATATTGGTTGTATCCTCCAATTCATATTCAATATTTTATCTCCCCTCACTGAATTTCAACGGGTACCTTCTGCTGATTAAGGCGAAATACGATTGCGTCGAAAACGACTTTACTCCTTGTAGATTGAGGAATTCTCTTAGCAAAAAACAAATTTCATATTCTAATTAAGTTAACTGCTAGCTATGTTTCCCAGAGCGTACATTTTTAAATTTTTTAAATTAAGACCTCAAAATTGTAAAATTTGGCTTCATTTTTTGCTTTTTACAAAAACTGGTCTCTGGCAGACATAAACAATATATTCAATATTAGATCAAAATTAATAAAACGGAAACACGTTGAGTATTAAATAAGTTATTAGGAAAGTAAGAACTAACTGAAAACGCGCCGATCAAGAGCGGCTCTAGCGGCGAAATAGGCAAGCAGGTGAAGGCGCTCGCGGAGATTCGAGGGGAGGCAATGAGTGGCCACTGGAGGGGAATGAGGGGATGGCCCCGAGGGGTGGGGAAGGGTATGAAGTTGGAGGACTTGGTAGGATTGAGCTAGGGCGGCGTGCAAGAAAGATTTCACACTGTGGAGGAGGAACTGAAGACTGGAATCATCCGGCGTTTGACGGCACAACCTTTGACTCGGCGCATGCTGGCATTCCAACTCTCCTGTTTTGAGTTGGCATCCTCTTGTCTTTCTCTCACGGACTGCTAGACAACTGACTTCATGGCCTCTCTCTGAACGTATCCCATATAGTAGCATCGGCCGTTAATACGGCGGTATTGGCCACAAACGGGAGTACTACCTCATCCTAGACGCGACCACCTTACCAGCTCCCTCGAGGCGCAACAACCCGGTCATATGGCATAATCTTCGGACGCTCAGGCTGATTGTTTCTCTTATCCAAGCCATACTTATGTACTTTGGTATTGCTTTGCTGAGCTGCCTTGTAGATATTCACTACCTTGTGGACTTTCTATCAGTATTGCATTGGCGAGTCCTAAGTACAAAGTCGAAAACCAATCATTTTAGTTGTTAAAAAATTACTATTCCTATAGGTTACTGGATGTTCTTGCTTGAAGTTAGTGCTAACTTAAATGTATGTTGACGCAGTTCCATAATGTTAGATAATTCAATAATAACTAACGTGTATGTTTTGTTCTGCTAGCTCTGTTGGAGATAGAGACTCAAGTGTGATGAAAAAAGTACCCGAACTAGTGTCTTATGATAGGCACGTTAAAACAATGAATACGCGAATCACGCAGTGAAGCTCTACTTCAAAGCATTGTTCAAGATTGCGGAGGCGAGGCCCATTGTCAAAAGCATTCTAACAAAAGTAAAAATGATGAGAGTGAAGCAGCTCGCGGCGATATTATGTATAATCGTACAGAAGAGAATACCGTTGAGTCCCTGGTCGAGGCTTCAAAAAAATATTCCCAAGCACGTATTTGGATGTCACGCGTCATGCCGAGACTACTTCTGTCAATCTGTCGACAGGAAGTTGAAGGTTATTACCAAGGATGAAATGGCATGCCTCGAAAAAATTGATATGGCTATGAAGCCACTTATTCAAAAATCTGGAAGGTTTATATCACACGAAACCAGTAACAGTGCAGAAAAATTTGTCTTAGGCCGAATTTTATGTTTTAGGCAAAATTTTTCCGCAGAAAACAAGTGGATAGGGGCAATAGAGAAGCATAACAACACAGGAATTTCGGCTCTGGTCTTGATTTCCAACTGGGACCTGTGTGGAGATATTCAACTTGGGAAACGCTCACAGGCAGAAGTCCCCACAAGCCTGTCAAATTCACTTGTCACGGAAGGCAGAAACGTATAAATGCAGTAAAGTGATTCCTCGCCAAACAAGACCTAAAGCAACGAAAGAAGAAGACAAAAACAAGTGATGGGGCTGGTTACGGTGTAATGTGCCAAAAATTAGACTTGGATGGCGAAGAATATGATAAAGAAGTAGTAGAATTCATGGACAAATTAAAAGTGACAACAGCTTCTAGAGATCAACTGGAAAAGGACACGAAGGGTCAATCAGAGAAGAAAAGATGGTGGGGGGAATGAATTAATCGATTGACTTCATCCACTTTGGAATAATCTGCAAAAAGCGGATGCGGCTTCTGTACGACCGTAAGTTTCAGAATGAAGCAACGCAATACGGGCAACTTCACGAAAACAAAGCGATAAGGCAGTACGAGGAAATCTCCGGAAAGTTGACTCCTTCAGGGCTGCTCATTGACCTCAAGCAATGTTTCTTTGCAGCTTCTTTGGATGGCAATGCTGTTGTCGGGGGCATCATTGAGGTAAAATGCCCTAATTCTGCAGAAAAGTTGGCGTTGGAAGAAGCAACGAACAAAATTTAGTTTTTTTGTCTTGACGAAAGTCTGCAATTAAAAACAAACCGCAATTATTACTACCAAATTGATGGCCAACTACATGTTACCGGCGCCCCATTCTGCGACTTTGTGGTATGGACTAAGGATGATTGCAGAATTAATAGGATTTTAGGGGATGGTGACTTTTGTTCAAAAAAATGGAGCCTAAGTTAAGTCTTTTTATAAAGAAATTCTTCTGCCGGAAATAATAGATCCTAGAGTGAGTAGATCAATGGATTTACGTGAGCCGGAGTTTCCTTCAAAATTATAAATTTCTTTCCGTTTTTGTATGTAAAAAAGTTACGGAAAATAACCCACTTTCAGCTGTAGAAATCGTTAGTCAATCAGTATAATTGATCAATCTAATCAGTATTTACGAAGATTGATTCCTAACACAAGTTTGCTGCAGCACCCCACACTCATTTCTCAGGTCTGCCTTCTTCTGAAAGAATATATCATCTGCCTAATATTTTCTCTAATGTATTCCATTACTTCCCGACTTCCTCCTTTCTTTCCACAGTGCGACCACTTCATTTTTGAATAGATATTTGCGCCCTAGTTTGAGCTGAATAACATTGCCTTTACAGATACGAGCAGTTTTTATTAACCTCGGTAGGCGTATTTGGTAGCTATTTGTGCAACATTGAGATCAATCCATTATATCTACGCCGGTTATGTACTTACTACAATAAATGATCATTTAAGGCTTTTTCTTTAATTAACTTTTGCAGAAATATTCGTGTGCAGTTAGATAATAAATAAGAGTGCTGCTAGAATAGTTTCCATTCCACGGGTTGAAGTTGGAGCACATTGGAACTTATCTGCAAACTTGAGCGCTGATGAATGGAACAATGTGTACTGACGAATTGTTTGATAGCCTATCGATAAAATTAAGACATAGAAAAAGCCACGGCCGAGTGTTTTGATCGAATCCTTTCAATAAACCCTCGTTTTTAAAAGTGCTTGCTATTTACCACTGAGAAATTTAAAATGTCCATCACAGTTTGGCGCCTTAACAGAAGGAGCCATTGAGGAAGTTCTTTTGCCGGGAAGACATCTCTAGTGACGCTGTTAAATTTGGATTCAAGGCCATTAACAATGCATCTGAGCCGTATTAAGCTTAACTTTAAATATCCATGACACTCCATGTGATTTGAAGAAAGTACATAATATTCCCGTCTTCAAGGGTGGGAATAAATCACTTGTTGAGAAATAGCGATCTATCAACAAACATCTGTATCCTGTTAATTTCTGGAAAAAATTATTGCTAATTATTTGCGTGGGACGATAATAATTGGCTGTTTAAAACCCAACATGCATTACTCAAGAGGTAATCCTACGAAACTCAGCAATTTGGGATCTGTCAGAAAATATACAATTGGTTATATAGGGTTCAAGAAGTAGATGCGGTTGTGCTAGTCAGGACCTTTAGCAACGTGCCTTACGATAAACTAAAAGAAAAGATTGGAAAACTAAAAAAAGGATGATATTATGGAGAGAGACCTTCTTATGGGGTAAATCTCAGTAAGTTCACCTTGGAAACGACCTCTCTGCCTAATTTTATGTAGACGATTGCATTTTCTACGGGAAGGACGATAGCGATAGTGAAGTTAATTGAATAACAACCAAAAGATAAATAAATGGGTAGTGAACAAGGAAATAGAATTAATTAGATATTGCAAAAAGCAAATTATTCAGCTTCTCAAACGGTAGGGTACGTGCGATAAGGGAAGAATAATAGATTGGAGAAATGGATAATTTTCGTTTCATGGGGATATAACCAAAATGACTTTCCAAGCAACCTAATATTCCAAGGAAAATATCCCTTTGGAAGCGACTGAAAGGTGAGGTGTGTAAGATAACACGTAAATTGCAACTTGATTCTCGGTTCTCGAAGAAAAATGCGCCAGCTCCATGACCGAAGGTCGCAACTGCGGTGGTATCGGGTTCCGCTGTGGAAGGAGAGAGGAAGACTTGGAAGGGGAGGGAGGGACTCTCAAGTTCCACAGTCCGACGTAGTTCCCGATACATGCTTAGGAGGTCGCGCTCACGGCCTACGTCCGTCGTCCCATCTTGCGAGGGAGATTCACACTAACTCGCCGTCGTATTTAGCCTTAAGCGTAGAATGAACACACATGTGACCACCCCATAGGGTGGTGGTGGAATGCCCGCGCTGGTTGTTATCGCACGTTCACCAACTTAAGCGAGTGAGCCGTGAACATACCAAAACGAAAGAAGCCTGCATAAGAATTGTAAAGGAAGGAGGCAGCGACATTGTTTTCAGATTGGAATGGGGGAGGAGGAGCTGGTCGGTCGGGCTCCTCCGGACACCTAAGTTCCGTGATGGCAAGGGTTCCCTCTGGGGACCAAGGTTAGGGATTCTCAGTATTGTCACTGGCTTGCCGAAGTGGAATTCTAAGGCAAGTAGAGAAGGGAAAATGACTTTTATTTATATCTATAATAGTCTTCTACGTCCATCGTTACCATCTACATTGCGTAGGGTAGGTGTCGCGTCCCT
Source organism: Ceriagrion tenellum (assembly GCA_963169105.1). Lineage (NCBI taxonomy): Eukaryota > Metazoa > Arthropoda > Insecta > Odonata > Coenagrionidae > Ceriagrion > Ceriagrion tenellum. Next base: position 6,167,942 of record OY720639.1, on the reverse strand, counting down.
GCCATTTTTCGAGGAGAACAAAACACTTCGCAAAATATTCTCATATTCTCACATAGCAGGTGAACTTTTTCGAAGAAATTGCCATGAGAAAAATTCGGCCTGGGATCGGGAATTGAACCACGGATCTTTGGTGTGCCGGACCAATGCGTAGACCACTACGCTATCCAGGCTTCCTAATTCTTATGGCAATTTTTGGAGGATACAAGGCAACTAGATCTTAGGCTCTTCTCATGGCAAAAATTGCCTCGAGAATTAGGAAGCCTGGATAGCGTAGTGGTCTGCTCATTGATCCGGCAAGCCTAAGGTCCGTGGCTCGATTCCCGGTCCAGGCGGAATTTTTCTCTTGGTAATTTCTTCAAAACACTTCGCATTTATTGTTGACGTACTCTAAGCACTGATATACTCACTCCAATTTGTGCCCTTCCACTTTTGTGACAAGCCTCGATTTCTTTGTTCCGCAGACTGTCATTGTGTTTTCTAGTAATACCTCTTCATTCCTCATTCCCCGCACTGGAATTGTAACGCATCTACTGAAGCTTGTAATCCCTTCGATGCTCCACTAACCAATGCCTGTTTTCCCGCAAATCTAACCGACTTAAATAGCTGGCCTCCTAATTTCACTCTGACATCTTGCTCTTCCCGAGTCTCTCGCCTTATCTTCTCAGCAAAATGATACAAAACATTGGCTACAGCGGGCACCCTTGACTTACCCCGCGACTCATTAATGCCCACCCTGGTTCACCATCGGCCACTCTAACCTCTGCCCTCTGATCCATGAGTAAGTTCCGAATAAGTTCCCTATCACGCCAATCTATTCCTATTTTCAATAGAATTTTCATTAGTTTTTCACAAATTACTCTGTCAAATGTCTTTCTTAAACCCATTCCTCAAGCAGAATTATCCCGGTGATACTTTGTTTCTTTCTATGAGTGTTCTCGCCACCATATCTGTCTCCCCAGATGCCTTCCACTTCCGGAACCCATACTGGCCATCCCCCAAGAAGTAATTTGCCTTTCTCTAATCCCCCATGCATTAATTATACTCAAAGGCGAAATTTCGTCTTCGTATGATGTCAAGCTAATTCCATGCTCCACGTATTGTGACTCTATCTTCTTCTTCGCGATCAGTATCAAGACTATTCTTATAATCCTCTGCCCATACTTCCTCCACGCAGATCCTACGAATGAGTTCGGAAAATGATCGTCTTCCTCATATACGTAGACTCTTGAGTGACACAGAAGGAATGCCAATTCCCATCATGCAACTGCTTTATCTCGCCGTCATCGCCTTTCGTAATCCCCTCTCCTCTCTATTTCGCTGTCAAGTAACTCCGAATCGAGGTCATTGTTCTGCAATTCTCTATTGCTAGGTTAACAGATCTGTTATCGCTGTCATACAGCTCCTCCACGTGCTCTCTCTACCCATTCTGAATATCTTCCTATTTGATTAACACCCACCATATTAACCCTTAGAGTCGTTTGCCTTATCATTCCGATTTGTGACATTTTATTTTGGCATATGCAGCGTGTGTACAAATTAATTGAAATGTGCATTCATTGACCGACGGTTACTGCTCTGCCTATTTGAAAATGTTCCGCTAATCTGTAAATTACCAAAATGAAATAAATTCCTCTCTTTAAGCCATTATGACTTAAAGGTATAGTGACGAATCATCTGGCAGGTGAGAGGATAGCTCATCTAACTTTCCTTGTGACGGTGACTGCAAACGTTGTACAAAAGTTCATTCGCCGAAAACCAATTTCTTAAGTCGTTCATCGATTAAAAATTGGAATTGAAAGTGAAAGAAAATAATAGAAGAGTAATGATAAGTTAAAAATTATTTATCTCATACATTGAGCGTAGATTGACTGTCCAGCTGATTTTCTGATTCATAATCTATCCAATGTATCGATCCAAGCAAATCAGAGATATCGAATGCCGTTTTCTCACGACGTGGCCATTTTCCTTGCGTTTACAAGTGGCTAAAGATCCTCCTAAAATATGTGTGTCAATCGATCTTTGAGCAAGTAAATCGGTGCTCTTTTGAATTGATAATTCAAAAATATCTTATTATAAACTCATTTTGCAAAACAAATTGCATAACGGGTTTGCCAAATTAACCAATTATTTTCGTTATTTAGTGCCCATTTCCAAAATTCCACGTTTATGTTTTCCCGGTAGCTTAAGGTAGTCCGAGCGAGATAGTTCCCTAGTCATAATAGAGACCATATTAGAATTATACGTTTTGATTTCTCCGGCTGTAGGACATATCAATTAAATATTGTATTATTAATGGTGCAATTGTATAGTTTTAAATGACAGAAATTGTAAGTAATTAAATGAAAATATCCAAATAAGTCTTTAACTTGACTCATTTTTTTCACGCGGTACGTTTGAAACTCCTTCAAAACGGAAGGTTTTTTTTGATCCCGAAGAATTTACTGCGGTTACAATATGATTCAATTTTCAAAAATACTGAGAAAACACACAAACTACTCGGTTGATTTTTTGACGAGATGTAAGTGTAGGGAATGCCTCATTTTGAACATAATGTCTCTCTGTAGTGCATTCACGTACCATTTCCCATGTAAAAGGCCTTTTTGTATTTTCTGGTAAATACCTCAGAGTAATGGAGTAAGAGGTAAAATTTTTTGTGTCATTGGATAGGCGAGACATTTCTTTTTAAAATGGGATCAAATTCATTGATTTCTAAGTAAAATGATTTTTTCTCTCAAACTACCTTTATGTTTCATTATCGTGAAAAACGTGCAATTTCTTTTAGACATTGTGACAACTCTTACAACTCTCAGGGAATCGAAAACAGAGTATTATGAGCCGCAACCTCTGCCCTCCTTGGCGATTGAAAAACATTTCCAACGATGAGCAAACAGCTCCAACGCTAAGCACCTCCATCACCATGTCTCAAGGACCATTGACTAAGTTCCACGTCAATTTTTATGCGCTCATTATATTTGGAGTGGTATTGAAAATGAGAGATAATCAGTCATAAATGTAAAGCCGTATTTTTCTAAGGAATTTATTTCCAAAAACAATAAATTAAATACATATTTTTACAATAAATGCAATTTATGTAAATATTTCATTCCATAACATATTCACATATATATTACAAATTTATTGCTGTAAAAAATACATGCACCAAAGGCAAATTCATACCTCATACATCCGACTCACCTATTTTTTTTGGCAGTAATTGCATAAAACAAAACATATGAATGCTGCTAAATTTTAATTAAAAAAAAAACAAATGATTATTCTAAAAGGTTTTGATGACTTGTGTTCCAAGGATTCTGATTTCCAAGGACATCGGAAATCACGCAGCAGAACACAATTTTTAAGGGCATTTAAACGTAAATTGCTCAATAGAAACGAAAAGTAGAAAATGCAATGTGACTCAAATGAGCCTAAATATCAGCAATAAGAGTGATGACAATAGCTAAAAAAAAATGCAAAAGGACGCCACGCTTTCGGTGCACGCCATCCATTTCACACGTATGAACAAATGACTATCGGGCCAAGTTACTCCGTCTCCATCGTAATTGCGGTCCTCGGGATGGGACACAAACCCTTCTGAAGCATGCACGGCGAATTTCATTTGTTTACATTCCCCAGTATGGCCTAGGAATCAACGAAGGGATTTAGAGAGAACAGTGCTTTCAAAACGTTACAATATGTGCTAATTGATCGATGCCTACTGTTTATTAACCCGTTCATCGTGCAAAAGTAGAAACCAATTGTATTAAATTAGATTATAATCTTATGAAACACTAACTGAACGTAAAAGTCGTTCAAATATGTTAATGCATAGGAATTCCCGGGAAAAACGTTTAAAAAACCTATGAGGAATCTAATACCCCGGATAGCGCTGTTTTGTCTTATGATTCTAATCTTAATCAGTCAGTCCAATATAAAGGGGACTCTCATACACAACAACACCAGGCAGCTAAATAAAATGGATTTCCATACAGAGACGAGAACCCGTCGCCATATGCAAACAACGGGGAATGACAGCCTTTAGTGTCGTTTGAGAATACAACGGCGACTGTTTCGTATTACCTAAATCTTCGTCGTCGGTGTACTCTCTTCAGTCATTATGAAGAATGATGATATTCTTGAGACAATGTCTTATGCCGAGTCCAAAATATCATCATCTCTGACCATTTAGGTTGAAATGAGCAGGCATACTCAATAGAATATTTTACAATGATGTACTTCTCCGGAGAAGACTCGGGGGAAGCTTATTACGATGGATGCGAATGCTGACAAAGGCAAATTTTATTTTGGAAAAATTCGGCCGAGTATAAATAACCAGCCAACATCAGTCCACGGACTTCCACTGATCACAGATGATAAGTAGATGATACCGATATTGCCAGAAGGTGCGCAGCATGGCTGCTTCGAATGTTGAAGGTGTCTGTGCCCGTTTTAGGGCTTAAAAGAAGACCGCTTGAGATCGTGAAAGAAGGTGAGTGCGTGCGAAGCTTTACTTTTCAATCCAAGCAATGATACCAATTTCAATACGCTGACACACTGGCGAGATTCACAGTGACGCAACCACGATGCTCTCTACATTTCCACGTGTGATATGAAGGTCGTGATCGACTGAGGATCACAACTTCTGTCCTCCGAGCACTTAAGAGGCTTGCTATCCAACATGTCCAGGCAAAGAGGGCTACTTTACATGGCGAAGCCATAACATTAACTACAGAATATGCCTGCTCATTTCAGTGGGAATTGAGGCGGAAATGCAAGGGGAACACAGCGATGACGGTTGGTTCGACGAAGGAGAAAATCATCCCGGCCGATCGAACGGATTAAAGGATTCTTTCCCCTGGCGTATTTGACTAAATTAAGACTCATTCTTACAACTCTTCCGGACATTGGCCACACTGGCCTCCGAGGGAACCGGATTGACTCAAGAAACAATGTCTTTTACGTCCACAGCAGTTCATGGGACACCAATAACAAAGCGATGACCGAATTTAGAAGCACTTCCTGTGGACGATGGACGGGCCAGACTCGTCGTATTCCTGCTTGGAGATCCACATCTGCTGGAAGGTGGAGAGTGAAGCTAGGATCGATCCTCCGATCCAGACGGAGTACTTCCTCTCCGGGGGAGCGATGATCTTGATCTTCATGGTGGACGGCGCCAGAGCCGTGATCTCCTTCTGCATTCGATCGGCAATGCCAGGATACATGGTGGTGCCTCCCGAGAGGACAGTGTTGGCATACAAGTCCTTCCTGATGTCCACATCACACTTCATGATGGAATTGTAGGTCGTCTCGTGGATTCCACAGGATTCCATGCCCAAGAATGACGGCTGGAACATGGCCTCGGGGCAACGGAAACGCTCGTTGCCTATGGTGATCACCTGCAGCAGCGCAATAGAAGAAAAACAATAACTTTCATCAGAATGTGAAAATAAAGTACGGCGTTCCTCTATTCCATTTCTCAAGTTACTGACATGGGAAATCGGCTAAAGATATCGGATCAGAGTGAAACTCAGTGGAATTTTATGGACATGAATAGGGAAATGGAGAAACAATGAAGCGTGTGGTGGGCCACATAATGCATCATGTGGCCCACCACATGGGTTGTTGGGTTCACGCGATGGGTAAAAAAGAGAGAATAAAAATAGTTTCCAAGCCCTCCCTCCCTCCCCATATTCAATTTTCGAGAAGTAGAAATGGTCTTTGATACACAAATCCAACGCAGGAAAAAACATTCTGGACGACCATCGCTTCTTCAACTCACCTGACCATCGGGCAACTCGTATGACTTTTCAAGGGATGATGAGGATGCAGCGGTGGCCATCTCCTGCTCAAAGTCCAGGGCCACGTAGCACAGCTTCTCCTTGACGTCACGGACAATTTCTCGCTCTGCTGTAGTTGTGAAGCTGTATCCACGCTCCGTGAGGATCTTCATCAAATAGTCTGTAAGGTCCCGTCCGGCAAGATCCAACCTGAGAATGGCGTGGGGGAGGGCGTAACCTGCAAACGACAAACAACACGATATTGCCTTTAATTATTCTCCGAGGAAATTTCGCTCTTCCGTGTGACGTCGCTAAGTGACGTTCTTTTGTTTAATACTTTTTAAGACTTTTAATATTAATAAGACCGCATACTTTTTTAATTTTTAACATTTTGGCTCACGTTATATACTTAAGGAATTCGGGTATTACAATCTCAGATTAACAGACTTTGACATTTCTCTTGTTCCCAGAGTGCTCCCTCACCCATTCAACCTTCAGCAGAATAAAACCCATCTGCAGCAACTAATACGTAAACCTGGTTGAAATATTTAATGAAATATAAAATGAATCCCTGAAGAAATTTAATTAAAATGCAAAACATAAAAATGGGAAGAAATTAATAATTTAATGTGGGCAAATGTCTTTAGAGAAAGTAAATAATTTATGGAAACACTATTGTGTACTGAGAGAACCACGAAAGGTAATTAAGTCATCAACAATCTTTTATGTATCCATAGAATTAAAAAAGTAATCATATTTAAAAATTAGGGGAATTTTAGTGGGCAATCTCGGGCTAAACGAAATGGATATAGTTCATCGAAGGAATGAATAGCAATGTACCAGCACCAATGCAACTTCCACACCGATACAGTTGATGTCGTTCGGCAACGAATTCATGAGCGCGATAAAAGAAAAAGGCGAAAAAAAGCAGTGCCAGGTTTTTCTCTCTCGTTTGCTTAAAGATTAATATTGGCGAATTTTCCCGTCAAATATCAAGCCTCTTATTCTTGATATTTTCAGGATGGATTAATATCAAACGCCACATTGACAACACCTGCTCACTTTCATTAAATGGATTACTCGCATCTCCCAAATCGCTGGGAAACGAGACCTGGTATTAACGAAGTAACACTGCTATCGTCGCCCAGCAACCGTTCCAAAAGGAGAGAGCGTAAGACTCACCTTCGTAGATGGGGACAGTGTGAGACACGCCATCTCCGGAGTCGAGGACAATGCCCGTGGTTCGGCCGGACGCATATAGCGAGAGAACAGCTTGGATTGCCACGTACATGGCCGGCGTGTTAAACGTCTCGAACATGATCTGCAAAAGGAAAAAAATCATTTAGGAGACTCCCTTATGGCCTTGGATATAAAATAAAACATCCCTCGTCCTCAAGATTAAGAATTTATCAGATCAAATCGAGAATGAGTCGTAAGCATAGAATATAGATTCAAGTGTTATTATGGTGGAACCGTTCCGTGATGACAGAAGCAAAGCACTCGCAGGTATCCCATTATAAAAGATTTATTTCGATTAGGAAAGGTTCAAGATTGAAGTCAATTATCGCTTCAGTTGGAAGCTCTTATTCGTTACCTGCGTCATCTTCTCTCGGTTGGCCTTGGGATTGAGGGGAGCCTCTGTCAGCAGCACAGGGTGTTCCTCTGGTGCCACACGCAGTTCGTTGTAGAAGGTGTGGTGCCAGATCTTTTCCATATCGTCCCAATTGGTGACGATGCCGTGCTCGATGGGATACTTGACCGTGAGGATGCCTCTCTTTGACTGGGCCTCATCACCCACGTAACTGTCCTTCTGACCCATGCCTACCATTATTCCCTGCAAAGAGAGGTACAAACAGGCGTCAGTCATTGCCTCCAATCACTGATTAAAAGGTAAACCTTCTCAACCTGCCATTTGACCTCGATTCAAATTCGAGTCATTCGTAAAAATATAAAATTCGATTCAATAATTGGTTTACGTCCGTAGAGGTAATGATAAAATAAAAACATGATGCATCTCTGCGATTAAGAATAGAAACAGAATACAAAAAATTGTTCTCAGAGAGAAAATTTGGCAGCTACAATGATTTTAATTACGTGACTATTGTAAGTGGAAACCACTGATTATCTCTAAAAAGCTGCCAACTAAATTGATTGCACGAGTTACTGGTACATTAGTTAACACACAACTGTCAAAAAGAACCGACAACCGTATTCATTTATTGCCAATGAAACCAATATTTCAGATCAGAATATATAATCTCCATTATACGGATTTCGAATACCATGACACGTATACCAAACTGTGCAAAAAATTGCAGTCACGTGCGCGGGTTGCAGTAAATGGCTGATGCTCACCTGGTATCGGGGCCGGCCCACGATCGACGGGAACACGGCTCTGGGGGCGTCGTCGCCGGCGAAACCGGCCTTGCACATGCCGGAGCCATTGTCCACGACGAGTGCGGCAACATCTTCGTCACACATTGTGAAGTCGCGTCTCCTTTTCTTGACTCGAGTGATGAAGTTAATCTGCCTCCTAGGAAACAAAATAAATATTTCAATCATCGGTAACCAATGGTTTTTCTCGAAGCTGGTAAGTTACTCGCAGCTGTTGAAAAACACATGGCCTGAGGGAGGGCTTCCTGAGGGAGAGGCTATGTATATACACCAAATGTCATGAGACATACAGTTTAACGCTGTCATAGTACATATGGCGATGTTTTGTATTGTTGTAAATGTATAAAGCAATAAAAAACATCGTGGAAGAGAGAGCTACAAGATTGATGACAAAATGATGACCTTTAGCAGAGAATCTAACCAACAAAAGAAGAACGCAGTTGACAGCTATAAATGCAGCCTATCAGGGAACACGTTCGACACCGTTTGGGGTATTAGGGGTCCACGCGACCGAAGAATCCATGATGATGGCATCTGTTTAGATCATACGATCGTGAAATTGTGTGCATTATTCATTTCTTTCTAAGTCTCATCAGTAGATTTCAACTGCAATATGATTTTGGACGGACTCTAGCTCATGAAATTAGTTGTTTCAAACTTTGCTGGCTACAGACCTGAAAGATGGTTCGCGTTTGAGAACACATGAAAGCAAAAGAACTCACAAAATCTTCCGTAGCAGCGCTTTGAACATGGCTCCCACCGACACGCCCTCCCCATTGGCGATGCCTCGCCCTTTTGAGCACATTCAATCGTCGAGGGGATCGGATTGCAAAGAAGAAGCATTCGAATCGATGGTCTTCTCCCACTCACGCTGAATAAGGTCGATGGGTACGAGTGTCGACTCACTCTTCGACGGAATGAGGCGGATTCGAAAGTATGCCAGATTGGAAGAGGTGGGAACTACGGGATGCGAACCCAGACACGACGGAAAACAGTCGAGAGACCGGTCGAATTGCACGCCTGTCGATGGTCTGCTTTTTGACATCCAGCGATTAGCTGGGCCGGGCAATCGCGGAAGACGCGGAGCCGAAAGTTACATGAATGTACATATTATGGTTCTCCTCCTCATGTCAACAAATGTAGACACAGCAAATAGTTGAGCATTTTTCACTGGCGCACTTTGGGGTCTTCTGTGGCACAAAGCACCCAATACCGAACGACGCTCTTAATTATGTTTCATTGCGTGCAAGGTGGAAAATAACTGCCTCGGGATCGTTGAGGGGCAGTTAATGATTTTGAGCAGAGTATGGGATACCTATCATTACATCAATCGATCGTAGATCAATAATAGAATAGTAATATGTCCGTCTCTTCGCAATGTAATAAACGGCACTTTACATCGATTACAACTACAGAACATGAGCACTTATTAACAAATCTCCGATCGGAGATTTGTTAATGAGTGCGCATGTTCTGTTGGCCGATAGTCTTCTGTGGCGGCGGCGTCGCGAAATAACTTTTTCCTCCCATGAGACTCAGCAAACCGCTAAAAATTTTTCCAATGAATCATATCGATTTCATAAGAATGCCAGGAAGTTGGTCAGGACGATACATTTGAGCAGCAGGCTTCAAAACGGGTAAATTGCTAAGAGACAGACATTACTATTCTAACAAAAATTCTCTCTCTATAAAAGACCTTCGAAGTTATTGCACACATAGTTGCAATTATGCAAATGTTTGAAGCATTGAAGATCGACTGACTTCGTTCCGAAAACTTTTGCCCTTTAAATTGTTAGATAAGGCATGAACAACCCGCGGCCACCGGACCAATTCCGGCACACGGGACTTCTCGAAACGGACCTCTGGCTATCAACAAGTTTGTTCAATATGCGTGTTTGCAACTGAAGGAGATTTCCATGCAATACGTTAAAGTCGGCGCATGTTGGCTCGCACGAACGTCGTTGAACGGAACGATGCACGCCGTTAAAATGTTCCGAAAACTTTGTTAACGATAATTCTTTTGTAGTTAAGGTAGTCCGAGCGAGATAGTTCCCTACTCATAATAGATACAATATTCGAATTATCCGTTTTAATTTCACCAACAGTGAGACACATGAATTAAACATTGCGTTATTAATGGTGCAATAATATAGTTTTATATGACAGAAATGGTAAGTAATTAAATGAAAACATCTAAATACCTTTTTAACTTGACTCATTTTTTTTTCGCGCGGTGCGTTTGAAACTACTTCAAAAGGAAAGGTTTATTGTGATCACGAAGAATTTACTGCGGTGACAATATGATTAATTTTCAAAAATAGCCGAGAAAACATACTAACTACACACTGTTAGTTTTTTACGACATCTAAGTGTTAGAAATACCTCATTTGTAAACAATGTCTCTCTGGAGTGCATACACGTACCATTTCCCATGTAAAAGGGCTGGTATTTTTTGGCAAATATATCGGAAAGTAATTTGGAAAGGGGTTAAATTTTTTGTGTCAATAGATGCGTGAGATATTTTTCTTTCAAATGAGACCAAATTCCTTGATTTCTAGGTGAAATGATATTTCGCTCATACCACCTTAAGCGCACATCGGCTTTTTCCCGATTTGTTAATAAGTGCGCAGGTTCTGTTACAAAAATGGAGGCCGATTGCACTGTTTTGTTGTGAAGTGATTGGTGTGCTGCTGTGCGAATGGAAGGGACCCGAAGTTAACTGAGTGCGAAATTTCATTCGTTCAAATTTCGAATCTGATAGCTGCTGCCACCCACGCATCGTATTTTGCAGAAATTCGATATATATGTATATACTTTTTTTGCGAATGGCTATCTCTCTCTCTCTTCCTCCACAATCACGTGTTCCGAGAGTCGCGGTTCGCGTTCGTTGGCCATAAACGGATTCAGCTCCCCTCTTGTTCGAACTCTCTCTCTCTACCACACTTTCTATCCAGCGATATCCCTCTCTCTCTCTCTCTCTCTCCCTCTCCTTCTACCTTCCTCCTCCTGCCCATTCCACCGTTTCCCCTCCCTCTCATTCGTGAGAGCATTAACACGTGGTTCACTTCACGAATTAATTCGACTGTACTGGACGAGACGAGGTAATCAACGGCACTTTACATCGATTACAACTAACAGTTGCATCCCGCACTTGTTCCATTCACTGCAGCGCGTCTCAAAGCCTCGCCATCATTTTGAGGGGTCAACTAATATTTGCTGTGACTAAAACAAGTGGAAAGAACAATTGTAAACCTCAATATAACTAATATCCCCGCGTAATACAATGATGACGTTTGGAAACCCGATATCGGTCAGCTAACAATACAATCATCAATTCTTACTATCATAAATCGTTCATTCACTCAGACCGCTCAGCGGCAAATTCATTTATAAATGTTTAAACAGAAATGTAGAAAGAAAGTGGATATGTAAACACAAGGATAGGTCTTGTAGGGTCCTTGGACGGTCGACATAAACACGGGATTTCAAAAAACCCATTAAAAAATCGCAACACCTGAAGGCCAACATCCTGGCAGAAATTGTCAACATACCCGCTGGTATGCTGGTAAGGTTCATGACAAACGTTAGAAATCGGCTTATTCAGTGTATGGACAACGTGGGGCGTCGCCTACTTGATATGATTTTCAAAACTGTGTAAAACAAAACTTTAGATATGTACCTACATTACAAACAAATAAAAATATTTCTGATTCATAAAACTGGTTTATTGTGTTTTGAAAAAAGGAAGTCAATGCCGCACCAGGTGTATCTCTTCGTTGAAATAAAACAGATTCTGTGCGATGAAATTATTTTCACTTTTTTCCCTAAACGTCACAAACGAGGAAACGGATGCAGAGTTTCACGCAAATATGCACGTTTCCAAAAATCTATCTCAAAAACACCTCCGATACACTCGCATGGGAATGATCAATAAAGAGATCCAAAAGAGGGACGCTCTTCAATCCTCTGGAAGAGGAGGACTTGAAGAGGCTGTTGCGGTGGGCGTCGCCGTCGCGCCATTTCCGGAAGCCCACAATCCACTTCTGCCCACATTCTATCCGCCGCCGCCCAACGACCCGATCGCGTTGAATTCCCCATTCGGGACAGAGCGGCCGTGGGCCGGCCGTTTTGGCGCGATCGTCCACGGCAACCTCTACTGTTCACGTATGTATTTGGTACTCGGCTATCCGTCTCGAATGGATGTGTGGGACGAGGGGGCGTGGTCGCCATCATGACGCGCTGAGCATCGGGCGCTCGGGTGCGCTTCTTCGGCAATCGCACCAGATAGGGCAAACACCTTTCGCCAAGACGGCCAGATTATGCCAGCCATGAGGCATGCAATGCCTCCATTCCGACTAGTTAGTGATCTTTCTATTGAAGATGTTGCAGCAGGCTCACACGAATGACGCTAAATGCGAGAATGTGCGACCGCAGCATGTTTTGTGATCTGCCGGCAGGTGGCATTCTTATAGGAAAGCAACGGTCACTGTCGAATGTTGCGCGTTAAGTTGTTGAATTCGTCCCAAATTAAAATTTGAACACGGTAGGCTTTCACAATTTGCATGTTTAACTCCTTAACTAAAAATCAAAAAACCTAAACAGAATCACGGATGAAAAATAGTTGACGTTCCCTCGTTTTTCAGTGCAAACCAACTTACCTTCCGATCTGTTTTGCAAGTGTTCATATCCGTGGAGGGGAGCGGGGGTTCGTGTAACAAATGGTATGCGCTGCTGTGCTAAGGGAAGTGATTATGCGAGCTATGAGATAAAGCAAAAAGGAAGGCGTTAGTTTTCCAAACCGAGCAGTGGAGTCTATTTTCTCCAAGTGCATATTATGTGGAGAAATTGACATCCTAAGTCAATAAATGGGGGGTACGAAGAAGGCAATCGGGCTCAACGGCGAAGCGACGTTTGTCGAAACGAGAGTTGATCGGAGTTGGGGAAAAAAGGGTGTTGGTTCCGTCCTTCCAGGAGAGATGGCTCTGCGGCCTTGTATGGATGGAGGCAGCCTCTTCCTCGCCCTTCCCATCACCACCTGCGCGCGCGCATCGCCATGAATGGCCGTCAGCCAGCCCACCGTGCAGAGTGTGCTGCCGCTCTTCGCGGAACATGGGGGAGCGGGAGGGTGGACCTTGGAGGAGGAGGAGTGGGTTTTTAAAGGACTCTGCCTTGAAGTGGGCCATACTGAGTGAGGAGGAAAGCGGCGGATGTCTAGTTCTGCAAATGAGCGAATATGTAGCGTGGAAGGGATCGCGCACGGGGAAACGCTCAGTCGTGCACATATCTCTAGAGAGAGATCTCTCGAACAAGGCGATGGATGGGAGAAACTGCGACCCACACATTGAGATGAAAGCTTCAAGAGAAAAAAAATTGATCTCATCGTGGAGCATACACCCTGAGCTCTATTCATAGGAAAGGGAAAAAATCATTCATGTTGTACACGCAGACGTTCTCTAACTGGTCAGGAACAGTCAAATGACCGCCATTGTCCATAAAACACATTAGTACCTTCAAGCAGGGATGGTTTTGGGATAACCCGCGTCAAGATTTAAAAAAGCCAACGTTTCTTCTCCTTTGCCGGAGACCTCATCAGGGCTGAATGACCTAATTGCCTTTATTGTGCATCACTTTATATCGTCACGGTGGTGCAAGAGGGGGGAGGGGGTGAGGGTGGGTGCACAATAAAGGCAATGAGGTCATTCAGCCCTGATGAGGTCTCCGGCAAAGGAGAAGAAACGTTGGCTTTTTTAAATCTTGACGCGGGTTATCCCAAAACCATCACTGCTTGACGAACATGGACCGCGAAAGTTTTAATAATTTGACATTAGTACCTTCTAAAATTTGGCTACATATCTCCCTACACTCAGAATGATGAGGGTTTCAACAAAGTTTCGAAAATTCAAAGAATAATCCGAACTTTCAACTGAAGCAAAGGCAATTAGACTCCGATGCATGCATTTTCATCGTCCAGGAGACCATCCACTGGGAATTTCAGAAATCGTCGACGCTTGAATGTTGCCCGAGACTTAAAAGTTCGGAGGAGCCTTAATTTCCTTCACTTCTATGAACAATTTGGATTATTCTTCGACTTCAATAACTCGTAAATGGCTCGCTGGTTCAATTTCATTTCAATTAAGCAATCAAGTCATCTCACGGAAAAATATCGTTGGAAGGCGAATCGTGCTACGGAGAAGTTAAATACGAACCAACGGGGTTCTTAACAATCCTCGCCCATTCTCAAAGGAAACCACCGGAGAATATTTTCGGGGCAATCGCTTCTCTATCTCTCTCTCCATTGGCGAATTCCACGTTGTCTAACTCATTTGACGACTGCCGCTTGGAGCAGTTTTTTTGTCGAATCGCAAGCCCATAGCTAATCAGTTTCCTCAGATTGCTCCCCAAATCAGCTGATAAACCTAACAGCATGGAAGTTTGTCAACATAGTTCAGCAATGACGTTCATTTAAACGGCATTAGGCGTGAGCTTACTAAAGGTTGAGATTTAGGCTCTACATTATGAAAGAATTGACAGCGTTTGTGCACGACCGATGCCGACGACAGCGGCAATTGGGGAAGATATATTCGAAATCAAAACATTAAAGAATTATACGAAGCATCACAAATGATGAGAGCATATGACTCAAACTTGCAAATTAATGACAATAGTTTTTTTCCGTTGAGACATGTTTACTCACTATCTCTCCCATGTACTAAACTGGTCTGTTTTGGTTGCGTTGTCCGTAAATTCCCAATCTAGACTTATAGCTTCCATTCAATTCAGCAAACATCATTTCTACGATGAAACAAACAATACGCAACCGAAAATATCTAGTGTGGGCTCCTCCGTAGTCTTCCGCTTCGTCAGGGGTTGAATTAACGGAATTGGAGTGGGTTAATAACAGTTACGAGGGCAGTTATTGGCCCGGCATTTACCAAAGGACGGAGTTAAACCCGTAAGGCCACTGAAAAAACAGCAAAAAATGACAAGCTAATGAAAATAGCTAATTGATAAGAGTTTGAAAAAACGAAACAGTGCGCAGATATTTGTAGAATTGTGTGTATATCAGTCGGACAAAGTGGTAAATCGAGTACGTCTTTGCTTCTATTTTTATCCGGGAGTGACGCTATTTGAAGCGAAATTTGCTGTAATATGTTCGGTTCGCTCGTGCATTCGTGAGATGGATATCGCTCCTCTGGCGGCGAGCACCTCGCCCCGTTCGCCCCCGCGCGGGGGCAATTCGCCCCCTCCGGCCCCCACGGAGCGCGAGTGTTGTGACCGTATTAGGAAGCGAAAACGAGTTCGGGGAAAGTCGTTTAGGTGGGGCGACGGAGTGGAGCGGGGCAAAATTGAGGGAGAGGGCGATTATGGGAAGGGCGAACTCGCTGGGGGCGATCGGATGATCGAATGAGATTGAAAGATCAACTTTACGATCGAGTTGTCCGAGGAAGGAGCGGACATCGGTGAATCGACTGAAGTGCATACGTGCAAATGGCGTTCAATGGAACGACGTTACGCTCTTAAGTCATGTTTGGTAACCTCCTGCTGGTTGGTAACACTCCGTGGGCGAACAACAATCGCAGACGAATGTTTGGCGTCCAGCGTTGAATTTTACTCATTATAAGGATTTAAAATAGTTTTTCTTTTAAATATCACGGTTTAATTAAAAGCCTAACAATATGAATGTTCCGTACTAGTGCTATGCACTCGGAGTGCAGCGAAGATGGTTGTTAGAAAGATGAGGAAGTGGGAGGGAATTCACAGCTTTCCTGTCATTTCCACTCATTACGGCAATCATAGGCAGGTTTATTCCTGGTTGACGGGACAACTATAACCGACACCCTCTTTACAACACAGTTTACAAATCACGCTTCAACGTTGCTCCGGATATCATTTCAACGAATGGAGTTGTTTTTATACGAACTAGAATTGCCGATCAAAGTATTTGTCTCCCAAAATCTTTATTAAATTCTCATCAAGGGATACTGAGTATCAATTGTTAAGACGATTCCTATTAATTCATGTTTGGGCTTGCAGTCGACAAAGAGAATTGAGATAAAAGGAGAAATACATTGCCCCTAATTGCTCCAGATATTTCGGATGGACACATTTAAGTCGGAAAGTGACGGATAACGTTTGGGCATCAGAGTATATATCTCCTCATTTCCTGATCTACGGACGTTGAAAGAGAGTTGGTTGCTCCTTGCAAAGACCCCGATTCGGGATCAGATAGATGATCCCTTGTTATTCAAGGAGCTTACTTCACAGGTTGGCCCTCGTTGTCCGAACCGACGAGAGCCGAATGACAAAAACGCTAAAGCACAGAGGAATGAGGGGCGCGAGTGGACAGGAGTGACGGAGATAAAGTCCCTTTCGTTAACGTGGATATGAAAGGTCTCTCTCTAAGCACTGGTTCCCCACATTTTTTGAAGCCCTTAACTTAAAATATGCCAGTACACTCTCGCACCCCATAAGGTAATATGTTAGACCCCTTAAAAAAAGTTTATCTTGTAGAAAAACATTGAATATTATAAAAACGAATTGTGTCTAGTGAAATGTTAAATAATACTTGAACAGAAAAGAAACATTTGGAAAGAAAAGTTTTCACCAAAGATTGCATGTTACGTAAACGCCAGGAAAAGCACTATTATTATAAACAATAAAAGTTGAAATATTATCTCGTGTATCTGGTCGGGAAACGCTGCTACAGATAATGAATGTCTTAAGAAAAAGACAGCGTGAAGGAAAATATGCGTAAATGTACCTTGTAAAAAGATACTTATTCAAGGATACGGAAAATAGTGAAAACGGAGCCTGTGTCCTCCGCCTGATCCCGAAAACTATGTCCTTCTGACAGCCTTTCTCAAATTAAGGGTAGATTTGGACACGCGTGTTGTACGCGAGGTAAATTATTACGGAATACGATGCATGCATGCAATGCATCGTATTCCGTAATAATGGAATAGAGGTGAATATCTAGATTGCATGAGGAATTTCATGACGGAGATATGGGAAAATAGCCCCTGCATTAATCCCAAATCTGCATTATCGCATTGCGGAAGCAGTTGCTACTTCAAATCGTGCAATCAAGTGCCTGGTGTGAAGCGGTCGTTACAGCTTGCATGCATTCATTCACGCATTCATGCAAGTGCCCCAGTAATGGTTGCGCTACGAACCATGCGAGTCCCAATGTCAACCGCGAAGTGAGATTGAAAGTGATAATCACGGCTAAGGTCAATAGTAGCGATTCGACGAGGAACGCCGCGCCGTCTTATGATTCACTCGCGTGCGAGGCAAGGACATTCCCCGAACGCCTCGCCCCTCCGACGACGCACGCTGGCACGCTGACACAATTCCGCACGCGGAGGTCGCCCGTGACTCACGCCCTCCGCTCGGCACTCTCCTCACGGGCGAAATCGAACGTCATCTGTTTACCGACATCTCCTTATATGGCGATATGCATCGCTTCTTTCCGGAATGAGCAGTTTCATTTCTCCGACGCCTTCCGCGAATGTATTCAAAAGCGCTCCCGATAGAGGCCACTCAACGACCACAGATTGCCGTGAAACTCGCGGCCACGTCATCCGTTCGTCAAAAGAGGCCGCGTGTTCGATTACCGTCGAGTGCAAGAACCGATTTCAGGATCTTCACGCGGAGACTAATTCCTAAGTTCTTCACCCTAAACACTCAAACGCTGCAATCTTTAAGCAAAGAAAACGAACAATCGATCTCGCAGCTAATATTACGGTCGAGTCTAGCATATCGCAAAGAGCAGTTACATTCCGCAATAAGTCAAGTATATTTAACGTGTTTACCTATTGCCGCCGAAATGCTTTAGGTTGTCTGAACATTTCATTGGAGTCAATGCCACAAAAAATATAGCAAAATATTAATAGTGATTAGGTGAATTTTAACAAGATATAAGGTCTTTGAATTGAACTACAAATTTTGTTGTAAAATAAACAGATTTTAATTGAATACCACGACCTTCGGGAATGAATAATATATGAAAACCACTAAGGAATTCACTGTCATTTAGAATATTCGAGAGTTGAAATCTCTCGGCGGGAATCTGTCGATGCTGTCAGGCGTGGAATGGGTTAAGTTGAAGGAAACATAACCAAATAGTCTTGTTAATATAGCTTTAAACGTCCATTAAAGCTGCTCCTTGGAAATAATGAACATAATCAAACACTAAATGACCTGAAGTTGAACAAACGCTCGTCAAATATCTGCCCAATACGAAATGATGAGACGTTACTTTAATCGCTTCAGAGGTTAAAAGCGACCAGAGAGGTGGAAATTGTGATCTATCTCAACTTCCCAAATACACTGGAGGTCAGAAAGGATTTACGGAAGAGAGTTTGCCCAAATCGTCCACATTTCATTCCACACGCAAAATATGATATCCAAACGTATCGTTCGAAATCTAGGAGGTCAAGCAGTGCCTAGAATTCTCCTCGCGACCGCTATTACTTCGTTGGATACGTGAGCGTACTTCCCGATGCGAAGGTCGGTATGGTTCCCCATTAGGACCCGACAGTTTGTTATGACGCCGAATGACTCAACTTTGTTATTTAATTCGACGATTTCTACGTGTACTACGAAGAACGTGTTACACAAGGTGAATAGTGTTCAAAATCTGTAATCACTGAAACCCCCAATTTCTGCTCTTCCTTATGTCGTTTCGATTTGCACCATAAATATTCGTACTTTGAAGGCTTCCTCCCTTAACGCGGAAGTACCAACCACTCAAAACGGATCACGAAGAATGAATGATTCGTGGGCATTTATGGAGTGTCAGTGATTAAGAGCTACACTGGCGCACACGCACTTTTGGGTCCACTAATATTCCTCGACACAATCGGGAAAATTTGATTTCTCCGGCGACACTTGAGAGGGGAGGGCAAACGGGGAATCGAACGGGGGGGATCTGTCGTCGAGGACGCCCGACACACTGCAGTTTATCGCCGAGATGTGCGACCTCCCGATTTCTCTCCGCAAAAACGTCTCGCGATCGCGTCCAAGGGAACTCGAAGAGGAGGAGGAACACAGAGCGGCGTCGGCACTTTGGGAGGATACATACACCTCCTACCACCACACTCACCTCTGTTCCTCGTCGTCCGGAAGGGCTGACTAGCTGTGGGTGCCTCTGGTGCGAGAAGTGGTGTAATTCCGTGGTGCGGGACGGATGCGTCTGGGAGCTGTGTCTGCTGCGTGCTACACCGCCACGAGTTGTCGGAAGAGTGGAGTGTCGGTGGTCGGGGGCGGACGGGTTATATCCAGCTGCCCCCGCCTCGCCCCTCTCCTCCTTCGCCAATCCCCCTCTCCTCCTCCTTCGCCACTCCCCCTCTCCTCCTCCTTCGCCCCAGCATACGGGCAGAGGTAAGAGGCAGAAGAGCTGCCCCCGAGACGGTGACGCGCAGTGGCTCATGGGATTGCCCGCGTGGGCCACTCCCCCACCCCATTCGCCTTAACCGGCGATGAAGCGGCACTCTGAGGGGGCGGGGATGTGGGGGGGTCTGGGGTAGGAAAGGAAGGGATGGAACGATTCTCTGAAAGGAAACGCCGTGTCTTCTCGAGAAATTGACGCATATGTCCTCCGCCGCCCTCGCACATGAATCCTTCTTCTTTGGGAATAGAACTCGAGACCATTTTCTAATACCCAATCACTGTTCAATCGCGGTTCAAGAATAATACAACAGTGGGCAAAGTCAACTTAAGATAGTCCGAGCGATATACGTAGTTCCCTAGTCATAATAGAGACCATGTTCGAATTATACGTTTTAATTTCACCAGCAGTCGGACACATGAGTTAAACATTGCATTATTAATGGTGAATTAGTATTGTTTTACATGACAGAAATTGTAACTAATTAAATGAAAATATCTAAATAAGTCTTTTACTTGCCTCATTTCTTTCGCGCGGTGCGTTTGAAACTCCTTCAAAACGGAAGGTTTATTGTGATCCCGAAGAATTTACTGCGGTGACAATATGATTAATTTTCAAAAATAGTTGGCAAAACATACAAACTACACGCCGTTAGTTTTTTTACGACATCTAAGTGTTAGAAATTCCTCATTTTGTAAATAATTCCTCTCTGGAGTGCATACACGGACCATTTCCCATGTAAAAGGGCTGGTATATTTTGGTCAATGTCTCCAAAAGTGATATGGTACGGGGTTGAATTTGTGGTGTCATTGGAAGGGTGGGATATTTTTCTTTAAAATGAGAATAAATTCATTGATTTTTGGGTAAAATGTAATTTCGCTTAAACTACCTTAAATTGAAGATAAAACCAGACTGTCGTGAAGAGGCGGAGGAAATTAAACTCCAAATCATGCACTCCTGTCATCCGGGTGACATTTTTTTAATGGGAGAATCTTTAAAATCCTCTCAGTCATCCATGAAGATGCTCCCTGCAGATCGCCACCCCTCATGGCTGAATTGCATCCACGGGGATTTATTTTCCTCCGCCTCTTCTTACTATTTGGATTAATCCATAATTTAAGTTCCGTCGCAAGAGATTGTCCACTGCCTCGAATGCTGGCGATGGGAGCCCAGGATGGGAGCCACTTGTGAAAGACTTCCCGGACCTTGAGTCGAACCACTGGATTGCCAGTCGTCGTGACCGTTTTTTAAGTATCGAACCGCGTTGACGGAGGGTTTTCCACGAGAGGCCAGTGGTCCACTGTGGCAGTCCCCTCATAGCACTCACTGATCCTCGTAAATTGGGATTGATCAAAAGAAAACTGGGAAAATGTGACGAAAAAGCGATATTATTTTTCTCTCACGACACCTCACTTGGGGTACGCCGCTAGTATATGGAACCCTCACGAAGTAGGTCTACTTTCAGATATGGATCGAATACAGCGGATTGCAGCAAGATTTGTTGAAAATTGTTACGATAAACATAGTAGTGTTGCTGAATTGTTGAAGGATTTAGGATTTAGGATGGGAACCTCTGCCCCATCGAAGGGAGAAATAAAGATAAAATCTTTTACGAAAGTTTGTTGAAGACTATTCTTTGCCGGACATAGAACGTATTTTACTAGAGCCAAATTATTATGCTGGAAACAATCACAGGCGTAAGATTAAGGAAATTGATTGCAGAACCGGTAGATATAAATTTATTTAGTCCACGTATGATTTGGGACCATAATAGTTGCTTTTAGTTTAATAGATCAGCTCCAGGATACTTTGATCCCGACTGGGAAAAATAGGTTTTTGCACTGTGCTAAATATCTTAATATCATTACTATATACTAACCTTGCATGTAATCTCCACAATCTCTTGCATGATATAGTACCTTGTAGAATTAATTATCCGTCGCAGTAATTATAATCAGTAGTCGTATCTTAAGTGGTGTACTGTTTGGTGGCATGTTGGTCCATGTAGCACTCTCCTAGTTTCTAATGTGACCGCACATTGTCATCCTGACTGCTTTTGGCCTTCGCCTGGCATTCCAGGGGAACGTGCTCGGTTCTGATTTCAGCTGGAATGAGTGGGTCATGCCTGGTGTGGCATCACCCCGTGCCACAACCCCTAGTGGAGGCTTGAACGTTTTTTTGTAGAAGTAGATGAAATTGCTTTTGAAGTTTAGGGGATTGTCGGTATCGCCTTCACATATATTTTGTCCTTCGACGACGTCCGATCAAGGAAACATTTCTCTGCGTGCAATTTCCAACTCCGCGTTCTTAGCGCGAGAAATTTGTAAAAAATACAGTCGCTCAAGTGTCCCAAGACATGAACATTTCTGCTCAGATGGCTGCGAATTATCGAATTTTTTTAATTTACATAAGCGCATGACTACTACTAGATCAAACGATTGAAAATTTCTGGCTCACAGGTTTGCTCTGTTTCTCACTGCATATTTTGTTTAGAACCTTTTCTTCAGGCAGTCACTAGAAGGGCCTCCTCTGATACCACAGTGTCAGTCCGGCCCTCCTGGGTCCCCTTGGACGTTTCATCTACATCAACTTATTACCCTGCGAGCCACTACAGGGATGTCTGGCAAGGGGTGACTCATCACCAACATGAACTACGGTGAAGAAATTTACTTTCATCAACATACACCACACTATCGGTATGCTACAAATGCTACAGAAACTAATTAAGTAATCCATAATATAACTATGTAAAGGTGACACTAGACTCATACAGGGGACATGCAAAACATGGTATTAGCAATAGTCGGCAGATTTGGAAAAATGCATTAGGGGGCATACGAATAAACCAGCTACACTACCTATAAATACATATCCTGCGAGCCGCCGCATAGGCGCGTGGCAGGGGGTGTTAGGACACCATCCGTGTAAAGATGTATGAGATAAGGTTTTGGGAGGTGAAATGGTGACATGTAATATGGGAGTGTATTTAGTGGAGCTCAGTTTTTATTGTGTTCGCTTGTTGTTCGCGGAAAGAACGAGTTTTTATACTTATCTGTTTGGCAATTTATCTCTCTTATTTTATCGCGGCTGTCAGACCTAGAGATGTAATGAGGAGTCATGATAATATTCTCTATGTCGCTCTGAAACACGTGGCTTGAATATCTCAAGCAACCTAAGCCTTGCGTATCGCTAACTAGTTTTCTGGCGCTCCCACCTTAATCCCTCTAAAAGCTGTGAGACACTATATGTACGCTCGTAGTAGTTTTTAACGAAGCGTGCAGCTTTCCATTGTTTGTTATTAATTTTATTGGTTAAATCTTTATGAGCAGGGTCCCAAATACTCGCGGCGTATTCGAGGAGTGGCCTAAGCAGAGCAAAGTAGCATCTCTCTTTTACTTTCTCATCCGAGGACCTTCCTATTATACGTTTAACAAAACCTAGTTTTTTAAAATGTTGTGTCACATATGTTTTGCATGTGTGTTCCTCACGATATATCAGAAGTTAAGGCAATTCCAAGGTATTTCACTTCACCTGAATATTTTATGTCTGCGCTACCCACACTGCAGATGTGGCATTTGTGTGATGATTTCGGAAGAAGTGTACCGTGGTGCATTAACTAAGATTTAATTCTACCCCCCCCCCCACTCCTGGCACCACGAGGGAACTCTGTTAAGCTCCGATGACAGAACTTCAAAGTCCGCGTCTTCGCTTACCTCACGGTAGATGCGACTGTATCGTCTGCAATTAATCTTAAGTTACTGCTAACTCCATAATTTAGGTCATTTGTATAAATAATGAATAAGAGAGGGCTGATCATGCTTTCTTGAGGAACACCGGATGTGACTCCGACCAAGTCAGAGCTCTTCGAATGTCAGAACGGAGACTGTCAATCGCCTTTCTTTGTAATTTCACGTCGAGAGATTTGAGAATGAGACGGCGTTAAGTCACTCGATTTTATGATCCCAAACGTACGTATTTCCTCGTAACGGTTCCCGACGTATGTCCCGTGTATGTACAACGACTTAGTCTGCTACAGCGTCAATCTCAATATTTTTTACAGAGCCAGAACTTTCGCTTAACATGGATTACATGCGTAGGCTACGGAATCACGCAGTTAACCTTGATGAGTCATCATTAAACTGCTCCTAAACTCGGTAACTCAGGAAAAAGGCAGGATCAGGTCTTTCCAGGGCCGTCCTAATATAAATTTTGAATTTGAGCTCAACATATACCGACCAATCAATTGAACCAATCTTGTTGTTAAAGAGTTTTTTTATCGGCGAGGCTGATATTTATTTTAGTTTCTTCATTTCATGAAAATATCCAATGGGAGACGTTCATGATGATTATTATTTCATCCTCAGATTCGAGTTGGGTCCAACGGAATCATGGTGACACCTTTCATGTATCTTTGTCCATTTGTTCATGCCAGAGCGAACCACGTTTCTCCTTCGTTTCATTTCAGAAACAATAAGAGCAAAATTCCCAACTACTGTTTCTTTAGGACGTGGGTATTGAGTTCGTTTGGGTTGAAATTAGCGGCAGCGGTCGAGAGAATAATTCCATCAAGTGATATCTGGAGAGAGCACAGATGGGAAAGTTTGTTCTTGAATTTTCTTAGACATTGCCACGTGTCAGCCCTCGGTCATTCCTCAGTTTCTCCGGTCACTCTGCCAATGTCTTCAGTTCTGAAGTGCAGATGCATATCAAGATCCGTCCTTTTGTTGTCAGGTCGATTTGATCGATCTTAGACATTATAATGAAAGGAAATCTGGAGTAGGTATATCGACTGGAAGCAGCCAATGGAGTGGATATTTAAATAGATCTTTGAGTGTGACTATTGAGAAAGATATAACAGGGAGTCGTAATAGCATCATGCTTTCATACAAGCACTTTAAGTTATGAGAAGAAATTTACTTTCACCAACAAGCACCACACTATCGGTGTGCTACAAATGCTACAGAAACTACTCAAATAATCTATATTGTAACTATGTGAACGTGACACAAGAGTCATGCAGGGAACATGCAAAATATGGTGTTAGCACTACTCGGCAGACTTAGAAACATGCATTAGGGGGCATTTGAATTAATCTGATAACCTATCTGTCAACTAACCTAATTCAAATTCTTAACGCAGCCATTATGGTCTCTTATCAATCGCGGGAAAAACGACATTTTAAACCTTTCTACTGTTCTACCATCTATTTCCCTTATTTCATTCTCTTGATCTGATCTACCGTAGTATGTTGGAGTTCGTAAGATAAAGAAAACTTCGTCTGAAAATAAATTGGTTTTAAATTTACATAAAAGATTGAGTCTAATTTTCAATCGACGGTCGGAACGTGATTCCAATCCAAGTTGTTGCGAGAGGTCAGTAACACATTAGGAGACTATCACAACCTCCTGCCTGGTATCTCTCCCTATGTACTTTTCTCTTTATTTGGTCCATGATCTTATTTCTGTGGCTTCCTCTAGGGACTTTTCCCTCTATTTTATCTTCAGTTATGTTCATCACAAACCCATTGTATCTCAGGATGTGCCAATCCATCTGGTTCTTCTTTTCTGTGTGGTTTTCCATACGGTCCGCTCTTCTCCTCTTCTGTACACTTCATCATTTCTTACCTTGTCCGTCCATTTTATCTTCAGCATACTCCTCCAGCACCAGGTTTCGAAGGCTTCTATTCTTTTCTGGTCAGCTCCCATCGAATATATCGAAATCTTTGTCTTCTAGCAATCTTAAATACGTTTAAAAAGTGTAAAGTGATCAACCATTGGGGTGTTTGATGGGTGAGGAAAGCATATCGCCGAATAATGTACGGGATATGGTCCGCATCATCTAGAAATTTACGTATTGGCTACTCACAGCGTCCCAAATGTGAAATTAGGAGCATGTTTGCAGCTGAAACCTTTCTTTGTTCTCGTTTATGGGTGCCTTGACCATTAGGCGATACTTCAATTATAACATGTGGACTGATACTTTGACTTGTTGGAAAATTCAAAGGTGAATTTATTGCGAAGGATAAGTTTTCTTCACCTCACCAATTTCTCTCTCTCTCTCTCCTGGTGGTCACAAATGCTTTCTCCCCCAGAGAGTTAAGAGAGTGAGGTTCATTCATTCTCACGGCCACCAAATATAACCTCTCCCATGCTATTCTCCATCCATTATTGCTTTCAAGACGTCACTGGCCCTCGACACTTGTTAGCAAGGTCGTTAGCAATCTACACATGGATTTGCATTTTTATATTTTGCTCCTTTCGTTTACGTCATAGGCAGAGTTTCTCCCTACTCATTATGGGAAGCGAAGTGGAATTTTACTTTTTTATTCTACGTGGTTGTTGGATGCAAGAAGTCCATTTTATGCTCCATGGCTCAACTCTGAGAATGTGGAATTTTAAAAATTTTAATATAACTTTGTTTCCCTCCGCTCCCATTCTGATTCTGGTGCAACGTGTTTCGACACATCGGTGTCATCATCAGATGTACAAAGCTTCAAATTCCGACAGAGGAACACAATTCATGACAGCTAGGGGTCAGGTAGTAGGGGCGAATGGGGGATGGCGGTTAGTAGGCGAGGGCGGCGGGTGAGGGGAGGGGGGTGTCGGTTTGGACGAGGTGCAGCTCAGGTTGGGTTAGGAATTATTGATTTCATCAATTTTATGATCTTCTATGAACTCACAATCAGTGGTCAATATTCCGTCAACAGCGAATTATTGGTTTGGGCTAGTGTACTTTTTGATAACCGGTGTACTTCTTCCGACCGACGTCTTCACCGTTACCGACATCTACACACTACTCTGCCAGCCGCCGCATGGGCGTGTGGCAGGGGGTGTTAGGAGACCAGCCGTGTAAAGGTGTGATAAAGTTATGAGAGGTGAAATGGTGAAGCGTATTATTGGAGTGTTTTAAGTAGGGCTCGGTTTTCATTCTTGTCGATTAATATTAGGAGGAAAGAAAGAATTTTGGTACCTATCTGCTCGGCTATGTATCTCTCTTATTTTATCGCTTCTGTTGGGCCTAGAAATGTAGTATGGCTTCAAAATAATATTCTCTATGTCACTCTGAATCACACACGTTCTGAATTTCTAAAACAAACTAAGCCTAGCGTGTAGCCTCCGAGTGTGTAGGGGCTCCCATCTTAATCCCTCTAAAAGCTGAGAAACACTGCAGTGTTCGCTCGTTCGCAGTTCGAAGTTTTTAACGAAGCGCGCAGCTTCCCTCAGTAGCTTTATTTTGTTTTGTTCTCTCCGTCCAGGGTCACAAATGCTCGCAGCGTATTTGATGTGTGCCTTAACCAGAGCAAAGTGACACCTCTCTTTCCCTTTCTCATCCCAGGACTCTTCCATCCTTCCCATTATACGCTTAATATAGGTATCCTAGTTTCTTTAATGCTCTGAGCCACATATGTTTTTTTATGTATGTTCCCCACAATATTTCTGAAGTTAGGGTAACTCCAAGATATTTGACTTTATCT
Organism: Ceriagrion tenellum; assembly: GCA_963169105.1. Classification (NCBI taxonomy): domain Eukaryota; kingdom Metazoa; phylum Arthropoda; class Insecta; order Odonata; family Coenagrionidae; genus Ceriagrion; species Ceriagrion tenellum. The sequence goes on along the minus strand of OY720639.1, from coordinate 6,140,911 downwards.
GAGGAAGTTGTGTTTACTCCAATCACATTGAAGATATGGCATTTGTGCGATGACTTTTGCAGGAAGTGAACTGCGGTGCATTTACTAAGATTTAGTTCTTAAACCCACTCCTGGCACCACGAATGAACGTTGTTAAGGTCAGATGACAGAACTTCTGAGTCCGCGTCTTCGCTTATTTCGCGGTAGATGGTCGTATCGTCTGCAGATAATATTATTTTGCTGATAACTCGAGAACGTAGGTCACTTATGCAAATAATGAGTAGAAGAGGGTCGATGACACTTCCTAATGGAACACCGGATGTTATTCTAACCATATCTCACCTTATACCGTCAATAACTACTTTTAGTTTGTAATTACTGAGAAAGTCACGTAACCAATTGAGTATTTTTTAAATTTAATTCGCATGATTGCAATGCGTAATATATGAGTTCATCGTGAGGAACCTCGTGGAATGCATTCTTGAATTCAAGGAGTTGGGCGTTAACTTGCTTTGTCGATTCACTCGATTTTAGGATATCGTGATGGAAGAGCGCAACCTGTGTTTTTTAGGATTTACCGTTCCGAAAGCCGTACTGACCGCCATGTATGAAGTTTAGAATATCCAGGAAGGGCATGATGTTGATAATAAATATGTGTTCGAGGATCTTGTTCGTTCGAGGTTCGAGGAGCATAAAAAGCGATTGGATTGGGATTTGGATATTTGTGGGGGAGGCGACCGACGGCTAAGGTCATTTGCGCCATAGGGGAACAAGGGTAAGGGAGGAAGGGTGGATGGAAACCCGGCGTCGGCATTAGCCTGCTCTTAACGAAAGGCGCCAAGGGGACCACGGCTTAACGTCTCATCTGACAGACTTGAGTACTGTACTTGAAGTGCCCTCCACGAGACACTCAAGTAGGGATCGGGTTTCCTCTGAAAAACATCCTCCTCTGCAGGGATTTGAACCCTGGCCGCCCGTATGATTAGCCAGTACTCTAGAGCCACCACACCAGCCCGATCCCCTTATAAAGCGATGTTAACGATGTTGGCCGGTAATTTGCTGGGTCATATCTGAGTCTCAGGCCTCCGGATAATGATCTGCTAATAATTGTTTCTAAGAATGACTCAAGGTGTGGTGCTAACTCCTTGAACTTGCTTGTAGATATTCTCCCTGATGGACTTGTTACCCTTAATCGAACGCTTTTTTTCTTATTCCATCAAGTTGATACAATACCAAGGTAGAGTCCGTATGCATATACTTACAAGGCAAAAATATGCGGAGATTTATTTTTGACAGGGCGCTACACGATATCTGTCGATGCGTCACGCCCGTCGCCGGTGGTCGTGCCACAATAGCACGACGGTATTGTGGCTCTTCGCGTTCTGTCAACGTTGAATCACACTCTATGAGCGAGTAATTATCTTCGGTTTGCTCGCCAAGCAAATGAAAATTTCTCAGATGTTATCGTTGAGTGCTCTGAAAGATGTAGTAGTTCTTGAAAGTCATTACGGGAGATACGCAACGTCTGACTCACCCAGGCTCCGGTATCTGCCTTTTAATTAACGGACCCCTTATCGTCCTCCTCGTCTTCCGATTATCAAAGGCCACCATTTCATTATGCTAGTTCGAGGCAGATCTAACTCCTCACAAATTTTTTTTTATTTGGCCATAATTTTGTGAAAATTTAACATCTTTCTAATCTTTAAAATATACCAGCTACAAATCGTTATATTTTTTTCGGAATTTGCGAAGGAATACCCGCCATTTTCATGGGAAATGCTTCGGGTATTCACTCTAGGTAGACAAACTATAAAAGATAAAGTTGCGAACACAAAAACCTCGTCGGCAATTTGACTTTGCGTAGATTGTATGCAATTCCAAAGTTAAAAAGATATCAACTCCTCACCGCAGTACATTTTAAAGAATCGGAAGAAAATCTTCTGTCGTTGTTTTCTGCGCTGGGTGTGAAAAAAATACGTATAGTTGACACGCAATACATATGTATTTAGTTAGGTACCTTCGATAATTTCAGTAATAGAAAATGATTTCGTCATTTATGTAACAATGTTTATTCCATGCTTATTACAGAAGATAAATATGGTCTCTGTTATGACTAGGGAAAAATCTAGTTCAAAATGCCATGGGTTAAGGTAGTCCGAGCGAGATAGTTCCTTAGTCATAATAGAGACCATATTCGAATTATACGTTTTAATTTCACCAGCTGTAGGAAACATGAATTAAATATTGCATTATTAATGGTGCAATTTTATAGTTTTAAACGACAGGAATTGTAAGCAATCAACTGAAAATATCTAAATAGTAAGTCTTTAACTTGCCTCAATTTTTTCGCGCGGTGCGTTTGAAACTACATCAATACGGAAAGTTTTTTGTCATACCCAAGAACCTATTGCGGTGACAAAATGATTAATTTTCAAATATAGTTTAGGAAACATACAAACTACATGCTGTTAGTTTTTTTTACGACATTTAAGTGTTCGAAATAGCTCATTTTGTAAATAATGTCTCTCTGGAGTGCATACACGTACCATTTCCCATAGTACAAGGGCTTTTGTATTTTTTGGCAAATATCTCCGAAAGTACTGTGGTAAGGGTTTGAATATTTGGTGATATTAGAAGGGTGAGATATTTTTCTTTAAAATGAGACCTAACTCATTGATTTCTAAGTAAAATGATTTTTAGCTCAAAACAACCTCAAGCGCGCTGGTGTTACTTTTTTTCGGCTCGTCTCTCGATGCGCTGAAGTCTCAATTTTCGTATCATTTCAGTGGTGGGAGTCGTCGATGCGTTTTCCGTTCCTCGTCCAAGCAAGCAAGCGCGCTCTGAGCTCAAACGACGCTTCTTATTAGGAAGAGGAGGGGGGCGGAGTGGCAAGGCAAGTGGATAAGACTGACTGGGGACTGTTGCGGCGACGGGAGAGGGGGGAGGGGGGGAGGTTGGCTGGGGGGGAGAGGAGAGACAAGGGGGAGGGGAGATACGGGGAGATAGTTCCTCGAACGGACGGACGGGTGGAATCAATGGCTGTCTCTGTTCTCTTTCTCTCGAGTGTGTTGGCGGTCGTCTCAACAAATGAATCGCGGCTGCGGCGGCGGCGGGGACGCCAAATAATCGCTCCAGGTTGATGATGCGGGAGGCCACAGAAGTCAGATTGGAGCGCCTTGAGTGGTCACTATGAGCAACCGATCCAGTTCAAAAGCGCGAGTGATAAGTAAAGTGGCAGTCTAAACAAAACTTTGATGGAAAACATTATTGAAATTCATCCCAAGATTTGCGGATGCAGTCAGTGACATGGTGACCGAGGCGGGGTGCCCTCGCCTGGTTTTGGCCTCGATCGCCGCTAGGGTGGAGGTTTCGCCACTCAGGCCATGGCTGAGTGTGTTGGTCCTGTGCTACTGGTTATTCAAGTGTGTATCAAAGCCCTCGGGGGATGAATCCGGTTTTTTTTTGGGAAATGATAAAAACATTTAAAACATGGGCTTTCTACCGCCATTCATAATAGAAATTTACCTCGGAGGATATAAAAAAGACGATTTTTTTGGCTAGGGTATTTTTAAAATCCATTTTTTTGTTTGCCGTTACTCGTTCCTCATGTAAGTAACCGTAATGTATATGGTGTGACATCTTTGACGTTTGTATTTCTTTTAGTGCCGTCTATTAATTTTCGGCGAAATGAGACGTGGAAGAGAAAGTCCATGTTATACTCTTACATTGCGTGCAAGTGATTACAGAGAAGAGGAATCATATAGCGATGAAATGTCTGCTTGCACAGACTACTGTACAGCGCTCCACGCCACCACACACGAATGGTGTTTTGGTGCAAAAGCTATGGGAAGGGGAGAAGGAGGGAATATGGAAACAGAAGCGAAGCGAGGACGGACATTAATTGTGTGCTAACGATGAGCCTTCTGACCGTATTCTCTTCGGGTTTTTGCCGCGTCGATCCATTTTTGGGGGACAACAGTTTCGCCTGCCTTCCAGCTGGCTTCGTCAGGTCCTAAATGAAATGCAGATCATTTTCTTAACGGTATTAGTCAGGTGCGCGCTCATTGGCCGGATGGGAATTCGAAATCGATTGTTGGAAGAGCCGTTTAAACGTTGAAGCTAGCGGATAGCCGTCTTCCCTATTAAAGTTCTCTGTGTTCTTTGCTAATTCGATAGCTTCCCTTATTAGCCGAGGGAAATACTTATTTTCTCTTATGAGTACCTCCTTATCGATGAGCCTTCTGTCTGCATCACGCTGCTTTTACTCATTATGACAAATAGTGCGAGGATATTGACAAGGTTCGCCAGTTGTTTTTTTCCGCTTCTATCAATTCTTGAGAGACAGTAGTTCTGGATCAAAATATTATCCTCTGCGACTCGCTGAAACTCGTCTTACGGGAGTTTTTCGAGTAGTTTAAGCAATGCGTATAATCTTTGAGTCTCTAGCAGGGCTCCAAACCCTGAACTTCTGTCAGCTGCATGTGACTTTCTGTGTGCTCTCAGCAGTTTTTAGCGAAACGTTCGGTTTTCCTATTGCATTTAATCTGTGTATTGCATCTTTGTTAAAGATTGCATTTTTTATCTGGCCGCATGGTAAAGAGAAACTTGAGGCTTTCCATTATCGTCTCCACAACATCCATCCTGACATCAAATTCACAAAAGAACTCGAAGAGGGAGGTTGTCTGCCTTTCCTAGATGTTCTGGTTAAAAGAAAAATGGATGGAACCTTGGGCCATTCAGTGCACAGAAAGAAGACGCACACCGACAGGTATTTAAATTCAGCGTCCCATCACCATCCACGGCAGAAAGCCTGCGTCATTAAAACGTTGACCCACCGCGCCAAAATCGTGTGTGATGGCGAGCATATCAATATGAAAATGAAACATCTTATGTGGGCTCTGAAAGGAAATGGCTATAGTGCCTCTTTCATTAAAAGAGCAATGAAAGAGAGGCAACCGCTTCAGAGTGACAGCGACCTTAAGAAGAAGCCATTGGCGTACGACAAACTCCCATACATCTCCGGAGTTTCTGACAGAATCGCTAAAATCCTTCGGAGAGGGAACATCACGTATCGCTTCTGTATGGTGAAGACATCCTCCCCTCGACGAAGGATAGCCATCCTCCCCTTCAATCGATGGTAGTGTATGAGGTTCCCTGCTGCTGCGGCAGAAACTACGTGGGACAGAGCAAGCGAGCTATCTCTCAAAGGATTAAAGAGCACGAGAGAGCGATGCAGTTACTTCAATGTGACGCGTCAGCGGTCGCCGAACATTACGCCTCCAGCCCTGGGCATAAAATACCTACTGTTCGAAGAATCACGGGTGTTGGCGAATACGGAGGATTATCATCCGCGCCTAATACGAGAAGCCATTTGAAATAGCAAAAAGGCCGAATAACTTCAATAGGGAGGATGGTTACAACCTCAGCCGGGTTTGGAAAGGGTTCCAGGCCCCTTCAAATGTCCAACGGCTAACGTCTTCCGCCCGGAATTCAAATCGGCCCAACAATCAGGCAACGGACGCTATATAAGATTGAGACGACTCATTCTCTTGAAAACGCTCCCAGTAGGAGGAGTGAAACGTCGAGAAAAAATGATCAGCACCACGCAGCATTTCCCGAAAGGAATTCCATGAATTTAATGCAATTCGAAAATTTAACCTTTCTGGGCAGGGTCACAGATGCTCGCGGCATATTTGAAATGAGGCCTAACGAGAGCAAACTAAAATCTCACTTTTATTTCTTCGAAAACCTTCCCACCCCGCGGATGATAAACCCTACTTTCTTCAAATAATAATAATAATAATAATAAACTTTATTCATCCATTGCACATATACATTGTGTTAGATGTCGTCAAAAAAAAAACAAATTTATCAATGAGAGATACAGAATTACAGACACAGTAATAATACGGAATTAAAATCGAACAGTAGTAAAGTCAAGCTCAAAGTATTCCTCCAACGAGTACAGAGCATTAGCTATGAGCCATTTCTGTAGGACAGAACGGAACACTTTATTTTCAACAGTGTTGGCTGTGCTAGGTAACATATTATAGCACTTAATAGCCAGGTTTACATGGTTATAAGATTTGGTAAGTCTACAGTAAGGCAAATTTAGTTTATGGTTGGCTCTGGTGGAATGAGTATGTATATCACTCCTGGTAGAATACATATCCAAGTTTTCTTTAATGTCCAACAATATGTTAAATATATACAAGCTATATACAGTCATAATACCTAAACTAACAAACAGTGGTTTACAGTGTGCAAGATAGTCTGCACTGGTGATAACTCTAACCACCTTCTTCTGAAGTAACAAAATCAATTTTACGTCAGTTGCATGTCCCCAAAGTCTGATACCGTATAAAAGATGAGATTGAAAAAAAGCGTGGTATGCATTGCGAAGATAGTCATGAGTCACACACCATTTAAGTTTTCTGATTAAAAATAGCGCTCTGGCTAGTTTCTTCCTTACTGAAAAAATATGGGCACTCCAAGTAAGTTTTGGGTCAATGTGAAAGCCAAGAAGTTTAACATCTTCATTTTCAGGGGCAACATGTTGTAAAGAACATATTAAGGATTGTGTTTTAGTTGGATTCAAAAATAGTCTGTTGGCTGAAAACCAGTCAGTTGCAAGCGCTAAAGTACTGGATATGATTCCAGAAACCTCAGTGTAATTGTCAAACTGATGTAAGAAGGTTGTGTCATCAGCATATAAGACACAATTTGTGGATACATTTGCTGGCAGATCATTAATCATGATAAGGAAAAGGAGGGGACCAAGCACAGACCCTTGTGGGACCCCATGCCTGACCTTAAGGAATTCAGATTGAGTACCATTGAGTACCACTAACTGCTTTCGATTACACATATATGAGGCCATAAATTTTAGTTCAGTGCCTTGGAAGCCATAATGCTGTAATTTCTGTCGAAGTATTTTATGATCAACACAGTCAAATGCAGATGAAAGATCACATAGGGTAAGAGACAAGCCTTGCCTCACTTCAAAGGCATTGATGATATGCTTAATTATACTGTCAACTGCTTTTGTTGTGCTTTTGCCTGGTCGGAAACCAAACTGGGCTGTTGTAAATAAATTTAGAGATTCAAAGTGGTTCAATATTTGAGTGTAAGCAATGCTTTCAAATATTTTTGCAAAAACAGGAATGATTGATATTGGACGATAACTATTTGGCAATTGTACATCTCCACGCTTATAGACAGGAATCACTTTTGTATATTTGAGGGCGTCAGGAAAAATGCCAGACTGAAAACAAGAGTTGATAACAACTTCAAGAGGATAGGCTATTGTATGAATAATAGACTTAATAAGGTTACTAGTAAGGCCATATACATCCTTACTCTCGGAGTTGTTGAGTGCTTTCACAGCTCGGATAATTTCTAACTGGGAAATTTCTTTCCATCGGAAGGGAACACTTTCAGTAAAAATATTATGGAGGAATTGGTCTGCAGTTACCTTGCAATTACTGATACCAGAAAGAATACTCTCTACAGAGTTGATGAATGACTTGTTGAGAGTATGCACATCAATTGGTATGTCCTTGCATTTAGTATTCAGACCTGATTCCATTTTAATGATGGACCAAGCTGCCTTACATTTGTTTGGGGCATTAGAGATAAAATTACTGTTGTAGTTTCGTTTAGCTCGGATTAATTCTGCATGATATTCCCTTTTGAGATTGATATACTGTTTTTTGATGTCTTCATTACCTGCTATTTTATACTGTTGATGAACGTTTAATAAGACCTTTCTCAGTTCTTCATGTTCATTAGTGAACCATTTATGCCTTTTAGATTTCTGATGTGAAATTTGAGTTGTTTTTTTTGGGAAAGCATGTTCAAATAACAAAATGAAGTGTTCAAAAAAAGCTGTGAAACTTCTTAGGGCATCGCTATATCCCACCAAGGAATCCCACTCCGTTTCACTCAGAAGATAATTAAAATATTCAATTTGATGGGGAGTTATATGCCGAACGAAAATGGTATTAGGAGTACTCAAGAAACCATCACCTACTTTAGTGTTGACAGACATTGAAATTGCACAGTGATCAGAAAGCATAGGATCGAAGACATTTACACTATAATCATACTCGTTAAAATTAGTTATTGCATTATCAAGACAAGCCAGCTTTCTTGTTGGCTCAGTATTGGTGCAATACAGATCAAATGACCTTAGAAGAATACCAAGCTGCAAGCCATTCCTAGATGAGCAGCTCATGTCAACATTAAGATCAGTTCCAATGACAATTTTAGACTTGAATTTCTGGAAATATTGCAGGACCATTTCCAGATGTTCACAGAATAGTTGAAAATCACCATTAGGCGAGCGATATACAGAGGCAACTATCAGTCCCAAATGCTTGAGGTACACGGCTGCCACTTCAAAATGCAATTCTATGCAAAAGTTATTCAAGTCCATTGCTTTACACACCAGGTCATTTCTTAAAAATATACATGCGCCACCATTCTTATGTTTAGTCCTGCAAAAAATGGCGGCAAGATAGAAACCTTGTAACTGGTATAACTGGGTTTCCTGATCATGTAACCAGTGTTCAGTAAAACACAATATGTCGTAATTGGCAGAGTGTAGGAACAAGTCCAGATCCAGGGTTTTGTTCCTCAGGCACTGTACATTAAGTATAAAAATATTAATTGGGGGAGATACACATTTTTTGATATTATTAGTGTGTTTGCCCGTCACTAAGTCTCCAAGGTACTCTGGCGGACCCTCGGAAAAAAATATTTTCCAAAAAATATGTTTTTGGGCCAGAAACATGGGTTAAGAAGCTTTTCACTTAGGTCCTCAGTCACTGCAATGCGGAAAGAAGCATAGTTTCCGCGGGTTACCTTTAACTGCACAATTTCAGCTGACGAATCCTCGATCTCCGGCACATGTTCCTTGACGTATTTCCAGACAGCCTCTTTCGTCGTGGAGGAATTGAAGTTCCAAACATGTATATTTGTTGGGCGGGGGACACCAGAAAGAGAGCAATCCTCCTCTGAGGTGCCCCTAAATAGATGACGACGCCGGCGTTTCTTGGTAACGCGAGTATATCCACCATCAGCGTGACCATCGGTATCGGCAGAGACTAAATCAACAGTTTCCTGTGCACTAGAATCATCAGAGGCACTGTCCACACGATTGTTTTCAGAATTATTATTGCCAGATTCTATGGCCAATCCACTCAACGAACATTTGGTTGTTGGTTGGATGTCAAAGTGGTTGGATGGATTATCGTGAGTCATTGAATTGACATCTAAATGAAATTTTAATGCGTAGAAAACATTTTTTGAGCACATTTCATTCAAGTGCATCTGTACACTGCTTCCACTCACCGTGGAGCCAGTTATAGAATTATACAAGAACTATATTTTCCATATTTTCCTTGATTTATTTATTTAATGAGAAGAGATTTCCGCGCGGTATTCAAAGTTAAGACGGAATGCAGTTATACTAGTTTATATCGTATAATGGACTCGGCGCGACATGTTAGTATTTGTTAGAAAAAATTATTATTAGTAAATGCATAATTTATAGTTTATAAAGACATATGTACGTGACCAAATTGTTACTATGCGCATGTGTGTCCTACGTGTTAAAATAGTGATGAATATTTAAAAAAAACAATTCGGCGTGATGTAATTTATTTCACTGTCGTCTCTAGCCATCACTAATGCAGTAGAAGACGCATGCAAATGCACACGCAAATCTGTATGTGAACGTAAATTGTTCCAATCAACTTCGACGTGAAGCCTCACCAATGCAGCGCCACAAATGCCTCGTATGTGTTACCAGCATATTATGTTTGAAGTCATCCAATGAGAGAGTTCACCAGAGATTATAAAACCGGTCAGTCGCAACAAAGTTCCCCGTTTCCCCCCACCCCTTCCTACGAATCTCCATCCCCCGTTCCAGTTCCAGGGGATCATTAGGGATGCGCTAATTGCTCCCGACACTCTTAGAAAGGAAAGCTCATGAAGTAGGCATTCAGGCAGAAATCAAGAAACTAGAAAGAAAGAATTAATTTAAAATTTCTTCTCTCCCGCTAGAGGGCAGGTTTTGTTGAAAGCCAGAGCAGCTCCCGTTTCCATACACTTTCAAGGTCCTATCCATCTTCATTATTTCCTTTTTGGCCTCAGCAACCAACGATCTGCCCTTCTTCATCCCATCCATGAAACCTATTCTCTCTCTTCCTCTTCCCAATCTGCCCAACATCCTTCCCTCTATCACTCTCTTGAGCGACCCGTGTCACTTCCTGCAGCCACCGGCCTACCCCTGATATGATCCAGAAGTTTCCTTTCCTCAGCCACCGCACTAAGCACTTCCTGGTTTGTCTTCTTTCATGTCCACTGACCCTTCTCCTTCCTTTTCCACAAGCATCCCTCAGACGGCTGTAGACTATTCACGTTATCCTTTCTCAGGGCCCACGTTTCTGCCCCATACAGCGCTACACTCATTAGACGGGTATATTGGGGAAATAATTCTTTTGCATCGCCATCGATTCCCAATCCTGAGGGAATCTCGGAGGAGCAGGTCAATGCAGGTATCGAAAGATGACATGAGCCACGTCCAGCCCAACGATCTGGGTCAACCGGGTGTCCAAGAGTGAATTAATTCATCAGAAGCATAATTTCGAAAGTCTGTGGACAAATATCTAAATGGCGAAAATATTGAATACATATTTTTCCCTCCAATTCACGCAACGTAATAATATGACGATTCAAATAATCTGCAGGAAATACCAGAAATGTGGCGGTATTTTAGACGTTAAGTTTTAGATGTTAATCTTTTAAATGAATGCTTGCTGCCCGTTAATTCCCCCATCCTTTCCTCTTTTGTTGACCATTCCCTCGTCCCCTCCCTCACCCCAATATCCTTCCTTCCCCCTTCCCCCCCTTACTCCCCCCCCCTCCCCACTCCCCTCTTACCACGGATTGATAATATATAAGGGATTGCTGTGCATTCTTGTATCACCTGATAATGACGCTTAGCCGTCGAAACCCGGGTCGCGGTGGTGTGTGTTTCTGTGGTCTTTAAAAGTTTTCCTCATTTAAATAAATTGATATTTTAGACGCCAACGAGAACTAGAAACAGACGTACGAGACAAATCACTCTTCTCTACTGTGAAGGATAAGAATCCGGATATTTAAACATATAGATTCTGTCCATGATAATATCAGAGCTAAAATATAGTGGCTTAGGATTTGGTTTTGAAGGAAACGAAACACGATCAATTTTTTTCACGGACGTATGATTTAAACCACAGTCACATTCATGGATTTTACAGTCACGTGACTTCCTTCCCCAAATGGCATCGGACGTGTTTGCTGATTGGCTGCATTTCCAACTGTCGACTGCGCTATTATTCGAAGGAACGCGAATTCCAGATTTTTAACTCCTGTAAACTCTTGTCCAAAAATAGTAAGTTCTCCCGAAATGAAAAAGTTAAACAGAAAAATCACATTAGTTTATCGCGCTCTCTTTCTTCCGCGTATTTTGGGGTCATGTTCATTGTAAGGTATTGGTCAAGATCGTCTCTTTATCGAAGATGATCTTATTTGAGCCGTGGTTTTATAGTCACGAAATAAGATCGTCTTGACGAATATGAGCTTGTTTTTAAACAAGGCGATCATCGCGAAGCATTTGCTTTCAGCAATTACTAGTACCCATCAGCCAACCACAAACAATGTTACATTTTATTCACGTAGCAACCGACCTTATGTGGTACAGGGACTACAGCTAACAGCATTATCATTGTAATAGTTGAAGTTGGATAAATACACGGAAAAATCGTCATGTAAAGATCTTCGAAAAAATATATTGGTGAACGTACCGTGGTAAAACAGAAAAAAGTATCATCGTCCCATCTTGCATTAAAAATCCAAATTGTTTTTATCACAAACAATCTAAGACGTAATATAAATACGACGAAAGTACTCCCCTATAACTTTGAAAAATTCTGACGTGGTAAATACTACATTTTCCTCTTCGTATTCCATGATACTTTAAAGGCGATAAAGTGCTCATTCAACCAAAATAATATCCTGGACTTGAGCTTTTACCTTTAAGCGATATGTAAAGCGCTACGTGGAACTCGTTAATACAGATTTAAATACCGGCCCAGCTTGTAAATTATTGGAGTTAATATTTGTTTGTAGAAATTACGATTCAAAGATGATAGAGAAATAACACATAAGGGGAAAAATATTCACTATATAGTCTTTGAACAACTTGTTCAACTGCTGAGCCACACAAATGGGTGTTCAGGTAAAGGCTTTGAGGTCAGGTAACGCCGATTTGCCTTTCATAACTCCGCTTCCCGAAATGTTACAGGAGATGGACGTTAATGAGCACTCTTTAATATTGTCCCTACCTATGAGGTATTAAAATTTAGTTATTATATTGCATACTTACATATCCATCATCTTTTGGAGTATTCGAAGTGAAAGAGTTGAGTTTTTACTGCCCGCCCTAAAATGTAGGCCCCTTTTTACTAATGCCTTTCCTAGTGCACCACTCGTTATTCTTGTAACAGTGCTCAAGGATTGGTATTATAATAACATTTTTATTTCCCCAAATAGTTGCAACACGATACGGAGTTTGCCAGTCTGTACAAAATCACAGAAGTACAATGATAACGAGGCATTAAAGACACGTGGAATATCTTAAATTACACTCATGAATAAAAGGTCATAAAAACATGCACATCTAGCTGATTTATTGTTATTACTTAATGCTGTAAAAATGCAGCAAATGGTACGTTTATTAATTATATGAGATCTGTCACGAGATTATTTTGATATTTGACTCTTAAACAGTTTGTTAAAAATAATGGATACAGAATAACATGCGCTTCTTTAGCCAATAATCAGGCTTTAAACTGTTCTGTTCATATCTCAGCTCAGAGCAGTGAAATTATAATTGTATAACCGAAAAAAGAGTTCGGGATTCTGCATAAATATTGAAAACATAGTGTAAATAAATAAAACAGCATGGTGTAATTAATATTTATAAGTACACAGAATGATAGGTCTTCATCTGTAGTCTCCAAGACATGGGTTCCCATTTCAGCGATGCAATGTATTTACACGGTTCATTGACTGGAGTGAGAAGATATTTTTGGCATGACTTCTTTTTCCACAAGATATGATACTATGTTAAACGAGTATCTTTGTAAAATATAATAGTTTGTGTCTAGTCCTACAGTGTTAGCTAGTCGATGGGATATTAACTCAAAAACTAATAGTCTGTTTCTCGCTATACCTGCTCTCAGTGTGAGGTTTCAAGCAGAGATCTGCTTTCTGTTTATTTATTGCCCCTTAAAGTTTGCACTATCTGCTCCTCTGATACTTGATGAATAGCCCTTGCTTACGATGCTACATACAGGAAGATGAGGAACATGAGGTTTTTCATTTGACCAGAACATATGCAGTCTTATTAGCATCAGGCTTAAGGCAATGATTAGAACCACACCACCGCATTCCTTGGGTTGAAGCATAAAGAAAGAATATTAGCTAACTCTGATATATAACCGACTTCAGCAAGCGATAATGTACCATCTGCATATATCAATTTGAGCAATACTGTTGAACAGACAATTGGGGAAGTCTGTAATGAAATTTTCAGTAGGCAAGTATTTTACGTGGTCACCCAATGGTCAGTGTCCATTTGAGTATTAAAATGTCACAGGTCAATTCTTGCGTTAAGCTTGAAGTATATATACATTTTATAAGCCATATCGGAGGTCAAGATTGATTAACATGAATCCTAACTGTAACCTTGCATTAGCAAAGATGCTTCTCAGGGTACTACAATACTGTAAAAATATTAAGTTTTTTACTCCAATAAGCAAGTTAGTCCACCAATGCTACTGAACAAATATATCCACTCCACAAATGAAATAAAATATATTCTCTTTCACTACGATTTTCATTACCAAAACACCTTAATCAAGGAACGTACCATAAAAAAAAACAAATAAATGGTTTGTCACTTACCTCACATGTACTACTAACAATTATGTGCCAATGCCAATGTCGTAGCTGAATAAATGAATTGGGTAAACGCGAAAATACGGATACCGTGAATACAAAAGTATTCCTTGGCTTGCTATCATCGAGTTCTTTTGAAATCCATGTAGTACAAGTTAAATTCAACCAACGTAGAAATACAGTGAGGAAGTAAACGCTGAAACATTCGTGTAATTCTCATTAAGTGCCAAAGTTTTCATCTATCGTATCATTTAAATCACTCACACAGATTATTGAATCACTGAAGATCATTGTAATCAAGGCAAAGGGCAAACGCCAACTTTTAAGAGGAAATATCAGCCCAAAATCAGTCAAATATTCGGAATTAAATTATATCACGTCCTTTGTACACAATCACATCACACAATACTTATTAATCTCACCATGCATAGAGAATTTTTTTGTGTAGCACTCACTATCAAACGATACATAAAAACTCCTAAAACAAAACTTAAATGGTGCATTTTCTTTTCTCAGAAATCACCGACAACTCTGTATTCATCGACGCTCCGTGGCACTCGGTGGCGGCGGCGCGCGGCGGCTTAGCGGCACTGTAGAAGTTCGCCCAGGACCGAATCACGCGAAAGCGAATGCATATCTTGGAAAATACATTGGACAGGGCATCCCCGTTGTATCTGCTCATTTTGAAATTACTTCCATTTTCTCCTTGTAAATTTCGATGTTTACCTGTTTAATTGCAATCTTGTTATACTTGTTGATGATGTCATCCATCTAATTAACATCACAGATGATCAATTCAATTAATAAATTTATATGTTTAACGCTTCAAATTCAACCGATGAGAATATCTTCAGCATAATAATCACCTGAATGCTTAAGCTTAAGTCGAGGTCGAGGTCAACTTGGCGACGGCAAGCTTATTTGCCTAATGAGACGAAATAATTTGAAAAAATAAGAATAGCATCGGCGACTATGAAACCATGCGTGCTTGAGCATTTGCTTGTTAACAAAGAGACACGACTATAAAAGCAGTTTTGATAGTACCGGACGATCTTGAAAAAGCTCATACCATAGAAAACATCCGCCTTATTTGACACCTATGAAAAAACTCGATCTTAAGATCGCGATTGAGACCATCTTTGCTTGAAACGCGACCATGACTGTAATACGGCCCATGGTCGTCGTTATTTCGCACGTCTTCGTATCGCTAGCATCAGCATGAGACATGTATATCTAGTAACATACTCATAATTACTTGTGCTAGGAGAATAAATATCGTGCAGTTACAGCATCGGGTATACGGAAACCTGTGTCTGTGTATTTTAAAGTGTGAGGAAACGTGTCCTCGAGAGCATTATGCTGGGGATAATTTTATGCTTTCGGTTTGTGCTATACCATAATTTCATTATCTTTGAAAGTACGTGCACTGCAGCGAGTGCACATTTTTATCTTTATATTAATGGAGGCTAACCAATCATCGTTCGACCTTCAGTATAATATACGATGGTACCTCAATGCATTCTCTTCTATTCTTTGCTCCATTTTAGTGACGACCTCGTCTTCTGATGGCGTCACATTGTGATCAAACCAATGCAAATACTTCTCCTTTTATCATCATCAAACCGGAGGAAGAGACTGCCTCTCGCACATCAAAGATCATCACCAATGCTTTAATTACTCATCGGTTGGTCGTGACGATCTTTCGTGACCGGATGGTTCGCATGACCGCTTTTTTCTTTTCGAGAGAATACGAGGAAGGGCAATAGGGGACGAAGGGATTGGTTGAGAGGGCGGTCCCGATCGACTAGCGCGACGACCTCCACGTACGGCCGTGCGCCACCGCTGCGCTGTGCCGAGCGTGCGATAGTCTCGAATGCATGCGATTTGCGACCCTCACGTGCGAGATCTCCTCTCTCTCTCTCGAGAGAGAGAGAGCGAGCGGTCGAGACCCGAAGGTTGACTGACGATGAGTCAACCCATAGAGTTAGTAAGGTTTTAATTCTTAAGAATTAATTTCATTCTTATGAATTAAATCTTCAAATTTCTCTTCTCTTCAAAGTTAGTAAGGTTTTAATTCTTAAGAATTAATTTCATTCTTATGAATTAAATCTTCAAATTTCTCGTGGCCTGGTCATAAATGAATAGTATTTATTCTATACTAACGTTTCGGAATGTAATCTTTCCATCATCAGGTCTTTTACAGTAAATCAAATCACACTGAAGGTCAATAACATTGACGGTTAATAGTAATTATAGTTCTTACGAAAATACGTCGTGAAAAGATAAAGGAAGTGACATAACCATAAGGCTGCCTTCGACCGAAAAATAAACACAATAAGGCTGACGTCGTGTATGCAAGTGAAAAAAACTGGTGGTACGTAACATCAGGTTTCTTTTTATCTTTATGGTTGTTACAGCCATTGACAGCGCAGGTGACCATCTAAAATAAAGTATTTTTTCCCAATTTATTGTATACATTGCCGTGAAGAATACATCGTAAAATTCATTTAAAAAGAAACATTAAGCTTTTAATTACCTCAGACATTTCACTTGAAAGCAGGAAACACAATAACTCGTCTTCGGAATAATCTTCCCGTCTCACGATCTCTCACGGAAATCAGTGTTCTTACGGTCACTCAATATGGCGGAAAACTTCCACCGTGGCTTCACTTGAAATTCGTCACCTCTGTTCAACTATATACTCTAGGAGTCAACCGATGCGATGATCGTGGGTCACCGCACAAACATTTTTTTAGACTTTTTTTTAATCCAATGGGAAAATTTTCCTAGACCACAATTCACGTAAGTACATTTTTATATGCTTTGAAACTCATCGTACAGACAGACAGAAAGTCTGCAAATCATACAAGATTTTTTCTTTTTAATGTTTTCCTCCGGTAGAGCGACTTTAGACTCGAGTTTTTGGTGCGGTGTTCGAAATGAAGACGACATGTCATTGATACACATTGTTTTCGAGTATTGGAGTCGAAGTGGCTCATTGACATTGTCAGCAACCATTACAGTGTTAGAAAATGTATTGTTTTTCGTTTAGAAGGAAATCATCAAATATTTTATCGAGCAATTACGAAATATATGCCATGTACAATTAGGTTACGTCTTAAGTTAGTATTACGTTGCCAATAAACAAAGTCGGAGTAGTGTAAATATTTCACTTTTATCATCAGATGAGAGCTCTATCACAAAACTTCACACAAATCTTTATATAAGAAAAATGTGCTCCATCTTTTTATTTAAACTTAAGGGGGCGTTACTGACCATACGGAGATATTAGAATGATCGAGATCCAATTTGCCTCATTGATTGATTGAGCCCTCAAAACCTCTGGAGAATCCATATGGAGAATCTGTTGGGATGAAAAAATTCATTCGAAGTTGGGGACCTGGTTTCGAAACCCCGTTCAGGCGAGTGGTTTATTTGACAGTGGATAACACGCATACGTCTCATTCGAAGGCTATTGAGTCGAGAGAGAGAATGACATTAAACAAGTGCTGAGTCTTAGGTCATGTGTGAATTTTGTGAAATCGAGGTGTTAAGTGGAAGTCAGTTGATTTGGCTATTTGTAGATAAACAAAATAAGGTGACAAGAACACTTTTTACAAAAGTTTGCTGTGGATATTTTTTTGCCGGACATTAGGCATACTTTTCTAGAGCCTATTTGTTACGGTAGAAACGATCACAGGTACATGATTAAGGAAATAGACTGCAGAACCTAGAGATTGTCATCTTTTTCACTTACAATAAGGGACCATAATAGATGCGGTATATCAGTCCTATGTTACATTTACCCTCACTAGGTAAAGTAGGTTTTTCACTCGGGCTAAATATCTTAACAGCATCATTAAATACTATCCCCGCATTAGCTTTCTGGCATGAGCTTTTGCATGATTCAGAGCCTCGTATTACTGATCTGTCGCATTAACGATACTAACCAGCAGTTGCATCTTGAGTAGTGTATCTACTGCATGGTAGCATGTTCGTCCACGTAGCACTTTCTTAGTTTGTGGTCTGACTGCGACCTGTTGTCCGGAGACTGCTTTTGGCCTGCGCGCCAGGCATTGACGGGGAAACGTGCGCGGATATGATTTAAACTGGGAAGAGTGTTTCATGCCTAGTGTGGAATCACCCCGTACCACACAATCTAGTGGTGGCTTGCACGGTGTTTCGTAGATGTAGATTAAAACATTATGATAGGAAATTATTAAGTTTACTATCTTATTTTACGGCCAATTCGGGATTTTCACCATGGACACCGTGTCAGCTTAAATGGTGTGTACTCTATAATGGAGGAAGTATGTACATTGAAAAAAGACTCTCAGAGTATTCTGAGGATAGGGATGGAGTGAAATCCGTTTAAACTTGCTGAGAGACCATTTGAATTTCCAGTGTTTTTCACTATCAATGAGTAAACCAACTTACGTCATATTTTATTTTCAGGAATAAAATTCTGCGGAAACTATTAGCAAGGCAATTATGCAAATTAAATTTGAATGTTACTTATTGATGTAAAATTCTTATTCGCTTCTTACCAATATCGAGCATTCTGAAGATTGCTCCCCGACCGAAGTCCAGAGCAGGGATGTAGAAAGAATATGGATGCTCAACTATTATCGATAGATGTATTTCGATCCCGAGTACTTACATGCTTGACACTTTTTTCGATAACTTACGTATTTCACCGCATAATCGTCGCAAATTTTATGCCAATTTTTTTCGCTAAAAAGTAGGGTGCGACCATTATGAGGGGAAATAAAAATATAAAATTGCGCCGGTATTAGTTATACATACATGGGTCATTTATTACGTTGTTTACTGCCTTTGTTGCGCATCTGCGACCTCTTTTTCAATGCGCTAGCATAGTTATTTCATTGAAAACGTTAAATAAAACGTTAGATAAACGTTAGATGTTAAAAGCGTTAAACGTCAGACGTTAAAAATAAACGTTAGATAAAAATAGAAAATTCATGAGACAATAGTGTACCCAACTAGCCCCGGTCTCTCTATCTCTGTATTTGTGAATGGCAGGTAGATATTTATGTCAGGTAGAGTGCAAAATTAGACAAATTTATCCTTTAACAGCAAGTGTCGTGACGGACAGAATTAACAGGCGACTATTATTCGATGAAAAGTTGTGAACCAATTTTTGGACTGAGAAAGTAGGGTGCGACGATTATGCGATGGCGGCGATTATGCGGTGAAATACGGTACTTGAATGAGTACTCATACTGAGTCACCGAAAACATCGGTAATTGTGTCATAACTCGTCCCTGTCAGTTAGTTGAGGATTTATGGAGAGATATATTTTGGTGTGCTGGAGTTTGAGACGATTTGTGAGCCTCAAAAGAGTGAGGTGTGGAAGATTTTCATCAAGCGAGACAAGGAATCTGCTTCCTGCAAGATTTGTTCCAAGGTTTTGAAAACGATTGGAAACAAACCTTAGTATTTAGTACTTAACAATCGATAGGTTAGAGAGGAAGTACGCCACTCAACACGGGAAGTGTTTTTCACTATCAATGAGAAAACTAACTTACGTCATTTTTTTATTTTCAGGAATAAAATTCGGTGGAAACTATTAGCAAGGCAACTGAGTAAATTAAATTTGAATATTACTTATTGCTGTAAAATTTCAATTCGATACTTACCAATATCGACCTACTTGTTTCAATACTTATGTGTCATCGGTAAAATTATTAATTAGATCATTTCATGTCAAAACATTCGAATACAGACGATATTTGCCCCCAAACCTCTCCGATTTTGTTCAAGCTTTCTCGCTTTCTTAGGCTCTGCGGCCTCAATGTTGGGGTAAAATGATTTTTGTAAAATACCCAACCGTTGCTAAGTTAAGGCTTGACGTCATTTTGCTGATTTATACAAATGAGTGGTTTTTGGTGATATGACCATTCATACTCATTTGTCCTTAACAATCGAGAAACATGCCATTTGAAAGTTTAAGGAATTTTACGTCGCAAAAGTCTTATAATAGACAATGACTTGCATTTTCGAATAGTTGTTCTGATAAGAAACTTTTAAATGGTCTATGACTGTGAAGCCCTCCATTTAATTACGAACGAAATCATTTCACTTGAACTCAGATTCATTTTTGTAACGCGGTGCAAGGGAGAACAAGTCATTAAACGAACAATGTGTGCAACGATTTCACACCCCAACGCCGATCTCGATTGGAATTCCACGCGACACAATTACTTTAGAATTGTTTTCAACAGCTTTGATGCAACAACTTACATTATATCTAGTATAATACATGTTTGAATCTAAAGATATGTACAATCATACGTTCCTGAGGAACACACTTGTCCTAGAATAATAAATTTAATTATCAATTCTATTTCGATTCTTTTCAAGGCGATTCAGGCATAATGCGATGCGTAGCAGCTAGAATTAAAATTGAAAAAAAATGTGTTGTAATGAACTTCTGGAAATGAAAATAACTCCCCCAGTACAGTTATTACGTACACAATACGCAATTAGAGAATGTAGAATCTGTGAAAATCCTCGGAGTAAAAATAATGATGTCTCGTGGAGCAAAATATATTCGGGAAGTAACTGATCAAGCTAATCGTAATTTGGTATTTCATATAAAAAACTTGGAAAGTGCGACGATAAAGTCAGAGAAATCAGCTGCTTCTCCCTTGTTCAAACCCACTTAGAATACACTGCCAGTGTTTGGAATCCACATGGGGTAGGCTTATAAACAGAGTTAGAACGCGTGCAGAGAAGATCAGAAAGATATGTGAAAGGCTGTTATGATAATTTCGTGAGTATAACTGACCTCTTGCAACGACTTGGATGAGCATCGCTATCAGACCGTCGATTGAAAATTAGACTCAATCTTTTAAATAAATTCAAAACCGATTTATTTGCATAAGAAGTTTTCAATATCTTACGAACTCCAACATACTACGGTAAATTAGATCATGAGAGTTAAAGAAGGGAAATATATTGTAGAACAGAAAGGTTTTAAAAGTCATTTTTCCCGCGATCGATATGAGACCATAATGGCTGCGTTAAGACTTTGAAGTAAGTTAGTTGACAGGTTATCAGATTAATTCAAATGCCCCCTAATGCATGTTTCTAAATCTGCCGACTATTGCACACACCATATTTTGCATGTTCCCTGCATGACTCTTGTTTCACGTTTACATAGTCATATTATGGATTATTTTAGTGGTTTCTGTGGCATTTGTAGGATACCTATTATGTGGTGCATGTTGGTGAAAGTAAATTTCTTCACCGTAGTTCGTATTGGTGATAAGGCACCCCTTGCCAAACACTCTTGTGGTGAGTTGCAGGGTAATATGTAGATGTAGGTTATGTAGCTCACATTGAGTAACAAATGGGTCGTACGACGTCAAATCACAGCGCTGTCAAATCAAGACTAGCGACTGAAAACTGGCTCTTCCTTACATTGTTGACTCAAAAGGATACGGAATGCAGTTCTGCAAGGAAATCTTATGCAAAAAATTTAGCACATCATTAAACTACAACAAAGATTATATCGGATCTCATTTCTCATTCGGATTCTCGTAGATCTCTCTTATGCTCTCTCGTAGATCTCGTTATTATTTTTACAGCTATTTTATTCACTCAACTGACACAGTGGCATATTTTTAGAGTTAACTGAAAATAGATAAGCATAATAAAGATGGCCTCAATTTTTGTACTTATAAATCACTGTGGAGAAACTATAAGGGTTTTGACCCCTCTCTCTCTCTATTCCCATGCACGTGAAAAATGCATAGATCGGATTGCCCGGAGAAGTATAAGACTGTTGTAAGATTTAAGGCTTTCCCGGCGAATGCTTAGGATGAAGATTTCTCGGGTTTCCAAACGGGTTGTGGTGGTTTGTAGCACCGACGTTTCGACGGCGTGGTCTGCCATCGTCCTAAGGGTGAAATCACCCTGAGGACGATGGCAGACTACGCCGTCGAAACGTCGGTGCTACAAACCACCACCACAACCCGTTTGGAAACCCGAGAACTCTTCACCCTAAGCATACGACTGTTTCCCATTTGGCACCGCAACATACTATCCTGCTAGTCTCCAGAGTGATGAGCGGCCGTGGGTCTCAGGACACCAGCTTTAGAAAGCTGAGTAACACGGAAAGAAATAGTAGGAGTTAGTTTGTTAGCCTGCGTTAAAGTTTGATAGTAAGGATGAAAGTGAATCTTTCGT
Source organism: Ceriagrion tenellum (assembly GCA_963169105.1). NCBI lineage: Eukaryota > Metazoa > Arthropoda > Insecta > Odonata > Coenagrionidae > Ceriagrion > Ceriagrion tenellum. The sequence goes on along the minus strand of OY720639.1, from coordinate 6,118,708 downwards.
GCTCGTTTCTTTCATTTTGAGAATCTTGTTTCGTTTTTTATTTTTATTTTTTTTATAGTTTTTTTATTTTATTAATGGCAACGAAGCTGAAGCTCTTCCCTAAGTTTGTCGTTTGATGATGAGTGCGCCGTAAATGCGATATTTTTATCGAAACAGTATTGTGGTGCCAAAGAATTTAAAATAATTTCATTTCAAAATGAAGTAGGTTTTTGTGGTCATTTCTCACGCCAAAAGTGCTGTCCTCTCTAGAGAGGGCTAATATCAGTGACAGTTTGAATTTGTGTGCAATATGTTCATCTGTTCATTTACATAGGCATGCCAAAAAACGTTTCCACGATACTAATATGGTTTCGTCATCTGAAGAGAGGCTGTAAATTCCGTGAATGAAGCCTGAATCGCTCCCCAAATTTACTGAAATAGCATTTTTTAATTAGAAGACTATTTCTTGAGCAAAGAATACTTTATGTTCGTCAATGGCTTCTTGTATGTTGACGCGTTCCAACGTTAACGGTGGCTGACACCTAGAAGACATAATAATAAGACAGACAGCTAATAATTTCTTTTATTTCGTGGGTTCATTAACTACTGGCATTAGAAAGTGGTTTAAAATTTAATTGAGTGAGGCCTCGCTTACATGACGCTTCTTTGAACTTGTTTCCACTCCATTGGTTTTTAAATTTATTGCCGGGAGGTTGAAATATCCACCGATAATAATTACGTTTTTGTTAACTCTCGAGGTAAATGCTGACACATAATTGAGTTTCTTATTGGGAAAAGACGTCAATTTGGAATCTAACAGTCTATAAAATGAACAAATGTGTATATTTCTTTTGTTTTGTTGCATAATGGTGTACCACACGCTCCCTATTTCATTATCATCTAATTTGTGGAAGATAATATTAAATTATTTGAAATTTTTTTTAATTTTCAACCAATTTGGAAGGCTTTTAGTCAGTTGTATCTTTTAAATATTGAAAAATAAAGACAACGGGAGTAAATGGTTGGTGTTTGGGAAAGATCGAGAGGCTCTCGTGGAAAAGGACTTAGGTAAAATAATATTTCCCGGGGGCCATCAAAAATGCTATAAATCATTCCATTCGATGATATTTGAAGGCGGTTGCTGCGGATCCCACTGGCAGATTATCCCACTGGCAGATTATCCCACTGGCATATCCCACTGGCATATCCCACTGGCAGATCCCACTGGCAGATCCCACTGGCAGATTCACCACGTGTGGCAAATTAACTATAGCAATGAAATGTGCGAATTTCCACAGAGAAAAAATCATCCGCCTTGACCGGGATTCGAAAAACTAGTCCCGGATAGCTTAAAATTTGTCATAGCAATGAAACTTTTTCTTTGTAATTTTACATATCTTATAATTATTTATTCCATAATTCAGTTTGTTTTCTCACTTTCTTCATGTTTAAATATGTTTCTCAAACATTCGACTTTTTTGCAGTGGAATTTGGTGGAATGATGGATTTTTTTAAGCTGGAGCCCTGTTTATAGTAAAGATCTTGTTAGTGCCCAATTTCCTATTGCTGATGGTCCTGTTATTAAACATAAGGAATCTAGCCTCAATAAACTGTTGGTGATTAGTCTATGTTGATAATGGACTCCTGAAAAATGATTTTTGCAGTTTCGTCGGCAAAAAGATTCACAATTAAAATGCCAATAACTCAAAAACAAAAAAGACAAGATTTTTCTGAAGACAGGTAATGAAATCCTGAGTACAAATTACTTTGTATCACAATTTTTAGCCAGAAAGCGTTTTTCGTATCGAAGATATTGGCATCCAAACATGGGTGCACAAGGATAGGCGCAATCCGCGAGTGTCAAAAATGGGCATGACACCCTTTTTTTCAAAGGCCCTAATACAAAAACCCTTAGGATTTCCAACCTTAAATTTTGTATGTGCTCATTAAAAGAGTTAATGAAATTTGAGCCGAGCCCCAAAGCACCTCTGTTTGAATTCATATGGAATGACCCTTTGGTTTAAAATATCCAAGCCCGAATAGTGAACTCAAGTCACGACAGTGCATTCATTAAGGAAAAAACTTTAATACATAACTCATGCATCGTCCGCACAGGAGCGGCTATTTCCGCCGTATAAACAGATGTACTCATCTGATGTTTGGTCCCAGAATATTTTTTCGACTCACTTGAAGAGAGATTCGTGTGAAAAGTGCACTCGATGACTAACGATTGGTTCTCGCCGACCGCCCGCAGAGGTCAAAGTTGTCTCGCTATCTGTTTCCTATTTCGCCCGCTCTCTCCAACCACGGCGCCACGATCGCTCCAACGCTCGTCGCCTTTTAGAGCCCACCACTGTCCCTCAACGGACTTCCATGTCTCACACACACACACACACACTCACTGCTATTGACTCCACAAGGCGTTGCATCGAGCCGTTGCCATGGTCAGCGCCGCTGGCGATTGTCATACTCAGCCGACTGCTCTGCAGCGACGGACAACATTCAAAGCACCTTGCCAACTTCACAGCCTGCCCTCATCGAGTGTCCTCAATTTATCCCTCAATTCCCCCTCTCTATCTCTGCATTTAGTGTTTTGTTCTTTCGCAGTCCCATCGTAATGGCGCCGCAATCAGGAATTGATTAATGTACGTGTCGAGAGCGAAGGCTTCAGAGAAATTTGTGAGCTGCATTACCGATAATAAGTTATTTGATTTTTTTTATCATAAAACAAATAAAGGTGTATTGATTTATTTACTATCAATCATTCATATTCACACTGCACCGTGCAAGACTTTCACAATTGGACTGACAATCCCAAGAAAAGATATCATATTGCTATATTATTTAATGGTAATTCACAGAATAAGGATAGTCTAGAAAATAATGCCAAGGGGCGAAAACTATAACATGGAATGTTAGAACCAATGAGGATAAATTATATCCTATATCAATTGAATGAGTTATTTTTCACCATTTGCAGCTCTCACGGGTTCCTCCAAAGACTTTTACTGTTTGTCTTCAGATCGTTCGGGAGAAAGCCTCGTATACCTTCATCTTCTTGGGGGTTACATTTTTAGAATAGAGATGAGATATAAAAGGTGAAATATGTGTTTACAAATATCGTTTGAGATTTATCGTAAAAAATGTTGTAATGCATGGAAAGTCGAACAGCGCATCAGGAAGAACATTGATGTTTGTCCAACATTCATTACATTCTTCCATCAAAGTGTCCGAATTCCTTTTTTCCATCATTGCCTGGTGACTATGGATGGTTCTTAACCTCCTCGCTCCTGGCGTATTGTATACAATGCACAGACGTTAGAATTTTTTCCCGCTCAGCAACGCAAAATTTTGGCAACGCCACTAGCTCAGCGCTTGCTGATAAGTGGCAGCATCATTTAGAAACTTGATTCATAGAGATATTAACTCTGCAAACATGGCTAACAAGCAAAACGTAAGTATGAAGAATTTTCCATAAATAATGCTAGATATGTCTCGGGACTGAGGAGGTTAAGGCAGTGCGAGCGAGATAGTTCCCTAATCATAATAGAGACCATATTCGATATAGGTATACGTTTTAATTTCACCAACTGTGAGATACACGACTTAAATACTGCATTATTAATGGTGCAATATAATAGTTTTACATGACAGAAATTATAAGTAATCAAATGAACATATCTCATACATAAGTCTTTAACTTGACTCATTTTTTCACGGTGTGCGTTTGAAACTCCTTCAAAACGGAAGGTTTATTGTGATCTCGAAGAATTTACTGCGCTGACAATATGATTAACTTTTAAAAAATAGATGAGAAAACATACAAATGACACGCTGTTAGTTTTTTCACGACATCTAAGTGTCAGAAATTCCTCATTTTGTAAATAATATCTCTCTGGAGTGAATGCACGTACCATTTCCCATGTAAAAGGGCTGGTATTTTTTTGAAATTATCTACTAAAGTAATGTGGTAAGGGGTTGAATTTTCGGTGTCATTTGATAGTTGAGATAGTTTTCTTTAAAATGAGACCAAATTCATTCATTTCTAAGTAAAATGATATCTCGCTCGGACTGCCCTTAAGCGAGCTCCATTAGTCGAGTCCCGTCCATGAAAGGGACGTACGATCGCCTCCCCTCTTCACAGTGAAGAGAGAGAGAGAGAGGGCCGACACTAGCAATGCGACCGACACACCATGGACTCAGCAGCTTTGCCTTGAGTGGGTAAGAAGGATGGATAGGATGGGCGATGCGATGAGGGCAAAAGGCGGGGAGCGGGCAGACAGGGGCAGCGGGCAAACATTTGTACTTCACCTCGCTTCGCTTTTCTCGCCCCCGCCCTTCCCCTCTGACCTCCAACGCCCAACCATGACGCGCTGGACAAGAAAAAAAGCTTACATTTTTGTAATCATTTCGAATAAGCATCCACTAGGTTAGAATGATTTGTTTCTGCCTTTGAGACCTGCTCACTCTAAGTGAATTAGGGTTCCTCTTCATCACTTGCCTTTGTGATTGTGCTTCTGAAGTTTACCCATAGCCGAGATTACATAAGATTTTACCCATAGCCGAGAGATTTATCGCCCCTACGGCTTCCTTTACAGTCCTTTTTTCCTTGATGCGACTTTCAAACCAGTGCTTCAATCTTCTACTGTCCGCGCCAATGCGAATACAAAAGGCTCCGAAGATAAACATAGAAAGTAAGAGAATGCTGGAGGAGAGAACTGATACACACACCCTCGTGGTGGCTCGCAGTGTATCACGTAGATGAAGATGGAGTTCTCAGACAATTCAAAGGAGAGGAAAGATCAGATGCTCTGTATAGGAAAGTAAAGCAATTGACAGGCGGTAATAAAGGAAAAGGAATTGCAGAGATATTGCAGACGAGACAGGAAAGACGGTTTTATTGCTCGAGTGAAAAGATATCTAGGAGAAGAGTGAGAATTACATAGAAGAGCTTTATGGTAAGGAAATAATGTTCATTAGGTTTCATATGGAAAACAAAGACGACATCGACAGAGATGTCATCGGACCGGGCGTCTTTGACAGTGAAATTGAAAGAGCACTACGAGACATAAAAGGGAATAAGGCGGTGGGAATAGATAACAAAACCTGCAGAGTTACTGAAGAGCATGGGCCAGGAAAGAAGAGGGAAGCTCTTTGCGCAAATTCCTATGATTTGTCTGTTTATGAGTGAGTGTGGTCGGAGGACTTCACGATGACAACGTTACTTCTGATACCAAAAATGAGCAAGGAAAAAACTTACGAGGACTAGAGAACATTCAGCTCAGTATACCTGGTGGCAAAAAAGGTCCATAGAATTATAAATAGAAGGCTAGAGAGTAAGGCCAACGAATATCTTGGGTGACGACCACCTTGGATTTTAGAGAGGGATTTGAACGTGGGGGTAGTAGGAGAGATGAGAGGACGCTATAAGAAAGAAACCTAGAAAATGGGCCAAATGTGTTTTCTTGCTATGTGGATTATGAGATGTTTCATATCTACATCTACGTCTACAAACTACCGTGCAACCAACCACTAGGGTATGTGGCACGGAGTGATTCCATACCAGGCCTGAAGCCCTTATCCCAGCTGAAATCCGAATCACGCCCATTCCCTGGAATGCCAGGCGAACGCCAAAAGCAGACAGGATGACAACACGCGGTCAGACTAGAAACTATGAGAGTGCTACATGGACGAACATGCTACCATGCAGTACAATACTTGAGATACGACTACTGGTTATAATTACTGCCACAGATAATTAATTCTACAAGGTAATAGATCATGCTAGAGCTATATCATGCCGGAAATTGCATGCGAGGTTAGAAACTAATAATGATGTTAGGGTACTCAACACGAGTGCAAAACCTATTGTACCTAGTCAGTATCCTGGAACTGTTCTATCGCATTTATTATGGTCTCTTATTGTACGTGGAAAAAATGGCATATTAAATCTACCATACTTGGTCATTGCGAAGGGAGGATGCAAGTAGACTCGAGACGTTTGGAATGTGGGCGTAAAGAAGGATGGAAAAGGTGAGCAGGGTGGCGAGAAGGATGGACGAAGAAGTATTCTATGTGGTTGGAGAGGAGAGGAGGAAGCTTATTGTAGCGGAGGTTGGGAGGAGGCAGAAGAGGAGGCGGATAGAGGACGCTCTGAAAAGAGAGGGTGGGTAATGTAAGGGAGAACACTTGCGAATCGAGGAAAGGGAAGGGAGAGGATCTTTGAGTGAGGAAGAGGAGTGCTTTGAAAGAAGCACTTCGATGAAATGTGGTCCTAGAATTTTTTCCCGATTTGCTAAAAAATTATAAAAATGTGTCCTCAAGCAGCCACGATTACAATTTGAGCCCTTTAAGGTGACTCGTGGATAAGTAACCCCTCTCCTAACCCCCTCCTCAATCGAATTAAGTCCGTGGGAGGAGAGCCGTCGGACAGATTCGGACGGCATTACCCAGAATCGAGAGATGGGGACAGCCGCCTGTGGCGCCACGTAGCGGCGGTGCTCTCCAAACTGGTTTCGGATTCATTTCAGCGGTGCGTGGGTTTTCGCGACTGTTTCGGCCGCGACTCACCACGCGCACGTGCACGTTAGAGGATATCTGGCGGCCGTGACATACGATTGTTTTGTCGGCATAATGGACCGATGACACAACAGAATTATGAAATAACCAGTGTCATTGTCCAAGCAATCCTTATCTCGAATGAGATGAGTGACATTGTGATTCCTTGTAAATTTATTTCAAACGCAAACTCAGTCGACGCACCGGATGAGGACGAGGTACGTCTTAACTTTGGTACTTCGCGAATTTCATTTCTGTGCCGACCTAATTCCACGAAGTCACGTCGGAAAAAACGGAGTCGATATCTCAAAGGGCGAAGTAGGAAAATTTCCCGCCTATTCTACATTAACTTCTATGAAATACCGTGCAAGCCACCAATTATAATCCCTTGCATGTTGGAACGATTGACGATGGAATGTTTCTTGGTTAGTAGATATTTCATTGGCGCGTTGCATGTGTGGTACGCTGGTTTCGATGTAGTTTCGGTGTTCTGCCGTATAATTCATGCATGCCTGGTGTAGAAGCACCTCCTGCCACACACCTTCTTGCAGGGTATGACGTAGATGTAGGGTGTGTGGCACGGGGTGATTCCACACCAGGCATGAAGCCCTCATCCCAGTTTAAATCAGAACCGCTCACGTTCCTTCGAATGCAAGGCGCAGGCCAAAAGCAGTCTGAACGACGGTACGCAGTCAGACCATAAACTAGGAGAGTGATTCGTGGAAGAACATGCTACATGCATTAGATACACTACTCAAACTATAACTACTGGTTAGTACTATTAATGTGACAAATACATAGCTCTACAAGGTGCTAAGACATGCTCCGGACATGAACATATTCTGGATATAACTTATCAAGCTAATCGTAAATTGGGATTTGTTGAAAGAGTACTTGGAAAGTGCGACGATGAAGTCAGAGAAATCAGCCACTTCTCCCGTGTTAGACCCCACTTGGAATACGCTGCCAGGGTTTGGGATCCTCATGAGGTAGACTCAAGAAAAGCGTGCAGAGAAGATCAGCAAGATAAGTGAAAGACCCTTATGATCTGGAGAATGGGACATTAGTGTTACTGACCTCATATAACAATTTGAATGGGAATCGCTTTCAGATCGTCGATTGAAAATTAGACTCAATCTTTTATCTAAATTCAACACCGACTTATTTTCCGACGAAGTTTTCAATATCTTACAAACTGCAACATACTGCGGTAGATCAGGTAAAGAGAATTAAATATGAGAAATAGATGGTAGAACAGTAGAAAGGTTTAAAATGTCGTTTTTCCCACGATTGATGAGAGACCATAATGGCTGCGTTGAGACTTTGAAGTAGGTTAGTTGACAGGTTATCAGATTAATTCAAAAGCCCCCTAATGCATGTTTCTAAATCTGCCGAGTAGTGCTAACACCATATTTTGCATGTTCCCCGCATGACTCTTGTGTCACGTTCACATAGTTACATTTAATATTTAATATATGGTTTCTTTAGCATTTGTAGCATACTCATTGTGTGGAGCATGTTGGTGAAAATTGATTTCATCCCTGTAGTTTACGTTAGAGATAACTCACCCCCTTCCAAACACCTTGGCGGTGGCTAGAAGAGTAATAAGTAGATTTAAATATATAGATATCATGATCTTAAAATAAAAAGGTTTTTGTCCCCCTTCCACAGAAATAATTTTATTTTCCGACCTGGTTTCGACATTAGCTGTGTCATTTTCAAGCTATAAGCACACACATATTTGCACACTTAAATCTGCTTTTGTGAGGTTTTTTTGCGCTGGCTGTATTGATGTAAGAGTTTAGAACATAGAGGAGGGGTGAAGGTTAGATTGGAACAAGCTTTTTCAAAATTGCTGAGTCAAACAGCAAAGATAATAACGGCGATGAGTGTTCGGCCGACATTTTTCCGTAGAAAGTGAACAAAAACCTTTTCATTTTGAAATCATGATATCTGTAGTGCATTTCCACAAAATAATGCCGGATACTCAAAACTTAAGATGTAGATGTAGAAACTGTGACGAAGTTAACGGACAATAACCTAAACTCCGACTATTTGTCCGCCGAGTGGAAGGCATAAACCAAAGACTCCGTGAAGTCTGTGGGAGCGAGGGAGCGGAGTTCTTAGATCTCAGGCCGGTGCTGAATTCGTGTCGGTTGCCACTAAACCGCTCGGGTGTCCATTATACGTACGAGGCATCGCAGAAGGTAGCGTGCAGGATATTTGAGCATACCCAGCGAGTTTAGCATAGATGGTAGGCAAGAGAGTAGGTCAGTTAGTGGGGGCGAAATCAGTGCTTTTCCGGAAAGTCAGATAATAAAGAGTACACAAAGCTTAGTGCCTAGGAAAATCTTAATAGATAACAATAAATTAGAAATATTTAGGGAAGAGAGTAGGTCAAATAGTGGGCCATTAAATAACATGACACTCACCAGGATAGCAAAGAATAACAAGTTGACCAGACAACACAGTATAGGTTTATCGGGACGGAAAAAGCACAGAAAAAGGAAAAACGTACAAATCAAAACAACACCCATGAATTTCCAAACTGTAACTTTCCCAATAATTTAGAAAACACGAACCCCACAAATACAATAGGCAGACATATTAAAATAGAGGAATTTTCAGTAGTAGTAGTTAATTGTCGTAGTTTAAGAAGCAAGATACCTGGATTTCATCACCTTATAGAGAGTACTAATTCTGACATAATTATAGGAACCGAAAGTTGGTTAACAAGCGATATTGCTGATAGTGAAGTTTTTCCAGTAAATTTTAGGGTACACAGGAGAGATAGAGAGAGTCGACTGGGAGGGGGAGTATTTATCGCAGTTAAGAACACAATAGTCAGCAAAATAGAAGTGATTCCCGATAATATAATAGAAAGTGTATGGTGCTCCATTCAATGTGCTAATTCGAAAGTAATATACGTTTGTGCCTACTATAGACCTCCCCATTCCGATGTACACTCAGTATTAGAACTCGAGAAACAGATCAGGTCCATTAATCCCCATAGTAACGAACGACAGATAATTGTAGGTGGAGATTTCAATACACCATCGATAGATTGGAAAACATGCAGTCATAATTCATGAGGAAGGGACAAAGAAATCTGCGAGTCATTGCTTAACCTGTTCACATCACACGCACTACATCAAATAGTAAATTTGCCTAAAAGGGGGGAGAATGTTCTCGATTTACTTGCCACAAACATCCCTGAAAAAGTTATTAAAGTTGAAAATGTCGATGGAATAAGTGACCACAAGGTAGTGCACGCAAAACTTTCCCTCAATACCGAAAAAAATTTTAAATTAAAAAGAAAGATTTACCTTTTTAGTAAAGCAGATTTTAACGGATTTAGGCGTGACTTAAAGACATCTTTTGAAAAATTCGTGAACATTAGCAAAAATAGCAATACAGACAATACATGGAAAGAGTTCCTCCAAATTACACGGTCACTTGTCAACAGATATATACCTCATAAGTATAAGAGCGAGAATAGGGAACCAAGGTGGTACAACGCGGAGGTTAGAAAATGTTTTAAACGCCAACGAGTTAGCCATGCGAAACTAAGAAAAATGAAGAAAAATGTAGCTAATAGCGACCTAAAAAATACCATCGAGCATTATAAAATTTGTAAATCAGCCGCAAAAACAGCCCTTAGAAAAGCGTTTAGCGAATTCAAGAGAAAAGTACTTGGAGAACAACTAGAGGGAAATCCGAAAGCATTTTGGTCATATGTTAGGGAAGTACAGGGAACTAAAATGTCAACGGTTAATTCCTTGAAAAACGATAGAGGCGAAATAGTAACTTCCAGTTTAGATAAGGAAAATTGTTTGAATTACTTTTTTCAGAGTGTTTTTAATCAACCTATGCATAGTTTCCGCGAAACCATACCAGACCGATTTCAACAACCAATGCCCCCAATCGATATATCTTGTAGCGGAATCGTATCCTTACTAAGTAACATTAGCCCGAACAAGTCCTCAGGTCCTGATGAAATTCCAGCTCGTGTTTATAAAGAATTAGCTCTCGAAATGGCTCCGTATCTTAAAGTAATATTTAACAAATCCCTCGAAGAACGCGCGGTTCCCAAAGACTGGAAGATAGCAAACGTGACCCCAATTTATAAAAGTGGAGATAGGGAACAGCCATGTAATTATAGACCAATATCATTAACGTCACTATCATGTAAAATTATAGAGCATATAATAGTTACATCAATAATGGGACACCTCGACAGCCAGGATTTATTAATAACAAACCAGCATGGGTTCAGAAAAGGACGGTCTTGCGAAACTCAATTAGGTCTTTTTTTTCACGATATTTTAGTTTCCGGAGAAGGTAACGTACAGGTAGATGCAGCGTTTCTTGACTTTAGAAAAGCTTTTGACAAGGTTCCCCACTGTAAGTTACTCGCGAAGTTAGCATCATACGGAATAGACAGGAATATAGTAGGCTGGATAGGAGATTTCTTACATGAACGCGTTCAAAGGGTGGTATTAGATGGTGTCAGCTCAGGCGAAGTAAAAGTTACATCGGGTGTTCCCCAGGGAAGCGTGATAGGCCCAATTTTATTTCTTCTGTACGTAAACGACTTGAATAGTGTAGTAAAAAATAGCAAGCTCCGTCTTTTTGCCGATGATGCAGTAGTGTATAAAGAAATTAGAAATGAAGAGGACAGACAGTGTTTAGCTAAGGATTTAGATGCGATTGATGATTGGTGTGATAGATGGCAGCTAGAATTAAATTTGAAGAAATGCGCGATTATGAATTTTTGGAAAAAGAATGGCCTTCCTCGGAATAATTATAGCATCAAAGAAAACAAAATATGTAACGTAGAATCAATTAAATACTTAGGTGTCACCATCAGTGAAGACATGTCATGGGGGAAACACATCAGGGAAATAACTAGTGTAGCAAACCGTAGATTAGGATTCGTAAAAAGGGTTCTAGGCAAATGCGATGAGAGAGTCCGAGAAAGAAGCTATTTTACACTTGTCAGGCCTCATTTAGAATATGCCGCTAGTATATGGGATCCCTACGAGGAAGGTATGATAAAAGAATTAGAGCGCGTGCAAAGGAGATCTGCTAGGTTTGTTAAATGTCGTTATGATAATTGTATTAGTGTTACGAGTTTAATAGAAGAACTAGGATGGGAATTACTATCAGAACGCAGGTTAAAATTTAGGTTAAACCTTTTAAGTAAATTCGAAACCGATTTGTTCACAGATGACGTTAGATATATATTGAGAACCCCTGCGTATTATGCTAGGTTTGACCATATTAACAAAATTAGAGAGATAGATTGCCGTACCGATAGATTTAAAATGTCATTTTTCCCGCGTACCATAAGAGAGAACAATAGGCAACGTAGCAAAAGGGATAAGTAGGTGAAACATAGTTAGAATAGTCTGTAGTGCATGATGCATGTAATAACTACCAATAATCCTTCCTTATTATGTAGATTTTAACCTGTACTATACCGTAGTAACTAATATTCTATTGTAATAACTACTGCAATTACTTGCAATAACTAATAATCTACTGTCGTAACTAATAAACTATGACCCTATTTTCTAGCATGTCTACATTATATATCCTACTTACATGGCAATAGTGCATGTTTGGTGATCTTCACCCCCTGCCACACACCCTCGTGGTGGCTCGCAGGGTATTACGTAGATGTAGATGTAGATGTATTTGCAGACGATCCCACAATGTCGGGGAAATGCGTAGTGATAATGATAAGGTCACGGAGGACAGCGAAAAGCCTCGAGTTCCTTCGCTAACGCTTCCTTATCACTATTGCTAAGGATTTCCCTGTGAACCACAGCATCGTCTGCAAATAGTCCGAATTCACTCTATACTACACCAAAAATATCTTTAATATGATAGATGGTCTGGGATGAGTGCTGCATGCCTGGTGTGGAATCACCCCGTGCCACACACCGTAGTGGTGGCTTGCACGGTATTTCGTAGATGTAAATGTAAATATACAGGAGGAATAGAAGTGAGACTATGACATTCCCCAGTGGGACACATGAAGTAACATTAACCCCATTTTACATGCCACCGTTTAATACTACTCTCTGTACGCGATCGACTAGGAAATCGAAGAAATAACATCGTCATCTAAGCCGTAACATTTTATTTTTAATGAAAATATCCTTTGAGAAAATTATGAAATGCTTGTTTAAAGTCAAGAACAAGAACGAACGACAATTAATATCACTACAAGGGAATAAATCATGCAAGACTTTTAAATGTTGGAGAATTCATACGAGGTTTGCTGCTGATAAAGATGTCCAGATAATAGCGCACTGCAAATACCTATTATACCCAGTCGGGGTCAAAGTATTATAGAACTGATCTATTATTGAAATGAAATTATTATGGTAGGTACCATATCGTACGTGGAAAATTGACATTTTAAATCAGTTCCGCGGTCTGTTTCCTTGGTTTCATTCCTGTGATTGTTCCTACCATAATAGTTTGGCTTTAGCAAAATATGTTTCAATGTCCGGTGAAAAATAATCTACATCAAATTTTCGTAATGATTTAATCTATACTTTTCCCTTCAATTAGATAGAGGATTCCCACCCTAATTCCCTCAATAATTTATTCACACTGCTATGTTTATCATAACAACTTTAAGAAATCTAGCTTCCCTCCTCTGCATTCGATCTATAATAATAATAATAATACTTTATTTCACCGATTAGCAAGAGTACAATTGCATGGCTACGTCATAGATAAGTAAGATAAAGATAAAATAAGACAAGCTAGTTATATAAAGAATACCAATGATGAAGTGACATCAAAATTACAATTTGCAGAGAAAAGGCTAATAAATACATAGAAAAATTAAATGGAAAAAATACAATAATATGGACAATGCTAAAATGTTACAAAGTAGCATCATGGAGGTTATCAGGTTCACAAAGTGTCTTCCATATATTCCGCAATGCTGTAATAACACTTATTAGATAGAAGATGTTTCAGCTTACTTTTAAATACATAAATTGAGGTGCTATCTTTTATTTCATCAGGGATTTTGTTGAATATCGCAGAGGCAGAGTGTCTCGGTCCCTTTAAACAGAGAGAGCTGGATCAAATCTATCTATCTATATCTGAAACCTATCCTACTTCGTAATGGTCCCATATACTAGCGGCGTATTCCAAGTGAGGTCTCACGAGAGAAAAATAACATCGCTCCTTTACTTTCTCGTCACCTGGTTTGCTGGTATTCTTTTGATAAATCCTGATTTGCGATTTTCCTGTCCGCAAGTTTCTCGTATATGCTTCCCCCACGACAAGACCTGAGTAAGGGTCACTCCTAAGTACTTCACTGACTCTACATTTATTAGTTCGGCTTGATTTATTGTGTACGTCTCGTTGGTTTAGCTACTCTTCCTCCAAAAATATATAACAACGCACTTATTGAAATTTAATTCTAACTGCCAAGTGTCGCACCATCCGCTTATAGCTTCTAGGTCTTTATTCAACGCAATTCTATCAGACTGTGTTAATACCCCTGTACAATACTGCGTCGTCCGCGAAAAGGTGAATTTTGCTGGTAACAACGTTGGTGATATCATTAATATACAAAAGGAAAAATAAGGGACCACTAACACTTCCCTGGGGTACACCAGATGTGACTTTAACTGTATCTGAACTAACGCCATTTAGAACTACCCTCTGTTCGCGGTTACTCAAGAGGTCTTCAATCAAGCGTAATATATCGTGATGTGTTCCATAGGCTTTTAGCTTAACAATTAATTTTGAGCGCGGGACTTAATCGAAAGCTTTTTTCAAATTTTGAAATATTGCGTCTAAATGAGTGAGCCTTTCTCCACGGGAACGAACATCGTGAACAAAATGTGATGGCTGGGTTTTGCAGGACCTGCCTTTTCGGAACCCATGCTTGTTTTGAATTAGCAAGTTTTGACTGTTTTAGTATGTCATAATAGAACTAACGATTGATTATATTTCCCAATATTTTGCAAGAGATTGACGTGAGGGAGATAGGTCTATAGTTACTTGAGTATTTTTTATCACCGCTCTTAAAGATAGGTGTCACGTTCGCAATTTTCCTATCGTAAAGGACACGATGTTCTGCTAGGGATTTTTTATATATTATATTTAAGTACGGAACTATTTCTGACGCTAATTTTTTTATTACCCCTGGCGGGAATTTCATCTGGACCAGGTGATTTCTTGGAGTTAATGGATTTCAGGCGACTCTATGCCGCGACAAGTCATCCGAAGTCCAGCGTTCCGAGCGCCAAAGACTCGCAAATCCCTCGGGTAAGTCCCTGAGAATAGAAGGTTAAAAGAAGACCGAACGGAAGTCATCGTAATCTCAAAACCCTTCATTTCAACGCAGATAAGCTTAGCGGATTATTTACTGCAGGGAATGGCCAAGGGGCTGACAGCGGGTGTCAAAAAGTGTCATTAACGTCATCAGCCAATATATTGGAAAAAAACTGAAGTTTGGAGCATCAAATTTACGGTACAGTTGCAGCATTGAAGAATTATTTTCGCGGTTGACTGAAATCGAACCGTGGTCCGATTAAGCGTGCCTCTCGGAGGGGGGCGGAGTGGGGGCGGGCCTCGGGGGCGGGGGCAGGTGGGGCGAGACAGTCTGCCTCTGAGAGATATCAGCCGCGTCGAGAGCGGCACGTGTTTCCCGGCATTCCCCGCGGCCGGCTCCCTCAGACGGTCCCCCTCCCGCCCGTGACTCATCGCCGCTCAGAGTCCCGAGGTAACAAATGCCGGCCATCGTCCGCTGCTCACGCTCTTTCTCGTAGCGATGAGGCTCCGTCCTTATTTGGGCATAATGGAGGAGGAGGAGGGGAGTGAACTCGAAGAGGGGAGAATGGCTTTCGCTTTCACGCATATCAGTCACTCCGGTCACCGCCCCCTCATCTCCCATACCCTCCCCCCCCCTTCAGCCCCTTCCCACTTGCGTCGCCGGCAGTTTCCTCTTCACCCGAAAGAGAGCGAGTGACTCATCTCGCCGCGTCGACCGTCTTCGGAATTCGAGAAATGGAATGCGAAGAGGAGGCACTGATTCACGCATTCGTGCGAAGAGCAAGAGGCGTGGCGGACACAGAACTCTGCTTCCGGAACTTAAGGAAGACTACGCAACGAGGATTGAGACTCTACTGCCCGTGTTTGTTTTGAGACCGATATCGATTTGAGACATCTCAATACATACCTAAGGTATCTCTCCATATATCTCTATATAAGAATATCAAAGGGGAAAAGATAACCAACAGTCTACAAAAAGCCAATTCGTTAAACTCATTCTTCAAAAGCATTTTCAGTACTTATACACCACATCTTTTCGATCCGCAGCCAGTTCGTTCCCAAACATGTATGCCTGAAATTATTATAAATTGTCGCGGCATAGAACAGCAGCTAAAAAATATTAACCCCATCAAATCCCCCGGTCCAGATCAAATACCTGCTCGCGTATATAAAACAATGGCATCAGACATAGCGCCTTACTTAGAATTAATATTTACCAAATCTTTAGTAGATCACGTAGTGCCTAAGGACTGGAGAGTAGCAAATGTCACACCTATATTCAAAAGCGGCGACAGGGAAGACCCTAGTAACTATAGGCCTATTTCTCTCACATCCATTTCGTGTAAGGTATTTGAACACATAATCGTAAGCTCCATTATGAGTCATTTAGATAGGGAGGCATTGTTAATAAATAACCAACACGGATTTCGAAAGGGTAGATCTTGCGAAACCCAATTGGCCCTCTTCGTTCATGACATCTTGCTCTCGGGTGAAAATAATGTCCAAGTTGACGCGATATTCCTCGATTTTAGGAAAGCTTTTGATAAGGTACCTCACGTTAAGTTGCTCTCAAAACTAGAAGCATATGGAATAGATAAAAACATTATTAGTTGGATTAATCAATTCTTACATGGGCGGGAACAAAGGGTTGTCATAGACGGTATCATGTCAAACACAGTTAGCGTTACATCGGGTGTTCCTCAGGGAAGTGTAATTGGTCCACTTTTATTTCTCTTGTACATTAATGATATTAGTAACGTCGTTAAAAGTAAGCTTAGACTCTTCGCAGACGATGCGGTTGTGTATAGGGATATTAACAATTCCGAAGATAGCGACTCGTTAACAATCGACCTACTAGCTATTCATGCTTGGTGCGAAAAGTGGCAGATGGAACTAAACATAAAAAAGTGCGTAGCAGTCAGCTTTTGGAAAAAGAAAAATTGGCCAGTTATGGCTTACAGAATTAAAAATACAGAAATTATTCACGCCGAGTCTGTTAAGTACTTAGGAGTCACAATTAGTCACGACCTATCTTGGGGAAAACATATTAGGGAAATATGCGGTCAAGCATATAGGAAGCTAGGCTTTATCAAGAGAGTACTCGGAAAATGTGATGAGAAAGTGAAAGAACGTTGTTATTTTTCAATCGTTAGGCCTCATCTGGAATATGCTGTTAGTGTATGGGATCCATACGAAACGGGCTTGATATCAGAGTTAGATCGCGTACAGCGAAGAGGAGCTAGGTTTGTGAAACGATGCTACGATAAGTTGGCTAGTGTGTCTGGACTGTTAGAAGAATTAGGATGGGAATCGCTATCACAGCGTAGATTAAATTATAGGCTTAACCTCCTAAATAAATTTCAGGAAAATCATTTTACTGACGACGTAAAAAACATACTATTAACCCCTTCGTACTACGGCAGATTAGATCGCGCCAATAAAATTAGAGAGCTAGATTGTAGAACCGATAGGTATAAAATGTCATTTTTTCCGCGTACCATTCGGGACCATAACAGCTGTGATCGTCGTCATGAATAGTTCGAGTATTGACAATAGGCAGGCAGTTAATCTTTCTCATTATATTCTCCTCTTTCTTATTTATGCATGATGTAAATAATGATGTTCTTATTTATGCATGATATTTTGAATCTGTAGTAGTAGTCTTTGTATCCCTTGCATGTTAGAACGATTGGAGATAGAATGTTTCTTGGGTATTAGATTTGTAATTGGCGCTTTGCATGTGTGGTACGCGGGTTTTTAATGTAATGTCGGTGTTCTACCATATCATTCATGCATGCCTGGTGCGAAAGCACCCCCTGCCACACACCCTTTGGGTGGCTTGCAGGGTATGACGTAGATGTAGATGAGGATCTCGGCGCTCCATATCTCTCGACATACACTATACTCTTTTTCATTCACCATACATTCATACTCTATTCCATACACTATATTTACACTTTCGACATATACTACACTACACTTTTTCGTAAAAGGTATTTGAACACATAGTCGTAAGCTCCATTACGAGTCATTTAGATAGGGAGGAATTATTAATAAATAACCAACACGGATTTCGAAGTTTAGATCTTGCGAAACCCAATTGGCTTTCTTCGTTCATGACATCTTGCTCTCGGGTGAAAGTAATGTTCAAGTTGACGCGATATTCCTCGATTTTAAGAAAGCTTTCGATAAGGTACTTCATATTAAGTTACTCTCAACACTAGCTTGTAACATAACTAGTGTAGCAAACCGTAGATTAGGATTTGTAAAAAGGGTTCTAGGCAAATGCGATGAGAGAGTACGATAAAGAAGCTATTTTACACTTGTCAGGCCTCATTTAGAATATGCCGCTAGTATATGGGATCCGTACGAGGAAGGTATGATAAAAGAACTAGAGCGTGTGCAAATGAGATCTGCTAGATTTGTTAAAGGCCGTTATGATAATTGTATAAGTGTTACGAGTTTAATAGAAGAACTAGGATGGGAATTACTATCAGAACGCAGGTTAAAATTTAGGTTAAACCTTTTAAGTAAATTCGAAACCGATTTGTTCACAGATGACGTTAGATATATATTGAGAACCCCTGCGTATTATGCTAGGTTTGATCAGATTAACCAGACTAGAGAGATAGATTGTCGTACCGATAGATTTAAAATGTCATTTTTCCCTCGTACCATAAGAGAGAACAATATGCAGCGTAGCAAAGGGATAGGTAGGTGAAATATAGTTAGAGTAGTCTGTAGTGTATGATGCATGTAATAACAACCAATAATCCCTTTCTTATTATGTAGATACTAACCACCTAGCTGCATGTGACCATGTTCTCTAGCATGCCTCCCTTAAATAACCTAGTTGCATGGCAATAGTGCATGTTTGGTGATCTTCACCCCCTGCCACACACCCTCATCTACATCTACGTCATACCCTGCAAGCCACCCAAAGGGTGTGTGGCAGGGGGTCTCGTGGTGGCTCGCAGGGTATTACGTAGACGGTTGCTCCTTTGCTACTTCTGCTATTGTCCTTTTAAGCTCATCCCATTTTTCTTCAATACCCATTTCTGCCTCATTTTCTAGTTTCCAGTCGACGGCAGCCGTGAATATTCTCCACCTCGTATCGAATTCTCTTCGATATACTTCTTCGACCAGCATGTTTGTTTCCTACATTGGTTCGCGATTTATCTTCTTGATTTTCTTGTATCGAGGGTGACTTTCCAGAGAACCCCTTTATTATTGGACATTATGGATACAAGCATACTAACGTCTTTATTTTGACTGGTATAAACCCAAAGAATTTGAACAATCAACGCGTTGGGCAACACTGTTACCTAGAGAGAAAACCTACCCCATGTTGTATTATACAATCTATTGCATCAGACGGCATTAAGTTTTCATATAAAATGTGATTGTGTATTTTCATTACGACCCCAGCTACGAAACCTTACTGATCCATCCATTCGTGGTTTTTACTTCATAAGGTGTGTTGGTTGATCTGAGAAGATCATGCTCTGTCTTCATGTATTATTCTCGCATTTGGTTCACATTGAACTCATTTTAGAAACCGCTATAGGGTTGGAAATACTATCTTGCCTAGGCAAATTACAATAGTACGCTAACTGGCCACAAAATAAAGAAACAATTCATTAATCATCATTATTTTAACATATAAACAATACAGCCAGAATATTTTCTAGCATCGATAAACAGTAGTGACATCTGGTGGCAAAACAATGAAACTGCGAAAAAAGCACCACGGTCTGCTCTCTGATTAAAGGAATTCGTTTGAAAATACCCACTATCGGTCCTTCAATCTATCTCTCTAATTATATCGGCGCGATCTAATATGCCGTAGTACGAGGGGGTTAATAGTATGTTTTTTACGTTGTCAGAGAAATGTTTTTCCTAAAATTTAGTTAATAGGTTAAGCCGATAATTTAATCTACGATGTGATAGCGATTCCCATCCCTATTCTTCAAACAATCCAGACACACTACTAAACTTATCGTAGCATCGTTTCACAAACCTAGCTCCTCTTCGCAGCAAGCAATCTAATTCCGAAATCAACCCCACTTCATAAGGATCCCATACACTGGCAGCATTTAAGGCTGGCCTTATAAGGATCCAAAATACTGGCAAGCTTTAAATGCGTTGATATGTTTTTATCGGCGCCGACTTCAACACCTTTAACGGAAGGCTTCCTCTTTCTAAACCAAAACAGTACATAACACAAGTGCTCCGTTATTGCAGACGGATATCAATCCGATGTTCACGTCGAGAGAACATTCGATGCGTCAGCTGAGGTCGCAAGAGTACCTCCTCAAACAACCGCCAGGGGCGCTGCGACGGATGGCGATGCGAACGGAGGATCGGGTGTCCTTGGCACGGCCTTGCGCATCGCGCCATTACGTCACCAGAGCACCATCACGTAGGCCACCCTCCCCTCCCGCAAACCAAGCACCCCACACAGCCATTAACCCTCCCCTCCATTCTCCCGTTACGGCATCCTCTTGGGGCAGACAGACAGACAGACAGACGAGAGCTCGAAGGGCCTTCGCCCCCACCACTAATCCACCAATTTAATGACCCTCCCACGCAGCCCCTCCCACCTTCCTCGAACGGAAGATACCCCATGGTCTCCTCAACAGAGCAGCCAGAACATAAAAGCGGGCGGAGGGATTTTTGCCCTTATGCATCTAGGAAATACCGTGCAAGCCACCGCTAGGCACAGCGTAGATTAAATTATAGGCTGAACCTCCTAAATAAATTTCAGGAAAAACATTTCTATGACGACGTAAAAAACCTCCCTCTCGTACTGCAGCAGATTAGATTGAGTTTAGCATAGATGGTAGGCAAGAGAGTAGGTCAGTTAGTGGGGGCGAAATCAGTGCTTTTCCGGAAAGTCAGATAATAAAGGGTACACAAAGCTTAGTGCCTAGGAAAAGTTTAATAGATAACAATAAATTAGAAATATTTAGGGAAGAAGGAAGGTCAAATAGTGGGCCATTAAATAACATGACACTCATCAGGATAGCAAAGAATAACAAGTTGACCAGACAACACAGTATAGGTTTATCGGGACGGAAGAAAGCACAGAAAAATGAAATACATAAAAATCATAACAACATCCATGAATTTACAAACTGTAACTTTCCCAATAGTTTAGAAAACAGAAACCCCACCAATACAATAAGCAGACATATTAACATAGAGGAATTTTCAGTAGTGGTAGTTAATTGTCGTAGTTTAAGAAGCAAGATACCTGAATTCCATCACCTTATAGAGAGTACTAATTCTGACACAATTATGGGAACGGAAAGTTGGTTAACAAGCGATATTCCTGATAGTGAAATTTTTCCAGTAAATTTTAGGGTACACAGGAGAGATAGAGAGAGTCGACTGGGAGGGGGAGTATTTATCGCAGTTAAGAACACAATAGTCAGCAAAATAGAAGTGATTCCCGATAATATAATAGAAAGTGTATGGTGCTCCATTCAATGTGCTAATTCGAAAGTAATATACGTTTGTGCCTACTATAGACCTCCCCATTCCGATGTACACTCAGTATTAGAACTCGAGAAACAGATCAGGTCCATTAATCCCCATAGTAACGAACGACAGATAATTGTAGGTGGAGATTTCAATACACCATCGATAGATTGGAAAACATGCAGTCATAATTCATGAGGAAGGGACAAAGAAATCTGCGAGTCATTGCTTAACCTGTTCACATCACACGCACTACATCAAATAGTAAATTTGCCTAAAAGGGGGGAGAATGTTCTCGATTTACTTGCCACAAACATCCCTGAAAAAGTTATTAAAGTTGAAAATGTCGATGGAATAAGTGACCACAAGGTAGTGCACGCAAAACTTTCCCTCAATACCGAAAAAAATTTTAAATTAAAAAGAAAGATTTACCTTTTTAGTAAAGCAGATTTTAACGGATTTAGGCTTGACTTAAAGACATCTTTTGAAAAATTCGTGAACATTAGCAAAAATAGTGATACAGACAATACATGGAAAGAGTTCCTCCAAATTACACGGTCACTTGTCAACAGATATATACCTCATAAGTATAAGAGCGAGAATAGGGAACCAAGGTGGTACAACGCGGAGGTTAGAAAATGTTTTAAACGCCAACGAGTTAGCCACGCGAAACTAAGAAAAATGTAGCTAATAGCGACCTAAAAAATACTATCGAGCATTATGAAATTTGTAAAGCAGCCGCAAAAACAGCCCTTAGAAAAGCGTTTAGCGAATTCAAGAGAAAATTACTTGGAGAACAACTAGAGGGAAATCCGAAAGCATTTTGGTCATATGTTAGGGAAGTACAGGGAACTAAAAGGTCAACGGTTAATTCCTTGAAAAACGATAGAGGCGAAAGAGTAACTTCTAGTTTAGATAAGGCTAATTTGTTGAATTATTTTTTTCAGAGAGTTTTTAATGTCTATGCATAGTTTCCGCGAAACCAAACCACACCGATTTCAACAACTAATGCCCCCAATCGATATATCTTGTAGCGGAATCGTATCCTTACTAAGTAACATTAGCCCGAACAAGTCCTCAGGTCCCGATGAAATTCCAGCTCGTGTTTATAAAGAATTAGCTCTCGAAATGGCTCCGTATCTTAAAGTAATATTTAACAAATCCCTCGAAGAACGCGCGGTTCCCAAAGACTGGAAGATAGCAAACGTGACCCCAATTTATAAAAGTGGAGATAGGGAACAGCCATGTAATTATAGACCAATATCATTAACGTCGCTATCATGTAAAAGTATAGAGCATATAATAGTTACATCAATAATGGGACACCTAATGTAATTTCGGTGTTCTACCGTATCATTTATGCATGCCTGGTGTGGAAGCACCCCCCTGCCACACACCCTTTGGGTGGCTTGAAGGATATGACGTAGATGCAGATGAATATGATCAAACCTAGCATAATACGCAGGGGTTCTTAATATATATCCAACGTCATCTGTGAACAAATCGGTTTCGAATTTACTTAAAAGGTTTAACCTAAATTTTAACCTCCGTTCTGATAGTAATTCCCATCCTTGTTCTTCTATTAAATTCGTAACACTTATACAATTATCATAACGGCCTTTAACAAATCTAGGGGATCTCCTTTGCACGCGTTCTAATTCTTTTATCACAACTTCCTCGTACGGATCCCATACACTAGCCGCATATTCTAAATGAGGCCTGGCAAGTGTAAAATAGCTTCTTTCTCGTACTCTCTCATCGCATTTGCCTAGAACCCTTTTTACGAACCCTAATCTACGGTTTGCTACACTAGTTATTTCCCTGATGTGTTTCCCCCATGACATGTCTTCACTGATGGTGACGCCTAAGTATTTAATTGAATCTACGTTACATATTTTGTTTTCTTTGATGCAATAAATATTCCGGAGAGAGCCATTCTTTTTCCAAAAATTCACAATCGCGCATTTCTTCAAATTTAATTCTAGCTGCCAACTATTACACCAATCATCAATCGCATCTAAATCCTTAGCTAAAGACTGACTGTCCTCTTCATATCTAATTTCCTTATACACTACTGCATCATCGGCAAAAAGACGGGGCTTGCTATTTTTTACTACTGCATTCAAGTCATTTACGAAGAGAAGAAATAAAATTGGGCCTATCACGCTTCCCTGGGGAACACCCGATGTAACTTTTACTTCGCCTGAGCTGACATCATCTAATACCACCCTTTGAACGCGTTCATGTAAGAAATCTCCTATCCAGCCTACTATATTCCAGTCTATTCCGTATGATGCTAACTTCGCGAGTAACTTACAGTGGGGAACCTTGTCAAAAGCTTTTCTAAAGTCAAGAAACGCTGCATCTACCTGTACGTTACCTTCTCCGGAAACTAAAATATCGTGAACAAAACGACCTAATTGAGTTTCGAAGGACCGTCCTTTTCTGAACCCATGCTGGTTTGTTATCAATAAATCCTGGCTGTCGAGGTGTCCCATTATTGATGTAACTATTATATTCTCTATAATTTTACATGATAGCGACGTTAATGATATTGGTCTATAATTAAATGGCTGTTCCCTATCTCCACTTTTATAAATTGGGGTCACGTTTGCTATCTTCCAGTCTTTGGGAACCGCGCGTTCTTCGAGGGATTTGTTAAATAATACTTTAAGATACGGAGCCATTTCGAGGGCTAATTCTTTATAAACACGAGCTGGAATTTCATCAGGACCTGAGGACTTGTTCGGGCTAATGTTACTTAGTAAGGATACGATTCCGCTACAAGATATATCGATTGGGGGCATTAGTTGTTGAAATCGGTGTGGTTTGGTTTCTCGGAAACTATGCATAGACATTAAAAACTCTCTGAAAAAAATAATTCAACAAATTAGCCTTATCTAAACTGGAAGTTACTCTTTCGCCTCTATTATTTTTCAAGGAATTAACCGTTGACCTTTTAGTTCCCTGTACTTCCCTAACATATGACCAAAATGCTTTCGGATTTCCCTCTAGTTGTTCTCCAAGTAATTTTCTCTTGAATTCGCTAAACGCTTTTCTAAGGGCTGTTTTTGCGGCTGCTTTACAAATTTCATAATGCTCGATAGTATTTTTTAGGTCGCTATTAGCTACTTTTTTCTTAGTTTCGCGTGGTTAACTCGTTGGCGTTAAAACATTTTCTAACCTCCGCGTTGTACCACCTTGGTTCCCTATTCTCGCTCTTATACTTATGAGGTATATATCTGTTGACAAGTGACCGTGTAATTTGGAGGAACTCTTTCCATGTATTGTCTGTATCACTATTTTTGCTAATGTTCACGAATTTTTCAAAAGATGTCTTTAAGTCACGCCTAAATCCGTTAAAATCTGCTTTACTAAAAAGGTAAATCTTTCTTTTTAATTTAAAATTTTTTTTCGGTATTGAGGGAAAGTTTTGCGTGCACTACCTTGTGGTCACTTATTCCATCGACATTTTCAACTTTAATAACTTTTTCAGGGATGTTTGTGGCAAGTAAATCGAGAACATTCTCCCCCCTTTTAGGCAAATTTACTATTTGATGTAGTGCGTGTGATGTGAACAGGTTAAGCAATGACTCGCAGATTTCTTTGTCCCTTCCTCATGAATTATGACTGCATGTTTTCCAATCTATCGATGGTGTATTGAAATCTCCACCTACAATTATCTGTCGTTCGTTACTATGGGGATTAATGGACCTGATCTGTTTCTCGAGTTCTAATACTGAGTGTACATCGGAATGGGGAGGTCTATAGTAGGCACAAACGTATATTACTTTCGAATTAGCACATTGAATGGAGCACCATACACTTTCTATTATATTATCGGGAATCACTTCTATTTTGCTGACTATTGTGTTCTTAACTGCGATAAATACTCCCCCTCCCGGTCGGCTCTCTCGATCTCTCCTGTGTACCCTAAAATTTACTGGAAAAATTTCACTATCAGCAATATCGCTTGTTAACCAACTTTCCGTTCCCATAATTGTGTCAGAATTAGTACTCTCTATAAGGTGATGGAATTCAGGTATCTTGCTTCTTAAACTACGACAATTAACTACCACTACTGAAAATTCCTCTATGTTAATATGTCTGCTTATTGTATTGGTGGGGTTTCTGTTTTCTAAACTATTGGGAAAGTTACAGTTTGTAGAGTTCGAGGGAAAGTTACTGTAAATATTGATGTTCTTATTTATGCATGATATTTTGAATCCGTAGTAACCTTGAAAATGCCACTCAGTTGCTGAAACCTGGGTTGGTTTTAATAAATTAGTGTG
This sequence comes from Ceriagrion tenellum, assembly GCA_963169105.1. NCBI lineage: Eukaryota > Metazoa > Arthropoda > Insecta > Odonata > Coenagrionidae > Ceriagrion > Ceriagrion tenellum. The sequence continues at coordinate 6,093,083 of OY720639.1, read as the reverse complement.
GAATTAACCAAGTTTTATCTTTTCATTAATGAACCTCTCCGAAAACCAGTTTGGCTTGTGGAAGAACAGGGGTACCAGGGAGGCCATATTCTGCCTGAGAGTAATGGTGGAGAAAATAATACATGTGAACAATCCACTGAATGTCTCATTCGTGGACCAGGAGAAAGCCTTCGATAACGTTGAGTGGAACAAGATAAGAGACCATAATGGCTGCATTGAGACTTCGAAGTAGGTTAGTTGACAGGCATTATAGATGATTAATTTATTTGCCCCCTAATGCCCGTTTCTTAATCTTCCGAGAAGTGCTAGCACCATGTTTTGCATGTTCCTTGCATGTCTCTTGTGTCACGTTTACGTAGTTACATTATAGAATAATTTTGTGGTTTCTGTAGCATTTGTAGCATACCCATTACGTGGTGTATGTTGGTGAAAGTAAATTTCTACGCTGTAGTTCACGTTGGTGATAAGTCACTCCTTGCCAAACACATTTGTGGTGGCTAGCAGGTTAATGAGTAGAAGTAGATGCACGTGTAGATGTATCCATCATCCAAGTTTGGGCTTGATCACTCGGGAGAGTTGGCTACCATGGCAGCATCCGTTTTACGCGTTCGTCCGAGTTTTCTTGTGGACCAATTACCGCGACCCTCAAACGAGGATTGGGTTCGTGGCAGGCCACGTCTTGGCGCGGTTAATGATCCATGGACACCAATTAAAACTAACGATGATTCATATGGCCAGCAACGGCTCTACTGCTCTAATCCCTTTCGAAGCCTTTCTTGGATGCATATCTATGTTGATTAAAGGGTTATCAAAAGTTTTTCATGCACGTATCGGGTTTTAATCCATGAATTGTAAATGTGTAAGTTGCTGGCTCTTTTCCAGTTTTGGAGCACCATGCCTTCGTATAATAATTTGCTAAAGATGATTTTTAGGAACGGTATAAGCTGTGGCGCTAACTCCTCGAGCACGCACGCAGGCATTTCTTTTGGAACTGGAGATTTTTTTCTTTTAACTTTACACGAACGCAATTGTTTAGCTAATCCATCGGTTCAATAATGACAGGAATCTTTGAATCATGTACTGTGTCATCCTTAGTGTATTTATTTTCGAAGTGGTGGTTATAAAGGATTGGCGAAGTCAATACAGTTGATGACTACTTTACTGTATTCGCCCTATAAAGACTCTATTATTCTCTTCACGATATTCTTTCCTCTTTACTCATTTTTCGCGTTGTATTTCATTTGAAGTCCACGTACGCGATTTTTTTAGATTTCCAAAAATCTTTCGATAAAATTCCGCATTCAGCGGGATTTAGGACTGGAACGCGGGATGCTATTGGAAAAGTGGTGGAGACGCTAGTGGAAAGAAGCCTAGAATATGGGCAGCACGTATTAACTTAGTAGATTTCGAGAAGGTGTTGTATGGGTTGGACTGGGCGAAGCCAATGGAAGTGCTGAAGAGGACTAAGTGGTCGAATGGAGGGACAGGCGTCTCATTAGGAAACTTTATACGAACCAGAGGGCGCTGGTTAGGGTAGCCGATGGAAGATCGGGATGGGCCGTGATAGGACGGGGAGTGGGACAGGGGTGCACAATGTGCATTGCACACCACCGCCGTTGTTTTTTAACGTATATTAAGAAGAAATGGTAATGGAGGTACGGGAGGAGATGTTGGTAGGAATAAAGGTGGGAAGGCATCCGATAAAATCATTGAGACTTGCGGATGATCGAGCGTAGGTTTATCTGTCAGCCAAGTGGTTACAGTCAACGATAGATGGCTTAGAGGTGCTGTGGTAAAGGTATGGGGTGAAGATGAGCCGTAATAAGACGAGAGCATTGAGACTCTCCACAAATAAGAATGCGGGGCTGAATATAAGGGTGGACGGGCACAAAATCGAGGAAGGCGAGCAAGTCACGTATCTGGTATGAAGTATTTTGGAGGAGAGTCGATTTAGCGGTGAGGGTATGAGATGTAGAATTGCCCAGGCTAAATAAGAATTTTAAGATGAAAGGGAAATAAAGTGTCAGAGAAGAGACGTAAGGCTAGTTGAAACTCAAATGAGGCGCGTGGCAGTGTAGCGGTCTGAAACTTCGCCATTGCGAAGGGAGAATGCACGTAGCCTTGGCGTATGAGATGTGGGTGTGGAGAAGGATGGGAAGGGTGAGCTTGGTCGGGAGAAGGACGAAGGTGTGTGGGATGTGGTTGGAGAGGAGAGGAGAGCAAGCTGGTGGTGCAGGTTCGGAGGAGGCAGAAGAGGTGGACGGGAGCTGGATCTTTTGACAGGAGAGGGAATGTTGAAGAAGGCTGTAGAGAGGAGATCATCGGGAGAGCGTAGATTAAGAGAATTATGTATAATGGACGGATTAAGGAGAGGAAGACGAAGCATTTAAGAGGGATATAGTGGCGGATCGCCTGCAGGAGGGGAAACAGAACGATGTGCCACAATTTGGGACGTTGGAATGAAGACTGTTTGAAAATCTACCAATCTGCATGTAGAATACTCAAGTGAATTAATGGCGTCCTCTTTTATACCTATGCATATTTATTAACTGATGATTGTGTGAAATTGCTTCGATGCTTAAATAGTGTGTTGATGTAATCACTGAATAATTGTGAAAAGAAACAAATGAACTGTGTCCGAAATAAGCTCTGCGTAGATAGGACTTTTTCCTCAAAGTATGAGGTTCTTAAATTCATTAAAGTAAATTATTTTTAAAAGTAATTTAATTTCGTTAGCAGGCACACAAAATACAAACCTTGACTGTATTGTTTGAAATGACTTACTCGTATAATAGGCGTTATGATAGTTGGAATTGAGCTGCAGTATTCATCAGTCGACTTTACCGTTAATGTTCATGACTTTAAATGCCGTAAATCGGGGTCAGTTCGGTACAGTTTTTGAGGTTTTTTGGGTCTCCTGTAATCTCCTTTCGTTTTTTATTCAATGAAATATTTACTGAGGAAACGTTATCTACCAATTTACGTTTCAATGTATATTTTAGTTATCTGAGTTCAGAGAAAAGGGTTAACTTTGTTCTACTTTCCCACCAAGTTCACTATAGTCTTTCGTCGAAAGCTTGAAGAAATTGCATTCTATTTCAAATTCGCCCAGATAGTCTCATGCTTGGACTCTCTCTACAGACTCCGCTCTTGGGAAACCCCTTAGTAGCCCTCTGTGCCCCTTTGATTTTCCATATCAAAGTTTTTATCACTACTCGAAACTGTTTTAATCTTCATTGCATCTTTCGGTGGTGATCGCCTTGATTGCCTCCTAAAGTTTCCAAGTTTTCTTCGGTATTAACATCATCAAACAATGAGCGACATTTTATCAATATGCAAAGTTTTTTTCGCCCATCTAGGATTTGACAAATTGATGACATTATCAACTACATATATTACATAAATTCATTTTGCGAACTTATATATTCACATATGTATATTATTTAGCGTAAAATTTCATGTTAAAACATACATATGCGCGAAGAAATTACCTGGAAAATGACTAAATTTAGTCGAAACCCACGTTGGTGGGATAAAATTACGTGGAAATTCACAAAGTTCTTTCATTTTATGATAATTGTATCAATACTTTATTTCCGCAAGTTGTGGTCTGTTATATTAAACTTATTTTCTTTGGTGAGTCAGTGGAATCTAGAAGAAAACATTACTAGGACGAAGGAAACATGTAATAAGTATAAAACTTTGATGTACCATATAGCATCCAAGTAACTGCAATTTTCTACATTTTAGAAAATAAAAATGTACATATATTTACGTTTTCTCAACGTTTTATTACTTTACAACAGTTTCTTGAGCGAGAAAAAATACTCGTCGATATTTAACCAGGACGACACAAACCTGGAGGTTTGGCGATGTTGCAGTGATAACGTGATAGCACCGAAGACTGAGATAGTGTTACCAACTAGATGTAAAACTCAAAACCGTTGTTAAAGTAACGCCAAGTAATGCTAACATGTTTCCAGTAGAAGGGTCAACCTAGGGTCCGCAAATTCCTTCCATATACAAATTTTTCGCAAAGTACCATCTTCACCCCGCTTACCAACTTCTCTCCGGATTATGGCGAATGCAATGTACCGAGTAAATTGGCAATATTTTTTCCAGAGTTGGCTACTCATGTGATACGACATTTAGTACCGAAGTAGTAGTCACAGAAAACCTGTTGTTCCTGAGAGATTCCGCGCGATAGTTAATTTAGTGATACAGTACCATACAGTTTGTGAAGAATAAGTTTTTTGATGCGGGATATTAAATATGTAAATTCAAATGTCAGTCCGTTGATATTGTCTCTTTTTTAAAATTGTTTTAATATTTAGGGGTAAGGTATACGGCCAATCCCATACGTGCCTTTTAACGTGACAAAACTGGCGCACCGACTTACAGGATAATTATACTAATCATTTTGAAACATTGAGCAAATAAGAACAAAACATAGCAAGGAGTATTTTGCATAATTTCCAAGTCGTGGAACTAAAATTGTTATGTCAGCAACTTTTTGTATTTCATTTACCCCACCGGCCCTGGTGGCCGCGAGGTAAAGTCCTCGCCAGCTAAACTGAGGGTCGCGGGTTCGAGTCCCGCCGGGGTGGGTGTTTCACCACCCAGGGCATGGATGTATGTCAAGTTCTGTTGGTCCAGTCCCTGGAAAACCTGATGAAAAGCTTACCAGCCTATCGGGATTCCAGGGGACATACGGGCCAACAGAATCGTCCGGCAAGCTAAAAAAATGAAGAATCTCAGATTTTCCCGGCGTATCTGCTGGATAAAGGTTTTTTGGGTCTTCCACCGGGTGAGTAGGCCCATCGTTTCGGAGAACGACTTCGGAAGCTGAACTCCCTGTAGATGGAGTACGAGTCGTACTCCGAAACGTTGGGCCCCATGGACCTACTCACCCGGTGGAAAATCCGAGAAAACTTTATGCAAAAAAAATTCTTTCCGTGCAACGCTTAAAAATGACATCGCTCGATGCTAGCGACAACTAGCGGGAGATGAAAGAAACCGTACACTACGGGCACACATTTCACTGTTGACATTCCTACCCTGCATATGGTAATTCGAGTCAGTGGGTAATTTAGAACATCAAAAAATGTATGTTTTACTCCTTCACTGAAAATCCATAAACTTTACAACAATCACAGATGCCGTAATCGAGGTTCTTTTTTTTATTTTTTAACCATACTGCCAATCTCTTTAGAAGTGCGTAGCGTCCGTTTGACGAATGAAAGGCGAGTACCTAGTTGTGTTGAGAAGTGATTTGCGCGCACTGAAGCGAATGGATGGCATCCTATAATGAGAGGTCAACAATTTTCTCACGATCGTAACATTATGGACATGTTTTCTAATTGGCTGTATTGCTGTCACTATGCTATTGTCTAGTACGAACTCATGTCGTTTATCAGCGTCCAGTTGGGGTCTACAATAGCTGTGGTTGTTGACAACACAAATGAGAATTCTGCCTTAAGATAGCGTCGAATTCGTTATCTTAAAAGATAATTTTAAAATTTAATATCAGGCATGTATATTATATTAATTATTATATTAATATCAATTAAGTATAAATAAATGTGCCAATACTACTTTAATGCCTTCATTATTTCGCCATCATGTTTCCATAATTTACATGTTTCCGTGTTGAGGTACATGATTTCCGTGAGGAAACATTGCAATCCTCCCCTGGGATGTGATCTGGTACCGAAGCAAACTTAAGGATTCTTACTGGATCGGCACGTTAATTAACTCCACCATGTATCCATGCCATGAGGTTAATTAACTCTACCATCAAGTTTCGCACCGGCACTTCGCACCGTAACAATTTTGCAAACACTATACCGGTATAAGAGATAGAAAACGGAGAAATGTTAATTCTTCGACGAAATATCCCTCTTAGCCATTTACATCGGATCCCAAATTACCGGGTTCATATCCCGCTAACGAAGGTTTTTTCACATCCGCGAACAACGGACATTGTTGTGTTCGTTCGTCCTACGTTACATGTTTTAGTATCTGATGTAAATGGACAGTATAAATTTATTCTCAGAAGAATTAACACATTCCATTTCTTTCTTTTTTAATCGATATTACTCTCGAAACTCCAACAGTGCAACATTTCGGAAAAAATATTGAGACTTGCTTGTTTTACATTCGTTTAAAAGAGATTGGATTTAAAAAAAATTGCATATTAAACGCTGCAGTCTTAGACATAAAAATAACATCATGAAAATATTGATAAATTAACTCGCATAATGCACGAATTGTCATGATGAGACCATCGAGTCACAAACTTCTTCTCCGTACGTTTGACGTATTTTGCTATAGAGCCAAACTATTATGATACATATAAACGATCACAGGCATAAGATTAAGGAAATACACACCAAAACCGATAGATTTGAAATGTCATTTTTTTCCACGTACGATAAGTGACCATAATAGTTGTAGTTGATCAGTTCTAGGATAATTTGACCCTGACTGGGTGAAATAGGTTTTTGCAATTGTGCTTAATATCATAACATCATAATTATTTACTCACCTCGCATGTAATTTCCGGCATGATATACTCTTGTATGATATACTACCAACTTGTAGGGCTATTTCTCTGTCACATTAATTATACTTACCAGTTTTTGTATCTTGAGTAGTGTGTCGACTGCATTGTAGCATGTTCTCCTACGTATCACTCTCCTGGTTTCTGATCAGGTCCTGACAACATGTCCTGAGACTGCTTTTGACCTGCGCCTGACATCCGGGGGAACGTGCGCGGTTCGGATTTCAGCTGGAATGAATGTTGCATGCCTGGTGTGGAATCACCCCGTGCCACTCCCCCGTGCTTGCTCGATATTTACGTAGATGTAGATACTTGCCCACGACACTCACTGTGAAAGCAGTAATTACTGAGCGTGTGCACTCGCTCAGCCATGAGGTAAATAATATATCAATATTTAACTAGTTACCATACTTTCACGAGCAAATTATAAGGATTATATTTGGCATTATTCGAATCTGCTTATGGATGCGCTGCCAGTGACACCGAAGTAGGGGACCCTGAGCATCTAAGCCGGGTAATAACGTTTTTGAAAGTTACTGGTCTTTTTAATGATATCTAAACTAAGTTTATATATCGATATATTTACATTTTGTTTACGCCTAGTATATCTATTTTCCTACGTATTTCTGACGTGATCCACACGAAGATTTTAGCATAAGATATAATGCGGTGCAAAATGACCTCAGATGTCGACGCACCCCAAAAAAAACACTACTGCTGCCGAAGTAGGGCAAACGTTTTCAAGGTGAGAAGCACATCGTGCGGTGACGCTCGTCACAAGGGCTGGACCAAAGACTGCAGTCGTATGCATGCGGGTTCATTACTTGCGATATTCTCTTGTGACGCGCACGTAATGATTAATTTACTCCTCTAATACCCAATTACATAAGTTTTAATTTATGGCTCTCTATGGAATATTATTATTCTGCGAATCTGATGTGCGCCCTGTGGTCATAATGACCTTCATTTGTATATATTTTTACGACATAAATCTCTAGAACCGGATGTTCTACGGTGTTCATTGATCTTGCTCAGAGGAACGTATCTAATCTCGTCTGATGATTAGCAACTATATGAAAGAGTTTTAGCTGTAGGATGACTACTAGAAATCTAAGTAAAATGACTCGGATTAGATAGATGGCTTCCCATTCCGAGGATTTGCTTTCTGAATCATCATCATTCATCTGATTCGCGGCCCATGATTGTAGTGTCATGATATCTGAGGCTACTTCAAGTGCCGCTCCGGCCGTCGAATGGGATGTTTTAGCTTTAATTCTATGTCAATTTGTGTGCACAAGGAAAATTTTAAGTTGCAATTATACGCAGTATTTTCAATTTACACTAACATTATTCGAGTTTCTTCGCTAAAACTGCCAGAGCTTTGCTTCATTGAGGAAAGGTCTCACTTTTTACGGCAGATGGTAATCATTCTTATCTTGGGCCGCAAATAGACAAATCATCATTAACACTCTTCCATTCCGTCACATGTACAAGTGTTGTTAATAAGTGCAAGTTTTACATATGCCATATCATCGTTTAAACAATATAGTATAAGAGTCAGATAACACAAGAATAATTACTACGTGAGAATAGTGATATGGTTATTCTGTAACATACACAGAGAGCTGCTACGCCAAGATAAAAAACTCCGTGTAGATATATCCGATGATCACGAGTCAATATTTGAAAAATACAAATTTTTTAAAACCCCTTAGAAGGAAAACTTTTGGAATGCATTGGAATGGATTTTAAAATGATAACCCAAAAGCATTTTAATCATACGTAAGTGAACTGCAAGTCAAATGATCTACAATTAATCCACTAAGAAACGGTAAAGGCGAAGTATTAACAAACAGTTTGGACAAAGCTCAATTATTTAAACTTGAGCTTGTTCACTAAATCTCAATATGATACATTCGTAACGGTAGATGATCGTTACCGTCGACCGATGCCGCGTATTGATATTTGTGCACACGGAATAGAAAATTTGTTTAAACCACTCAAACCAAATTAGTCACCCGGTCCTGAAGAAATTTCTTTCAGCAAGTATAAGGAACTAGCTTCAGTAATAGACCCTTACTTGCAAATAATATTTACTAAATCCATCACGGATCACGTAGTATCCAAGGACTGGAAAATTGTCGATTAAACGCCCAAATTTGAAAGTGATGACAAGGAACAGCCATCGAATTACATACCAATATCACTTACATATATCTCATGCCAAGTCCTTGAACATATTAGCTCAGTCATTTAACACCTAGCTACGCAGAACTTACTGAGAAAAGCACAACACGGACTCAGGAAAGGAAGATCCTGCGAAACTCAATTAGCACTGTTAGCCCATAATATTTTAGTCTCCGGTGAAGATAACGTTCCAGTAGACGCGATTTTTCTTGACTTTAATAAAGTATTTGATAAAGTGTCAAAAATTATTAATTAAACTAAAATCAAACGGCTTAGACAACGATGTACATTCCTGGATCAGAATATTCCTGACCAATCATGTACAGAGAGTAGTATTAGACGGTGAGTAATCTCCAATGAGGTTAAAGCTACTTCGGGTGTCCCACAGGGGAGTGCCATAGGTCCAATTCTTTTCCATTGGTATATTAACGATATTGATGAAAGAGTTAGGCATCAAGCTTCCATTATTTTAAAACTACGCTGTAGTGTACGGAGAAATCAGTATCAATAATTATAAGGAGACGCTAAAGAAGGACCTCAAAGTAATTCAAACTTGGTACGATGCGTGAAAGTAAGAATTGAGTTTTAAAAAAGCGATGCAATTAACTCCTGGAAAAGAAAAACTCCCCTAATTATAGCGATAACTTACAGCATGCCTAATTAGAGACTATGGAATATTTTAAATATCTTGGAGTAGAATGAACTAATGATCTCTGGTAGGGAAAAAATGTTCGGGAAATAACTGGACAAGTTAATGAAAACAGAGAAAAAATATATATAAATTAAGTGATTTCCCGATCCGCGACACCACTAGCTGGCTTTTCGTCTGACGTTAATGACGTCCTAGTCTAAAGAAGCGAAAGATAAAGGAAAACCGATTTTATTCCACAGGAATGTTATATAAAAAACTGCCACTTGTAATTGGTCAGAATTTAAATCAATCGTAAAAATATTACAATTTGTGGTGAGTTGAGATGTATATTGTTTTTTCATTTTCTTTAAAATTTGACTCAGCTCGTAGACTAGGTAGATAATTTGAGCTTCTGAAAATGTAAATGGTAATAAACCTCTAATGTTACGTTGATGAAAAAGCCAAATTCACCCGAGATATGAGAGATAAAATGCAAAAGGGAAGGATAAATGGAACCTAGGCAAAAGTCACGTTCGTCCAAATCTATTTAAACCTAGAGACTACGTGCGAGATTTAAAGGGAGAATTGTTGAGCCTTCCCGTTCGACGAATTTCAATTTAGGAAGTTGTTCCAAACTTAATTTTCACAATATAACTAATAAATTCAGGCTTGACTTTGTGGAACCTCTGTTGTTGAAGAACTGTGGAACTGTGGAATATCGGAAATCAAAATATTCTAGTTATGGTCCACTAAATAGATTTATTCTTTACGACCCGGGTTTCGTCACATAGAAGATTTCATTATGTGACGAAACCCGAGTCGTAAAGAATAAATCTATTTAGTGTACCATTACTAGAATATTTGATTTCCATTTAATTTTCACAGTAAAATGTGGGCGTTCTTGACACCAAGAGAATTGTTAAGGCGAAGTGAAAGAATGCTCTCCAGGGTTTGTAGTTTGCTTTAGCGTAAAAAAAAAGGGTTTAAGTCTCGGTGGCTTAATGATAATGTAAGTGAACCTTAAGTCGTTTTTCATCTCTTAAATCTTTTTTCATCTTCAAACGTCGAAGCGACCTCCAAAATCCTGCATTATATTTTTATTTTACGACTCTTTTTTAGAGTTCGTGTAGTTATCATTGTAATAAACGTAGAAATTATCGACAGAATGGTATTATTTATGATAAATTACTGAGCTGATTGAGAAAACACCATTATTTATTACCCATACTTATATTATATCTCTGGGTCACGATACCGTCTAATCTGGGAATATGTCAGTGACGTCATTGCAATAGCGATGGCGCCGGCAACCATCGGCGTCAAAAATCAACAGTCGCTCGATAGGTAGATCGGATGATTGATTCGGGTGATTGGGAGTGTGAGATGGTTTGAAGGGGAGGGGGTGAGTAGAATGCCCTCTTTATGAGGTCGGGGGAGGGGGTTAGGTGGGGCGAGAAGCGGATCGCGGATGAAGATCGGAGACGAAGATCTCTTGTCCGCTGTCTTCCGAATCGAGGGCGTCGGATTCGCTCTCTTTTCGCTCGTTTCTCACCTCTGGAAGTGAAATATGGCCGCGCGTGAGTGAGCCTTCCTCTCTGCCAAACGGGAGATGCGATGGGAAAAATCACTCCTCCGACACTACATTGCATGTCTTAGTACCTTGTAGTGCTATTTATTTGCCACATTAATAATATTTATAATAGTTATTTCTTGAGTAGGTAGTATGCTGTATGGTAGCATGTTCTTCTTTGTATCACTCTCCTGGTTTCTGGTCTGACTGCGTACCGTTGCCCTGACTGCTTTGGCCTGCGCGGTTCTGATTTGAACTGGGATGAGTGCTGCATGCCTGGTGTGGAATCACCCCGTGCCACACACCCTAGTGGTGTCTTGCATGGTATTTCGTAGATGTTGATCATTGACGCGCACACGTGCGCAGGCCCGTCGACCAATCCGGAGTCCATGCGTGGGTCTTGATGCGGAGTTTTCACTTGTCGGTTATGCCGACCGCTAGCTTAAACTACGCGTCGAAGGAATGCGAACTGTCCCTAAGTGAATTGGTTCCATCGTAAAAGAACTTCAATGTCATTTGATCCACATATTAAATATTGATCTCAAATTTTTGATTTTTTTTATTGATTCGAGCGAGAAAAGCATCCTTTTTACGCCATTTTTCTCGCCATGCCATTTATGGAGCATTTTTTGAACTTCGAAAAATTGAACAAGGAACCAAATGGTGTTAAATGTAAGAATTGGTGGAATATGGAGATACTATGGCACTCTTCTACTTATTTTTCTATTTTATTTATGTACTATTTTCTGATAAAATTTATCTAATATGGGCAAATTCTACATGGAAATTTGCGAGTAATAAAATTAGTACTATTGTAACCATATGCTGCAGGTTATTAGTTAATAACTAAGATAGAAGAAAAAAGCGTCTCTTTGACCCAAAATGGCTCAAAATTTGGCTCTAAAAGCCGATCCGACATAATTATCCGACAATCTGAAGCATCCATCGAATTCCTAAAGCCGGTCATTAGTATAAGTCGCATTTAATGGATGACGCAAACAAAAAGTGGACTTCAAGTATTTGTCCTCTCCTGTAACTGTTTGCGATTGAACATCCTTATTTACGATCAACATGAAAAATAATTCAGCGAGTGCAGTAAAAATAGATATTTAACTGCTAAAATGAGCAGTTGATGCGAAGGCATCCGCCGTGCTGCCGACGCCGAATGCAGCATTTTTCGGGCGTTTCACTGCGTTCTTGCTTTTGATGATAATGAACATTAACGATAACCACATATGAGGAAAACTCAAATCAATATTCAAACGAATGGCATATAGTGAATGATATGCGTGCACTACGTGACAGGTGACGAGAAGACATTGGTGGAGCTCATGTAAAGGCAGTCGGTGGCTCTAAAAGTGCGATTCTCCAGCTGTCGAATCAATATTCATTATGCATTGCCAATTGATGCTTAGTTGCATAAGTACACGTCACGATCTCCCTCGCAATTGGCTCTGTCTCCAAAATTGGAATAATAATAAATTCTCATTATTGATTAATTTGGGTCATCATTCGAGGAGTAAATTAGAAAAAAACTCAAACCTTGCATGATTTCTATGTCTGGGTACGAGCAAATTCTGCCATACTCGTATTTCAGTTGCAAATCAGACATTCAGAATTGCATACCATGTCCAATAAGACGTTCGAGGCTTTGGCCAGAAGAGGCAGAAATAAGACCAGCCATTTACAGTACCACAAAGAGCATTCTATAATCGATTTGAAATCATTTTCGTCTCCTTTCCTTCGCCCCCGCTGATCTCAATTGCCAAATAAGGAGTCAACAAGGTAAGCGCTTCCAACTAAAAGCAACTTGCTGTTGCTCGCTATAAGTCTTGTCGGAAGCGCGCGCAATTCCGTAACATTTCCGTTAGTCTATTCCAACATCGCATAAATGTTGGAGCAGGCATTGAAGTCTCTGCGAAGGGATTTGAACGCCGGCAACTCTTATTGCCATGAACATCAATTACCGTTCTCATTTGACCAAGGTTAATCATGAAACTCTCTCTGCACCCCGAATCCTACGAAGTTATTATTCCTGTCTAAATCCTTTCCGATATGACATTTCATTTCTTTACTCTTTCCAGCTTTCCGAGTGTTCCTCAATGTGCAACGCACACTCGTATCGCATTGGCTGGGATGGCGTAGTGCGAGCTTTGGTCTCTTCTGACCATTTCCCCTTTCCACCATAAACCATGTTCCCACTCAGAGGAAACGGTTTTGAGCTTGATTTTGCGGCGCTTGTCATAACGGTAAAGGTGAATAGAACTCATTGCATGAATTTATTTACTCGACTTCATTAGATTTCATGGACATGATCCGGGTTCGACATTTCACTTTCAGTGTATTTCCCTGAGTCATGAGTACCAGGGTCATGTTCTTCGTCTTACCCTGAACATGACACAAGGTGTCCGGGTCCTGTCGATGAAAATCTTAAAAAGCGGAGTTTACATGTGTATTTTCATTTCTTTCTTATATCAACCTCCACCACTTTTTACCAAAGAGATAAATCTATTTTTCATCCTGAGGTGAATCTGTCGCAGAGAATTCACAATACCCAGGGTTAAATGTTAAAAACAAATGGCGCAGCTCATTCATTCAAAGCGATGCAATAATTAAAGTTTAAAAGTAATCCGCAGTGATTAATCCAATGTATGAAAACCGATCAGCCTTATTCGATCATTTTTCATGTCGAGACGTCGCGTCGCGAATCATTTACAGCTCCTGGAGGGTCGCTAGAAGATGTTTTAAATCCCGTGAAAATGGAAAATTCGAAATGACCAAGAGCGGAGACTGCGTCCACCGGGGAGCGGTGCCGGCAACGCAACAGAGGCATGCGAAGCTGCGGCGAGTGCGTTCCTGCCTTGCGGTCAGCAGATGGTGGGTCTCGACTGGACTCCTCACGGCGTCTTCACGGCGTCACGTCTCGACTGTGCTCCCGGATCACGCGAAGACGAACGAGTGGAATTCAGACATCTCCGATGTCTCCATGCGATGATTCAATTCCCGATCTGTTCTCGTGACAATTATCTACTGATCCCTAAGATCCCTAAGAGTATACTAGTGTGTCTGGATTGTTAGAAGAATTTGGATGGGAATCGCTATCACAGCGTAGGTTAAATTATAGGCTTAACCTCTTTAACTAAATTTCAGGAAAAACATTTCTCTGACGACATGAAAAACATACTATTAACCCCCTCGTTCTACTGCAGATTAGATCGCGCCAATAAAATTAGAGAGCTAGATTGCAGAACCGATAGGCATAAAGTGTCATTTTTTCCGCGTACCATTCGGGACCATAACAGCTGTGATCGTCGTCGTGAATAGTGCGAATAGTGACATAAGCTAGACTTTAGATATTTTTCTTTATATTCTCTACGATTTTATCTTTGCATGATGTAAATATTGATGTTCTTATTTATGCATGATATTTTGAATCTGTAGTAGCAGTCTTTGTATCCTTTGCCTGTCGGAACGATCGACGATGGAATGTTTCTTGGTTAGTAGATTTTAATTGGCGCGTTGCATGTGTGATACGCTGGTTTCAATGTAGTTTCGGTGTTCTGCCGTATAATTCATGCATGCCTGGTGTGGAAGCACCCCCTGCCACACCCTTTGGGTGGCTTACAGGGTATGACGTAGATGTAGATGAAGAGCGGTCGCGATGGGCCGAATCATCTCGGCGCGCAACACCTCATTATCTCAGTATCTCATCTCTTTCTCTCCTCGCTCCACAAATTCTCCCCAGCCCGTCCGCCCGTCCCTTCCGAGACCACCGAGAGGGGCGCTGGGGAGTCCGCTCACGTCGAGCGAAGAAATCGGATGAGTCGGATATGGCGGGGTCTCACTTCAAATCTCTCCATCGCATCAACCCCACTCCACCCCCTCTTCTTCTCCCTCCACCCCTCTCTCTCTCCTTACAGGCTCATGTTTTCCATTTGGTCTGGAGTTAGCTAATTACGTGCACCACGCGTCTCTCGCCGGCATAAACATTAAAGTGTGCGAAATTGCTACTTGTCAGTCTTTAAATTGTTGTGACGTCCATGTTCATTCGTTTCGCTCCGCCATTTAATTGCAATTGTATTGACGGCTTTGCCGTCGCTACCGCAGTCCGAGAGAGCATCCGGAGCGGCAGTGGAATCCACAGCTGGATACAACATCGTTTGGCTGACGCCTTTGGTTAAAGCGTAGCTCTGACAGTTGATTGCCGAACGCTCCATTCATTCACAAGTACATGCGCAGGTGCAAAATATTTGTCACTCGGTGGTAGAATAGTTAAAATCAATGCGAAGACATCGTTTCCTCACTAATGTCTCGAACTTCTCCCGTGATAGTAGGAGCATATAGGAAGTACATTTCTCCTTTCACAACCACCTATTTTGGAGTACGCTTTTTAGGGATACTACTTATCGACTAACTTTCTCGGCAGGTAAAATGACTACAGTATCTTTGAACTTGTATAATCGTGCGGGATTTCCATATCCTCTCGATGTTTGTCATGCGACACCATTGTCCATTCTCCTCCTCATCAATATCTCATAAATGTAATCTGCCCGCTCTCGCTGCATTATACCTCCGATTCCGCATTTTTGCAACATATTTTGCAATTCGCCCCACAGTGGACTCGTCGCCAGCCTTTTAAAATTAATTCTTGCTTACCGCTTATCCATCAGCCATCTTTTGTGACCGTGCCAATCAGGTTACTGGCGGCAGTGTAAACATTGATGAATGGGATGTAGAGTGCAGCGTTTAACGTTTAATGCTCGAGCGTTACATCTACATCTACGTCACACCCTGCAAGCCACCCAAAGGGTGTGTGGCAGGGTGTGCCTCCACACCAGGCATGCATGAATTCTACGGCAGAACACCGAAACTACATTGAAACCAGCGCACTGCACATGCAAAGCGCCAATTAAAAATCTACTAACCAAGAAACATTTCATCGTCAATCGTTCCAACATGCAAGGGATACAAAGACTATTACTACAGATTCAAAATATCATGCATAAATAAGAACGTAGAGAATATAAAGAAAAATATCTACAGTCTAGCTTATGTCACTATTCGCACTATTCATGACGAGGATCACAGCTGTTATGGCCAAGAATGGTACGCGGAAAAATTGACATTTTATACCTATCGGTTCTACAATCTATCTCTCTAATTTTATTTGCGTGATCTAATCTCCCGTAGTACGAGGGGGTTAATAGTATATTTTTTACGTCGTCAGATAAATGTTTTTCCTGAAATTTTGTTAGGAGGTTAAGCCTGTAATTTAATCTACGCTCTGATTTCGAAAACGGCGAGCGGCGTTAAGGGGAGATAGTGGGGCTGCATGCGTGCGGCAGGTGGTAGGAAAGTAGAATAGACGATGTGCGGTGAAGACAAAGCGAGAGAAGCGAGGAAGTGCAGGGCACAGTGGTTAAAAGGAGAGGAAATTCGGAAGAGGGTATTGGATTGGAATGAGGGGCGGCACGAGACGCATGCGGAGCTGATGAATGAATTTTTGCTAAAATGTAAAGCCTGCAAACGTTTAGTGATTGTACTCCCCTTTTCAAGTGCACCGAATGGCAGACCATTCCTCAAAAAAATAATGGCAACTCATTTTTCAGCTATGGAGATCACTGGCGTGAAAAATTACCACGGCAACATTTAAAGTTGGACTAATGGCTTCTCCTCCGCATTCATTCAATTGATGTGGAAGTCCAGTATTCATTTCGGCTGCATTCTCGAGTCGGAGGCATCCTCTAAAACTGCCTTGCATTGGCTTCAGACTCAGTCCGGTGCGGAGTTGCCTTTAGAGAAGGACCAGAATGGTTTGAGGATTCCAAAGGAGCCAATCTGGATTGCCTGGGATACGTCGCAACCAAATGGATGCATTCGGAAGAAAACCCCAGGGAATTTTAAATTCATTTTATGATTGTCTCCGAATAAGTTACAGTTATTCTCTTTATAGTCTTTCAATAAGTGCACTATTGACAGATATTTGGGGAAAAACATCTGTGACATTTGAAAATGTTTGCCTCAAGGATCAATCTTTCGGAAAGACGACATTCTCGCTGTCCACATTGTATTTCCAAAATTCGCCACCTCAAAGCAGAAATACGGTATTTATGGGTCAATTAATCAAATTGTAATCCTCTCCAGAACTAGATTATCAAAAAGTTGAGGAATTAATCGAAACTTAAGTGTGAGTACTCGTTGTTTTATTTTGAAACTGAACCCCAGCAACCGTCCACAATTATTCCTCATCAGTAAAATATCCTATCGATTTGGGATAGTAGGTATCATCGTAAGTCAATGAAAAATCCTCCAGATATCCTATTCCACAACGCGCCTATCTAGCTCTTCATCTTGGTATGCTTTTTCATTCCTTCCGCAAAACCTATTCCCTTTCTTCCCAAATTGCCCAAAATCTTTCCCTCAATCACCGCCTTGAGCAACCCATCGCGCTATTTAACTTCCTCCAGCCACTCACCCTGTCTCACCCGCGTCTCGTGTGGAAGTTTCCTTTCCTGGCCCGCCATATTGAATGTTTCTCGTTCATGAACGCGCAATTAAGATTGAACACTAATGTGTCATATTTATGATCATACCTGAAAGCAACTGGCTCAAGACCACCATTATTAATGTGCGAACTGATCTGAACTCCATGATATCCATCCATCCCATGATGATCCATCCCATCGCGAAAAAAAATTCGTGTAGTAAAAGAGATTGCAGTAAGTGCAGTGAGAGATTCTTAAAAACTTAGCCATTTGAGGTGTTACTTGACGGTGATGACTTGAGGTGGACTTGACATGGAACAGACAGCTCTGTAGCACCAGTAAACACCACGCGTATTCTGGTTAAACGCATTGTGGAGTCCACAGGGTATTTGTTCCCGACTGTCAAACACTTTTTTCCACCTTTCTGTCGCCACCCTTTGATGATGAGGAATGCATGGGACTGCGAAACGTCCGACGAAGTGGAATATGTATCATGCATGGGAGCATACAGGATTTATGTAACAGGGGCCTTTGGAGGAGGCCGAACACCCACCTGCAGGTGTTGAGTTACGTTAGCGGGGGTCAGAACATCATCCTGTCGGGCTCCGTATAGCAGATTTAAAATAAAATGAATCGTTCAGGAGGGGAGCAGTTTTCCCCACTAACTCTCACCTTGTTGAAGGCCTCAGAGGACTTCATTCTGTTCGAAACGTCGTCTCATTTCGCTATAAGCCTTTTCCTTTCAGCTTTTGATACATACATACGCACATATATACCAATCACACCGTTCCCTTCCGGGGTAGGCACAGTCACAGAGTTTCACTCAAGAATACATAATTGTAAACCTAACTCTGTTTCAATAATTTCCTCCATATCCTTGCAAACCTCTTTTGCCTCATTTACCCCATACACTGCTTCATATACGCCCTCCTGTTTTTAAGACTCCTAATATTCCTCCTCCTAAGAATTTCCTCAACCTCATTCAACCAAAACGTTCTCGGCCTAACTCTACCTCTCGCACCATTCATTCTACTCTCATATATCTGTTTCGTTACAGCTTTTGGTCAAATGCCAAATTTTGAGCTCGGAGAATAGGAAAGTTGAACGGCGAAGATTTGCATGATTGTCGCACATCAAAACAACAGATATGATTCACCGAACAAGTGAAAAGATTTGAAGAGATATTGTTCGAGAGACATCAATTTTTATCTCCACCAATAATCACGTCCTGGAAAAGTCCAAAGACCAATTCTGATGATGATATTTGAAACAGTTTTATGGAGCGCTGTGGAATCTCCAAAAAATTAAATATCTACGTGACCTTATCCGAGAGATAAAGTGACTTATTCGAATAACATTTCCATAGTTTTATTGCAAGAGGACCTCTCGTAACTCTCTTTACTCTCCTAACATGGCATTGTATGTTTCTTACAGAAAAAGTTGAAGATGAGACTAACACAGATGCACTAGAGAGCGGAAACGAAATGCCCTCGGTGAACTTAGATGATCGGAGCAAAAATGGTTAAACTGCGAAATTTCCTTCAAGCTGATAACTCGCATCGTATGTTCCAGTTCAGCGAATAGGAGTTCGAGAAAAGAGAAAAACCACATTACGTATTCCCCTTCCGAGGGGAAATCGTAGCGTTACAACGGGATCAGAGTCCGACATCGTTGTGTTTGTGGGCAACCTCATCGCTTTGCATCTCGATCTCCTGTGCAGATGAGGACGAAGTCATGGCGAGAGTGGAGTGAAATTCAAAACACCAGAAAATCAGGCAGGTGAATAATTCATTGAAAGCCAGTGAGCGCCACTGGCCGTCTGCGTTCGAGAAGTGGAGGAGGGATGAATTTCAATCGGAATATCCTGGGAAGAGTGGACCCTTGTCAGACACAATGCACGCACTGAAATGTTAGATTAACTGGACGTCCATTCAATTTGACGGATACAATCCGCAGGACAAGGCCAGGGGGAGCATTCCTGATGGTAAAACTTTGCAGACCTAACGGAAAACTGAAAACGTGGACTAAAAAATACCTCCTCAAACATTCCTTTTTTATGGTAGTGCGAGCGAGATAGTTCCCAAGTCATAATAGAGACCATATTTGATATAGGTATACGTTTTAATTTAACCAACTGTGAGATACACGACTTAAATACTGCATTATTAATAGTGCAATAATATAGTTTTATATGACAGAAATTGTAAGTAATCAAATGAAAATATCTAAATAAGTCTTTAACTTGACTCATTTTTTCACGGTGTGCGTTTGAAACTCCTTCAAAACGGAAGGTTTTTTGTGATACCCAAGAACCTATTGTGGTGACAGTATGATTAACTTTTAAAAAATAGTTGAAAAAACATACAAATGACACGCTGTTAGTTTTTTACGACATCTAAGTGTTAGAAATACCTGATTTTGTAAATAATGTCTCTCTGGAGTGTATACTCGTGCCATTTCCCGTGCAAAAGGGCTGGTAATTTTTGGCAAATATCTCTTAAAGTAATGCGGGAAGGGGTTAAATTTTTGGTGTCACTAGAAGGGTGAGACGTTTCTCTTAAAAAAGAGACCAAATTCATTGATTTCTTAGTAAAATGACGTTTCGCTCGGACTACCTTAAAACCCATTTCGCACTCAAAAAATTACTGACCAACAGAATATCCCATTTCACGGAGGGTTTTACTTCCAATCGCAGTGTCCAGAATTTCGATGAAAGATTGGCCGGGATGTAGCCGTAGCATTGTGATACATGTATCACTTCTCTGTTTGAGTTATTAAACTAAATTGTATTATTCACTAAATACGGTGCCGAATATTTTAAAGTCACAGTGCCATAGGACTGAGTATTTAATATAAGGAGTTGGTCATCTAGGAGTAAGGTAGTCGCCAAATGCAATCGACTCAGATTAATATCTCTAATTAATATATAATTCTTGTGTTTAGGAACGGAGAGGGCGATGCGGGTAACAAAACACAAGCGGAGAAAAGCGACGGACGGAATGTCAAGAAAGGGTTTTACTGCAACAACCGCAGAAATAATGCTACTTCGAGGGCAAAAACCTAATATAGAAGTTCAATTAGAATTATATATCATCTGTAATATATATTTTATGCTGAGTGTTTAGTATCAGAGTTCATCAAACGACCTTCAAAATGAAATAGTTAAGACTTTGCAGCATGTAGCATATTTAAAAGAACTTCCTGAAGATGTCATCGGAAGGTTGATAGACCAGAATTACTACGTAAGCGAGCAAATCTCAATCCAAAATAGGAAGTAGTGAATACGATAAGTCTCCGCTGCCAGAGATGACGATGTGTGTGCGTTCGTCCAAATTCTGCTTTCTATTCGACTGAAGGAAATGAGTAAAAACAAAAATCAATTTTGTTCTTTTTTCGCATAATTGATAGTAACAATATATACGAGTTCTAATTCGATTCCATGTCTGGCGTACATCCACATCTACATAATACCCTGCGAGCCGCCGCATGGGCGTGTGGCATGGGGTGCCAGGTCACCATCCGTGTAAAGGTGTACGTTTTTTTGGAGATGAAATGGTGACATGTATTATAGGAGTGTATTTAGTGGAGCTTAATTTTTATTGCTGTCGCTTATTGTTCGCGGAAAGAACGAGTTTTTGTACCTATCTGTTCGGCAGAGTATTTCTCTTATTTTACTGCATCTGTTAGACCTAGAAATGTAGTGAGGAATCATGATAATATTCTCTATGTCGCTCTGAAAAATATCAGTTCTGAATTTATCAAGCAAACTAAGCCTAGCGTGTAGCCTCCGAGTCTCTAGGGGCTCCCACCTTAATCCATCTAAAAGTTGTGAGACACTATACGCTCTGTACGAGACTGTACGCTCGTAGCAGTTTTTACCGAAGCGCGCTGCTTTCCTTTGTATTTTATTAATTTTTTTGGTTAAATCTATTTGACCAGGGTCCCAAATGCTCGCGGCGTATTCGAGGTGTGGCCTGACCAGAGCAAAGTAGCATCTCTCCTTGACTCTTTCATCCGAGGACCCTCCTATTATACGTTTAAGAAAACTTAGTTTCTTTAATGCTGCGCCACATGTGTTTTGTATGTGTAATCCCCACGATATATTAGATGTTAAGGTGATTCCAAGATATTTTACTGTATCTGAAGACTGTATGTTTACTCCACCCACAGTATAGTCGTGGCATTTTTGTGATGACTTTCGCAGGAAGTGGACTGTTGGATCTAGGGATAAAACTTTTAGTTCTATCCTCAGCTGACAAGATTCTAGCGTAATTACCTCTTAGTTATAGCAACGAAAATATATCGTTCCATAAACCTCTCCCAATAAGTATTGCCGGTGAAACTGACATCCGATTAACTGATGCCAATTTCCTCGCCTATCAAATTGCCTTTCGCATGGGAACTCCAATTCAGTCAGCCTCGGCGGCCCACGCTTCCATTTTCGCGCTTCTTTCCCAACCATTTTCCGTCCGGACGCCGTGCACGCGCGAAACAAAAGCCTTCCAAGCTGGCGCCAGTGCACTTTGGCGCCAGGCGTCTCTCTCTTGGCATGCTGAATGACGTCACTCAATCCAATAACCACCGAATACGAAGAGAGGGTGGATTGGGGAAGAGTTAACTCTCCCAAGGGATAGGAAGTGGAATGGAAAATAGAAATAGATGGCTCTCAACGGCGGTCAATTTCAAAGCGAGGCAGCTGTGCTCATTAGCGAGGGTGGACGGGATGGAATGGTGAAAGGAGGCAAAGGTGTTTCTTGTAAAAGCTCTTGATTAATTGATTAATTAAGAATTTCCCCCTCGTGGAGTGACTTACGTGAATGAAGTCGCCAAAGCAGAAAGCGCTCGCTCTCCGACCGCAAAATCTAAAGTCTGATTCTCCTTCGAATCCGTTGTCTACTTTCATCTTGGGAGCGGCGATGCATGATGAGCCCTTCTTCTTCATGAAATGAGGAGTGGCTGACATAAACTATTGCTGCTGATAACACATCTGATGATTGCTGATACTGAATCGTTCAAGGTACATTAAAACTCATCGTCAAAAATATCCAAAGATCGGTTTCCAACGTCTCTCCACTCCCATATCGCTTTCTGTCAACTTAGCTTTTAATTATGAAAGTATTAAGCTTTTCCCTGGGCATTAATCGAGTGCAGATTTCTCGAGGTTTCCACTGAGTAATGTCGTTGAAAACATCAACGTTTCAGCGACAGACTCCGCCATCATCATCAGGATGATGACAGTTGGAGCTAGAACGAGGGGTGGGGGGGGGGGGTTGAGGATATTGGGAAAGAATTTCATGATGAGCCATACCATATATAAATTGAAATTGACAACTTCAGCAAAGACGATGACTTCATCTTAAGAAAGAATTGGAGACTGGTGATGAACAGCACTCAAGAGCTGCGAAACGGCTGCCAAAGCAACGGTATTTTCGGCTGTGCAATATAACCGTCAGCATCATCACAAAAGCACTCACTGTCCTGAAGTAGATGGCTGAGTCTGCCGTAGAAACGTTGATATTTTTCAATTACATCATCTCGTGCGAGATTCGATAATTTTTTACTCAATCTGTTAATTCATTCAGCATTCCCCATTTGACGCCGCAAAATATTTACTTCAATGCCTACGCTTTTATATACGTACATATATCATGCAACGTCCGTAAACTCTGGAGCGTATGGCAAGGCGTGTTAAGCAACCAGCCACGAATAGTGGCGGGTAGAGGATTAGAGTGAAGGGGGCGACATAACCAACGGCATCTTTTCTGTGTGTCTCATCGTCATGCTCTTTTTATTCTTTCGTCATCAATGGATGACAAGCCGAGTTTGGTGATCTTGATGAAAATCAAGGAGGAAATTAAGCTCTAGCAAATGATGGAGCAAATAACAGTGCCATTATTGCAAGTGTATTGGCGTGGGAATTGGAGACATGACACATTTTAATGGGCAAACCCCTAGGACATGCAGAAAAGGGGGAACAGCATCTATTCCCAATAGGAAAAATCTATAAAAAACCAAGCACTTAAATTTCTGACTAGATGTACATATATGTTGGATATTCCTCATTATTAAAATGAGAGTCTCTCTCTTTCTAGATTTCATTCCCTTTGCCCTTTCAATTAGAAAAAAGTTTTTGTATTTTTGAAAATATGTGCAAAAGTATGCTGGTAAGACGGAGGTATTTGCAATGGAAAAATGTAATATTTTGCTGTCAGGTGTGCGAGATTTTTTTTCCTCTGGTCATTATGGAGACCTCATTCGAATTTTAGGTATTAATTTCAGCGGCTGTAGGAAGCATGTAGTGAATATTACAACACTAATGGTGCAGTAATATAACAAATTGCATCTAAAATTATTAGTAATTAAATTAACATATCTATTCGTCTTTAACTTGTCTCATTTTTATCACGCGGTACATTTTAAACTCATTCTCAACAAAGATTTTTTTTTGTAATTATAAAAGAAATACTTCGGTGAGTTTATGACTTGTTTTTTATTACATAGTAGAGAGCATGTATGCATGCAAACTAATCACTGTTGACGAGATGAAAGCGTTGGAAATCCTCATTTTTTTTTAAGATTATCTCTCTGGAAATCAGACATGTACTGTTGGTCAAATTAAACGGCTGCTATTTTATGGGAAATATCTCGGTAAATAATTCGGTAAGGGGCAAATGGTTTTATACCTTTGGATGGGCGACATATTTGTCTTTTTAATGAAAGAAAATCTATATATTTCTTGGTGAAATGACACCTTGCTCGACTACCTTAAGGTGGTCCAGGAGAGATACAGATATCGTAGTTCCCTAGACATAATAGAGACCATATTCGAATTATACGTTTTAATTTTACCAGCTATAGGACACATCAACTAAATATTGTATTATTAATGGTGCAATAATATAGTTATATATGACAGAAATTGTAAGTAATTCAATGAATTATCTAAATAAGTCTTAAACTTGACTCATTTTTTCGCGCGGTGCGTTTGAAACTCCTTCAAAACGGAAGTTTTTTTTTGTGATACCCAAGAATCTACTGCGGTGACAATATGATTAATTTTCAAACATAGTTGAGAAAACATACAAACTATACGCTGTTTGGTATTTTTCGACATCTAAGTTTTCGAAATATCTCATTTTGTAAATAATGTCTCTCTGAAGTGCATACACGTACCATTTCCCATGTAATAGCGCTGGTATTTTTTTCGCAAATATCTCCGAATGTGGTATGGCAATGTGGTATGGAGTTGAATTTTTGGTGTCAATGGAAGGGTGAGATGTTTCTCTTAAAAAAGAGACCAAATTCATTGATTACTGAGTAAAATGATATTTCTCTCGGACTACCTGAATAGGATCGCCCTTCATCGTTTCCTTATCCGCACCGCTTATCTAAGCCTCCTCCTACGACGCATCTTCTAAGAACGACTCAGGAGGAGGAGGTGATCGCCCACTCGTGAAAGGGAGCCGATCTGCCCGTGAGATCTCTCTCCTTCTCGCCCCCACGACCCTCCCAATCTCTCCACCCACCCCCGCCTCCGCACCCAACGGCAGCAGCGAACTGGGACGTGACCGCTCTCCGCGTCCCGCTCCCCTCCCTCCCTCCCTCGTGTCCACAGTGCGGAACACTTTCCGCGCCTCCATCATATAATCTCTCTCGGTCATTCATTTTTCATGCGGGCTATGATCATGGCATGATGGGAATGGTGAAGTTAGTAATCGGACTGTATATGCCATCGAATGACACTAATTAGATACGTCGCCACCACAGCCATTCAGTCGATCTGTGCACTCACTCACCAACTCCTCTCAGTGTTCTCTCTCTCTCTCTCTCTCTCTCTCTCTCTCTCTCTCTCTCTCTCTCTCTCTCTCTCTCTCTCTCTCTCTCTCTCTCTCTCGGGTGAAAATACGCGTAGCAGCATCACAAGAGAACAATGCAGAATACTTAAACAATGTCTTTTACCTTTTTTCAAGCTTAAAAGAGATATTTCTAAGCCTCCTTTAAGTGTTCATGATCAGCCAATAATGGGAACCAGAAGTACTTTGAAAATCGGATACAATGATACCTATGAGATGAGGGAGAGAGAATTGAGGATGAGGATTGGATAGATACTAGTGGTGATACCTAAAATATTAAACGCAAAATTAAAGGATATATTAGGTTTAAAATTGTTTCAGGAAGTTAAAAACAATCTAAGTTTAAAACAATTAAACAAAAAAAATTAAACAAAAAATTAAACAATGAATTTTTGGAAAAGTAAGATTCATTGGTAAATGTAATACTTTTAAATAACAATGAGCCTTTCTAAAGAGATTCGACAATATTGTATGCATTTATATTGGGAAATCGAGTGTGTAAAAAAGTGCCCTCTTTTGAGCCTATTGTGGTTCAGGACGACTCCACGGTGAACTGTATAAACTTAGCTGGAATTTAAACTTGAATATAATTGAAACTTCAATATGAGTAAATATTCAATTTCTGACTGTCCGACACATGAGGTACCCAGATTAAATAATTAATGCTAAGAAATCGCGAGTGAAGAGCAAAGGTGGAATCGTATGAGGACATCTCCGAATCTTTTAATCAGCGAATCAATTCGGGCTTGATATCAGGATTCTCGAGGCTGATATTACTAAACGTCTTCACACAGGAACATGACAGAAGAATTATGAGATTACTAAAATTATAATCAAGATTATCTTGTTTCATTGACGAAAGGTCGAACGTTAAACTGCTTCGTTCAATGCAATGTGCAATGACGCATTAATTGACAGAGCCTTTTGTGGATTTCTATTTCTCGGAGGAAAACCGCAGACTCCCGATCTTTTTTGGAGATTCAAATTGGACATTTTTGATGACCAGCAATGTAATTTTAAGTTAATCCTCATTACTTGTTTCTTAATGTTATTATCAGCATAGTTGAGACCGTGGGATAAATTGCTCTTTTGTAAATTTTTTTATGACGAGAAACGTATCGTCGGATGTGATCCAAAGGGAGAAGATACATAAATGCATCCGACCTCTTCCCTAACTCATTATTTCCTTCCACGCTACTAACTCTCTCTCTCTCTCTCTCTCTCTCTCTCTCTCTCTCTCTCTCCAGGGGACTGGCTTCATAATTAACCGAGTATCAGATCTCCACGCCACATGGCGACGGAACAATGGATGCGGTAGTAATGTGCTTTGACATTTATTGTCTCCCATATTTGTAGTTTCCAGGGCTTGCCGTTGGGTTTGAGACGGCTCAATCAGACCTTAACTGGTGTCTAGATCGTCGAGGATGTCCCTCTGAATTTGAAGAGAGAAATTACACTTGCCACGCTGTCGGCCAAGCGGCTGCACGGACTATGAACGGAGGACGTGTTATTCCCTTAGATTTTGGAGAAAGGCTAACGAGTCGGTACTTTCAAAAATATTGGTAGACTGTGAAACGAAGATATCAAATCAAAATCTACGGTCGTCCAAGTTTCCCATTCCGTTCCGGAAAATAATTATATTTCCTGCTGATCTGATGTTTAAAACCTTGGACGAGTACAGTAAGATTATTAAAAATGAAGACGATGCAGAATGTGTTACTGTAGAAATTTGACTAAAACGGAGAATCTAGTGGTACCGCTATTAGGCCGAGGCATCATTTTCGCTTGTGGTTTAGCGGAGCGGAGCAATGGGTATTATTAGGTTTCCGCACTGTCGCAGGCGAGCTCCTGAAGCGATAACATGCAACCGGCTTGAAGTCATCACAAGTGCATATTTCTTTATATCTCCCCTTCCATTAGTTTAAGAAGAAATACTTTTTAAATATATATTATTATTATTAGTTGCGTATGGACCCTTTTTTATTGGATCACGCAAAGCATTATGACTCATTTCTTATTTATGTTTAACTTTCAATTCTGGCAATTGTTCTGTTTGCTAGATATTCCCAATGATTTGTGTGAGTTTCTGTAATGACTTTGGCCCGAGGTTTTTCAGTAACTCCGCAATGATGTCATCTTCACCAGAAGTCCTGTTATTTTTCAGTTTCTGTATGTGTCTGTGGATCTCTATCTGTGTTGGTGATTCTGGGTTGATGTCGGTGTAATTTTCTTTGGGAAATCTTGTGCTTGGTTCGGGGCAATTGAAAAGATCAGAGAAATACTGCGCTAGCACTAGACAGTTTTCCTGACTGGTCAGTACTAATTTTCCATCTTCTATTCTGAAGCACAGATTTTGTGGAGCGTATCCTCGGATTTGTCCTTCGAAAGTTTTGTAGAAGTCTCTCATGTTGTAGTTGCGGAAGTTCTCTTCTATGGACTGTAGTTGGTCCTTCATGTACTTCCTCTTAGTTTGCCTGATAGTTTTTACGACCTGTTTTCTAGTCTCGTTAAATAACTGTTGACTTTCCGGGGATTTTTTTCCGTCGTACTCCTGAAATGCTTGCTTGCGTCTTTCCAGTGCATTTCCGCATTTTGAGTCCCACCATGGATGTTTCGTATTCTTTTTCAAAGGGATTAGTTCCTGAGCTTTCTGCATGATTTTTGTGTAAAATTCTTTCCATGTGCTGGCCTGTCCTTTCTCCCATTCTTCTTTAATGTCAGATTTAATGTTTCACTCTCTTTAACTTATTAGTAATAAACGACTACTCACTTCCAATTCGTTTCTGTTGAGTAATATAATCATTAATAACAGGAAATACGAACTGTAAGTTACAATAAATGTTAATAACGCCAACATACGGTATGTTACCATGAAGTTTCGTTATCAAATTATGTTGTAACGCCATTAGTAGTGGGTTAATAATGATAAAACCAACTACATATGATATCTTGAAATGTAAGGTTTATTAATAACTGCCATTTAGAGCTAATCCTATAATAAATACGTCGAGATAAACGTTTTTATCTAATGATGTTAGGTGAATCCGAAAACTCGCAATCACTTGGGATCTTTTAAGGTCCGTTGGGGCATTGAACTACTTTCAAGCACATATTCAATCATTTGTATTTACCCAAAAACATTGCACTAACTCTTGAATTGGAAATATTGCGAGGTGCACGACGCCCAAAATGTATCGTAATCATCAAAATACGAGTATTGTATGGCCTTGAGTAGGCCCGCCATTTTTTTGGGCTGGTAGAAGTCTTCGGTATATCAGAGTAACACATCCGCCTTGTGAAAACAGTCACGTGACTTGTAACTTGTAGACTTGTAGCTCTGAGAAACAGGCCCCAGGTTAACGCCTGCTCCTTCTGGCGTACTTCAATTAACGGGGCTTGTATGGGGTAGGGAGAGCAGTATTGCCACGATGAAGCATTTGTCAAAGGACTAGTCATGTTTCCGCCCGTGGGTAGGGACGGGGAATGTGGAGAACGGGTCTTAACAAGAACACCGATGATTGTTTATTCTGATATATTTAGAGGCGTAATACATTCACCGACATAGAATGATGGACATAATTTGCATTGCAATACGTAGACCAAGTTGTGGGAGTCGCAAGAGTTGAATGCTTTCATGGCGAACGGAGTCTCTGTGTTTGGGCTTTAGAGGGAGGAGAGGGAGCGAAACATTTTGCACGTTTTGCAACGTGGCTTGTGGCTACACTATGTGTTCGGACGGGGAGCGTCATTCATTCTACATATCTGGAGAAGAATTGGAACGGAGGATGTTGGATAGGTTAGGTGGACGTCTGAAGAATGCATTTGGATATTAGATAAGCTGTCGATCTATACGTTTCTAAAATGGGGAATGTGTCTTTGGGAATGGTCTTGTGTATTTGGACGCCAGGAAATGGAAATATTTAGGTTAAAGATACATATTGAGCCCTTTCATTTCTCCATATGTATCATATGTCGACAGAGCATCATGACATGAGCTAATTAATACATAGATCTTATGTGAGGAATGCATTTCCACTTACGTTTTCCCACTTGTGCCCCATGCCCTCGGGTGTGGCCAGTCAAACGATTAATGAAGATAGTACGCCGGGTCTTCTCGCTCCGTCGGGTGAGTGGGTTGAGAACACGGGATTATGGGATTTGAACTTGAGTGCATATGTGAGGGAGATAATGGCAGGTGATTGATGGCAGGTGTTGCCCCAGGGGTGGGTGGGGAGGGTGGAGTTGGGGTCTGCCGTCATTCGACCCCTTCCACTATTCTACTCTCCGGCGCCTTCGTGCATCGTTTGGCGATCCAAGATCACCCGTCGAATGGGTGGTGAGAAATTGACCTCGAAGAGAACTTTAATTTTATCTTCGTCCTTTATAGTTGGAAATGTCTCCGAGAGATGTACGCAGCAGGCGTGCACAACATTAGCCAATGAGGTTCGTGTGGAACATTTGCTTATAAAAAATGAAGTGAAAACGCCTGTTTTTCAGCAGATTTCAGCAGATACAGCAGATTTTGGAATAAAACTTAGTTTTAATGAGTGAAAATATTACGGATAAGGAAAACCTACAAATTATCCACATGACTAATAAATCGATTAAATGGTTAATTCCCAATCGCAAAAATGGCTCAATCTTTCTTTTTCAGTGAAGTGTAATTTACATTCAATGTTTCTCTTCGCTATTATTAAAAGAACGCTTCCAAAATGGACAGAAAAGTGTGCTTTAATTTGAACTCGATGCACTCTGGAGGGGCGTTTCCTCTCGGCAAACCGTGGGTTCGAGTCTTAAGGAGAGGGCGAACCACGGAGTATCCTACTCCGTGGGGCGAACGAACGAGCATCGCGGCCGCGCCAAGATGAAGAAGGACAACGCTCTCTCAGAGCGCTGCGATCGCCTTTTACAGCGAAAATGGGACGATGGCCTCCGACGCTCCGATCGCCACCCCCTCTCTCGGCTGAGACTGGACACACTCTCACTCGCGCCTTTTTTGAGACAGTCACTTTCACGGGGAGGGGGTGAGATTTCCATCTCAAATCTCTAAACTTGGATTTTTTTATCGCTGAATTTTTCAGTCTCATTATTTCTCTAACTCTAGGTATTATCATAGAGTAAGTACATAAAGAGTGGCAAAGAGATAGTGAGATTCGGATATGAGTTTTTAAATAATGCTTTGGCCGATAGATGGAACAGGTGTATCGAAGCTGCACGACAAGCCATAACAAATGAGCTTTGGCACACGGCCACTTCATTTAGTGTCGCATAACTCACATGATGTTTTTATGATGATTTCGGTGCCTGGATGTTTACTAATCGACCCATAGCAACGGAAACAAATCTTATTGAGTCGTCGAGACCAAATTAAACGTGTATTTTAATGTGCCTTCAATGAGCATCGTCTATAATGAATCGAATTCACGCCAATATGATAAGACACGCGATTACCAAACACGGAGTAAACTGTTTACCGATGTACTATAGCAACGGCGAAACAATTGATACTCGATTAAAAGCACACAACAGCCATGGTAAATCCACCTCTGTAAATTGATGCAAAATCATCGAGTACCGCTAGCGCCTCCAAGTGGCCTTCTCCATAAGCCAAAATTCTTCCTCCCCTAAGGCGGTGCCACCTGAGAAATTCTTCCTAAAGTTCTAAAAAAATTTATGTCCAGTTTTTAGCATTGCTTTTCCACTCTATATATCCACTTACTCGATGGTATTACATATGTTCTTAGACGTATACAGTGAAACTTCCCCGAACGCGGCTTCCCGCAACGCGGATTCTAATTTACGCTGTTTCTAAATCGGCACCTAGCTTCACAGGACGCGGTATGAAGCTTCTATTTTACGCGGTTTCCGTTGGAGGACATTTTTCCATTTTTTCTGGTATGTTCGAGGACTTATATAAATAAATGACCGATATTAACAATTGATTTTCTTTCACCATGGAGATTTCAGTTTTATACTTCACGCAAGAATTGAGCCTCAACCTCCAGCACGGCAATAAATTATTTTTATACTTTACTTATCCCAATGAAATTTTCTTTTCAATGCAGAAATAAAGGAACTTCATTGCAATCAATCAGTATTTCGGCGCGATATTTAACATTTTTATCAGTATAAAGTATTTTATCGCAACCACTGGTGTAATGCTGATGTTTCGCGGAACAATGTATACACAGGATTCGATGTACCTATCTGGTAGGTTATATACGCACAAAGTGCATTTCCGCGCTAAGATCTACCTTCGTCACGACGCAAAGAAAATTGCAGAGAAGGTATCCAAAGGTGTCTATCATCGGCCGAGGCAAGGTGGACGGTCAGCCTCTGACTGGATACATCCTCTTTTTTGCTTACTTTGTATTCGGGAAATACACTGTATGCACAATCTTTCCCAAGATTCCTCCGTTCTCCTTACTCTCACTACTATTCCAAGAAGGGATCCCGTTCTTCTACCCTCTTCCCTACAGGAAGGGATCGATTGACAAAATCTATACTGGAAGGTCAAGCTTAGGAGATATGCTTGTTTTGATGTGGTGTTGTTTGGGGAAACATTAAGTAAGCACGATCCTCCCTATATGGTGCCCCTAGTCGTTTTCCTCTGTTTCTTGTCCCAAGACGAGATGGAAAATGCTGAGGAGAATCACTTAGTCCGCGGGAGTGACTCGCAGTGGATCGTGTATGGCGAGCATTTTTCTTTCGAGTAACAAAGTGTATGCTTTTCTCCTCGTTAATCAATCGAAATGAATCCAAAAAGACCCGGCGAAAGCGCTACTGATAATCCTGCGAAGAAAGGTAGGAAGGCGTTACTTTTGCGGGATAAACTGACAATATTGAATAAAGTTCAAAGAATTGAAGAATTCAAGACGGAAGTTCAGCCGCATCATTAGCATAACAGTACGGTGTCAACGAATCGACTATAAGGGCTATAAAGAAGACTGAAGAAAAAATTCGTTCCAGTGTCAGTTCCGGTGCGTAGACAAGCTAAGCTCCTGATTGAAGGACCAAAACTGGGACTGGCTAGAAGACTCATTTTGCTAAATAGACGTCAACTACGTACGATAGTGGGACTCCTAACTGGACACTATCACGTCATGAGGCACCTCCACCTTCTGAAGCTGGTGGATTCTGCCAGATGCAGGTGGTGCGAAGAAGAGGACGAGACAACATCTCACGTTCTCTGTGACTGCCCAGCCTTGATGAGGACTAGAATCAGGCACCTGGGATCTCCCTTTCTGGAACCAGCTGTAGTTAGGGGTATCCCCATTGAGGACATTCTGGCCTTCAGCAAGGCCATCAGTCTCATTGGGTGATACAAACAAGGTGGTCAGCACGAAGGACCAACAGGTCTAGGTGCCTCAGGTCCTCCTCGGGGGACCTCCACCACAACTAATCTAATCTAATCTAGTTCCGGTGCGTCTGTCAGTACCTCCTATGTCAGCAAGGGAAACACACGGGTGGAGAAAATGGAAAAAACATTTGAACATTTGGATAGAAGACCAGGCGCAAAAACATGGTCCTCTGGATGATCTTATCATTAGAAGCAAAGCACTTCAGATTTATAACCATTTGAAAGCGCGATATGGAGATGAAGAACAAGACGGATTTTCTGTTAGAGCCAGCCGAGGGTGGTTTGATAAATTTAATAACAGCTTTCAGCTCCATAATGTAAAGATTGTTGGAGAAGTCGCATCTGCTGATCATGAAGCAGCCTCAAAAGTTCCAGCTTTGTTCGCGGAACTCATCGGAAGATGTGATTATCGGCCTGAGCAAGTCTTTATTGCGGACGATACTAGTTTATTCTGGAAAAAAATGCTTAAGCGAACATTGATTGCCGAAGACAAGCAGTCGGCACCTGGCTTTAAAACAGCTGAGGATAGAGTTACTCTTCTCTTTTGCACCAATGCGGCGGGAGAGTGTAAAAGTAAACCAATGTTGGTGTATAGAGCAGAAAATCCAAGGGCACTGAAGGGCAAGACCAAGACATCATTGCCTATATTTTGAAGGAGCAACAGTAAAACCTGGGTCACCGCAAGACTGTTTAGGATTGGTTTGAGCATTCCTTCGTCCGCGATGTGAAGAATTACGTACAGGAAAACACCTGGCATTTAAAGTGCTCCTGCTGCTCGATAACGCGCCAGGTCACCAAAAATCCCCTGCTGAGCGTCACACAGAAATCGAGGTGGAGTTCTTGCCACCAAGTACCACTTCTCTTTTGCAGCCTTTGGATAAGGGTGTCATTGCAGCATTTAAATTGTACAACACGCGCAGAAGTTTCGCCAAAATTCTTTCCATGTTGGAGGTGAATCCGTCCTTTCAGTGAGCGACCGCTGGAAAAAATTGATGTTTTAAAGGCCATTGAAATAATAAAAAAATCATGGGATGAAGTGAGAAGTGAAACAGTGAACCATTGCTGGAAAGAAGTTTGGCCTGATATTATTCGCGACTCCCAAGGTTTTCCTGATAATGCCAAGGAGTTAAGGGCAATCATTAATATTGCCAGGCAAATCGGGGGGGAGCGACTTCAAGATTTGGAAGAACAAACGGTAGAAGAATTACTGGAGTCTCATGATGAGGAACTGACAGTTGATGACTTTGGATGTAATGGCGCAGTCGTCGTGTGAAGATAAAAATTAAGATGGTGATTCGTAAGATTCGGAGCCTAAAAATCCCAAGCTAACAGTTACGCTTCTGGAGAATGTTTTGCAGCAGTCAGAAAATTTGAAGCACGAGCCCTTAGAGTTTGAACCTTCGAGTGAAAAAAGACTGGCGTCCGAGAGGTGTCTCGATGCAGTTGTCATGGCTCATGTAGAACTCCTCAGGGAGTTGAAAACGCTGATGCAGCAACTGATCACGAAATTTTTCCGGCCAGCTTTCACCCCCAGTCAAGATCCGAGCTCGTTGAAATCCTCAGACCAGGAGTAGACCAAATAATTAAGGCGAGTTTCGTATTTTTAGTTTCATTAGAAGTCGATAGATTATATATAAAATAAGGTTCGAATAAATATCACTGAAAAATACTTGCATGTATGTACCCTTTCAGTGAGTGAAAGTCTACGGCCGGTACCTACCAACCTGTGTACGGGTGGAAACAGCGAAGGATCCGATTGTTGCATATCTGTGTCCTCAGTGAAAATCGACACGATTTCCAGGGAATTCTTACTTTAGTTATTGTAATACGTATTAATGTTGTACTTCTATGATAAGAATAAATCTACAGTGAATGTTTATTAATAATGTTCAAAACGCCAAAAATGTATAATTCAATATGCATATAAGCGAATTCTTAAAGTTTTGATTCTGTTTTATAGTTAAATTTGATTCTGTTTCATAGTTAAATGTTTTATGTACCAGAATACACCGCTGTAATTGTTTAAAATATGCGATTTATTGTTTCTTAGATAAATAAAGCTTGCCTATACGTAAAAGTTATGGAAAAAAGGCACTGAATGAGCAATTCTTTCCACCTTGGAACGGAACCCCCTAATTTCCATAAGGTCAATGCTTCCCCCAACGCAGAATCGCGTAACGCGGCATAGTCGCGGAACGGAACCCCCGCGTTCGAGGAAGTTTCACTGTATTTGGAACGGATTTTAATGCATAATGTCGGAGGATCTTAGCAAAAAAGTTATTTCCCCGTCTAGTTTTGGATTTCTTTGCGGGCAAGTCTCGTCTCCGCGACTGTAGGCTTCTATCCTTCTGAATCCCTAGACTGAAATTTGTAATGCAACTGAAATTTATGAGCCTAATGCATGTTACCGTCATCGCATTCCTTCTTCCAAATACTGAGTCTTTTTCTCCCAACAGACTGTAATTGCAATGTCCCTGGTGACACTTAAATGAAACTGCAACTGAAGCAACACTCGCTTCAACAATGAGCGTTCTCCGAGTCAAAAACAGCGAATTTCCGACGACTGCGCTAACGAATCGAAAGTTCATTCCGCAAATAACTCTTCAGGTGGTAGAAAAATGTGATTTGAAGAATATTCATATTTTACCGAAGAAATAGAACTCTTGTGAACACCGTGCGACTCGCTTCTTCCGGGCGCTTTTCGCAAGTCGTTGTTTTATTTGGAAATTGTAGAAGAGGACATCCAAGATTTATATGACAGTTTGAAAGGCTCTTCAATTCGACTCATTTAATCTTGAAAAATCATCGCTGAAAGGCCGTCTCGAATGATCTTGAATGAACTTTAAGCGTTCAAGAGGTCTTGTACAACGTTCTTTGCTCAAGATTTCTCGAATGGTGTGAAGCGGGCTCAAGACAAGTTGTGCAAGGACAAGAGCAATGGAGAAGAGGGACCTGAAGAGGTTAGCATTTCAGGAAATACTCTTCTTGAAGTGTGTTCTTCAGCTTGTGACCGGAATGCGCGGTCTCGTTTGTCCTTTGTTGGCCGCAATATGTACCCTGTATAAGAGCCATAGATAGCAGACAACCTTGGAACTCCCGATGACATTTGAGCGAGACATCTTTTCAATTCAGCGAATTTGGTCTGATTTTAAAGAAAAACATCTGACTCTTCCAAAACTACGAAAATGTCAACCACTTACCGCACTATTTATCGAGATATTTTTTCAAGAAATCCCAGTCGTTTTACATGGGAAATGGTACGGGTATGCACTACAGAGAGAGATATATCATTCTAAAAAACGAGGTATTTCGAACGCTTAGGTCTCCTTAGAAATTTTAAATGGATACCTTCTATCTTTGTCAAACTATTCCTAACAATTTATCAATAACTTACCGTAGAAATAGTTACGGATTCGCAGAAAAAAACCTTCCGACGTGAGGGCTTTTTCCCCATACGGCGTGAACAAATTGGTCAAATTGAAGACTTATGCGAAGAATGATCGAAGGTTTTCCCGGCGAACTAAGTCATTGAAGATTGTTCGGGATTTCCACCGGGTCAGGTTCTCCATTTCTGCCGACGTTTCGATGGTCCATCGAAATGTCGGCAGAACTGGAGAACCTGACCCGGTGGAAATCCCGAACAATTTTTAATGATGAAGACTTTTGCATATTTACTTGGCCACTAGGAATTTCCGTCTTATAAAAATATTTTAATTCCATTAATAAACAAATTGTATTTCACGCTTCTTAGGGGTGCTGTACTGAAAGGAAAAATAAAATTCGAAAATGGTCTCCATTATGACAACGGAAAAATCTTGCTCAAACGCCCCAAATGCTCACCATGGGGATGCGTCAATGTAAAGAGGAATCCCCTGAAATCTCTTTCTGCCACCCCCGGGATTCGAACCGTCGCACACTAGTCGGAATACTGACTCCGTTGGATTGTGGATGCCCCGCATGTTGTCATTGATTGCCAAAGGCTCTATTGAAGGCTGTATTCAGTTGGATTGGATCGGGTATTTGGGGAGGCGACCGACGGCTAAGGTCATTTGCGACATAGGGGATAGGTAAGGGAGGAAGGGTGGATGGAAACCCGGCGTCGGCATTAGCCTGCTCTCAACGAAAGGCGCCAAGGGCACCACGATTTAACGTCTCGTCCGACAGACGGAGTACTGCACTTGAAGTGCCCTCCACAAGACACTCAAGTAGGGATCGGGTTTTCTCTGAAAAACATCGGCCACCGCAGGGATTTGAACCCTGGCCGCCCGTATGGTTAGCCAGTATTCTAGCCACCATACCAACCCGATATCCTGTATTCAATATCCCCACAGTATCTCCAATATTGCCTTTGGCTATATTATAAGGATATTGAGATGAGTTCATAACTTCGGCGATGAGTTATTGGGAATTGGGTGACTATTCTTCAGTAAAATTATTTTGTTGTAAGATCCGTTTAATCAATCCCCATATTTAATCAATATCCCCACAATATCTTCAATATTGCCTTTGGCACACATTTCCCCACACATATCCACACATATCCCCGCAATATCTTCAATATTTCCAAAGGCAATATTGAAGATACAGTGGACCTTTGGCAATATTGAAGCTATTGCGGGGATATTGTGAGGATATTGAATCCAGCGTAGACGCGTAACTGTGGTAAATGTTTTTCTTCGGATACTCAACGGATTGATGCCGTAAATTCGCAACGCTTTCAATTCTTGAGTAAGTATGCGAATATTCGGATCCTCGTGCATGGTGTCCAGAAAAGGCATCATGTTGAGTTATATTTCCTTCTCACTCCCCTCCCCTGTGTCCCATTCCAACCACCTCGACGCCAACTACCCTCCGCTTATACTCCAAATTAAGGAAGGTCGTACAAAAAGGTACGTTTTGCCACCGCGAACCCTTTAACAGTTTTCAATGGGTATTTCCACAGTTGACTTCCCTTTAAGAAATACAGGTTAACAAGCAGTACTCGTCTGGTATAAGTCAAGAAGTATTGTGCTGCAGTGAATGCGAAAAATTCTTGGTCCTCTGTTGGTTTGGTGCGTGAGATCGAGTGAGAGAGAAAGACAGCGTGATTAGAATTGTTCCCGGCCACTTATCTCCACCGCAGTGGACAGCGGTATTATATTTCTTAGCAATATACCCCTTTTTCAAGGTAAGCTATGTTTTTGGTTATTCGTTGCCTCAATGTTTTTTTATGTTTATTCATCAAAGCGTTCTAACGTGCCTTGAAATATATTTTTTAACTTCTGTCAATGTTAATTTTTTCCTCACCAACATTTTGGTATTTCATTGGCTGGACCGACTGTTATTGGAAATTTCCGGCAATGTGTAACTTTCAATATATTTTCTAAAACTTTCGGAACCAACGCTGGTTTTTCCAAAGTCGTACATCGAAATGCCTTCGATTTGGTCGCACATCTTGAGCTCCATACAAAGATAGTGGAGATTAAGGTGAAATGTTTAACTGACGAAAAGAATATTTGATAGATTTTCTGTCACAAAGGTTACATTGGGGGCAACATGAGGACGCTCTACAAATCCACCGTGAATTTCGTTTAGATAAGATATTTCGGTCCGTAACTAAAAAGGTGGGGAAAAGATTCAGGAATAACGTGAGATGTTTGTTTCGACATAACGCATTGCTCACGGAGTCAATCAACTTTCCCGTCACCGTACGTCAGTACTTATCAAGTACTTCCTCTGCGACTGATAAGTACTTGACGAAAAATTCTTTTGTAGTCATTTATATTTTTTATCTTTGGGTTTTACTCTTGTAAATAATTAATTTCTCAGGCTCATTGGGAAGGCCAGAAAATTAATTTAGTGCTCCCTCTGATAGGTCTAAAAGATGATAAGTACAAATATTAAAATGTCTTCTTCTGCTGCATAAATCGCTTTGGAAACCTCTCTTGATTTAAGGGAGGAAGGAAATATAATGGCCACTCAACATTACGGAAGTAACAACAGCCACTCCTACTAGTATTGGGGCGAGGAGAGTTTCGTCTCGTTGGAGGATAGGGAAGGTATGGTGCCCAGACTGATATGTCACCTGAGGACGCTCTGTCTCCGATGATCTCCACGGAGCTAAGAGTCAGTGCAATACTCGAAGAAACTCTGCTCTAAATTACGGACACGAACTGTATCCAAGCTATAAAAGAGTGTCAAAAGCAAAAAGTGCAGCATACCCATTAGAAATATGCATAACTGAGATTGTGCGCGCAGTGGATCTTCAAGCTCTATTGAATCACACGTAATCGCGGGTACTGGCCTGCGTTTCCACCGTTCAAACATCCAGCGATGAAGTGTACAGTGTATAGAAGTGTGTAAGTACGGATTTGATGGAAGTTCGGGCCATGTCCAATATAAACAATGCGGGAACGATCTGATTCATCCGATGGATATCTATTTGTGAGCTCCCTTGTGCCGCTTCGTTGGCTTATTGACAAAACAGGAATGAGATTCAAATGTGTCTCGTTTTATCCATGAGTGTGGAGTGAAGAATGGCCTACCACCGTGCACAATCAGGTCTCCGAAGGTGTGAAAAGGTTTAAAGCGATTGGATTATCAGGTGTGGGGGATAAGAAGAGGAGAAAGGGAAGTTTGTTTCCACATTTTCGGAAAAACCGACTTTACTCCTTGACGGTTTGCGCTGACCACCAATTTCCCATTTATTGTGAGTGGTGATGATGATCACTATTGATGATGACGATGTGTCAGTGGGAAAGGGAGCGAGTGAGAGGGGAGTGCAAAGTTTGGCTAAAGCTAAACCTTCCCTTTTCCCCTCTTTCACACCACCCCCGGCAATGCACTCTTCAAACCTTCTCACACCACTCGTAGACCTGAATGGACACCGCGGAACGTCATTCTTCGGCCCAGGACTCCGCGGAAGTACGGGTCAACGGCTGCGGTGAAGCACCCATTACAAAGTCCCTACTTATACCTCCCGGATTTACCATGACTTTTTTTTAAATTTCCTATGCCTTCCAAGCACATGCTTCCACTACTTGCCGTTTAGTCACGCGTCACTATTAGACGCTCATAATTTGCGGCATTTCAATCCTTTAAGTATCCGAAGAAAAACAGATTTACCATAGTTATGCGTCTATGCTGCATTCGATATCCCCGCGATATCTTCAAAATAGAGCCTTTAGCAATCAATGACGTCATGTGCAGCGTGAAAACAGTGAATTCGAGGAGTTTAGTTCCGCACAACTTCTACAATCCAACGGAGTATTTTTGCTGAGGAACGTTAAAATTTGCTCACTCAATACCCTGATGAAATATCTTGGTGCACATTTTTCTTAAAAGATCATGGCTGCTTCGTGATGAATTTTACCTGAAAAAATCGGCCATATTGTGACGTAATAGCGCACAAATATTGACAAAAATCTCTCAAACTGATGCGTAGCACATGAAAATAACCATGTGGATATTTCATTAAAATCCCTCCGCTACATAACAAACTGTTTAACTTTTAAGATTTTCGAAGATAAATGAAAAGGGGCGTTTCCTTGGAAATTAGGTCATGTTTAGGCCTCCGTTTCTAAGTAACGGCAAATGCCGAAGGCTTACCATTCCATAATCAGCAATCATTTGTGAGTACATGAGCCAAGTTGCGAGTCTTAACATAGAAAAAAAAAGCAATTTAAGACTTCTGTCGGGAATTTTTCGACCCCTGTGCCTGCCTCGCCCCATCATGGGATGGAAGGGACACCTCCGCCACCGCATCATCGACCTGATTGGCCAAGGATTCGTCCGCGAGACAGCAGACAGCCTCAGTCACCACCGCCTCACCCCGCTTCGCCTCGCCTTCGGGAGAGATTTGCCTTTGGTCGGCGGCGGCGTCGACTCCCTTAGATGGCGATTTGACGGACAAACCGACGACTCGCTCGCTCATCAGATACGCGCTTGTCCCACATTTGCTTCGAGTTATCGACCGATCTATCGATTCGATCGATCAATCGATAGGTCGAAGAGGAGGTGAGAGTGCGGTCGGTTCGGCGTCCTCTCCCCGCTGCTGCACATTTCTATATTTGGCCGAGCGATCCGACTGCAACGAACGGTGATTTAATGAGGCCGGAAAACACACATTTCGAGAGGAGAAATCAAAGCGAGACGAGGATCGAAAGTAAACGGAGGCAAAATATCGCCTTTCTTGGGAAGAACACTCGCTTCGCCAACGGTAACGATATAAGACATAGGGTTGGTTGAGAATGTAAAAAAGGCACAGGGAGAGTGAAGAACGGTCAAGTGGCCGAGATAAGAAACACTGTTTTCATAAAAGATATATTCAGAATGGAAGGGAGGGGAGGGACAACTAATTCCATTTAAGAGCGCAAATTAAATCGTGTCAGGCGAGGCATGATGGAACAGCTTCTTGTGACGATTGGAGGCTGATGTCCTCTTTGTTGACTTCGTACAACACGTGCTTCGGTTGTCAAGCAGCCTTCATCACTTACTCGCCATTCCACCAGACAATCGCTGCTTCACAGCTGAAGCACGCGTTCAACGAGGACAATTGAGGGGACATCACATTATCAGTCTTCATTCAGTAAAGATCAAAGCCGACGACACGAAAGTCGGTGAGCAACGGTATCCCTTGCCATGGGAATCGTGATTCCGGGTTCGGGACACTGGAGTCACTGCATCACTAATGCAAGGTAGGACGTTCCCTTGAGTCCAAAATGATCCCATTGTGCACATGAAGTCATCCGGATGACAAGAACAACAGACGACTCGAGAGCTGGCGATTGAGAATACTTAAGGATGAAAGCCTATATGATTGTCTTGCACAGCGATAGAAAAGAGGCAAGTAGATGAGATGGGCACCCTTAAGTGCTGATATCCACGTATTTGATCGGTTATCATGACTGAATGTGTGGTTTAGTTGGATAGTACAACGTTTTTTACTGTGGAAATAGCCCTAGCCAACATTTATTTACAAATGAAAGCTAACATTCTCGCAACTTTTAATATTGGCGTTGTCTTGACTGTGGCAAACCGTGGTCCGCTTCGCCATCGTTAGATGTCTCAGGGGGATATCTTAAATAATTACCTTTTCCCTCATATTGCGTTTTTCCTCACCATGCATCCAAACACAACTCAAGTACCAAGTAGACAAAGTACTCCGAACTTTGATGTCGCAAGTGCATAAAACACTTACGGCCTGGGAGGCATCACCACAACAAAGGACTCGATACACTTGCTTTGGTGACGTATAACCAGTTTTATTGGGCGTGACATTTTATAAAAGTATATTTTCTATAGCAAAGAAATGTTTCATGTACTTTAAATTACTCATGCCTGAGCGATGGAACGTTAAATTTCAAGATTCAGCCTTAATCTCCGGCAAATCAGTTGCTATTTGACCATTCTAAATTACTATGGATCTCTGGACCACGTTTGCTTAATGCTGCTGGACCACGTTTGCTCGAATCGGCAAACATTTCGAATATATTCATTGCGATTACCTTCATATTTGCTGCATCTCAACGGTACTCGAATCAGCTGTAGTTGATATAATTACGTTTTTATGCCAAATATCCTCCATTGACGCTTTTATAAGAGAGACATATTTCATTCATATAACCAAACAGTCCCTCCTCGTGAATGGGAACAATTTGAAGCGACTGCGGCGACCGATATCAAAGTTGTTTCGACGAGAAACTACGCAAATGCTTTTTGACATATATTCCTGATTATTGAAGAATTATTTATCCCCCTTTCGAATTAAACAATAAAACATTACTTTCCTTCTCTTTATTTTCCACAAATCGAACTTGAATTCACTTGGTGCCAAATTCAACAATGGGACAAACACGGGAATATATCGTATTTCGTCAGTCCGATACACATACGCCATTCACGAGGGAAACTGTTAATAAGATGCGATTACTCCCAGGAGATCGATTAAATATAAAATGTATGCATTCTATCGTCTTATTTATTTGAGTTATTTTCAGATTACTGCGATGATTTAAGCCAAAATCTTCACCATTCCATCGTGTAGTTCCGCAATCGGCGTCTCAGTCTGTATGAAGTGTCTATTTTAAAGATATCCGTGAAATAACCTGCACGTCATTCACCTCATTTAGGTTTTCAGTAAGTAACGTATGTCATCAGCCGAATCAGGATTTTTTTCATGGTGGTTGGAGCGGTAATAATCATGAGCCATTCATTTTAATCACATATCAAGTACGTCGAGAAAACTCTTGGACCACACTTCACTAAAGTGCATCTCTACATGCGGTGGAAATAACCGTATACGTTAGCTCGTAGGCTTCCGCGGATGCCGTGTTGACTGTTCCTTTTTCCGTGATTCATTCCGCGATGTATGTTTTAAGAAAACAACAATATTTCGCTGGTCCTCCTGCCAGCTTCATCAGGTTAACTGAACTGACTTCTTAGTCTCGCTCGTCTTCTTTATATATATGAGTGTGGACTCCAGACTCATGCATATAAAGAAGACGAGCGAGACTAACAAGTCAGTTCAGTTAACCTGATGAAGCTGGCAGGAGGACCAGCGAAATATTGTTGTTTTCTCAAAACATACATCGCGGAATGAATCACGAAAAAAGGAACACATAACCGTATATGTGATTAAATATATGACGCTATATATTTATATTATAGAGTTATCTTCAATGAAACATTGGTATGTATAGGGCTTGCTGTGCAGAATTTGATATTTAAGCGAAAGTCATACGTAAACACGTACTGTTACTCGGCATAATGATACTTTTATATTTTTAAGCAACTATTATTATAATGTGATAAGTATTATTTCGCGTTTATGGAAAAATCTTAGCGCACCAATTTGAAACTACTTAGAAATATATGTAACAAGTGCCAGTAAAATAAGATTATTTGCAGACAATGCAGTTATCCACCATGAAATGAACGAAGACGCGGACTTTGAAGCTCTGTCATCGGACCTAAACAACGTTCATTCGTGGTGCCAGGAGTTAGAATTAAATATCAGCAAATGCACCACAGTTCACTTCCTGCGAAGGTCATCACAAAAATGCCATACCTATACTGTGGGTGGAGTAAACATAAAATCTTCTATCTTGGAATTACCTTAACATCTAATATATCGTGGGGATTACACATACAAAACAAATGTGGCGCA
Source organism: Ceriagrion tenellum (assembly GCA_963169105.1). NCBI lineage: Eukaryota > Metazoa > Arthropoda > Insecta > Odonata > Coenagrionidae > Ceriagrion > Ceriagrion tenellum. Next base: position 6,049,289 of record OY720639.1, on the reverse strand, counting down.
GCATTAAAGAAACTAAGTTTTCTTAAACGTATAATAGGAGGGTCCTCGGATGAAAGAGTCAAGGAGAGATGCTACTTTGCTCTGGTTGGGCCACATCTCGAATACGCCGCGAGCAATTGGGACCCTGGTCAAATAGATTTAACCAAAAAAATTCATAAAATACAAAGGAAAGCAGCGCGCTTCGGTAAAAACTGCTACGAGCGTACATATAGTGTCTCACAACTTTTAGATGGATTAAGGTGGGAGCCCGTAGAGACTCGGAGGCTACACGTTAGTCTTAGGTTGCTTGATAAATTCAGAACTGATATTTTTCAGAGCGACACAGAGAATATTATCATGACTCCTCACTACATCTCTAGGTCTGACAGATGCGATAAAATGAGAGAGATACACTGCCATACAAATAGGTACAAAAACTCATTCTATCCATGCAGAATAAGCGACCACAATAAAATTTAAGCTCCACTAAATTCACTCCTATAATACACGTCACCATTTCATCTCCAAAAAACTTACACCTTTACACGGCTGGTGACCTGACACCCCCTGCCACAAGCCAATGTGGCGGCTCGCGGGGTATTATGTAGATGTAGATCTATGTGTTAAAATAGCATTAAATGGCCAGGGAACCAAATCGGTAATATGTATTGTTTTTCACTTGTATCTGTACGTATTGCTAGTAAGAACACTTATTCAAAGCTTCATTCGACCATCAACGAAATTTAGTCCGATCACTTTAAATAAATAAATAAAAGCAGAAAATCGCAGTTTATTTGAGATACAGTGTGGCGGCGGCGATGAAACTGTCTTTAATGGCAGAACGGGCGAACGACCTCCGGCGGAATATTCGACCAAAATTATAAATCGACGACTCTCGAGAGCTTCCCTTTTGCATTCGCAGATCATAAATCAGATGAAATTAGACATTTTTACCAAGCAATTAGGGGATCACCGTCGATACAGACAAAACGGCAATCGTGCGCCATAAACGTACGAATGAAAGTGAAAGCAATATCAGTGTCGCAGAACTTTTCATTTCAATGAGCGAGCGATCAATTCATCGCTCTTTTGGGAATTGGGCGTTATCTCCACGATCAGCATCCACCAAATGGACCCTTGGCTGTTCTCTTTTTTATCCATTCCGTCTTTGTATTGTCTTTGACCTTTGAGACTCGCCTTTCCGTCGAAGCGCCAGTATGCGCTGTCGGAGGGCCTTCGCGCTGAGCGTCGGCGACTGCCCAATATGGCCGTGTCCCGCTTTCCGACATGAGATGGAAACGGGACATTGGAAAAGCGCTCAAGTATATTTCCCCACTCTCCGTCGACCTCCATTCCGATTTCTCACGATCAATGTCTTTTATGCGCTCCAACTTCTCTTGCTGGGCGCCAGAACACCATTAATGGGCCTGTTGGATGAGCGCCCAGCGGCTAGGACAATCGACGTCTCATGCGCGTAAATTAAACAAATTTTATTTCTTCCAAATGTTTACAAAGAAAGGGACATTCATTTACAAACGAAGCAATCAGTTAGCCTCTAAGACACCTGTTACACCGGGGCGACTATTAGTTTATCCTTCAAATGACTGTAGTTATAGAAAATAAAAGGAAATGTCACCGTTGAATTATTTTACCTACAGCAAGAATATGTGCCGAGCAAAAATGATTAAAATTCTTGAGCTTCACAGATCACCGGTTCAGAATAGAATGCATTATGTAATTAATTACATCATTCTCACTATGAATTAAAAATTCTTAAAATTGAACAAAGAAGAAAATTGCAAAAGGGTGTGTTTATGCACAAACTATTCAAAACTGAAACTCCATCCTACATTTATCAGCCGTATTTAGATAATTTGGCCAAAAAAACAAGAAACACCAGAGATAAAAACAAATTAATTGTACCCTGCTACAGAACCACCATGTACCATAACTCTCTTTATGTAAATTCATGTATTGTATGGAATTTGATTCCTCAAAAGTTGAAAAATATTAAGCCTACAGAAAGATTAAAAAAATGCTTGCTCTCTTATTATCTCAGTGATAGTTAATATTTTGGTAAACATCTTGGATTAAATTCATGAATATGCTACCTTTGTGATTGCTACAATGTATTGAGCATGGAATTGTAATATTGGTTGTGAACAAGTGCTGTGTTTTGATAAGATTCTTGTAAATGAGTGACATATTTTCTATGTGATTGTTATTATTCATTTGCCTGAGTTGAGTATTACTTATTCCTGCTCCAAAGAAATTCATTCATAGAGCCAATAAATGTTATTATTATTATTATTCATCACGTATGCATGGACATAAATGCATGCCATGTGTACGTATTTCACATGCGTACAAATACACATCTGCACGTGCAATTCCGATCCGCAAATTTTTCCAAAGCCCGGATCGATTATGAGTTCAATCACAGTCGATGTGACGCCCAAATGCACTCATTGCAATCACTGGTCAATTGGTCGCACGTATATCATAGGTCAACGAATTATGCGACTACTGATGTGCTAGAAGACACATTTCAAAGCGAATCACGACCAGCGGACGGAAGAGAGAGACTGGAAGAAAGAGGAACAAGTTTTACTCCAACTGCACATTATTTCAATTCAAAATGTATAGCTATGCCAATTTTCCATTCATATTGCATTTTGGAAAAATGATTTCATAGTCAGTCACGCACAGGGGTGAAGCGCTATAAACCAATGTGATGACATTCGCCGTGAGCAATGGTCGTGTAGTTGCTTGCCTTCCCGATCGGGATTCAAGGATATGGCAAATTTCATGCCATTGGTGTATGGCAAATTTCATGCCATTGGTGTATGGCATAGCTATGAGCAAAATATAATAGTTTGTGGGTCAGAAATAAAAGAATCAATGTTACCGTCATACTTGAACGGCAAAATCTTGGTCAAAAGGGGAATTCCGCTATCAGGGAATAAAGATTACCAGAGTTGAAATAAGATAGAGAGATATAGTGAGCGGAATGGCCCAAACCAACAGCACCTAGGGGAGAATGCCTGAGTTCTCGAGGTTGAAAAACGAATGACGTCAGCAGCCGGAGGCCGAGATATTGAGCGGAAACTTGTTTTGTGCGATTACTCAGCGCTGCACGTTGCGAAAGAAATTTGTAAACGTGAGGTTATCAATCCGTCAAATGTTTCGTTTAGAACTACACTTTATAATATATTTATCACAATCAATTGCAAGTGCTGTGTACCGAATTGTCTAGGTAACCTCGCAGCAAGTGAAAAAGTTGCCGCATTTTGTATCCCAAAGGAGGAGAAATGAAGTAGGAGCATACCAAGAGAAAAGATCACACCAACTTCAAAGTTGGGGGTACGACTGTTAAATCCTCGTCTCACCTTTGGTTGTTTTATAATTGTACAGGATTTTCAAAAAAGCACTCAATGATGGTCATCAATTTTCCAAATGTAAGAATGAGTAGGCCAGTGGGCAAACTGTGGAAGGATAGTTACATTATTCTTCAATTTTTTCTTCTTTCATTCGGTCAAAATTTCTTTCATTTGACCATATTTTCTGTGACTTTTTTTGAAATACCGGATATTCAGTCCCAAAACACCGGCGTCGTCTTTCAAAGTTATGCGATGTGTGTTTGCCTTTGTGTCCGTGTTTCGTTCCCACAATCCTCTTTCGTACCATGGGATAGACTTCTCTCAGGGATCTGAAAACATTTCTCAGTCATTGGGTTGCGCTGCCGCTTGAGCTCCGTGGTAATGATTTTTTCAGTGAGGATATTCAATTTGTTTCTGAAGATCCTGCTCCTTTGGAGGCCAGCTTTCACTATGAATAGCACAAAGTTAGCGTGAGCATTCATATTACTCATCAGACTAATGTATCTCGCAACTTGGTGTAAAATCCAACTTTATTTTTGTATTCCACAGTTTACAATAAACACAATTTTTATTATTCCATTCCTTGGTAATAAAACTTGAACATTTTACTTTACGATATGCCATACTAAAGGGAAAAAAACAAAAATGGCAACTTTTAGAATTTACTGAGAGAGAAAATGAAATTTTTGGCGATATATCCGAGAGACAAATGACGTACATAATTAACAAGATAGTGACCATATGAGCATCATATATTATTAAAGAGTACAGTTATATATTTTGGTAAAATATGCCGTACGTTTAAGATAAAATATAAAATTATTCAGCAAGAAAAAAATACAGCTAAAAATTTGATTATCACTTATTAGATAAATAATAAAAATACCCAGTGTGTCCGACGCTCAGCAATATGAATCACGTTTTATAAAGATGCGACCGCCCACTGAAGTTTTGACATTGTTGGTAACAATTAGAACAATATGAAGTGTATTTTCTCGCATTTAGAAGAACATGCATACGTGTTTGTGCAATCAAATCATCACGAAATATATATGAGGATCCATGAGACTAGGAGTGAAAATAACATCGAATTGCCAAAAAAATCAAATCAATGCGATGCAATTTTTTCTCCTTCAACCACATGTATCACAAATGAGAGCACGCATGCATAGTTTCGCATATCTTTATATTAACAATAACCCGACCACCTTCCACGAATTCCACGAATATATGGAGAGAAAAGATGCGTGACGAAAACTCTACAAAGCATTAGACGCGACCTTATCCCACGCACTCTGTGACATTGAATTCTCTCGAAAACAAATACTGGAACGAACTCTAAAAATCACCGAAGAGGACTAAGGATCAAGGCGCTCCCAGAAAAATTTAAAGGGCATTAGGTTTTAGTCTGATACTGAAAATACTAAGTTAAACGGTCAGGTGAAATGGGATATGAGAGAGACTCACAGCTAACCAACATCTGGGTTCAGGATTTCTGAAGATGTCGTTCGGAGACCATCGAGCCACAGTTTGCTTGACCGCTGACCTCCGACCGTTCGCCCTCCAACCCCACTACTCTGAGAGAACAAAACAAATTGCGGAATCGGAAAAAAGTTTGTCATTGAAAATTATTAACGCCGATATGTATAAGCGGGGTGGAAAAATGAAACTCCGTTAGCATACGATGATCTTATCAAAAGGCGAAATTTCCCAATCAGGCGCTGCATTGTAATCATGCCACCAATGAGGGACGCTTGTGCGTCCAAGATTCTTACAGCTATACGAATACACGGAGGTACTAGAGTTAAACCGCAAAAATGCTCGAACTGCTGTCAATAGTGAGTACTGCTGTCAGCAGTAAGTGAAAGTTTTAATCTACGCGACGATCTGTTTGCAAGTCCCACCCAAACTGTTGAAAAAGGTCATTAACGCAAACAAGATTATCAATACGGCCTTTAACGTGTGATTCCCATCTTCGCTGCACGCGTTCTGACTCAGTTTTTAAGACAGCCTCAAAACGTTCCCGAATACTGGCAGTGTATTCAAAGTTGGACCTAACGAGAGAGAAGTATCTGATTTGCATTGCTTTATCTTTTCGCACTTTTCACGCAGTCTTTTAAAGAATCCCAATGAAGGATTAGCTTGACCAGTTAGTTCCCGAATGTGTATACCCCACAGAAGATAATTTGACAGTTTAACTCCAAGGTATTCAACAGATTATTCAGTCTCTAACTGACAATTCTGTATGCTATAGCTGTCTTGAGAAGAGTTTTCCTTTTCCAGAAATGATTCTAAACACATTTTTACAAATGTAGTTCCAGCTGCCTCACGTAGGACTACGGTTGAATTGCCTACGGGATCGATTCGGGATCCTACGTTAGCGCTTCCGAATCATTATTGCAACGGATTTCTCCGTAAAAAACAGCGTCGTTCACAAATAGTCTGAGTTTACTATCTACTACTTCACCAATCTAATATACAAACTAAAGGAATCGAAGTGGACCTATGGCACTCCCCTTCGACACCCCTTATTGTGACTTTAACCTCATTGGAGATGACACCGTCTGATACTACGCGATCACTTAGGAATTCTCAAATCCAGAAAATTATGAAGTCATGTAATACATATGAGTTTAATTCCATAAGCCACTTTCTGCTAAGCACTTTATCATATGCTTTTTTTCAAGTCAAGAAAAATTGCGCCAACTGGAAGGTTGTCCTTACCGGAGACTGTAATATCGTGGGCAATGAGTATTTCTCGAGTTTCGCAATATCTTCCCTTCCTGACTCCGTGTTGTGCTTTTATCAGTAAGTTCTGCGTATCTAGGTGATTCATGACTGAGCTTACAATTATATGTTCGAGGACTTTGCATGAGATAGATTTTAGGGATATCGGTCTGCAATTTGATGGCTGTTCATTATCACCACTTTTGAATACGGGCGTTGTATTGGAAATTTTCCAGTATTTGGGTACTGCGTGTTTCTTGATGGATTTAATAAATATTATCTGCAAGTAAGGTGCTGTATTGAAGCTCTTTACACGCATGGGAGAGAGTTTCTTCTGGACCGGGTGACTTATTTGGACTGAGCGATTTTAACAAATTTTCTATTCCGCGAGCACAAATATCAATGGGCGGCATCGTTTACAGGTAACGATCATCCACCGTCACGGATGTGATTGATTGATTTATTCACCATTAAAGGACAAGATTGCACTTGTATGGGTTTCGCCCAGTATATAAAAATTAAAACAACATTCTACAATTCTACAAAAAATTTACTCGAAGTTGTTTAACAAAAAGAGAAGAAAAAGTAGTTCATACATTGCTATGTCTTTTTTCTCTCTTTATATACTTCTGTAAAAGACATTTTTTACAAAAAATCTTTTAAAATATTTTAGCACTTTTTTCATGGCTACACATTCCTTTTACTTCTAAAGGAAGTTTATTAAATAAAAATTTCCCAGAGAATTCAGGTTTTTTATAAAATTATTGAGATCCTGCAATGATCATTGAAAATATTGAATTTGCCTCCGGTGTTATTCTGATGAATATCTTATTTCTAGTCAGAGTAATGTTTTTGTAGTAAGCATAGAGATTCACATTATACATGTATCTGCTAAGGATAGTCATAATTTTATGCAGTTTAAAATATTTCCGCCAAGACTCTCTAGCTTTTAATTTCAAAATAACCCTAAGAGCCTTTCTGTGTACTCTGTAAAGACTCAGTAAACATGCTTTGAAAGTAGGAGTTTAACGAGTTAGCTTTTTCCGAACACTTTGTAAATACTTCACCTTTTCCGTGTTCACTATAGTAAGTGTGAATCTTCTGCCTTGAACTTCGCTTACTTGACCAAAATGTTTTCGGTTATTCTATAACTCCTCTAACAAGTGTTTTCCTTTTTAATTCATGAATGCATTCCTAAACGCTTCCTTCGTAGCGGCTTTAGATCGTTGAAGTTTTTCTATCGATGACTCACGATCATCAGTGGATAAATCTGCACGGAATTTGTTCATCTTCGTTGCGTGGCACGCTCTCTGTCGCCCTAGCAACGTTCTCGCTACCGCATCGTATGTACTGAGCCCTCGAAAGGTATCCGTTGCTGGGGTAGAACGTGCATGAGTGCGTTTTGGTGCGTGAAATTGGAGCCGCCACTTCCTCTCCGCCCAATTGACGGGCTCGTATTTATTTCTCGGCGGCCTCTCGTCAGTTAAATTTCATTCCGTTTCCATCTCTCGGCCGTCCCTCCTTAGATGACCACCCGTCGCAGCGCCTCGGAAAATTGCCACTAGATAATTGGGGCGCCACTAGTTCATTCTTAATCGCTCGGGTGATTCCGCTGCTCCCCGCGAAGGCTTTTAAAAGGCACTTCATGCTCAATAAAATGATCGGCAATGAAGAGACACTGGTTTCACTCTCGCCTTCGAGCCTTTCGACAGATGGGACGTGGCTTTGGGATGAATGCCTAACGGTGGACTAGCCTTAAACATTTTCTGGCGCAACGGAAACGGACGGAAGCGTTCGCGAGGCTCTGATTGTTATACAATGGAGCCAATTACGATGGCCGGACGTTGACAACGCCATCGACGGACGATGAACGAACATTTTTAAAATCTAAATTTTGCCTCACTCCCCACTCAACGTCGGCCAATCAGAGGACATATTGTCTTCAATTTGTATAGTTTCTATTTCAGATTGTCCACCATATTCTACTTTCAACTTTACAATGAAACATAATTAGCCCTCATGTAGTAGAATAAGTTGGTATTTCATTTAGCTTACTACTTTTTAAATTGACACTATAAAAATATGCTGCTGATTCGCATCCGTTAAAAAACGGACTGTAATCGGCGCTGATTCTCCCGTCAATTGTTGTACACTTTTCCTTGATATAAAGGCGACGGAAATCCTTCCGTTTCTGTAATGTTAGACAACGTTAATCACATTCCCCCTTAAATGGCGTCTGGTGTCGAGTGGTTCTCCCAAGGATTATCTTCTATCGACCTAACCAAAGGGAACTCACGTCAGCAAAGTAGAGAATCTTCACTCGGGATAATTTACGGGCGAAGAAGATATTGGGTCTCGCCAATTACAAATATGCACCGAGACGAGAATTTTTATCCATAATTTATTGAACTAAAGTATTTGATGCATAGGAAATGTATTTTGGCTCATCTTCCTCTCCCACCCTATCCTGTGGCTTCGTGTTTCAATGTGGGAGGCTTTGAGATCTTTAGTTTTAAAAATTTGATTTAATAAGATAACTAAATGAATATATTAATACATATTTTGGTTTATGTAGCAATTGTTCTAGGAAAATATTTGCATTGAGTTGGTAAAATAACCATCAAAAAAATTACTGTATCTACTAACGACGTTAATAACTAAATATTTAAACGGAGAAAACCCCCCAAATGACTGGAAAAAATCATGGATAGTATCAATTCATAAGAAAGGCCCAAAAGATCAGCCCAAGAACTATAGGGGAATATCAATCACCAGCACATTAATCAGGATATACGGTAGAATATTGACGCAGCTCATTGATGAAGAGTATAGGCAATTTGAAAGTGAAGAACAATCCGGATTTAGGGCAGGACGCTCAGCAATAGATAACGCTTTTTGTTTGACGCAAATAATAGAAAAAAGGAGAGCTACAGACCGAGAAGTGCATTTCATATTCATCGATATCACAAAAGCTTATGACAGCGTACCTTTGAAAAACCTATGGGAGGTACTTGAGGCGACAAACATAAATAAATATATCATAAGGGCAATACAGTCACTTTATGCAGAATCTACAGCTCAAGTGAAAGTGGGATACGATCTAGGAAAACCATTTAAAACAAATAAATGGCTAAGACAAGGATGCTGTCTTCCACCTAGCCTTTTCAGAATATATCTGGACGGTGCCCTTAAACAATGGAAAAGACAATACGCAAACATGGGCTTGCTTGTAGGAGACAAGACCATATACACACTACATTATGCAGATGACCAGGTAATTCTAGCCCAAGACAGAGATGATATTAATTTTATGTTTAGAAAGCTAAAAGAAGCGTATAGTGCATGGGGATTGGATATCAACATGCACAAAACTAAGTATATGTGTATTGGAGGAAAAAATGAAGACAACGTGCTTGAGGATTGCAATAAAATAGTAGAGGCCTGTGATACATATGAATATTTAGGCATAAAAATACACAGCAATGGAAGGAGTGCAGAAACGATTACAGATAGGATTAATAAAGGTAGAGCAACCATTGATATGTTATATTCAATACTATGGAGCAAAGATATATCAAATCGAAATAAAAGATACGTATAAAACACCATATTTAAAAGGATACTTACATATGGAAATGAAATATGGCAAATGAATGTGAGTGACGAAAAGAAACTTGTAGCTACAGAAATGGACTTCCTCAGAAGGGCAGCCGGAAAATCCAGGCTTGATAGAGTAAGAAATGAGAGAATTCGAGAAATTATGAAAATGACAACAACCATTCTGGACGAAATCAAGTCAAAACATCTGCTGTGGTACGGACATGTTCTGAGGATGCTCAAATAAAGACTCCCTCGCACCATCATGGAGTGGAAACAATATGAAAGGAGAAAGAGAGGAAGGCCACCTAACTCATGGAAAAGCGGGATAGCCAAAACCATGGCGGAGAGAAACCTGCAAGAAGGAGATTGGGAAAACAGAGAGGCCTGAAAATTGGATGCCGTAAAGTGCAAGCAAGCCCTCCCCCATCACCATCTTGGAACCCTCCTAAACGTGTGCCTGAGAAGAGAGACTTCCCGCGCGACCCTCCTCTAGGAGTCGATAATCCGGAAAACCCAGCTCAGAATGTTGTTGTTAATCTATCCTCGATCCCATTAAACCCTCAAGAATTGTCTCAACTTAGTAAAGGCCTCTCTTTCTCTCCCACCCCAAGCGTTAACAGAGTCACTCTCCTCAAGGATGTCCAGCAAAATGTCCACAGGAAGGCAGACGATAAACACAGAAACACAGAAACACAAAGAAATGAACACACTTACGGAAAGTTCCTTAATATTTCGGTGCTACTGGCACCTTGGTCGCAAGGACGTAGAGGACTGAGAAGGAAGGGAGGACTTAGGTGGAAGGAAGGGAGGGAGAGATGGGACAGAGAAGAAGGGGAGGAGGGGGAGAGAGAGGAAGGGTTGGGGCAGGAAGCGGGAATTTGAGGAAATTTAAAAGGAAGAGGTAGTCTGAGCAGAGGTGATAGAAGAAGTTAATGGGATTTATTGAGTCCTGGCGGAAAGATGGCTTGGAAAAAGTAAATGCAAGAGGACTCAAGATCTTTAAGTTGGAGGGGGAGGAGGAAGGGGGAAGGAAGGCGAGAATACCAACCTTAAAAATATTATTAAAGGTGGAGTTGTGGGAAGAAACGTGGGTGGCGACAGGGAAGGAAACGGAAACCGAAGGCGGATCATTGCAACTAGAGCGGTGGCCATTCATGCGGATGTTAAGCGGAGTCGTGGTAGAACCAATGTAAAAACTAGGGCATAGTTGACAAAGGAGGATATAAACAACATCAGGGGAAATGCAGGAGAGTGGGGGGACGGATGGAAGATGATTGGCAAGGAATTTATCAGGCAGAGGCTGGGTGATGAGGATGCCGCAAGTTTTGCGACGTGGGCGATTGCAAGGCGCCGGAAGGGACTTAGAAGTGCTAGCACTTAGTTTCGGCCATTGGAGAAATATCCTCACCCTATTTTGTCAATTGATGGCAGGGAATTGTCTCATCTTCGTTTCTGAAGTTCTTGTATTTTCAATTCCCTTCTATGAGTTTCCTAATGTTTTTCTGATGTAGTTCATGGCTGCTTAGTGTCTCTTACCAACCGCCTTCTCTCCTGTAACTTTTCCTATTAATACTCTTCTAATTATCCCATCTTCCTTCATTATCCACTTTCCTTCCACTCTCTTGTTTCCTGTCGACAACATGATGGAGAGTCTTTCTTTGTTATCTATTTCCGTAGGCAATTTCGTCTTCCATATTGGTTAATGTTTTACCTTCTTTATTTTAAATTATCGAATGTGACTCTTCATGGCTCACAGGTTATTCTGGATCATAGCTCATACATGGCTCACAGGTCGCTATTAACATCTACACCGGTATAGCTGCTTCACTTGATTCTTGCATCACTCTCAGACAAATCTATACGTAGTCTCTATGATTCCCTGGCCATATCCCCTGGCATCTTCATTCTGTGCCTCCTGCACCAATTTTGAAGGAGGAGGATGTTAGCTATTACCATGTTCTTCTAATTGCAGAACTCTAATTGTCTTTCTTCTTTGGCGTGTTCTTATCCCATTCCACAATTTTCTTCACTGTTTCCCTCTCCCAGAACTGCGTTCCCGTTTCCCATTACAATGAGGCTCAACTTCCCATTCACTGCTCAAACTCGAAGTTGTCGTCTCAAACTCGTCACCTGCTTCCTCGACATGTCTGTAGCCGATTCGATCCTCCATCTATGTTTCTTGATAAAATGAACTCTGGAAAACCTTTATAGTTGCTAAGGGAGCAATTTAGTGTACCCCACGCATCCATTTCAATTTCCAGGGAATCAACATACGCTATGTATTACTCGAAACATCACTGGTCCCTGTGTAGGAATATGCACATTTTGATCAGCGATAGACAGAAAACAGATATACTACGATACGACGATAAATATAGATATACTAATACGTGCTGACTTTGTAGTTGGGTCGTAGAGACAGATGGCGCTCTAAGCTGCAATGTCTAAGTGCGCTTCCGGTCAAGTTCTGAACGCATTGTCGTCGAGAGTAGCAAGTTTCTTCATGTAGTGAGGAGACACGTTTGCAGGCAGTGAAGGCTGTCATAATGCCTCCATCATCTGGAAATTTTACAGGAGTTTCAAATTTCCCTGGAAACGCCCTTTGGGTCAGTGCAAGGGAAAATTAAGGTATTTTCTGGGTGTTCAGCTATGAACTGCCGGATCAGCTCCGACATTCTGAACAATAAAAATAGTCATGGACTTCGTTTCAAAATATCCAAACATAAACAACTTCGCACCTCCAGCAAGTGGTAGGAAAATGTACGGTGGTCCGAAATAAAGTAGAAATATTGTACCATAGCGGATTTAGATGAGGCGTATAACGGGGTATATCGATGTAGGCTGTGGAAGGTTTTGAAGGATTAGGTAGAGAATGAGATGTTATTGAATGCTATGAAGACGTCGTATGATAACACCAAGGCACATGTGAGAGTTAATGGGATGTATGCTCTAGTCAGTGGTTTATCTGTCGATATGTAGAGGACTCTGTCGCTTGTTGATTCCGGAATTGTGGGGGAGCATTGTTACTGTCGCCGCGGCGGCGGTTCGTGCCACCTGAGCGGACGACAATGGAAGTAGTGCGCTCGCCTCATTAGAGCGGAGGGGGTTCCCTCACCGCCCTTTCCCACCGCGACGGAAGTGACGCACGTAGCGCAGGAAGAGCGGACAATGTTGATCGAGGGGGCGTAGTTCGGGAGCGTCGGTATCGGGGATTGCGTTTCCCATCGCGAATGCGATCGAGATACGCACGCTAGAGGAAGCTCTGTCCAAGAGTTTCGCTCTCGTCTACGAACCACCGTCTTGCTGTGACAGTTATAAGATCGCTGAAGATGGCCCTCAATCAACGAGATATTTACGTGCATTTAAGGGTATACTTTTCCATCTGTTACCACCAAAAATTAAAAAAAAATCAGTGAGATTTCTAAAATGATTTTCCTTGATATGCAATACATTCGCGAACCATTTTGGATTTGATAACAATGGGTATTTCAATGGATATATGGATCCTTACCTGATCTCCCGAAACTAATGCTCAAAACTGACCTTAAGCTCATTCATAGCATTCTCAACTCAACTATAGACTGCCCTGAACTGATCTCTAGCATCAGTTTTCGAATCCCATCTAGACCCACCCGCACGCACTCTCTACTCCACCTGCCCACTCCCAGGTTATCCATTGACCAAACGCTCCCTCCACTTCCGCCTCTCCTCCCTCATAAATTCCCTCTCTTCCTACCAACATTGATCCGTTTTTGCTTTCATCCAACACTTTTACACAACGCGCTCTTTCTCATTTCGCTAGCAATACTTAATCGCTTCTCTCCGCTGGGCCCCTTAAAAAAATGTTAATAAATTGTTATTGATCTTAGTTTTGTCTGAATTGTATGTGTCTATCTTCTGTGTTTGTTATATTGGGCCACTGTAAATTGGTAAGGATGCTGTATGTGGACAAATTAAGTAAATAAATAAATAAATAAAAAATAAATATTTCGATGTTTCGGTGGTGATTGATTGGAAATATCCACCCCCACCCCCTCTTCTCCCTTTCATTCGCTCCATGAGTAGAACAACAAACGCCCTCTCTCATTGATTTCGGCCTTCTTTTGTTTTGCTCATGGTCGTGGCCAAGAACACTACATAAGGACGCGACTCTTGATGCGCTTTCGACCGTCTTTTGCTAAAATTACTGTCGCAGGTTAATAGCGTTCCAGAACCCTCCGACAGGTGGCTCAGTACCAAATGGATCCTTGTTGACAACGAGTAGTGCATTGTAGTGAAGGGAGTCCGTAGTTTAGTTTAAACGTGCGGAAAAACGACGAGAATTTGGTCAAAAATGGGTTTGCGGTGTTATTTGTGCCGGGGTGTTCTACAGGGTACGGGAATACAAGGAGGAGGAACAAGATCCTCAGCGTAAAGAACAAAAGATTGTTTAAGGCTAAGTAGACTTGGGTGGCGATTGTTGCACTTACCGCATGATAGCCATTACGGTCACATGGAATTGTGAATTTATAGCAATATTAATCTCATGAACGTATTTCAATCGTGATGTTTTCTTATTTATTCGAAATTATTCATCAGTCGGAGTCTCAGCTTCAAAAATGGAGGAAGGCTATTCCTCGAAAGGACTAAGTCCTAGGGAAGGAGGATCGGGTGTGTGAGCTACATTTTCCTCCCGAGAACACGCAATTCCGAGAACACCTTGTTTTCATATCTAGCCCGCCGGAAGCACAAACTTGCGAAGATTCTATTCGCAAGTTTGACCAAAAACATCAGCTGATTTCTCCATCATCAGCTGATTTCGGTAGCGGAGGTTTCGAAAGACGTAAATTGGCATTGAATAACCGGAAATGAACTAGCTTTCGTACTAATAGCATTAATTATGATTTCAATGGACTCTGTTCCCTTATCTTACATCATAAATTAGAAATTTTATGGTGGAATTCGTTGTACGAATCCACCGATCACATCACCTAATTCGGTGTCATTTATTTGTTTCGCGGCGCTCTCGAGACATTTCTCGTCGATGGCTCGGTACCTTAGGTACATAAATCTACTATCCAATGCCTTAAAGTATTAAGTGCAGTAAAAATCATCGTATTTTCGTAGAAAAAGGAGACGTAAAAACACGTATAGTTAGCCCAGAGACGTCTGCTATAAGGATCAATTACTCAAACAGCGCAGCCTGTGGCCAAAAGTGGAACTTCCATTCTTTCGCTTCCATTGGCAACAGAGTCGAGATGTTGAGTTTTCCGTCCTTAAGCAGTGTTGTGGTCGCGACGCTGTAAATGACCATTAGTGCCACGGGGAGCGCTATAACTCCGACAAGCGACCCAAATTGACGCCCCTTTGTCCCTGAGTTCTGTGCGCACGGTCATATCGTTCCGCGCAAAACTTTAGCGATTGCCATTGTCACGTGTGTGGAGTGCAAGATTTTCAAATCGTATTTCGGTCGGAATTGTCAAAATGGCGAACCTACCGAGTAAGAAGTGCGTGCGGTGCAATCAGCGTATTTGAGTGCGCATTGTAAATTGTTGTTTTTGTAGAGGAATCCACCTTTGTGGGAAAATTTACGATTTTGTTGTAGTTGCGCACCACAGCACGTTTGGTTGCCAAATCCAGCTGGTAGACAATATTCGAAGAGACGAAAAAATAACCCTCGAATATTACGCTTATTAACATTTTAAAATCGTAAGAAGTTCTTGATGGCTTTGCAAGTGAGTAATGAACCGTCCTCATTGATTTGGTGAATGAGTTTTAAGTTTTCAGGCCCCATCTAATTATTTATCATCTTTCCAGGACATCAATTTCGTGCATTACTTGATGTTTTACTCAGATATACCAACGTTGGTAAAATTTTTAAACTGAGATGTTGATTGGACAGAGTCGCAATAATAGCGATCCCTTTCACGAAGGGTGTGATTCTGGCGAATGGTCAAAACATTCAACGCTTGGAATATGGTTGAGGGAGATGTTCCTTTGCATTTGGATTATTTATTGTTGTTAATTATACGGTAGGCTGGTCATTATCGATGATTACTTTTTTGTAATAATTTAGGTAAGGGAGCTGTTTTTCTTTTGGTATGTCGCAGTTGGAGAATATTCCAATCCTTCGTCCTTTCCTTTGGGATAAACTAATTTATCATCTGAGGTTTTTTTGGGGAACTGCTCTCTTAATAATTTCAAAAAATTGAATCAGCCTTTACAGTATTGTATGTATATTTAAATTTCTAAAGATGTCTTGAGGTACCTACTAGTATGACTGCTTCGATCTGTTTGGAGACTGTTTACTCTTCAGTTTTATCTTAGAGGCCATTTTTTCAATCAAAATAAGAAGTTTAACTTTTAAATGGGTTTCACTTTATGTAAATTATGGGATCTTTATTTTAGTTTGGAGGCTGATGCCTATTTAATCATCTATAGCACCAAGTTTCGTCCCATTCATTGCCATATTCTTGGAAATAACTTTGCGCTACTGCATTTTGTGGATGCATGGATATTTATTTCCCCAAAGAATGGGTAAGGGAAGTTGTCAGCTTTTGAAGTTATTTGTAGTATTGGAAAACAATGAACCCGTATCGCATAGTGAAATGGTGTTTCTTTATTAGACTCACCTTCCATATTCGAGTTATTATATTTAATGGAGTCGGGGGCGGTAACTTTTATTATTTTATGTGTTCTCTAATGTTTTTCGTCACTTCATGATTGTTCTCCATCCAATAATGCTAAAAGCGGATTTCTTAGATCGTTAGCGGTGCTGTAAAGGTAACTTATTTTTAGTCATGTCATGTAGAATCTAAGAATTGTGGGAGCAAGTGTGTCGGATTGAGAAGTAATTAGTCGACTGGCTTGAACTAGCCCCGCGAATCATGTAAACCAGTGGTAAATACGTGTAAGCGTATTCACACTTAATGAGAGCTCGATTACTTCACTGTGGCTAATTATTCAACCCTTCACTAAGTTCGTACTGTTGCCAGAGCAAACAGAGGCTTTCACGCATCAGTAGATATTAGTGCAACCCGTTTTACGAGAATAGGGTAATGTCAGTATATCCGGTATCACGATTCGGGTCTCCGATGAACACTCCTCTCGTATTTCCCCTCAACCTCCATAACAGGCGATCGACGCGCTCTACGGCGAAGGGCTACGATGCTCAGTCTGCCATTGATTATGTGGCCTCAGTGAGTCACTTGAACTTATTTCCACTGTCGGCCGTTTTCGGGCTTTTCTGCCGTGGCGAGGACATTCTTTTGTTTGACTCGACACCTGACTTCTTTCTGACTGAGGACGTCGTCAGGAGACGAAAGAATTCTTTTCTATTTGTTCCTCCTTTCCCTCCCTCTCTGCTTAACGACAGACGATTGGTGATACAATTTTAAGAAAGATTTGTAAATAAAAAATATTTACGTTTGCTTACACCCACATTTGTGGAAAGGCCTTTCATTTCCAGGTGCTGCCAATGGGCAGACAGTGTTTCATTGTTTGTGGTTTGTTGTCTTACTTCATTGTAATCTTACTCCATACATATACATAGTTGCAAGATGCATAAATAGGAACTATCCTACTTCAGTAGCATTTTAGGGTGAGGCGCACATTTGTGAAATTTCGCCTCCTGACGAGTTTTAGCAGGTTTTTGCTAATTCATCAGTTACGTTAACGTCAATAAGCTGCAGTGACATGCATGTCGGTCCCTCCCTGCCACGTACCCTTGAGGTGGCTCCCAGGGTGTTATTTGGAGTAGGATGTAGATAGGTTTCCGAGGTCTGAAGTCGCGGTGATTCCAAGGCACTTCATTTCATCCGACGCCTTTTTTATCATTCGATTCCCCACCTCGTAGCCGGTATCCGTATTAAGAGGGCATTTAGTGCTCGAGAGATCGGAGCGGTGATGGACCAGTCGGGGAGGGGTGGGGGAGAGGCAGAGAGTGACCCACATATACTTAAAAGGACGGGAAGGAGCAGCTATGGCTCCTAGCGGGAGGGACGATGGTCGGAGATGGCTTCCTTGGACGAATTAGGAGTCCTCCGTATCTCCATCCAGGGCCTGGTCTTCCCCACCCCTCCCTTCCCCTGGGGAACGAGGAACATAAGCGTTGATGCCGAATGCGTGGTTATAGAAATAGGTGAAACGTTCATTATTCTGGGAGCGAAGTTCCTTGGAATACAAATTCAAACATTATGCCACCATGTCATGGCAGTTTAGGTAGTTTGAGCGAAATATCATTTTCCTTAGAAATAAATAAATTTGGTCTCATTTTAAAGAAAAATATCTCACCCTTCTAATGATACCAAAAATTCAACCCCTTACCACATTAGTTTCGGAGATATTTACCAAAACGTACCAGCCCTTTTACATGGGAAATGGTACTATATCTTTCAAAAGTCGTGTCACGAATCGAGCGGCGCCACTTTCGCTACGATAGTTAATCAACTCCGCGATAAGCCCGCCAGCTCCGCCAGTCTATGTTCTAACACTCGATGCTCGGGCTATGAAAAATATTATGGTGCATTCGACTCCTCACGCGATATCACAGTCTTTTTCAATCCCGTGGACGAAATGTCCTCTCATATTCCTTCCCTTGCGTTGCTATTTATGTATTAAATTGAAGCAATATCGGTTGTCAATGAGAATAACGACATTGAACGTATGACATGAAATCAGGGGGCCGCTTTTATAACTTAACCTTCGAGTGTTAGAATCATTTCCGCTGAATTGTGGGTAACACTTCGAAAACAATTGCCGGTGCCTATTTTGTAACCAAAGTTCGAACGTATTTTGCCTCACGCTCGCATCCTCGGCTTACAATACAAAACAAAATATCTTTCGAAGCGGCCATTAGCGTTCGAAGGTGGGTTTGTTTTCGTTTCTTAATTGATTGTTATTTGAATAGCTATCGTCGTTTGGAATGTTTTACATACTATAAATGAAATATAAAACACATTTCTTGACTTTAATTATAATTGGAGGCCTAGATAGCAGTTCATTAATGTATTGGAATAGTATTTCAATAACGCGTATTCTTTTGATTAATTGTAGTATCCAATTGTCGCAACATATCCTATTGTAGCGATTTGTTTTCACTTTTAATTGCAGTTGGAAGTTTTAAATCTCATTTCTGCAAGGACGTGGGCGTCATAATTAGTGAGGATAGTGGAAAGGTTCATCGTGTGATTAAGCGGCAGTGTTTATTGTGGCATACCAGTACTTACAAATGTTACTTATGCGCTGTGATGGATTTTGTATGTGCTCGTGGCGATGTATTTACATATTAAGGTTAATAAGAGCCATGTTTCATGCATTGAGATTATGTGTTGTGACAGGTATTGTGCTTAAAAACTTACAATTGCGTAACAAATGTCGGAGATGACTGATAGCTGCAACTATAACGTCCATCCATCAAATGTCTAACTTGAGATTTGGATTCTATGTCAATTGAAATGTTGTCGGTGATTTAGGTTTGCTTCTGAGTATTAAGTGTGGTTTTTTTACGTCCTCAATACAGGATAAATATTGAAGTGTTTTTTAATTTGAATGCAGTTACTTGCCATACCAAGAGTCACTTTGCGACAATAATAAACCCATCTACGTTTAACGCAAGTGATAACTAGTTGAAATAGACGTAGGCATTTAAATTTTTGGTCATGTCAAGGCTTATTCTTTAGTTTGAGGGTAAATTGTGTGATTGTTCTCGACCAAGTGAAATGGTGATGATTATTTTGTCAAATGAAGTTTGTTGGTTCCTTCTGGTTTGAAATATTGCTTAATACAATCATATCCTGAAGTAGTCAAGACGAATGTTGAATGGTGTTGAATCGGATTTCAATTATATAAATTATTATACATTTTCTGTGATAGGCTACACGGATGTCTATTGTGATATTTCATTGTCATATTGTGATCATTCAAAAATGGTTCGGCTGCGGAGTCATCAAAGTCCAAATGCTAACAGAGCATGGTATTGCCTCCAATATTTTTCTTTCGTCGCGTAAAGTTACTGCTCTCCACCTGAATAGTACCTGTCTAATTGCCTAATATTACTACGCTGGTTTCTTTTATTTCTGAAATTTGGGCATTTCACAGTAGGCTCATTGCGCATGCGTTCAAGAGTAACAAGTGAGAAATATGCTATACATCTGACAATAGAGTAACGTTCGACGGCCTGATGTGCGATCGCCCATATAAAATAGCTCGAAACACTTCACTCGAATTTAGTGAGCTCGATCGAAGTTGAACGGATCCCTAACGTTCGGACGTAAGCCAAGTTATAAAATCGGCCCCCAGGATTGACCTCACCACGTCATGAGTCAGGATTATCAATAGTCGGTCCTACCTACATTGCCTACTGGATATACAAACTTGAGAAGATATATTATTTCGTTCCAATTACTAATTGCTTGATGACAAATTGAGTGTGACCCGGACATTTTCTATATCAGTTTCCGGCTCTAAATGGTGAATTTTTTGGACTGATGGAATATTAATGTGGAGGTCGTGGAGAATGATACCAAAGAAAATATAACCTCAGATCACGGTTCAAGGAACTCTTAAGCTGCCGCCCAGGAAATGCCTTCACTTGCAATGACGGCGCTTCACTAATCCAACACTTAGCGATGTTTCTAATACCTATGCAGTTATATGGTAGCTGACCAGACCATGCTTCCAATCACCCTTTCTTTGTTGCTCAATAATAGGTAAAAATAACAAAGGACTCAGTCCATTTAAAAAAATCCTAGGGTCATTATTTGTGGTTTCTTCCACATTGCCTGCTGGATATACAAACTTGGGAAGAAATATTATTTCCTTCCAAGCGAAAGTTTCACCACCCATTGAAGTTCGAGTAAGAAACATTAACTCATGACCAAGTCCCTTTTCACTATGATGATTCACGTTTAAAGGTCTATTCTGCAAAACATTAATCCAGCAAATAAATTAAGAGATTATTTTTTTATCCTTCTATCCATAATCTCTTTGCATCGTGCATGTTGTGCTGAACGCCATTTACCCAATGGCGTCCTTATATGCCAACTTCAGTAAGCTAAAACATAGAAGGTAATGAAGTGCCTCGTATTTAAAAAGTGTTTACCGATTCACTCCACGATTTTTGGAAATTTTTATCCACAATAGTGTGAAAGAGAAACTTCATCCGAAATGGATATTACATCTATTCCAGATCCAGTGTTCTCCATTCCATTATTTATTTTTTTTCTTTCCCCTCTGAGACGTACACCTTCTATACTTGACTGCGCTTTGGAGCATAAAGCAAAAAAACAAAATAAGATTAACTTTTGGAAGCTTAACTTTTGTAAAATTAACTCAAGAGGACCCTGTGCCACACAACCTAGTGGTGGCTTGCACGGTATTACGTAGATGTAGATGAACATTTAAGCTGAACATGATATCTATATCAAAAGATTAGCGGTTTCCGTCGTAGGGATTAGCGCAACGATTAGCTCAATACATAGTGAGCATAACAATACTGCGATTTCATTTACTCTGTTTATTTCACAGGGGTTACCTTACGCGAGAAAAAGGAAGCCACCAGTCTTGCGCTTTGGCCATGTTCTGACTATGAAAACATTGCCTTCTTCCCTTTAACTCCGTGTATTTTAGCGGTGCACTTATAATCGAATACGGCACCCAGGAGCTAATATAACACGGAAAATGTATTTATATATTTATATTAACCTTTGTACCTAGAAATAATACTTGCTTTGATTCTTCAATTCGCGACAGTTCGTAGCAATAGAGAAAATAACATATGCCTACATCATCGTCTGCTACGATTCCATTGGAAACCTAATACTTACAGAAAACCTCCCATTTCCAAACAATACTACATGCAAGTATCGTTGGGGAAACTCCTGTGTATGAATGACAGTTTCAAAGCTTATGTTTGTCTCCGTTTATCACACATGGACGTAATGACGTATATGTCAGGAATGCCTTAGATATCGTCTGCTACGATGTCGAATAAAACCGAATACCCACTGATCATATGTCCATTTCGCATTCCAAGTAGTTTCAATCGTCGTCATAGAATTTGCTGGGAGCAAATTTTTTTTCTTTTTCTTTAATAGTCCTCAATCAATTACATGTGCACGAAAAAATTGATATCAGAAATGCATCCAATTTCGTCTTCTTCAATACTAATTGTGAGCATGGTCTGACGAAAAGAGGCCGGGGACTAGGGTGGCAACTAGTTAGCCAACACATTGGATCATATTTTATCACAAGTTCGTACCTGTGCATTACGGATGATAAATGTATCAGATTAGATCATAAATGTAGCCATCAGATTTCAATGCTTTTACATAGGATCACCCAAGGTTTTCATAATCACAACATGGCTAAATGCGCAAAATTTGGCTTCAATTCTCCACGCTGGAGAGAGCTTCAAGGCTACCCCTGTGGTTTATTTACTAGGTATCTAGACAATATGGCGTCTGCGGTCACGTGACATTAACGCCATATCCGCCCGATGAGCTCTAGGTTCCAAGGGAAGATCGCTAGATTTGACAAGTTCGAAAACGACCTCTGTCGTATTAGGTGTAATAATTTTTACTGGAGAAGTTATCCTTGCATTGTTTTTAACCGGGCAGTTATCTCGCATGTCCCTTACGGAAAACTTCAAAGCCTCGAAAACTTTTATTTTCAACGCTTCGTCGAACATGGCAGCTCGGTCTAAAATGACTTTAAATACGATGACATATGCATGGAATTTGTTTCAAACGCGCAAATATGCTTCTCATAGGGATGAAATGATTCCTCATATGTGTAAAGGTTAAATAAAGGTTAACTGCCGAATAAAAACAATTATTAGCATGTGGACGACCTCTATATTTCTAGGACTTAGAAGTCTTGTACTCGGACAATATTCATTCGTGGTGCCAGGAGTGGGGTTTAGATTTAAATATTAGTGAATGCACCAAAGTTCACTTCCTAGAAAAGTCATCACACAAATGCCATACCTATACTGTGGGTGGAGTAAACATAAAATCTTCAGATACTGTAAAATATCTCGGAATTACCTAAACATCTGATAAATCGTGGGGATTACAAATACAAAACATATCATCAGCAACATTAAAGAAGCTAGGTTTTGTTAAACGTATATTAGGAAGGTTCTCGGATGAAATTATAAAAGAGAGATGCTATACTTCGCTCTGGTTAGGCCACACCTCGAACACGCCGCAGGCATTTGTGACCTCTTGGGGGGTTCATTCCGTATTTTGTCGTCGGTTCCGACAGGGAGTCCCCGTCGGAGTTCCCTCACCGACGGAGCTTTCTCGGGCGATTCTGTAATCAAGTCGAGCGCTGTTCCAGTCGGTTTGGTAACTCCTCCCTCTCGAGATACCCCTCCCTCCCGAGTGTTGCCGAAGCTGAGGGTCACATGGTCCGTTTCAACCGATGGAGACGAGGGAGACGATAGAACAAACAAATGACTAAATGAAACCGCCTAGTTCTCTCGTGGGTATCATCCAAAACGACATCCAGTGACAAATATTATAATACACAGACTCAGTAATGTCGAAATTAAAGTCATTCTCACGCACATTAATGTCGAAAGAAGGAGGATAATAAAGTTCTGTGAATTGAGTGCGTGACAATTTATATTTGTGCAATAAAAAAAGTGTTCCATATTTCAAGTACATTGCAATAAGTAGCTTATTTATGAACATGAAGTTTTCCAAAGACAAGTTAGGTGCAACGAGAACTAATGTGTTATGATTGCATGTATGTAGAAATATGATTGGTCAAGTATACCAATTTATTCATTATATTTATGTGCAAATTAACGCGCGTGATGGAAAGCAGACAGTTTATAGCGTTGTATATATTTGGTATTTTTGGCCATAGAAGTGGCCTCTGTGGGGAGTACAAACCTTTGGACGATGGTTCGAATTAATAGTTAAAACTAATTGAACAGTATTATCATGAATATAGAATGGCCATGTAGTCCATATTTGTGGGGTGATTATGAAATGTTTGCATTTATATGCTTTATTCGTGTGTATATCAATGGTTATGCTTCGCGCTCGTGCCATGAAACATTCATTTAGCGTCTTCGTGGAATGAAGTTGAATGTAAAAATGACTTGAATGAGTAGTATTAAAAACTATGATGAGAGAAAATGAAGTGGAGGTGCCGCTAAGTATGTCGTTGATCACTTCCTTGCTTTGCTGTTGTTGCATGTATGTCATTGTCAGTACACATATATGTTTATTAATGTCAGGAGCCCTTAAGTTTCGCTGAAGCTTGCTTCCCTCCGTAACAACCTAACTCCTAGTTATTAGCATATTACGCCTAGCAGGAACGTTTCTCGTGGTTCAAGTGGAAAATTTGTCGTTCGAATGTGTTGCACTATTGGCAGTATTTATGTATTAATCCGAATTAATTGAGGCACAGTGATAATTGACAGTTCAGTTTATAGGGTGCTTCAAGATGTTTAGTTGAGTTGTGAAAACGGACTGAAGCGCAAAAAAAACGCCAATAAAAGCACAGATCTCAGGATATATCCTATTTTCTGAAATAATAAACTACTGTAGTGTGTATAAGTGGGTTTCATGCGTGGTTGAATAAACAAAATTAGACCATATGGGTAAAATTTCCAATTTGAGAATATATATTAATCCGCAATAATTACTGACATTTGTTGCGGAGGATTTTCTGGGAATTAATTGCACACACTATAATAAGGTAATGATTCATAGGCAAAATATTGGCCTGTATGTGTACTTGATAGCGCCAAACAGTAAAATATTTTGAGGAGCCAAGCGATCAATACAATGCTACACATCGGAATCCCAGTTGTTTTCAGGTTTTTCTTTTAGGCCGTCACTTTCATATCATTATTTCAACTTGTGCATTACATATTATATCTCCATTAATCCTGTGAATAAATTATATCGCTATTACAAGCCTCAAATAAACCTATTTCAGACATAAATCTAAATGCGTTGTCGATTTGTTACGGTGTCTTTCAAGAAAACCGACTGATTACCCTGGGTACCGACAGCTTTTACGTGCCGGTACGATCTCCCGACGGAAGCTCCTCGGCACACCGATCGGTTTCATACAGAACACCACGGTTGTCGGTGTGACGTGCCACACGACGAAAAGGCTCCCATGCCGATCGGTTCGGAGTTACAGAATGACCCCCCTGGTCAAATAGATCTAACCCAAAAAAATAAATAAAATACAAAGGAAAGCAGCGCGCTTCGTTAAAAACTGCAATACGAGCGAACACATAGTGTCTCACAACTTTAAGAGGGGTTAAGGTGGGAATCCCTAGAGACTCGGAGGCTACACGCTAGGCTTAGGTTGCTTGATAAATTCAGAACTGACATTTTTCAGAACGACATAGAGAATATTATTATGACTCCTCACTACATCTCTAGGTCTGACAAATGCGATAAAATAAGAGAGATACATTACCATTAACAGATAAGCACAAGAACTCGTTCTTTCCGCGCACATTAAGCGACCACATTAAAAACTGAGCTCCACTAAATACACTCCCATAATACACGTCACCATTTCACCTTCAAAAACCAAATCCCGAACAGCTTTACACGGCTGGTAGATGTATGTAGATGAATACTACAAACGGTTGTCCCTCAGGATGTCACATTTCACACAAACTTGCTGTTCGGAAAGCATTTGACCTCCAACGTATTAATCTGAAATGTTCTATGAAATATTTTAGCGTGATTATTGCCCATTTAAATTTTTTCACATTTCTGCCAAAATATAGCGGTTCAGGAATAAAGTTTTATGGTCATATGACTACTTCTATTTATCGAAGAGCAAACAATATATATTCAGCGATAGCCAAACCTTTCCTGTTGATTCTAAGGTAGCAGGAGCAATTACTACACGTTCCGTTTTTTTTGTTTTGGACCCATAATAATGATGTTATAAGGGGATATAATTTGTGTAAACCATTAATTATTTAGAAATACTTCCCTTTATGTGCGTTAAATGAACTATGATTCCTACGCTGCAATTACAGCACTCATAAATCGCGCTTCTTTTCTTATACGCGAAAATCTTACGAAGATATACGTTATTTTCAAGTAAAAATCCATTAAGGAATTTCGAGCTTAGAAATTAATGAATTTGGTCTAATTTTAAATAAAAACATCTCACCTATCCAATGACACCAAAAGTTCTACCCCTTACATCTTTACTATCCGAGACATTTGCCAGTGAATACCAGCCATTTTACATGGGAAATGGTACGTGCATGCACTCCAGAGAGACATTATCTACAAAATAAGGCATTTCTTACACTTAGTTGTCGTAAAAAAACTAACTGTGAAGTGTATATGTTTTCTCAACTACTTTTGAAAATTAATCATATTATCACCGCTGTAAATTCTTCGGGATCACTAAACACCTTCCGTGTTCAAAGGAGTTTCAAACGCACCGCGCGAAAAAAAATGAGTCCAGATAAAGACTAATTTAGATATTTCCATGTAATTACTAACAATTTCTGTCACATATTACTATTACGCCACCATTAATAATGCAATATTTAATTGTTGTGTCCTACAGCTGGTGAAGTTAAAACGTATAATTCGAATATAGTTTCCATTATGATTAGGGAACTATCTCGGTCGGACTACCTTAACAAAATGCCTTTGGTCTCGGTCCGTCTATTATTAGGTTCATCCACGATCGAAATTTAGGGAGTTTTCATTTAACCATCAAATTCTTTTTTCAAAGACGTATCCTGAATCCACGATATCCCGTTAACCATGATGGAAACGTTAGAAATTTTTATTAAGCATTTGCAGGGATATTTTCGGCAGGCTTAGGGCATAGTTACCAATTCCATTGATAATATAAGTGCTCTGCACAACTCACTGCAAAATATATAAAATTTCAAATTTATTAGCGAATAACTGGAAAGTAAAAATATTTGGAAAAGAAGCACGAGAACGATCGAAATAATATAACCCCCTTCATTTTGTATTTAACTTTGACAATTAAAAATTTCATCCGAAATTTCAGTAAATGCCGATAATTACACCGTTATTGCATTCATTTCCTCAAATTATCATCAAGACATGGTAAATGCTTATTTATACATGCATTCAACTCTAAGGATAAGGATGGGAGTCCCTACAAACTCTGAAGCCACAGGAAAAAATAAGATTAATTTATTGCAGAGATAAATTCAATATAGTTTATAACTTACGTTATTTTCATGTTAACTTTTTGAAAGAAAAGATTCGGTACCTACTACTACGAAATTAGCCGCGATATGATTGGCTTCCTGGGCAATAATTCGTTTTCTTTTCTTGGTATTAATTATTCCGGAATCCTACGTCATATCTGTGTTCGGAAGGCGCGAACAAAGACCTCGGGGTCACTTGAGCGGGTGTCGCGACTGACTTTGGCGTTCAAAGGCCAGTAATTAGGGCCACCCAGGCGTTGGCTCCGGAAAATTAAGCCGTCGCGACGGTTAAGTATCTATGTGCAAACGAATGGACAACAGTGAATTTTGACAAAGGAGTAAATATGTGACTATGCCCTCTTCATAGCTTGCGAACTGCAACGAGAGATGCTGAAGGTAATGTTTATTGTCACCAGGTCAAACCGATGGAAATGACTAGATGGCATCGACACTGACGTGTTATTTCTTAGTTTTCCTAAGTTTTCTAACAGAAATGATACACTTCATCTGCCTCGATAAATAAATGGGTGGATATTACGATATTTTACGTGACCTAGGAGGTATCGAGACTACTACAAGATACATGAAATAATATTATTCAAGTAATTACTTCGTAGCTGATGGAGTAATCACAAACGCATTTGTCTACATTGCTACGATCATCTCACAGACGCAATGGTTCGCGATGAAAGTAGTTTTGCGAATCAACTTTTGATATGGGGAAAAGAAAAAGAATGGATTCAGTTGTATTACCGGATTGGTTTTTATGCACGAATGCCGATTTGGATTCATACCGTGCTGATTTCGGATTGGCCGAATCATCAACAAAGAGTCATCGGCCAATCACGACGAAGGGCGGAATCGAAATCCGCTATAAAAGACTGGCATCATTGCTACAATCTTCACGTTCCAGCCAGGACAACATCGTGTGATCACCACCAGACAAAGAAGAAGGTCGACCACCCAAGGATAACAAAGGAGAGAGCTTGAGAATGGGATCTTCTGCAAGAGTCCGATTGCCATTGCGACGAGTCGGTGTCCTTGATGAAAGGACGATCCCCGAAGGAGTACCAGCCAGCGAAGACAGCCCGTGGGCGACCGTGTTGAATGGAATACCATCCTCGTGACGTCCTTTCACAGGTTCATCAGCGACGTGATAGGGACAGGGATTTGGAACGTTTGAGAGGCCCGACCAACGGTAACCGATCTTACGTAACCACTTTCCGAAGGGGCCTCCCCGCCTGGGGATCTAAGGCCCGAGGTTCCGGCCCGGAGAGATTGGCTTCCGGTCTTGGAGACCGGGAGTCGAGAAGACTACGGCTGGTACACGAAAGAACCCCTTAGCCGCCCCCGACGCACTCGTTGGCCTGGCTAAGGGCCCCATTTTAAACCCAGCCATTGCACTGCCTTTGCACTCTTAGGCAGGCTGGGGACCAAAAATCAGAACATCGCCCAACGCAAACAGCGGCGTGGCCAAGCTAACTGAGACCTTGGTTCTCACACGCTGGGGCAGAGAGGGCTGTTCTCCGCTCTCCTGCGGGAAAGCGGTCCAATAGGTACACGCCGAATGGGATGGGGGAGTTATAGGCACACTAATTACTGGCCTTTGAACGCCAAAGTCAGTCGCGACACCCGGTCAAGTGACCCCGAGGTCTTTGTTTGCGCCTTCCGAACACAGATATTACGTAGGATTCCGGAATAATTAATACCAAGAAAAGAAAACGAATTATTGACCAGGAAGCCAATCATATCGCGGCTAATTTCGTAGTATTAGGTACCAAATCTTTTCTTTCAAAAATTTAACATGAAAATAACCTAAATTATAAACTATATTGAATTTGTCTCTGCCATAAATTAATCTTATTTTTTCCTGTGGCTTCAGAGTTTTTAGGGACTCTCAGCCTTTTTAATACTTATACTTATTACGTATGTTTGAAATAATCAACATACAATCATTGCTTTTTGAGAAATGGAATACAATAACGGCGTAGCTAGGTTTATTTAGAGAAAAATTAAGGCAAAATTTTTATATTTGTCAAAGTGGCATAAAAAACCGAGGGGAGATTTAAGACCAATTGCTTTGATAGTTTGCGAATATATTTTCAAAATATTTACGATCCAAGTATTTTCACATTAATCGACATTTAAGATATAATGTAGTGTATTTCAGAGCTTTTATGTAATCATTGTAATTGCTAGGCACGTTATAATGCTCACGTACTGTCCCGGCGAAGGCGTAGTACTAAGAGGTCTCGTATTTTCAGCCACTGTAAGGTAACAACTGGGCTTCAGAATAGATCTCTGAATACCATGGCGAACAATGGCATTGATACGTCACGACTATCAAATGACGATATTGAAAATACGCGATTGTGCATTTAACCACCGTTGCCAGCACCCAAGTCCTTAATTTTTATTTATAACCGGCCAGTTTCCATGGTACGATATATATTCCAAGGATTACAAAAGTCCAAACATAAAAAAATATTTAAAATAGGTAGGACGCCTTTTATGAGCGACTGATTGACTGAGCGAGCGATTTTAACCTGAAAGCATTCGATTCACGCTATCCCCATTTGAGGATGAGGAAGTAAAAAAGCTCTTTAATCTGCGTATGAAAGGAAACTGGATCCTCGACCCAATATTCAGTCAGTCGATCCCTTACTCTTCGATTAGTATTTGTCTCGCTCGTCCATCTCGATTGAGGACTTTTATTCGACGGCTCGCACTTTCAACGGTAATACAATTTTATTCGATTTTATTTCATATTATTATTAACCTTACCTAGAATAAGAGCGTAAATGCGCTCATTAAAAAGTTTTTGTGCGTTCGTATTTAATCTTACGCCTACCTCCGAGGGCTGCACCTAACACCTCTGACCTAAGACTATTGAAATTCACCGATGAATTGTAATGGAGTACAAAAAGTCGATAATAACAGTGGGTTTTTTTTTAAATATCAAATGAATATAAATAAGATTATAAAACATTGGCGCATGCTTCAAATTGTCACAGCGGAAGATTGAGTTATATATAAGGAATCAGGTTTAAACTGCTTACCATTTTAACTTGTATGACGTGATATTATCGGTAAAGTTTAATTTTGAACACCCCGACTTGTTTTCTTGCTAATAAATACATTGTGTGTGCCATCTTGACAAAAGAAAAGCATGATCGTGGCGCTTTTGTTTAGATTGTCATATCCACTTCATGTCGCTAACAATCCATTATCCAAACTGGTATTATCGGCGTCCAACTCTTATTATGTCTACCATTTGCACAGCTTCTCGCATCCTTATTACAATCCTCTCCTGGAACAAATTCCTGAGCAATCCGCACATAATTTAAATTTATATGCTTTTTATTCGTCTCCCGCCTAACTCCGTGAGCTCCGGCATGCAGGCATTAACTCTGGCAATTCACCGCTGAAGTGCAATGGAGCACAAAAAGCCAATAATACCAGAGGGTTTTTAAATATCAAATGAATATAAATAAAAGTATGAAACACTGGCGCGTGCTCCAAATTTTCACAGCGGAAGGGAGCGTAACGTCAACAATGAAAGCTCACGAAAACGTCCATCAATAGGATAGATCTTATCATGAATATATATATTATGGATTCGGATTTTTGGCATTGTTGCCTAGGCTACGCGTTGTCTAAATTTCCACATTTAGATCACCCAGTCCTTGGCGCCACTTCGATTAGTCTTTTCTGTTGTTATTGTAAATAGACGTAGTTAATTGCTGCTAACGTGAGACCGTGGTGAATACTCAGTAACGATCGAGGAGACATGAATTACTTGATGCTTTGAATAACATCTTGCAATTTTGTGATCTAAAATTTACTTTGTAAATGCTAGAAAGAAATTATCTATTACAGGAATTGCGTAAGAGGTTTATGACACGTCCATCGTGTGCCGACGACGATGTTTGCCAGACTCTGATTCTAATTTGAATGCATTAAGCCCGTTAGGCTAATATAGAGAATTTAGAATTCCTTGTTAAAACAGAACTTGCTTCGTACCAGGCTACAAAACAGGGCACGAGTCTACGAGGACTCAAAATAGGACACTTGGATTGAAAAATAAGAATCTGTTCAAGGCGGCGGTAAGTGCATTCCTTTTTACCTGCACTGCAATGATGGCCATTGGGAATACTCATGAAGTCACCTCGCATTATTATTAAATTTCCGTACAGCGATATTCACGAAGTGCTAAGAAGTTAATTGTGCATTTGTGTAATTAAATTTAGAAATAAATATATCTGTAGACCGGAAAATATTAAAAAAGAGTATAATTACGTCCCGCATGTAGTACCACATTTTTTATCCACTGCATTATGATTAATTGTAAGTATAACCCATGCATATTCAATTGTAATATGGTTACGAAATTCTAGAAAACAGTTTTTGGCGACGAGATCACAGTCCATAGTATATATTCCTGGATCTTATTAACTAATTTTGAGCTAACCATTAATTGGTGTAGTGTTCCCACATTTTTTACTGTCGAAACGCAAGTAAATAAAAACTAAGGGTAATAATGTGTTTTATTGTTGCCTCATATTAACGGAAAGAGGAAACTTGAGCACAAAACCCATTAATACAAGAGGGTTTTTAAATGTCAAATGAATATAAATGAAAGTATCAAGCAGCAGACATGAAATACGAAATGAACTTCTAATTGCGAACATTACTTATAAAGTTAAACGAATGCTACCTTCCATATCAAACTGAAGACTTGTCCTAAGACACAATTGTAACAACTCTGGCAACTCATCACTGAAGTGTAATGGAACTGAGAAAAGCCAGTAATACTCGTGGGTTTTTTAAAATATTGAACAATATTACAATGATAGTTGAAAATATTTTATGTGTTTTGCAACTTTGACGAGGGATGGTGGAGTTAGACGTTAAGACGTTTATGAAAATAATATTCCAATTGATTCGTGCAGTATATCCGCATTTGGAACTTGACCACGCATTATTACGCTGACGCTTAATTTTGCATTCACTCGTTGGGAATGAAGTACCCACGCGGTATTTCTCCAAGATGGCGCGAGCTTTAATTTAAAATGTCAAATCTCTTATCCATATAGTTTTTAGGCGGGCCTAGAATATAACTCTTTGGTAGTATAAGTTTTGGTTTCTGCATTTCGTTATTTTGAAACAGCAGTAGAATGTTTCACTGAACTGAACAAGGTTATGCTAGAAAAATTCCACTTTAATAGGCGAAGTTATGCAGTAATGGGAACACGAATTAATTTCGGGCCTTCAGCCCAAGGCGATCCACTCCCATGATCTAGGTGTCCAGCAGCTGGGCCTTTGGAAATTCCTTTGAGAGTTCCAGGTCTTCCAGACACAATTTTTAATTTTCCAGAGGAAAAATTGATTTTTTTCTCGTTAATTATAATAGAATGTTCGGTATGTTTTTTTAAGGGGTGATAAAACGTAAAGATTATTTTTAAACTTGCATATTTGGAGGAAAATAAACACAAAACTTTTAAATAAGTTGAGAGAAATCCACATCACCACCCTTTCTTAGATTTAAACATTGTCAGGCTGGTGCTCAAGGAAAAAGGTTATTATTACAGCCGGACTTTGCTATGAATGGCATTAATATAAAGTGATCAGCAACTTAAAGAAACTGAAGGAATTGACTTTTTTCCTTATTTTGCTAAATGCGGGAAATTTGAATTCGCAACTTGCCGACAAAGGCACGTTCTTTAGGCCACTGATTTACAGACTATGGCCAATAAGAACACAATCTATGTACCTAAATAGAAAACATTGTACCTACATTCGGTGATAACAGGAATGCAAAATGCGACAACGCAAGGGAAGTTTGACTTTTGTTCTTGCTGAAAAAGGCACATGGCTTCCGTTGCTGTTTTATATATTGACACCACAGATATTTCATTTATAGTATGTAAAACATTCCAAATGACGATAGCTATTCAAATAACAATCAATTAAGAAACGAAAACAAACCCACCTTCGAACGCTAATGGCCGCTTCGAAAGATATTTTGTTTTGTATTGTAAGCCGAGGATGCGAGCGTGAGGCAAAATACGTTCGAACTTTGGTTACAAAATAGGCACCGGCAATTGTTTTCGAAGTGTTACCCACAATTCAGCGGAAATGATTCTAACACTCGAAGGTTAAGTTATAAAAGCGGCCCCCTGATTTCATGTCATACGTTCAATGTCGTTATTCTCATTGACAACCGATATTGCTTCAATTTAATACATAAATAGCAACGCAAGGGAAGGAATATGAGAGGACATTTCGTCCACGGGATTGAAAAAGACTGTGATATCGCGTGAGGAGTCGAATGCACCATAATATTTTTCATAGCCCGAGCATCGAGTGTTAGAACATAGACTGGCGGAGCTGGCGGGCTTATCGCGGAGTTGATTAACTATCGTAGCGAAAGTGGCGCCGCTCGATTCGTGACACGACTTTTGAAATATATAGTACGTGTATTCACTCCAGAGAGACATTATTTACAAAATGAAGAATTTATAACTCTTAGATGTCGTAAAAAAACTAACAGTGTGTATTTTGTATGTTTTCTCAACTATATTTGAAAATAAATCATATTATTGTCACCGCAGTAGGTTCTTGGGTATCACAAAAAAACCTTCCGTTTTGAAGGAGTTTCAAACGCACCGCGCGAAAAAAATGAGTCGAGTTAAAGACTTGTTTAGACATTTTCATTTAATTACTTACCATTTCTGTCATATAAAACTATATTATCGCGCCATTAATAATGCAATATTTAATTGATGTGTCCTACAGCTGATGAAATTGAAACGTAAAATTCGAATATGGTCTCTATTATGACTAGGGAACTATCTCGCTCGGACTACCTTAATACATTGCATTATTTGACACTATGGCAGCATGAAATCCGGGAATAATGAACCAGCCAGGGCTCTGAAGGTAGCAAATGATGAGAAAATAACAAATAATTAGCCTAGCAATGCACAAATATCATATGATGTGCTTGAGTAAGATTGCTACTTTCAAGACACTCCAGTGTCAAGCCTATTTTTCAATCTTCGCTCTGGGACGGATTCGCATTCCAAATCATTCAGTACCATCTGCATAGAACTAGAACATTCGTGATATCTCTTTACAAGCCCAGCTGATCGTCACTGCCCACGATCTAATTCCGATAGGAAACTTCTCCCATTGTGTCGATTGATTCCAATGACATTTACATTGACAGAAATAACAGTGGTTCATCGAAGTGGCTTTTGGGTTCTCTGCAAACCATCGTTGTGTCGATTTTCAGACTTTTCCTACGGCAGGATTAAATCGCCCATACATAAATGTATTTGATATTAAAAAAACATTTATAGATAAGTGGATGTATGTAATAAAGTAGAGCTGATAGAGAAAAACTAATTTCACATTTAGATTCAAGGCCCCAAATACAACTAAAATCAGTAATTAAATCCTAGGTACCAAAAAAATATTTTTTTTCTAGGCCTGTGTAATACGCGTCACCATTTATCCTCTCAAAACCTTATCCTTGACATCTCTACACGGCTGGTGACCTAACACCCTCTGCCACTCGCCCATGCGGAGGCTCGCAGGGTATTATGAAGATGTAGATGTGGATCAGTGGTTTTTGATTATGCATAGAGAAAGTTTGTCTATCACCACTTATTGGTCACTGATTTCGTCATCGGTATCCATATGTATTACTTGACCGGGTCAATGGTATCGCTTCCTCAGGCTGCAACTATCAACTATGCAGCGGCGGGGGGAGGGAGGGAATATTCGAGGGAATACATAGGCTATGCACCAAGGTCTTTGAAAGAGCCTTGGACGCAAACACGTCGCGAATATTTGTACTCAAAGTTCCGAGCCAACGAACTGACTCAGTAATTCATTCGTTATAAAATGCTGTTCCATACTGTCTCGTCTGACACTATTGAATTTAAACCCAACTAAGTTTTATCAAGCTCAGGATGCTGTTTCCGCTCACCCTACCTGTGATTGTGGAATATATGCGAGGCCAGTAATTATTTTTAAAATGGTGAAAAATGAAAAATTGACTTTTCCCATGAATTTCGACTCATGAATGAGGATGTCATCGGGTGAGGGGATCGAGTCCATCGCCTGTCCCACGCGTCCTGGCCCACGCGTAGATTCACTCTCGGTGAAATAGACGTCCAGCCGGTCGGTCGGCCGGTCGTAAAGACGGATCCCACGTCGTATCAACGCATCGCTTGTGAGGGGAGGAAAAGAAAACGAACCGGTCGACATCGGAACTTCGGGCCATTGCGCGACGCTATAAGTGAATAAAAGGACCGCGATCCAGAAAATCAATTAGGGGGGGGTTCATGAATTGAGGAAATGATGACCCCCATGGGGGTGGCTTCGTACACTGGCGATGGCACGGCGCACTAAAGTCTTAGTCTGGTGTGAGGCGGTGCCTACGTCATCTGCCTCCGACGCGTTTCGTTCGCCGTGATGAGGCCTCAAGGCTGGGACACAATCAACGTGTACGTGTAACGTGAGCCGTTAACGGGAATATGCGGAAAGATGGCTGACGGGAAAGTATAGCGAACGGACTCAATCAACGAGTACTACGGGGAGTAGGTACGTGTACGCTAGAGATGGGCAACTTTCATCTCTTCCCGTGTCCCGCACACACGGAAAACCAATCAGAATAGCCCTGAGAATCCGGGAATGGGAGCCATCTGTCGGAAGATACATCCAACTGTTGAAGATTGCTCTTGGCGCTCTTGGCGAAGACAACTTATTTACTTCCACACATGTTTACACCTGATCTCTTAGCTGCGCCTGCGTTAGTCAATTGTTACTCCGGGCCGCGTTAACGTCGATTGTGACCGCTGACTTGCGTTCCCCGTCTCCCGTTGTCCCGTTAACGTCTCGCGTCACACGTACACGTCCCAGCCTTAAGAGAGTCGCGCGGCAGACAAAGCGTTTCACACATTATCATTTCCAGCATTTGTTATCTTATGAGTAAAAAAACTAAGTCAATATTCATTCAAAAGAGATATGAGAAGTGCATCGAGTTGAAAATTTGAACCGAAATATTCTTAGGGCCTAAAAAGGCCGAGGGTGGAGTTCGAGTCATCTTTCAGGCGGTGGAGTCACCAATGTTATCCACTCCTACAGCTTTCCTTGTCTTCGTTTCTTTCAATGCTTTCTCTATTACACTGTCGAGTATCATTAGCCCGAGTTATCTTCCTCTACTGTTCCCTCATCCTCTATATCTCAATCAGCTGGTCTACCATCGCTGTCATATAGCTCCTCCACGTGTTCTCGCCATATTTATTGAATATCTTCCTGCTCGATTAATATCTTTAATCTTCTGGATTTAATCTTTGGTGCCGTTTGCCCTCTCTTACCTCCCGATAGGAATTTTACTCTAGCGTATAACGCACTTCCCACTTCCCCTTCTATCTGCAGTTCCTCCATTTCCTCGCATTGCCTTCTCCACCAATTTTCCTTCGCCCGATTGGTAATTTGCCGCAGTTGATTATTTAATTCCTTGTATTTCGCCTTACCTACGGCGGTGTTGACGTTTTTCCAATTCCTCCATTTTCCTAATCATTTCCTCCGTAACCCACTGCTTCTTCGTCCTCCTCATTTCCGCTGTCCCTATTGCTTTCTCCGCAGCAATGCCTCTTTTTATACTCTCTCACTTTTCCTCGATTGTTCCTGCTTCTTTGGCTTCGCCTAGGTTTCCTTCCACTATCTCTTGGTATTCCCACCTTTTTTCCCCTTTCAACGCTTCAGTGTTCCACCTCTTCATCCTCTTACTTTTATTAAGCTTTTGGAATTTCACCTCACAATTCATCATAACTAAATTATGATCCGAGTCTGCATCAGTCCCAGGATAGCTCCGCGTGTTCTTCACACTGTTCCTCAATCTTTCCCTGACCATAATGTAGTCAGTTTTATGTCTAGGTCTCCCGGAATTTACCATGTGTACCTCCACCTAAGTAAACCAAGTGCTTGTTACAACAACATAATTTATTTCTCGTACAAAATTCAACTGCCTTCTCGTCGCGGTCATTTCTCGTTCCTAATCCATGCCCTCCCAATTCATATCCATCTCTCCCTTCCCCCACTACTGCGTTCCACTCGCCCATTACTATTAGATTTTTCTTGCCCGCGACTCTCTGATTATCTCCTCTAAATGTTCATACACCCCATCCACCTCTTCCTCCCTATAATCGCTTGTCGGCATGTACACATGTACCAATACGAAATTTGTACGGCATACTTTTATTTCTGCAACTAGTAACCTGTCACTCACCTGCTCAATATTTATCACCCTCATTCCTAAGTTTGAGTTCAATAATATAGCTACCCCACGTTGATTTTCAACCCCACCACTATAGATTACCCGGTAACTATCACTCCAGTATCACCCGCTGTCCTTCCATCTCACCTCGCACAGCCCCAGGGCATCTACGTCCCCTCTATCCATTTCCCGTTACTCCATTCATATTTTCCAGCTTCCCAACCCTCATCATAGTCCTATCGTTCCAATTCCCTATTTTTATCGGTGCTTTTCCATTCCTCCTCTTATTCTTCTTCTTAGCTTCCTTGGTCCTTGTTTCCTGCGATTGCTCTGTACAAGGATTTCGTGAGATGACGACCTCGGGGGCGCTGTCTCCGCCGATGCCGGGCCCGACACCCGCCCCAATGGGCGGTGCGCCGTGGTTGCCAGGATTCACTTCTCTTTGAGTGACATATATTTTTCAGTGTAGTATAATAGTTGGGAGGGAACTCCCACCCCCACTCCACCCAACAGTGTTTTTCACGTTGACACCATCACTGGACTTCCTTTTGTCTGGCTCCTACCCTTCGACCTATCTGGTATGTGTGGCCCTTCCGGAAGCAATATTAATTGCTCCTGTCGTTGGAACGCGCAAGGCATTCCACCACTTCTATTTTGTAGTCCGCAGGAAATGATTCTGAACATATACCGCGCATAGCCATGTCGACCCTCGAATGAATATTTGCATATCGCTTAAGTAATCTCAGTATACTCTCTCTTTATCTCACTTTCTCTTCCTCCCTCACACACATGCCCTAATCTCTCTTTCTCTCTCTCTTCCTCTCTCTCACACACACACACACTTAATTCACGTTGTCATGAGAAACTGATAAATCAAAATGATTGTGCAGTTGGACGTTAAGCCATGGCTTCAATCGGAAGGATAATAATGCAGTGTCCAAGGTTCAAGTCTTAAATGGTGCATTCCTTTTTTATTTCAAGAATAGATTTTTATATTAAACAATAGCGCAAACTATTTTAATTCAAAATTTTTTCACTTTTTTTCTGTCTAAAAGTATTTTTTAAACGCACATTCGCTCATTATGGCCTTAACATTAACAATTTCTCTTGTCGGGGGAAGTAAATAAAAATCGTTTGATGCCATATTTAAGATGACGTAATATCCATTAAATTAAAACAAAACTAGCATCAGAAATGACTCGAACCTTGAACACTTCTATATCCTTCAAATTAAATTTATAGATTAACGTCCACCGTCACGAGAAACAGTTACTTTTGAGGCAAAATTGCTTGACTAGGCTTTTAAAACAAATATAGACAGATTTAAATTCAAAAACATATACATAGTATTAAATTGATTTTCGGGAATATTTAATAAGAAAAATATTCATAAATAAAAAAAAAGATTCACGCTCAATAAGATTCGAACCTTAATACGTAATCTAATTAATATTCCTTGCGATGACAGTATGTATTAACGTCCGCTGCCACAGTTATTTGTTACTTTAAAGACCAAATATACTGTTCATTAAAAACGATTCTTGACAGGAGAGGAAAGCGAAAAACATATAGTATTAATATATACTTCGGTAATATTAAATACAAAAGAATATTCTTGTAATGAAAAAAGAAATTTGCCTTGGAAAAGACTCAAACCTTGAATACTTCATTTTTCTTCGATGATACTTTTGGATAAACGTCGAAAACCACCATAAATTATGAATTTTAAAGCCTGAATAAGCGATAAAATTTTACCAAATTTAATGGTAGACAGAAGATAGCCGAAAAAAATATTGTAATAAAATAGTTTGCAACAAAAAACTTGAGATAGATACGATGAGTTTATAAATATTTCCTCCTCGATGAGAGGGAGATTACAACTACCTATAACTTGTAACTTGGGAGCGGAACTGAGCTAGGCGAATCGACCCTCGCCAACGCTGTCGGAGAACTGACTTCTGAACTATCCGAAACCCAGTTACGATTCCGAGTCGACCTTGCAGTCGAATCGATTAGTGCACTCGATGTCAGTGGAGTCGATTCTGATGGGCGCCAAATACCAATCAAACAAATGTCAACTTCCCAAACAAGTCGTTTGCAGTCATATTTAATTTGAAAAAAAATTTATTTAAAACTGTCTATGAGAAATTTTAAATTAATAAGGATTTTTAAAAAATAGTCTCAAATAGAGAGATGGAAAAATAGAGTATTTGAGTCGTTTGCGGCGACATTTAGTTTGAAAGTATTTCAATACTTTAAATTTGAAAAACATATAGTGAAAGTAAACAGTTAGTTAAGGAAAGTTAGTTATCAGTTTGTAACAAATGGACACACTAATCCCAAAGAGACAATAAAGATGCGAATAATACTATGCATTGGTTGAATCAGTTTTACGATATGGAATAAGTATATGGGGAAATGCTTTCAACTGTTATAAGGAAGTTTTACAGTCAACTCAGAATAAAATACTTAAATTGATCTGTAGTGAATACGACTTAAAACAAAATGACGAGGACTCAGGGACGTTATTTATGGGCACAAATAAGGGCTTTGATCATAAAAGAGTTTTGTATATAAAACTAGCGGAAGGTACCCGTTGAAATTCCACGGGTGAGAACAACATGGCACCGAAATAAAAGAGAGAAAATCTCCGAAAGCCGTAAACAATTGGCACCCTTCGTCGACAAACACCAAACTTACTGTGTTGGTATGCTGGGAAACCACAGCAGCGACCAACCACAGCCTCTCAACCAAGAATTACCCCCCTGTGATGGTTTACGGGAATGTAACTTCCTCGCCAGGGACCAAAACACAGACGCACACACGCACAACCCAAACAGGATCCTTTGTAAGGGCTAATTGGACCCCGCTAAGGATATTTGGGTTATAACCTGGGATCCTTAACAGGGTTAATGAGACCCCGCTAAGGATGCCCGGTTATTTACGCAAGCACACTCACAAGCACACAAAATCACTCACTCACACAAACGGGCCCAACTTCTGGGAGAATCAGCTCAAAAAGAGCGTGGTCAAATCAACACAACAGGACGAGGGTGGGGGTCGAATACGCGTATTTCGGCTACAAAGTAGCCCTCTTCAGCGAACCCATTCTGTCATTGATCAGATTGACATTGCCATAATGCGCGATCGAATGTTTTAAAAAAGTTCTTACCAGAAGAAAAACTGAAAACATGTATATACAATCGTTTTATGCGATATTTAATATGAAAAGGTGTTTTGGTAATTTAAAAAATATTGCCCTTAGAAAGAATTGAAAGTTGGATACCTTAGAGCACTTATAGTCTTTGCGACGAAAGCTATGATTTTTAAGGCCCACCACCACGAGAAATTATCAACTTTAAGGTAATAATGCGAGTGAGAGTAATTTAGCGAATAATTGTTGACGGGAAAAATAGGTTATTTAATGGTTTGCGGTTATATTTCATTTGAAAAGATCTTTTAATGCAATAAAAATGGATTTTCCATCGGAGAAGATTCGAAACTTGGATTCATCAGAGTATTCTTCCGATGGAATTTATGGATTAAGTTTCACCGCAGAGAGAAAGTGTTCATTTTAAGGCCATACTGTTTGTTAGGGTTTTAAAAAATTATCGTGGTTAGAAGTAATGCGAAAAAAGTATTTTTAAATCGTTTACGGCAATATTTAATATGAAAAATTATTCAAGTTATTTAAAATTGTGGAAGTTTGAGAAAAAAACTTATTTACTTTAAAACTTAAAAGTATTTAAATCATTTAAATCATTAAGGCATTTAATGTAATGTGAGTAATTTTCTAGTACCGAATAAAAAGGGGTTGAATTGAGAAAGAGTCAACCCTTTATGGATACTTCATTTCCTTCCAATGAAAGTTATGGATAGCGTCCACTGCCATCACGAATAGTTAATTGTATGTTCGTTAGGGATTTAAAAAATTTTCTGATGAAATTAAAAGCAAAAAATAAAAGAATTTAAATTGTTTTCGGAAATATATCTGCATGAAAAATGTTCTTTTTTTAAAAAGATTGCTTCGATTATGTTTGGATAACCCTGGATACTTGAATATACGTCTATTGTAAATTATGGTTCAACATCAACCATATGATGAACCAACAACATATGATAAATTGTCAAATTTAGGCCATGATGCGCCATACGGTTTCATAAAAATACAATTCTAGAAATGAGAAAAGCGAAAAATATAGTGCTGAACTCGTCTGCGGCGCTACTTTTTTATATGAAAAATATTCTAGTATCTATAAATAAATGCATGGAGAAAGTCTCGCCCCTTGGGTGCTTCATTGTCCACACGATGAATTCTGTTGATTCTGGTTGCATTGGAAAGTAATGCTCTCAGGGATTCACGATTCAGGCTCCAGCCGCTTAAACTTATCATTCGCCCTCCAAATTATAAATCCCAGAGAAACAGTGATTCTCTGGAATTCTTGTTCCAGTTCTGATTCCAGACAGGTTTTCCACTAAATAATGCGCATGTCTTCATTTTTGCCTTTCACAGTTGTGTTCGTTACGAACGGAAAGCGATTATCAGTCGAGATAAAACTTGCGATTGTGGATGGGAGCGTCGAGAAGCGAGTAATCGATTCGTCATTTGCATCTCGACCGTCAAGACAAAGGTCTTTTGCTAATTGTTGCTTTCTGCTTACGCGTCAGAAGTGCCCGTGAAAATTTCTCTCGTCCCCGCAGCGAAGATTTTTACTTTTAACCAATAGCGTTGAATTCTTCACGCTCTCGTTAGATCTCGAATAAATAAAACGAAGCGATGCGGTCTCATCGTTGATGCGATTGTTTCCGAGAGATTAGCATTCGTCCGCGCCGAGCATCGAGGAGACCAGAGGAACTCTAACCGAGACCAGATAGAAATTGTTGAATTTGAAATGAGGACTGTTTTTGTTAGTGAAAGAGTAGAATTGGGGGTTCTCCTTGCACAACGAGTCCAGCCTCATGTTATCATCAGGAAAAAATTCGAGCGTTTCGAGTTTCAAGTTGGGAAAAAGGTTAAGATCCTAAAATCTTCCATAAAGTTGATGGTAAGAGCGAAGGTTTGAGTGGAATAGCGATATAGGGCCTTATTCTGAATCGGGGGTCGCTATATCAAGATCTGGCTATTCAACGAATCATAAAAATGTATTATGGCCCTATAGAAAGGAAATAGACTGCACTCGGTTTAAAAATAAAATTTCTGTAATTTCCATGATGTATTTAATGAGACTAATCGATTTCAATGTGAGAAATGCATTCTCAAATGCAGAGAGCAATTAAATGGTACAGGGTGGCTTGTAGATGAGGGGAGAGGTCGAGGGTTTCTTATGACGAAGGTTAATGCCATGATTGTTTAGAAAATTTGGAAGCTATTTCAACTTTTAAATTGCGTGTTCTTAGTATAATATGACATTGTTTCAGAAAAATTGTACCCCATTATTAGAGAAAATAGTTTATAAATGCAAGTTTTAAAAGTGACCCAATATTATGGCATGAATTGGAGAACTAGTTAGTCACCGACAGCAACATATTTATCGAGGCAGCTTGCAGTGGAAGCCGAAAAACGGGAGAATTAACTTGGCTTCGTTAGCTAGTTCCATCAAATTAACGTAATGGAAAGGTAGATTTTCCTGTAACACATTTACTAGATGACATTGGTTCAAAAATATAGCGATAGTATGCGAACGTTCCCCGACGTTTCATTATTTAAAGAATTTGCTCGTAAAACTTTCATTAAAA
The DNA here is from genome assembly GCA_963169105.1 of Ceriagrion tenellum. Lineage (NCBI taxonomy): Eukaryota > Metazoa > Arthropoda > Insecta > Odonata > Coenagrionidae > Ceriagrion > Ceriagrion tenellum. The sequence continues at coordinate 6,006,397 of OY720639.1, read as the reverse complement.
AAAGATCATTCACGCCTCACGTTTCCCATTTTTCTCCTGGAGCATACATGCTATAAACAATTCCGTATCTTGCCGTGTTTGCCATTTTGTCTAAACAGTTCGTGATTTTTTGCTAGCTAATGTTAATTATGTTAAAATATTTTGATTGGTTTATGTCCAATCGCTATCGCACCAGTAGTTTGTCGTATCGGTAATTTTGTAAAAAAGTGGCAGTTAACACATTCGAATTATAATAGTTGAATAAAGTGTCTCAAAACTGAAAGATATGTAAAAAAAGAGTCAAAGATTTCCATCGATGTCACGCAACTTAATTTCCGTCTGGATGGTTTTTTTCAAATTCAAATATTTCCTTGATGGAAAAATATTGATGATATTAGCTGGAAAAATTGGATAATGTTGATAGATTTAGACTGAGTTATATTTTACAGATGTCACTAGACAAGTTTGCCGTTTAGGATAAATATGTCCTTAAAATGTCGTGGGAAATTCTGAGTCTCTTTACTTGCATATAAGTGTTTTACATTGATAGATTTTGTTTGATTTGATCTTCTCTAAAAACCAGTATTCGAAAACTTTAAATAATCCCTTGGGAAAATTTAATTTAAAAATTTTTTAAAGTAACTTTAAATATTTAAAGTTTTCAAAAGGATACTTAAAGTTAACTTCGGAATTGAAAAGTTTTCTAAATTTATAAGTCAATCCTAAAGTTTTCTTATATTTTTTTTAGTTAAGGGTGCACTCGAAAGTTTTCTTGTAGCTTTTCTAAAGTGTTGGATGCATTCTTAAGTCTTCTTAAAGTTTTATGAAGATATATGTGCATTCTAAAGTTTTCCTATAGTTATTAAATAGAGTTGAGAGCACAATGAATTTTTAAAAGTAATTTTGGCCAATTATTCTAGGCACAGGATTTTTGACTTTGGATCTTTTAGAAAGCATTTCAAAGCCATTCACAGCTTTTGAAGATATGGAAACCAGCCCGGGTCAAAATATTCAATCTGTAACTCCCCTGTAACTGGTGTTGACCTTGAGGTCTGCAATTGGTCTGTAACTGGGAGGAAATTGAACCTATGTTCCAGACCATACGTCGTGTGTATCGTTATAAAGGAGTGACTTCAAAGCTTTGGATTCCTAATTCCATGTACTGGCAATGCTTAAAAAATACTCTAAGGCCGTTTTCGAACTTGGCAAATCAAGCTATCTTGCCTTGAAACCTAGTACGCATTGGGCGGAAATGACGTCAAATTCAATTGGCCGCTGACGCCATATTGTCTAGATCAAGTCAAGTTCGCCAAGTTCGAAAACGGCCCAAGTCCCATTTCGCAGAGTGGCTCATCAAATCATCAAATCGAGTATTGCAGCTCTGTCATAGTCCAAATCCATCCCAGAATCCTGACCATAGGATATGACAGTACAGTTCCAGACCAGTTCCTTTTTGCAATTTGCAATAAATTTTGTCTGAAATAACAAAGTGTTTTGTCTCTTTTTATTAGTTTATTTTAACCCACCCTAAGTTTACTTAAGTTTTTCTAAAGTTTACTAAAGATTTATCTAAAGTTTACTTAAATTTAATCTAATGTTCTCTAAAAGTTATTCTAAAGTTTACTTTAGGATGATGTTCCAATTCACTTTAAGAAAACTTAAAGTTTACTTTAAGTTTTATTAAAGTTTACTTTAAGTTTTGTTAAAGTTTTTAAAAAAGTTTTTCTTTAGTAAATTTTCCCAAGGGATATTTACTTTGCAATAAATCTAATATTCATAGAAATTGAATGAAGCCGGTTACACCGTTGTCATAAGAAGAGTTTGAGGAGTATGTAGGTATTATTGTGTGAACAAATGTCGTGGAATATTTTTAATAATTTTCGCTGAAAAATTTGTACTGCATTGGAAAATATTGACTGGAGTAATAATAATCACTGTCACAAAGGCAGTTCCCGGTGCAGGTAATAATCAATAAAATATTTATCGAAAATTTTAAATATTTTAGCTGCCTAATATATGAATGATTTTGATTGGAGGACGTTTAGCCGTCACTTGAGCAGTCAACCATGTCGGTTATTTTATTAAGAAAAATCGTTATATTCAATAATGTCGGGTGGATGATGTGAACTTTGTTGAAATATACTGATTGGACTAGGTTTAATTGTTGTCGAACTAATCGTTTTCCTAAAAAATTGTTCAAAAATTCACAGATTTCTACTTGTACGATATGTTACGTGTTAAAAGCTTTGGGAGGAGTAGCTTTTAATGGTGTCGTATAAGTAGTTGGCCGGGTAGGTAACTGTGTTAAAAAAAGTTATTCGAGAAATTTCAAATTTTCGAACAATTTTTACGTGTACTATGATAAATCATTTTAATTGGAATATGCTTAATCGTTGGCGCAGTGGTAGATTGCCGAGAGGGAATTTTGTCTAAATTAATGTCCTTTAAACATTCAAATGATTTTCGCTGGATACATTGTAATAAGTTGAAAACATTTGATTTTAGAAGTTTTATAATTCTTTGCACGCGTGAAAGCTATGTTGTTTAAAATAATGACGCCGAAATATTTGCATACATTAGGTCAGAAAATGTGCGTTATGCTGGATATTATTGATTGGAGTAGCTTTATATCGTTTCCATGCGAGTAACCCAGACAGCACAGATTTCGATGTATCGCCTTTGCATTCGGATAACATGGCAATACGTACGAGAAGCCGTATCGCATCGTCGTGGATAGGACCCGTTGGCGAACAGTATACGTATGCGATATCATTGGGCGCGATGTCCGCTTCGAATAGGATTCTGTATACGGCCGTGTCAATGCGCGCAATAATACCGAACCAACACAGCTCGATGTATCGAATCTCGTGACTATCGATAATCGCAACAGCCGACTTATAAATCGATAGGTCGTTGTGGACTTTTAGTAATCGATACGCTGCTACTATCGTACCGGATTCTTAGGATACACGGGCTCGTGATGGAAATTGTTTTTCTCCCTATCTGGAGGAAAACGATAGGGTAGGCCAATAAGAAATTTATTCACATCATACAACATAAATCGTAGTTATACATAAAAGATATCTCACGTCACTGGATGGCGAAAGTGGTATCAAACAATTCACTGGTAGGCTCTTGCCTCCATCAAAGATTGATTACAATGTAATATAACAAAATAATAAGCAAAAAAATAACACAAAGTATGAGATCATCCAAACATTCATGAAAAATAAATGCAACAAAAACACAACAAGATAAAAAAATATAAACAGGATACTCCTCGTGAAATCAGCAGACCAAAACTCTTCAAACACGTCTGAAGTGGTGAAGTTAGTTCCTGAAGGAAGAGAAAATAAAATAAATTAGTAAATGCTAAGAAGAGGGATTTTATAATCATATCACACAAAACTGAGCACAAGCTACATGGACAATATCAGACTCTCCTCCCTGGAAATAACTATTTCAAATGCACCAATCAAAGATTTCATGTTCAATCAGATTCTCCCACCAGGATACAAGCAATTCATCTTACAGGGCAGCATAAAGAATCAATGCCAGTGGCTGAAGCACAGCCCAAAGTTTATCAACCACCTTTGCAATGGTGAACTGCTCACACCTCTCCTTCCTGAAGGAAGAGAAAATTAAGTTCATGGGTCACAGCAAACAAGAGGGGAATGGTTTTTACATCACTCTAACTTCGACAAATACTCACATGGACAACATCTCACTCTCCTCCTTAGAAATACTTCAAATTCTCCAGCCTCTTAATGATTTCATAATCAATCAGATTCTCCCACCAGGATACAAGCAATTCATCTTACAGGGCAGCAAAAAGAATCAATGCCAGTGGCTGAAGCACAGTCCAAAGTTTATCAACCACCTTTGCAATGGTGAACTGCTCACACCTCTCCTTCCTGAAGGAAGAGACAATTAAGTTCATGGGTCACAGTGAACAAAAGGGCAAATGAGGGAAAATTGAGTAACATAGCACTGTTGCAGGAAGAGTATAACAAAAAAACATGCAGAACATTACTATCAGAGTAAGCAATTTTCATGTATTGATATTAAATACTTAAAGCATTCATTAACATTATGAACTGAGTTGTTATCACAGCAGTGGAAAGTAAAACATCAGTATGCACCAATTAGTATCAACAGGGAAAACCGAAAATTAATAAACAAAGCAGCGAGTTTTCTTCACAAGCTTTTGAAGGACACATAGGGGAAAATTAAGTAGCATAGCACTGTTGCAGGAAAAGTATAACCAAAAAACATGCAGAACATTACTATCAGAGTAAGCAATTTTAATGTATTGATATTAAATACTTTAAATATTCATTAACATTATGAACTGAGTTGTTATCACTACAGTGGGAAGTAAACCCTGGAAAATCACCGTATTCACCAATAAATATCAGCAGGAAAAACTGAAAAATTAGTAGATAAGCATAGCATCTAGTTTTCTTTACAAGCTTTAATAGGACGCAGTGAAATTAAATAACACGGCGCATTGAAAGCAGTTCACTATTCTAGATGAGAAATTATTGAAATGTTTCGTACATGAATACGGCATGGCCAGACCATAGATAAAATGACACTATTGCCAAATGGATTGAATATGCACTTAAGACACGTTCACACTGAATGTAACTTGAGAGCTTAGCGTAAGCTATCATGCCGTAACTAAGGCCGGAATCTGTAATTCTGATGAAATTCAATTAGCTATAGCTTTAAGACAACAAAAATAATGCTTCCATCAAGTTTCATCGCATTCTCTTAATTTGAACCACCCAATTCTTACGTTACACTGAATGTGAACGCGCCTTTCCTCTCATTCTTGCACTTACGCAGTTAAATTTTCCAAAGTAAATACATCCACTTACCTCACACCTAGGAACTTCTTCACCGCCAATCCAAGTTCACACGAGGTATTCGAATACGACGAACGACTCTAATAGAAATATAAAAAAATTATGACCATCGGGACAATTCTTCGCTGGGCACAGTAAATTACACTGCCAATTGAAGGCAGCTTGCTATTCTTAATGATAATGTTGTGAACGTGAAGGCGGCATGGCCACACCATAGTACAACATAATACCAAAATATGGCGAATTCGCGGAGGTATCCAACAGCCTTAAAGCCCGTTCACATTGTATTGAACTACAGAACTCATTTTAACTTGTTATGTTGTACCTAAGCCCGGAATCTACAAATAATTCTGAAAAAATTCCGGTAGCTTAAGGATGACATAAGTAATGCTTCCTACAAGTTTCATCGAGTTCTCTTAATTTGAGTTTAACATCTTTCAATTCTTACATTTAACGTTACATTTAATTTAAACGCGCCTTAAGTCTTGTATTAACGCAGTTAAGTTTTGCAAATAAAATACATTCACTTACCACAAGGCTATTAGCTACTCGCGACCACGAAATACGTGTACACCACAAACGCAGCGATCCTTGGATGAAGAGCTGTGCGTCCGGTCTTATCACTCGATTCAAGTGTACACCTCCGCCGTCGCAAAATAGTCCCCAGCCTTCGGGCGCATCCAGCTACGTGCAGCTACGTTTCGCATACGAGGATCTGGATACAAGGCGTATGCTGAATGTTGTGGAAATGTATTTCTTGCCTCTGGCATAAATACAAGTGAGTTCACGACCTGCATCGTAATATTAATCATTCGCATACTTTATTTTACAATACGCGCATAGTATTCAGTTCGCTGCGTTAAGTTTTTCCCCAAAAATCTTTCACAAACATCCGATGTGACATTCCTTGAGACTCGATCGTCGCTTTTTCGCATCCGTATACGGAAACGTCTGTGCTGTCTGGGAAGTTAATGGCGTGTGGCCATTTAGTCTAAAAGCATTTCATCGATGATTTTAAATTATTTTAGTTGCATAATGTGTAATGTTGACATTTTTTTGACTGGTTAGATTACACATTGTCCGAAGAATTTTAGTCGAGAAATTCTATAAAAGTTTGGTGGACAATGTGGGTTATGTTGATTGATTTTAATTGGATTAGGTATATTAGGATTGGAGTACGAGTTTTAAGCCTTTTTGATAAGTTTGTGTAAAACACTACCGTCAAATAATTTACAAAATTTTAGCTTGAATAAGTTTTGTTTAAATGTTGAATGATTTCGAATTCGAAAATGTTGAAAGATTTCGAAAAGAGTTAATTTAGTAATTTTAGGCAAGTAGATCGCCGTGTAGGCAATCTTTAATACAAATTTTAATAAATTTCCTACTAGTATAGTGTATTATTAAGAAAGGTTTTTGGAGTAGATCCAGTCGATGACGCGCTAGTAGGTCTCCGTGGTGGTGATTTTGTCCAAAAAGTGTTGTCAAAAAATGTTAATAATTTTAGCTGGATAGGTTATGTGTATTATATTCAGAGGTTTATTGTATACATTGTATTGTATACATATAAAGTGTATTATATACATTGGGATGGGATAAATCGATGTTACTCGAGTGGATGGCCGTGGTGGTTTTTTTGCTGAAAAATTACGTTTAAATATTTAAATAAAATTGTATCGATAATACGTATTATATTAATATGTAGAGAGTTCTCTCTAGATATGTCTATATAAATACATGTGTAGAGAGGACTAAATTGGAGTAGGTTGGTTCGTTGTCGCACGAGTAAAAGTCCGTGTGCGTAAATTTGACAGAAAAATGTGTTCGTAAGGCTTAAGTGCTATAAGTTGTATAAAATGTATAATTTAAAAAATTTTGATTGGAGTAGGTAAAATAGTTATCGCTTTGAATCCATATTAAAACAATCCTTGTACTTTTTCAAAAATAGGATTGTTTTAATATGGATTCAAATATAAAATATAATTTAGTATATTATTGGTACATACCTCCACGAAGTGACGTCTGAGGGTGTAAAGTTGAGTTATCACTAGCTAATATCGCACTTTTACCTATTTTGTCCATAAATTTCTTCAAAAATTTTGAATAATTATGCTGGAAAAATTTTACTTCTTTGTAAAATATAAATTCGAGTAGGTAAAATCGTTGTCGCACAAGTATTTTTCGCATAGGTAATGTTGCCAAAATAATTAATCCAAAAATGTAGACAATTTTAGCTGGATAAGTGTACCATTTTGAAAATGCTTGTGTGTAAGAGTTGTCACTTCAGTGTTTTCAGCCGTCTGTTTTGTCTTCAAAAACGCGTAGTTAAACTATTTAATACTTTTTATTCGATCTGTGTTGAAGGTATTTATGGTATGTTTGGAATTTATGGTATGGTATGGAAGGTATATTTAAACATTGTTGAACTGGTAGTTTGCAGTGAGGGTACAAAATTCAGACAAAATAACTTTTCCAAAAGTTGAAATAATTTTACCTGGTATTACGTTGAAAGATTTTGGTTGGAGAGCGTTTGACTATTGTTGCACGAGTAGTTTTCCAAGGACTTTACTTTAGTATATAAACATGTCGTTAAAATTTTTTAATAATTTTTGCTGGATTATGCGTACTATGTTAAGTGACATTTGCCCACAGAACTTTTAAACAAATATATCTGGATAATATGAACTATATGGCATTTTTTTATGATCAGACCCTTTTAGACATTATACTGTAAAGTCCCCATGTGCACCAGATATGGCTCTTTGTCCAGAAGTGTCGTTCAAGTTAAAGTTGAGCAGAGCCAAGGGGGCATTCGCAATGAATTGGAAGTTCAGAGAGATAACAATGATCCAACAACACAAAAAAGAAGCCATACGCCACCCATTTTTTCCAATGGAATGGAAGTTCGTCCATTGTATTAATGTGGAGAGATCTTATCAAAGAGCGTGTCATTGACTTAACATTATATATCTAGGTCCAACATAAACGATAAAGAAGAGAGGCACATTACCAAACAAATGGGTATGAAAATTCATTCTTTTAGTGCACTTTAAGTGACCATGAAACAAAGCTGAGCTCCTCTCTAAACACTCCCAATATACATACTTAAGAACTTCTGCCATGTAGCCATGCGACGGCTTGTAGGGAGGGCAGTATGTAGATGTAGTTTGCAGGGGCCACCTAAGGGGCACTCGTCTACTTTTCCAACCACACTCCCAGACCTTATCCTTTACATGGGTTGTGTCCAGACACCTGCCAAGCGCCCAAGCGACTGCTCGTAGGGTAGTAAGTAGATAATGACTTTGAGAGTATAATTTATCAGAGGCTAGAGCCGTCGAGTATACCCTGCAATGCAGTAAAATAGGATTATATTTCCATTGATTAGCATGCATAAGATTATGTTTCTGTTGTTCAAAGGAATTACATGCTGTTAATAAACTGTTAACGTGTGGAAAGGCCAAGAAGAGCCTCCCAATTTGGACAAATACATTCTGTACCTACTCATTGGAACAAGGTGTGGAATGCCGCTATAGTGATAGATGGTGTCTGAAGACTGAGTTGATACTTTGGTCAGGGTAGAACTTTTTGTGGCAGATGGTGAAGTCAAAACTTTGATTGTGTAATTCCACAGTGACCTCCAGACAATTTAATGCACCCTCCACCCCAGTGTGTGATTTTCTGTTGAGTTTAACATGTAAAAAAACTCTAATCATCTTTTTGATCCAATCCACATAAAAATATGTCATAAACATATCTGGACCAATGCAACCCAATTTTTATTAGGGCATGTATTGATAAGGAGTTCAAGAAAAGGAGAATGGGATATGATGGAATTTATCAAATGAACGCATTAGTAGCCTTTCATTTCTCAAGTAATGTAATTCTAAAAATAATTAGTTTACCAAATCATTCCAAACAGTTGCAAATCCTGAGGAATTAACCTAATTACTCATGTATTCAAGGAAAATAATGAGAAATATGCCATCCATCTCAGAACAGAGTGAAATTCGATGGTCTCCTAAACAGAGTCTGGTGTCCGATGTCGCTCATCACTCAAAAAAGGTGAGCTCAATCAAGGGTGAATGGATACCCAGCTTTCACTCGTAAGCCAAGTTATAAAAGCGGCCCTCATTTGATGGTGCCATGCACAGCGATAAGCACACTAGGTAGACCCCTTTGGGGCCCCACCCAGAGCCAAGGCAAACCGGTACCTTTTGGTGCCTCTGGGTTCCATTAAGATAGACTCATTCACGGGTGCCATCACTATACCTCAGGGAAACCCCTTCGCCTACCCCACTGTTTGTGGACACTGAAGGCCTCTGAAAGCTGGGTTCCGATTTTATAATTTGTGTTGTGGCTGAATATTCCTGATTCATTTTCCTTTGATTGCTTCACTTTTTTGAGTAATGACCTAAACACTATTCCATGAGGGGTTGGTGGTGTACAAGAAGGTCAAACAATTATCTGTTTAATGAAGTACATCACATTTTTTCAATTGTTTTTAATGGACACACATCGTTTGAATCTAATTGTGAATGATTCTTTTTGTATTCATCATTTAAATATTAGGACTTTTAGAGAAAATATAAATGCCATGAAATTATTACCCCAACACCAGAAGAAGCTAACAAAAAGCATTGAGTGAAAACATGCAACATTTGGGTAAACTTAACAGTACAGAAAATTCAGTAGAAGATGAATGGCAGCACCTTAAAAATGCAATCTTGCAAGTCGCATAATCAACAATGGGGCACAAACAACAGAAAGAAAAGATTGAGTTGTTAGACAAGGAGTGCACGGAGGCCATTCAGAAAAAATTCACACAGAAAATATTTGGAAAGGCCAACCAGGGAAAAGAAATCAAAGTATGAAGAATCCAGAAGGGAAGCCAGTAGAATTGTAAAGAAAAAGAGAAAAGTATATTTCAATTCCGTCATGCTGAGAGCTGGAGAAAATTTCAGAGAGAATGACACACGAGAAGCTTATAAACTTTTTTAAGAAAGGTTTCCAGCCTAGCACTAGCATATAAAGAGAATGCAATGGAGATTTACTGACAGACAAAGAAAAGGTGATGACTAGATGGAAGCAATATGTTGATGAGATTCTCAATCCATGCTCAAACATGCAAAGTGCCCCACCAGATCCAAGACTAGAATCAGAGGCAGATGGAGAAGATATGATTGAACCAATCCATAAAGGACTCCATGAGAGCCTTAAAAAAGTTAAAAAAAACAACAAAGCACCAGGGATAGATGACCTTCCTGGAGAACTATTCAAATATGGGGGGAACAACTAGCAGCCATGCTCCATAAGCTCATATTACAAATATGGAGCACAGAAAAAACCTGCAAGGAATGGCTCACAAGTGTAATCTGCCCAGTCCATAAGAAAGGAGATATGCTCGAATGTACAAACTACAGAGGGATCTCCCTACTATGCACAGCTTACAAGGTTTTTACAATTATTATCAAGGATAAACTGGAAGTATATGCTGAAAATATCACAGGGGAATACCAGGCAGGATTCAGACCTAGATCAACTCTACACAGTAAGACAAATATCAGAAAAATTCTAGGAGTATAACTTGGATCTATACCAACTCTTTGTGGACTTAAAAATAAACATATGATATTATTGATAGGAATAAGCTACTTACCATCATGCTCGACTTTCACATAACCCAAAAACTAGTAAGATTGGTTAAAGCCACAATGACGATCACTCAATGTCAAGTGAAAGTAGCTGGAAGCCTAACTTGCAATTTTGAAGTAACCCAAGGACTTAAGCATGGAGACAGACTGGCACCCATGCTTTTCAATTTGGCCATAGAACATGTTATAAGGAATACTGGAATTGACAATAGCGCAACCCTCACAAATAAATCAAAACAAATTGTAGGATACGAAGACGACCTGAATATGCTGGGAAGATCCATCAATAAAGGAAGCCTTTGGGAACCTAGAAACTGCTGCTAAAGATCTAGGCCTTACTGTAAGTGAACATAAAACTAAGTTCATGTTACGAAGTAGAAAGTATAGAGTGGGCAATAATGGGCAAAACATCACCATTGGTAAGTACAACTTTGGAGGTATAAACAAATTTACCTATTTGGGTACCAATGTGTCTTCAGACAATGATGAGACCAAGGAAATAATGAAGCGAATAGATGCAGCAAACTTTCTACTCCCCACTTCCTGTCCTTAAGTCTAGAAATCAATACAGAGAAACAATGCCAAACTCTATGAAACCCTTATACATACAGTTCTGTCATACGGAAGTGAAACATGGACAATAAAGGCCAAATCTGCTTAACTACTGGATTGCCTGGAAAGAAGAATGCTGAGGAGAATCTATGGGACAGTGAGCAGTGAAGGGATAAGGAGAATTCGTTGGAACTATGAAATATATGAACTGTACAAAGAATCCAAAACTTCCACACACATTAAGCTAATGAGGCTCTGATGGGCAGGACATGTCCAGCGGATGCCAGAGAGCCACGAGGGTGGCGAAAAAAGTCTTCTTGGAGAGTATGGGAGGAAAGAGACCAGTGGGCAAACCAAGGGCAAGGTGGGAAGATAACATAGGCAAGAATGCAAGAGACCTATTAAGGATCAGGAATGGAGAGAACAGTCAAGAGACCAAGATGGATGGAGATGGAAAATTGATGAGGCCAAGGCTCAACTAAGTAGGGCTGTAGCGCCATTGGAGAGAGAGAGAAAGAGAGTAACGACAACTCATATTTTCCAAACATTTACCACTTGATATACCAAGAAGTGATTGGTGACAAGCCAAGTGATTTATATGATTTATGATCTTCTGGTCTTTCCCTTACAATTCCACAAGTTCATTAGAGTTAAGAGTCTAAAGAAGTAATAAAATTTTCATTAGTGTGATATTATTCATACAACGGTAAGTTTTTTAAATGACTCAATTCTGCCATAATTCTTAGGTTAGCTGAAGTACAGTTTCGGGAGATGTCATGACTGGTGCTATCATAGCCTTTAGAGATTGTATGCATGAATTTTGATGCTTTTTTTAGCAATGTATGTTTATCAGTTAGTTGATATGTTGTATCCTAGAAAAATAATGCACACCTCAATCAAGATAAACCCTCTGTTCCTGGCTGCCTCTTAGCAACATTATACTAACATTTGCACTTCAGCCTAAATCTATATTCCCAAGATCTCCTGGAGTGCATAAATAACAAATTAACAAATATCTTTATCATCATACTGATGTGTTTTACCTTAAACTTCATGCTGCATGGTAGGTTGTAAATAATAATGACTGATTCTGCCTAATAAAATAAAATAAAATAAAAATAAAAGGCAAATTGATTGTTTCTGTTAAGGAACACCGAGAAGTTACCATCTGCCCACTGCTTTTCTCATTGCTGTACTATTATCACCATGCATCACCATTTTCCCTTATCCAACGTCATTGAGAAATTTTGAGTCAGAGTGCTAAATACCACTATTTATTAAAAATATTATATCAGTATATTCATCTTCAGCTTCTCTTCCTTCCATGTCTTTGGCTTCTGAAGCCTGGCCCCTTGACCATTTTCTCTCCCAAGGGTTGGATGGAAAGATTTGAACAAGGGATGGGTTGAGCTGTATGAATCTGCAATTTAAATAAATAAGTAGTTTCTCCTTCCAAACACATAATTACTTTACTGTTAGATGCTAATTAAAATGTGGGAGCTTCAGGATGTCCCATGAGGGATTTTTATGATCTTTTTCTGTTGAATAAATGCCAGCTCTATACTTTGGGAAGGGCTGTTTATAATTACGCTCATGTAGTGGCATCAATCGCCTCTTTTTCAAGCTTTCTTCATAAATTATGCATGCATTCAGTCATGCTGTATTGTTGCATTTATTTCAGCATGTTTCTAACGTCGAATAATATCATCTTTACAGAAATACAATTCATAAAAAATATTCACTATCCCACCCAACTTGGAATATGCTGAAATCTTCATCTGCTACCACCAAGGATATTTATTGTGGTCAACTTTCCGAGAATCTTTTTGAATGCAACAACCTGTTTCTCTTTCACTGAAATAATTATAAATGAGATTTATTTGCACCAAATTTTGATACAAAAAGGATTTAATTAAAAAATTATAGTGTAAAAAATAGTCTACGTGATGTAATTTTCACAATTTTCATTTTTAGATGATTCTTCTTCGTGACCTCTTTTATTTATTAATATAAAGTTATTTTCCTGGAGATTGTAGGTCATTAATTCATGTTTAAACTGTTACTATTATATATGAAACATTGGCAAAAGAGTAACAGCTTAAACATGAATTAATGACATACAATCTCCAGGAAAATAACTTTTTATTTCTTTTCATTTTGTTGATTGATGAAATTCCGATCTCAAAATGGATATTTATCAATGCTCTGGAGAAAATATCCTGTGCAGGAAGCATGCAGGAAATGTGAGAAAGCATGTACACACTTCCTGCACATTACATCAAAAATTTTATGAGTGCAAAGTGTGAAGAAGAGAGATAGTAATAATTCAATATTCAATTCACACAATAATGATGAAAAAACTATGTAGAAAGATCTTCCTTTGGGATCAACTTCTAATAAATTTCCTTTTAACACAGAGGAACTTCTTTATCAACACAGAGTTTTAACTTATTTTTTTTTCACAAACAAACAATCTACAACCGTATCCAAGTAGCCAACATGAAATGTTAAGATTGTCAATATTCAACACTCTCCCTCAAGACTAACATTTGACAAACCCAAACTAGTAACATATTTCTTAAATAATTTCTTACACAATGGTTTTGACAACCCATCAGCTAATTGGTTTACAGTTGAAACATAATTCCAAATTTATTAATCCTCCTCCACTTTCAGTTCAACAAAGTTACATTTAACCTATTCCATATGTTTCAATCTTTTTTGACCAGGATTCTAAATAGATTTTATGGTACTCTGATTGTCTTCATATAGTTACATTTTGAACAATTAAATCATCTTTATCCTTTAACAGTTTGACTATTCAACAAGACTTAGCTGTCGCATTGCACAAAGACACAAACTTAGCTTCAGTTGAACTTAAAGCGACAGTTGCCTGCTTCTTTGATTTCCAAACCACAATATTGTTATAGATTTTAAACAAGTATCCTGATGTGGATTTCCTATCACTAACCCTTGCCCAATCTGCATCTGCAAATCCTATCAAAGGAGTACTATGTGTGTGATCTTTACTATAAAGAAGTGATAAGTCTACTGTTCCCTTTAGGTATCTCAAAACCCTTATAAGTGCCTGCCATAGTTGTAAACTAGGTAGGCTTATTTTGAAAGCGACTCAAGTAATAAACAGACGTTGCTAAATCTGGTCTAGTTCCTACTGTTGCATACATCCATTGTGTTCTTGCCTAAATTTCTGGCCTCATCCTCATGTAGAGTTGTTATTATAACCTCTTCCTTGATTGTAGCACTGATATTTCTTACGTCCAGGTTTTCCACATAAGAAACAAGTAAATGCCGCACTGGATGCTGATGCTCCTTGTCCTTCGTGATTCAATTTCTTTCTTTTCTCTTCCTCTCCTAATAGTTTCTCCATAACAAAACTAACAGTTAGTGTGCTACATGTCTCTCAAGCTGTTATGATGTTATCATATGTTTTAAGCGTGGATTGTATGATATAGTTCACTTTTCCTTCCTCTGTTATCTCAGGATCAGCCTCTTGCAACTCAGTAAATATTTCACTGATCTTTGTGAAATGTTCTAGCAATTATTTCCTTTCATCATACTTTATGTCTGACAACCTTATTTGTAATAAGAGCTTACTCCTAGTACTCTTGCTTTTAAATGTGCTGGATAAATTCTCAAACATCAGAAAGGCAGTCTTCTTATTCATTAAGTACTCAAGATGACTATCGATATGACCCCTACCAACAGGGCTTGAGCCATATTTTCTTTGGTCTGATTTTCCTTCTTTTCACTGAATTCTTTGACATTTATTGCAGCTTCTACACGATTTTCTTTTAAAATACTTCTTATTCTAAACTCCCAACTGTTGAAATTCTTCCCTGCAAAGGGTTGAATATAAAATTTTACTTTTGACAGCATCTTGTTCTTTTTTCTTTAATTTCTCTTTCCTTCTTCAATGCTGAGTGATGCCTGGGCCCATAACCCTGATGAAAAAACAATGTACAAAGATATGGGATCAACTTCTAATAAATTTCTTTTTAACACAGAGGAACATCTTTATTAACACAGAGTAACCTTATTACTTATTTTTATTTCACAAACAATCAACAACCGTATCCAAGTAGCCAACATCAAATGTTAAGATTGTAAATTTTCAACAAATAATGGTAGTAATTTATTTCTATTGAAAATTTGATAACAATATTTTAGTCAAGATAATGTATGCATATAACCAACAAAATTTTTAAATGAACAAAATTTATTGTAAACACTCAAAATATACCAGCCTTCAAAGAATGGGATATAATGCATTTTAAGAAAACAATCAACTTTTTAGCAATTGCAGACATTCATTTTTAGAAATATATCCAAACATTGCAGACACATTATGGAGCAGCAACCCATCAGAGTTACCATATAGAAAGGTACAGTTTAGTTAAAACAACAGCACTATGTGTAGCATTACCACATTCAATGATAGACGTACAGAGGATATAAACCAAAATCGTCAATCTCCATACATCCATATGGTACATTAACGACAAAATTTCCACTATCTATTGTCATCAAAATTGCCTGGGATTTTATTTCCTTTGGCAACACATGTTTTAGAGCCCCTACTCCAGAAACTTCTTTGATGTGTGTAACCTATATTCCTTTGCTGTTTACATCATGCCTGGTCTCATGAACAAACTTTCTTATAAAAATGACAATTTACACTTGACTTTCAAGAAAAATTTGGCAGATGTTTTTTTATGACACCAGTCATCCCTTCATTGAGACTCACAACTGAGTCAAATGTCCTTTTGGCACAAAGATAGGTGGTGCTTGTTGTGCTCTTCCTACAGTGAATCATTTTGTCATATACATACATACATACCAATGCCCTACCCTTCTGGGGTAGGCTCAGTCACAAAGTTTCACTCATAAATACATATTTGTATACCTAACTCTGCTTCAATAATTTCCTCCATACTGACCTATCCTTGCAAACGTCTTTTGCTTCATTTACCCCCATACACTGCTTCATATATGCCCTCCTGTTTTTATGACTCCTAATATTCCTCCTCCTAAGAATTTCCTCAACCACATTCAACCACAACTTTCTCAGCCTACCTCTACCTCTCACACCATTCATTCTACTCTCATATATCTGTTTCGTTATTCGACTCTCATCCATTCTCTCAACATGGCCAAACCAACGAAGCACACTCCTTTCATATATATCCATTACTCAAGTATCTAACCTATTTAGTCTACTCTTATGACTATCTGATATACCCATGTTTCACTACCATACAACAAAGTGGGGAGAAGTACACTTTTGTACACGGCAATTTTTGCTTCCTTACACAGGCACTCATTCCTTGATGCTCCACATGCTACCTACCACTTTCCTTCCAGCATTCGCACGCCTCTTTATCTCCTCATCTATTCTTCCATCTTTCGAATACATCTTACCTAAGTACATAAAATCATCCACCTGTACAATTACTTCACCATTCGTCCTCATCACACAGTTATTCTCCCCATTCTCCTTATCAAAAACTACTACTTTTGCCTTGCAAGCATTTACCTTCAATTACATTCTCTCCATTGATTCACAAAACTTATCTCGGAGCTTCTGTAATCCCTGTTGACTGTCTGAGATCAAAACAGCATCATCCGCATATAGAAGAACTCGCACATTTACAATCCCATTCAAAACACCGTCATTTTCACTACATGCGTCCCTAACACATTTATCCATAAATACATTAAACAGCCATGGAGACATTACGCATCCTTGCTTTACACCCTGATTTATTACAAACCAATCACTCAGAACCCCGTTAACTCTTACACTTGCCTTACTATTGTCATACAATGTCATCATAACATTCAATAACTGCCCATTCACTCCATAGTATCTCAAAACCTTCCACAACTTCTTTCTATTTACTCTGTCACATGCCTTCTCTAAATCAACAAACGCACAACACACTATCTTTTGGACACCCATACATTTTTCCATAGCTTGCTGAAGCGTGAAAAGCTGGTTACTAGATCCTATCCCAGGCATAAACCCACACTGCACACCCCATACTCTGTCAGAAGTAATATTCATCACTCTTTTGATTAAAATTTTGTCGAACACTTTTCTGGGAATGCTCAATAAACTGATGGCCAGATATTTATTATATTCAATCTTTCCTCCCTTCCCTTTGTACAATGGAACAATGATTACATTCTTCCAATCCACTGGAACAACAGAAGCCTGTAAGCATAAAATCATATAGTTCACACACCCAAAAAATGAGTAAATTACACCCACACTTCAACATTTCACTGGATATCCCATCTACGCCTTCAGCCTTCCCATTTTTCAATACTCTCACAGCCGTTATGACTTCATTCTGATCTCCTTTTCCATCATCACATTCTCGCATACTATTTCGCAAGGCTCGTTCTCAGCGCCTGCAACATTATTGTATAATTCTTCAAAATACTCCCTCCAGCAGTCCCTAATATTACTCTCATCCCACACAATCTCTCCACTTTTATTCTTTACCACATTCATTCCCCTGCCTTCACCAATCTTGGCCCTTTTACCCACTTCAAAAACAGCTTTTTACTGTCTTCAAAATCGATCTGCATCTTGCTAGCTTCATCCGCACGCATTCTTTCCTTGCTCTCTTTCACAATGATTTTGCATTCATTCTTTTTCTTTCTGCAAATCTCACATGCCTTAGTACGCTCTTCCTCAGATTTGGCAGCAATCATATTATTGTACGCCTCTTTCTTTTCTCTGACTGCAGTTTTCACTTCTTCATTCCACCAAGCATCACCTTTCATTCTTCCTACCACTCCTTTTCCACATACACTTTCAGCACATTCTACAATCACTCCTTTTAAACACTCCCATGCATCATTTACCTTCTAGTTTCTGATATACTTGTCCCATTCTCTCGGCTTCAAGGATAGAGCCTCCTCCTCATTCAAGGATAGAGCCTCCAGTTAGAAAGAGCCAACCATACTGCATTCTTACCTCGCTGTCTAGCAACCTTTCCACTTTTACTCTCAACTGCTTACACCTAGCATTCTTCCTTGGCACCCACTTTCTGCCCAGATTCACTTTGGAGAATACCAAATAGTGGTCTCTTCTACATTCAGCACCCCTCATCACTCTTGCGTCCCACACTAACTCCCTCAATCTCTCATCATACAGAAACAAATCAATCATGCTTTTACAATCACCCCTTAGCCAAGTATACATATGTATTCTCTTATGTTTAAACCATGTACTCGACACAAACAATCCTTTTTCCAAGTACACACTCACCATTATTCTTACCGAGTTGAAAAAAATAGCATCCACATGTGCGTTTAAGGACGAAGAGATGCTGATCCTGGGTAGAGTTGTCTTTGGCCTACAAGATAAATCCCTGATGGAATGACTGTTGAGTGACCCCGATATGAAGCTGGATAAAGCTGCTGATTACTGCCGAGCATCAGAGATCAGCCACACTGAGGTTCAAGCCGTGCAACAGAGCGGCACTCTGCGTCATCCCCAAGGTCGGAAGAACGAAGGAGAAGAACACTCGTCACGAGTTAAGAAGTCATATTAATGTAAAAAATGTTGTTATGAACATGAGTATGGGAAATGTCCTAACCTATGGTAAGGCCTGATGTAAGGAAAACAATCGTTTTTCAAGGGGTTGCCCACAGAGAGACGGTAAAATTATTAAGGAGGTTAGTAATCATGATCCTCACAAT
This sequence comes from Ceriagrion tenellum, assembly GCA_963169105.1. Classification (NCBI taxonomy): domain Eukaryota; kingdom Metazoa; phylum Arthropoda; class Insecta; order Odonata; family Coenagrionidae; genus Ceriagrion; species Ceriagrion tenellum. Next base: position 5,987,613 of record OY720639.1, on the reverse strand, counting down.
CTGAATGATGAGAGTGATAATGAAATGTTACTGAGAATGAAAATGATAGTGATAATGAAAACAAAATATTTAACCTGAGTTTAGATTCTAAAACAAAAGATGAAATTCGTAAATTTTCATGTAATTTACCTAAATTTTCTACCTGGACGAAGGATGTGGTGATTAACGGTACCTACAGATTCTATTAATTTTAAGTTAGATACAGGGGCTGAAATTAGTGTATTGCTGTTAAGCACATTTTGTATGTTAGCTAATCTCATTGCTTAGAAAAGTCTAATACAATTTGGTAAATTCAAAATATTATCATCCAAATTCTGTGGCCTGAAAATTATTTATTAATTAATCAAATATGCTAATTGATTTATTTTTGTGAATAAATGGTGAAACATTGACTCGTGAAAGTGCCGTTCTATCATGTGTTAGATTTAAAGGTACACATGATTACAAGAATATAGCAAACACACTGCATAATATTTTCATCAGTTTTGGATTAAACAATGAGAAAGTTACCACAATGATTACAGATAATGGGTTTAACTTTGTGAAGGCATTCAAAGAGTTTGGCTTCAGCAGAATAATAAATATAGACAGCGATGGTTATCATATAAGACTATAATATGATAATTATAATTGATGAACTTCTTACAATACAATTTATATATAATTAATTGACATAGCTAATAAATGTCTCTGCTAAGTTGGTTTTCTATTTGCCAACAGATTTGCTCATACATGAAGATGAATGTGACACTGAAGAACTTTGCATCAATCTGAATTTTGACTCAATAGATTTGGCATGTGGTGATTTAGAAGAAGACAGGTTTTTACCCAAACATTTGTGGGGTTATTCTCACACATTATCCTTAATTGCAAGAACAGATTTTGCAAAAATTCTCAAGAACTCTCCATCTTTGGTTAATCGCTTGCATAGAAGCATAATGGCAAAGTGTAGTTATATCTGGAATGCATCACATAGGCCTAATTCTTCAGAAGCGATTACTGAAATTCTTGATTGCTGTCTCATATACCCTTGCCCTATTTGGTGGAATTCACTGTATGATGCAATTGCTCAAATTGTAAAACTGAGACCAAAAATGAATGATGTGGTATGGAAACTCGACATGAAGCAATTATTCTCTGAAACAGAATTTGAATACATGGAAGAATTCATTGCTTGCTAGCGACCAATTGCCCAAGCCATGAATACACTTCAAAGTGGGAACAGTTGTTTCTATGGACAACAATCAATAAACCCATCACTATTTTAAGCTTTTAGAGAATGCTGATTTTCATACCATACATTGGGATCAATATTTGAAAATTCTGCACTGATTTCAATTCCCCTATGAAATTTTTATATTTGGAATTTTAGATTTTCAGATTTAGATTTTCAGAATAAACAAAATAGGTACTCAACCTCTTTAAGTTGATTAAGTATTTTGTTTCCACTAGGGGTTTCGTTACCCACCTAGTGTGAGTAGGTACCTACCAGGTACTCTGAGAGATTGGTCTTATGGAGGAAGATGTCAAAAAAATAAAGAATTCTTCAGAATCATCAATTGGGTGTCAGGTTCTATAATTGTCCAGCTAGAAAATTTATAATTTGATCTGGATATCTTATAAAACCAATTATTTTCATCTTAAATTCCAGTTTTGTTTTTCATTGTCTGACCTTAAGGCCTGGTTATGCGGTACATTAACCCGTACAAGTTAATGTGTGAATGCATGCACGCGGGAATGAATGTGAAAATTCACCGTGTAACCAAACCAACTTGTACAAATGCATGAATTCAGAATGAACAGGGAAATAGAACCTGCTCTATTTCGTTCATGCATTTGTACTTGAACTTATGCATGAACACGTACTGGTTAATGTATCTTGTAACCAGGCCTTTAAAGTCTGGAATTTTTTAAAAATATGCCTTTCTGAGGACCAGTGGTATAGATTATATTACGATCAAAGCACTTTACTTTTTTACTAGGCATTATTAGAGTAATTCATAAAATATAGTGGTGATATAGTAGGTGGTGATATTTTACTAGGTATTATTTGAGTAACTCATAAAATATGGTGGTTATAGATACAATAAAGATGATATAGTATGGTGGTGATATATTTTTCTCTGAAAATTGCTCAATCAATGTGCACGCTCCTTTGAGGAGACCAGCATTTATTACAGTTGTATCAAAACATACTGCTGATATTTTTTACCTGCCCCCCTCGGATCAACTGCTGAATACGCATTCAGCTTTAAACCTTATACAACTTTAGTACTCATATCAACTGTTTTCACATCAAAAAAAAAATTATCCAAACCATGGCTGACTGTGTGGTGGCAAGGTGATCGGTCGTGGTGATACAGTTTTTACCATTTTTATCATGAAAAGTTAAAAGAAATAGGTTTCTGTCTCATACATCCAGAAAGGGTTTCATATTTTTATTTTAGCTCAGAATCCCAAGAGAAGAGCAAACTAGTCACAAATGTGCCAGAGGGATAAGTGGCAATCAACAACCAATTCAAGACTTGGCGAGGTAAGTATTTAAGTTCTTTCAGTAAATTGCACTTTAAAATTATACTATTACGCTATTACTAATTAGTTCATTTCATATATTTAGGGTTTTATTGTTGGACGATAATTTCTTTCTCTAAAATATTTACCATTGCAAGCCATTTTAATGTGATATTCCAGGACCAATGTGCATCATTTTTTCTGCTTATTTTTCCATTTTCTCATGTTTCCAGGTTACACTGATAGTATGTAACTTTCGGAGATACTGTTTTTCTTCCCAAATTTCAACCAGTGCTTGTTGCTCCCATGTGGTCTCCTAGAACTACATCCACATCTACTTATTACCCTGCAAACCACCACAAAGGGGAACTTACCACCAACATGACCTACAGTGAAGTAATTAGATGTGCATAAAGATATTTTATCTTTGGTACCCCAAATAGGGACAATAAGTACATTTGGCCAATTTCTGTCGGGTGAATAACAACAGCAACAGATGCACACAAACACCCAAGTCCTGATTGGTGATAATTACACTCAGATGGAATTCGAACCCACGACCCTCGGGTTAGTATAGGCGAAGATTACCCCATCACCACTGGGGCCATTCATTGTGATGAAAGGTGATTAGATAAACATTGCTCTATGGTCCTGAAGTAGGGGATTATTGTTTATAAGTTATCTACTATAAGGGGTTGCTATAATTGAAAGTTGGTAGTAGTCATTTATTTTTAAAATAATTACCTATTTTACAAATGAGCACTGCTATTAATTCTCTGTGTTACTTAATAAACTCTGTGTTACTTCTTCTAAGCTTATGTACTACATACTCTTCTTCAAACTGTCAATACCCGTCATCTACTTTTCCCTGCCTTGTTTATGTTGGTCCCATGTAGCTTTTCCAATTTTCCTCATTATCCTTTCCACCCGCTTCTCCTTGACCAATTGGTTACTCACCAGAGGTAATTAACAAGTTTGTTATATCTCCTCCTGTTATACGACCGTATCAGGCCTAACTTGGTGAAAGTTATCAATACTTATTAGTTCCCTAATTAACCCTGCATTGTTAAGGGTTGATATTTTCCCACTCATCCTTTCATTATAACTTTTTCTGTTATACATTGCTTCTTTGTCTATCTCATTTCCATTGATTCTCTTGTTTTTTCTGCCACTCTTACTGTAAACGTTTATTAACTGTCCCACTTTTCCTCCATTTTCCCATTTCCATTGCTTCTCTTATGTTCTTATCTACTAGCTCCTAGTATTCCCTCCTTTTCTTCCGTTTCAATGCGTCATATGTTCCACATCTTATCCACGTATTTTATCATAGCCTTTTGACTCTAAAATCACATATCATCACAGATAAATTTGATTTATGTATGTGTGTATGCATCTGTTCCCCATTTGCTTAGTGCATTTCTGACTCTGATGCTGAATCTCAGCATTACCTTGACCCCATTAATTACCTAGAATTAATTACCCTCTTCCTGTCACCCAAGTATTTTCAATGTATCCCTTTCCCTGAGGTTATGTTTAAACCATGTGTTATTAGTAATTCATTTCTTCTACAGCATTCAGCTGCCTCCTCACCCCAATCATGTCTCATTCCTTGTCCATACCCTCCACCATAAATCTATATATCTTTTTCTCATTTTTGCATTTTAGTCCTCACATACAATCTGGTTTCATTAGCCAGGTACCTACTTATTTAATTTTTCATTAAGTCGTCTAGCTGTTCATACACCCAATTAACCTCTTCCTCCCAATGGTTACTTCTAAGCATGTACTTGTGGACCCAAACATAATTTGTCAAGTGGACTTTTCCTTCTATCTCTAGTTTCCTTTTGCTCATCTCTTTGATGTTAACTACCCACATCACCAATTTCGCATCATATACCATTGCCTCTTTTCACCGCTATAGATTACCCCCAATTATTACTTGAATAGTCACTGGTATGCGAGGTGAGGGAATTAAATGACCGGACTGATGCTAAAAAATATTTTATTGATCACCAATAACATTAGAAAGTTTATCGCCTTCAATGTACTCTCCTTGTCAATCTCTACAATGCTCCATACGAATTCTCCATTATTCAAAGCAGCACTGGAAGTTTTCTTCTGTCAGCTTGTCGAGAACCTCCGTGGCTTTTGCTTTCACCACTTCCATACCGTTGAATCTTGTCCCCTAAAGCTCCCATTTGACCTCAGGAAATAAAAAAAGGTCACTGGGGGCCGAGTCAGGTGAGTATAGTCGGTGATCCAATATGGCAATGCCATATTTTGCAGAGATCGCCTTCACAGGCAAGGTGGAATGGGCGGGTGCGTTGTCTTGGTGAAGCATCAAGGAATTGCTCTTCAACAAATCAGGTCTTCGTCTCCTCACTTGTGAACAAAGGTCAGTCAGAACCTTAACGTAAGAATGTTGATTGACTGTCTGACCTTGGGGGACCCAGTGAGCATATAAAATTCAATGCTTGTCAAAAAAAAACTATCATCATGTCTTTGAATTTTTTGATTTGGTTTTCTTATTTTTTGGCATGGTGAGTTTGGGCTCTTCCATACATTGAACCATATAATCCACTCAAAACTTGTGTGCGCAGCAAACATTCACCCCGCACACTTCCTTTTATATGGCATGAGCTTCTGTAGCAGTTTTCCCCAGCTTCACAAGAAATTTGAGGTTAACTCATCGCTCCATCTGAGCACTTTGTGTTTATCCGATGAGACGCTAGCACAAGGACTTGAACGGGCGATTACTACAGTGAAACTGAGCGACTTACAGCCATGCCGTATTGAGCACAGGGTGGAGGAAGCATCAACAGGCACAGATGTGTTCAAACCTGCCACGGCACACTTGCTGTTTGCTGGTAGGGGCACCAGTCTGGTTATTTAATAGCCAAACCTGGTACTCCAATAGTAATTGGTACTTTCCCCCTCATCCTTTTCTTTCTCATTCTCTATTGTAGTTCTAGTACCCATAGTGATGGCATCTCAAGGAAATATTTGAACTTTAGGGAGGAGTGAGAGAAATTTTTTTCTTTACACATTCATTACGCTATTGTCTGATGAAGACAGTCTAGTCAAAACGTGCATCTTACTTCTAATTCTGACAGTGCATGTGTGCAGCAGAAATATTAAACCAGTGTCACATTTTCACAGAATATACATTAATCTGCTCAGTTCCTCAATAGCCATTTCTTTCCATTAGCTCAGTTTCAATGCCAAATCAATTTTTAAAATTTGAATTAGTTGTATTGACTCAAGTAAGTTGAGTCAATGAACGGTAAGCACTAAGTATTATTTGCTTTGTCTTAAACACCTTACTTGTGCAAAGTGTCTCACAATAATTGCTAGAAAAACTGTAAAGAATATAACATCTGATATTAATCCATTCAAATATTTTATTAAAATCAGCCAAGTCCTTGGGAAAAATAGATATTTACCTTACTACTAGTAATGTGAACAATTAAAAACAGTAAATGGTTTGGATACATTTTATTTGCATACTGAGTTTTGAACTCTTAAATTTTTCCACAGTGAAAATTCATGTTGCATGTGAGAGAGAAACTATACTATAGCACGGACATAGAAAACTTTTTTTGAAAAAAAAAAAAGAGACCAGACAGTCACTGAAGAGGTGATCCAATATTTTCCATTTAAAAAAAAGGCACAGGACTCTTATCATCTCAGCCTTGAACATGAAAATGCCACACCAATCAACATCTGAGAACATTCAGGTTGATTTACTACTTTCAGGAAATGGTCGTCAAACCCTTGGCAGAAGGAATAATGCTGAGGACTGTGTTAGATGTTAATTGATGCTGACCATAGATGGAGTGACGGCTTGAACAGGAATAAACTCCTGAATCTGACTCTTGAACATCTTTGATGAGAACATGATAATTTCCTGTACCATACACAGCTCTCGGTGGCATTACACCACCATCTTTGCTCCACTGCACCAAAGAGGCCTCACTAGTATTTATTTGACACTGCAGGAGAACCGAGGACCCAACTTCTGCTGAAATATTATCAAGTGGTGCTGCTATTGGATCTGGAATTTTCCTGGGCTCCTTCACTCCTGCAACGGTAGTATTATTTCATTATTATGGCATAATGTTAGTACAATATTGATTGCGTTGAAGCAAGCATTAATGGATGGCTTTTTATGCTACGTCCCACTGACAAACACTCAGAGTAATGGCATCGACATTCCTGAGTGAAATTAAACTCACTAGTATGGGTGATTGAGGCCTACTATTTCCCTTAGATGTAAACACAGTGAGATTGAAAGTCTCCTTCAACACATATTCTCCCATCAAAGCCAATAATTTTTGTGCGTTTAGTCTATAATCTAGTGTTCATGTCTATTGATTGCAATCGCCTTCTTCATTCGAGGCATATATATCATATGAAACTCTGTCACCACTTTATTCTCATGATTGATTCTGTGTCAAAAGAAATCTTGCTAGTGGCATTAATCCCGAGTGTTTGACCTTATCCATGACAATGAGCAAAATCTAGGTCTTTCATCAAGGGCCTCTGTCTGATGCACTAAGTCTACAAGCCTACAGGAGCCACTATGGCACCTATGGTCAATACCTATTAGAAATGCCGAAATATAACTATCTCTATTGATATTCCCTTGACATGATGGAATCAGCAAATCAAGAAGGGAGTGAGGACCAGAGTTGGGAATGTTACCAAAAAAAATTAACTGATTAAAGTTAAAGTTTATCTCTGTAAAAAGTAATTAGTTTAAGTTAAATGTTACTTTTCTGAAAAAGTAACTGATTTTCGACAGTTAAATTTAAAAAAGTAACTTTCACGTTAAAAGTTATTTTTTCACTTTTTTTTTTAATAATCGTAAAGCAACCTTAAAAATCTATTTTTTTCGCAATTGCGATAAAATAAATGCAAACTTCAAGTTCAAGAATAATTTATTTCATTTTAACTTAAAAAGTCATTAAACTTTAATAAAATTCTCATTTCAAAATTGGTATCGGACATCCGTCCTCTCCTGTCCGAAAAAAGAAGTCCTGCAGCACTAAATATCCTTTCACATTGTTCTGATGAAGGAATTCCAGTATTATACTTGATAAAGATATTTCTAATATAGCTTGAGAGTTCGTCAACAGTGCTACACTCGTGAAAATATCTTACTGCTTCCGCATCTGCGATTGAAAGTGCCTCCTGGCTGATAGAAGTCGGTCGATGCTTAAATTTTGCAAAAAATGCATCCATCTTAGAAAACCTTTCGTCTTTCGTCTCACTGTTGGATGGAGTTGAACTTTTGCCAGTGGTAGCTCTTAGGATCTCCATTCCAATGGCAGTCTCTAGCAGTGATCTTGCCGCTAATCTGTTTTCTCCCGGCATCCAATCCGGCATTTTAAAAGTAAAAACTGAAGTAATATTTAATTAACTAAATGGCAATAACTAAAGGACGACGAAATACATCCGCGCTTCGTTGGAGGTGAAGGTCCGCTCTTCATAAAAGGTGGATATCGGCTCTTCGAAGCAGGTGGAGGTCCGCTCTTCGCAGGTTGTGGAAGGAAGCAGTCTAGGGATTGACCTCACACGAAACAGTCACAACTCAGCATTGCTACGAATGCTCTTCATTTTTATACCCTTCCACCCCCTTCGTAGGCAAATGTTACCCCAAACCCTCCTCCTTGGACAAGTTACATTGTCTCTACAAGTGGGACCTTCAATTAAAACGCATTTTTTTCAATTCTTGGTCGAGTCTCTTCCGTGTATTTCCTACTCTTCTCATATTTCTGACTGCTGGGTCAAAAAACGTTATATGAGCCCTCCGGGACAAAGTCTTCGCCTGGTGTCGTGTTTATTCGTCTGGGAGTGCGTTCCGAAATTTTTACGGTCACTCCCCTCATCCCCGCTGACGACGGGATGTCGCCGAATGCGTAAACTGGCGCATTTTACAGGTACGTTACTTTGCAATCACCAGCCATAGGTTTTTGGTGATCCCCTTTCTCATGCCCAACACTCTGATATGGATAACACGATGTCGCCGAGGAGGCATTCGTGCCATCGCGGACATTGTCTTCGAGTGGTCTCGTGTATTCTCGTCTGAGGGTGCGTTGCGTAACTTGGGCGGCCAATCCACTCAACCCCGCTTTTGTTTGGATGTATTCGTCTGGGACTATTCATTGCATTCTTGCACAACTACCCAGCTATATTGCATTCTTAGACACCGTCTTATTTTCCCCTTTGTCTGTTGGACAAGCTTCGTGCCCAAATTCAAACAGATCGACATTCACCAAAATTTAACAAATAAAATTAACTGAAGTCAGTTTTGAATCAGTTAATGTAAAATTTTAACGAATAAAAGTTCAAAGTTAACTTTTATAAAAAGTAACGATTAAATTAAATAGTCGACTAGATTTTGAACGATTAATTTTAATCGTTGATTTTTTTAAATGGTTAATCCCAACTATGGTGAGGACCAAAACGAGTGTCAAAGGTGTGTTTTCTGAATGTAAATATGTGAAGCCATCGGCACCATTGAATTCATGCCAACTCGAATGAGGGTAGCTTGTCCACTGGTACTATTTTTTCCTTTCTGCTAACAAAATTGTTATTAAGCTTATTTTGAGAATTTCCATCAGTTTTCCCAATCTCTCATGTCTGAATGAGTTCCATAACCAGTTCATCCCAACTTGGACGTGGTGAGATCTCTAATGTATTACTAAGGTCTATCATATTGATTTCTAATAATGTTCTCGTTAAACATACCTACACAGAATCAGCATTAATCTGTTCATTTTACCATTATCTCATCATAGAAAGCAACTATAACTTTGCCCTCTGGTAGGAAAATATAGATTCCTAAAATGCAAAATTTGTTTTCAAATCACAAATATTTCCTTCGACGGATATCTCTTTCTTAGTTAAAGTGATATCCTTAACTATGATTTCACAATTAAGAATTGCATTATTAGTTTTTCTTGGCCAAATGATGGATTCTTCTGATCTGGAGGGCCATATAGCCCTCCAGATCAGAATAATACATTATATACATTATATATAATGTATCACGAGTCGCACGGCGATAACTCGGTTGCCGGCGACTCGGAGTGTTATGGAAGTGAAAATCTTTTGACAAGCCGATTTATTTTGTTTTACTGGCCACGTGGATGTATTTTTAGAATTGGTTGACTGACTAACGGTAAGTAATTACAATACGCAATTACTATAGCCACGAGAAGCATACTCTGAAACCATTCACGGCATTAAGTATTACGAAGAAAGTAGCTTGGTATACGCACTTCAACGCCTTGTACGCCTTTCGTTCATTATTGAGCATTGAGTTATGCTCTATGACTTTATTGTTTAAATGTTCCCGCACTCTTGCATCCTCATGCAGCTTGACGAACTCCACTTCGTATCACAACAAGTACGGGAAAATGGAATTGTTATTACAATAACAAGGCTGAGGCACTATGGAAGGAATAAGGATAGGGCATCATAGTGGAAATTTTCTAAAGGAGCCAGTGCACTTGAGCTAGCAGCAATAACGAAATTATTTCTTAAAAATTGTGCTATCGATACGCGGTCGAAGTGAGAACACAATTGAGTGGCTCAGCAGATGAAATGCTCGTTCAAAGAGTGTATTTGTAAGCAGTTTTGTCCGATGTCATGCTTGTTCATTGCCCTAAAATGTCAGTTTATCGTAACAAATGTCCACTTTCATCATTTACTTGCTGAATCGGTAGATTTACAGAAAATTACTGAGGGTGAATGTGCAAATAACCACCAAAGCAGGAACATAAATTACTGTGAGGAAAATTGAATATTTACTGAAGAGTCTCGTCGATCATCATCGTTTTCCCGCGGCACTTGACGCATAATGTATTGTTATTTTAATGAATCGCCGGTAATTATAAAGCGGAATTGATTAAGGGCGCGAATTATGGGTATTCTGCATTATTACGGTCTATATTAACGTATTCATCTATGCATTTATGAGTTCATTAACAAATATTTCGTCATATACCTATATCGCAAGTTTTATAGTTCCTAACATGCCATTGTGGAGTCCATTATCGTATCACTTCAAATGAAATTATATTCACTCCTGCCCGTCAACGACCTACAAATGCATCAATTTTGGAGGTTTTAAAATAAATTGACGACAAAAAGTAGTTCAATTCTGTCGAATTGTAATATTAAATAGAGCGAAGAGATTCTATCTCATAGGTACTCGCCAGTCGTCTGTTGCTACTGAGAACCCCACGTGACTTGTATCAGCAGGCTGCTCATTGGCCCGGAGCATTATATTAGCAGACTGTTCTGAAAGTTCTCATACACTGCGTTTTCGACCGTGGAAGACCGAGGAGTCGCAGTGACCCCCACCCTGGTGCGTAGTAATAGGAAAGAGCGATTCGGAGGAGGCGAGACCCAGAGGGCGACAAAGTTGTCGCCTATGATACGTAATAGCCCTCCTGGTCACAAAATGCTAAGTCTCAAGAAGTTGCCAATGTTCTTTTCTGAAGTTTAATAGCACCATTAGGACTTTGAAACTTGTGGATTGTTGATTTCCAACTTGTATCTAATTTTTGCTCTCATGATGCTCAAAAACATAGGAACATAGGATTTTGTTGCCAACATATAAAATGTTGACAACACAATCCTGAGCCCTTACTATATGTGACTAAATATCCAGAGTGAGAGACGGTGTCTCAAGAATGTCAGAGTTATAGGTCCTCGTATGTAAAGAAAATACTGACACGGGTTCCCTTTTCTTTATTTTTCCCGACTCCACCATAAATAGCATCACCTTTCGAAGGTCCAAAATAGTTACCTACCTGGTATAATTTTTACTTCTGATGATGCTTGAAGATAATACCGTGTACTCTCGTGAGGAGCGCTGCAAGTGTAAACACCTGAATCAGTCACTTGAGCTCCACGGATAACAAGCTCTCGATTTCCTCTGGTGTAGAAAGCTCTGGATGACACTCTGCCCCCATTCCTAGTCCATGTCACTGTAGTGTCGTGGCTAGTGATGAGATTACACCTAAGCCGGATCGTAGATCCCACAGAACCATTCAATGTAGTTGGAATGACTGAAATCAGGCTGGGGTCCGTCAGTATTTCCATCTCACCTGCCATGAGAACATAGAAAATGTCGATTTACTTACTGGGTAGTGGCAAAAAGGTTTTGGACATTATCTGAGCCATGACACAAACTACATCTGCATATCAAAACCTTTGGTTTAGCTGATGATGGATTTAAAATTGCAGGTATTAAGAGTAGAAGGATTACATTTGCTCGAAATGGGCCATTATGCACTCGCTCGCCAGGCCAAAAATGTTTAAGTGCAATAGCACTGAATGCAGAAAGTTGCAGAAGTGATGGAAAGACTCACCATCAAGAACACAAACTTTTAGAGAAATCTGTTTTTCTAAGTTACCTATCTGTAAAAATACGATCCTTAGTCATAGAATGCATGAAAGAGTTTCAGGCATCACTTAGTGGAAATACTCTACATCCATGATGATAACAAGATGGTAACTTTGTAGAAATTTCCACACTTTTTAATGAAAACTGACCTTGGTTTCAATACTTTAACAACCTTTGTACCTTAAAAACGACAGTTTCCACACCATAGTCGGTTTGCATTTAAAAATGTATCGAAATTACTACCGTGTTATTTAATTCTTTCCATCAAGGATATAGTGTTAGGAATGGGAAGAACTTGTCACAGAAGAAATGGAAATTCTTGACTCTGACAAGTATACAGTCACAACTCAACATTGCCGTGAGTGTTTGGATGCAAAGGAGGGAGGAATATCAACGAGTAGCAAAACTAAGATGGAGAACAAGGAGGATGACCATCTATAGAAGTTTTCACCTGAAATCTTCCCTGATAAAGCCAGATTGTGTCTACCTTCCAATGATTTTGGCATATGTTTATATACCTCCTACATGTTTATATAGGATAAGTTCTGCATCTTTGTGCGAAGCATTCCTTTGCATCTTAAACGACTGGAATCTCCTAGGTAGAACTCCAATGGTTGGAGATATACCGATTCCAGTCGTTTAAGATGCAAAGAAACGCTCCGCGCAAAGGTGCATAATTTATCCTGCCAAGCAAGCTGAATGTCACACCGAATGTAAGGGCTGAACTGTCTAGACAGCAACAGTTGGTACTGGCAGCTGTTCAGCTGTTTCTTTTAAGACATCGAGAAAAATGAAAATACCAGCAAAATGTTCCAGCCTGCAACACAACTTAAAGTAGTTTTAATGCAGTACAAATAAAATTAAAACTAAGAGAATGTAAACATTGCTGAATATGAATTCAGAAAATGATACTGATTTTATAGTTAAAAAATAAAATGTGATTGCACAGCTTTATAATTACATGCCTGGGACAATGTTCACTTCTGACGAAGCTCGAATGTAATACTGCCCACTCTCATGAGGAGCACTGCAAGCATATGTGCCGGAATCAGACTCTTGGGCCCTGGCGATCACCAGCTCTCGATTTCCTTTGGTGAAGGAAGCTCTGTTTGGCACTCTGCCTCCATTTCGAGTCCACTGAACTGAAGTGTCAATGCGAGTGATGACATTACACTTCAATCGAATCATGGATCCCACAGGAACGCTGAGTGCTTTTGGAATGATGTTTATGAGGCTCGGATCCGGCCGCATTACTACCTCACCTGCTATAGGAACAAATAAAGAATACATATTACACATTTGGCAGTGGTGCAAAGTTTTGGGATATTCAGTTTCATTCCTTCCATAGCACTCACTAAATCTGCTAATCAGCATAATGCCTCCATCACAAGACACGGCAATTGACATAACCACCTTGCTTTTCCAACGCAGCGAGCAAACATTCGCGGAACGTCGCCAGAACGTTAATTCAGAACCCAGGGAATGTTAAGGTAACTACGAACGATCTCAAACCGTTGCAATGTCGCCCGGACCGATCGTTGATAAGACGTTCGCGCGGTTCGCGGCGCGAACGGAACGATAACTGTTCTGCGCATGCGCGGGGTTGGAGAGAGACAAATACACGGTCACATAAATCCATAAATTCAAACAAATAATTAGACCATTTTATCCAAAAAAGAGATATTTTAATAATGTAACTATGGGATGGGGGGACGATGAAAATTCACATGGTGAACACAATGGTAGAAAAAAGACGTCACAGATGTGACCAGCACAATCATTGAAACACAAAAATAGAAGAAAACTCAATAGTTTTAATACTTCGGCGGCACACAACTGCCTTTCATTTACACACAAGGTTAGAACTATTAGTTTTTGCGACGAGTCACTTCCATTTATTCTCAGGAGAATCAGAAATAATCTCGATTCCGTGCGAATATTGCCGTTGCTAACCAAGAAACCCATCGAAGATGATAAACACAACTTCATCAGGTTTCAGGAACTACCCATGGTATAACCTCAGCAGCATTCTCTTTTTCGCTGCGATGGATGGGTCTGGAATTCCAACGCTAGTTCCGAAACTTAACGTTTTCCGAACTTTACATTGTGACGGAAGTGCTCCGGGTGACCAATGAACGTCCAGCGAATGTTATTGCAATTGGAAAGGAGTGGAAATGGATGACACAACAGGAATGACAATCGCATTAAGCATTATGACGGTCCATATGGACTAATTCCACGAATGATTCCAACGTGGCTACAGCGGTTTAATGAAACCATTCAGCATAGTTTCCACGGAGAGTCCAAACATGGACAGGAGACCACTGCTAAACCACATTACAACATGAATTGACTGCTAGGGCATCAAAGAGCAACATGGGCAGCAGGAATTTGGGGAATTAAGAATAAAATCATATAAATTTCAACACATCGTTCTTTCTATTATTATGAAATGGAAAATTTTATAATTTTATTCGCTACATACATTTTTTGGTCCTTTAAAAGTCACAGTTTTCTGCTAAAATATACTTCAACACCACAATACAAATTTTTACTCCCTAAACATCAAACTGCATGAAAGTAATGTTTTGTCGTACAAAAATGGTTAAGAATTTTGGACGAAAACGGGACTTCCTTTCCACGCTTCATTGGAGATGGACAAACTCGTTCATTTTCGGGAACTCGTTCACTCCGGATCGGTTCTTTTTGGAACCCGTTCCAGTTCGTATATGTGCCCCAACAGTCCGTATATTTCTACAAATATTAGAATATCTCAAGAATCAATTTAATACTAAGATCGCGTCTTTATTTCCCTCACTTTGAAAGTAAGACTTTTTCACGTGTCATGAGTGTAACTTAAAAATTTTTAAGGATACGAAACTCCAGCATCCAATTCATAAATTCTAATCGAATGCTGAATATCTATTGTCGAAGTTTTGTTTTTTCCACACCCAGGGTACCATCATAAATTACCTTAAAAGTAAGTGTTTATGAACAAATATCTGATTATCCTAAGTATTATTTAAACTCTCAGATCTTGTCTTTATATTTTACTGTCTCACTTTGAAAATATGCTATTTTTAACATGTTTATGTCCAAAGCATAAAAAATGTGAATGCAAATAAAATTCTAACATACAGCTTTTCTCTCGAATAGATTAGAGGAAATTCGTTTTCTCCAGACCCATTTTTCTATGGTATCTCTCCCCAAGAAGGGAGTATATAAGTTTCTCCGCAGCAAATTCTTCTATCGTATAATTGACAATAATGGCAGCCTTTAAATAAAATAATCTGATTATCCTAATAATTATTTTAATTCGAGATTTTGCACTTAATATTAATTATCCAACTCTGAAAATATGCCGTTTATCACATGTTTCACGTCTATAGATTCTAAATTGTGAAAGCAAATTAAATTCTAATATTCATTTCTTATTTATTCAAGGATGCAATATCAATTAGACTAAATTAGTTTATTCCGCACCCATAGTTTTATCGGGTTTTTTATTTCAAAACTCAGTATTTCAGTACAAATATCTGAATATCCTAAGAATCCACTTCAATTCTAGTTCTTGTAGATATCTTTTTTTACCTCAATCTGAAAATATGACTCTTATCACTTGCTCCACGTCTCTAGAATTCAAATTATAAAAGCAAAGTAAATTCCATTGTTCATTTTTCATGTTCCCTCGAATTTAATATCAATTATTCGAAGTTCTTTTTCTCCGCAACCAATCAATCGGTTTCTATCGGTTAGTTTTAACCCAAAATTTAATATTTAAGCACAAATACCTGAATATCCTAAGATATTTCAATTCTACATTTTGTCGTTATCTTGAATTATATTACTCTGAAAATATGACTTTTACCACATGTTTCACGTCTATAGATTCTAAATTGTGAAAGCAAATTAAATTCTAATTATAAGTTTTTTAGGTTTTCACGAATGCAATATCAATTATTCGAAATTCGTATTTTCTGCACCTGTAGTTCTATCGGTTTTTTTACTCCAAAAGTCAGTATTTAAGTACCAATATCTGATTATCCTAAGTGGTTATTTGAATTCAGGATCTAGTTGTTATCTGTAATTATCTCACTCAGAAAATATGACTTTATTCACATGTTTCACGTCTCTAAAACCCATTTTCTAAAATCAAATAAAATTCTTACATTTAGTTATAATGTAATCGTGATAGCAATATCAATTGGTAGAAATTCGTTTTTTCCACACCCATAGCTCTATCGGTATTTTTTAACCCAAAAGTCAGTAATTAAGTGCAAAACTCTGATTATCCTATAAATTTATTTCAATCCTATATCTTGTCGTTATCTTTAATTAAATAACTCTGAAAATATGACTCTGAAGGCATGTTTCACGTCTCTAGAGCATATATTGTGAAAGCAAATAAAATTCTAACATTTAAGTTTGATGATATCACGATTGAAATAACAGTAAATTGATAATTTTTTCAGCACCCAATTATCTATCGTCTTTATTACCCCGAAAGTAAGTATTTAGACCAAAAAACTAAATATCCTAAGAATATACTTCACTTCTAGATCTTGTCGTAATCTTTAATATTTTTGTCTGTAAATTTTACTTATATCACATGCTACACTTCTCTAGAATCCAAATTGTAAAGGCAAATAAATGTTTAATGTTCAGTTTTACTCTTCTCGCGAATGCAGTACAAATAGGTAGAGAGTCGTTATTTTCGCATCCATAGTTCTATCGATTTATTATCTTGAAATTCAGTAATATGGAATAATATCTGAAGACACTAAGAATTTATTTTAATTTTAGATCATGTTATTACCTTCAATTATCTCACTATTAAAAATAGGACATTAATCACATGACTCATGTATCTAAAATCAGCATGGTGAAAGCTAGTGTATTCCTTAAAATGAGTTTTATGCCCTTACGAATGAAATATCATATTAGTCAAAATTCATTTTTCCGCACCCATAGGTCTATCGGTTTTTTAGTCCAAAAGTCAGTATTTTAGCAAAAAATCTGATTACCCTATGAATTTATTTGATCAAGATCTGGTCCTTAACTATAATTATCTCACTCTGAAATTATGACTTTTACCGCGTGTTTGATGGCTCTAGAATCAACATTTTGAAGACAATCAATTTATTTAATTCATTTTTTAGTTTTCGCCAATGCAATATAAATTAGTCGACGCTCGTTTTTTCCGCACCAGAGTTCAATCGGCTTATTTTTCATCAAAATTCAGTATTAAAGTAAAATATATGAATATCCAAAAAACTAATTTTGATATTTGTTCTTGTCGTAATCTTTACTCATCTCACTCTGAAAATATGCCCATTATCACATGTTAAAATTCTCTTTAGAATCGACACTGAAATAGCAAATAAAATATTAATGTTTATTTTTTTAAATCTCACGATTTTAATATTAATTAGTATAAATTCGTTTTTTCCGCACCCATACCTCTATCTGTTCCATTTACCGCAATGGTCAGTATTTTAGTACAGATATCTGAAATTCTGTAGAATTTATTTTAAATTTACATCTCTTCGTTGTCTTTTATTGACTTATCCTGAAAATTTTACAATTTGAACAAGTTTCACGTCTCTAGGATCCAAGTCATAAAGGCAACAAAATATTTAAATTTCCGTTTTTATGTTCTCTCGAATGCAATGTCAATCAGTCTAACCTCGTATTTAAACTTTTAATGCTCAGTTTTTAAGTTATTGCGATTAGAATACCAATTAGAGAAATTCGTTTTTTCCGCACTCATACTTCTATCGGTTTTTTACCTCCAAGGTCATTAAGTAAAAAATCTGATTATCCTAAGACTTTATTTTCATTCTAGATAATGTCGTTATCTATTATTATCTCACTCAGAAAATATACTTTTTTCTCATCTTTCAGGCTTCTTGAATCCAAAATGTATAAGAAAATAAATTCCAATATTCGGTTATTATGTTCTCACGAATGCAATATTATTCAGTTGAAATTTATTTCCGCACCCAAAGTTTAACGGATTTTTTTCACAAAAGTATATTTTGTTCAAAAAAGTGAATATCCTAAGAATTTACTCTACTTCTAGAGTTCTTCTCTCTTCTTCTTGTCGTTATCTTTAATTATTTTTATGTGAAAATAAACTTTTATCACATGCTACACTTCTCTAGAATCCAAATTATCTTACTATTAAAATATGAAATTTATCACGTTTTATCGTCTCTAGAATACAAAATCTGAAAAAAAATAAATTTCCAATATTCATTTTAAATGTTCTCACGAATGAAATATGAATTAGTCGAAATTCGTATTCTACGCACCCATAATTCTATAGGGTTTGTTACGCAAAAAATGTTGTGTTTTAGTACAAATATCTGTCTATCGTAAGAATTTCTAGCCTAGATCTTAACGTGCTCTTCTCGAATATTTAATTTTATCACTTATTTCACGTCTCTAGAAACCAAATTGAGATAGTAAAAAAAAACAATTTTTTTATATTAAGTGTTTAAGTTATCACAAATGCAATAGTAATTAAGTTGACTTTCGTTTTTTCCGCACCCATATATTTTTCGGTTCCTATTTTTAATTTTAATTAATTTAATTAATTAATTAGTTTACACGATGCGGATGTTATACTGATGGGTCGGTAGCTTTCGACTAAGGATTTATTTCCGCTCTTAAAGATAGATTTCATTTCCAGACACGGTGAAACATTATTTTAAAATCGTATTTTCATATCAAGATCCTCAAATATTGCGACATTATCTATAATTAAAGTTCATTCCCAAGATATTCCGATATTTAAATTGTCTCTCTGAATTTAGGAATAAAAATTACCGATTGAACTTTGGTTGCGAACTCTTTTAGAATAATTGATATTGCTTTCGTGCGAATATTAAAACTAAATCTTAGAAACTGAATTGTGTTCATAATGTCGATTTCAGATACGGTGAAACATAATTTTATAATAATATTTTCATATCAAAATACTCCACGATCCGCTATGCAGGAGAAGAAAGTAGAAACATTGGTGCCATGGTCGAGTGCTTCCCCAGGATCAGGATTGAACAATTAGATCAGCATATTGATCGCTTAATTGGAGAGAGAAATGAAAAGGTGGTATTTTTACATATCGGAACCAACGATTTAAAATCTAAATCAGCTGACTATATTATGGGTTTATCTTGGGACCTGTGCACCGCTGCTAAGAAAAAATTCGAATTTGCAAAGATTGTTGTTAGCGGAGTGATAAATTGGAGGGATGTTTGATGGGCAAAAGTTAGCTACATATACGAATGTCTGGATTGGGTCAGCCAATAGAAAGAAAGGACTGTACTTCGTGGATCCGAACTGTTGGATAAAAGACACGGACATAGGACGGGATGGACTCCATCTAAATAGGAGAAGTAGCAAAAAGGTCAGTGAGCTGGTAAGTGATGTAATAAATGTGTTCTCCAATGAGAAGGGAAACTAGTTTGGGTATCGAGTGGTGGTGTTACCTCGACTTTTGAAGAAACTTGAGACGAGGATAAGTGCACGGAAAACATTCGGGCGGAGATGAAGGAAATCGAACACATGAAGTAGTCAGGCTTGGAAAAATCAAGGAGACAAAATGTAAAGGCTTTAAATTTCTTCAGGTCAATTGCCGTAGCATAATGAATAAGCGTGATGAATTTCAGAGCTTGGTATAGGCCAGTGAGGCGGACGTCATAAAAGGAACTGAATCTTGGCTAAGTAGTGATATTTTTTCTAATGAAATCTTCCCAAATGATTTCACAATCTTTCGAAGAGACCGTGAAACAAGAGGAGGGGTTTTTTTATATGTGTTAGAAAAGGCATACGTAGTTTACTAGAATGGTCAAGATGTGACTGCGAGATGTTATGTGTAAAAATATTTAGCGATGATAACAAATATGTCCTAAACACCATCGCCGTCTATTGAAAGCCAAGTGACGACCTTCGGGCTGTAGAGATTCTCGTCGATATATGTGAGGAAAATCCAAGCAGCCGTACCCTTATAGAGGGGGACCTAAACATGCCACAAGTCCGTAGGGGTGGGCTCTCACGGCAGGGGGTGGGAGAGCCCAAGAACTCGTGAGTCAGCTAATCCACTGCGGGGGTTTTACCCAGGTAGTTAAAGAACCCACTAGGCAAGGGAACGTCCCTGACGTCTTCCTTGTCCGGCCGCATGAGGCTTTCTTAAAAGGCGAGGTCATCCCCGGCATCAGTGACCACGCAGCTGTGTGTATTGATATTCAATGGAACCATGCAAAATCTGTTGAAACGGAAGCAATTTGTCCAGTATGGAGGTTAAGTAAGGGTGACTCTAAGGGTTTCAATAATTATTTAAAAGATCAGTTCAAGGACTGAGTCAGTAGAGGGAGAAGTGTAAACGAAATCTGGGAAGGATTTAAAAGTATTATGATCAAAAGGCTGGAGAAATTTGTCCCAAAAATTACTCTAAACAATTATAGCGATCCCGAGTGCTATAACAATGCAATAAAAACTCTAAAGAGGAAAGCTAGGAAAACTCGTGCTAGGATTAAGCTTGGCAGTATGTACCTAAATAAATATAAATCCACAGTAAAGGAATTAAATAAGGAAAAGATACTAGCTAGGGAGCAATATTTACTTAACATGCTATCGAAAAGTGACACCATTTAGTTCTACAAATACTTGCGAAGACGAAAAAATACTCATACGAAAATTGAACTGATTCAAACCGATAGAGGGGATATTATAATCGATGATGAAGGCAAAGCGAATGAACTCAACGAATGGTATGCTAGTGTTTTTAGTAGGCTCTCTTCTCGTGGCTCAAAAGTCTGTAATGCTCAATGCCGAAACAGAATTCGATAGAAACGGAGGAAGTAAATAATGCCCTAATCAAAAAACAGATTATCACACCAAAATACATAAAAATTAGAGATAGGGATATTGCGATAATGGTTACAAGACTGAAGAAAAATAAATCCATAGGCCCTGATAACATTCCTAGCGACGCCCTTAAATTTGGATCAGATGAATTTAAATCTTACTTGCGAGCTATATTTAACGTAACCTTAAATAACCATGAGATCCCTAATGATTGGAAAAACGCCCATGTTACACCTATCTTTAAGAGCGGAAATAAATCCTTAGTAGAAAGCTACCGACCCATCAGTATAACATCCGCATCGTGTAAACTAATGGAAAAAGTGATCGCCAAATACTTGAGAGATTACTGGGACGAAAATCATTGGCTATTTAAAAATCAACACGGATTTCGCAAGGGGCATTCGTGTTAAACCCAACTTCTTGGGCTGTGTAGGGAGTTATCCGACTGATTAGATAAAGGGAAGGAAGTAGATGCAGTCATACTGGACTTATCGAAAGCCTTTGATAAGGTACCACATGACAAGCTTATTGAAAAACTCGGGAAAATTAACTTAGACAGAAGAGTAGTACGATGGATAGAGGCGTTCTTGAGGGGTAGAACTCGGCGAGTTCGAGTAAGCCTTAAACTCTCAAATGAGTCTTGTTTCACCTCTGGTGTTCCACAGGGCAGTGTACTTGGCCCCCTTTTATTTCTCTGCTACGTGAATGACCTTCCTAACTGCATTAACTCGGATATACGTCTATTTGCTGACGACTGCATTCTGTACAGAAAAATTGATGATGATAGACGATCACGTGACGTCCTTCAGAACGATTTACAAAAGGTGGAAAACCGGATAAAAACCAAAGAAATGGTAATAAATATATCCAAAAGCAAATATATCCCATTCTCTAACAATAAGACGTGTGAGGGTAGGAAATATGAGATAATGGGAGAATCGATCGAAGCCAGCGAAAATTGTAAATACTTGGGTGTTTACTAGAGCAAAGTCTTAAAGTAGGGGCTGCACATTGACTATATTGTCAGTGGAGCCTTTAAGTCACTCCACTGGGTCATGAGGAACCTAAAGGAAGCAACAGGGCTACAAAAAAAATGGCATACTCAACCATTGTCAGGCCTATTGTGGAATATGCCACCGCAGTGTGGGACCCCTATGAAATAGGGGTTACAAAAAAAATCGAAAGGTGCAAAGAAAGGCCTCAAGATACGTATTAGGTCGTCACAAGAAAACCGACAGCGTGACGGATATGATAAAAGTCTCGGGAAGGGACACACTCCAAACAAGAAAGAAGGCTAATAGATTTAGTGCAATCTACAGGATTGTCTCGGGTGATGACAAGGGTTGGGGTGAGCTAAAACATGCCATCGAGAGGCCTAACTACAGAGCCTAACTAAATGATCACTCATATAAAATAAAATGAAGAAGTCAAGAGACAAACACCGCCAAGTGCTCATTTTTAAACAGGGGTACTCTTCATTGGAATCGGCTGCCTGTTGAAATTATTGAGCCCTCACCAAAATACTTAAAATTATTTAGACGTAAATTTCATTACCACCAGGCATTTGCCTATTTATAATGTAAATTACAAATAAATATATTATTTTAAAACAATTCCTACGGCAACTGCAATTCAATCGGTAATTTTTATTCCAAAATTCAGTGACCCAATAGCAATATCTGAAAAACTTGGGAATGAATTGTAATTATGGATCATGTCGCTATATTTGAATATCTTGATATGAAAATACGATTGCTAAATAATGATTTATTGTCTCTGCAATCGAAATTATGAACTGAATTCTGTTTCTATGATTGAGTTATAATATTCGTACGAAAGCAATATCAATATTTTTAAAACAGTTACTTCGGACAATCAGTTCTATCGGTAAATTTTATTCCAAAATTAAGTGAAACAATACAAATATCTGAAAAACTTGAAAATAAATTTTATTTCTAGATCATGTAGCTATATTTGCATATCTTGATATAAAAAAACGATAGTAAAATTATGTTTCAACCTCTCTGGATACGAAATTATGAGCACAATTTAGTTTCTAAGAATTAGTTCTATAATTCGCGCGAAAGCAATATCAAATTATTTTAAAAGAGTTCCCTCCGCAACCAAAGTTCAATCGGTAATTTTTATACCTAAATTCAGAGACACAATATAAATATCGGAATATCTTGGAAAAGAACTTTAATTCTAGATAATGTCTCAATATTTTAGTATCTTGATATGAAAATACGATTTTAAAATTATGTTTCACCGTGTCTTGAAATGAAATTAAGACCACAATTAGGTGTCTATGATTAAGTTATAATATTCGCACCAAAACAATATCAATTATTTTAAAACAGTTCCCTACGACTCTACAGTTCTATCGATTATTTTAATTTCAAAATTCAGTGACACAATACAAAAATCTTAATATCTTGGAAATGTATTCTAATTCTAGGTCATGTATTTGACATTCATGATTTGAAAATACGATTATATAATAATGTTTTACCGTCTCTCGATTCGGAATTATGATAACAATTGAGTTTCTTAGATTTAGTTTTAATATTCAGACAAAGATATATCAATTATTTTAAATCAGTTCCCTCCGCAACCACAATTCAATCGGTGATTTTTATTCCAAATTCAGTGACACAATAGAAATATCTGAATAATATTGGAATGTATTCCCAAATATATAGTTCATTTTGCTATATTAGAATACCTGGATACGAAAATACGATTTAAAAATATTTTTTTATCGTCTCTGGAATCGAAATTATAAACTCAATTCAGTTTCAAAGATTTTCTTTTCATATTCGTACGAAAGCAATATCAATTTATTTTGAAACAGTTCCCTCCGTAGCCACAGTTCGAATTGTAACTTTACTCCAAAATTCAGTGACATAATTCAAATATCGGAATAACTTGGTAATGAATGTTAATTCTCGATCAATGCCGCTACATTTGAGCATCTTGATATGATAATATGATTACAAAATAATGATTCATCGTCTATCGAATTATCATGTCGCTATATAAGAGTTTCTAGATATGAAAATACGATTATAAAATATAATTCTAGATCATGCAGCTATATTTGAATATCATAATATGAAAATACGATTATAAAATAATGTTTTATCGTCCCTGGAATCGAAATAATGTATAAAATTCAGTTGCAAAGATATAGATTTTATACTTGCGCGAAAGCAATATCTATTATTTTAAAACAGGTCCCTCCACAACCGCAGTTCAATCGGTAATTTTAATTTCAAAATTCAGTCACACAATACAAATATCGGAATAACTTCGAAATGAATTTTATTAATAGATCATGTCGCTATATTTGAGTATATTTATATGAAATATTAAAAATAATAAAGTTTTTAAGATATAGTTTTTATATTCGTACGGTAGCTATATCAATTATTTAGTAACATTTTCCTCCGCGCACATAGTTCTATCGCAATTTTTATTCCAAAATTCAGTGAACTAATACAAATATCTGAATAACATGGGAATACATTTTAATTCTAGATCATGTCCCTATATTATAATTCATTGATATGAAAATACGATTATATAATAATGGTTTATCGTCTATGGATTCGAAATTATAAACACAATTCAGTTTCAAAGATTTAGCTTTAATATTCGCAAGAGAGCCATATCGATTATTTCAAACATCTCCTTCCACAACCAATGCTCAATCGATAATTTTAATTCCAAAATTCAATGCAACAAATAATATATAAATGAATAATTTGGGAATTTATTTCACTTGAGATCACGTCGCTATATAGGAATGCCTTGATATGAATATACGATTATTAAAAATGTTTTAAATTCTCTGGAATAGATATTTTGAACACAGCTAAGTTTCATTATACAGTTATATCGGCAATTTTTATTGCAATATTCAGTGACAAAACACAAACATCGGAATAACTTGGGAATAAATTATAATTCTGGATCATTTCGCTATATTACAATACATTGATACGAAAATACGATTATTAAATAATGTTTTATCGCCTCTAGAAACGAAATAATTAATACAATTCAGTTTCTTAGATTTAGTTTGTATATTCGTACGAAAGCAATATCAATAATTATAAAACAGTTCCCACGGAAACTGCAATTTAATCGGTAATTTTTATTTCAAAATTCGGTGACACTTTTGCAATATCTGAATAACTTTGAAATGGATTTTTTATTCTTCATCAGTTCGCAATATTTGGGTATCTTGATATAAAAGTTTATCATAGAATTATTATTCACTGTCTCTGGAATCGAAATGGTGAACATTAATTAGTTTCTAATATTTAGTTTTAATGTTAGCACAAAAGCAAAATCCATTATTTTAAATCTCTCAGCAACCACAGTTCAATCGGTAATTTTTATACCTAAATTCAGAGAATTATACAAATATCGGAATACCTTTGGGAATGAACTTTAATTCGAGATAATGTCGCAATATTTGAGTATCTTGATATGAAAATGCGATTGTAAAATGTTTAACCATGTCTGGAAATGAAATTAAGACCACAATTATGTGTCTATGATTAAGTTATAATATTCGCACCACAGCAAAATCAATTATTTTAAAACAGTTCCCTACGACTCCACAGTTCTATCGATTATAATTCATTCAAAACTCTGTGACACAATCCAAATATGTGAATGTCTTGGGAATGTATTTTAATTCTAGGTCATGTCGCTATATTTGAGTTTCATGATATGAAAACACGTTTATATAATAATGTTTTACAGTCTCTGGATTCGGAATTATGGTAACAATTGAGTGTCATAGATTTAGTTTTAATATTCGTACGGAAAATTATCACTTGTTTTAAATCAGTTCCCTTCGCAACCACGATTCAATCGGTGAATCTCATTCCAAAATTAGGTAACACAATACAAATATCTGAATAACTTGGAAATGTATTTTAATTCTATATAATATCGCTATATTTGAATATCTTGATATGAAAATAAGATAATAAAATTATGTTTCACCACCTCTGTAGTTTAAATTATGAATACAATTTAGTTTCTGAGATTCAGTTTTAATATTCGCAAGATAGCAATATCAATTATTTTAAATTAGATCCCTCCGCACCCATAGTTCTGTCAATAATTTTGAAGCATTATCTAGAATTTAATTTATTCCCAAGTTATTACGATATTTCTTTTGTGTCAAAGAATTTTGAAATAAAAATTACCGATAGAACTGTGGGGTGCGGTGGAAGCTGTTTTCAAAAACTTAATATTAATTTCGTTCGAACGCTTAAATTGAATGTTTTACACTGAATTTTATTCTTAACTTGAATTTCAGAGACGATAAAACATTATTTAGTAATCGTTTTTATTACCAAGATATTTAAATATGGCGACATTATCTAGGATTAAAATTCATTCCCAAGTTAGATTCAGATATTATTAGTATTATGACACTGAATTTTGGAATAAATATAAGCGACAGAACTGTGGGGTGCGGAGGGAGCTGTTTTCAAATTATATATATTGCTTTCGTGCGAATATTAAAATTAAATATGAGAAACTGAATAATGTTGATAATTTGGATAATGATAATCCAGAGACGATAAAAGATTATTTAATATTCGTATTTTCACATCATGATATTATAATATAGCGATATGACCCAGAATAAAAAATCATTCACAAGTTAACATATATTTGTATTGAGTCACGTCATTTTGGAATAAAAATTACTTTTGAAATGTGGTGACGTAGAACTGTTTTCAAAAGATTAAAATTGCTCTCGTGTAAATGTTAAAACTGATGTTTGATACTGGTTTTTTTACACCGAAAGTCGGTGGTTTGAGACTCATTATCCTAGTAATTTGTTAAACGTTTAGATCCTGTCGTTATCACTTGTTATCTTACTCTGAAAGTTTTACAATTGTCAAAAGATTCATGTCTCTAGGATCCAAATTGTGAAAACTAATAAATTTATATAATTCAGTATTTATGTTCTGACGAATGCAACATCAATTGGTCTACATTAATGACTACATTGATATGTTCTACCGCTTTTGAGCACAATATCACTATTCAGTTAAGTAAATATAAGTTAAGTCTAGTAAATATCTGAATGTCATAAGAATTTATTTTGATTATAGATCTTGTCGTAACCTTTAACAATCTCTTTCTGAAAATATAACTTTTATCATATGTTTCGCGTCTCTTTAATACAAATTGTGAAACCAAATAAATTACAAATATATTTAGTTTTCATGAGATAACGAATGCAATATCAAATTTTAAAAATCGTTTTCTCCACACCCATAGTTCTATCAGTTTTTTTACCTAAAAATTTAGTATTTAAGTATAAATATCTGAATATCGTAGAGTTTAAATTCTAAATCTTTTAGTTTTTATAAATATCTCACTTTGAAAATAAGACTTTTATCACATGTTTCCCACATCAAGAATCCAAATTGTGAAAGCAAATAAATTTCTAATATTCAGTTTTATTTTTCTAATCACGAATGCAAAGATCAATTTAGTTGATATTCGTTCTTTTGCAAACTCCTTAATTTTCTCACTCCGTAAATATACCGTTTATCGCATGTTTCACAGTTCTAGAAAGCAAATTGTGAAAGAAAATTTATTTATAATGTTCAGTTTTATGTTCTTAATATCAAATTAGCCAAATTTCATTTATTCCACACCCAGAGTCCTATCGGATTTTGTACTCCAAAATTCAGTTCTTAATTACAAATCACTAAATTTCCTTAGAAAATATTTTGATTGTAGATCTTGTAATCATCTTTAACCATCACTTCCTAAAATATAACTTTTCCACATGTTTCACGTCTCTAGAATCCGAATTGTGATAAAATTTTAACATTCATAAATAATATATCCAACCATATTAGAGGATGTAAAATATATTCGTATGCAGACGACATTGCTTTACTTTCGACCAGTAGGTCTTTTGAGATGGCTAGGCAAAAACTTCAGTACGGCTTTTGTGCCATCCAAAGATGGTGCCATGATAATAAATTAGTCATTAATAATAAAAAAACCGTTGCCTTGCAATTACTCAGTGCAAATGAAAAAAGATCTAAGAATCTAACTCTTCACTTCCACTCATGTTTGCTTTCCACTCAGAGCTGCATAACTAGCAATAGCTTTCGCTTACATTCCTGTTTTATTAATCTCCGCGGTTAATCATTTTAAATATTGAGGTCTAATTTGAGACGAAAAATACAACTTCAGATTACATTTGATTTATTTGTGTGCGAATCATTCTCTTTCAATAATCACTCTTGAAATATGCGTTAACAACTGATGATAAAAAATTTGCTTAGCCAAGGTTTAGCCGAAGTTATCATGCGATATGGACTAACAATCTGGGGTACGACGTATGGCATGGGTGTGGATTTATTTATGGATAAGGATATTTATGGGTTATGGGTATGGATCTTGGGTAAGCATTTTTTGTATGAGGTAATTAAAATTCAAAATAAACAGAAGCATGTCTGGATGTAACTGAGTCCAATGTATCAAACATATATATTAAACTAGGTTTATTACCAATAAATGAGCTTTTTCAGTATCTCGAATCAACGTCAGATTCAAGTACACTTTTTCCAATTTCTCATACATTTTTTGATTCTCGGGTCTCTTTGAAAACTTTAAATATTTCGCTTGCATAAATTTAAGTTTTTCTGCATTGTAAATTAACTCATATATGAAGTAGTATCTTATCAGTATTCTTCCGCTGTTCGTAAATGGGATTCCGCGGCAATAAACGTATTCCTGGGACACAACGCGTGAGGTCATGTAACGAAAATGTTTTTGATAGCAGAGTTGACTATTAATAAATTATTTTAAATGTGAATAATCTGGATAGCTCTAAGTGGTGAGATGCATAAATACATACTTTTTTTATAATTAAAACGGTGTTTGAACATAAATAATATGCTCTGGATAGCCATCGAACAAAAATACATTTACTAATACAAGTATATAAAATTATAAGTAAAACAATATGTAACTCCTTTCACTACAATACAAAAACTGATTTAGTATTATGATATATTTGATGCATTTCTGATATTATATTAAATGTTAACGAGGTAAAGTTATCGATAAACTTCAGAATATGCATATAAATGTCTACTACTACACCTGTATGAATGCTAAATTTGGTAGTGTTTTTGTCAAAACTTTAGGTCATGAATATTACGTTCCTATTGTAACATATCAATTATACTTTGAGCTTTATAAATATTAATGATTGTAACAAACGAAAGTGTTTCAAACGTTACTTTGTGGAAGTTTTGGATAATCATGATGAAAAGATGCAAATTGGGTAATTCCACAGTTATTGGTGTGGCATTAACCAAGTTATATCTTTTCATCATGAATATATGACTGAAGAAATAAAGTATTTCATTAATTTTGAATGTATCGACCAATGGGTTTATTTTTAGTCGCGTGTAGAACCGTGTGCTTTGCAGCAAAACATTGATTTTTTTTACTTTAAAAAGCACTGTGTTCAACAATAAAACCTTTATCCTAAAAAAATCTCATTTCTCTGCATGAATACAGATGGTGAATAATTAATCACAAATAATTACAATTATAATTATTACAGATAATATTATATGCTATACAGATGTTTGGGAAAACATTATAATTCTCAGTTGAAAATAATGTCACCGAAATTCACATTTTCTGGTCGAGTATATGTACCTCAATACAGACATGCATTGGCCTGGATTTCATCAGCGAAGTTGGATAAGATCATTCCCAAAAGTCAAATTTCTCTGTAGGAGTATCAGTTACGAGGATCGTTCAATAAGTCCTTAGAAAAACCAAGAAATGGCGCTCGTAGTATTAAAAACGGATTGTTTTTATTAAAAATCATTACTCACTAGTCAGCTGTTAAAGTCTCAGTTACACACATCACCATGGTTTCATTTTAATTGTCGATTGAAACAAAGAACTTTTGTTAACTTATACAAATGGAAAAAAGTGAGTTTCGAGCGGTGATCAAACATTAATATTTAAAATGCTTAATACCGAAAGAGATCAAAGAAGAGTTGAATGAAGTTTTGTGATCTGATTTGTATTTGCAACTGTTTACAGTAAATGAGCTCAAACGCGGCCGTACGTCCACAAGAGATGAGCATCGTTCGGGACGTTCAGTGGAAGTGACTACTCCCGAAATGATTGGTTGAAATCCACGACATGGTTTTGACTGATCTACGAATCCAAGTGCGCAAAATAGTTGAGGCCACAGGCATATCGTATGGTACGGTATTTTTAATTTTGCACGAAGCATTGGGCGTGAAAAAAATCTCGGAAAGATGGGTTTGCTCTCAGCGGAGAAGAAACGCAATTGTGTGGACGACTCTGAGGCTACTTTGGCGCTTTTCCGTCGCAACCCTGACGAGTTTCTGCGTCGATACATAACTGTGGATGAAACATGGATACAATACTACACTCCAGAGACAAAGGAATTATCAAAACAGTGGATTTTTGTAGGCGAACGGGCGAAGAAGGCGAAAACGGTGAAATCAGCCGGCAAGTTGATGGCCACGGTATTTTGGGATGAACGCAGAATCATCAACACCAATTACTTGGAAAAAGGAAAACAATAACTGGAGTGTATTATGCGTTGTTATTGCACCGGCTGAATGAAGAAATCAAGAAAAACGTTCTCATTTGAAAAAGAAAAAAATCCTTCTTCATCAAGACATTGCACGGGTGCACACCTGCGCAGTTTTTATGGCAAAAATTGTGGAATGAAAGTTGGAATTATTACACCACCACCCACCGCATTCACCGGATTTTGCCCCCAGCGACTTGTTATTATCTCCAGACTCGAAAAAATGGCTCGGTGGAAAACAAGTCACGTCGAAAGAGGAGGTCATCGCCCAAACAGATGCCTATTTTTAGGGACGTCCGAAATCCTACTCTTTGGACGGCTTAATAAAATTGCAGAAACGCTTGGAATATAGAGTTAAAGGGAGATTGCGTTGAAAAATAAAAAAAATTATACAAAATAATTTATATTTCTATCTTTTTCTGAGGACTTATTGAACGACCCTCGTACACATGATCTGAGAGCAATGCAGATTAATGCAGAGTGTATTAAGAAATTACAGACTTTAAAATCATACACTAGCTTAATGATTACGGATCAATATAAACGTACTTACTGTTAATGTTTACTTCTGATGATGCCTGAAGGTAATACTGTCCGTTTTCATGAAGAACACTGCATGTGTAAACGCCTGTATCAGACGCTTGGGCATTCAGGATCGTTAGTTGTCGATTATTTCTAGAATAAGAAGCTCTGTATGACACTCTACTCCCATTCCGTGTCCATTTCACTGTAGCATCTGGGCCAGCTGTGACACGGCATGTCAGCCGGATGTTGGATCCCACGAGACCATCGAATTTCTGCGGAATGACAGCAATGAGGTTGGGATCTCTCCGTATTTCCAACTGACCTGTCGTGAGAACATGTGAAATTAATAGCGAAAATAATTACACTGTTCATGTAATCACATGACATCACTCACACGTGAATGCATTTTTTCCGTCCTCTGCTGCGGTTGTTTATTTTAAAGAAATTATTTTCATTTAGAAACATAAAAGAGATTATGTAACAATAACATAAAAGAGAAATATGTAACAATAGGAAAAATGACGAGGCAAAGTTTCAAGACATGAATGAATGACATAATTCTCTTTTTAAGAGAAATCTCAGGGCCCTTTCCAACCTTGCCTCCATAAGCCCTTCGCATGACATCCCCAAGCCTGGGAATGCCAATCTACTCATGGCCATGTACTATGTGTATCTTAATTCCCATTTAGAAGGCCTACCATTTTTTATATCACAATTCTAAAGACGATTTACCCTTCACTAGAAGCAGCCAGCACTTCGTCGCATGCCAAGCAGAAATAATATTGACGAAAAATGCTTCAACCTTCAATAAAAAGTTTCCCATCCGACCGATCGCATTTCCATGGCTCCAACACCCGTCAATCTTAGTAGTCCATGTGGACATTGAAATTCACAGTGAATCATCTTGAAAGAAAGTTTCCAAATAAAATCAGGACCAACAGTATACTAGTTTTCAACCTAATTTCTTATTTGATACCATGGCTATCCTACGTCGACTCCCATCGCTCCCAACACCTTTCAACATGTTCACAATCCAATTACCCTTTACCTCCCCACTCTCCTCAACATTTCACCTCTCACAAACCAAACACACCCACATTCCATTTGGCCATCTACTGTTTCACATTTTCCAGCTTAACTGCCCCTGAGAGCAAACTTTCCAGATTCCTATTTTCACTCCTTCCTATACTCCACATCTCTTCTTTCATTTTTTTCTCTCTTTCAGTCTTTGAAACAGCTTTTATTGCTCCAGAAGGATTTCAAGAGACGATGAGGTAGGTTGATAAGTCTGTTATGGGCGTGCTTAAACAGTTTAAACAGCTATTTGCACCTCACATTAACCTCAAAAAGGGCTCAAAATATGCACTGAAAATATTCATTAAATATAAATTATATCAGTATTTTTTTCTTATGTGATTTCGGCATTCATTTCAAAAGGCCTGTTTCTTTTGACAAGCGTAAAACATGGTCAATACCTTCTCAATCAATTCTTGATACCAGGAATGGTCTCCAAGCTGTCTTTTATGGGTATACGGGTATACGGGGAGTATTGAGGTGAAGGGACACACATTTTGACTATAATTGGTCCGATTTGACCATCATTGGTCAATTGGTCCGGTGGGGCCCCGATCCGATGACGTTCTCCGGCAGACCACACGACGTTTACCCATAAAGGGAGCAGGCGGACACCCTATCCCAAGAATTTGGGAAATGGGCTTCGCCAGTTCTCAACAGATGTGTGGGAAGTCTTCACGTAAGCGTGACTAGCGGTGACTCGTCTAATTGTGTGTAATAATGTAAAAGCGTGGCTGGGGTAACCCGACAGATACGAGGACTAGTGGGAGGCGGGGGCCCGTTGTCGTCCTTTTGATGGCAATCCGTCTTATGGTGTCGGCCTCCTACTGGCAGTATTTCGCTAACCCTTCCCATTCCTTTACCCTTTTCCCAATACTTACCCATCCCAGGCGATAAGCGAGAGCTTCAGACCGGGAGGTAGGTTTTTAGCCCGCGGGGTGACCCGAAACACCTGTCTTTATGCCTGTAACTCACTTTCCTAAACCCGCTACAGTCCTTGATGAGAAGTTTAACACTAAGTGTCAGTGTGTCATCACATGAATCTTCTCTTCCATGAAGAGAAGCGAGTGCGTCAAGGCACAGGGACCAATCCTCACCCAAGCAACGATAATGTCCTCTCCGATGGAAGAAGGCCTCATCGACATGTCTTTGCTTTATCTCATGTAACTTACTGGTTCGTAAATACCTCCAGGAGGATTCCCATTCACCACGGGCTGAATTCCAAAGTCAAGCCCTCAAATCCTCTGTGGGCATCGGCAGCATAAAAGGTTTGTACATATTTAGAGGTACTTTTGGTCATGCGTCCGCCTTTCTATTTTCAGCTATTCTCATGTGTCTTGAGCCAAGAGGAATGTAATATATCCACTGATGATGATGACCATGATCTCCATGACGACCTCAGAGGCCTTGCCACTTCTGCAACTTCTGGGCATGGCATGTATGCCCAAATGGGTCTAGAACCATTGTTTCCTGGATCCAGTACTCTCTGACAGACTTCCATTGCATTAAGGGAAAAAGAGAGATGGGTGGGCTTCTCACTGCCGTTCCAATCCGTATTTGTCGACGTTATAATATGATGAAGACTACCTTTTTCCTGGGTCTTACACACTCACCCACGTGGTTGGCATGGGTAGCCCCAACAGGAGCAATGTGCTGTCATCTTACAGTACAGTCGGTAGTAGAAATAATACAAACAATAATTATTTAATTTATATTTTCCCATTCAGAGAAATAGAATGAGCAATAAATAAAAGAAAGAACAATTAACAAATTAAATTAAGTAGCCATTCAAATTGTCGATATAAATGAACGACATAGACATGAACGCGTGACTTTGCTCACCAGCTGAAATGCATATATGTATTTCAACCAGTGGGTAGTCTATTTTCCTTCGCTTTTGTTGAAACATTAGATTTCTCTTTAATTTACATCAAAAGTTGTTGCAGGCAGCTTCTATTCATAACTCCTCAGCAATATTTTGATGCACCGCCATCGTGTGAACAGCCTTTTGCCTCTTTCCTATCCTTCGACCTCTTAGGCTTGTATGGCCACCGCTCCAGTTGCAATGATCCACCTTCCCACTCCGTTTCCCTCCCAGTCGCCTCCCACGTTTCTTCCCACAACTCTACCTTCAATAATATCTTTAAGGTGGGTATTCTCGCCTCCCTTCCCCCTTCCTCTTCACTCCTCCTACTAAAAGATCTTGAGTCCTCTTGCATTTACTTTTTCCAAGCTTTCTCTCCGCCAGGACTCAAAAAAATCTCACTAACCTCTTCCATCACTTTCACTCAGACCAAACTCTTCCTTTTAAATGTTCTCTACTTCCCGCTTTCCCGCCCCCTATCTTCGTCTCTATCCCCCTCCTCTCCTTCCCCTCTGTCCCTACCCTCCTTCCCTTCCATCCACCTCGGTCCTCCCTTCGTTCTCATTCTTCTACGTCCTTGCGAACAAGGCGCGCGGCGCGCCGAAATATGAAGGTGCTTCCTGAAAGTGTTTTTCTTTTTCGTGTTTCTATAATTTTTGTCTGCCTTCCTGTGGCAATTTTTGTCACAGAAAACTAAAAAAAATTGGGTGTGTGTATGTGTGTGTGTTTTATTACTGTGCATATGCATGTGTGTGTATGTGTGTATGTGTGAAGGATCTTGGGTCCGTTCCACAGAATAGGCCTCTAACCTTCATCTTGTCGACTGATAATCACAGTGGCATGATCTTCCTGGTACCTCCCCTCAGAGTTGCTAACAATGCAGGCATAAATTCCACTGTCAGGAGCTTCGGCATTGTGGATTCGGAGTATGTTACCATCCGACTGTCAGAATGATAGAAAGACTATGAGCATCATGTCAATGAAATCAACAAAATTCTGTGGAACATCAAAGCCACTTTTAATTAACCTTAACAGTCCATATAAGTGTGACCTTAACATATCATTTAATTAGGTGGGTCTTAAAACACTGCCCACTAACCTAGTACAACTAACAGCACACTTAAATTTGCTCCAAGAGGATATTTGAAGCATTGGTCATTATTCTTCCTTAAACAATTCGAAATTTAAAAAATTATACTATTCCAAAAGTTGCTCTCCTTTCCCTGTTGGTTATTCAAATTCATAAGAATAATTAATACTTATTTTGAGATGGTATTTTATGTTGATAATGTCGCCATAAACTATGAAACTTGCACTTTCATTTGCAGAACTTTTTTATGGGACAAAATTATTGAATGCAAAAACTATTCATTTCCCCTATATGCATTTCTTACGCCATTTGATGGTCTGACTGCCATTTCCATTCATTTCTTTGGTATCTGGGAAATAATAATAAATAAATAATAGGAAAAGCTAGTGGCCCTAACGGGGCCACAGCACAGAGGGAGAGAGAGAGAGAGTAGAAGGAAGGGAAGGGAACCCCAGAGGGGGTTGGTTTTGCACACTGCAAGCTACAACGAGCAATATTCGCACATATTCGTTTTCACTTCTGCCACTACTGATTGAACATGTGATTTCATGAATAAATAAGAAGTGAATATTATCATCACTACTTAACTACAACATACCACCACTCTGTTGCTGTAGCGACCTTCCATCAAATTCCAAATAACGACGGGTTCAGGATTACCATTGGCGTTGCAATGAAGCTCCACAATGTTCCCTTCCAAAACATTGACGTAATTTGGAGTGACCGTCACCGAGGGCTCTTGCAATCTTGTCATGAATGACGAGTGGAAAGAAAAATATTTCCATTTATTAATTTCAGACACATGCACATTGGTAACATAAATGTCTCGCAAAGACTCGCAACATAAATGTCTCGCAATTCAGTACACCCAATTTTGACAGAAATGAAATTCAATGTGGAACATTCGGATTTAAAAAAAATTGAGATGATCGAAAATCGTCTCAATATTTTTTATTCGGCACTCGTTCTGTACAGTGACGTATAGCCGGGGTTAAAGTAAAGCCTATAAGCTTTCTTTTAGCCTTAGAATAAAAATTCGCTGAGACAGCTGTGTGTCAGCTCTTCGTTTTCATACCTTACTCCTGCCTTAATGTACTCGAAGACAGTTGTGATTAGTATATAATGGCGATTGAGTCTGGCCATGCTAATCGACATTCAGGCCATATTACTCAACACTTTTGACTTTCCTAATATTTTACGATTAATTCCGTCAATATTATGGAAGCTCTACCTGACGTAGAAAAATGACTTTACTTCTTAAATTTTTACGGCCATTTTTGCAAAGCACCGAAAGTGTTCCGTGCCCAAAATAATGTTAAATGACTAAAAAGGGACTTAATGAAATATTCTGAAATGTTTAATGAATAATTTCCCAATGAATAAACTCTGGTGATATAAACTTGATAACAGAGACTTAAGTGCATTATGAGTCATAGAGTTTCTAAGTGGCTACACAACGCAAGTAATTGTACTAATGCAGTGAAGTGTATTTGAGTGAATTCTCTGTTCTCTCAACATAATGTTAGTGTCACAAGATATTATTACTGAGGTTTAAAAACAAGTAAATGAGGTGTGATATAAGAGGATACTCAGGGTTCTCTTTACTTTAATTCCAACAATCGTCCTCTGTCCTGAAGTCTCTAGCATTAATGGTGCTAATACACCCCTAACTGCAAGTTTCGTGCATTTTTTGTGGCAGGTGTACATTATCAGGCCTTGTTAGACCACCAAACAGTAATGGACGAATTTCTCGGTAATTATGGCTTTTTTGCGCCAATGTTACGACGTACTGTATACATTTATGGGGTTTTGAGGCTCTCTGCTCTTTGTATAAACCTCACCGGGTAATTAATGATTATTGACGGACCACATAAAAGTTACTAAAAACACGACTTTTAGGTTCTATATGTATATATCTGCCGATACAAAAACCTGAGAAAAAATTTGCAAAAGCCAGGATAACTTCCTTTCATAAAAATTTTTATGCTTAAGTTGTTATATTAGTCATAACAATTATTATAGTCATATGCCCACTCAAGCTTTTGGAATAAAACTATTTTGGAATGAAACCTGCAAAGAAATCGTTCTTGCCTGGAAAGACTGAGACCCATATGTCT
The DNA here is from genome assembly GCA_963169105.1 of Ceriagrion tenellum. Classification (NCBI taxonomy): domain Eukaryota; kingdom Metazoa; phylum Arthropoda; class Insecta; order Odonata; family Coenagrionidae; genus Ceriagrion; species Ceriagrion tenellum. The sequence goes on along the minus strand of OY720639.1, from coordinate 5,950,488 downwards.
CTCTTCTGTCTGTCAAACCCTCATTGTACCATGGAGTAAGTATATATAGAGTGGCAAAGCAATGCTAAAAACTGGACATAACTTTTTGAGAGCTTTGGGAAGAATTTCTCAGGTGGCACCACCTTAGGGGAGAAAGAATTTTGGCTAACGGAAAAGGCCACTTGGAGGCGCTAGTGGTACTCGGTGATTTTGCATCAACATACAGAAGAGTGGATTTACCATGACTATTGTGCGCTTTTAATCGAGTATCAATTGTTTTGTCGTTGCTATGATATATCGGTAAAAGGTTGACTCCGTGTTTGGTAATCTTATCACATTGACGTGAATTCGATTCATTATAGACGATGCTCATTAATTAAAATACATGTTTGATTTGGTCTCGACGACTCAGAAAGATTTGTTTCCGTTGCTATGGGTCGATTAGTAAACATGTAGGCACCGAAATCATCATAAGAATCATGTGAGTTATGCGACACAAAATGAAGTGGCTGTGTGCCAAAGCTCATATGGCTTGTCGTGCAAATTCGATACACCTGTTCCATCTATCGGCCAAAATATTATTTGAAAACTCATATCCGAATCTCCCTATCTCTTTGCCACTCTATATATGTATACTTACTCTATGATTGTACCGACAATAGACGCCTCCTTGATATTCAGCACCGTAGTAGGAATTTATTTTTATTTTATTATACCTTCACTATTCCGAATGCAGCACAATGGGCCAATTTACTTCGGGTGAATAAGAGTAACAACAGACGAGAAACAAACACCCTTGTTCTGGGCAGATGAATCCAGAGATCATTATAGTACGTCAGTATACACTAATGAAATTTATCCCAAAGTTTGAGGTGAGATTATCCTTTTCTTTCGTTTCTAGAAGCAATTTATCGTTAATATAGATTGCACTACACATCGTACAGCTCACGCACACCTTTGAAAATGGAGTTCACAACGGCACTTGCGTGTTTAAAAGTGTATATGCTACATTAATCTCATTTCATTATTGAATAATAGCATAAAAGACGTGGTGCTTCCGTATATGATATGGCGAAACAATTCATGAGCCGTTCAATGATCCATTCAGTGAGCGAATAGGCTCTGTCGCCATCCCACAGGATCACTAGAGGGCGGGCATTCGTACATCGGGTGTATGAAGACGTAAATCATTCCGTAGTCGTTCACTTCATTGCAGGTGTACAGGCCTGAGTCCTTGAGGGTCGCGTTTTCGATGGTGAGCTCGTAATCACGCGCAAATGGACCGTTTCCGGGCTCCGTTGCCAGGGGCACGCCGTCCTTCTTCCACTGAGTGGAGATTGGTACGTGGTACTTGGAATGGTACACCAGATAGAGGCTCTGGCCGACCCAACGGTGGTATGCTCTGGCCCTGTGGGCCAAGCCATGGTGTCCTCGCCTCGGATCAACTGCAATGGACACAACGACGGAGAAAGTAAGTCACACTTAACGCACGTCGCATAACACATAACGCACTGGTATCCGAATCATATAGTTGTTATTGCTCGGTGAGCGTAATTTGATTGGAAAATTCAATGAATGATGCAGAAAGTATCGAATCGAAAGGTTAAATGATGAATGATTTGGCCTTGATGTCACACGAACTGCTTTTCGTGCGGGTTCAACTGAGCGATGACGAACAAGAGGCTGTAACTAGACAGCTAGTGACTTGCACGTCCGCCATTCAGAATGACGGATGAACTTGAGGAGGAGCTGAAATGATTCATCATCACAATTTCAGCGACCCGTAAAATCCATAAATGCTTCATATTGAAGACTAAATATCACAGATAAGTAAATCTTTAACTTGAGTAACTTTGTGGTTCTCCATACTGAGCGTATTTATTGACAAACGTCTCTGGCTGGCTGCTAGAAAAACAGGTTCAGAGAAATTGCCCTCCGATTCCTTATCGAATTTCAAATGAATTGGTACACATCAATTTTAGTTATACAGAAAAAAAAACAGACAATTTTAGGAAAAAGGTTTTATTTTTTAATGCAAAAACTCTAAAAGGTAAAAAAATTATGTTTTCCAGCAAGCACCCAACCCAAAAATGTAGTGCCCAAAAACCATTGGGCACTACATTTAAACTTAATCAAAATTTTATTTGCTATAATCATTTAAAGATAAAGCTCAAGGTATCATTGATGTGTTACTGGAGGTACGTAATATTCATGACCTTAAGCTTAGGCAAGAAAAAATATATATTTCTATAATGTAAAAAAAACATGTCACAGGCGTGACTAGTATAAACACAGGTAACACAAAAAAACTCACGAGATTTTAATACTTCGGCGGTTCGACACAATCGCCTTCTTCACAATATTAGAAGATAATGACGGATTAAGGATTAAACGGACGGTGGTGGCGGGGTGATGCCTAGAGGAGGAAGAACGCGTGATAGAGCCAAACCAAACTCGACCTCGAGAGCTCGACCAAATTAACCTCAAGACTGGAAGCAGATGGTGGAAGGGAGTAAAGAACTGAAACTTTGTAGCAATTTTCGAAAGATTTCTTATGCTGAGAGGCGTGGATCGCCACGGGAAGGGAAGCAGATTGAGACGGGTTTTTACAATTGGCTCGGTGATTATTGATGCGTATGTTAAGCGGCGTGGACCTCTTCCCGATGTAATATGCTGGTCAGAGTTTACATTTTAAGTGGTAAACGACATTGCTGGTGACGCAAAAGGAGGAAAGAGGGTTGGGGAAGGAGGTGATGGAGGGGTTAGGAGGAGGGGAGGAACTGGAGAAGGGACATAATTTGCATCCGGGACGATTAAAAGGGGAGGAGGTGGGTTTCGATGTAATAGGGATTTTGGAAAGAGGCGTCGTGGATTTAAATACATCGGACAGGTAAGGAGGACACTGGTACGTGAATGAGGGAGGCTTGGAGTAAATTTTAGCTGTGGAGGCGTGGTTTTTCAGAAGAGGATAGAGATCTTTAAGAATAAAATGAATAGATGATACACCTAGGAAATAAGTTGTGCAAATAGAAAAGATGCGATGAGTCTTTAGTGGGAGGAGATTTGGTGGAGGGAGAATTTTTCCTGATTTTTTCTAACTAGAAGGGATTCTGGATAGCTACGCTTGAGGAGCAAGTGGTGAAGGTTAGTAAGAAATATACGGAGGGAATCTGGATTATTACAAATACGATGACCACGAATGGACAGTGAGAAGGGAAGGGAGCGTTTAGTATGGGAGGGGTAAAAGGTGCTATAGTGAAGGTATTGCTGTTTGTTCGTAGGTTTGATGTGAACGGAGGTCTGGAAATTGAAGTCTGATGATTTAATGTCGACATCAAGGAAGGTGATATTGGAATTGGAGATAGTTGAGGTGAAAGAGACGGAGTGAGAATTTTTGAAATCAGAAAGGAAAGTATTTAGAGAATCGGTACCATGAGGCCAAAGAAGAATGTTGTCAATGTAGCGGAGCACCAACAAGGGTTTTAAAGGATATCCGGCTAGAAAGGATTGCTCTTGCCGCCCAAGGTAGAGGTTAGCTGTAAGAGTAAGAGGGGCTGAATCTACTACCCATGGCACAGCCCTTGAAGGAAGAATTTGTTATTATAGCAAATAGCGATAGAAAAACGGTAAGATTTCAATATTCAAGCACTACTAGCTTGAACCACTGACTGCTTAGTCTGACTGACTGACTGGTCAGTCATTAGCTGTTCCATAAATGCATACCGATATTAATTGTGGACCCCAGAAGTCAAGGGGTCTAAGTGACATTTTTGAAAAAAATAAGTTAGGTACAGGAATGGGAAGTGAAAATATTAATCTCTTAGGTGGTAAAGAGATCCAAGTGATTTTCTTGACAGGTGCTGCTATCTAGGGTAATGCCTCTTAACTACTTAGTGGGTTGTACTGAACATTTTCAACTTTGACTTAAGTTTTCTCTAAACAATGGTTTTGTTACTTACAAGGAGACATCGCGTAACAGTAATTGAGGACGAAGACAAGACATACGTTATCTGAAAGTGGAGTGAAAATGCCGGAAATTGGTAATGTCTTTCCGCCCCATGTTCCCGAGCTTGTATTTGGAGGAGGATGCCGTCATGGAGGATCATAATGGTGACCTCCTAAGAGGATGAGCGATTAAGAGGAGCTGACTGACTATATGAGCCTTAGACCCCTTCAAAAATTCCCTCATCTTTGAGAATGCTGCTTTAGCGAGGGCATTTAGAGAGGGCAAAGATGCCTTCAACCAACCTCCGTGCGTGCGGAACCTGGGCTGGGCCGTGGGCTGCTTCGGTGGCGCCACCAACGGAGGGCGCGTGATTTCCCTCGCGGGGTCGATCGCACCACGTGTGTTCCCGACTGCATCCCCGAGAGCGCCACCCGACAGCAGCGACAGCCATGCAAAGAGGAGCAGCAAGAGGGCGATTGGCATCATGGCGGCGAGCGCAAGGGGCGACCACCTGCACTCCTCGAGGATGACCTGGGACGCGAGCTCTGGAATGACGATATAATCCATTTTCAAAAAAAAAATGTTTCTTTAGAAGGTGTAAATAGAGAAGTGAGGATTTATTGACTTAATTCCCAAATTTCCCCTTAAGTAAACCAGTAAACAACAGGAACTGTTTTTAATTCAAGTTAACTAGACATAGAGAATGAGGGAACACGATATGAATATAACCTCTGGCCAATGATTATCGACAGTGAAAGAAAGAAAGCATTGAAAGAGATGAAGGATAGAAAAGCAATAGGAGTGGATAACATACGTTCGGAGTTGCATAAAAGTTTAGGAAATAATGGTAGGCAAGCTTTTTTCAAACGTATACGTAGGATTTACGAGGAAGGAGTATGGCCAGAGGACTTTGTGAAAACAGTCTTTAATCCTATCTCGAAAAAGAAGGATGCGTCAGAATTCGTGGATTATAGAACTATCAGTTTGATCTCACACGTTTAATCTCATCCTGACTTCGAGTACTCAATAGAAAATTGGAGAGCAAGGCAAGCAAGTAGTATTTAGGCGATGGCCAGTTTGGGTTCCGGAAAGGAAGATCAACTCGGGATGCGATAGCGGAGATGAGAGAACACTTATAAAAAGAAACAGAGTATAACCAGGATGTTGCTTTATTGACTTTGAAAAAGGGTTGATTGGAATAAGCTAACGGAGATACTAGGGAAAATAGGAATAGATTGGAGAGAAAGGAGACTAATTCGAAACTTATATATGACGCAAAGGGCGCAGGTGAGGGTGGCTGATGGTGAATCAGGGAGAGCAACTATAGGTCGCGGGGCAAGGCAAGGGTGCCAGTTGTCCCCATTGATTTTTGACATTTATGCTGAGGAAATGGTAAAACAGGTGTGGGAAGAACTTGAGGTTGGAATCAAAGTAGGAGGGCATCTTATAAAGTCGGTTAGATTCGCGGACCATCAGGCGTTAATTAGTGGAACTTTGAAGGGACTTCAAGCTTTGGCAGATGCTTAAAAAATGCAGTGCAGGATATTCGGAATAAAGAGAAACCATGAGAAAACAAACGTAATGAGATTATCTAGGACAAAGAAAGCGAGCTTGGCCCTTAAAGTTGGAGGACTCAAGCTCGAACAAGTGAAACATTTTAATATCTTAGGCAGTACGCTTGAAGATAAAGAGTATACTAGCGAAGACAAAAGGAGAAGAATAGCGCTAACTCAGGAAGTGTTTAGTAAAAAATGTGCAATAGAGGTAGAGTAATTAGGAGCTGATGATGGGGACTTAGGGTAAGGATGTGTAGAAGAGGCTGGTGAAGAGCTTGATATGGAGCGTAGCGTTGTATGGGGCAGAAATGAGGACCCTGAGAAAGGAGGACGAGAATAGGCTGCAGGATTTTGAGATGTGGGTGTGGAGAAGGATGGAGAAGGTTAGGTGGACGGAAAGGAAGACTAACGAGGAAGTGCTTGAGATGGTGCGCGAGGAAAGGAATCTTCTGAATGTAATCCGGGAAAGGCAGGGTAGATGGCTGAAGGAGGTGATAAAGGGTGAGGTGTTGCTGAAGAGTGTGACAGAGGGAAGGATGTTGGGCAAGCGGGGTAGGGGAAGAAGGAGAATAGGTTTTATGGACGGGATGAAGAAGGGTAGATCTTATGCAGAGGCGAATAAGGATTAATTAGAGGGAGATTGGCTTTTGAACATGTAAAATATCGGGAGGAGATTCTCTCACTTTCATAAAAATCTATGTTACATTCCCATGCACTAAACTAAACTCTAAACTAATGCACCCATCCTGAGGGAGGTGTTTCGGCAGAATCCCAGGCCAAGATATTTAATTTGCAAATAATTTTTAACTGAGCACGTGCCAAATAGTTTTTAACGAGTCTTCCTCCCGCATTTCAATTGCTCGACAGCATATTTCCTCGAGTGCATCAAAGAACCAGAATCGAAGAGATGACATCATTCTTGCCATTCATAGCCAATGAACCCTAGGGCCACGTCAAAATATACAAACACGGGAATAATATGCCATCATATGCACAGAATTCGGTAAATTATGGGGTGATACAAAGTGGGGAGTCAAATTATTTGATCAATGCGTAATTCATTTTATTTGAGTTAGTTTCATTTGAATCATTTGAATGAATTTGAATAATAATAGTCATAAGAATGCGCGAGCTATATTCAGTGAGTATGATGAGGGTAAATGATGAACAAGTTTAAGAAATAGATAACATAGTTTTCCTCGCCGAATCTTTGCGACACACGCTTAATAGGTGAGGAGAACTTACGTCGTGCCAATTCCGGTAGGAAAATCGTGAGTAGCATTTTGAGTATGGTGAGGCTAATTTTTTATTTTTCTCGGATTTTCAATTCAATCCACTCAAATTATGCTATGGAGTGAAAAAATGATATCCAAAAAAATCTGGCTCGATAAGTTAGTATTTTTAGGTGAATAAGGGGATTAAGGTAGCCCGAACAAAATATCATTTTCCTTAGAAATCAATGAATTTGGTCTCATTTTAAAGAAAAATATCTCATCTATCCAAAGACACCAAAAATTCAACCCCTTACCACATTACTTTCCGAGATATTTACCAAAAAATACCAGCCATTTTACATAGGAAATGGTACGTGCATGCACTCCAGAGAGACATTATTCACAAAATGAGGAATTTCTAACACTCAGGTGTCGTAAAAAAAACTAACAGCGTGTAGTTTGTATGTTTTCTCAACTATTATTGAAAATTAATCATAATGTCACCGCAGTAAATTCTTCGGGATCACAAAAACCCTTCCGTTTTGAAAGAGTTTCAAACGCACCGCGTGAAAAAAATGAGTCAAGTTAAAGACTTGTTTAGATATTTTTATTTAAATTTTGACAATTTCTGTCATATAAAACTATATTATTGCTCCATTAATAATGCAATATTTAATTGATACGTCCAACAGCTGGTGAAAGTAGAACGTATAATTCGAATATGGTCTTTATTATGACTGGGGAACTATCTCGCTCGGACTTCCTTAAATGTCTTGATGATCTATTTTCCCGATTGGAGGATAAAAACATAATTTCCAGGTGGAATGCGCCCAGTTATAGTTCTCCTTGGGCCAATATTTATTCCATTTTGACGGGTGCGCAGTCATTTTTCTCAAATTAAATATTTGTGCTGTGATTACAGCCGCGTGCCCCGCTCGCTCGATCCGAGCCGTGAGCCGTGGTCGCGATGGCCTTTCATAGCCACCCCTCCTTAACCTCCTCCTCACCCTCCTTCCCCTCCCACCACCCCCCACGAGCAAGAATAGAGGGAGCAAGTTCCCTTGGGCAACCCAAGTGAAAGTGACACACACAAACTGTTACAATCCTTACAGGACCGACTTTTAGCTCTGCTGTACGCGTGCGTAAGTAATCATTTCTATGAAAAGGGATTCTTGTGTGCACACGGTGTGCAGTGAGCCTAACTCTAGCGCAGGGTGTAAAACTTCAATAGTTTTTTGATGGTGAGCAGCACGGGGAAGTAAATCCAGGAAACTTTCTCATTTAGCCGTAAAACCCTCGTTAAAAAGTTTGCATCAACTAGATAGCGCGCTCAGCATGATTATTTACCATGAGCAAAGCCTTCTGGTCACCTTGTTTGCTTCAATAGTCACCATTTTTTAGCCATGCTCCCGGAACTTTCTCTCTAAAAAATCTTGAGACAAACTAAATATTCGAAGAAAGATTTTTCATGATAAAAATCTACCTGAACTAACCTTTTGCATTATTCTAATTTTTGTGGCATTCATTTGGGTTCACATGACCTCTTTGTTTAAACGGCATACATGTTTCTTTCTTTCAAATGGACTTGAATTGTCTCATTGGATCGGGTTGGTGTGGTGGCTAGAGTATTTATCTAACCATGTGGACGGCCAGGGTTCAAAATCCCTGCAGAGGCGGATGTTTTTCAGAGGAAACCCGATCCCTACTTGAGTGTCTCGTGGAGGACACTTCAAGTACAGTACTCCGTCCGTCGGATGAGACGTTAAGCCGTGGTCCCCTTCGCGCCTTTCGTTAAGAGCAGGCTAATGCCGATGCCGGGTTTCTATCCACCCTTCCTCCCTTACCTGTCCCCTATGGCGCAAATGACCTTAGGCCGTCGGTCGCCTCCCATAAACATCCAATCCAATCGAATTGTCACAAAAAAAATTGCAATCAATTTCTCGCCTGGACACCACACAAGTGCCTGTTTCAATTTCTTTTATGGATGTTATGTACTGTCATGGCTCCAATCCTATTTTAATCGAGTGCTAAGCTCCGAATCATTTTTGGTGCCCCCAGAGCGCCAGTGACCGTGCACTGTGAAAATATTCATACTATAACAAGGAAAATATCCACAACTAGAAGTCATTTGATTCTTTTTCCTGTGAAAGTCAGTTATTTCCTAAAAATCTTTCTTTTAATGAGAATATTGCTTTGGCCACCCGTACAGCCTGAGAGTCAGTTTGCCTGAGAATTTTCAAAAACTCCTTGCCCACCACATTCTCATTTCCTCTAGATAACTTAAGGTTGCGATGTCAAACAATCGGCCAACGCATTCTTTTAATTCCTCATTATTTTTCCATTGAAGTTTGAAGAAGCGACAGACGTTTTTCTTAAGTTTTATCAACTCACTGTGGAGCACTTGTGAACCTTTCCTTTTCTCGCATAATTCTTTAAAATAATTATACACTGAAGATGGCGGATGATAAGGGTAAACATTGCGGTACCTGTTCGGGAAGTATTGAGGAAACTATGGGCATAGTTGTGAGTTTTTCTGCTTATCGGAATTTCATCTTGAATGCTCCACCATTAAGCCTGAATCACACGATACTTGACCTTGTACAAGTCCGAGGATGCTAGCAAGCATACTATGACTTGTGCAAGGTCAAGTATCGAGTGATACAGACCAAGGATACTGGAAATCCTGTATGATCGCTAGCATACTAGTTGGTATCCTTGTTTTCGTAATTGGTGCGGTACTAGTTTGATACTTTCTCCTAGTAGGACCTAGTACAACGTTCATGCGTGGAGCAAAGAGTGGGGACTAGAACTTAATCTGAGCAAATGCTCGGCGGTGCATTTCTTGCGTAGGTCGTCCAACTATCCCCATGTATATGTTGTGGATGGCGTTAGCATAAATGCGACAGATGAAGTGAAATACCTGGGAGTTACGATAACTTCGAACCTATCGTGGGGGACACATATAAGAAATATTTGTGGCAGAGCCCTGAAGAAGCTAGGATTTGTCAAGCGTGTTGTGGGAAGATTATCGGATGATAAAGTGAAAGAGAGGTGCTATTTCGCACTCGTCCGGCCACACCTTGAATATGCAGCGAGCATATGGGATCCGGCGGAGAAAGACCTAGTCCATGAACTTGATAAAATACAAAGGAAAGCTGCGCGATTCGTGAAAAACTGCTACGGCCGTACAGAAAGCGTTACACAGATTTTGAAAGATTTAGTGTGGGAGCCGCTAGAGACTCGGAGGCTACGCGCTAGGTTTAGATTGCTTGAGCAATTGAGAATGAATATCTTTCAGAGCGACACGGAGAACATCATATTAGAACCACATTATATTTCCAGGTCCGACAGAATCGATAAATTAAGGGAGATATTTGGCCGAACGGATAGGTATGGGAATTCGTTTTTCCCCCGAACAATTAAGGACTTTAATAAATGCTAGGCGGAACTTTGATTTTTTTTTGTTGACGGCTGGTGTCCTAACACCCCCCGCCACACGCCTTTTGAGGCGGCTTGCGGGGTAGTATGTAGATGTAGATGTAGTAGCCGCCGACCAATCACCTTTGCTCTTTGCAATGAGAACGTCAGTTTTTTATGTCAGCGCCTCCATAGTCCCTCGTGACAATTACAATTTCCCGCGATCAAATAAACAACTCAAATCTCACAACAATACACAATGGCTTGGGTATCTGAGGCAATTGAGGTTTTAATCGATAAAAATGGTAGGCACTCGTGACTTTATACCACGGCAGCTGCAGCGGCTAAAAGCCGTCGTCTTCGCTCTAAATCATCCATTTCGCTCGTCAAACTCCTTTCGCGACTGTACTAGATCAAAGCTCTACTAAACAGACTTTGTGCAAGTTCAAGTATCGTGTGATAGCTCCTTGGAAGGTTCAAGCATGCTAGGTTTCTAGAAATAGATATACTAGAAATCCAGTACTCGCTAGCATCCTCGGACGTGTACAAGGTCAAGTATCGTGTGTGATTCAGGCAAGTTAAATAGCGTGGAGTGCTTTGAAATCGAAGGAATTAGTCTGCAGATGCAAAAATACCCAGGTGCTTCCTTTCTGCCAATTACAGCAGGTATGTACAAATCGTTCTGGAAATGCTGTTGACGAAACACAACGATTCGTGTGACTCGGTGAAAAACCTCTGGTTGGAATTTCCGAATTGTTCCGAGTCTCTGAAGAAAGTCTTGTGTCATGAAAACTCTTAGTGCTGACTTATGCGAGTTGAGGCACTCGAAACATGTCAATACTACAGGCATGTCAAAGAGTCAGGATGGTATTGTGGTTCAGGATACTTGTGACAAATTGTCTTCCTCTGTGGCCCTCCATTCTGTGGTTAATCCCGATACTAGTCTTGGAAAAACGTACTCTGTACGGCTGTATGTGTCGATGTACTGAGGAATGGTGCGCCGTGATTATTTACCACTTACTGCAAGTTTAAGTGTCAAAGATGCATCGAAATCTGATATGACTGGTGGATCTAAATCCTGTAGCGAAGTCCCATTGAGTGATCCTGTGATAAATAATGACAATGTCAATAATTAAGATGGTAAGGACGTAGTTATTAGTACTCCATCTCCCGGCAAGTGGATTGAGGTGACGATTCTGCTGTTTACCTTATATACCTAATCTATTTTTCAATGTATATCATAATATGACATTTGTTATACAATGCTGAATGTTTTAAGCCTGAAGGTTATCATACCCTTCCCATATTTAGTTAAAAAATCAATATGCCATATACTGACGAAATAGAAATGAAGGCTGGTGTCCGTATCATTGCTGGGTTTCGTGACCTAGTAAAAGTTTCGGTTGAACACTTTGCCCTCCATGATTTAACCCAAAGGAATATTTTAAAAAAAGTGAAATTTAAAAAATGCAGACGGCAGCATTGAGCCTAAATGTACCCATTAAAGCAAATGTGATACATCTTAATAAAACAGTACTTCGAAGGGCAGAAATATAGAAAAGTTAAACAAATGCGGGCGATTCATATAAGGCCCGAGCGAATTTCCCGTTTATAGCCATTGTTCAGGTCGCCAAGGAAATATCCTTATGTTGAAATCGGTGAAAAATTTATATTTGTGGCATGAAAAATGTAATTTTTATGCAAATACGTAGCTTACAGAAAATCGATCACAAGAATCAAATTATGCATTCTTTCAGACATTCGAAAATGAAACTTTCAGCCATACATCTTGGCCAAAATTTATTTTAAAAAAGGCAAAATAGGAAGCCTCTTCATTGATTCCCATGCTAGAAACGGAACCAGCTTCGGCAATTGAAACTCTGAGATATTTTCAAAAAGCCTATTGCTCAAGTACCTAAGCGTACATGCTGGAATTATGCAAAATTTCAGGACATGCTTCAGCAGTTCTTGAGGAGAAGAGTAACGAGCGTACTGGCACCACTCCATATTTTTACATAGCGTAGATAAGTCATAACATATATGCATCTCGTTCAAAGGTATTCCTCTGGTTCACTAGTTAAGATGCTATCGTTGAGATTGGAGAAAAATTGAAAATTTTCGCCTAAAAAACGTTTTTTTCAAGCAAATACGAAATAAAAAAAGGAAACTCAGGCCGAAAAAGGGAAGGAGGCGGGGAAGTCGGTATATACTCCCCTGCGTTCCTGTACCACGCATATAATTTTATTATAATATATATATATATATATATATATATATATATATATATATATATATATATATATCCCACTTCATCGAACCACTACCATCAATAAACCTTTTTCTGTTGAAGGGACAAGGATATGGAACAGTACTCCTGAATCAATGCAAAATTCTAATTCGCCGATGGCTTTCAAAAATAGATTGTTTAAAAAATATTCTATTGAAGGAAAAAATTTAATTCCATTCGCCTATATGCTTTTTTTTGCTTTCTTTGCTTGTTGCCATTGTTATTTCATTTACTGATTTTTACCCAATTCTCCTTATCTAAGGTTCCCAAAGCGCTGCAGTCGCGAGGAACGCTGTTACGCGGGATCCGGCGACACTGGCGTGTAGATTGGTTCCTTCTCTACAGTTCCAACCCCGGCAAACTATCTGAGACGCTCAGTCTTGGCTGAGCGGCCGTTAAAAATGGAGCTCCCACTGTCCTGCGGTTCGTTTTTTGTGTGCAAAAAACACTGCGCCGGTGGAAATTCATTCCCAACTGTGTGAAGTCTACGGAGAGAAGTGCATGAGCATACAACTTGTGCGTAAATGGTGCAGAGAATTCAAAGACGGACGTACAGAGGTCCATCCAGAGTCGCCGATGGCGATGAAAATATACAGTCGCCGAAGCCACGGAAGTTCAAGCAAACACTGTCTGCCGGCAAAGTGATGGCGAGCATGTTTTGGGACAGGAAGGGGTGATTGTTTTGCGAATTCATGCCTGCTGGTACAACAATCAATGCTGACCACTATTTGGCAACATTGAAGAATCTCCGCCGTGCAATTCAAAACAAGAGCAGAGGCATCCTGACGAGGGGAGTGCGTTTCCATCACGACAACGCTCGTCCGCACACCGCCCGTGTAACAACCGATCTTCTCAACCAATTTGGATGGGATATTGTCACACACCCCCCCTCTACAGCCCGGACATAGCCCCAAGTGATTACCATCTCTTCCCTTAATTGAAGAAACACCTGGGTGGGACTCAATTCAGAACCGGAGAGAAGCTGAAAGAAGAGGTTTTAAGCTACCTTCGCGGCGCGGCGGGAGAGTTCTACGACTCGGGTATAAAGAAGATGGTACAATATCTTTCAAAAGTCGTGTCACGAATCGAGCAGCGCCACTTTCGCTACGATAGTTCATCAACTCCGCGATAAGCCCGCCAGCTCCGCCAGTCTATGTTCTAACACTTGATGCTCGGGCTATGAAAAATATACGGTGCATTCGACTCCTCACGCGATATCACAGTCTTTTTCAATCCCGTGGACGAAATGTCCTCTCATATTCCTTCCCTTGCGTTGCTATTTATGTGTAAAATTGAAGCAATATCGGTTGTCAACGAGAATAACGATATTGAACGTATGACATGAAATCAGGGGGCCAATTTTAAAACTTAACCTTCGAGTGTTAGAATCATTTCCGCTGAATTGTGGGTAATACTTCGAAAACAATTGCCGGTGCCTATCATGTATCCAAAGTTCGAACGTATTTTGCCTCACGCTCGCATCCTCGGCTTACAACACAAAACAAAATATCTTTCGAAGCCGCCATTAGCGTTCGAAGGTGGGTATGTTTTTATTTCTTAATTGATTGTTATTTGAATAGCTATCGTCGTTTGGAATGTTTTACATACTACAAATGAAATATAAAACACCATTCTTGACTTTAATTATAATTGGAGGCCTAGATAGCAGTTCATTAATGTATTGGAATAGTATTTCAATAACGCGTATTCTTTTGATTAATTATAGTATCCAATTGTCGCAAACTATCCTATTGTAGCGATTTGTTTTCACTTTTAATAGCAGTTGGAAGTTTTAAATCTCATTTCTGCAAGGACGTGGGCGTCATAATTAGTGAGGATAGTGGAAAGGTTCATCGTGTGATTAAGCGGCAGTGTTTATTGTGGCATACCAGTGCTTACAAATGTTACTTATGCGCTGTGATGGATTTTGTGTGTGCTCGTGGCGATGTATTTACATATTAAGGTTAATAAGAGCCATGTTTCATGCATTGAGATTGTGTGTTGTGACAGGTATTGTGCTTAAAAACTTACAATTGCGTAACAAATGTCGGAGATGACTGATAGCTGCAACTTTAACGTCCTTCCATCAAATGTCTAACTTGAGATTTGGATTCTATGTCAATTGAAATGTTGTCGGTGATTTAGGTTTGCTTCTGAGTATTAAGTGTGGTTTTTTTACGTCCTCAATACAGGATAAATATTGAAGTGTTTTTTAATTTGAATGCAGTAACTTGCCATACCAAGAGTCACTTTGCGACAATAATAAACCCATCTACGTTGAATGCAAGTGATAACTAGTTGAAATAGACGTAGGCATTTGAATTTTTGGCCATGTCAAGGCTTATTCTTTAGTTTGAGGGTAAATTGTGTGATTGTTTTCGTCCAAGTGAATGGTGATGATTATTTTGACAAATGAAGTTTGTTGGTTCGTTCTGGTTTGAAATATTGCTTTATACAATCATATCCTTAAGTAGTCGAGACGAATGTTGAATGGTGTTGAAGCGGATTTCAATTATATAAATTATTATACATTTTCTGTGATAGGCTACACGGATGTCTAGTGTGATATTTATGCAATAAGTGTATAGTTATTGGCAATTTGGGCTTAAAATGCGTTTTGTTACGTTAGTCAGTGTGTTTGAAGTGTTGTTAGAAATTAGAAAAATATTGTGGATGGCTGTGATTACTAACTACAAAACGGAGCTTGGTTATGCAATGGAAAATTCATGGCAGAAAGTTATTGACATAATTAAATTTGTTTTCTTTGGAAGTTTGGTGATTTTCGCCAAAGTGACAGCTTGATAATATGTCTGTATGCGATGTATGATGTTTCATATTTTAGCATAGATTAAATTGTGCCTCCTCAACTAAGAGTTTTTTGTATTAATTTGCCTCATTATCATTAGCACGGGAAGGACTTGACCGTTGCTAGACAATATATAGTTCGCTCGACTAAAAAGTATTTTATCCGTGTAAGATGGGAAACCGGCTCCTCGACCCCA
Organism: Ceriagrion tenellum; assembly: GCA_963169105.1. NCBI lineage: Eukaryota > Metazoa > Arthropoda > Insecta > Odonata > Coenagrionidae > Ceriagrion > Ceriagrion tenellum. The sequence goes on along the minus strand of OY720639.1, from coordinate 5,935,087 downwards.
TATTCAGTCAACTCCGACCTAGGTTTCGACTTAAGTCATTATCAAGGTCTTCAGTCGAAACCTATATTTAAGTCTAAATACCATGTGGAATGTTACATTCATTCAAAATCATCGCAATGTTGTCCCACCAAGTGAAGCCTGAAAGTTTACTATACAATCGAACTCTTATACTTTGATAAGAATAGTATTTTTCTCGCGCTTCCATCTCGATGGAGGATTTTTATTCCAAAGGAGTGTGAAAATTAAATTGAAAACTCATGCAGTGCATCAACTAAGCCTAGATTTACTTTTCATAGTGAATTATATTCGTATTAGGAAAACGGTATTTCAAAGAAGAAGGCGTTCTGTCTTAAGCACTCTCAATAAGGATGCGACAATCAGTTCAAATAGCAGACGAAATGAGAGTTTATTGTCGATAATGCCGGTACATCTACTGGAGCGTTATCGACATGAAGGAGAAGTGACTTTCCCAACCAAGGGGCACCGAACAAGTTTTATCATGACAATCATTACATGTATTATGTATTAATTAGCTATAGACAAAATCGGGGTGTTCCATAATGAATTTTCCTCTGAATAATACGCCATAAAAGGTAAAATGATAAGGGTTTTAACGTCTAACTCCACCTTCCCTCGTCAAAGTTGCAAAACACACAAAATATTTTCAACTATCATTGTAATATTGTTCAATATTTTAAAAAACCCACGAGTATTATTGGCTTTCGTCAGTTCCATTACACTTCAGTGATGAGTTGCCAGAGTTCTTACAATTGTGTCTTAGGACAAGTCTTCAGTTTGATATGGAAGGTAGCATTCGTTTAACTTTATAAGTAATGTTCGCAATTAGAAGTTCATGTCGTATTTCATGTCTGCTGCTTGATACTTTCATTTATATTCATTTGAAATTTAAAAACCCTCTGTTATTAATGGGTTTTGTGCTCAAGTTTCCTCTTTCCGTTAATATGAGGCAACAATAAAACACATTATTACCCTTAGTTTTTATTTACTTGCGTTTCGACAGTAAAAAATGTGGGAACACTACACCAATTAATGGTTAGCTCAAAATTAGTTAATAAGATCCAGGAATATATATTATGGATTGCGATCTCGTCGCCAAAAACTGTTTTCTAGAATTTCGTAACCATATTACCATGAATATGCATGGGTTATACTTACAATTAATCATAATGCAGTGGATAAAAAATGTGGTACTACATGCGGGACGTAATTATAATCTTTTTTAATATTGTCCGGTCTACAGATGTATTTATTTCTAAATTTAATTACACAAATGCACAATTAACTTCTTAGCACTTCGTGAATATTGCTGTACGGAAATTTAATAATAATGCGAGGTGACTTCATGAGTATTCCCAATGGCCATCATTGCAGTGCAGGTAAAAAGGAATGCACTTACCGCCGCCTTGAACAGATTCTTATTTTTCAATCCAAGTGTCCTATTTTGAGTCCTCGTAGACTCATGCCCTGTTTTGTAGCCTGGTACGAAGCAAGTTCTGTTTTAACAAGGAATTCTAAATTCTCTATATTAGCCTAACGGGCTTAATGCATTCAAATTAGAATCAGAGTCTGGCAAACATCGTCGTCGGCACACGATGGACGTTTCATAAACCTCTTACGCAATTCCTGTAATAGATAATTACTTTCTAGCATTTACAAAATAAATTTTAGATCACAAAAATTGCAAGATGTTATTCAAAGCATCAAGTGATTCATGTCTCCTCGATCGTTACTGAGTATTCACCACGGTCTCACGTTAGCAGCAATTAACTACGTCTATTTACAATAACAACAGAAAAGACTAATCGAAGTGGCGCCAAGGACTGGGTGATCTAAATGTGGAAATTTAGACAACGCGTAGCCTAGGCAACAATGCCAAAAATCCGAATCCATAATATATATATTCATGATAAGATCTATCCTATTGATGGACGTTTTCGTGAGCTTTCATTGTTGACGTTACGCTCCCTTCCGCTGTGAAAATTTGAAGCACGCGCCAGTGTTTCATACTTTTATTTATATTCATTTGATATTTAAAAACCCTCTGGTATTATTGGCTTTTTGTGCTCCATTGCACTTCAGCGGTGAATTGCCAGAGTTAATGCCTGCATGCCGGAGCTCACGGAGTTAGGTGGGAGACGAATAAAAAGCATATAAATTTAAATTATGTGCGGATTGCTCAGGAATTTGTTCCAGGAGAGGATTGTAATAAGGATGCGAGAAGCTGTGCAAATGGTAGACATAATAAGAGTTGGACGCCGATAATACCAGTTTGGATAATGGATTGTTAGCGACATGAAGTGGATATGACAATCTAAACAAAAGCGCCACGATCATGCTTTTCTTTTGTCAAGATTGCACACAATGTATTTATTAGCAAGAAAACAAGTCGGGGTGTTCAAAATTAAACTTTACCGATAATATCACGTCATACAAGTTGAAATGGTAAGCAGTTTAAACCTGATTCCTTATATATAACTCAATCTTCCGCTTTGAAAATTTGAAGCATGCGCCAATGTTTTATAATCTTATTTATATTCATTTGATATTTTTAAAAAACCCACTGTTATTATCGGCTTTTTGTACTCCATTACAATTCATCGGTGAATTTCCATAGTCTTAGGTCAGAGGTGTTAGGTGCAGCCCCTCGGAGGTAGGCGCGAGATTAAATACGAACGCATAAAAACTTTTTAATGAGCGCATTTATGCTTTTATTCTAGGTAAGGTTAATAATAATATGAAATAAAATCGAATAAAATTGCATCACCGTTGGAAGTGCGAGCCGTTGAATAAAAATCCTCAATCGAGATGGACGAGCGAGACAAATACTAATCGAAGAGTAAGGGATCGACTGACTGAATATTGGGTCGAGGATCCAGTTTCCTTTCATACGCAGATTAAAGAGATCTTTTTACTTCCTCATCCTCAAATGGGGATAGCGTGAATCGAATGCTTTCAGGTTAAAATCGCTCCTTCAGTAATCAGTCGCTCATAAAAGGAGTCCTACCTATTTTTAGTATTTTTTTATGTTTGGACTTTTGTAATCCTTGGAATATATATCGTACCGTGGAAACTGGCCGGTTATAATTAAAAATTAAGGACTTGCGTGCTGGCAACGGTGGTTAAATGCACAAACGCGTGTTTTCAATATCGTCATTTGATAGTCGTGTCGTATCAATGCCATTGTTCGCCATGGTCTTTTGACTTTGACTTTTGAGAATGACTTTAATTTCGACATTACTGAGTCTGTGTATTATAATATTTGTCACTGGATGTCGTTTTGGATGATACCCACGAGAGAACTAGGCGGTTTCATTTAGTCATTTGTTTGTTCTATCGTCTCCCTCGTCTCCATCGGTTGAAACGGACCATGTGACCCTCAGCTTCGGCAACACTCGGGAGGGAGGGGTATCTCGAGAGGGAGGAGTTACCAAACCGGCTTGCTTACAGAATCGCCCGAGAAAGCTCCGTCGGTGAGGGAACTCCGACGGGGACTCCCTGTCGGCACGGAATCCTTCCGTCTGTAGGCTTTATACCGATCGGTGCGGAACCGGCGACAAAATACGGAATGAACACCCCAAGAGGTCACAAATGCCTGCGGCGTGTTCGAGGTGTGGCCTAACCAGAGCGAAGTATAGCATCTCTCTTTTATAATTTCATCCGAGAACCTTCCTATTATACGTTTAACAAAACCTTGCTTCTTTAATGTTGCTGATGATATGTTTTGTATTTGTAATCCCCACGATTTATCAGATGTTTAGGTAATTCCGAGATATTTTACAGTATCTGAAGATTTTATGTTTACTCCACCCACAGTATAGGTATGGCATTTGTGTGATGACTTTTCTAGGAAGTGAACTTTGGTGCATTCACTAATATTTAAATCTAAACCCCACTCCTGGCACCACGAATGAACATTGTCCGAGTACAAGACTTCTAAGTCCTAGAAATATAGAGGTCGTCCACATGCTAATAATTGTTTTTATTCGGCAGTTAACCTTTATTTAACCTTTACACATATGAGGAATCATTTCATCCCTATGAGAAGCATATTTGCGCGTTTGAAACAAATTCCGTGCATAGGTCATCGTATTTAAAGTCATTTTAGACCGAGCTGCCATGTTCGACGAAACGTTGAAAATAAAACAGTTTTCGAGGCTTTGAAGTTTTCCGTAAGGGACATGCGAGATAACTGCCCGGTTAAAAACAATGCAAGGATAACTTCTCCAGTAAAAATTATTACACCTAATACGGCAGAGGTCGTTTTCGAACTTGACAAATCTAGCAATCTTCCCTTGGAACCTAGAGCTCATTGGGCGGATATGGCGTTAATGTCACGTGACCACAGACGCCGATTCGAATTAAGCGAAATTCCACAGGAATCCCGTTCAAGGCGGATGATTTTTTTTCTCTGTGGAAATTCTCACATGTGTGCATTGCTGGTGACTCCGTAAAAGTGGAACTCCGTGGCTATAGTCCCGGCGGATAGCTTGAAATTTGTCGAATAAGAGTGAACGCCTCTATGTGTTCAAAGTACGATCTTTCCTCGTGGGCAGTGGCGCTAAGCTCTCAGTAGCGACTGATTGTTACATTGTATGTCCGGCAGTCGAGAACATCAAGTCCAGTAAACGTCACAAAAATCCACAGGGGAAGCGGAGGCCTCGACAGCTTAATTGGATAGAGCACTCGACCGGATATCGAGGGATCCGGGTTCGAATCCCGGTCAAGGCGGATGATTTTTTTCTCTGTGGAAATTCGCACATAGTTTAAACAGCTGAAAATAAAGACTTTGTATTCTATCGGTTGAATTTTGCCTCCCAATGAAAAAGCGATTTCGTTTTGATGACACATTTGCTGATTCTAATGACCGAAATTCGCCAAATAAAACACGGTTTCTAAAATTTCATAACCATGAATATACGTCAATTGGGCTCAATTATTCACAATTTATTCCAACATAGGCATTAAATTTCAATGGCATAGCATACTTTAAAACTGCATCTAATCTCAGCACACATAAGCTAATTAGAAGACTTAAAATTTAAATTATAAAGAAATTTCACGTCGGGAATTAATGCGAAGACAAAGTTACAAATTACTTGAAATCTTATATATTATCTCCCATATCATACAAATTATCCAACATACAGGCTTATCGAGCCGACAAATTTTTTTTGACAAAAAACGCGAAGATACACTCCAAATTATTGCAAAGCGATCATGGATAATGGGAACTCAAAACATATGCATTGGTAATAATACATTTTCTAAATAAAAAACAATTTCCGGGAGCAAGACATATTGTTTTAGTAAAGAGTTTACCCATGAAGGAGATGACGAGGTCAGGAAAATTGTCTTTCTAATGTAAGTGGAGGAGGACTCCTTCCTAAGGAGGGCAATGGCGCCACCGAAGGAAGCGTTCGGTAATAGAAAGGGAGCTGATGACGGAGACGTTGGTCATAGACATAAGAGAGAGAGAGAGACAGTGGAAGATAGCGCTCTAAGGGGCAGAAACGTGGAGTCTGAGAAACGAAGATGAGAATACTCTGCGTGCTTTGGAGACGTTGGTGTGGAGTGCATGAGGATGGAGAATGAAGCGACGTGGACGGAGTGGAAGATAAACTAGGAAGTGCTGAGTGCGGTGGACGAGGAATGTGAAGTTGTGAATGAGATCGGCAGGTGGCAGGGTGAGTTAGCCGGGTGAAGTGATAAGGGGCGAATAACTATTCGTGGGTGTGACAGAGGGAAGGATGAAGCGAGGAAGAAAGAGAACAGGAATTATGGGCGGGATGAAGACGGGCAAGAAGAATGGAGACACCGAGAAGGAAGAGATGGACAAAGGGCCTTACAAGAATATCTCAAGGATAATCTCAGACGAAGCTCCAGCCGGTCGATTTTAAGATAGTCCGAGCGAGTTAGTTCTCTAGTCATAATATAGACCATATTCTAATTATACGTTCTGATTTCACCAGCTGTAAAACCCATCAATAAAATATTGCATTATTTATTGTGCAATTATATAGTTTTATATGACATAAATTGTAAGTAATTAAATGAAAATATCTAAACAAGTCTTTAACTTGTCTCATTTTTTTCACGCGGTGCGTTTGAAACTCCTTCAAAACGGAAGGTTTTTTGTGATCCCGAAGAATTTACTGCGGTGACAGTATGATTAATTTTCAATAATAGTTGAGAAAACATACAAACTACACGCTGTTGCTTTTTTGACGACACCTAGGTGTTAGAAATTCCTCATTTTGTAAATAATGTCTCTCTGGAGTGCATACACGTTCCATCTCCCATGTAAAATGGCTGGTATTTTTTGGCAAATTTCTCGGAAAGTAATTTGGTAAGGGGTTGAATTTTTGGTGTCTTTGGATAGATGAGATATTTTCCTTTAAAATGAGACCAAATTCATTAATTTCTAGGTAAAATGATATTTCGCTCGGACTACCTTAAATGAATTAATAAATGCTAAAGGAAGAACTCTAACCTTCTACAACTGCGACGGCTGGAAATCCTTCGCCTGAAATTCTTGGCCAAAGCTCGGCGTGAGTCTGAGAGTGAAGGCGCTTCCCTTGAGACCGAAGAGACTCCTTGTGCCTCAAGTGTGAGCGTTGCGAGGATTTTGAGGCGATGTCTCCCTGGCGAAGGAAGGCTGGTGGAAGAGCGACCTCCTGACTGACTCAAAGAAGTGTGCGCGGCCTCTTTCTCTCCGCCGCTCGGCCACCGCACTTTGGCCCCGGCAGACGCGTCGGGACGAGGAAAAAATGTCACTCTCTTGATTGGACGCCCATCCGTCATCTCACTCCAATGGAATCTCGCTTATCCTTAGTGACGGCGCGACATTTGCCGCCACTTCCGACCGAAGATAACCCGCCGACCTACCGCGCGCAACTAATTTGCAAGAAACGGTCGCACAGTGGGCCGAAATCGAAGAAAGCTGGCCAAAATTTATTTTTTTTTCACTTTTTATTTTAAATGAGGCACTTGGAGTTTATGATAGCACAATATCCAAACCTAAAATAGTATCAGCTTTAAGTGATTTTTAACGTCAGTGGAGATCTTTGAAGTTCAGAAAAAATTGTCACAATTTCCATCTGCCTTTTTTTCGTAGGAACTGTAAATGCTTATTGCTCTTGACGCGTCGTCTGATCACACGCGAACTGTTCCAACATATCATATGAAAGTTTGTACCTCATGTAAGAGGTTGAAAAATAATTTTTTATCTCATATTATTTTTACTATTTTTAATTAAAGATTAAAGAGACACTGTTTTTCGCAGTTTTTTTTACAGAAAATGAAGAAAAACTATATGCTCTATAAAACTATAAGTAATTCGAACCACGTACATTTACACCAAATTAAAGAATTAAGTCTGAGAAAAGAAAATTCTGCCGCAACTCGCACTCCTTCACCATAGTCTATTTATGTGCGATAAGGACAGTCCGCCGTCGTACTCGGAGTTGAAGTGCGAAAATTTCAGATTTTATTGTAGCCAGCGTTAAATCGATAAATACTGATAGAAATCAGAGTTTTTTTACTCATTCTGTCTCAGTGGAGTCAATTAAACGTCCCTTATTCAAAGTTTTTCTTATAAGCGACTACTAGAGATTATCTAGAATGATTAAAAAATCAAGGTTCATCGCACCCACCGCGCTCCGCACAGTGGGACGAAATCGAAAAAAGCTGGCCAAAACCTCAAAAGTGTTTTTTTGAGTCCGGAAGTTTAAAATTTGCACAATTATTGCCAATAAAATGGTGTATATGATGACGCATTTAATTTTTCATAGGTAAATTGCGTTAACAAAATAAATGACCTCAAAGTTGAACAAATGTTGCAAAAATCGCCGTATTCAAGATAATGGTGAACTTTTCTAGCAAAGTTATAGAATTAAAACTTATCAATGATATAAAACAGTTTTTTCTCTTTAATTATAATCTACTTGCATGACCAAATTTTTGTATTTGCCAGAGATACGTTACAAAATGGCGGACCCTGGTTTTCGTCAATTTTTTGTCATTAGGTAGTAATGTAAAATAATGTACATCTATGTACACTGAGATATTTACACCACAATTACAGCAAAGCTTTAAGAGTTTAAATCCGAAGAGATCACCTGCAACAGTTTGCGACGCCGAAAATAAATTGATTTTTCGATCGTGCGGCTCAGTCCGGAGCTGCGCGCTGGCTACGGGGACGCCGTTCTTGAAAGGTGTCGGAAAGGGCAAACAATGAACCCTTTCTATCAAAGTTATGGAATAAAATCTGAAGCTTATTAGTAAAATAATTCCTTGTAATTTATTATAACCTGTTTTCATGACTACACTATAATATTTGTCGTCCATACATCACAAAATGGCGGACTCTGGTTTTCGTCAAAGTTTTGTCTTTATGTGGTAATATAAAAAAATGGACATCGGCTGACACTGAGATATTTACACCACAATTGAAGCAAAGCTTTCAAAGTGCGAATCCAAAGAGGGCAATAATTGTGCAAAGTTTCAACTTCCGGACTCAAAAAAAAAAGACTTTTGATGTTTTCGCCAGCTTTTTTCGCTTTCGTCCCACTGTGCGCCGGGGCGATTTTCGCTCATGCACGGATTTGCGCGAAAGTTTTCATTCGTGTCCTCATTAGTCATGTCAATCGATAAAAGAGAAAAAAATAGCATGTTACTGAATTTGTATCTCGGCTTTTTAATGCCATTTCAATTTTATATCCTCGTGACACTAGACATAATTGTGGAAATAATACGATTCCATGCGCACACATTTTCTCCTAAACGCGAAATAAACCAGTCCTCATGATTAAAACTGAACGGGAAAATATCTAGGCATCATGCTGAATTAAAACACACGTCCTTTTCAAATAAGTTTAGCTTCAATTTTGAATTCTGCGTCGTAAATGCAGGTCTTAACTTTTGTTTTAATGGAGAACTAAATTTTCAAAATAAAATTCCTGCATCATTTACATAACTATATGCACAGTTATTTAACCGCACAAACAGACACATTTCAGTGGAGTGCGATCCAAGAATATTTTTCGACTTTCTTGTCAAATGAGCACTCTATGACTCACGATTAGCGGGCCAACCACCTCAAGGAGGTTGGTCCGAAAACTAAAGTCAATGTCATTTTCTTCACACTCACAGAAATTATAGAATAAAAGGGCCTCTATCGATTGGCTTAATTAGAAAGACACCTTTCCGTCCTGGTTTTTCCAAAAATCATATTTGAAAATAGCTATATTTACATTACGAAGCACAGTAGGAGCAGATCCTTGGTACATAAAATATAGATTTAGAGTGTTGAAACCCAAACATACAAAAAACGGATAGGTCATAAACAAGAATTTAAGAAACTGATTAGTGCAAAGATGACGGTAGGTCACTGACTTAGTTTTTGAGAAATTAAATGATTATTATCCAAATGTTATCCGAGAGACAGTAGTTAGCTGATCGGGGCGCTGGGGTCGGTGTGGCAGCGTTGGAAGTGAACTTACACATACCGTGGGAATTCAAACAGAGAGGCACATTTCAGAAACTGTAAATTGCTTGTTTGAAAATATAGTACCACATCGATCAATGAAAAACATCGGTCAAAAAACGAAGGGCCTCATATAACCCAAACAGGCCCGGTAAATATCCCTAAAACATTTTGTTGACACATAACAATAATTAACATCACTTATAATCGACTGATAAATGCGGCACTTACGTCTAAAATAAACGCTTGATATTATGAACAAACATATAATAAACGTATAAAATATATACAAACTAGTTGTTTATAAGTCCTAATGTATACCTTTGTGATTTCGAATCCATGTCTGTTCATCGTCTTAGGCAGAAGTAGGCTTATGTACTTGGATTGTGACCTTAGGTAACATTCCTATTCTTAATTCTATTAGCCCATCATCTATATAAATTACTTTCTTTACTCTTTTTTCCATATCATTTCTCGCAATTTTGAGATCTAGCGTCTGGACGGTCGAACCGATCGAAATTCTGACAGTCAATTGTTTGTGGTAGGCAACGAAACGTTCGTTCAAACGTTCAATTTTTATCTTTTTTGGGGGAAAAATATTTTTAACCCTTCGGCTACCAAGGGGGGTGTCACTCAGTTACCCCAACGCCACATTTTTACTGTTTTTATTTACAATTATTTTCTGATATTTTTATGATTCCATGAGTTTGTTTTTAAAAACCTTACAATACGATTCCATGTGAAATCTTCATTGATTGATTGTTTTTCCTTCTAATTTATGAAAATCTCGTCGGGGTTACTGTGTTTTAACCCCTTTTTGGGATAGCTCGTCTCAGATTCACCCGCCAGCCCGCTTTCTGAGGATCTGTGCACCGTTCACAGCACAGTTTACCGAGATTTAAAATAACAAGAAAAAGGTTCTGTGTGTGCCTTCAGAGGTATCAAACCGCGCCGTGGACGGCAATCGTGGTCATCACGGCGCCTTCAATCCGACGGGGCGCGGCGCTGCGCCGTCTGCGCCGTGAAATGCACATGACACCTGATTTACTTGTTCGAGTACCTTGACTTCGATGCATGTATGGAAAGAGCAGCAAATGAAAAGCCAAATGTTGGGAAATATACAGGACATCCGATTAGACCTAGACAGGACATCCGATTTTATGCTCCAATCGGAGCCTACAATTATATTTATGTGTTATTTCATTAAATATAAATCATATTTATTATAATTTTGTATAATTGTTTTTATTTAAGATTTATGTCACACTGAATCCATTTTTTGTATAAATTAAGCAAATAAACAAAAAAAATACTGTGGGGTAACCGAGTTTAGCCTCCCTTGGGAGAGGTAAGGTGAAAAAATACCTTGGTAGCCGAAGGGTTAAAGCGAGTTACAATGATGAAAACAACTTTTTCAAAAGATTTTAGTGAAAAAAATATGAAAAAAATTGGAAAAATATATTCCACATCAGAGAAACGAACCTCACACCTTCCACTTCATAACCCACTGTCATTCCTCTCGTCCACCGCTTGGTTGTACATAGGGAGAGTGTAGCAGCAATTAAATTATACAAAAAACAATGTATAAAGTGCGTTATAGTACTGATCTCCACAATGACACCATTCAGTGATCAATTTAGTCCTGAAAAGGACTATTATATAGTATGAGAACTTCTAAAAAGAACTTCTTCAATGTGTTTAAAGTTGGAAAGCACTTCAGTTCAAACACCAGTGACTCAGGACATCATCAAAGTTCAGTGCGGCGTTGCCAAAGTTTTTAGAAATTAATTAACCTTGAAATAAATGTAAATGTAGGGTTTACTTGAGAAAATATTGTAATATAACAATCACATGAATTTTTCGATATTTATGGTGATATATATATTATTGAAAATGTTTCATAAATCTGATTACTTATTTGGGCATAATCACTGCACGACTCCATTCTCTGTATTCGATTAAAAAGTCTTTTCGTAGACTGGTCTTCCTAATATTCATTTTTAATGCGATATTTCAGCTTTCCTCTAAATTACACATTATACTAATGAAAGCAGTATTCTTTTAAAGGCTCCTGTACATAACTAAAACAATCGGGATGCCGCTAGAGTTATGACTCATTCAAACCAACCTCCTTAAAGAAGTGTAGAGGCATCATCGGTCGCAACCCAGACCACGTGACTTCGGTCGCCATGCGTTTTTGTTATTCGGGGCCTCGAACGAGTCGATGATGCTCTTAAGTTTCCGCATCTTCCTTTTAGTCTTCGATTTCAAACCCGAATTAAATAGCGAGGATGCGTCGATCCGAACGGTAGGTACCCCGCAAAGTTTTCTGGCACGGGCCTGCGCGGAAAGGAGGGGAGGTAAAGAAGTGGAGTGGGGGAAGTGGGGTGAAGGGAAAGGACGGAGGGGAAGAAAGGGGAGTCAACGACAGGGGGAGGGAGGGGTTGGGGCGTTGAGGCACAGGGGCAAATGGGACGTAAACTCAATGCCACGAACACTTTAAATTCTGTAGTATTCATGCTCAACGCTTTAACATTTCGTACGTGTATATGAAAAGTTCTGAAACTTTTACTACTATCGAATACGGTATTGTCTCCGGCGAACTGCACGAATTTCTCCAAGCAATAGTTTACGTGGCGGCCGCCAGGTGGCAGGGCACATCAAGATTCAATGATTCCACATTTTTTTATAATTCCATGGTCCACATACGTATTTGATACCTGATATTTCGGTAAAAATGATGTAGAGGGGAAACGAATGGATACACAAATGAAGTATTAAAATGTTTATTTCACTATTCCTGACGGAATGGGTGATTGCATCACAGTAGAGCACAATGCATTGACGATAAAACAGCATTTTAACAGCAAGTGATTCGTCTATTCTATAATGCTCTCGTTGTTCAGATAAATCGTGCCCCAAATATCAAAAAACAAGGTATTTCAACAGCATTGCCAATCAATTATTTACGGGAAAACAGATATTATAATGGATGGTAAAGAAGGTGAGCATTATAATTCGTTAAAAATATCGAGGAAAAGTCCACACAGTCCATTAGTACTGAATTATACACGCATTAGATATTAACACGCCACTGAGTGACCCTAGATAAAGCACACTATGAGGTCTGTAGCTAAGGATGAAAATCACTGGGTGAGTATCACAAAAAGTCAAAAAGAAAATTGAGTCCTGGTTCACAAATTGCGTCCTTGAATTTCCAATCAGTCCATAGTTTCTACAGTAGCACTAGACAACCCATGAAAGCCCAGAGCAGGGCCCATTAAAAATGAATGGGACACTTTGTTATGAAATTCCGATGAGAAGGATAAACTTAGCAGGATGTCAACACAGTTCATCAACTTCACATGGCATGAAAAGTATGCACAATCACATCTCAGTGTCCCAACACAAGACACGCCTAGAAATTAGTAATTTAGACGCAGCACTCGAAATGAAGTGGTAGGATACATAACGTATATCCATTAGAATTGAATTCTAGTACAATATGTCTCTAAACCAATGTCCATCCTGACATAGACACTTCATACAACATAACAGGCTAGAATCCATGAGAAAGTACATTCCACTCACTTTCAAAAGAATGACTACCACATCAGAGCTTTAAGTAAACAATGAAGCAATCACAAGAATGCATTCACACTCATTCAACCTATGAACAGAGCACTGCATGACCTTCATAACTTGGCATAATATGACATAATAGATAAAAGAAAGAACATTGGAATGTGCATCTATGAGACACAATAGATAGTCTGCTCACTGAATTCATACAATTGTCAGTGATCACTCAAAGTGCCCATTGAACATGTCACTAATTAATCTTCAAATATAGAAAAATAGTCTGGTCACATCACACCATAGATATAACTTTATCCAGGAATATCTTCATGACCAATAAAAGAACAAAAAATACAACAAGGCATATCTAGCAGTAGAGGCAGACACCTAAAGAGAACAGAGTGCCAATTGTATAGGTATGAACCACTAATACAGCCATTATCAGAAAAAAAATTGCAAGGATTAATGATAGCCCATAAACAATCAATTATCATTACCAGCGGACAATCAATCAAAACAATTGAAAGGAAGATGGCACATCAGGCAAACAATAAGCAGAAAAATGACACCATAAAATATGCAGTAGAGGCACTACACTAAATCACAGGTTATTCTACCAAAAAAATATATTAGGATTAAGAAAAGTGCATATATATTTAGTGTTATATGAAAAACGTTATAATTCTGACAACATAATGACAGGTACAGACTTTGGAACAAGGCAATAAATAATTAAAGCCGAAGAATTAGACATAAAAAGACACTCCTTAAAAATAAGAGTGAGGGATAAGGAAAATTAATGTCAAGAATCAGAAAAATACTTCATATATTTAGATATTAACAGCTCACTTCTTCCTTGAGCGCATCGTGAAGAAAATAACTGCCGGAATTCGCTATGCTCTTCGGGTTTGCTGCACAGGCTTCTCCCACTAGGTGGGTGTTAAATATCCCCCCGTTGAGTCATTATCCCAAGCAACGCCGCTTGAGCCCCTGCTGTAGCCTTGGGCCCCTGAGAGTGTTTTTGTGCGACTAGTTTTTCGACATCTTCGATTTTTTTTAAATGGCTGATTTCCCAGAACAGCGTGCGGCGTTGGAATTTTGTTATCTGCTCGGTAGAAGTGTATCGGACGTGGTTGGTACATTGTTTAAGGCTTATAAGTAACAGGTCTTGAAAATAACTCATGTTTATGAGTGGTATTTGTGATTCAAACGCGGCGACATATCGATCAAAGACATTCAACGACAGGGCCGGCCTTCCACGTTCAGAACTAATGAATACGCTCATTGCATTGCTTTGCGCATAGTATTGTTCACTCACAGTACGTCCCTGAGCATCAAAAAGTGAACCAAGTCCTCTACCTGAGTGTTTTGAGGTGGTAGCGTGAGATAATTTGGTTTAAACGGCCCGATATGGGGCGGAGTGGGGATTGGTTCTCACAGCATGACCATGCTCCACCTCACAGAGGCCATTCCTTTGCGTGATTTTTGGGCAAAAATCTCATGCTATACAGCTTCATCACCCGTCCTAATCATCGGATCTCACACCTTTTGATTTCTTTTTGTTCTCCCGGATGAAAATGGAGCTGAAAGGGAAACGTTTTGCAGACATTCCTGAGGTGAGAAGACAATCGAAGGCGACGCTGAAAGGCATCGGAAAGGACGAGTAGAAAAGGTGTTTCGCGCTGTGAAAAAACGTTGGAACCAATGTATTAGTGTTAATCGAAAGTACTTCGAAGGGAAGTTTGTCACTCGAAAACATAAATTCTGTATTTTTTAAAAATGGTGTCCGGTTGTTTTTTGGTCCCCCCCTTTCGTGTGCTTGAGTTCTCCGTCCGAGAGTGAGTTGGTCCATTTTCTCCGTCGTTTCGACGGCCCTCGTCATTGAGATTCCCTGATGACGAGGGTCTTGTCAGGCCTCGAAACGTCGGTAAAATGGAACACCTAACCCTGGCGGAGACCCGAGAACTCACTCTACAACTACTTACAGACTACATTGTGTGCCGCTGTTTGTGTTTCAGCGAGAAAATGACGGCAGTTGGCCATTGACATGGCTTAGAACAATAATGCCTTGGTAACACAGACTTGGCATTTGGAAAAAAAATCCTGATATAGATTGGACGAAATCTTGGAGATTTCCCAGATGTGGGAATTTCGTAGAGAGTATCATATGTATATTTTAAATGATAAATCTACACGTATCAGCAGTCATACTGTTATTGGGGGGATATCGACCATCAATATCCGGGTCACAACAATACACGAAATCATTTTAAAGAGCTCAACCGCGACAAATAGTTATACCTCATAAATCGGATTTAATACGATGAAAAGTGTATTAAAAAAGTGTAAGGTAAAAAACATTTATTGTGCAAAAATATAATTGTATCTGGCAGAAATTCTCAATAATGAAATGGATATATCAATACAAATGAAATAGACTCATTTTTCACGCCATACGGTTAAAACGCCTTTTCATTTCAAAAAGGCTTTTCTTCAATTATGTAAATATTACTGCTGTGGGTGATGGATTAGTCTTGAAAAGTATGCAGAAGTGAAAATATACAGGTTTACACAGTTATCTTTTAAACGAGATCGTTTCGTTAAAAAAATAAATTGTCTCTGGGATGCAATACCCCATAGAAAATGGCTCCAATTATTTTTGAAAATATCTCGAAAAGTAACTCAGTAAGATGGCAGATATTTTGGCGTCTCTGAAAAGATGAAGATATTTTTCATTAAAATGAGACCAAAATTTATTGAATACTCTGAGAGTGAAATGCCTCCATGAGTAGATTTCCAGGGAAAGTTCTGTTCGTTGAATCGAAATGAGTGTTGAGTTGCTTCAAGTCAACACTCGCATTGATTTCTGTTGCTGATAATGACTTGAAGGCTGAATGTGAATGAAGGCTGATAATGCCTATTTTTTCATACTCAGTGATGTTCCGTTTCCACTCCATCAAGCCTGAAACCATAGAGTAGGTATATGATGTTGTGGCAATGAACCAGAATGATGAGAATACATTGGGTCCGTAACGAAATCCGCTGATCTGGGTGCGATGGCGTTGGTTCATTTCGCCATTCACCTTGAAAAACCCTTTCCAAAGGCCCGAAGATCCAAAACGGTGAAATCCCTGATGCCCACGAAGAGTACCCACGTCGCATAGCTTCAGAGTCAACTTCAGGGCATTCGCAGGATAGACGGGAATCGTGGCCTTCTCAACATCTCTGCAACGTTCTGCTCCTCGGTTAGTATATCTACAATTCCCCTCCATGCCGTAAAGGTGCGTCTACAGTCGGTAGAGGCCCTTTCTACCATTGCCCTCTGCCTTGTGCCTTCCATCTAGTGATTCAGGCTTTTTGCACTGAGAATCTTTCGCTTCAATGAACCCTCCAGCATTCCTCAGGCATGGCACTAATCGCAAGACCACAATAAGCGGCCCACTCTGCACTTATGAAGTCGATTCACAGTCCTACCCTTTATCTCAGATTTCATGACGGCGAGTGTAGCTGGGACAATTGACTGGCTCTGGGCAAACCGAGGTTGCCGTGTCCTCTTCTTTTGGCAGCCCATTTTCCGTCCCGTTCCCGGCAATAACTTCATTTTCCCGCACCGAGAAGAGAATACGAGATTTCATACGGCCTCGTCATTTCACATGACTCTAATAGTTCTGGCCGCTGACGAAGCGATCGTCGCTTCGATTCCCTGCCGCGGACAACTGCGCCACTCGTGGTTTAACAGTGGAGAGTGGGTCACATAAGTTCACGAGAATGTTCACTGTGACGATGTAATACGCATTATGCAACAATTCGATGGTCCTACAAGGAGAGATGAAGGATTTCCTTATACAATAAATGCAAAGATTATTTTAAAAATTATACGTCGTGTGCGTCAAAGGCCATCGCCTGATTTTTGACGAATTTTACGATTTTTACGAATTACGAATTTTACGATTAGTCCCCGATCGAGATGATTGTGTGCAAAGCAACAAGCGATACGTTATGCTGTGCATGTCACTCATCATTCCAGAGGCCAGCGCAAACATACTTTTGCTTCAACTATCTAAAGCAGAGTCGTATGATCAAAGGGCGCAATCTGCAACGCATTTTCGGCCGCAGTATAGGACACCCTTGAGGGCTGTAATCATAAATCATTGAGAGCTCATTTTCATAACTTTAAAAGTTAGTCAAAAAGAATTCTTGCACCAAACTCCACTTTAGTACGTGTGCTTATACGGTTAAATTACCATACGTTTCTGAAAGTGAATGACGCAAGAATTTTATATGAAAATTTTCGGTTCATTCAAATTCGGCTGTGACTAAGATTTAAATTGAGATATTCGAAATTTAAGTGGAAATCATAAGTGGAGACATCGATTTAACTGGCGTAATAGCTTCATATTTGCAATCCACCGTTAAAATGATGAGAAAGGTATTATGTCGCGCCTGGGAGAAAACCGATTGGGGGTCATAGTCATAACTCCCAAAACATTTCTCCCAATACAAAATGCCCAGTCACTTACTCCTAACTACTAAAATTCCCAAAGAACAAAATTTCCCAAAATACTAAAATCCCAAAATTAAATATTCCCAAATTTTTTGTAACAAGTATTTATTGTATTGAAGCTCCTTTGATGTTCTTCTGCTTTTCGCTTTATGGAGACGATTATTTTCAAAGCACTAACTGCTTCTCTACCTGGAGCATGCGAGTGTTCAGAGGATTGTTGCTTTTTAATTTGTACTCCAGGACCACCAGCTGTAGCTGTTTTCACTCGAGCGTTGCATGCGGGATACTCTCGACACCTCCAAGAAACAATATTCCTACCCTTATTTTGTGGTAAATACAAAAAACCGTCAATGTGTAAATATACGCCATTATTTTCAACAATAATTTCGGCATTGATTATGGTATAAATCAACAAACAAACTGTAATCAATTGAACGTAGCAACGGAAGATTTATAGAGAGAAAACATTTTACATACTTTGGGAGTTCCGTATTTTAGGAGATACAATGTAGTATCGGGAGTTTTGTATTTTGGAAAAAAGAAATAATAGGGAGTTTTGGATTGGGAGAAGTATTATGGGAGTTATGACCCCCCGTGACCAGAAAACCTGTACAAATGGAATCGAATTATTTGGAAATACTACATGTCAAGTGTCATAAGGCAGCGCATTCCAATTATATTAAAGTGCCGAGAAACCAAATCGGTAACATTCAATTATTTCATCTGTTTCTATAAATGTTGCGAATCGAAACTCGAATGCAAAATTTTACGCAAATATGTACAGAAACGAAAATCGCTCCGACCGCCTTAATGGCACTACGAATACAATGCGGAAAAGGGGACATGAAGAGAGGAATTCGCAGTTTGTCCAGTTGGGTTCGTAACAAACACCATGAAATGGAATTGCAAGTTGGACGGACTCATGCACATGACTAAAAGAACTGACTTATACACTGCAGCGACGAGTAATAGAAGAACTACCTAACTGATACATAAAAGAGCAGCTTCTCGGGTCAGTGGACGTGGGTGACGTTTCCTGGAGTCAACACTCGAAACCTGTTCGTACAGTTGAAATATCTGACTATAGGCTTACGGCTGAATACATGATTGTGGATGGGATTTACAAGCAATTGGTTTGATGTTAATGCTGCCACCATTAAAAATATTGGAATTACAGGCTGGCCAATTGCACATAGTGTTGCCGCGAGACGAGACGAGACTTGAGCCAGTCTCGTCTCGGTCTCGTTTTCTGAACTTTGGTATCGTCTCGAGTCTCGTCACGTGAGCCCCAATCTCGTCTCGTCTCGTTTCCCCCAAAATAAAGCACCATATAAAAAGTCCATTTTCCTTTGCGTACGTCTTCGGGGAATCGGACGCTCGAAATAGTAATGACATTTGTATGAATTTTAAATATATATTAAAATTGGCACAATATCCACCACACTGCTTGTACAATCAATAATTTTATTGATACTCAATGCATAAACCAAAAATATGAAGCATGAAATTGCTGAAAAAAGGCTATATAATCACAACGTTAGTACGGAGAAATCCACACAAGGTTAAAAAATATAACAGTAAGAGTAATGTAATTATTTTAAAAAAAGAATGGACAATTTTGCTTCAAAATTAGTTTAAATTATTTTCGGGTTTAAAACAGTTGAATCAAGATGAGTTTTTTTTTTATCTGACTTGCCTACGAGTTCACACTGAGTAAACTTCTGGCAGATTCGTGGCAGAAGCGGTTTCTGTTCTTTCTCATTGTCGATGCTGCCCAATGCGAGAACAATCCTTTCCACTGGGACAGATGTTGCGTGAAAGCTAAGGAAGTCTCCCGCCATATTTGCCAGCGCTGGAAAAGTTGGCTCATTTGCCGTCCACCATGTCAACATGTTTACTAGGGGATCTCGGCTGTTGAAGACAGTCTTCAAATTCTCTCCTCCATTCCATACTGGAATGACTGACTAGGGGTAAACACAGTAAATCCATTAACTGATAACTAAAAACGTGAAGGTGAATCACCTAAATTGTGCCTCGGATACTGGATGGGATTTACGGATAACGAAACGTACCCCCAAAAGGCTGTTGAGATTTGGAACCTGGAATGTTGGAACTTTAGCATTACCTGGACCATGCCAGAATCGAACGAGCTGAAGAAGTATGAAATAGAAGTTGAAGCATTGAAAGAGACAAGATGACCACAGGCAGGGAGATACATAAAAAAGACTATTGCATATATCACTGAGGAGGTAAAGAGAATAGACATTATAGAGATGTAGGGTTTGCAGTGAATGAAAAAACAACGGATTCGGTGAAAGCAAGTGAAACAGTGCACGAAGGGATGTGCCACATTAGGATTTAGGAAAAATTCAAAATCATATTTATGATAACATTTTATGCTCCAAAAGAAGATGCAGAGGAAGAGGAGAGAAACGAATTTTTTGAAATGTTAGAAAGTAAAATGAAAAAGCAACCAAAATATGCCCTCAAAATAGTGTTAGGTGATGCCAATGCCAAAATAGGAAGGGACATTTTGTGGAGGAAAGTGGTTGGGAAAGAAAGGCTCCACGAAACCACAAATGACAACTGGGGAAAGACTTTGCAGCTCTGCTGCAGCAAGTAACCTTAAGGTGATGATCACATATTTCCCCAGGAAGGATGTAATACACAAAGAAACATTGATATCCGCCAACGGCAGAACCAGAAATAAAATCGATCACGTTCTCGTGGGCAACAAGAATAAAAGTAGCATCACTAATGTTAGAAGCATAAGGAAAGCTGAATTTGGATCAGATCACCATCTTGTGCTGGTCAAACTGATAAAGAAAACATCAGCGGGAAAGAAAAAGGAGGAAAATAAGACCGAAAAGGTAGCAAAAGAAAGGCTAAAAGACGAGAAAACAACATTTGCACTCAGAATTAAGCTGGAAAACCTATTTAATTGCTGAGTAACAGGATGAGAAGTGGGAAGGAAGAAAATTAAGAGAAAGTGGAAAACGCTGACTTGGATGAAAATTGGAACACGTTTAAGGAAATCCTGATAGAAACAGTATGGCGCAGAAACATGGGTAGTGAATAAGAAGTGGGGAAGAAAACATGTCGTTTTTGAAAACAAAATTCTAAGAAAAGTCTTTGGTCCCACAAGTGAAAACGGGATTTGGTGAATCAAGCACACCAAGGAAATAAAAGATCTTTACAAGGAACATGACGTAGTGAGATGCGGTGAAAAGGAGAAGAATTAGATGGACAGGCCACTGAGATGAGGAGTGATCAGGGTACATGCGCAACTGAAGGAGGTAGGCCTGGGAAGAGCAGTGCAGTGGGAAGAAGACCTCCTGGAAGATCGAGAAGAAGATAGTGGCAGTTGGCAGGAAACATGCAAAGGGAAAATGGAAAACATGGTGTTAGCATGTTCACTAGCAAAAAAGGGAATTCTCCTCCAATTGCTGAGTCAGGAGTAAAAAGAGCATCGTCCGAAAAAAGCACCCTCGCCAAAACAGACACACCCTCTCGACCCGTCTATAGGGTATAGTATGCTGAGAGTGAAAGAAGAGGGAAGAGTCGCTTTATGCGAGAAAGTATGATAATACAAACTGACCCTGGAATATTTAAATGACCTCAACTCTAATGTCAGCCAATCCCCACCAGGAAAGTATTCATTTATATTTCACGCAGTTACCACGAAAATAAGGCTCCAAGAAATGAGCTGCCAATGCTTTACGGAAGTCTTATCTATAATATGACATCTTGCATAATAAGGAGTAAAAATTTGTCACGGTATGAAATATGAGCAGGAGATATGGGTCAAAAATACTCGAGGAAGAGTCAAAACGTCGATTAATTAACATTTAAAAAGAGCTTCATAAATTTTATAAATCTATCAAATGGCTGCTTAACCCACTGTTCACTTCAGTCCTCATCATTCATCAGTCGTTCAATCCTAAGATTGGTTGACTGCAGCCCTTTAATCTTTCCCTTTTCAAATGTTAGTTCTCTTACTTTCCGGTATCTCTTCCTATGATAATAAGAGATAGAGGGAAGGGGTCTTCTTTATTTGGTCCATTAACTTATTCCTGGGTCTTCCTCTGATGGGACTTTTCCCTCTGTTTTGCCTTCAATTATGTCCTTCACAAATCCACTGTGTCTCAGGGTGTGTCCAATCCATCTGGTTCTTCTTTCCTCTATGGTGTTCCATTAAATGGTCCTTTCCTCTTCTACTCTTTCGAAAACTTCATCATTTCTTATTTCATCCGTCCATTTCATCTTCAGCATCCTCCTCCAGCACCAGGTTTCAACGGCTTCAAAGTCTGTTCTGGTCAGCTTTTCCAATTGCCCATGCTTCCGATCCATAAAGTGCTACACTCAACACGAACACAAATTTTCCACATACTGTTTCCGGGTCCGTAGTCTTATCTTCTTTGAGTACAGCAGTTGTCTTTTTACAACGAACGTCTTCTTTGCTTGGGTTATTGTCCGCTTAATGTCCGCAGTGGGTACTTCTTCCTTCCCATGTGATTGTACTTCCAAGACAGGTGAAGGAATCCACTCGCTCGAATTTCTATCCTCTCAGTGTGACTTCTATATTCAGTTTCTCTCATCCGCATGCTAGGATTATAGTATTCGCCTTATCTATTTCCATGTTGTATTCTTGGAGAACTTGCTCCATTCGGCCGTATTCATAGATTCATAAGGTGACTCACTTAGTCGGCTACTAAGAGCACTTAGATGCATAATGAAAAATGGTATTCATAGATCCTTTATAGTGAGCTACTAGGAGCTACTAACTTAGTATGCCGCTATCGCCACTATCGCAACGGAGTACATAATTGTAGGTAGCGACTGCCCTAAAAACAATGAAGCAATGAT
This sequence comes from Ceriagrion tenellum, assembly GCA_963169105.1. Classification (NCBI taxonomy): domain Eukaryota; kingdom Metazoa; phylum Arthropoda; class Insecta; order Odonata; family Coenagrionidae; genus Ceriagrion; species Ceriagrion tenellum. The sequence continues at coordinate 5,912,633 of OY720639.1, read as the reverse complement.
TGGCAACACTACCACTGGCTTAATTGCTCATAGAATTCCTACGTCATGCATTAATATTGCTTATTCAATAAATGCCAATATAAGTAATAAATTAAAAGCCATTGTCATTACATTATATAAGTAATAAATATATATTTATTCCAAAACCTAAGAAAATCTTCGCTGATTTTTTTCTCTGAAATATGTTATTATTCGTTTTAATGGATAGTTCCAAGAATAAAACATGTTCTGATATTTTTCTTTTTTTACTATATATATCACAGCCAAATATAAATTTATATCCCCACTTAAAGAATAAAAATCCAATCAATATACCATACGAACGTCTGAAATATTCAGTTTCTTTATTTATCCTGTTTTCTACGATATCTTGAAAAATACTTCTTTAGGATGAAACAATTTGGAGGTAATCTTATTCATCAGTTTCATATCTGGATACGAAATAACATCATTGACAAGGGACGAATTAGAAAAATTCCAAATATCGGGGAGTTTACAGTACTATTCATTCTACAATGGCGCTATCGTAAAATACTCTAAATTCCCTATTTTTAACCATGACCATAAAAATCCGACAAATCTTCTGTAAACGTTGATTGTTATTGTACAGAAAAATCCGGAAATACATGCTTGACGTACAACTTTATTTTTTGCCACACGTAGCATTCCACCACAAGCTTCCACAGATCCTTCATAAAATCAATAAAATCATTAGGCCACACTGCATCTTCACCGCATCAAGCGAAAACTAACTCCATCCAATAGCACCAAACGAAGGTATCGGTTATATTCAAACATACACTGATCTTTCTTGAGGTGTTCACCGTTCCGTCAACAGAAAAACATTCAAAAGGGAAAATGATAGCCATTTGTTAATGGCTAATAACTGTCATTTACACAGTAAATGTAACACCTCTCACATTCACAGACAAACCATAATTTTGCTAACGAAAAATGACCATGCACATGCTACAGCTGACATTGTCACATGTTAATATGAATACCTATTTGTCCCATCACGAATCCTTTCTGGATATAAAATAAAACGAAACTGATTGTACTTATCCACTTGGAAGAAAAAAACCACAAAATAAGATGCTACAAACTGCTGAAGCACTGGAAGAACATTTTTTTCTCACTGCGGTAGAGGGCGTGGGTGGGGGCGGAGGTCACAGCTTCGAAGAAAAACGTCGCAAGAGGAAAGAAGGCCTCATTTCCTCGTGCGTTCCGAGAAATGTTACGACAATAGCGTCCGGAGTTTTCATTTCGCGGAACTGTTAAATAATAATTTCGAATCCGGTGAGGGGAGGAGGGGTTGAGAGGAGGAGAGGGAGGAAGGGGCAAATCGGGTGCAGAAAATAATGAACGACCCGTAAAAGAAAGTGCAGAGGCCACTCTCGAGTACCGCGAATCCGCGCCTGATATCTTATCCCTCCGTTCAAAGAAGTTTTAAATGAAACGCATGACTGCAAAAACCATGATACCAAGGACGGAGATAACACAGTTTCAGCGCCAATAATCTCAACTTCTCATTCGTTCCTACTTCGGACAAAGACAAATGTATAGTTATCAGGCAAACGGGGAGAAGGCTAGATGGACACATTTTTATTGCTCTCAAAACGAGGCTTATGATTAGAATCCAAAAATCCGTCGCAAACTTTTGCTTTCAATGCTCAGTCATCAGATGTCGCGCTGGCCAAGTGCCCGAAGACTTCGATCAAACATTCACTGCAGACGGAGGGATTGCCATTTTTGTCGCGTCTTCAATGACCGCTTATGCATATAAATGCGCCTTTCAATTAAGTGCAAGTGCATTTAAGTCAAAGAGAGATACTACTTCGCTCTGGTTAGGCCACACCTCGAATACGCTGCGAGCATTTGGGACCCTGGTCATAAAGATTTATCCAATAAAATTAATGAAATACATAGAAAAGCAGAACGCTTCGTTAAAAACTGCTACGAGCGTATACATATAGTGTCTCACAACTTTTATAGGGATTAAGGTGGGAGCCCCTAGAGACTCGGAGGCTACATGCTAGGCTTAGGTTGCTTGAGAAATTCAGATCTGATATTTTTCAGAGCGACATAGAGAATATTATCATGACTCCTCACTACATCTCTAGGTCTGACATATGCGATAAAATAAGATAGATACACTGCCGAACAGATAGGTACAAAAACTCGTTCTTTCCGCGATCACAATAAAAACTGAGCACCACTAAATACACTTCTCTAATACACGTCACCATTTCATCTCCAATGAAACGTACACCTTTACACGGCTGGTGACCTAACACCCCCTGCCATACGCCCAAGCGGCGGCTCACGGGGTATTATGTAGATGTACCGTGTAGACGCCCCTTTGTGTTTTGAGCGACTAATTTACTCTATGACGAGCCATCATAAAAACAAGGTCCATTTGGATGGGCCACGCTTAGAAGCACGGCCTTCCCTTTTCGTCAAAGACGACGTGATCGTGGACCAGTCATTCGCACACGCGTCCATGTGGCGAGGGAAATGGTCGGAGATACAAGTTTTGTTTTCAATTTGTTGCTCGCCTCACATATAATGCGCCATAAATAAGAGTCGACCGTTATTAAACCCATTCACTCCACACTCAGGTTATCACGCACTCAACCTTAGCTTTTAGTCTTCCGTAGTCCTCTCATATAATTCTATAATTTCAAGACTCTTCTTCACGCAAACACGAAGAGGGACCCTTTCCACATTTATGTGAATTAATAGTTATTCAATCCGTAGGGGTGAGACTCTTGCATACATCCCTCTATCAGACCACTCTCGTTAGCACCGTCGCACACTGGGGCCAAACGGGGATCTGGCTGCACCAGTCTTTTTTTGAAAAGTGCCGAAGAGACTTGAAATCTTACGTAGTCAATAGTATAAGGTTCATATGAACCGGAAATGCACCAATTTACGCTCCGTTTAAAAATTATCTCATACATCTTGTAAAGAAAACTTGACACATATACGCTTTTGGAATAAACGCCGAAGCGTACTGATAGTTCCACACATTTGTAGAATTTATACAGGCTTGGTCATTCCAAAATAATAAGAGAATTAGCTGCCCGCAGCTGCCCTATAGGAAGTTATGGGCCGAAAATCACAGTCAAACACGGCTGGCAGAAACGTGGCCACGTGGTGAGTTTCGCTTCGCGAATACGGTGACGGCGGACGTGCAGGTTGGGGAGTATGCTGTCATTCTGGCAGTCAAATGGCGACCATAAGTTACTTACATATGCGCTGTTGAGCCGAAACCAATTTGACAGATCGCGCTGGAACTTACCAAAGCAGAAAGGAGTGGATTAATGGTATTCAATCTCCTGCCTGCTGTGCTCGCGTAAGGTAGTGATTTTCAGTGTATAGTGCAAATCTTAACCAGTGTGCTTCCTGTCAAGACCTTCGTCATGTCTTTCATTACCACAGAGGGTGATTTCTTTAATGAGATAAGGAAGGAAACAGGAAGGAAACAGGAAGAAATGCGCAGGTGGAGCGTCTCCTCCATTATATTGGAGAAAGTGTATAAGGTTTGTACTGAAGATTTTTCCTTACCCTATATATAGATACGATACGTGCTACTAGTATTTCTCAGGCTCCAAAGAGCTGGATAAGGTGCAGAGAAAGGAGCTCAAAAGATACGTCAGTCGATTTAGCGAAAAAGTGGATAAAAAATGGCAAACGTGCAGCAGGACATTGTCGCTATTTATGGAGAGTAATGCGGATTGGCTGAATTCGCACATTGATGCATTACCATCCTGCATCGAAGATCATTTTCTTTCCTGTAAGTTTATGATTTGGTTTGACAATACACTCCTTTCTATCAATTGATGAAAAGTTTTCTCGATATAGTTTTTCAGTTTTCCCTTTGAAGTTTAATACCATACATCCTTTAGAAGCATGTTCCTCGTCGGTAGTCGGACGCCCTCAAAAAGATTTTGTTGCCTGCGCTGAACGTGTCAAGCGGAGGAAAGCTGCTGCTCTTCTTGATGAGGCCAGCACGTCACGGAATGCACTCGGACGCAGTTGAAGTCGGTCTTCGTTCTGAGGGGAGGGAGAACGCAGCTCGTCTAGCACATGAAATTCTGAACACCACGCCCCAGAGACCTAGCAAGATACTGCATGCATGAAAGGAAAAACAGTCTGGTACTAGCAACGTAAGTGCTTATAAGGAAGATGAAGCCCTATCCCTGTATGTTGAGACCAACTTAACAAAGCACCAGTATTCACAAATCAGAAAAGGCGCTTTAAATATAAATGCGGATATATATCCTTACAAGCGAATAGCCCAAGCAAAATCTAGATGCTATCCATGCAAAGATAAAGTTACTCTCACAGAATCTTATGCAGAGGTTAAACTTCAAGCTTTACTATATCATACTGTGGACCACATTGTTAGATACGTTGAGAATGACTTGTTTGCTCCGCTGTCTTCCGATGACAATATTACATGAACTTCAAAGTGGGGTTTCGATGGGAGCAGAGGGCAGTCCGAGTGCCAGCATAAGCCATTGGAGGAATCGTCTTTCAGTGATTGTGACCTGTTTGTTGTGTCTCCAGTTCCACTACAAACGTGTGTGATTGGGAAAAAGTCATCAGAAAAGAAAATTCTGCGGCAAAATCCCCGTCCTTCTTCAGGACGATACTGCCGACCAATCAAGTTGCGGTATGCTAAAGAAACGGCAGATCTCACTGTGCTAGAGAAATCAGATATCGACGAGCAGATAGAAGCTTTGCATCCATCAAAGCCGGAGAGTAAACCTGGCATATCCATATCAGATTGTTTATTACCGACCATGGTCGATGGCAAAGTCGCGAACGCCCCAACGCGAACATCCTCTCAAGCGTGCAATTCTGCAATGCAACGCCTCGTCAAATGAATGACATTGACGAAATGCTAAAAAGGCCGATTAATGAAGAAGTATTCGCTTATGGTCTTTCCACACTTCATGCGTGGATAAGGGTATTTGAATGTTTGCTTCACGTGTCTCACCGATTAGAAATAAAAAGATGGCAGAAAAGAGGCATCGAAGAGAAGAAAATCGTCGAGCACGAAAAAAGGAGATTCAGAAACGATTTCGGAGAGAGATGGGACTAATCGTAGATCATCCTAAGCAAAGTACTGGATCGTCGAACCAGGGAAATACGGCTCAAAGATTCTTTCGAGATGCAAGTCTCTCATCCAGGCTCACTGGAATAGATGAAGTTCTGATTAGAAGATTTGCATCAATTCTTCAGGCACAATCAAGTGGGCATGAAATAGACGTTACAAGTTACCGCGATTATGCTCTAGAAACAGCAAAGTTGTTTGTAAAGCTGTACAACTGGTATTATATGCCCACATCGGTTCATAAGGTTTTAACTCACGGCGCAGACGACATTGCAGCCGCTACTTTACCCATTGGGCTGCTGAGTGAGGAATCCCAAGAGGCCCACAACAAACACTGTAGGAGATTTAGAGAGTTCCACAGCAGAAAAATATCCCGAACTGCAGCGACTGAAGATCAATTCCACATGCTCCTTGTGACGTCTGACCCTTTGATAACATCTTTTAGAGCACTCCCTGCGAAATATTCCCACAATCTGTCGCAAGATGCCCGAAACCCACTGCACCTACCTCGGGAACATGAAAAATTATCTGACTCAAGTAATGATGACAGAGACATCAGTGATAATGGTGTGTTTTTCTAAAACTCATATAAAACTAGTCATTTCATTTCTGTCTATAAACAATAAATTGGCAACAATTATACTCCTGCTTTTCCATAGATATTGCCTTTATCCTACTTACAATGCATATTTTCATAGCACCAATAGTACGCCAAAGGTCGAACGAAATCTGTGTTGGAGATTAAGTAACCAATGAAAATACATGAAAAAGGCTCAATAAAATAAAATGCAGTGTTTTGAGCTCGATTAGTTCGATATAAACCAAGGAAGGAATTTTGTGCAGCCAGATCCGCGTCTGGGCCCACTGTGCCTCGTTGCAACCCAGCAGGCATGTCGCATCCTCAGCGTTGCTCCCACCCCATCTCGCCACAGCATCCCGACGAACAAGTAAAGAGGAAGGGAATGGATACATCAATTTTCTATGGCGTTTCCAGGCTCTTGAAATGTTTTTTTAGTAAATTACTCATTCCTATGCTTATTAATTAAAGTAATATCATCTGCTTCACTTTAATGGTTGACTTTTTTAAATATCGCTACTCATTATTTCCGGTTTCCGCTCGCGACACCAGCGCCAATGTTAAATAATTATTTCATTTCTAACAAAGTGACAGCGTTGGGAACTATGGATTACCATGGTCCAAACGTGCATTCACACTACGATTTCAGCCTCCCATCCTATGGACCATCGCTCTTGTGGCATAGCGGTGTGAGCGGATCATCACCGGGAGCGGGTGTATATTCTGCGCGCCTTCGGACCGCACCCCAGATCTGCTTGTCTCTCGTCTTTTCGCGTGAACCGAGCACGCGTCTAGTGATCGTCGGGGACGGACCTCCTCAGGGTCGTCCGACCCGCTGGCCTGAGTAATTCGCTGGATCGGATAAGTGAGGACCGTCGGTGTGAAGTGTTTAGTTTGCTAGTGAAGAGGGCGGAAGGAGAGAGGCTTTGGGAAGGAGCGCGCGGTCGTGCGACTCCGAGGAATTCAAAAGCGAAAATGGAGTCGACGCGTATGCCCTTAAATTTATAGGCAGGAGAATCAGCCACTTCCCCTTTGTGAGACACCACCAAGGTCCTTATACCCAGGTCATGACACGATCCCATAATGCACTCTGATTTCTTCATTTTGGATCGGGCTCGACGTTCCGTAGCACTGTTACTCTTCATTGAGTATAACGTTTTGTGGATGAATAACCAAGACAACACCCTCATTAACGAATACCTATACCCTTCCTCTTCCCCTATTCTCGCCTCCGTTTCAAACTTCTTATCCCCTTCCGTTACGTAACCACAGAAACAAATCTCAAATAGGACAAACAGATCTCAATTAATGCCTGATGATGGTGATTATTCACTGAAACCCGGGTTCCTTAATTTTCATAAAAAAGTGGTATAAGTAACAGTTATTCATCGACAAAACATTTTAATGGAATACCACAAAGTTGAAGATAAACTAGTGAACTTCATTGAGTAACCAAAAATGTTCAGCCTTGATCAATGTTACCAATTCTCCTTTAAACAGGAAATTGAATTTGATCTTTAAATTATAAAAGGACTAGGAAAGCTCTAAGGGGTATATTTCGGTGTTCATTAAAGAATAAATATTTTTCACGACGAAACCAGAACCATCTCTCAACTCGTATTTTAGGATTACCTTCCTCAGCGTATTTTGGCGCACAGTAATTATTTATGCATGCCAATTAATCACTAATGTGGCGCTTAATTATAATTAAGCGTCAGTTGTTGGCAAAATAAGAACCTAACGGATAAATTTTACTCAAAAACTCACCAGGCATGAAGGGGACACCGTCCTTCAGTATTTAAGGCAATTTACGAATTTTGAGCTATTTTCCTCCCGATATATGAAGCCAAAATGGATACATACAAATCCTTATTGTTTTTGTATACAAATGACACAATCGGATGGAATATATAAACACTTTTCCACCAAAAAAGGTATAAGAACCTTGGATACCACAATCGATTAAGCTGCCACCATTTGAAATACTTATGAAGTAGGGTTAAAAACTGAGCCGGAACGCGTGCAGAGAAGATGGGCAAGATACGTTAACATTGCTAACTTAACTTCGTGCATTACGGAAGGTCTAAACCAATTGATTTACTGACGACATCGATGACAATTTACGAACTCCGAAACACCACGGCAGATTAGATCATGGGAATCGAATCAGGGAAATAGACTGCAGGAATGGACAGATTTAAAAGATGCCATTTTTCCCGCGAACGATAAGAGATCATAAAAGCTGCCAACGAGACTTCAACAAGGCTTTTAGATGTGCAGTGTAGCCAATTAATTTACTTGCTCAGTAATGCTTATACCAATTATCTGATACCCAGCACTTTCAGTAGGCTGGGTGTGTTTGCGGTGTAGATCTCGTATCTCTATGAATCTGTGAAGCCGTAAAAAGCATTAACACAATCTAACATTGGTGGCATTCCGTTAGTATTGCGCATATTTGAGAATTTTTGCCTACTGAGAAAGTTTTAGCTAGTTTTTGTCGATGCATCAGTAGTTGTAAGATTATCTCAATAGTGTTTTGTCTTTTGCATGTTGGTGGAAACTCACCCCCTGCTACTCACCCTTTGGGTGGACCGCTTGGTATAATGTAGATGAATCAAGCAACAAAGAGAATGGATATGAGGAAAAATGCGTCAGAGACTAAATCAGTATATTTCGAAAGGGTGAGTGATTAGAATGATTTTATTATGAGCGTAAACGATAAAAGCAGTAATAACAGCAAGTAGATGACTTTTTCATCGTGACCAAATTTTTGTGAAAGAGGAAGTGATCGATGAAGAGATCTTCAGGCGAGCGAATTCTGGTGGAAAAGTCGTGGCCAGAAGGTGGAGTTTATCTAGAAATGATTGTTCGTGATGATTAGAAGCACATGTCGCAGTCCGCAAACGTGGGACGGGGTGGACATATGGGGGGTGGGGTGGACTGAGAAGAGCAATGGGGGAAGTAAGATGGATGGGGTTAGGAATGAGTGGCTGTAATGTAAGAACAGGGGTCGGATGATCCAGATCTGATGGAATCAATGCATCGTGTAAAGAGATGAGTTTTGTGCGCTTAATTGTGACGACAGGCCATGTCGAGAGAACATGGGAGGGAGTCTTAATGGCTAAATATGCCACAGGAGATGGTGCCATGCGAGGGTAAGACCATCGCGGCAGTCGTGGGTGATCGTGGCAACAAAGAGACTCGAAAGAGGTTCAATATTAAGGAGTCTTTTGAATGGGAGTTTGAATCGATGCACGAGTGAAAGGAGTAGCGAGGAAGTGGTTTGTAAGGATATTATGGCCCCCTCGAGTAAACTATCCAAAGTGAGATTGTTTTCTAGGGCTAACGGAAATGACTGCATTCTTTGACTTTTAATTCCCCGAAAAGTAATGGCGGGATGGGTTTCTTATGGTTATTAGCTCCAAAGTGAGGGAGTTTCCTAAATGTACTAAATCATGTATTACATACGCGATACAGTTCTAGGCGTTGATAATATTACTTGTGCTCGGTCTTTCGAACAGCCCATAGTTTAGAGTCCGTATGTGGTAAGTCATATCGCAGATAGTCATCGTACTGTATTGCTCTAATACTGGACAGTGTTAATGTCCCTGTCTCACTTACAGTAAAGTGATCTTTGTGGCCTCAAAATGTCGAAAAAGACCCTTCAGTTACATAACCTCGATGGTGTGACTCTTCGATTCGTAATCTGTCGAAAATTTTCTTTACCAATTCTGGTGAGTACTTTTTGTTTTCCAACTCATTTAGCATATTTTTTGAATTAAGTAATTTTGTTATTCCACATAAATTTCAGTTAAGACGACTCAGGTTTCGACGTGTCATATGGACCAAAAGTTTCTTAGCAAATACCTTTACTTGAACAGGATTGCCGCATGGGCATCCAGGAACACAAATGTAGTGTAAGCACTAGCGCGAGTGAGGTCAATGCTTGTATACACTGCATTAGAGCCTTCAATAATAATCTGGTCTTGGAGCATAAATATGCAAAATGTCAAGATGTGGCCTCCATATTGATACACCACGAGAGTACGGACGCTTTTCAAAAATATACAATCTGCCCAAGTTCCTTGGCGCAGTTTCCAAATCTTTGCCAAATGTAGGCCATTCTTTAAAAGTTGTCCACTCCACTTGGTCCACTATTCCCCAGTAGGATGTGCTAAGCAATTTGGAATCTGGAGCTAGCGATTACCAATAAAACCTCCTAACCAAGCCTATGCCTCATTCCTACACTGCTGCCATTAGTACGGAGGGCGAGACCCAGTCTTTCCTCTGATTCCACAATAAACCTACAAATATCGGCTGTAAATAGCGTACAAATGTCTCAGCAGGGGAATGTACCTTCAATATACGCCACATGTTAGGAGATATAAACTGATCCACGACCATCGCTCTGCCCCTGATGGACATGGGTCCTTGGTTTCCATTTTTCAAAAAGCAATCACCAATCCTTGTTGTTAGACACCTTTCCATGGCTTCCCTATCCGTGTTTGGTTCAACCTCAATATGTATGCCGAGACATGTAAAACCGGTGTTCTACCGACTGATTTCAATGGGTTAATCAATCCGTGTCTTCCACGGGCCCACCCATAGTCCTCTACGTTTATTCAAATTCAGTTGGGCACCACAACCATTTGAAAAAGGTTAAAAACTGACAACTGGTCATCAAGACTAATGATATATTTATCAGCCGATGATTATGAAATATTTATCAGTGAAAAATATACCATTATCATCGGCATATATTTATCAGTGATAAATATATTATTATCAACGGCTTTGGCATAGAAGACAAGTTGAAAGGGTTTATAACGGTACAGTTGCATATCAGAGTGTCTTTTTTAATTCCTCAAAAAAGACTCGAAGGACAATGCGTAGAGCTGTCCTGACAGCGGGCAACGTTGCCAAGTGCCATCGTGCAGTGGAATAGGAGTGGATAGAAATGATGCAACCCTAAGAGAGAGAGAGAAAGTGCACCGTTCAGTTATTGTGTGCGTCATATTTGTTTGGTAGATCCCAGGAGCGGGTTTTTTACACCGTAAATCTCTCAATCACTAATATCTTTCCCCCTTATTGTTATCCCTGAAATGTTTTAGTCTACGGCTCTTGTGGTTTCACCCTGACTATTTTATACAAGCCGTAGGAGCTCGTTTCTCGATTATTTCTGAGTGAGTACTTCCTCGGATATCGACTGAATCGAATGACAAGAGAGGACTACAGAGAGACACCCGAAGACACTTTAACCTCATTGAAGATGGCGACGTCTAATACTCTTAACGCGATCGCTGAGGAATTCTCTGATCCAGGAAATGCCATCGTCGACTAAGCCGCAAGATTTTACTTTAATTACCAACTTTCTGTGGGGTACTTTATCAAATGCTTTTTTAAAGCCATGAAAAATGGCGTCCATTGGAACTTTATCTTCACCGGAGCATTATCGTGAGCAAACAGTACTAATTGAATTTCGCGGGATCTTCCTTTCCTGAATCCATGTTGAGGTTTCAACTGCAAGGTTCTGCCAATTGAGGTATTTCCTGACTGAGCTTACAACTTCAACAATTATCAAGGACTTTGCATGGGATAGATGTTTGGAATATCGGTCTGTACTTCGATGGCTGTTCCTTATCACCACTCTTAAATATGGGCGTTACATTGGGAATTTTCCAGTCTTTGGGTACTACGTGTTCCTTGATGGATTTTCTAAATATCATCTGCAAGTAAAGGCCTATATCTGAAGGTAGTTCTCCATACGCGAGAAGAAATTCCTTCAGGGCCTGGTGTTTTATTTGGGCTGAGATATTCTAACAAATATTCTATTTCGCGAACACAAATATCAATAGACGGCATCGTTTGTCGGTAACGATCGTTAACCGTCATGGATGTATTATACGAAGACTTGTGATCACACTTTGAAAGTAGGAGTTAAATAAATTTCCTTTTTCCGAACTTTCGGTCAGCACTTAACCATTATCGTTTTTAAGTGGATTAACTGTAGATCTTCTGCCTTGAACTTCTCTTACAGGATACTTCACAAGATAACCCAACATACTTTTGGGTTATAGAATACAATATACTATAATTTATTTACTTTCATTTAAATAACAATAAATTAAGAATATAATAAAAAATGTAACATGGAAATGAAAGCTCTAGGTGGGCTTCAAGGTTGAAACCTGAACTGAGCCACCAGCAATTAGTACAATGTTCCCTTCAACGTAAGCTGCAGTGATAAGATGTAATTACAAATTAAGTAATTCAAAATCAAAAAATTACATTAAATATAAACATAAAACACAGAAACACAGCCTTTAACCATTTTTTAAAATTTCAAGTTGTATTTGTTAGGTTATAAATAACGGAATTTTAAGAGTGAAGAACAAAAAACAAAGAACAGCAACAATACTTGAACACATTCAACATTTTCATTAAACAAAGAAACTATCTTAAACATTATAAAAATTTTACAATAATATTTGGAGAAAAATGTTGTAAAATGTAAATTTTGTATAATATTTAACACGAAATTCACATAAGGAATCAGAAAAAAGATTCAAAATTTTTATGGGATAGCAGCCATTCTTTAACCATTTTTAAAAATATTTTACCAGATTTGTAACTTTTTATTATATTTGGCAATAAAATGGAACATAGTTATCCTGTGAAGATTCTAAAAATTATTGCCTTTTGAAACTCATGAATGCATTCCTAAACGCTTCCTTTGTAGCGGCTTCAGATAACTTATGTTTTTAATAATTAACTCGCGATCATCAGCGGATTAATCTGCACGGATTTTTTTTTCCATCTTGGACGGGGCATGTTCTCTGTGGCCTCAACGATTTCCTCAATTCCGCGTCGTACTATCTCGGTTCGCTGCTCTCTTTTTTTTATTTGCTTGGGATATAATTTTTAATTCATGCATGTACGATCGAAAGAAAAGCTTTCCAAGCATCCTCCGTGTCTAGCTTAATTATTGATCCTTGGAAGACGGGAAAAGAATTTTTAAGTTAAATTTGAACCCATTGAAATCGGCTGTTTTAAAAATGTAAAACTTTCTTATTCGTTTAAAGTTTTTTATTGGCATTTAAGGAAAACTTAGCTCTAACTACCCCATGGTCAGTAATTTCCTCGACAGTGACCACCTTAATCACTTGATGTGGAGTATTTGCTGCCATTAAATCAAAAATAATGTCTCCTCTGTGAATTGTGTAGTTATCTGAAGTTTGTTTGATGAGAGAGTCTACAGCAGGTACTCGCAAATGTCTTTGCCTCTCCTCCAGGCTATAAAGCTGTAGGTTTTCCAATCTATAAAAGGGTCATTGATATCCCCTCCCATTTTCAAATTATCGTGACTCTCTGGCGACCACGGAGGCCTTCTCCAATTGGACGGAGTGTCCCGGTTCGGAATGAATGTGCTCCGCCACGGCGGAGAGGTGGAACTGCTTATTCCTCATCGCCCGCCCGTGTTCCTGCAGTCGGCACTTTACAGCTCTCCCTGTTGTCATCAAAAACAACAACGCGGTGAAATCCCAAGAAAAATGCAGCCTACTACATAGAGCGAAAAGTTTCGTAATTGTGATTCTTGGGCAATAGAGTTTGATAATGCATGTGTATAAAAATCCCAAGCGCCATATTTTCCCTATTTATTTACGACAGTAATGACAGTCTACAAGGGGACGGTTCGCCAAAAACGAGTAATTTTGATAACTTGTAATTTGTGGACAGATCGAGAAACATTATTTTTATTAAAAGGCTCAATTGAGTTTCGCCTTTTTATCGAGGCCAAACCTAATCATTTAAATTAAACCAACTGACCGATGACGTACAGCTCTGAAATTTGGTCAACGGACCCATTCTTAGAGGCAATAGAGTAGTTGATTACAGAACAGCCGAAAATTAATTAACTACACGCTTAGTAGAGGGTTTGCATAAGTTTAGCCTGCTTGCCTGGGTCAAAGCTTTAAATCTAAATGTAACCAGCTTCCCGATGACGTAGATCTATGATATTTGGCCGATGGACCCAGTCATAGTTGCACACCAAACCAGGTGTTTGCTGCAAAACATTAATTTTTACTCACGCGATTATTTTATGAAACGATAAAACCTTTTCCTTAATTTTCTATTTCACTCTCAATTTTACATTACTAAACGATAAAATGTCTCAAGTGATAAGTGTTGGAGCGATTGGCACACTCACTCACCAAGATGATGTCTACGCAAGAATTCGAACGGTTGATTCTCAAACAGAGACCACTGTTTCAATTCATGTTCAGATGATTGCATCACCAGTAATAATTCCTTTAACATACAAGAATGCGTAATATGGTATCTGACCTCACAACCGACATTTAGCACCCGATTCTTTTATCACGTTTCTCATTCCCGCATCCGAAAAATAAGTCTCGCAGACAGGGAAATAATTAATCCTCTACCGCTCAAACAGTATTTATTTTAACTCCAATTTTCTTATAAAGTTTCGTTTTCATTTTTCCTACGCGATTCATCTTTTTGACATTTTTCATGCTCTTTCAACGGTGAGAGGAGAATTCTCCTAGTGAATGGAGTCCTCGTCAGTCGCACTAGTCATGGATTCAAATTACAAGCATCACGAATGACACCGATTGCGAAGGAGTGGACTAATTCATCCCCGTGGACAGCAAAAGGGACGGAGGGCGATTGCGATGCACGGGCGTCCATAGCGATCTAAGGGCCCTTCGTTAACACCTCGTCCGCTGAATGTATGGCATCCGTGTGTGATTGGCCCAAATCCGCATTCAACCGTAAAGCAGGGAGGTTCAGTATAATCTGTCAAAGGACTTCCAAGATAATCTCATTAGAGTCACTAAGCCCATTCCTGGAACTTGTCAGGGGAGGCTTCTCAGAATGTTAAATAATATGTGCCAGAAATCTTTCAATTTGAAGCCGATACTCTTCCCCGACGTGGAGAAATCATTCATCGAACGCCTCATGCGCTAGGGTTCAAGCAGCCATTAAACGCTAACGGACGGTTACCAAAACTCTTCCTCTTCGAAACAGGAAAATGGAATTACGGTTGATCTTTGTGAATAAGACGTTCAACAATTAGCAATCAAGAATTAGGCAAATTTATGAAAATGCCTGTATAAATCGAGCATAGAGCAGTGTACTAACACACAATAATTGACAAATTTCGAAATTAACATATTCCATGTTTAATTTCGTCTTTCATTTCTTTGCGAGTAACCGGAAGTAATGCGCGAGCAGAACGATGCCATGCAAGTAGCGATATTTTTCGAGATATCGCTACACTCGATTTTTCCAAAGACATCAACTTCCGTGTGTAATGCCACCTTATCACTGTGTCGATCAATTGGCTGTCATCGATGAATCAATTGATCGACTGCTGTCAATTGCTCGTTCTCTCTCTCTCCCTTGCTCTCTCTCCACTCAAAGTCACTCTTTCACCCAACTTACCGATGACCGCTGCGCAATTCATCATTTTGAAATCGTTCATTCAAATCGCTCAACTGCGTCCCTTCGCCGGTTATACTCGACAATCGTGTGTTTCCGCCTGATTTCACTCGAGATCGAATGATGAAATTATGTAAATCACGGAATCATGTGTCAGAATTTCTTCTGGGTGTCAATAGCGTTATTTATAGCTGATTAAATATACATTTCAACATGGGCTTCCTCAAAAGGCTCCCTACCTCCCATTGGCTACCTATACTGTGGGTGGAGTAAACATAAAGTCTTCAGATACAGTAAAATATCTTGGAATTACCATAACTTCTAATATATCGTGGGGATTACACATACAGAACATATGCGGAGCAGCATTAAAGAAACTAGGTTTTGTTAAACGTATAATAGGAAGGTCCTCGAATGAAAAAGTCAAAGAGAGATGCTATACTTCGCTCTGGTTAGGCCACACCTCGAATACGCTGCGAGCATTTGGGACCCTGGTCATAAAGAATTGACCGAAAAAATTAATAAAATACAAAGGAAAGCAGCGCTCTTCATTAAAAACTGCTACGAGCGTACATATAGTGTCTCACAACTTTTATAGGGATCAAGGTGGGAGACCCTAGAGACTCGGAGGCTACACGCTAGGCTTAGGTTGCTTGATAAATTCAGATCTGATATTTTTCAGAGCGACATAGAGAATATTATCATGACTCCTCACTTCATCTGTAGGTCTGACAGATGCGATAAAATAAGAGAGATACACTACCGAACAGATAGATAGAAAAACTCGTTCTTTCCGCGAACAATAAGCGATCACAATAAAAACTGAGCTCTACTAAATACACTTATATAATAAATGTCACCATTTCATCTCCAAAAATCGTACACTTTTACACGGCTGGTGACCTAAAACCCCCTGCCACACGCCCAAGCAGCGGCTCACAGGGTATTATGTATATGTAGATTTAGAAAAGGATCCTGACGTGATTTGCTCGTGTTATCTGGATATTCCTCCCCGAAAAAGCCGAATTGGCGTCATGCGTCCGCGGGTCCTTGGATACGGGCGAATGATATCACCCCGTCGCATCTTCAGTACATTTCAGAGATCTTCCTTTGAATTCCAAAACGTCTCCGTGCGTTTTACCCCAAAGAAAAAAGTATGTTTGTTATGATTCTCAACCGATTCTCCGCACGATGGAGAGGTTTGAGGTGAGAAAAAATGCGAACGCCACATCCTTTCGCTTTATTTTGCTTTCAACACTTGAGGCGGCCGTCCACTTGAGTCACTTTCCCATTAAGTCTGTAAACCTTTTGGAACTCCGTAGATCTTTATTCGAAAAATCCTTCTCCCCAGCTCCTCATCGTCTAAAATTTCCTCCAGGACTCATTAATATTTACATCCGGAAGACAAATCAGATAGAGGACACGTTTCTCGTGCGAACGCATAATGCGGGAAATGTAACATATGCCTACGTCTGTTTACGTTGGAACGGCCGAGAGAACTGAAAAATTCTGGCGATCAGCAGAAAAGCAGGACAATTAGATTTCATGAATAAAATGCTATCTATACTGGTCATAATTTCTGCCCAAAAGCCCTAAGCCGGTCCGCGAAATATTTCTCCCATTTTTGCCACTATGTAGATGGAAAAAAATAGTGAGTCGAAGGACCAGAAGGGGTTAATTGGCCAATTAATCCCAGGGCGCTGATTCGGGAGACTTCGATTCGCAGTGCAGAGAGGGCGAAGAATTCTCTATGCTGTGTATTGCGCGTATGTAGCGGGACAAGGGAGTTCAAGCCCTCACCGTGGGAGCGCTCTGGACATCGCTCGAGGCCGCCAATGCACACGCCCTCTGCGGGAGGATTTTGAACGAACAACATCAGGATTGCGCGGACGCGAAAATCAGCCATGGCGACACTGCCTGGCGACGCTCGATTGCCGTGCAATGGAATACGGATATTGAATAAAACTAGATAAATTGGCCTTTATCTTTTCATTATGTGTCAAATTTCAGAGCAATTATTACGATTTACTGAAAATGTACATATTAACGTTATACAAAGAACATTTTCTCATGCCTTCTCATTTTTCCTGTCGGTCATTTTTTAACAGTTCATTATTAAGAAAACTTTATCCTCTTCCAAAGGATTCCAACGTATTAACCACACCATACTTAACGAGACCCATCACACCATTCCCATACGCGGGGAAAGTTCTCTACTCGTTGAATTACACGGGATGCATACTTTCCAAAATAAGATAGGAGTCCTCTACGGGACATGTTCGCTTTGAGGTGAGATAGGCATTACGCACAGATCGCGTAAAATTGTGATTTTGCATTAAATCATTACCAAATATGCATTACTCACCAAAGTAATATCTTGTAATTATAGCATTATTCCTAACACTCCAAATGTTTCCTTTTGCCCTGTTTCTTGAGAAGTAAGGTGTGCAATTTTACCAAACCCTGACAAATAAAATGTAAACTTCAAGGTGCCCAAAAAATCAAAATATATGTTTTATATATTAAAAAGAATCTCTTCCTGCTGAAAGAGAAGGTACGATAAACGCTCAATCACTACCATCTCACATCAATGAATTTCGTAAGCTTTTTCTTCCTGGTCAATGCCATGTCATTGTAATCTCCGAGTCGTGGTAAAAAAACTCCTCTTTTCCCCAAACTGGTGGCAAATATATTTCATTAAATTCTTCTTTATAATTGCAACTAGAGCCGAAAGGTTTTGGCCAATTTAAATTGATACTTTAAACTAATTTTTGCGAACTATTTTTACAATTTCTTGTAGGCTGTGAGTGCCCTCGTTGATTACAACAGCTCGTTGACTTCTTTACGCCCGCTGAGTCCCTGAGCTGAGTTAGCCATGGTTCTTGGACTCGAATTTTAACCTCTGGCGACAAGGCATTTTTTCGGGAAAAAATATATCCATCTCTACAAGATATTTGATGAAAGGTTTTTATTCCAGAGACAGAAGGAACCTTTTCCCATGGTTTTTTAGAAACAATAACATCTAATATATGACCTTGATCAACATAAAATACTTGTGTCTTCGTATCAAGTTCTGCAGCAACCTTTGCCAAGTCCTCGGCTGATTGTATTACACATCTCTCCCCTTGAGACATCATCTTATATCTTACGAGGCGTTTTATATTTCCACCGATGCCATCAACTACGCCTTTCCCATGAGACTTTGCAAAGTAGTTCCTAGTTATATTTGTGCTATATTATTGGGACTGTATTTCTATTACTTTCACCATATCCTTGTTCTTGAATTCCGACGGAGGTCCGTCGCTCCAAATTATTTCTTCTTTTATACGCGAGTCTCTTTTTAAAACTTCAGTAAAAAGTAAATCTAAAAACACCAATACTGTACTTCTATCCTTATTTCTACTATCGGAACAGATCAAGTATGTGCTGCACTTATTTCTACAAAATACAGCCGCTGTGAACAGCAGTACACTAGTTCGGGACCAAAGCGCGCTCTGTATTTCATTTTGATATTCAGCGCTAAAAGACATGACAAAATCTATTTGAAGAACTCTTTTGGAAGCATCACCTTTTATCCTTTCAAACTGCTGAATTCTTTTAGTGGTTGTATGATGCATCATCTGTGGTAAGTCTTTCATCAATTCTTCATACAACAAACTGACAAAATCTTCCTTTATGACTAACTTCATTTTTAGGTCTTCATTTTTCACCCATTCCTTCCATGTAACTTTAGAGTTCGGTTTGCTTGGCACAAGCATTAGTTCTCCGTTTCTGCACGAGTCGCATATATTTTTCCAACAAATGGAGTTTATTTTATCATTGAATGACACGGTTTTCCAAAAGTTATTACTGTATGTGCACATAAGCCCTTTCAGTTTCAATATGAAATTTTCCTGAATTTTACACTTACACTGTTCTGATGGAATTTCTATGGGCAACAAAACATTTTCTGGGCCTAAACTACAAAACTTAGAACGACCAATTAGAACACTCGGATTTTCTTCTTTGAAAATATAAAATGCTTCGCGCAAAAACATAGTTAGATAATACTTTTGTAATTTCTCTTTCTTCCCTTCCTTCCAAACTGTGGTAACGTCTTTAATTCCTGGGCAGGTATAAACTATATCTGAGCGATAATAAAAATTTCTTACTAGGGTTACCTCTTCCGATGTACCAGCATCAACATTCTTTTCCTCTTCAGCTGTCAAGTTTAAGCCAATTCGTTGCACTAAGCCAATGGCCACGGCCTTTTGCCTGCGTGGAGATTTTGGTAGCACCCTCAAGCTTCTCAATACTGCTTTTGAATGAGTTTGTTTGCAGCAACAAGGAGTTGGAGGCAAAGAATTAAATGATGTCACTCCTGAATTTCTATTCAACTTGGCTCTGGCTCTTTGGAGTCGCTTCCGATCTCTTTCGTACTTCCTTTTAGCTTCTTTATCACATTCAGTCCTTTCTTCTTTTTTCTTTTTTCTGCTACTCTTTTTCTCTCCTTCTCAAGATACTCTTGTATATTTTGAGCTTTCTGTTTTTGTCTATGCTTCTTTATCCTTTCCGCTCCATTCAAAGACTGCTTATGCTTGCTTGAAGAATCCATCATATTGTCTGAAAATTGTTCTTACACGGTTAGAACTAGCCTTACAGTGGTAACTATTAATCACAACAGTTAACTTTTAATATAACTATTAAATAAAAATTTGCATTTTTTGTCTAGGTCTTAAAAATATATTCCCTTGATTTCGGTTCTGAAATGTAACAAATGAAGGCTGGACAGTATTAATTAACTCTAACCCCCTTTAAAAATGAGTATAAATTTAGAGTTTACTTACAAAAAATAATAAAAACATTACAAAATAATAAGGTGAATTTATAGAAATTTTAGTATAGCTTTATTTTCAAACTGACCAATATATATCAGCCTTGAATCAATGGTTAACAAATCCAAATGAAAAGACGTTGCAACCAAATGAAATCCAGATTAACTTTTGAAGTTTGTGTCTATTGATCTTCTAAGTTGTCATGGAATGAAATCAACAAAATCATGCTTTGGTTACCCTCCAATTTGACATCGGTCTGCTGTTTCCTAACATGCTCTAAGTTCCTAACACAGTAATCAACCTTGAGTATTTTACTAAATACTTTTCATAACTCTCAAACTATTTGCAGTTTTACTGAAGCTTTTCCATCAAATGAATTGGCAATAATTTAGGCTTCAGTAGCATAAAGAGACAATTTGCAATATTAATACTGCATTAACATGAACTGTTTACATAACTGATTACTTTATTTCCTCTGCATTGTAAGTGTCCCGTACGTAACGTTACGTACGGGACAATGTTGATGGAATCAATAACTATTTTATTAAGCTTACTATAATGACTAAAAGTATATATAAAACAAGATATGTATTCTCTAGATTTAACTCACAAAGTATTGCTTCTAGACTTTGTTTTACATTTAAAAATTAAACTTAACCAGGTTTTTCCTTACGTACGAGACACCAGAATAGCCTCATTATATATAATGTCTAAATAACATTATTACTTTCATTTTAAGAACTGGTTGCCTCGAAATGCCTCATCAATAAGAATACAAATCAAATGAAAACCAATGAGACTTTCTACTTTTACTTTAAAGTACAAAAAAAATATTTTAAAATACACTGTCATTCAGGTAACTTAAGAGTCATCTGGCGATACCTCAAATAAAAACCCCAATTCAGCAGACTACGGTTGAAGTAAATTGAAATATCGATATGTGTTTTGTATTTTAGACTTTTATGAAACAGAAAATAATAACCTAGGTGGAATATTGGTTATTTTAATTTTAGTGAGTTTTGTCCCGATTTCTGTGGAATGCCCCATTTATGACGGGGGGAGTCCTTAGCACAGCCGAGGATGGATCCGCTGTATCATTTTGTATTTCCGTGGCTCGGTATCGTCTCAAGTATCGCCTCTTCATCGAGAAGGGACGAGAAAGTCTCGATCATCTCGAAACCACTCTTCAAATCCGCCAGCTCTATCCCCTGGCATTCCCAATGCGTGTATTTCTCGCAGAAGTTCCTGGCGCATACCTGTGCAGCAAGGAGAGGAGGTAAAAGTGGAATGGAGTGGGGGGATGAAGGGAAAAGGGACGAAGGAGAGAGAGAGAGAGAGACGCGAGCGGAGAGGGAATTGAACCAATTCGCGGAAAAAGCACGAGTCGCACACTCACACACATACACACATTTTCCAGGCAAAGGGTTAAAACCAACCTTAAGGTAGTCCGAGTGAGATAGTTCCCATTGTCATAATAGAGACCATATTCGAATTATACGTTTTAATTTCACCAGCTGTAGGGCAAATCAATTAAATATTGTATCATTAATGGTGCAATTATATAGTTTTATATAACAGAAATTGTCAAAATTTAAATGAAAATATCTAAACAAGTCTTTAACTTGACTCATTTTTTTCGCGTGGTGCGTTTGTAACTCCTTCAAAGCGGAAGGTTTTTTTGTGAAACCCAAGAACTACACGCTGTTAGTTTTTTTAATGACATCTAAGTGCTAGAAATACCTCATTTTGTAAATAATGTCTCTCTGGTGGAGTGCATGCACGTACCATTTTTCCATGTAAAAGGGCTGTTTGTATTTTTTGGCAAATATCTCGGAAAGTAATGTGGTAAGGGGTTGAATTTTTGGTGTCATTTAGTGTGAGATAGTTTTCTTTAAAATGAGACCAGATTCATTGATTTCTAGGTAAAATGATATTTCGCTCACACTACATCAATCGCTCTGACAACACCGAGGTGATCCTGCCACGAGGCCTCGTCGTGATACGAGTGAAAACAGTGCGGAGGGTGAGGGAAGGGAGGGGGAGCGGCGAGAGAGTCCCTTCCACTTCTCGGAGCACTTTTTCGATTGGCAGCAATTCCTGAGGAATTCTTACTGATTCTCCGCAGTAAACATCCTCACCCCTCCGCATTCGCAGCATTTTCATAAATTCCATAGCCCACGTCTCAAACTCTTCACTGCATTGCAATCGCCCATCGTTATCAGGTTTTTCTGGGCTTCTCTAATTACATCCTCCAGTTGTGTTTTCGTCCGACCGACCTCCTCTCTCTTGAGGTTACTTGTTAGCATGAGCATCTGCAACACCACAAAATTTATCAGAAGAGCGTTTATCTCAACTTTCAGAGTCCTGTCGCTCCATGTTTACATACCCTGTCCATTTTTACATACCCTTATTTTGGACCCAACACGCTAACCACCCCACGTAGACTTTTGTCCAATCCACCATAAGTTACCCTATTAGTCATCACTCCAAAGATCCCCACATCTTACCTCTTACCTCACACACACAGGCCTCAAACAACCGTTTTTCCTGTTCCCGTATTACTTCCAATTTCTGCGTGATATTTTCTAGCTTCCCTGCCCACATTATAGTTCTACCTTATTTACCTGAATATAAGACCCCGCCCCCCCACATATAACCACCCCCCCCCACTATTGAGGCTCAAATACCAGGAAAAATACAAAACAGGTGGAAGAGCCCTCAGGGAAGTATCCAGTGCCAGTTTGGAATGAATGTCTGATGATTTGAGTGTTTAATCTCGGTACGAAGTTCAAATTTGTTTTACGGTGAGTTTGAACGCGCTTAGAATTTCGAATAGTCTTGTTACTTAACTTTAAATATCAGTGAGGGTACCCCATCTGGCTTATCCTCCCCGAATAAGACCCCCACTTTTGAAACATATTTTTCGGGAAAAAGGGGGGGGGGTCTTATATTTAGGTAAATACGGTACGGTACGGTAATAATCCAAAATCATATCTCCGCCGCCGCTTTCATCTCCCTTCTCGTGATCATCTAGGTCGCAGTTCTTGCATGCGCTGAAGCTGCCGCTGCGCAAGGATTTAGTGTGATTCCGACCCTATCATCATGAGGGCTGAGTCCCGCAGTAACTAGAATTCAATATTCTACTATCCTCTTCCACAATATACGTCCAATTACATATTTAAGATAGGCTTCCCATTGTCGTTCGAACGGAATTTTTGACGTGACGCCGACACGTGAATTACATTTCATCCGCCTCCAAATCATTTACTATAGTGGCCCTTCCGAAAAAATTTATCATTGCGTACTGCTTCCACTACAGTTTAAAATGGCATTGTAATGAGCACGCCCCTCTACGATGTCAAGAAGAGCATGAATGATATCACATTTTTTATCACTGCGGGGCGAATAACCATCCACAACAATTTCTTCTGTAGATCTTACGAAAAAGTCACATAATTACAAAACATCAAGGGGATGAAATTTGCCATAAAAAATCCTTTTACTTGACCGGAATTAGAATCCGGTACTTCCGATTGCCGGTGAGATGTGTTAGCCAGTCCGAGCGAGATAGTTCCCATTGTGAGACCATATTAGAATTATACGTTTTGATTTCTCCAGCTGCAGGACTCATCAATTAAATATTGCATTATTAATGGTGCAATAATATAGTATTACACGACAGGAATTGTAAGTAATTACATGAAAATATATAAATAAGTCTTTACTTGACTCATTTTTTTCGCGCGGTGCGTTTGAAACTGCTTCAAAACGAAAAGTTTTTTGTGATACTCAAGAACCTACTGCGGTGACAATATGATTAATTTTCAAAAATTGTTGAGAAAACATACAAACTACACGCTGTTAGTTTTTTTACGACATTTAAGTGTTAGAAATTCCTTATTTTGTAATTAATGTCTCTCTGGAGTGCATACACTTACCGTTTCCCATGTAAAATGGCCGGTATTTTTTGACAAATATCTCCGAAAGTAATGAGGTAAGGGGTAAACCTTTTGGTGTCATTGGATAAGTGAGATATTTTTCTTTAAAATGAGACAAAATTCATTGATTTCTAAGTAAAATGATTTTTCGCTCGGACTGCCATCAACCCCCCAAGTTAACTCAATCCGAGGTGAATTTCCACGGGGGTTAGTGAGAAATAGTGAATTCGTCTCAAGGCCACATCTGCGAATCCCAGTCAAATTTTCTCTCCAGTCTATTCAAGTCTCCTCTCTCCCAATCAAGATCTCTTCAAGGCGAATTCCGTCCCCTCGTTGCACACATCTTGTCGCCCCAACGCGTGACCGCCCGGCATATCATTCGATCTTTTATTTCAATACAACGATTGGAAATCAATCGTAAAATATTTTTCCGTGACTATATGGCGTGCCCGCAGAATGCTACTGGCCGATTATCGAACATTTCGCCAGCGCCCTTATCGTTTCATTCCTCGACGTGCGATTGTCTCGCGGAAGGGGCAGCTGATGTGCTTCAATATTCTTCAATGCCTCTGCACGAATGTAGACTTCCCAACCATTTCGTATTCTCCCTTCGATGGGAGCGCTCTCCTTCAGGAAAGATTGGAACAATTTTCGTTTATGTCTGTACAGATCGGCGTGGAACAATGCATTCGTCTTCTTATACTAACATCATTAATATGAAAAGCATAGTTAATCTGACTGTTCGCAAAATCTATTTCCATAACTAAATACCTAAATATATTCTGCCCTCCTAAGCTATAAGACTATAACTGACAAAATAACACACTTTGAGGTTAGAGCTGTTTTGAAATTTTCAGCCTTGATGATTTCAAAAAACTTAACAAACAACCTGCATCAGTGGCAGTTTGCCAGATATTAACGTTCCGCTTTCACCGTGTCTACAGCATAAATGTCAGTTTTCTAGAAACTTTTTCTAGGGTTTTATTGAAATATATACAGGGTGTTTCAGAAGGATAGTTCTAAACTTCTGGAGGAAGTAAAGGAGGTGATTTTAAGCATTTTTTATCTTATCAACATGGGGTAGCAACTCCTTAGTTAACGAACTTTAGCAGAGCAAACATTTTTTCAGAAGTATTCTGCAATCACAATGAAAACACGGAATTTCAATAACTAGTATCGATTGAGGAGATTCTAAGCTTTTCACAGTGGTGCATAAGATATGTATTGTTCTAGTTCTGCTATCACCAATGCCAAAGGTATCTTATTTTCAAGATGGCTCTATAATATTCGTCGAAATTTAATTCCTCAAAATAATTAATGTATAGAATACGAGAGCAACTAACGATAGCACTACACATTAGTTTTTGAGGTATCAAAAAAATTGTCAAAATAAAACTTTTAGTAAATTCATTTGCCAATTTATTGCAGTAAAAGTCATATTTCTATCTTTTAAAATAAGGAAGATATGGTAACTTAATTGGTGTTATTACAAGAAGGCAACAAATGTCCTCGTGGGTAAGAGCTTTAATTTGCTTTAAAAACCTCTGCGATTAGTGACACTAATTAAAACTTGCTTTCGTCATCACCAACGAAAAATCACCAAATATACTTTGGTAGAGTGCGACCTAAGAATTGTTTTCGAAGGTCTTGAAAAGTTTTCAAAATGTGCTCACTGCTCAGCTTTCTAAGACCCGCGATCACTGCTCCAACCTTCTTTAACTCGCGGAGCTTCCTTTCGGGACGGGGCCAACTCGCCTCTAGTGAGGGAATTTCTCCACTTTCCCTTTCTCCACCCTCCCTCCCTCCCTTACCCCCTCCCTCCACCCCCCCCCCAGACACTATATCGCCCTAGAGCCTCAGGAGGCCGGGAGGACAGGCAGCTTCTCCCTCGGATCGATATCCGCGGGCAAAGAAGGCGAACGCCATCCCAGGCGAGATATAATAATAATAATAATAGTTTTTATTTGCCCAAAGACCAAGGTACATCTGTCCAATGATATAAGGCACGTCAATCATAGACATAAGTTACTTTAACAATACATATTAAATCAGTCAAAACAAAGATCACAAATAATTAACATCCAATACACAAAAAAAACACATTGTAAACATTTCATCAAGTCCTTCCTTACTCACATAAATATTCCTCCAAAGAATAATAGGACCCTTGTAGCAGTAACCTTTTTAATTTTATTTTAAAGGTATAAAGATATAGCCCGGTAAAATTAGTTGAATTTGACCACAAACCCGGAAAAAATAATTACCGAGTGAAACCTTTCCCAATGTCTCCAGGACCTTCCCAGGATTACTCTCAAAAAAGTCCCAAGAGCTCCTGACTGGGATAGCGAAGTTATCCAGGGAAACCTGGAAAAACCTGGAGATTTCCTGGAAAATCCTAAATTAGTTAAACATTCAGGAAGAGCCATGATTTGTATACCATTTGGTCAGGAATTTAATAACAAAGGCAACCAAAGTCTTAAATTTCACTATTGACCCACTGGAAAATATGTAATCCAGAAAAACTGGGAATTTCCTTGAAATTAATTCATCATGCCTATTGTATCGCCGGATTTCACTGTTTTCTGTGATTTCATGATTAATGGCATTGCGAATGAAGCTAGGCACATTCAGATCGTCAATCAATCGAGTCCAGATTACAGGCTGCCTGGAGTTCCCCTGGAATACACCTGGAACTTGATTGTCTTATCCAGTGTTTTTCTAAGAAGGAACGATTCACTGTTATAAGTGTTAAGCGGAAAGGGTGGACACAGACTAGAATTTGTGTCAGAAACTGCTTCTATTTCTGGTAGTCATAGACATTAAAATAACACATAAATTATGTTGCGATATCGCAATGTTTTTAAACAACCAAAAAACAACAACAGGAATTGGTTACTACACCAATTTGCGTCGTCTCGCCGCTGGCTCGTCGACATCAACAATGCTTTATGAAACCAAGACAACAATTATAAGACAACCTTCCCTATTTGTGAAGAAGATAAGTGCATATGACAGTAAAATGTACCGGTTTGGTGATCATGAGGCTGATGATCGACATAGGTAACATCACTGTCCTTATACCAGGATGCCATTACCCATGTCTGGAGTCAAGCCGTTGCCGCACCGGCCTCTGTGATCTGGTTGATTTTATTTTTTTTAATATAAAAAAAATTTAATATTTTTAAAAAATACAAACTGATTTTATTTTATCTCATTATGTCAAAATACCACAAAGTATGCCTGGAAACCATTTAAGATAAAGGATGGTGATTATTTTGTAAACTTATACGTGTTGTTTCATTCTGGTTTGAAATATTGTGCTTTATACAATCATATCCTTAAGTAGTAGAAACGACTGTTGAATGGTGTTCAGTGATCGAAATTATTTTACATGTTCTGTGATAGATTACACGGTTTTCTACGGTGATATTTCTGCAATAAGTGAATAGTTATAGACAACTTAGACTCAATATGTGTAACGCTAGCCAGTGTATTTGAAGTACTATACAAATCAGCAAATATCGTGGAAGACTGCGATTAATGACTAAAAGAATGAGCTTAGTGATGAAATGGAAAATTCGTGGTGGAAAGTTAGTGACACTATTGAATTTGTTTTCTTTGGAAGTCAGATGATTTTCGTTTAAGTGAAAACGTGATAATATGTCTGCATGCGATGTATGATCTTTTATTACTTAGCATTGATTAAATTGTACCTCCTAAACCAAGAGTTTTTTGGATTTATTTGCCTTATTATCATTGGCAAAGATTGTTACATCATTGGAATAAAACACAATTTGATGGTGGAGTGCCTGCTTGTTGAAATTGTGGCAATGATAAAAAGATATCCTAAAGATCTACCGGAAGATATGATATATGCTGCAAGGATTAGACTTGTTAAAGTGATCTACCAAGTTTTTTTTCAATTTCACTCAATGATACGCTGGTCATCCTTGAATATAGCCTTGTAGGTGGGTTAGTATATGAATGCTTTGGGGTAAGGGATTTTAGGAGGATAGTTGTTGAGTATAAATGAATGTGCTAATCAATGGATGTCAAAATTACATTTCTAATTATGTGCAAGATAATTTAAATGGACTATCGAGCGTAAGATTTGGACATTTATATTTTAAGAGAACTGTCGAGCTTTATCTGTATTTAGACAATGAAAAAAATCAGGAAGGATGAGGGGATATCAAATCTTTATGAGAACAATGTTTGCTCTTTTCAATAAGTAAAGTTCTATTGGTTTGCCATTGGTCATATGCAATAGCTGTTGCTTAATTCAGACAAAAAATGTAGAAAGCGCTGTTTTTGAAGTGGAATACGATGTGATATGAACAGAAAGAGAGAATAATGCCCTTCAAATACATAAGCTTCATTGACTGTTACTGGTGAGAAGTTCGTAAATTATGTTCTCCGGTTTGTTTAATTTAGTCTATCATTATTCATTAAAGAAGCTATAATGTACGGCAACACTCTGATGCATCATATTTTGTCTGCTTTCAACTTTTGCAGAGACATAATAGTTTAAATGAAACATTATTAAGAAGCAAGTGAAGCTGGCGTAACAGTTTTCATCCGCAAAATTCTAAGAATTACATGGTATTAGGACTTAAATTATCAAATGAAGGTATT
Source organism: Ceriagrion tenellum (assembly GCA_963169105.1). NCBI lineage: Eukaryota > Metazoa > Arthropoda > Insecta > Odonata > Coenagrionidae > Ceriagrion > Ceriagrion tenellum. Next base: position 5,884,082 of record OY720639.1, on the reverse strand, counting down.
GAGGGCAATTTATAACACTCATGAAAAAGTATGAATCGATTTCGTATGCAGTGGAAAAATTTTAAAATTCTTCCGAATGGCTATTCAAAAAGATTCAAAACAAGTGCGATCATTCAAAACTAAGCTCATTGGGCATGCGCTCAAGAGAAACAAGTGAGAAATATGCTTTACATCGGACAACAGCGTAACGTTCGACGGTCTGTTGTACGATCGCCCATATAAAATCGCTCGGAAGACATCCCTCGAATGAAGTACGAAGCCGAAGAAGTACAGGTCTTACATACGAAGCGTATTTAAGACCGGTATTATTGTATGCCACGCCAGCGTGGATAGGACTGGCGTCGAAATATACAATAGAAAAGATAAGGATAATAGAGAGACGAGGACCCTTAAATCTATTTTTAAAATGAGGGCGGGCACAAAAACAGACCTGGTAAATAAGATACAATAATAACAGATATTAAAACTATCATAAAGAACCAGTCATTAAATTATTACAAATGCCTTAAAGAAAGCAAAACTGAGGCCCCAAGAAACATTGGCGAAGACAACCGCACGATCTCTGGGACACTTGAAGTACACCAATCGTTGTCCTAAAACTATAATTAGCGATTGGAATACCAAAGACGGGTGACGTTACAGACAAGACACAGAGCAAAAGCCAAAATAAGCTTGGCATCCTCTGAAATATAGCCGCGCGCAGCAAAGGACACCGATTCGAATTAAGTGAGCTCGATCGAAGATAAACGGATTCCAAGCGTTCGAAAGTGTGCTAAGTTATAAAATCGGCCCGCTGCCCTCGTCCGCTCCGAGCGCCGAGAAAAGGACCGCTGGCGGAAGTGATGAGCCACAGTGACGAAGCGAATTCTCAGCGTCAGGCGTGGGGAAAGGAACCGGGCGGGGGGGGGGGGGGGATGAGGAGGGATAATTAGTACTCCAGCCGGTCGTTCTCCCTCGGGTCTCGCGGCCGACGGAGTGCGGATTTCTACAATCGATACGTCGGCCGAGATGATGAGTTGATGGGAAGCCAAAATAACCTTCAACGACTACATACGCCGGGAAAGCCTTAGATCTTTCTACAAATAAAATGTCTTCACTATTATTCCATAATTTGAATATTGGCAGTTCGGCGCGCGCTCAACTTGTGACATGCTGCGATTACTTTCTAAATGAAATTCGAATCAATTCGCGAAATAATCAATCGAAACTGGTAAAAATGAAATAACTCGATAGTAGTTCCACACTGTTTTAATGAACTCCGACCATGGTTTCGACTCCTTATGTCATTATCAAAGTTGACAAGGTCGAGGTGTCTCTTTCATGCGAAATCAATCGAAGGTTCCAAAAAGAATCGATTAATATATTGATCGATAGGTCGAGGAGTTCACCGTATCTTTGAGAATTATTTAGTGCCAGGATATAAATTTTACATTTTGTTATACCAACCAATTTTAACGACAGAATACACATTCATGATAAAGTTTCTAGACTAATGTCTCAATGATTTTCAACGTCGAAAGATCAAATCAGCATATCATTTTGTTACCAGTTATACATTTAAAAAAATGTTATATAAAAAATAACAGGTTAGATAAAAGCAGATCACATTTCTCAGATTTTTTGCATCATCTCCATCATGCTTTCAGATCCCTCTCATATCTCAATCCTCTGATTTCAAACGTTAGTCATTAGGTCTTTACACGAAAATGATCCATTCGCCAAATTCTGAGCATGCATAGATAATGCGTATTTTTCATTGTGGCAATGAGAACTACGGTCAAGGGCACCTTTGCCCGCATAAATGATTCACTGGTTACATTTCACTGCAAATAAAAAATATTTTTGCTCAAAGTTGTCCTTAATAATACACAACTCTCGAATTATTGCTCTATCCAGTAACTAATCAACAAAAAATGAGTATTTGAAGTTCAAACGACATTTTAAGGAGAATATAACCTTCAAGTTTTATAGACGTTCGAACCAGGAATCAGCGTATATTTAATTGCCTCTATAAAGAATATGTATCCATATATGCATGCTATAAAGGAATTTTGTATCAAAACTTATTTTCCAGTTGGACGATTTGACCTTTACTTTCAAGGTCCAAAAGTTTAAAATAAATAAGTCATATTTCTCCAAGATTAATTGTATTACATCATCTTTTTAATGCTTCGGACAGAATGACGAGCGAGTTCTCGACAGCGTGACACTCTAGCTAAGACCCTTTTCACCCAAATACAGCCAAAATGCGAGGTCTACCCAAGAGAGGATATAAGTACAGCATTTCCTGTGATCACAATCAAGATTTGCACGGAGTCAAATGCGTACTTAGCGTAACGTGATTAATACAACGAATGCGATGGGAATCACCACAATGCCGTGTTTTAAAGTTAAGACTTGTCTATAAAGTTAGTATGGATCTGATCTCCATTCTGGCAGCGCCGACACTTCCTTCGCACTCCACCAGGCAACTGTCATTAAGGCGAAAGGGATCAAACTGGGATGGCATTTGGTCACCAAACGGAAAGGTTAAAAATCTTCGTTTATTCCCGAACTATCATAGGTCGTTAAAGCGGTCTCACAAGGATCTGAGCGAGATTTTTCCAAGTTATCATGGAGACCACATTGGATTTCATTGTAATATTTCAGCAGCTCTATAAAGCAATAAGTATATACTGCAATGTCATCGTCGCATATTCATCTGACTGAAATTCTCAAAAATGCATACAGGAGTAATTAATTGGACAAATTTATTCATGTCACACGCTGAGAAGGGCTTCACAACGGAATTTTTTTTGCGATTCTGTAAAAAGGACGGCGGTGTTTGATTTATTTCTTCAATGCTCGAGAAAGCATAAAAATATCCACTGTTAAATTTCAAACAAAATCTAAGCGTCATAAATGTTTCCTTTTTTCCAATATCTTAGGAGGGCATACGCGAACCACATCCCATGGGAAACGGCTTTGGTATCTTGGCATATATCTCGGAGAAAGGTTCAATAAGTAGCCGATACTTTGGTACGCTTGGAAAGGCGAGCTGATTTTCTTTACAGGGAGGCCAACTTCATTGAATTCTATTCCAAATGATATTTCACTGATACCACCATACGAATGGATGAATATTACACGCACATAACGAATCAATAAAATAATATTCCACAGAAATTTAGTCTACTAATAAGTTCAAATTGTGAAGTCTTCACTCGGTGGAAGGCCGACATTTTATTAAACAAAACTTAGTGTCTTCCACAGATTTATTATCGCAAACACGACCGGTTTCGTCAGTTTCGCCATCATCAGGTCAAAGTGAATTCAGTGCACCTTATGATGATGGCACATCTGCCGAAACGGTTCGTGTTTGCAATAATAAATCTGCGGAAGACTATAAGTTTAGTTTAATACAACTGCTAGGTATTAATTCGCGAAACATGTTTGTTTGAAAATAATAAATTTATGTGAATTAGAATCAGATTTATCGCTCAAGAGATGATAACAAACATTGCAAGCATCTTAGACATTTCGGTTTCAAAAGTTGCTCACCACGTTCATTCGTAAAAATACGCACGATAACCACTACTAACGGTACGTCTCATAGGCCTGCTTTCCTTTTAAAAATCTACACATTCCAAAGTCAACATCTATACATGTGCATTGGTGAATATTCCCTTATCCCTCGGAAACTAAAAGTTTATAAAATAGTCGAATGAAAAAGTTCCCCTATGCATGCGATGCAGACCCTGGAAGTGGTTGGCGTTCATAAGTCTCGCCGCAGTGCGAGAGAGAATTCCGCGGCCCTAATTCCAATGCTCTCTCGTTTTAAGAAGAGGAATGGAATACCTTAAATATCGTCTGCTACAATGTGGCATGTGGAAAAATGACATTTTAAATCCATCGGTACGACAATCTATCTCTCTAATCTTGTTAATCTGATCAAACCTAGCATAATACGCAGGGGTTCTTAATATATATCTAACGTCATCTGTGAACAAATCGGTTTCGAATTTACTTAAAAGGTTTAACCTAAATTTTAACCTCCGTTCTGATAGTAATTCCCATCCTTGTTCTTCTATTAAATTCGTAACACTTATACAATTATCATAACGGCCTTTAACAAATCTAGCGGATCTTCTTTGCACGCGCTCTAATTCTTTTATCAAACCTTCCTCGGATGGATCCCATATACTAGCGGCATATTCTAAATGAGGCCTGACAAATGTAAAATAGCTTCTTTCTCGTACTCTCTCATCGCATTTGCCTAGAACCCTTTTCATGAATCCTAATCTACGGTTTGCTACACTAGTTATTTCCCTGATGTGTTTCCCCCAAGACATGTCGTCAGTGATGATGACGCCTAAGTATTTAATAGATTCTAAGTTAGACAATTTCTTTTCTTTGATGCAATAATTATTTCGGGGAAAGCCATTCTTTTTCCAAAAATTCATTTTCGCGAATTTCTTCAAATTTAATTCTAGCTGCCAACTATCACACCAATCATCAATCGCATCTAAATCCTTAGCTAAAGACTGACTGTCCTCTTCATTTCTAATTTCCTTATACACTACTGCATCATCGGCAAAAAGGCGGAGCTTGCTATTTTTTACAACTGTATTCAAGTCATTTACGTAGAGAAGAAATAAAATTGGACCTATCACGCTTCCCTGGGGAACACGTGATGTAACTTTTACTTCGCCTGAGCTGACACCATCTAACACCACCCTTTGAACGCGTTCATGTAAGAAGTCTCCTATCCAGCCTATTATATTACTGTCTATCCCGTATGATGCTAACTTCGCGAGTAACTTAAGTGGGGAACCTTGTCAAACGCTTTTCTAAAGTCAAGAAACGCTGCGTCTACCTGTACGTTACCTTCTCCGGAAACTAAAATATCATGAACAAAAAGACCTAATTGAGTTTCGCAAGACCGTCCCTTTCTGAACCCATGCTGGTTTGTTATCAATAAATTCTGGCTGTTGAGGTGTCCCATTATTGATGTAACTATTATATGCTCTATAATTTTACGTGACAGCGACGTTAATGATATTGGTCTATAATTACATGGCTGTTCTCTATTGCCGCTTTTAAATTTTTGGGGTCACGTTTGCTATCTTCCAGTTTTTGGGAACCGCGTGTTCTGCGAGGGATTTTTAAAATATTTTGTTTAAGATACGGAGCCATTTCGAGAGCTAATTCTCCATACACACGAGCTGAAATTTCATCAGGACCTGAGGACTTGTTCGGGCTAATGTCATTTAGTAAGGATACGATTCCGCTTCACGATATATCGATCGGGGGCATTGGTTTTTGAAATCGGTCTGGTATGGTTTCGTGCAAACTACGCTTAGATTGATTAGAAACGCTCTGAAAAAAATAATTCAACAAATTGCCCTTATCTATAGTGGAAGTTACTATTTCGGCTCTATCGTTTTTCAAGGAATTAACCGTTGACTTTTTAGTTCCCTGTACTTCCCTAACATATGACCAAAATGCTTTCGGATTTCCCTCTAGTTGTTCTCCGGGTAATTTTCTCTTGAATTCACTAAACGTTTTTCTAAGGGCTGTTTTTGCGGCTGCTTTACAAATTTGATAATGTTCGATAGTATTTTTTAGATCGCTATTAGCTACATTTTTCTTCATTTTTCTTAGTTTCGCGTGGCTAACTCATTGGCGTTTTAAACATTATCTAACCTCCGCGTTGTACCACCTTGGTTCCCTATTCTCACTCTTAAGCTTATGAGGTATATATCTGTTGACAAGTGACCGCGTAATTTGGAGGAACTCTTTCCATGTGTTGTCTGTAACACAAAATATAATAACAAATTCTTAGAAGAAGAGATGGCTTTCCCTCTGGGCAAATATTCTGGAGAAGAATGGTTGAGTCCCTCTTCTTCTTCTTCGGGCTGATGGGATGTGAACCTCGGTCAAGGTGGACGACAAGCAACAATGGCCGGATAACAATGCTCGAACATTTCCTTTGACGTGAAAATCTCCTCCAATTGGACGAGTTGGAGAGAGAGAGATGGATATTGGAATGTACATCTACACCTACATACTACCCCGCGAGCCGCCGCATGGGCGTGTGGCTGGTAGGTCACCAGTCGTGTAAATATGTAAACTTTTTGGACGTGAAATTGTGACATTTATTATGGGAGAGTATTTGGAGGAGCTTAGTTTTTATTGTGGTCGCTTATTGTGCGCGGAAAGAACGAGGTTTTGTACCTATCTGTACGGCAGAGTATCTCTCTTGTTTTATCGCATCTGTTAGACCTAGAAATGTAGTGAGGCGTCATGATAATATTCTCTGTGTCGCTCTGAAACACACGTTTCGAATATCTCAAGCAGCCTAAGCCTAGCGTGTAGCCTCCCGAGTCCCGAGTCTAGTGGCACACATCTTAATCCATCTAACAGTTGTGTAACACTATATGTTCGTTCGTAGCATTTTTAACCAAGCGTGCTGCTTTTCTTCGTATTTTGTTAATTTTTTTGTTTAAATCTTTATGACCAGGGTCCCAAATGCTAGCGGCGTATTCGAGGTGTGGCCAGTATTCCACGCAAAAGGAGGAGAGAATTTCATGGCTGCCGCAAAAGCTGGCGGAAGGCGAGCATCGAATTAATTGTGGACATCGAGAGTATGTCTCCTTAAAAACCGGTCGCTGCGGATGAAATGAAAAGAGGCCGCATTTCTTCGTTTACATTTGATGCCCCAGCGTGCAATGCGCCGACCAGCCATGCGGCAATTGAGACTTCTAGAGTTAAGGTGACTGGAGTCGTATTCGGGAGTCATTGAGTATACATTTTTAATATCTTTTTGATTAAATCGAAAAAATTCTTCGTCTGCATTTCGCTTAGGTACAGCTGTTAATTTGACAGAAGTCACTCTGCCGGTTGAGTTATAAATTATGCAATAGTTATGTTTTGAACACAAGTTAAAGTTTTAGGCTTCACTTTGTGAAAAAGCGACACATGAAAAGAGAACTTGCTTTGTACTGTGTGTAAAGTGTAACAGTATGGAAAGTACAAAGTGAGTTCTCCTTTCATTATAGTTTGAAACTTTGATCTTAATTAAAGAATTGGTGTGACTTCCGTTTATGGCGCGGAATTCTAATTTTAAGCAATATTTTAATGTAAATACTTTTCCTCGGCGAGACACCTTGATATTTTCAGCCTCCATATTTTTATGAATTCTTTAAACGCATTTTTTTAGAGAAAATCTCCGCAAATGTAATCGAACTATTTCGAAACATATACCACACGAGTGCCATTGGTGTACGTTTTTAAATGGCGTACAATATCCAAGAAACCAAAGCGATCACATGTGGTTTTTTCCACTTTGACCAATAAATATTACTTATAAGAACACATATGCAAAGTTTCACGCAAACCTTTAACCCTCTATCACGTAGTTTGACCTACAGGTAACATGTAGAAGAGTTTTATTTTTGTCTCTCGCTATGTTAACATACGTTCATATGCCTTTGTGACATTAAATTTCACATCTTGACAACGAAAATATCTCTCATTCGTAACTTTTAGTTCCTGATTCTCCCACGAGCGGAGTAACATCTGAAATTACTGCACATGTTGGACAATAAAATCGGTGTATAGAGGGTTAAATGAACGAAATTTGCTCCGATTCCCAGAATGACTTCTCCACTTCTTCGCCGATTACACGCCGCTCCGTCCCCTCTCAGGTCAAACTTCCTGCTACACTAACTCTTTTCGTAATGCATTGTCTAGTGCACCCGTCTGCCATCATCATCCGCGAGAGCAGTTCCACTGATGAGCCAAAGCACAGTACAGCGGGAAACGTCGAAGTCGTGGCTTACGTTACGTATGTCTGAGGTGGACGAAAACCAAACGACAACTTCGCAAGGCAAACTGTGGACTGTGTGTCGGTGAAGTCAAAATGGTCGTCATAAGTGGAGGGGCTGCTGTTGCGCGCGCACTACCCGGACGAGCCGCCGCAGGGGCGTGTGGCAGAGGGTATACGTGTGATGAAGAAGTGTGGACAGAAATTGGAAAAGGAAAGCACTGAATTGAAGCGAAGTGTGCAGACGGAGTATCGCATTGCCTTAAGGTAGTCCGAGCGAAATATCACTTTACTTATAAATCAATGAATTTGGTCAAATTTTAAAGAAAAATATCTCACCCTTCTAATGACATCAACAATTCTACCCCTTACCACATCACTTTCGGAGATATTTGCCAGAAAATACAACAGCCCTTTTACATGGGAAATGGTACGTGTATGCACTCCAGAGACACATTATTTACAAAATTAGGTATTTCTAACACTTAGATGTCGTAAAAAAAACTAACAGTGTGTAGTTTGTATGTTTTCTCGACTATTTTTGAAAATTGATCATATTGTCACCGCGGTAGGTTCTTCGGGATCACAAAAAAACCTTCCGTTTTGAAGGAGTTTCAAACGCGAAAAAAATGAGTCAATTTAAAGACTTTCTTAGATATTTTCCTTTAAATACTTACAATTTCTGTCATTCAAAACTATATTATTGCACCATAAATAGTGCAATGTTTAATTCATGTATCCTACGGCTGGTGAAATTAAAACTTATAAATGCGAATATGATCTTTATAATGACTAGGGAACTATCTCGCTCGGACTAGCCTAACCTATTTTCGCTGAAGTCAATAACGGCGCTCGAAGAATGGACATCTCTAAACCTCTCTGTTACGCAATGCGTGCGTTTCTCTCTCTTCTGCTCCTGTCAGTCTCACGGATGTGGCAAGGGTTCCAAAAATATCATCCGTCTCACACTGAAACTGAAAAGCTCTGGAAATTTTCCGCTAATCAAAGCGCAGCGTAGATCCCCTTTTCCTTAGGCTCCCTACGTCCTTCCATCATGAGTGCAACAGTGTCGAGCAAGATGCGGATGGAACAGCAACTTGTAATGAATAAGTTATGATATTTTATCCACCACTTCGTTGAATCAACTTTGTACAACCCGTGACGGCGGTCGCGTAGCCAGGAGTAATCGCGCGAGACGGTGGCAGCGTGACAGCCGAAACACATGTCAGGTTGGTTCAATGAAGTGGACGGCAGAATATCAGTCTTTATCAGTCCTTGAACTACCTTTGACCGCTCATTATTTGCCGCAGCACGTGGATTTATTTAGTATTTCATTTATTCCGCGCAGGGCCCCCAAGTGGTTTCACGAGGTATTCGACACGCGGCCGAAACTAGGATGAAATAACATATCTCTTTCTGTAATTCATCCGAGAACTTTCATAACCTTTGCAGAGGAAATGCTACTCTTTTTTCTGCGGCGTGGTAAGTATTTCGGGCGAGTTTTCCCTACGTTTAGTATAATATATAATAAACTTTCAGGCCTCACTTGGTGGATTGCGATGATTTGTAAATAAATTCACTTTGTAATCTATTGTGGAATATCACAAAGTGAATTCAGTTACAAATCATAGTTTAGTATAATGTTCTTGCGATACTAAGATAATCGACTTTAACTGAAAAAATCATAGTTACTCACACCACTTAACGTAGAGGAACAAATAGAACAAAACATTTATGTATTTCCCTCAAAGTGTCGTCGATGGACGCACGTATATGCACCAAGATTTTCAGGCAGTAAAACGGTAATCAGATTGGATAATTAAAACTATTCAGCATTGAGAAGACCAACGTACAGTTCGTGCCTAATTCATGAATGCAACCTATATTTTTTTATACTAGGGAAGAAAAATTTAATTTCTGTAATTCAGATAAAGTGTTAAAGAAAGAATTCCAATTGTTTCGGGATGGATTAAAAATCTCGTGTTCTCAGGAATAAAAACGAAATGCCTCCTCTGGGAGATTGCAAACATGAACTTCAATGTAATGGAGAAAAAAAGGGTTTCCTTTACGAGATGAATTTAAAGGAATACTAAAACTACTCTGATGTTGATAGATTGGAATGATTTAACAAATAAATAGATGAAATACAAAGGAAAGAAACAGGCCTCGTTAAAAACAGATACAAGCGAATACATAGTGTTGTGTACAACTTTTAGAGGGATTAAGTCGGGAGCCCCTAGAGACTTGGAGACTACACGCTAGGTTTAGGTTGCTTGATAATATCAGAACTGATGTTTTTCAGAGCGACACAGAGAATATCATTTGACGCCACATCACATTTCCGGACAGATGAGATGAAATATGAGAGATATATGTATTGCCAAACAGATAAGTGCAAAAATTCGTCCTTTCCACGCACAATAAGTGACCAATATAAAACAGGAGCTCCACTCAATAGACACTCTCATAACATCTCCCAAGGCCTCTTCTTTACTCTTTCACGCGGCTGGTGTCCTAACATATCCTGCCACACGCCCATGCGGCGGCTCGCAGGGAAGTATGTAGATGCTTATGTAGGAAACGGAAAGTCCTAGGACGGTCTTCCTAAGTTCACACTTCTATGCAGACTAGATTTAAAAGTAGACGCGCCGGCGTCTCACCTTAGATCGAATACTAATCTGAAACTACAACAAAGGCAGGCAGTGAACGATTTTGGGATACGCGCTACTAAACTTTCAAAGAGTCGTGCGAAACAAGGGTGAAGGTTATTCAGTGTGGAGCCTTTCTAATTGCTAGCAGAATAAGCGCTACTAGAACAGGGATGACTCGCAACCACATACCGTCTCGTTTCGACTCGTTTGGCAAGATTTAACTTCCTTGTCTGAATAAAATTAATCGTCGACGGGCTTACTTTGTGAAATTGTTCCATGGTTTGGAATGAAATAACTTCGTACTTTTCCACTCGGTTTATTATCCTCAACCGGTTGCAACGCAATAGCGTCATTTTCAAGACGTTACTAAAACAGTTTTTTACCAGAGTTTTAGTAAACTCTTGATAATGACGCTATTGCGTTGAAACCGGTTGAGGATAATAAACCGAGTGGAAAAGTACAAAGTTATTTCATTCCATACCTTGTCTGAGCTTAACTCTTTTATTTACTTTATTTCGCCCTTTAGTTTGGTTCTCATCCCCCACTCTCTCTCTCTCTCTCTCTCTCGTTGCCTCTCCCTCTCTTCCCGCCTCCGTCCACTCCCTTCACCCCACTCCACTCCTATACCTCTCCCCCCCCTTTGCCGCGTAGGCCTGCGCCAGGAACTTTTGCGGGAGCTATACGAGCCCCTGCGGAAGCCTTTGTTAGTATTGAATTTTTTTATATCAATTCATCCATTTATTCTAACTTGGTAGAATCGTATTTCGTCGCGAGACGGCCAACTGATCTACATCTACATAATATTCTGTGAGCCAACTCAAAGGTGAGTGGCAGGTGGCCAGCTATGACCAGCGTGCATTACACTCAACCCTATTTAACTTGTAGAGCTAACGTATAACGATGCCCACTGATACACTAGCAAAAGCCAATTAACATTTTTCAGGAGGCGGAATTTCTCAAATACGCACCACACGTGTAGTACACAAGTACTTAAGGCATGCCAACAGTGGAATACTGTATGTAATAATGTTTTTTTAAGAAACAAGTGCACAGAGACTTCGGAGTTAAACCGCAAACAAACTATCCGTTTTCGCCGGGAACTTCCAATCGTGCTCTTCCGGGTGCGAATTCAGTTCCGTGAATCGAGAGGAGGACGTGGAACCGCGCTTCCTGACTGAGTGAGAGGATGCGGAAATCCCGGCGACGCGCGCCATTTCGATACGCCACGGAAGTGGGTCGACAGGCGAGAGTGAGGGGTGAAATATCGGCCCATCAGAATCTTTTCATCGATCGATATTCTGGCGAGAAGGTAACGACATTGGCGCGACCTCTACATTTCACGTCAATGCTACCAACGTCAATGCTATCGCAGAAATCTAAAGCACTCCGCAAAGACAAGCCATTGGATTTGACGCTTCTGTTTTCCTTTCGCTCGACTGAATGTCGAAATCCCAATATCCTCGCTTTTACTTAGCACGCGAACCCAGTGGATCGTGGGTTAGATAGAGTCCCACCTGATAGGTCAGTCGCTTGGACCTGAGGAAGCCTGCAGGATGGCCGGCGAAATATCGTCCACAAGGGTTGAAATTCGCCATGAAAAAATCATTTGGCTTGACCGGGATACGAACCCGGATCTCCCAATTGCCGGTCAGGTGTGTTAGCCAGTTACACCACCAAGCCATCTTCCTTCAAGGCGAATTTCGAGGGGGGTTTATGCGAACTAGATGTTCACGCCTCAAGTCTACATTGTGGCACATGAGACGAAGTCGTGCTTACAAAGCCACTGTGGCGGTGGATAAACCCAACATTGTCGTTATTAACCCTCTTAGTGCCACAGGCCGATATATCGGCTTTCGCTCCACAGGCGAAAAGTGCCATGAGCCGATATATCGGCTAGAGCACAAATTATTTTTCAAAACTAATTTTGTTGTAATAATTACATTTATCCTTTATGCAATGCATCAGAATATTATAAACAACAATTAATTCATTTTTAGTGAAATAAAATACACATTACATTCATATCTAAAATAGTAACTTCATATTGTTTTTTTTCATAAGGTGTTACAAAACTCTCAAATTCATGCTGACACTTTTCGCTAGTACCACCAAATTTCGGTGGCACTAAGAGGGTTAAAACGACGAAATTGACAAATTTTCAATCATTGCGGGGATCGGTTTGGTGTGGTGGCTAGAGTACTGGCTAACCATACGGACGGCCAGGGTTCAAATCCCTGTGGTGGCCGATGTTTTTCAGGGGAAACCCGATCCCTCCTTGAGTGTCTTGTGGAGGGCACTTCAAGTACAGTACTCCGTCTGTCGGATGAGACGTTAAGCCGTGGTCCCCTTGGCGCCTTTCGTTAATAGCAGGCTAATGCCGACGCCGGGTTTCCATCCACCCTTCCTCCCTTACCTGTCCCCAATGGCGCAAATGACCTTAGCCGTCGGTCGCCTCCCCAAATATCCAATCCCAATCCAATCATTGCATTTAACAAACGATGTGGTACGAAGTCACTCGCACGGGTGCACGCACACCAGGGTTGAAATTCGCCACGAAAAAATCATTTGACTTGAACGTCTAACCCCCCTCGAAATTCGCCTTGAAGGAAGATGGCTTGGTGACCGGCAATTGGGAGATCCGGGTTCGAATCCCGGTCAAGTCAAATGATTTTTCCATGGTAAATTTCAATGCTGGTGTATATGCACCCGTGCGAGTGACTTCGTATCACATCATTTGTTAATTGCAATGATTGGAAATTTATCGTCCAAAAGATGGAACAACGCGGCGGAAACCGCGGAAAACCGAAGAATTAACCCCGGAAGGGTTTTTTTCTAACGAGTAGGATGATTGAGCGTGTAACGTCTGGTTATTTAAAGAGAAGACTGCATGACAAGATAGTCCTAATTAGGCTTCCGATTAAGTCGAACAATAATCATTATTGAAATTCATTCCTTCGCAAAATGGATGAAAAATATGTTTCAGCTTTATAGTGTACGGCTAAGAATTTCCTCAGTGTAATATACGACATTGTGACACAATTCACCTCCAACAACCGGCCTAAACACACTGTTAGAACCACTCATAAAACACCAAGGTAACGCTACCTTAGGTTAAGTGGGGTTAACGGGACGTAATGAAACCAGGCCTATCTAGACCACGCCCATATATATTTCGCAATTGACAGATAATCTTAGCATAAACGCCCAAAGAATTCAAGGAAGGACAAGTTTGTTAAAGATAAAGCGTAATTTAAACCAGGCGTTTGTTAAAGATAAGGCAGATGTACTCTCGAACTACACGTGTTTGCCTATCTCCCTTCTTCCATCCTCCCCTCCCCATCCTCCATAAACCCCAAATGATCAAATAAAATGCTCGGCTGTGAATATATGAATGCGCGATTGTGTTGGCTCCATATCACTTCACATTAAGCAGGCTCCGTTTTGGCAGACATTGCTAATTTCACAACGTTCAATTTAATTTAGAATGCCTAAGACGTTGAAAATTAAAGGAATTCGAGGATTAATTGTCATTAGTCGAGAGAAAAAACGTCGCTCCAGCCAATAGAATAATGGTGTTGGAGAAGGCATCTATTTCTTCGCTCAGTTGGCGAGCTCATGGTGATAGAATGAAATGAACGGCGCTAATACGTTACCCAACGTGAAAGGGTGTGCTTGACTCTGAATTGATGAAGGCTCGGGAGAATGCCACGGGAGATCATTGACCGGTAGGCGAAGTAAGATTGCATAGATCGTTTTAGACCAAGATGGGGCAAGGTAAAATCAGATGCAACATATGTATGTTGGCATGGGACATAATGCTAGAACGTGACAGAATAAGAGGGCAGTAAGGTAAATTGATTATGACACCAGCTGCGACAAGAGACAAACAGAGACGTCCGTGAGACCGGAGACATTTATCGAGCGACCACGGTGCGGTGTTAGCACAACCTTGCAATTCATAAACCAGCTTCCGACAGAAGGCACTTGTTACTTCGCCGTCATTGTCTGGAAGATGTACTCTCTCTCCTCTTTCTCAACCCACTCAAGCTCTTGCTTTCAAATTTCAATAACTCACTCTCGAATAAGCACCACGAAATCCTTCACTCAGCTTCATTGCACATCTAACTTCAACTCTTCAAACGCCACCGATCTGAGCAAGATAATTTTAAAAAAATTGAAAGAAGTACGGGAGTATTTTGTGGAAGAGCTGATCCGACTTATTAAGCAAGCAATCTCATCCCGGGATAATATTTGAGGGAAGAAAGAAGATGAGATAGCGCATAGCACGATTACGTCATCGTTCGGCCTCCCATCCCTTTGTCCAAACACAAGTTCTCATGGCGTCGATGCGAAGACTTCCGGTGAAATGTTTTTGGGCCTCATCTTTACTGACCTCGTATGATAATGTCTGATTAGTTCTTAACTTTTACTTTCCTTTACATCGACGTGAAGGTGACCGAGAGTTAAGGATCTGTAAAACACACCAAGCTGTTCATTAGTCAGAATATCATATTGACGCCGCGCTACATTTCTAGGTTCGACAGCAGTGATAAAATTAGATAATCACATTGCCAAACAGACATGGACATACATCTGTAATTTCCACGCACAATAAGAGACCTTAATAATAACTAAGCTCCTCTCAAAACACTTTTTGAATGCACTTTCCCATTTCGCCTCCCTAAACATTTACATCCTTAAACAGTTGGTGCCCTAAAACCCTCTGCCACACACCCTTGCGGCGGCTCGCAGGTAGTAAGTTGAAGTAGTTGTCCATGACAACGGGATATAACACTACAACTCTTTCACCGCGTGGGATCGCTGGAGATTCAAGTCGCAGCTGCCGCGACGTAGATAATAGAACGATACATACTTCTTCTACCATCATAGTTTCGTCACGGCGAGCCTAGACGACCCGATGTTTGGTGACGTCATCCATGAACGACGCATTCCTGGCGCCCCTCGAGTCGATTGTTTCCGGGAGAGGAGGGGAGGGATGGGAGGAGGGGACGTGGGGTGGGGGGGAAGACGCGACGGTTTCCATGGTGAGAGAGAGAGAGAGACGCATTGGGGACCACTTTCGCTCTCGCACCGAGCGAGCTCTAAGCGGCAATGATGACCGCATGAGATGATGCATTGGGGGACCTAAGATGCTCGCAACTTCACGGTGAGGCTGAATGTCACGTGAGGCATTCGCATAAGAGAGGCGCGAGGAATCGATATCTGGTCGCAGTCGAAGCTATCTACATCTACGTCATACCGTGCAAGCCACCCAAAGGATGTGTGGCAGTGCACCGCACCAGGCATGCATGAATTATACGGCAGAACACCGAAACTACATTGAAACCAGCGTGCCACACTTAATGCAATGCGTCCATTAAAATCATACTAACCAACAAACATTCCATCGTCAATCGTTCCGACATGCAAGGGGTACAAAGACTTCTACTACAGATTAAAAATATCATGCATAAATAAGAACATCAATATTTACATCATGCATAAATTAGAACTTACAGAATATTAAGAAAAAGATCTACAGTCTAGCTAATGTCTCTATTTGCACTATTCACGACAACGATCACAGCTGTTATGGTCCCGAATGGTACGCGGACATAAAATGACATTTTATACCTATGGGTTCTACAATCTATCTCTCTAATTTTATTGGTGCGATCTAATCTGCCGTAAAACGAGGAGGTTAATAGTATGTTTTTTTACGTCGTCAGCCATTCCAAAAGAGAAAATACAAAAAAACAACTAGAGTACTCACTCCAGCACCTCGATTCTGCAAATGTCATAGGCGTCATAAGGGTGATAGCTATGACGGGCAACTTATGACGGCTATGACGCTCGGGCGATTCTATAAGCGAGCGTCAGAAGGCTTATGACGATACGTTGTGACAGGAAATCAAACTTAGCTATTAGTACGTTGGTAGCCCTTCATAAACAAGAACCAATGGAAATCACCGACTCATCCCCTCCACCCATCCAAAAAATTGACTAACGGCAATCGTGGTAACTATCGTTTCCAAACTATGAACAAACCACAACAAACAGCCAAGAATTCTTTTAAGTACCTAATCATGTAAACAATAAACAAGTGTGTTCTATGGTTGAAAATAAATGGATACTTTGTGTTGGCAAGTTCTTCATATAAATTAAGTTTACAAGCTAATATTGTGAAATACGATTAGCAGCTACTATGCAGTACCTGTAATTGGAAACCAATCGCATAATAGGCATACTTTTGTCCAACATTCATCGTATGCGTTTAAGGATCCTGGAGAAAGGTCTCGAAGTAAATAGTGGGTCAATGTTTGGAGTAAAATACGGTATTATTTTGAAGAAGTGTGCAGTTTAGATTTTGGCCCACCGGCTTCAAGTCTACCTAGAGTTTTCATAATCGACCGTATGCAGTACGTGTAGTTTGAAAGTTTTAATTGTATGATTATGCGTGCAACTGAATAGAGTTAACGGGAGTAAAGTCCACACACATTAACAATTTTTTGATAATTGTTCTTGTGCAACACGTGTAATTATATCAATGAAGTTAAGTTTCATATTTTAAAACGAAATGAGAAATCCGTCGTATAATTCAGAAAACATACCAAAGTAACTTATTTAAGTACCTACCTACCTTTGCAATTCATCGCGTGAGTCAGAATTTAGTATTGAATTAGACTCATGCACAACATAATATCGCGATTACCCCGAGCAAATTCCACGATTATTATAATGGTAACTACAGTTAAAAAAACATATAGAGATAGATTTCTACAGTCGGTGACTAAATTATGGCCACTAATGTGGTATAATTTCGTGGTTGTCATGCAAGCATATATCTTCTATGATGCTAAACACAACACAACACTTCGTGCAAAATTTAACGCGTGCACTCAAAATTAGAATCGTATTCTAAGTACAATTTTTGAATTCCACATTTTTAAGAGTAAATACGATGATAGTTTACTGTCTTTCAATGAAATATTGCCGATACTTGGTTTGATATCCTTCGTAGTTGATGTAAATACTAATATCCCACGACCTTATGACGCCTATGACGGGGGTTTTCAAGCGTCGTACGCTATGACAGCTATGACGGACTTATGACGCCTATGACATTTACAGAACTCGCTCCTCTTCGCCAGCCGTCACAGCTACGACGCCCCCGCCATAAGAACAATAGTTATGACGCCTATGTCATTTACAGAATCGACCCGCTGAAAGGACACACTTTTCTGTCACCTCACATGGCAAATATTTCGCCCTTTCAATTTTATCTCTCTCTCTCTCTCTCTCTCTCAGTCACTCTTGTCATGTTCTCCGTACAACGCAGACATCAACAGGTTGTCTGAAGTTATGGATGGAATCGGTCGAAACACACGAATTGAAAATCTAAAGCGACAACATTTCGATTTTTAATGTAAATAGTCATAAAGGTTTTAGACATTAGACGAACACTGAACAACAGACATCATTGAGAGACGCCAATATATTGTGAGTGCCCTCACGAGGCCGTTATCATAAGCTGAGGGTTCATTCGTTTGAAACGATGACATAAACAAATCCACCGCGACGGCCGCATATGTATTGGACAATGCGTTCCAGTTATGATTGAATCATCTCCACGTCTAAGCATTGATGTTTATTATCATAAACACGCTGACTTCTGGTTGCTTAGTGTTTTCCAATGATTTACAGCCTCCACAGTGATTTAAAAAGGCAATCGAAACTTCGGTAAATAGAGGATGTTTCGGATGATATAGGGTTCATGTAATTTGACAATTTCCCTCGGTTACTCCATCTTGCCGAATACCCAGAAGGAATTCACATTGTTCAAGACCGAGACTCGAACCTGGATCCTTAGATTTCGCATCAAGTTCTTTAACCAGTTAAGCTACTTCTGTTCTTCTACCCTCTGGATTTTTATGGGGTCTATGATACGAGGTGTTCAATCGAAGGATCCAGGTTCAAGTCCCGGTGAAGGCGGATAGTTTTTCCACCGCGAAATTTTGCCCATAGTGCACTTTCGGGTGACTCCGTCGAAGTAATGGCGTGGCTAGTGCCGGGATCCTGAAAATTTGTCCAACGATTACGTTTCACGCGATCACTCAAGAGGGGAAATGAGTTATCCGCAGTCTAATCAATGCTCTTCCGTTGGCGATCCTGTGCGTCTCGAGAGAGCATCGATCTATTGTACAATTTTCGAAATCTGCAAGTACTTTCCGGACTAAAACCAAATTTGAGTCATTCTTTCGCGAGATTGGAAAGTTACTGTGAAATAAACCATTCTCCCAGACTGGAGAGCGAAGATGGAGCGCCCGCATTGGACCCGAATACTGCGAATATAATAAGTAGCCCTGGCGTAGTCTAACAACTAGCATTAATAAAAAAAGGAGATTTTTACATTTTCTTTTCTTGGTAACGACAACATTTAATGGAATTTAGGTCGGTGAAAACTCGGTGGAAATTAACAAAGTGTCCCTCTTTTTTAAGATGATGTTATCGATCGCTGATTTCATAAGTTTTCGCCAGGATATTCCATTGTGGATTTCGCCGCGGCGAAAATAAGCATTTTCTCATCAAATGTCACGCATTAACGCGCCTCGTCATTGGCTGATTCCGGCTATAGTCATACTGCTTTGAATTTGAGTCGTTCCTTTAGCTCATGACAGATGAGTGAAATGCAAGCGACCAAGGGACTGCCCTGCAGGCTAAGAGGGGAACTCTTAAAGTGACCGGATGTCTCACGATTATGCGGGCATTCGTCGAGCTTCCTATCCTCGACTGAAACAAATAAGTCATCGGAGTGGATCACGCGGCGAGTCACTAAACTATTATTAAAAGCAGGGTTGATATCGGAATTAGATCGCGTGCAGCAAAGAGGAGCTAGGTTTGTAAAACGATGCTATGATAAGTTTAGTAGTTTGTCTGGATTGTTAGATGAATTGGGATGGGAATCGCTATCACAGCGTAGATTAAATTATAGGCTTAAACTTTTACCTAAATTTCAGGACAAAAATTTCTCTGACGACGTGAAAAACATACTATTAACCCCCTCGTACTATGGCAGATTAGATCGCGCCAATAAAATTAGAGAGATAGATTGTAGAACCGATAGGTAGGTAGCAGGCATCAGTCGAGACTGATGATGACTGCTAGACACTCGAAACACGTGTAGCAAGAGGTGGAAATAAAATTAGTAGACAGTACGCAATCTTTTGAGCTTCATTACTCATTATGCCGTTCTACGATATCTCGCCTGAGAAAGTGGAGTTTATGCATAATATTTTGAATCTGTAGTAGCAGTCTTTGTATCCCTTGCATGTCGGAACGATTGACGATAGAATGTTTGTTGGTTAGTAGATTTTTAATTGGCACGATGCATGTGTGGTACGCTGGTTTCAAAGTAGTATCGGTGTTCTGCCGTATAATTCATGCATTCCTGATATGGAAGCACCCCCTGCCACACACCCTTTGGGTGACTTGCAGGGTATGACGTAGATGTAGATGTATTGCTCTCCTAGGATCTAAAATCTGGCGCTTCGGCGAGCTAGCGGTCAGCAGCCGATCGGACCGGACACAATAGAGGAGTGGTCGCGACGTGGGAGTCCATCGCTCGCGGCCGATTCGTAAACACAACGAGGAGAGGGAATGAACGAATAGGAAACGACAAGTGAGAACTCAAAGAGATGGGTATAATTCCGCCTCCGTTGGCGCTGGTTTTATTTAATATCTTGAAGCTCCGTTTTTAACAGTTTTTTCCGGTCCTTCATTATCAAACTTTAACCCTGCTCGGCTGCCGACGATTAATTGGTCGAGTCGTCCATCGTCCTCAGGGCTGATGGAATGAATGATTCAACCCTGAAGATGATGGGAGGCTCTACCATCGAAACCTCGGCAGATATGTAGTGTTTAATCCGGTTTGAATCCCGAAGAGAAATTATTATCATTATACGCCGGGAAAATCTCAAATCTTGATACAGAATGGGTTTACTAGTCTAAAATGTTGGCTTAATTAATGAAAATTTATTATGGAATATAAAAATATGCATGGTGTTGATTCCAAATGCATTCACGGCTATTCCGAGCGGCGATATAGGGACCGATTACCCACATAGCCCCGCCATCGAATCACCTCTGAAATAGCCGTAACCACGGATGGAACGGAATCTAACGAGGGATTATAACGCGTAGACTGTGAAACAAAAACATAACATGAAAAAGGAAATGAAACGTTGAATAGAATGGTATCGATTACGCAAACGGACCTACGGTGAATGTTCTACAAAGGATGTTCGCTATCCTCTCTACAATCCACAATTTGCGAAGCTGAGGTCAACGCAACATTTTCAAATCTGCTGCGTCACGGTGAAAAGCGGTTTCGAACGCACCTTTGAAATAATAATATCCAACTTCGGCCTGGCGAGCGATCGAAACATTTCCCCTTCGATGCGAAATTCCAGAGAGGAACCGTCCTCGACCGTAGGAGAGGTAATAACAACAAGGATAGTCCCGGCATCCGAAGAATTTGTTTCCCTTCGGATTCACTTTCAAGAAATTACTCAGGAATTGCTATTTGATATGTAGCACGGCTCCCATAAAGCAGAGGAAATCGATGTTCACAAATCGAGGCCCCAAATTCTTCATCAAGAATCACGTCTACCAAATGTTTTACCCCCTAAATCACCTTCAAAAGAACAAATGCTAGGAAATATGTGAATAAACTCTCATTTGAAGGAAGAGTGCTTTGTGAAGCAAATTCTACCAGACGCACTCAAACATCAACTGATGTGTTTACGTATCGAAAAAAGTATCCACCGCCGCGTTTTTTTAACAGAAACATATTGATACTATGTATCCCAAGTAGTAACCAAGTACCTAACTGTCAGCATCTCGTTCCCAAATCCTTGGAGACGGGAAAGAGGAAAACCTTGAATTTCAAGGGTAAAAATATCAAAAGAAACACATAGACTACCAACTAGCACTTTTCCGATGGAAGGAGAATGTTTTGATTTCCATGGAGTCTCGAAGTTGGACTCAATTACGTTGAACTGTTGAAAAATGAGTGAATGATAACTAAATCCGATAAGAAATCCAACCGTCTCTCAGCGTGGACATATATTATAGCAACCACTTTTTTTACAGCGTGTGGATGAATGTGAAACGATGCATCGGAAGCGGTAACAGCCGAACGCATAAGTATTGCTGTGGGACAGCTAAGAACCAGCCTAATCTCTACTATACGTCATGTTCAAATACGCAAATCAAATAATGATGCGGTTCTTAGCCGGGGGGTCGGAAAAATGAAGACTGCTCCTCCTGAGTAAATCGACCGGTCCCGCTGTGCCCAGATTGACACACGCTCGAAGGTATATGGAGCACGTGGCTAAAAAACGTTGAGCAATGGCGGAAGTAAGTTGTAGTACCGTCCGAATAAAAAAATGTTTAAAAAAATTTCACGTACGATAATGAGAAATAACAAATCAAAGGGTACAAAGATTTCACGATAAGTTTAAGGGGAACCGATGAATAGTGAATTGTTAGTGGTTGTGCCATGGCGTTCCAGGGTTCGATGGGCTGGGAATCCCCGGGACGCGGTCCTCGGCATCGAGGAGCAGTCGGGGAGGCCCCAGGGCCCCCGGGAGGAGGCCTTTCTGCCCCCGGGAGGGGAAAGAGGATGGATCCGTCGACCAATCCGAAGTTTGCCGCACCGGTTGCCACTTCCCCCACCCCCCCTACTCCCCATCCAGTCACACGGTCGGGGCGGCAGAGGAGAGAGGGGGAAGTTTACGCTCCGATATGAATGGGGGAGCGAGGGGTGGGGGTGGGCGAGAAGGGGGAGGAGGGGTGAAGAGAAGAGAGGTGTGGGATGGGTCAAGCGTGCATCCCGATCCGACGAAGGTAGGTCGACGTGGGGAGGGAACGAAGTTGCCATCCCCCCCCAATCCCAAAACTCCCACTACGAGCACCAATAACTAGTACGGGGGTGACTCCTCTGCGTTGGACCCCTTATCTCTGTAACAGCCCTCCCTCCCTTCTTCCCCTTCCACCACCGCAACCTCTCCCCCTTCACACCAACAGAACAGCCTCAAACGCACCAAAGTCACTTCACTCGCTAACATTCTCGCAAACGCGCAACGTCATCCTCCGACTGTCGCTTCAACCACGCACTGACAGCAGTCGGACACTCTCGATCCGATCAGAGAAGTAGGTACACTCAAACCGCGGCCGGAATTAAAAGACACGAAAGATAGCACTTGGCCGAATCCAAGCAGCGGGAGTAGATCCGATCCGGCCCGCCGCTCGCCCGAGCGCGGTCCCAGCCGCACCCGACCCGACGCCCGTCGCGACGCCGACTGAAGTCTCGTCTCCGGAGTGCACAGAGGTGAGTGTGTTTCCCTCCCCTACTCTACGGCTCTCTTCCCCTTTCCCCCCGCTCCCACTTCACCTAACCCCCTCTCCCCCCGTCTGGTGGTTTGAGGGACCCCGAAAGGCCCCGTGCCGCACCCGAGGGCGCGGCTCCCACGACGCCCCCGCGGAGTCCGCCAACTGCACGGCCGCTCCGTCGCCCATAGAAGCGTCCTCCGCCCCAGCAATCCCTCGAATTTCGCCATCAAAAATGTTTATAACTTTTGAGATACGTCTCCCCCTTCCACCCGCAGCAGTGCGCCATTTTAAGAGACGGCCGTGCGCGTCGTGGCGTTCTCTTGTTCCCTTGCCCCTTGGTGAGTCCCCGCGCTTACGTACCGAGAGAGTTGTCGAAAAGGACGCTGTGAAAAAAAATCATTTTCCAGTTTCTTCTGTCATCGAAAGGCGTCCGAAGCAATCGAAGGGAAAAAAGGCGAACATTTCGGCGTCGTTTGGAAACATGATTAAGAGTTTGAATTTTCCACCGAGTCACGGCGCTTGCATCGTCTGGGACGTATCGCTGTCATTGCGTAAAACTTAAAGTTGAAAGTGCTATTATTTACCTAAAATTTTTAGTAATTCCCTTAAAACGAAGTAAGATCAATTTCAAATCAACGCGGCATCTTAAACAAACCCCTTAGAATTCAGATCTGTGAAGGGATTGCCTACTAATATTACGCTATTAAGTTTTTTTATTCCGTTTCGAAGAGCACTCGAAACTTTTTGCGCCGAGAAAACATTGTGATGGACTCGCTCTCTTTGCATCGCTCAACTCAACTCCGATGAGTTAGATTTCAACAAAAAAAAACAAGTGAAATCACAAAGACGGCGTACAAGCAATTTCCAGGGACGAAGGAGCGGTAGTTGATGAACTTTTAAAAGGTTTCACCGTTACGGCGCTCTTAAAAGGCTGCGATTCTTAAATTGACCCGAATTCATCGATCACTTTTAGAATGCTATTCAATGGGAAATGTTCACGCGCAGATCCCAATTTCCTTAACTCAAATTCACACTTCAGTTCCGCTAGATTTACTTAAAGTTCATCGCTCTTCGTTATTAAAACTCACGTGTACTCCTAAATTATTCTTCGGGCGCACTTTTACTTACTCTCATGCTCGAATAATTATCGCAAATGAAATTGGAACCACCTAGATGTGATGGTTTCAAATCGTTCGAGCAAATCGTCCTAAAGCCTCCTGCAAGGAACCCAAATCCACAATATCACTCTCTTAATCACTATTCACGATGAACGCCTCTTTCAACCGGTCCATCGACTCATCAGTCGGAAAATATCCAAGTGGTTAATCCACGCGGATCCGTGAGATAAGTGCTCCATCTCAGACATCGGCCCTGAAAAACCGGTCGGGCTCGAAAGAGGGAAATTGTTCTCCAAGTCCTTACATTTAAAAATCATTAAATCCCTATCATATCGGATTGATGGAGGGACCTTGTAAGTAAAAGATTTTATTTATCTCTTTCCTATCCGTATGATTGTCGCCAGGTTACATCTCCAGCGCAAAACTTTGATAGTGTGAGTGTGGTGCATCTCTCGAATGTCATTACGTGTTCATTTCTTGCTCTTTCAAGATTCCCCCTGCGAGGAATAGAAAGTGATCCTTGATGATTTCACGAACCGTTGTGAAAGAACATGGGATTTGTTTATTTTCTTTTAATTTTTCTGGCATTTTCAATTTCACCCTTTTTGTTGACCGAGGGGTCACTTGAACGAGGTCAATACCTGGATGCAGGTGCGAAAGAGTGTTTGCGCCGCTGTTTGCTCTTTTCCCCAAATTTACAGCCCCGTGTGTATCATTTCAATTTGACGATCCGAAGCCCCCTACACCTTCATGATTACTGGTGATCAAAAGATTAGGGCGTTTCGGGTGTTTCATTCGTCAGCTGTCCTATCATTTCTTTACGCTAAAACTGAACTCAATAAGTTTGACAATGGTACATTCAAGTAACATTCGTAACGGAAAGGCTAGTGAAAGATGGCTTATTTGGGCGATAAAGAGCTGTCGTAAATGCAATGACAGCCAATCAGAGAATGCGGACTGCGTCACCTCAAGGAGGGTAGGAGACAAGAGTGCAACAAAGAAAACTCGGAGAGCGATATAATACACTTCGCGAAGACACCCCGAAAATCACCGAAATACGAAGTGACGTGCGCTGCAAAACTATTGCGCCACTTGCAACCGCGTGTGTTCGCTCATAGGGTCCAAGCCATTCGCGACCAATTCTGTTTAATTTCGACCGCGTCGTTCATTCAGGACTTCCTACTCGAGTCGCAAACGAAAGAATTATTTCACCAATGATAAGACAAATCTTCGCAACCGGAAAATCCTCAAAAAAGTCTGTAGTATACATATATCCCAGACATTCTAAATCGTCTTAATTACATTAATTGAGAAATTATACTTAAGCACCAAAGTAACACGTCTCACACGGAGGGTAAAGTTTTCGTAATAACCTTAACTTGGCGAGAGTCGACACGCAGGACTTTGTGGATTTTTTTTTAAATCTTTATTTTGAAGAGTATCTTAGTAGTCTTAGGTTTCAGTTTCCGGGGATATTTGACCTCAATGACGGTCGGACCGACAATCGTCGAGGGTATCCATTAGCGACGTGATCATCATATCGCGGCCGCTGAATTTGACAATTGGGCGAAATTCCGCTCTCGTATTTTTTCCTTGCGTTGTAGAGAACGCGAATGTCGCTCGAGTTTATTTGCGAGACGCTGAGTGAGTGAGAATACATTTTCATTCGTTCGTCCCCGACATTTGAGCGTTTCGGTTCGCGCGGGCCGTCACCTTTAAGGTCACCTTGCTACCGAGAGGGAGCGTTGCAATCGATTCACTCTCGCTTTCGAGCCGGGGAAAGCGGGCCCGCGCTCAGCCCCAACGCCCGTCCACTGTCGGCCCACGAACCCTGAGCATCTACATTCGCTTCCTCAACGTAGTACCCTGGAAGAGTGCATGTTTGGAGTGACTCCATTCCATACATGCACTTGCAAGACATTATTCTTCAGGGCGTTATCAGCTATTTCACTAAATGCACTCCCCTGCATGTTGTCTTATGTTAATTTAGGCGAGACTTTTCTCTGGATATAATGATAACAACATTCCGACGCTATTTTTTTCTCTTCACAGCTGTTAAAATTTCAAAGTTAACATCGTAATATTATCAGCACAAAAAAACAGTGTTACATGACTGAAATTCTCAGCAGTAAAATGGACGTATGTATGCCGACATTAGCCTTTAACTTGACTCATTAGTTTAAGCCGTTCGCTGATAACGTCCTCAAGACATAGGGTTTATCTGGATTCTGTAAAAAATACAGCAAAATGTAATTGATTTATTCTATAAAAATATTTGAGAAAGCATGAAACCTACCACCTTATACATTTCTGACAAGATCTAGCCGTTAAATATTTCAAATTAAGTCTCTCGAGAGTGCACTAGCATACCTTATCCCATTGAAAACTACTTCTTGTCTACAAAAGAGAAACGCTGAAAATACAATTTAAACCTTCCCGACCAGCAATATAACTCTGTAATTTATGAATCTGCATATTATAGCAGCATGAAGCCTGACAAATTTTAAGCTATCCGGGACTAGCCACGGAGTTTCACTTTTACGGAGTCACCCGCAATGCACAAATGTGCGAATTTCCACAGAGAAAAAATCATTCGCCTTGACCGGGCTTTTACGGAGTCACCCGCAAAGGTCAAGGCGAATGATTTTTTCTCTGTGGAAATTCGCACATTTGAGCATGAAGCCTTTTTAAAGACGTATCTGCTTCGGAGTCTTCGGAGAAGTAATTCACCTCAAATTTACTCGGGAGTTTCTATCCTCTCACGCGATAGCGCTGATGATAAGCCTCGAGGAATCACCGGTGGAAGTGCGCCGATGCCCCTCTCTTAACGTGCACATATCAATAAGCTAAGTTCGTGGAAGAGAGGGAGTGGTCGAGGGGGGGCTTCGGTGGATGTACGGCCATCGCGTCACGTAGGCCGTTCGCAGTGCGCGCCACCGTCCATCCGGGAGACATCTGAAGGCGAACGAGCGAACCACAGAGCGCTTCCGTGTCGCCCCTCCGTTAAGTAACAGGTCCTATTCCAACTTTAAGATGGTGAAACATCCGTCTTCAGGGGACAACGTAAATCATCATCACGAGCGGCTATCAGTTATTAGTTTTCTGCCACTCTTCGTTCACATTCAAATCCCACGCAGATGAAGTCGTGAGGCAGGGAAATGGGGGAGGAGTGGAAATAGCTGGCACTCGTGCCCTGGGGAGACGGACCCCATTCCACAAGTACGGACGCAATGCTGCCGTGGGTGGAGGGCGCTGTTCGATCTCCTCGACGGCTAGGTCCTTAAACCCAGGTCAAGACCCGATCCCACAATGCACTCAATGCATTTCTTCATTTGGGATCGGGCTCGACGTTCCGTAGCACTGTTACTCTTCATTGAGAAACCAAAAATTTTTAGCCTTGATCAAAGTTACAAATTCTCCTTTAAACATAAAATTGAATTTGATCTTTAAATTATAAAAGGACTAGGTAAGCTCTAAGGGGTATATTTCGGTGTTCATTGAAGAATAAATATTTTTCACGACGAAACCAGAACCATCTCTCACCTCGTATTTTAGGATTACATTCCTCAGCGTATTTTGGCGCACAGTAATTATTTATGCATGCCAATTAATCACTAATATGGTGCTTAATTATAATTAAGCGTCAGTTGTTGGCAAAATAAGAACCTAACGGATAAATTTTACTCGAAAACTCACCAGGCAAGAAAGGGAAACCATCCTTTAGCATTTAAGGTTACTTACGAATTTTGAGCTAGTTTCCTCCCAAAATATGAAGCCAAAATGGATATATACAAATGGGTATAAGGACCTTGCTCG
This sequence comes from Ceriagrion tenellum, assembly GCA_963169105.1. NCBI lineage: Eukaryota > Metazoa > Arthropoda > Insecta > Odonata > Coenagrionidae > Ceriagrion > Ceriagrion tenellum. Next base: position 5,856,297 of record OY720639.1, on the reverse strand, counting down.
GCGGGATAGGAGGGATGTTTGGAGACTTTCCGGGTAGACGAGGAAAATAACGCTATCTCTGAGGAAGTTCCGGTGAATTATCACGTGGAGGATCACTCTAATTTTTGGTCATGCCGGACGGAGGAGGAAAGAGGGCAAAATGTGTCACAGAGAAGCCTCTTGAGAGGGAAAGGCGAAAGAGGGAGCGAGGGACATGTCGAAAGACATTCGGACATTTTTTAAGGGACGCCAAAATGAGGTCTCGCAAAAACAAAGCAATGGCTAGCGGAGGGCGAGGGGGGGGGGGACGGCTGCAGCAATACAGACCCTTAAGATGAACGACAGATGCTGACGCCGATGATTAAACTAGAAAGTTTTGTCTAGCTCATTGACGAATATAGATCTCTGCGCATGCATTTAATATGGATTGGACGCACTATGAGGCACAAGGGGTTAGTGAAGAACATAATTGAAGGCCTCTCTGTTAATAAAATTGATCATATCTTCCTAAAAACCGATCTTAAACTTATCCTTAGCCCACTGAACTCAACCATTGACTTCCCTGACCTTGTTTCCTTGATTAATTTCAGAATATCCTCCCGACACACCAAAACCCACTCATTGCTCACTCATATCCCTACTCCCAGATTATCACTTACCAAACGCTCCCTCATTTTTCGCCTCCCTTCTCTCGTGAATTCCCTTCCAAGAGGACATTGACCCTTTCACTCTATCTTCCACCGTCGTTGCCAACCTAGCCATTTGCCATTACCAAAAAAAGTAATTTGTACTATCTCCCCACGTTGCATTATTATTTGTTACCTTCTTCTTGTTATGTTTTTACGTTTGTGTCCTTATTTGGTTGTTATATGTTCACTGTAAAATGGCTTTATGCTGTCAGTGATCTTTTGGTCAAATAAATAAATAAAAATAGAGGAAAAAGTCCCCACAGGAAGACTTAGGAATAGGTTCGTGGACCAAATGAAGAGGGAAGTACATAGGAAGAGATACACACCAGGAGGAAAGGGAACTAGCATTTCACATAGGGAAGGGTGGAGGCTACAATTGCAAACCAATCTTAGCATTGAACGACCAATGAATGATGACGACTTCAGCTTCAAAAGATATTCCATCCGTTTAGAGAGAGAGAGAGAGATTTACTTCCCATTCGAATATGTTGTCGTAATAGACTCATATACAATAGTATCAGAAAGAGGAAAGCGTGAGTGAATTAGTGATGGAGGAAGACCAACGATGGAATTCTTTGAGGAAATCAAGAGATATTTTGAAGTAACGTATTACTTATGAGCAAAGCTGATAGCTGAATATAGGAAAGCATTGCGAGCAAAATAATTTACTAATGATGACTGTATATGATGATCACAGCACAAAATATTTTCCGGCATTCGGCAGGAAGCGATGTGTTGATTTTATTCAATATTTCTTAGCGAATTAAAATTATTCTCATTTGCTCGTTAAAAATCAACGGTATACATTATGCAGTCGCTCTTTTTCGGACTTTACCCTCAAATAGGGCGCAGCCTAGCGTGAGGGAACGGATCCCTAACGTTCGACCATAAGTCAAGTTGCCCAGTTGGCCCCATGGGGTGATTTATGATTTATTTAAAGATCTAACTTTAGGGGTCCGTTCACCTACGATCCAGCTCACTATGCTAAAATTTTGCTGATATACGAATTTATTTGGGAAAAGTAAAATGTAATAAAATGAAAACTTTAAACATGCTCTTTCAGCAGCCAATTAAACGTCACGGTGCTGGCAGATGAACAGTATGTTCCGCTATTGTTATTGTTTCCGCGATGTTCTCCACAGGATTATAACTTTGTGGGCCTAGGATTACGAAATATGTTGTCTCGTTCCGACGGAAGGAAGGAAGAGGCCTTGTCACTCTTTTTCTATAGCGTCACTTTGTGAATGCACGGTGGTCGGACAAAGTCAAAGCATTGGACTTTCATATCGTTCCTTCGCTATCGTTCCTCAGCTCTCGTGACTGATGACTTTACTCCTTACCTGCCGTTCCTTCGATTCCCTTAAGAAGATCGGAGAAATCCTAAGAGATTGTTCGCTCTTCTTCTGCCTTTATAAGCTCTACACCGTTATCCAAGAAAAATTAAATGTCCGAAGGCAGCATTTTTCGCTTTTCACGTTTTTTAATCCCGATATCGTTACAGCGAAGCAAAACCTCATAACAACCAAACCCTTGTTTGAGTTCCCAAAAGCTGTATTTTCGTGAGAAGAAAGTCACATATTAAAGCTCTTGTCGCCGATTTTGTTGAAGTGACATCAGCCACCTGGGGAGTTGTCGCCGGTTATTTGCACCGCAGTATGACAGAGCGGTCAGGTCCCGTCAGTTTTCGACTTGAAGCATTCGCAGACGCCAATAGAAAACTTCCCTTAGAAATGACGCAAACAGCCTCATCCATTTTCGCCAAACCGTGTCTATAAGGTGCCAAAGAAACCGGCAGTGCCCTTCGAAGTCGAAGAGGGAATCCGATGGAATGGAGAAGCGAGAAGGAAGAGCGGAGTTCCAGTGAGCAACTCTCTCCGTGTCCAATCTGCCGAAGTTTGGCTGTCGCGTCCAAAGGAAATGGATTGTCACCGTGAGGGGGACTGATGCTTCTCAATTAGTACAAAAGGTGGCGCAGGGGAGGGACTGAATGTGGTGAGGGGGGACAAAGCAGACTGTTTTCGTCAATCGTCCACTTGCGAGCAGAACACTGCCATCCATCCGAAGTGTGTGCGGCAGGGGGTGGCAGTTGCACAAACCGGGCACCAAACGTGCACAAACCATCAAACATACTGTCATGATGTAAAAACACACAACTTAAGTCATCACAATATCTCGTCAGAACCACATCTTATCGCTGCTTCGCTTCCACATCGGGTTCTGCTTCCGAGAACCCAAAAACAATAAAACGTAAACCTCTTCGGGGAGCCAAACTATTGGAAAATATTAGCGCTCTAACTTTCTCAAAGCATTTTCTTGATATTATTTCAATGAATCCGAGGTATATTTTAGGCACAAATTTCCCGCACATCTTTGGTTCAATAATTGTCCAGAAAAGTCTTCACGCATAAGTATATGACGTACTCAACGCTAACATTTACGTTTTATTTCATAAGATTGCTCTGGTCGCCTATGAAAGACGGCTATTGTACTATCTCCAAAATTGTGTCGCCGGGCAATTCTTAATTATTTATTTCAAATGCCATTGATCATATCGTAATTGGATGCCTAACAGATCTTTTGCTATTAAGTCACCATCTATCATCCAGTTTCAAAATACCTCTATAAACGACGATACTGTCAACAAAGATTTCGTCTCTGTTGAGGCACGGCAATACCGAAACTTTACCGAATAACCGCCTGAACCGCGAGATAGGGTTGGATCAAGCATTGGCTTCTGAGACCGAGAGTCCGGGTTTTCATCACTGAAGTGACCGGGGATTAAAGATCTAAGGCTTTCCCGGCGTATGTAGTCGTTGAAGGTTATTCGGGCTTCCCACCGGGTGGTCAAACTGTCCATCTCGGCCGACGTTTCGATGAACGAGTTGTCCATCGTCATGCCCTGATGACGATGGACGACGTTCATCGAAACGTCGGCCTAGATGGAGAGTTTGACCACCTGGTGGGAAGCCCGAATAACCTTCAATGACCGGGGATTTTCAGCGGAAGCCCGTCTCATCCTTGGGTGCGGACGTGGAAGGAACAATCGTTGGAGAATGTGCGCCAACCGTAAGATGGAACTTGAACGTTGAACTTATAGCGCGGATAATGCTGACACCGGCTTCCTCTACGCCCCTCAGCCTGATTGAGGCCTGCTTCATCATTCCTCCTAGCCTGATTGACGCCTGCTTCCTCGAGACGAAGACAAAGTAGCGTCCTAATGCAAGCAGTGCCATCTCAGGGGCATTTGGGGCGGTGTGACTTATCAGCAACGAGTAATACACTCTACCGTCATAAAATTAATTGAGCAACTTAAGTTGGTGCATTAGAAAAAAACTAATATACTTGTCAGGAGGTAACGTTTCACCAACATGAATTGGGCTTTAGGCATGTCGCTCTAGTTAGAGAAACTAGTTGTATTAATGTATTTTGTGACTATGTAAATGGACAGACACACAAAAGTTATACCGGGAACATTCGAGACGTGCTGTCAGTACTAAGTATTAGGTAATTAGTAGCATTAGGGAGTTATTCAACAAACTCGCTACACTACCTGTCAACTAACCTACTTCAAAATCTCACTGGCAGCCAATATAGTCTCTCAACGAAAAACGGCATATTAAACTTCTCTGATCTGCAGCGTATTTCCCAAATTTTATTCCCATGATATCTGATCAACCGTAGTGCATTGGAGCTCGTAAGATATTAAGAACTTGTTCGAAAAGAATTGGATTTCAATTTGCATACAAGATTGAGTCTAATTTGAATTTACGGTCTTTTCGTTCGCGGGAAATGTAATATTTTACATCCCTTCTATTCTGCAGCCCTCGATTTTAGTCTCATCATGTACGTGTCCCACCACTGGACGTCAGATTTTTTAATGTGATTTACTCCATAATAAAAAAATTGTTTAGAATGTACTTATAAGATTGAGTCGGATTTTCAATCCACGGGCTGGAACCGATTCGCATTCCAGTTTTTGCAAGAGGTCAGTAACACTAACGAGACTATCATAACGGCCTGTCACGTATCTTGCTGATCTTCTCTGCACGCGCTTTCTGTTTGTAAGCCTACCTCATGAGGATCCCAAACACGGGCAGCGATTCTAAGAGGGGTCTAACTAAGGAGAAGTAACTTATTTCTCTCACTTTATACTCGCGCTTTCCAAGAATTCTTTTAAAAAATCCCAATTGACGATTAGCAAGACCGTAAGTTTCCTGAAAAAACGAAACCCAATAAAATACAGAAAAAAATTGTTCGCACCTTTCTAGAGGCTTGCTGCCTCATTGATGGCGAAACTGACTTCTGCAGGCGAGGTCACCGCTCCAAAATAGCCAACCGCAACCGTTTGGCCGCGCGTCGAAGCGAAACGCGTCCTCTTGAGAGAGGGATGACGGTGGAACCGAATCCGGATGTGATTCGTTAGCTTTTTTTAATTTTATTTATTTTTAAAACATAAATTTGGAACCAACGCGTCAGCATCACGCGACCGGCGCACTATAAAAAGTGTATTTTTAAATCCCTCCAAACATCCCTTCGCGCCCACACCCGTCCCTTTTCACCACCACTCAACGTAGGAGATATCATCTTCTGCACCACGCGCCTGCCGTCCGCCCCCGGATGACTCGCCATCAACGTAACCACGAACGCGTGCGTCCATTGATCGGCGAGAAGAAGAGAGGCTGTACACTGCCATACGCTCCCCTTTTGTCGTCTTCCGCTCTTATTTTCCACCCTTTCACGCATTCACGAATATATGTGTGTGTGTGTATGTTGGCGCGTTTGCGCGGAATTCCTCTCGCGCAGTCACGTGTACGGGTGGGAGGGGGGGTGGGGGTGTTTGGTGGTTGGAGGGGGTTGGAGGAGCTCGATCGCATCGCGCCCCCTTTGCAATACTCGCTACCGCGGAGGTCACACCTGGTTTCCGTCACGTAGGCAGCCTCCGCGCATACGTCACCCGTGACGTCATCCGCTTGCCGGCGTTTCCTTGGCAACCCACCTTGGCAGGCGAATTCGGCGTCCCCCTCCCTAATCTCTTCCCCACCCGCTCGCTCTCCCCCTCCCCTGGACCTCTCAGTTACGATTTCCGGTGGGGGCGTCTTCATTCGGGGCGCTGAGATCCCACATTAAGTGAGTTAGTTGCCCAGGCATATTAGCTAAATATTCGCTTCGACCTAGAAAAAAATAATGTAAAGTTGAAAATTTGCACAGACGTAGTCTTTAATGTAGAGGACAACATATCAAGAGTCCCAGAGTCTCACCCCTGGGCTTCACCTTTTCTTGTATCACCAAAGGATCAAATAATGCGTGCGAATTTGAGATTAAATTAATGAACGGAACAGGCACAGCAATGTAGACTCAAGTGTCAGGGTGGTTTGAGGCCCGTTCCGCGTTGCGGTGAAAGCATGACGCCGCTCACTACCCGAACGATTGTCTTCATTCATTAGAGACAAAATAGGAGGGAAATGAAAACACTTTCGGGAAGGTGAAACTATGCGCTGCATTGTATTTTGACGAAATCATTTGCATTTATGGCGCAAAGAGAGATAATAATTCCACATCAGTGGCGATCATTTTAACCTTTTCCGATCATTAATTCATTCTCAACGCGATTTAAACGCACAATCAGGCATGATAACACACATGTATGTAACTTGTATTCAATAAGACTCATTTAATACCAAACTGAGCAAGATCCGGGTTCAAATAACGGCGCAGCGCCCTCTCAAATTCGCACGTCTTATTTGACCCTTTGACCCTTTTGTGATACAACAAAAGGTGAAACTCAAGGGTGAGACTCGGGGACTTTTGATATGTTGTTCTCTACATAAAATACTACATCTGTGCAAATTTTCAACTTTACATTATTTTTCCCGGGTCAAAATCTAAAATTCGTGAGCTATAGAGCGAGACATCGCTTGACCTGTAATTCGGTGAATTTGGCGGTCGTTCAAAGCGCCTCTCTCTCCAAGTGCTCCTAAGACTCAGAGCCACCCACCCACCAAACTTCTTTCCGAGATATTTGACAAAAATTAAAAGCCGTTGAACTATAATAAATTCTACGGATATGCATTCCGGTGGCACTTTTCCGGAGGAAATTTCTTACGCCTGGATGTCTTTAGAAATTTAACAATAAGACATTTTATGCTTTCTCAACTATTTTAAAAAGAAATTAATTACTCAACGCCATAATTTTCATTAAATCTTTAAAAAAAAACCCGATGTCGTGATCATCACATTCACCGTTGGACGTGAACAAAAAAATTGGACAATTTAAACACTTAAATACGCGTAAGTATTTAGAAGCTGAGAATTTCAGTCATTAATGAAAATATTCTTGCACGATTAATATAATAATAAATTTTACTTCTCTTTCATCTAAAGAGGTGCTGAAATTTGTAAACACAAAAAGCATAGTTTCGCCGTCCGTCGTTCAGTCTGCCGGTCTCACTCAGTCCGCGAATCCTCCTCTTATGAGGGAAAACACGAATTAGGTTCATTCTCTTCGCTCGCAGTGTTCTATCCTCTTGCATTTTCAAATTAGCAATTTTGATCGACAAAAGTCGCAATGAGAGCCAAACGAAAGGGAATTCAATAAAAATTCTTATTCTTTCAAGTAAACTCCGTTTACCGTTCGATTTCTGATGATTCTGAAAAAAATGCGTACAATTCTCAACATTTTGCTGTTTTGTTGAACCGTCCCCTTCAACGAACGACAGCGTTCTCGAGAAGCCGAGGCTCATATGAATTAATAAAAGGGGAACAAAAGGGGCCCGTGATTAACGAATGATACGTAGCTTGGACGGATCATTAAAGAATTTTTGAGTGTTGCGCGCTTCTTAGATGGATACAGTGGATTTAGTCCGATTAGATACTATCAAACAAACAGTGAGGCGGTGATACATTGTTGGTTCAGAATATCCTGCATGTGATTACAGACGAATCAGAATTGTGCACAGTGGACATGAAATTATGCTTAACCGTATCTGCTATCCGTCTGAAACCCCACTAAATTGTATAATACCGATTTTGACACATCCAGTTCTATATGATATACGCAAGACTTGATTTTTATTAAATATGCCCGACTAGGAGAGTTTCAGATGTCATAAAAACGGTTTATGAATTTTTTTTACCATTATTGTCAAAAAATCTCAAAATACGACAGTTACAAATTTTACATTTTGTAAAATACATCTCTGTGGAAATGTCTGGTTTCTTCCTATAAATTTTCTTCAAAATCCGCCATGCTTGAGGGGCAGGGGGGGGGAGGGTTAGATCAATTAGAATATAAAAATTCATTGTGAATCATGGTCTCCATTGTGAAAAGAGAGAAAAAAGTCTTTCGAACGAGCTAAAACGACGGCGAGTTCGTTCTCGCTAAAAGCGCAGATGTCGGATCCCTTCGACATCTGCACTTCGCCCAGCGTCGCGATTGCGCGATTGCGCGATATTGCAAATTTGCTGTTGAGATAATCACGGATCAATGATTGCATTTTTTTCAAACAAGTCGATAACAGCTCTTGTGCCTCATTTCACACAAATTTAGCCGAATGAGAATAACTCGCTTCCCATTCATCTATAACACACCATGCGGAAATTAATGTAAAAGATAAATGAATCATATTTCAATTAATTCCTCAGCTAAAGAGTTCTATAATTAGAGTTTTCGGCGTGGTAATCGAAAATTTAGACGAAATTATATCAAAGCATTCTGTTTTCTAACATTGGACTTGGCGTGACACGTTGATATTTGTTATCAACCATTATAGCAAAAAGAAGTTCGCTTTAGAAGAAAATCAGCACACATCGAATTACTACGAAATATGTGTCATTTTCCCCATTAGGCTGCAAGTTAAAAAAGCATTGAATTGTCGAAGAGAAACAAATCGGTATAAAGCAATTTTTTCACTTTATCTTTTGATTAATTTGCTAATGAGAAGGCGCACGCAAAGCTTTACTCAGATGTGTGCTCGCTCCAACACGCTCCAAACAAAAATCGCTCCAACCTCCCAACGTTGAGAGAGAAAGGGGAAAACCGTCACGTCTTTCATATTTCCCAAGCCGTCACGTGAGCATAAAACCTAAGCCAATTATCAGTCACTGAAGTGCGACATACAATGAAGCGGAAACAATGCAATGATTTGATGTCAATCTTCATAGCTATGAAAACCTGTTGTTAGAGGGAGTCATCACTGTGTAATGAGTTATTCCCAAGGTTATGGCGTCCTCTTTCAGAGACAAAAGGAAAACTTATTGGAACTATAGGCAGGATGTACTTTTGGGAGAAACGTCACTGGGTGCCAACCGTGCGATATCTGTTACAGGGGAATATTGGATCTAAAAAGCGCAATAAATTAAATATTACTCCAAAATGTCAAAGGGAGAAAAAGGTAATCTTGACACCATCACTCGGATATTCAGGGTGGGAGCGTTGTTTTAACCCAGTAAAATTTCTTAGAACTTCTAGCCTCGAGTAACACACTCTCGTTCCCCAGATTAAAAAAAAAACCTCCCCGTGGAATGGTCCTCTGGATGCATGACCGAAATGGAGTCAAATAGGCCTCTGCTTCAGTTGACCAATGGGAGCAGTATTCAATTCAATTCACGAGTCGATTGTCTCCGTTTGATTTAGAATGCCCATTGGAAAACACGGAATATCAGGCCTCATTAAAAAACACTAGAGAATGTTAATTAGCTGGTGCACACTGCATTTTTCGGGTGTTTCAACACGTTGTCTTTGGACGATAACAGTTTTTCCTGCGCTCCAGCAGACGTCTCCAGGTCGAGGTTTTGATGCCGGTCAGAGGACGGCCATAAATGGGCCCGGTCTCCTGTCCTGATTGGATGGTAACATTTCCCTTCTGAAGGCCTTTCCTCCTCCATTGGCGAGATTTGTCAATTTATGTCAGTTTGAATAGTCTCTAACATGACCTGAGGAGGAGATACCCCCTTCCTCCCGGTTGAAATTCTTCGGGTGATGACCTAAATTTTTATGTCATTTACAGGTGATGACGTAATGAAAGCGATGAAGTAAACTTTCCGTTCCGAGTGACTGCTGGAACGCAGGCGAAACTTGTCGCCAAAAATATCAACGCGGTGAAACACCCGATAAATACAGCTTCTAACGATCGATCATGAGACCAGAAACTACTTGGACTTAGGATGCAGCAGACCGTATATAATGAAACGACACTCAGAAAATATGACAGTGGGATTCACTATTCAAACTCATGCATTGTTCGAAGTACATGGCCCGACGTCTTGTCTCTTTGAGGTGCCCTGGAAATTCAAATTGAATCAATGAATTTATTTCCATCGATAAATATGGCTACAACATTTATTTGGCTTGGAAATTTACTGACCAACGTTATCCGGTAAATCCGGTCAGTATATACATAAAAAAATTTTTTTTACTGAAAACAGTCATTGCTTCAAAATTAAAGTAAAAAATAAAAAAGAGTTCAGTTTTACATATCATATGCCGCTTCCTGCAGCGTTTTTAACATATCATTATATTTTTTTATATTTTAAGACAATACTTAATAAAATATTGTAAATAAGTTAAGTACTATCAAGTAATTACATATCGTACAATCAAAATACATTTTGTCATAGAAATATATTTTAGAAAAATAACTTAATAATTATTATAATTACAAAATTTTTCATTGACTAATTCAATAATTTAGGAAAATAATTTTATAAACAAACAATAGTTACCAAAAACATTTTACACTGAATACATCTAGTTATCGACACCATTATTCTAAATGCTATTCTAAGATATTGCGCTTTGGAATTTACATCTTTAATATGAGATAACCAATTTTTGATTGATGTTTGAAATGACTTCATTGAGCTACGTTTTTTTATTTCAATTGGCAATTTGTTAAATATCTTAGGTCCTAAAAATAAAAAAGAGTTCTTAAATATTGACTTATTAACTTTAGGATGCTTGAAATATAAATCATCTCTACCACTTCTTTTATAAAATAAATTTTCGGTTCCCCTATTCCCACTTTTCATAAAGAACAATCTAAACACTTTATAAAGAACAATCTAAACACTTTGTAAAGGTTGAACTTTTAATTCAATATACAGTGGGAAGGAGCTTTCTCTAATTGGTTTACGTAAAACTATTCTCAAAAAATTATTTTGAGCTGTTCTCAAGTGTGTTTATCAATGTTTTAAAGGTACCTCCGCAGCAAAATAAACCATATTGCAGACGAGAACGGATTAATGCGAAATAAAGAGATCTTTAGAGGTTTATATTTATCATATTCCTTAAATAATAAAATTTTCTTATGGACTGTCTTATTTTAGAATGTAACAATTGAATATGTTGTTCCCAGGTCATCTTTTGATCAAAAGTAACTAATTAGTATTTATGTTCCATAGTTTTTTTTTTCAATTTTCTCACAATGACAGTTTAATTGTTTGCAATTTTTGGAATGATATATAATTGGAGTAGGGAAAACGAAATCTCTGAAAGCGAAGAAAATGTATTTTGTGTTGTTTACGTTACTTGTATCTTATTTGTATTGCACCAATGCTCCTAAGTTATTAAATCTTCTTGTATTAGTACTAGTAGACTGTTTATATTTTTATGTGAATAAATTATGGCTATATCGTCCGCAAAAGTTTGGAACTTGGAATTGATCCAGTACAAATACTACCAACTATAAATTGATGTAAAAACTATACAAAACGTTATCTCGCGTTTGACTTCTAAACAAACCACAAATTTCAAGAATTGGTTATAGCCGTTACTCATATCTAATAGCGTTTGACAGATGAAGTAAATTTTCCAGAAGCAATAGGATATTTTATTCTTGGAAACGAAGTTACCCATATCTACATGTGCCTGTGCAGAGGGTGTTATCAGGGAAGTTCCTTAATATTTCGGCGCAGCGTGCGTTCGCAGCAAGGCGCACGCGCTATATGTATTACTTTTAGACCACGGGTCTAAAGGGTCTTTGCAGTTGACAAATAGGTTTTCAAGGTTTTCATCCGTGGCCATCCCAGGATGTTTCCTCGGGTCACTGCTGATTCATTCACTAATGGTACTGACAGAAGAGTCACTCGAGATGGTTGACCCGCTGGGAATAATTTCCGTTCTACTCTCGTATTTTTTCAATACGTTTATCCCAGCATCCATTAGCACTTTCTCCTCGATGTACTGTCCATCTGATTCAGCGTAATCAGTATTGGCATTTGCTCGGAGAACAGTCTCATTCCTTCCTAAGAATCATCATCCTTTTTCTCATGAGAGCATTCGTTGGGTAAGGGTGATCATGCAACCCACATGTTGCATGTACAGTCACTTCAAAAAGTATCGCGACACGCTAGACTAGTGGCTCGTATAGGTCGACTGTCGATGCTCGAAGTACGTTGGCTATCCTGGGTCGTATCTGGTAGCAATGAGAATTTGCAGGAACACTTTCCATTTTCCGTCAGACAAAGCGACTGGTTAAGTGGGACTGCATTATGGGAGTGCTCTTGTTCAGAGGCGAGGACAGAGTTCCTCCTTGACTCGGCCGTGAGGACGTATTCGGTGGAGGAAGTAAGAAGGGAAATGTGGTGAAAAGGCTATATTGAATGGAGTAAACGATTGAGTGATTATACGAGTGAAGTCGCACGGAGGTAAAACGAAGAAGAGACGAATGCATGGGAAAACGAGCTCCAACCTATGTATGAAGGAGAATGGGGACTTCTATCGTCTAAGCTCAGCGAACCAGAGAGCCTTTTGGGCATCAAAGGCTGATATTTTAAGTTGACCGCCTAATGGACAATTATGAGATATATTGACTAAAGCCATTGGACAGTAGGTATTATTGTTTTAGTGTATAGTATCCTAAAGTGAAACTATTTTTGTGATTATTTATAAAAAATGCAATATACGTAATAACAATTTTGAGGTAGAGAATTGAAAAGGATTAAGTACCGTTTTTACTCCTTTAATTACCAGCAGCTCAACTGTTGAACACATATCGCTTTTAAATCACAAATAAGTAATAGCGTAGTTGTTAAAAAAAAGATACACGACATTGTATATGTCAAACATCCGCAAGTAAAAAGGCGATTAAAATTGTCAGTGATTTTAGTTATCGAGTTCCTCTGGTTCGCCAAAGGCTAAATTTTCCGTCTCCATTACTCTGGAAAAAACCTTTCATCGCTGAACATGGTGAGGTCCCGAAAGGCTTAATCATTGGTGATATTTTTTGTGATGGAACCCAAACGGGCAGCCCTCTGACCCTCGGTCAATTTGGGCTTCCGCGCCGGACGATAGTGTCGCAGGCCTGCTTCGTGAAATCACTGTTTTTTTTAACTACACCGTAGTCTTAAATCCCTTTTAAGAGTTGGTATGCCACCGACCGTCAAAGGAGAATCCGCCATTGAGGCAAATACTGACTCATCCACATCTCGCGTGATACAGCGGGGCCTCCCAGTTCGAGCGCGTACTTTGGGATGTCTCATCCTCGTTTGCCCTTCTTAGTCATATGTGAAGAAGGCTCATCTGTGAGAAAGGCGAAGATGGACTCCTAGCTCGGCAGCCGCTTTGGACGCCGACTTCCCGCCTCTCGACAAACCCACCATCAGAGCGCACTGGGTCGTGCTGGTTTCGCAAAGAGGAGCTCTTTTTCACTTTCCTCTTCGTAACAGAACTGCCGAGTATGACTATTGCCTATACTATGCCTCGATTAAAGTTGCGAATACCCTTGCTCCCCGCTGTGAATTCATTTCAGCGTTAGCCTTCCAACGCGAACGAAGTCCATAGCACTGTCGGAGTTTAGTCCCACTTGACTTAGAATATATGCCGTAGTGTACCAGACGTTTCTCACTGACGATCCAGGATAGTCAACGTACTTTGGGCTTCAACAGCCGACCTATACGATCCGCAAGCGTAGTGTGTCGCGATACTTTTTGAAGTGACTGTACAACCCACATGCAACGCACAGCCTGTTCTTCATTTGAGAGGGGAGATTTTCAAGGCAGTCAATTTACTAGATAAATATATTAAACTTCATTATGAATTCGAAGATCTTAAAAAGGTTGCTTCAAAAAGGATATGAACATTAATGTCACTCAAGAAATGGGAAGCAAATTCCTATTTTCCGACGCATTTCATGCTTAAAATCATTTCATAAAACTCAACTATTTCTGCTTCTTTTGTCTCAAAATGGACTCCATAGCCACAGTGAAATTAGCTGGACGTATTTGGTGAAATGCTATTGAAAAGATCAAACGAGGCATTGACTCTTCCAATAACATTTGTAGTGATTAGTCATTCATGTTCATCACCCACCTCATAATGCAATAGTGCAGTGGCAGTCGAGTGCGGGCAACATTAACTGGGCAGCTTCCCTCTCCTTCCCTCTTCATCTTCTTTCTGCTCGATCACCACGGCCTTTTGGGCTCACATTATGGCGAGGTGTTATGCACTTAGAAAGAATGCTTCCAGATCACTCACTGTCGTCAGTATCGCTTGGTGGTATTCCATCATTAAATGAGGAAGAGGACAACTTTTACTAAAACCACAATTTTTTATTACAAAACGACCGGGGTTTCGATGTGCATTCACATCATCTTCAGGTACATGAAAGCCATCGAAGTGCAGGCCTTATATATTAGGCATTACGCAGGAGGAGGGAGGAGAAGACAAAGAGGAGAGGGGTGGTTGCGGGAGGGGGACGATGCTAGGAGGAGGACGAAGAGGAGGGGATCAAAGCTTTGAGGATGGGGGAATAGGCAGGGAGTATACATTCATTAACAAGAAATTTAACACAGTTAACTTGGTCTTTAAAAATCTCTAGCTGTTCTAAAGCATTCAGCTGGTAATGTCTAATATATAAGGCCTGCACTTCGGCTTTCATTTACCTGAAGATGATGTGAATGCGCATCGAAACCTGGGTCGTTTTGTAACAAAATTAGTGGTTTTAGTAAAAGTTGTCCTCTTCCTTATTTTAATGCTCCCAGGTTTAAGCATACGTTATCTTTTGGTAATATTCATTTCGACCACAATATTCCTCTCAAAATCATCTTCGCAAAATGTCTCGAACATACGACGGCATAATTAGGGTTCCAGTCGTCCTTTCTTCTGTTCGACTCGATCCATTTCATTCGCATGTAGGGATCATTTAGATATCGGAAGTAAGAGATTGAAACACCTCCCTCCATACCCTCCGTTTTGTAAAAGCCGTTAGTGCATACAGCAACATGACATCCATTCTCCGGCATTATAGCGCCGAAAATCTCAGCCCTTTCAATTTTTTTCGCTTCACTGACTCACTACACAATATCAAAGCGTCAAATGGTGCAATTCACGCTTCCACAATGCTATAAACATACCTCCGGAACAACTTTGACTCAAAACTCAGCGTACGGACTCATTTTTTCGCACGGAGCATTTGAAACTCCTTTAAAACGAAAGGTTTTTTTGTGATACCCAAGAACCTACTGCGGTGACAATATGATTAATTTTCAAAAATAGTCGAGAAAACATACAAACTACACGCTGTTAGTTTTTTACGACATCTAAGTGTTAGAAACATCTCATCTTGTAAATAATGTCTCTCTGGAGTGCATACACGTATAGTTTCCCATGTAAAAGGGCTCTTATTTTTTTGAAAATATCTCCGAAAGTATTTGGGTAAGGGTTGAATTTTTGGTGTCATAAGAAAGGTGTGATATTTTTCTTTAAATGAGACCAAATTTATTGATTTCTAAGTAAAACGATATTTTGCTCAAACTACCTTAAGTCACTAGTGTCGTAATGTACTATTAAAGCATTTATTGCTTTCAAGTTTTTGGGTAAATTTTTGTAAATTTATAATTAGTTCTGGCCTTATTTAAGCACATCGTTTCAAAATTATCGTGATGGTTATACATTTATGAGACCCGGAGCAACTGAGCCCCTTAAACACACCCCAGGCTTGACCTACAAGAGAGATCACCCACGGGTGGAGAGAGTAAGACAAACAAAGAAGGCGATATGAAAGAATTACACAAGCACGCAGATGGTGGTAAAGATAGAGAACAGGCGTTTGGGAGCACGCAGAGCCCAAGTGAGAAACGAGCCGTTCAGGCCATACAGTCATTCGTTCATTCACACAGGCCGCTCAGCGGCAAATGCACACACATAAATACTGCAGACAGACGGAGGGAGAGAGAAAGTGGATGGGAAACACATAAAATCAAACAACACAATGGTTGTGTGAAGGTGTAAAGATGGCCGATTCCAAGGGGGAAAAATTCAATTGGACCGGGAATCGAACCACGGACTTACTGCATTATGAAAATAATTTTGAGCTGAACATTGACTTAAATCTTAGAAAAAGGAAATGCACTGCACGGAACGAAGCCAATTCGTTAAATTTCAAAGGGGCTGTGCCATAACACAGGATTGCACTGCACCAGATACCTCCCTTATTCAGATCTGACACGTAGTACATTGAGTATTATTTAAACTACGCATGACGATTCCTTTAATATTCTAATTATCGAGTTTTTTCATTAAAAATCGAAAAGAAACTGTAACAATTTGTATATTTATTTTTATAAGTAGTGAAAAGTATCCCCGCGGAGAGAGTATACTTTGAACCATCCCATAAATTCAAATTGACATTATCGAAATAATGAGAGAAGATCCTTCATGTGATCAAAAATGGGCGCTTTCTGCATTACGCGAAAATCATTGATCAACATAATATGAGAAGAGAATTTGGTAGGAAGATGACCAAAATGTCAAGAGATGTGATTCCTAATCGTATCAGAAATTATATGGCTACCATGAAAAGTCTAAGTAAAAACTTCCTCAATATCCAGTTCGAAATTCAACTGAAGAGATGAAACTAGAAAGCAATTGTTTTTTACACATTTCTCAGCTTCACTATTATGACTGACGACATGAATCCTGTAGCATTAAATGGAGACTATAAAAAAGTGTTTACGTCAAACGTTCTTCACAGCATCATCCGTTGGAACAATATACACCTTCACTCATATGCTTCATAATTCGGACAACAGATGAGTTCAATTTCGTTTAGAATGCTAGGTATTCAGACGATTACATTGTTCCTGCAGGCACGAATTCCAATATCTGCCATTTACAAGTTGCATTCATTTCTATCCTAGTAGCATTATTCTCGAGTCACCTCTTCCGCCCTTCTGATCAAGAAGCGTTGGGTGACACCTCGTTCAAGCTCTAATGATCTCCTGTTTCCTTGTGATGGAAATTCGATGAGCGATTCTCGGTTTTGTAGCCAGCGAGTCTTCAAATAACTCCCCCTGTACTGTTTGGCCGTAAGTCGGATGAGCGACCACCTGCGTTCTGCGATTGACTTAAGCCCGAGAACTTAGTAAGGAATCGCATCTCCCTCGCGACAACGACCGTTGAAGGGTTACTAAACCGACACACAGATATGTATTAACACCTCGCGATTAGTGGATATCTAACAGTGGATACGAGATAAGGAGTTGCTGATAACGGGGGACTTTTTCCTCCTCGCTCTTCAGCGAGCCCCTGACCGTCGTCGTCTTCAACTGTCTACTCGCCGGACGGGGCGGAATGACCTCCTGGCGGAGGCGATGGGAGGGAATGCGGGGCACAGAAAGCGACAACACTGTGGGTCCATTTGAATCCGATGAGGAAGTCTCCGATCGCGTTCAATCTTCGCATTCCTTCCATCGGCTGGGGCTCCCTCCCCACCCATTTTAACCTCGCCCCATTCTCCGCCTCCGGCCACACCCCCTTCCCTCCCCCTCGCAGCCCCCGGACCTCTCAGCGCAGATAGGAAAACAAATGACAAAAGGATTGGCTGCGAGGAAGGCGAACGGTGCAAGACCATACTTAATAATTATATTAGCGTGTTTTACTCCACAGTTTCATACATACTTTTTTTTACAAATAATAGGAGCTTTCGGCAGACTCAAAGGTGTCACCTGTATGGAGACCGCCTTCCTTAAATAAATAACATCGCTGGCATTTAATAATCACGATTTTCCGAGCATAGCTTGGAAATAGCATTTCCATTAGCCGCCGATCGCTGTAGTTCTTTAATCTGGTTATACAAAGTAGTCGCTCTAACAATCTGCTATTCTTCTAACGCGTAAGTTTGGGGATAAGACCAAACTTAATTAAATAACTCGTCGAGAAATAATGCAGAAAACAATCATAAATTCACCTGAATTTTAAATAAAATCGAACGAGGGTCTGAATGTTATTGTCACATTTGTTTATAGATATCGGCAGTGCAAGCAAAACATAGTGGAGAAGTCGCAGGAAATAATAATATCATTTTGGTCTGGAATGAAAACTGAAACATAGATCAAACCCTTTTGGCCAATATTGTGATTGAAACCAACCATGCACATTAACGAATAAACTTGGGATAGTTTTCAGTTCGTCACAGGCGAAAATATCAGAACGCCGATGAACCGCAGAGGAAAGCCACTGTAAGTTGTCACGTAAATGTTTATGCTTCTCTGATTCAATGCTAAGGGAATTAATGCAACACAGTGTTTGCAGTTAAGAATGATGACTGTGAATATTATAGTGTAAAGGTACCGGGAGGCTTCAAATGTTCATGGCATCTGGAATGCTGATATCAGACGAGGCAGCAAAATTGTCCTACAGCAGAGGAATTCCCATCAGTGGAAGAACAAGTGTAGTTTTTAAACCAGGATATAAGCCTTTGAAATGGTTTAGCTGTTTCAAGAGCAGAACCATGGCGATATTGACATTAACCAGAAGTGTACATACTATTTTAATTAATATTGGCTTAAACTAAATAAACCTGATTCTGATCAGTAAGTATTTCAAGCACTTAATTACCAACCGAATGTAAGTTTGAAGGGAAAAGTTAATAGGAGAGCAATGAAAATATTTAACACGAGAATTTTCTGCTAAATAAATGTAGCAGATGAATGATAGGGCTTTTCGTGTGTTTACAGCAGTAAATTCTCTCAATGAAACACTCCTCCTTCTGTGGCACTTATTTCATCCAAAGCAAAACAAAAATATGGTGTTAATGAGCACTCATGTTTTGATATTCATAATGTGTGATGATACCCTTAACTAGCAAATTGTTGTCCTCATTCATATTTTCTGATATGATGCATACTTTTTGGGTTATTGAGTTATAAATCTGCTAAGTTTTGACGCAGAGAGAAATAGGTGTGATAATTATGTCTCAGGTATAATTGAAGTGTAATGGTGATTTGAGTGTCTATATCTTTTGGTGAGGTGATAAACTTCAAAAAATAATAGGCATCTTATAAGTTACATTATTGTACATACATACAAATACAAATAAGATACATTATTGAAGCCTGGCCTTTTTGAGATCCTAAATTTTTTTATTCCTAATCTTAAAACTAGCTTTATGTAATATGTAACTGTATTGGAGTTGCTACATATGTTTTCAAATTTGGTGTTATCTGTCCCATCCCCTTCCAGTAATCAATTCCATATCATGAATACAATTACGTGATGAGCACCCTTCTCATTTATTTTTATGTAATATGTTATGATTTGGGACCATAGTCATTAATTACCACAGCTAATATCCACTTAAAAATCATACTAGTGTAACTTCCACTTGTCTTGTAGTATTTAATGGGTGAGGTACCTACTTATTTTCTACAGGGCTAATTATAATTGACTCTGCTGACTATAATTGCCTGCCAGTTGCCAGAAGTATTTGAAGGGATGATTTTGGGATGCAGAACGTCATGGTAAATAAGAGGATACAAGGGAATGAGGAGAAACGCATTTAATATGTGAGTAAATATGGGTCAGGAGGGTTGACTGCAGGCTGTTCATATCCAGAATCAAGAAAAAATGTGTGGCTATGGAAATAGAAGCTTATTGCTGTGAAACAGTAGGTACCTATTGGAGATTTTAATTCATAGGTAGTTCAATCCTAAGGTTGCTTGCCTGCAGCTTTCAATACTTCCCTGTATCGTGCTATTTCTCTTACTTTCAGGAAGCTCTAGCTTTGTACTTCTCTCTGCACTTGATCCAAGCATTTATCTCAGGTACTTACTCTGGGGACTATCCTCCCTATTTTTCCTCCAATTAGGTTCTTCACAAAGTTAATGTATGCCTTATTTTATATATATTAAAATCTACCTTGATCAGAGAAAAATCACTATAAAAATATTAATAGCCAGTCGGCTCCGGTGGCGGCGGGATAAAGCCTGCTAACCCGAGGGTCGCGGGTTCGAGTCCCGCCTGGGTAGAATATTATCTACCCCGGGACATGGGTGTCTGTGTCTCGTCCGTTGTTACTGTTGTTCACCCGACGTAAAATTGCCTAATGCGCTGTATTCGGGGCAGTGAAAATAAATAAATAAATAAAAAATAAAAATATGCCTTTTCCTGTGACTCCATAGCCTCACCTGATTTCCATTAATACTTTTGTACTTTGGCATTTAGCCGTGGTATTTCGTCAGTCGATACCTCAGCCCATGTTCAGGTCACAATAGATTTTTTCTAATGATAGCCACAAATCTTATGTCATATCCTACCACTCTTTAAATCTCTACCACTTTCATTTTTCTCGTACTCTACTTTTTCTTTTTCCTTCTACTTAGTTTTTTTGTCAAACCTTTTCCTCTTTCTTAGTTTTTTTTAATATCTGCAAATTATTATCCTATGCTTTCATTAACATGTCTTTGATACCTTTCATACTGATCCAAATGCACGCAAATAGTTCAATACGACATGAATGGACTTCGTGGAGCCCTTATTTATGCCTCATAGAAGCCGCGGCTTACTACTTAATCAAATCATCTCCTTTGTCAGCACCAGTGATTTAAATTCCACTCTACCACTTTACATTATGTTAGGAATATTACACTGACGATTATTCCCATATTAGTAAAAACGAAAATTATCTTTAGTGTGAACAGCGAGAATAAAAACAGCGAAATCTATCCAATGAGAAGTCCTATTGTTCTCCAAAAATATTATAAAGGCAGGTTTTTTCCCACTGAAAGGAAAAGCATTTGAATCCTTAAGTACAGCCGCCAGGGTGTTTAACGCCCAGAGTTTTGTAAATGACATATTATTTTTTTCTGTCATTATCAAATCTATAGCTCAAGTGGCTGATCGGTTCGAGTTTTATTCTCTCGAGTTTTAAGTCATGATTAGGTTGATTGAACATGATATGAGGTTGATTTAATTCTTTACTACATTGAAAAAAGGCATTTGTTTTATCTAGATGCCCGGTATCCAACGACCATAGCGGTGTGAAATACTTCGTCCCTCTTTTTGCCATGGTCTCATGGGCCCCCCAGAGTGTTCAAACTCAGAAAATACATTGCCACTTGTTATGGCTCCAGCTGGGAGATTAGAGGACCTTCGTAGCATGTACTCAGTATTTTTTTCGGGATGAAAACAAAGTATGCACCAGGAATATCATTTTTGAAATAGGCGACCGTTCTGAAGGCTCCTTCATTGCCGGTAATTTTTTTGGTATTCTGGGAAACATTCAAACTTATAGAGAAAAGCTTGAGTGAATTATTATTTACCTATTTCGTCCCAACAACCACCTGCCCTTCCTAGACATCCTCATCAAGAGAAAGAAGAACGGAAGCATGGGTCACAGCGTGCATAGAAATCCGACGCACACCGACCTTTATCTGAATGGAAAAAGTAACCATCATCCTGCATAGAAAATAGGTGCGATGACCACGCTTTTTCACCGGGCGAAGGCAGTGTCAGATGAAGAGAACCAAAAGGCTGAAGTGGAACATCTGAAGACGACCTTTCGTGCCAATGGATACACGGAGAGTGTGATCCAATTGGCTCTGAAAAGAACCATAAATCCGAGGAAGAGAGAGACGGAGACAAAACCAAGAGGCAGAGCGTGCCTCCCTTTCACAACAAAAGTATCCAACCAGATATCAAGGATACTAGCCAGACACGAGATCGAGACGGCCCACAGAACAACGACAAAACTACATAACATCTAGGGAAATGTCAAAGGCAACCTGCATCTTAAGACGCCAGGAGTATACAGCATTCCTTGAGAATGCGGCTAGGTATACATTGGCGAGAGTGGACGCACGGTGGAAACACGCCTGACAGAACATGCTAGGTGCATCAGGCTCTTTCATCCAGAAAAATCTGCGATGGCAGAGCACAGCCTGGAAAATGGCCATAGAATTGACTTTACCAGCACCAGAGTCCTGTGTAAAACAAAGGATTTCTGGGATCGCAATGTAAAGGAAGCCGTGGAGATCAGACTGGAGAAAAATAATTGCAACCGAGACAAAGGTTTCCAAATCAGCAACGCCTGGAAACCTGCTCTGAGGATGCTGGGAAAACGACGGGAAAAATCCGACCAATCGGAGCCAACATGACAAAAATGGCGGGAAAAATGACCAAATGTCACTCTATAAATATCGGACCATTCTGTCTTTGTCCCTGATGAAGGGGCGACAGCCTAAAGCGGGGACCACACCGTTGTTTTTGTTTTTGTTATTCTGTATTGTTTGGTGCGGAAATAAACATATTTTGACTTGGCGAAAAATCATTCACCCAGAAGACGATGGCAGACTACGTCATCGAAACGTGGGTGCAGTTTAACACCATTAGCACCCGGCTGGAAACCCGAGAACTCTTCTCTAGAGTTATTTTCTGCAGAGCAAAATACTCCTTCTAAGCTGTTCTGTAGAATTCCAGCAACTCTACGGAAATATGTGAGGTTTCCGTTGACCCAGTTCCTTTTCTAAGGACCTATATGGAGAGTCGTAGGGAATTCCACAGAACGTCCTAAGGTTATCTGCAGAACATCCTAAGGTATTCTGCGGAATATCGTAGGGAATTCCGTAAAATGGCGTTTCAATACTTTAAGGAATATCTACAGAACTTTTTAAGAAATTCTGTAAATTATTTATAAGGAAACTATACAGAATTTTTGAGCAGGGTGACCCCCAACATAGGAGAGTGGGATTAGGCCAAGAAGGAGCTGGGCCACCGAGACACGCTACAGATGAATCAGAGAACAGTCCATTTCACAGCGGATGGGGAGAATTGAAGAAAGGTCAACGACTCCTCACGCCGCACCGTCGCCGGTTAACAATGAGCGGAGATCGAGCCGCGAGCAAGGAACGAGAGAGGTTGAGGGGAGTTTTAACTTTCACCCCCGAGTGAGGGGGGCGTGGCTGGTAGGAGGCGCCATCGATCGCCCGGGCGTGGCGTGCCCTTGCTCGAGGTCACTGGGTCGAGGGCGAACGGCGAGAGTGACGAGTGGCCATTGGCCCCCTTTTTCCGTCCCCTACCGGCGCGGAGCGGAACTAAGACCGAGCGATATTGAACTCGAGGACGCGCAGTCAGGAACGAATCGGAGTCGGCCCTTCTGCTCGCGGAATTGCGTCCCTCTTCATGATTGATTGATTGACTAGAAAGGAGGATCTATTGAACACACCATCAGTTTCTAAATGTCGATGGAAAATGATTCAGTCACAGTAAACCCCGCTCGTCCAAAAATCGGTTGAGCGCGCAACAAGTGGCAACGCAGCAATCCTTCACTCCCGCATATTTTCAGAATTCTCTTATATAGTCTATCCTACGCATAAATCATTTATTTTCGGATCATAGAAAAATTACAAATAAATTTAAAAGTTTCTCCTTGGCTTTCATTTTTTGAATCTGTGCAAATTGCAGGACTAGATAATGTTTAAACATTTTTGTTCATTAACAACACAATATGCATTATAAAAATTTGCGCTTGCCATTTTTTGTATTCTTATTAACTCTCGCAACTTTTGGTGGAAAGTCAATGCTGTAGATTACGTAGTTTTTACTAGGCTGAGTTACAAAGTTCATGAAGTTGACAAAACTGCTAAATTTAGGGTGTGCGGTGTCGATCATTACATTAAAGTGTCTCCATTTTTTGATATATCATATAATAAAAAAATATTGCTGAATCTAAAATAAAATTATCTTTAAAGTGGTGTATAAAATATTGCACTAACATTTACACAGACCAACATATAAATTCTCAAAGTACAGCGGCACATCATTTTGACGCCGACAGCGGGTCCTTCGGTCATGTCAAATGAGGGCGTAGTCCAATCTTTCAAGTTTAATATCTCGGTTGTTTGTGAACTGCCCTTCTGCTCTCGCTAGACGCAATGTAGAAAGCAATCTGCACTTCACCGCGACGTAACGAGAACTCCCAAACAACATTGTGTGGCTAAATAAACACAAAAGCTCCGTAGCATGACCTGGTTTATCAAGGGACGTATTCATGGATCTCATGACCCGTTTCCCGTGTGCCCGTGCGGTGAATTCGGAGCCGTATGGCAGTTGACAATTTTCCTCGAGCCGTAAGGAAGTCTTCAGCTCGGCAGTCGAAATGTGAAACAAAACAACATAGCATTGCCTATTTACTCCGATAATGTGAGAGGGGACAGAAGTGGAGAGGGGTGTGAGAGTGAAAGAAGGACGGAAGGGAAGAAAGAGAGAGAGAAACTACTTCGCGGAAAAAATATTATGTATATATACCTACACATCCGCTCGGCGAGTGGTTAAAATCGCTCATCGTTATTACATTACGTGAGACGAGTCGAAATAGGACGACATGCCGTGGTGATTCACATCTCACTTTTCGAAGCACTTACATTGAAAACATTGAGAAAGGTTTTCAATCTCTCCACTCTATACAATATTACTCCCTTTTCGCAGGATCTCGAAAGTTCCCGAGCCCATGTCCCAAAGCGTTTCTCGCGCGGTTCCAGGAACTTTTGCTTTAGCTATACACACTGTACCATTCCAGGCGCCAGACGGGCATGGTAAGTGGTAAAGTGTCCAACGGATAATTTCTCCGCGTGTCCAACTCTAATTCTATTTGAAGACTGATTCGCGCTCATATTCTTCTATGGTTACGATCAGGACAGGATCAATTTTCCAAGCGATCTGGCATCGAAATTCTCCACACTTCCGCCCTCGTTCATTGGAAATTAAAGAGCTAAAATCTATTCGAAGAAATATTCTGCAATGGCGGTGCTGAATATTGATCCATCTATTCAGAGAGCATTGAATTTTATTTCCCGTTCCATGTTTCTACTTATTCTTCCGAATAAACATGCGCATTCACATGATCCGCGAGAACTATATTTCCCATTACAAATCTTGATAATGACTATGATCAAACAACTCTAATTACCTCTGCAAAGTTCAGTTGATGTTATTTTCCAAGTTTTGCTGAACAGGCAACGGGTTTACTCTTTAGATGACTCCTTTTGAGCCAAAAGACAAACCATATGTCCGATGCGGAATCGGAATAAATTTCCAAGGCCCATCTATTAGCGCCGATGATTTATCCTTGTCGAATGTAACTGTAAATGACTCGTTCGTCACGATATTTGTCACCGGGGATTTTATCTAAGCTCTGTTTAGCGATAGCCGAGAATTTTATCTCATCGCCCACCACATTGCGAATAATTAGATAAGATTTCACGAGTGCATATATTCTTTCCTCATGCCAACTGCAAACTCAACTCAATTCTGTGAACATGTCAATACTCTCCTTCTAGGCCTTAAAATCAGCATTTAATATTTTTAAAATATTGCACAATCCATTGTCTCCCACTTGAATGAGTATATGGGAGAAAAAGGGACTTCAATGAGCGCTTTCACCGTGCACCGACCCGCTGTTTGCAGCTGCAAACTACCTATGTTTCATACAATGGTTGGAAACATATTACTTGGTGTCTTCATTATCCACGAAAATTGACGGTCAGCAAACCTAGAGTAAAAAAATTGGTCTACTATACGCGGGTAATGCTGTATTGATCTCAGAGAGTCAACAGAGATTACAGAAGCTCCTAGATAAGTTTTGTGAGTCAGAAGAGAGAATAGAATTGAGGGTAAATGCGTGCAAGACTAAAGTAGTAATTTTTGATAAGTAGAATGGGACACATAACTGTCTTATGAGGGCGAATGGTGAAGTAATTGAACAAGTGGATGATATTGTGTATTTAAGTAAGATGTTTGCGAAAGATGGACGAATAGATGAGGAGATAAAGAAACGTGCGAATGCCGGAAGGAAAGTGGCAGGTGTAGCATGTGGAGCATATCAAGGAATGAGTGCCTGTCTAAGGAAGCGAAAATTGCCGTGTACAAAAGTGTACTTCTCCCCACTTTGTTGCATGGTAGTGAAACATGGGTATGTCAGGATAGACATAAGAGTAGACTAAACGCCGTGGGTATGAGTTATCTGATGAGTGTTTGCGGGAAAAGTAGGATGGATAGGGTCAGAAATGAGTGGGTAATAAATGAATGTGGGTTAGATGCAGTCCAGTAATGGACATATATGAAAGGAGTGTCCTTAGATGGTTTGGCCATGTTGAGAGAATGGATGAGAGTCGAATAACGAAACAGATATATAAGAGTGAAATTAATGGTACGAGAGGAAGAGGTAGGCCGAGAAAGTTGTGGTTGAATGTGGTTGAGAAAATTCTTAGGAGGAGGAATATTAGAAGTCTTAAAAACAGGAGGGCGTGTATGAAGCAGTGTATGGGGGTAAATGAGGCAAAAGAGGTGTGCAAGGATAGGCTTGTATGGAGGAAATTATTGAAACAGAGTTAGGTGTACAAATATGTATTTATGAGTAAAACTTTGCGACTGTGCCTACCCCGGAAGGGAACGGCGTGATTGGCATGTATGTATGTATGTATGTATGTAATTATTGGGATAGTATGAATTGTCGTTACATAAGAATGGTTCCACAGGGCTGTTAGCGCAAATTATCTATATCAGTCATATCTGAGTCAGGCTTTTCTTATATTTTTTGATGTGAAGATCATAGCATTGAGATAAGCTGTAAGGCGACTAACCTCATGGTATAGAATTTGAACAAGATGGGTTAATGCTATTAAAAACGTATCGTTTTACGCTACGTCACTTCTATGTTGGGACTGTCTCTCGTTCAGATAGAGAGAGTATTTAAGTGTACAAAATGATAGTTGTATCATCATTTAATATCCAAGGGCTCATATATATATACACAGCATTATTCATTATATATTAATCATTATATATACAGCATTCAGTCTTGACAATTCACACACATAAATAACAGTATTTGCGAATAAAATGGGCCCATTCTGCTCATAGGCATCAAAAGAATTGTAAAACAATACAAGACACTACTTAACCCTCACTTAAAGTACGCAACACCTGACAAGCGTAAAGACCAATGGCATATGAAGACCACGAACCATAAACCATTGGCATACTCTCCAGGTTTAAGTTAACTAACAATCCCTCCACCCTCGATGTAAAATTTTCTCTGTATTCTATGTAAGGCTGTTATCCACATGTCGCAGAGAGTCACAACTCTCAATCACTCACAACAACTACTCCCAATCAACAACCACTCACAATCAGCAAATTGACGCAAACACAACAGGCTTATGAAATAGTGTGATTCCACAATTAAATCTAGTTTATTCCCCACAAACACCTGCAAAAGTTAAATCACAGACACATCCAGTTGGATTCCTATGGAACAATTAATATCTTCACGTTCAGAATGGTAACTAGCATAAAAGCTAAAATTTCACAAGGGACAAGAAACAAAATATTACCTAAATCTGGTTGTTGAACCACAATCTTTGGCCAATGCTGCAGCATGTGTATGGAGTCATGATCAAAAAATCTAACCCGTTCGCCGCTGAAAAATGAATTAGTCTCGAGTTGACGTGGAGGTGAGAACACAGTCGAACCACGCCCCTTGCGCGGAACGAAGCAAGGAGAATGTCCGCTGGAGCTGTGTAGCGCGGGAGAAGACCTACGGAAGAAAGATTTTGGCCAGCAATAGGATTTTTCTGTGGGAAGGGGTTGAGCCTAACCTTCGGTTTACTTAATGTTCGGGGCGAGAATGAAATGGCAATGGTTTAGGTCGGCCACTCCAAGACCTCTCGTTGACGACAACCGCTAGAAAACGTAGAGAGCCCAACCATTTTGTCTTTATCCCCGTGGTTCGCTCCGTTTCCGTCCTTTTGAATAATTTATTTCAGACGTATATTTATGAACGTTTAAAAACTTCCAAGAGGTGACGTACTCTTTTGTCAGGTATTCTTGTCGTTTCAAAATCCCTATTGTTATGTACATACAATGATTGACTCTGAGGTAAGTCATTAAGTTTTTCGTACATTGATTCAGCTTTTAAAATTATGCCTTCATTTTTAATAAATATAAATATGTCATGAAACTTCAGGAAAAGCATCTTAGCAAGAAAGTTTACGCGTCACTTAACGATATTAAATTATCGAGGAGTTAATTAGTTTAGACTTAGTTTAGTTAATTAGTTAATTAAGTTTAGACCATTTCAATGTAATAATGCCTACTTAATAATTGTCATGGGTAATAATTTAGCAGCAGCTGAAATACCTTCTGGGATCATGTTACTCCTAATATTTTAATGATTCGTGCCTCAGTTCTTTGGAAAAAATATTTTCAAATCTAGAGATATTTCAGTTTTCAAAACATACCATTACCCGCAGTCTTGGTAAGTTTTATAAAAGAAAATTTTCGGACGGTACTGACCTTACATATTTTTGCACCCCACTAAGGAATGAGGATAAGGAATATTTTGACTTCTGCGAGGGAAAGTTCAGTGCAAATAATACCTCGCTCAACTGAAAACACATCGCAGTGGGCTGTTATCGATGAGTAGCTTTGAAGAAATCTGCGAATTCATGACTTCTTTCAATTCAACTCTCAATACTGATGCATTGAGACATCTATGTGCTGCTCACGTGCGACTTCACTTCGTCTATACATTTTGATGAAGAATCACACATTTTCAAGTATGCAGCAAAATTATGAATGCTGAGATGTTATTCCCATTACTCGGTTATCGCTGCCGGGCTTGTTTGAATTCACTCTGGATTTTATTTTCTCCCTTGAACAGTGATTATTCAGTACAACAGACTATTGAGCGCCGTAAAACTCCATGCAGGCTTCAGATTACTCCCTCGGTAAAATTATTGCGAAAAATACGACTTGAGGTTTGATGAATGAAATGAAACTGTAAGCGAATTGAAAAGGCGTCATTTGCTACGCCTACACGAAGCACTTACGTACGACAGTTTACCCTTAATCAATGCTGGAAAAAAAAAACAAAAAAACGAACAGAGCATGAAACACACAACCTAAGCGCAGTAAACAATGAATGGTTGTCAACAACGACAAGGTGAGAAATAACGCACAATCAGGTCTCGGATTGAAGCCATCCGTATTGCGAGGCGATGACTCTAATCCGCCATTATCACCATGTCTGTCCACAAGTCTGTCGCGTACAGAATACTCGCGAAATTTTCACGAGCAACTCGGAGTAGTAACCCTTAAAAACTCATTTTTTTTTTAAATAGAGGGATCACAACACGTTTGCATCAGTGAATAATATACATCTAAAATATGTTGAATATA
Organism: Ceriagrion tenellum; assembly: GCA_963169105.1. Lineage (NCBI taxonomy): Eukaryota > Metazoa > Arthropoda > Insecta > Odonata > Coenagrionidae > Ceriagrion > Ceriagrion tenellum. The sequence goes on along the minus strand of OY720639.1, from coordinate 5,827,179 downwards.
CGGTGTTAATTCACTTCGGTGAAAACATTTTAATTTGCTCATCAAACCATTTGGTGTAACACTTTTAGGCTGCTTCTTATACCACAAATGTGACAATTTTTATCAACAACTAGTGAAAAAGTCTGTAGAAACAGGATTAAATATGGAGGAAATGGCAAAAAGCATTGAACAGGGTTGAATGAATGAGAGTATAAATTGTAAATGATATGTTCGACCATATTCCAGTATACGCGCACATATCCCTGTCTGGATATACAAACTTCTGTAGGCTTAGGAAAAATGCAAGCAAAGTCGAGCACGAATTATGTTGCCACTACCACTGCATGGACTCCATCAAGAAATGAGCACCCGTGAGTACGGTTGGCTGCTGCGACAATTCCAAGAAAGGCCTCTACCTACTGTTCATTTAGAGCCCACACCAACCCGATCCCCCCTACGTCACCAGGACGGCGCCTCCGGCGTAAAGGGTAGCCATAATCACTGGTTTTGGTTACTGAATCAAAAATCTACGGTGATCCTTAGAGCAATTGCCAATTTTCATGCACGGATGTCCTTCATTACTATTCGCTGCGTATAAGTATTCTTACACATTGAATTGCGTGTATAGTCTATTTAATTACTTTATTTGTATCGTTTACTACGTAAAGTTCTTTCATATACATTTAGTGCCCCTATGAGAGGTACTTTGAGAATAGACATTGAAGAGTATACTTGTTGCAAATATACATAGAATTTATCGATTATCCCTCGAAACAATCAATCATGGGGCCCTTGGGACTATTATGTATACGTTGTATTAAGGCCCTTCTTTTACAGATTTTCTTTCTACGTGCTATCATGGCCTGCAGGAAAACATGTTATTTAAATGGTAGAGGCATCTAAATCTCTGGTTGCCAAGGAAATATGATATTGTTGATTTCAGAGAGAATGTGAGATTTTTCAGCTAAAAACATGACTTTCACACGAATACGAAACGTAATAGAAAATTGTTTGAAAAATTCGAATTTCCATTTATTCAGCCACCCGATAAAAAAATTACTGCCCTCTATCTTGAGTGAAAGTACTTTTAAAAAGCAAAAAATAAAATCACTGCACCGAACCCAATGATTAACATGGACCTCCAGAGGGGCCTTTGGGGGGCCTTAGGGGACCTTGAGGGCATTTTAATATAGCCAATATTACCCACAGATATATTACCTATCTACATGCGAAATTTCAGCTCAATCGGTCCAGTGGTTTTTGCGTGATTGAGTGACAAACATCCAAACATACAAACTTTCACATTTATAATATTAGTAGGATACTCCTGGAACAGTTGTGGAATATTTCAAGGAACTACCATGACGCACTCATGTGAAAATATTTTTCATATTAGTGCAGTGGCCTTTTCGTGGCTACTGCGTCATTTAGCGTCATATCCCAGGCTTTCTTGTCATTGGAAAGGCCTCGATTTTGTACAGATTTTTGAATGTTGGATATGGAACAGTCCCACGGTCCTAAATGGAAGTCTCACGCGGAGGAGAAGTAAAAGAGGGCAAAGGCTCAGTGACGGACGCTTTTAACTGACAGAGTACTTGCGACCATTGACTCGATCGGCACCTTTTTGTCTTATCTCCCAATTTCAGGTCTTGTCATAAAAAAATGAAATTTTTCGGGAATGCCTGAGTAGACTAGAGTACTCAGCCCTTCCCGATTGAGTCGGAACCATGCCGCTCAGGCGGTATCCCCCGATACTGCATTCTGTGCAACATTTTCAGAAGTGATTATTACTGATCGCTCTCCTCGGAGATAAACTCGCAGTCAGATGTAGTTTGTGACTGCCTGCAAATGTTGAAACCAAAAATTAGCCGAGCAGCTTCACGTGCGCAGACGTATCTGGAGTCCATAAAGGAAAATATTTCACACACCGTGAGTGATGGCACCGTGTTCCATAATATGATAATAGCACGTTACGAGACGTTAGCTTTCCTTATCGGATTCACCAGAACGAATTTTGAGAAGACATCAATGGCCACAAAGTGATACTCATTTTTAAACTTAGTTGGCGGCAATGGGCCACGGAATGTCCACTGCGTATAATGATAGAGAAGCTACGGTTACGATGCTTAGTATTATTCCTTCACAGCTGCGATTTGGAGTTTGTGTCCGTTGACATATATCACAAGGATGTAGATGTAGATAGCAAATACCTTACGTCACAACCCATATATTTCCAAGAGTACCTTTCCCTCAATATCTTTTAAATCTTTAATACACCAAAATGTCCATATGGCGTGTGAAAATACCAAATGATTTTACGACGCAGGGTGTTATCTTTCAAAACAAGTCCACGTTCACTCTACAAAGCACAACATCATCATCACTACATATATGTATGTTATACAAAGCTACAAAACTGACCGATTCATTCACTCACTCTTTCATACAAACTCCTGGGCATTTTTCAAAGGGCCAGGAGGTTGAAAATTTCAGGGGAGCTTTATAATTTTCATTCATGTTGTCTTTGCTTCGAGCCAGACAGAATTTTGTTTTATAATAGGTTTAAACGGAGAAAACGATAAATCTACGCGTAGAACAATTCTATTAAATTCATTACAATAGGAAATAATTGAGTAAGAAGTTTGATTCTTGCACCATAATGAGGCCAAAGCTTTGACCGTTTTAATTTTTGTAATAATTTTCTCTATCTTTTGTCGGCCGGGGTAGGGGAGGCGGGCGTGGGGGGGAATTCTTGGAGGTGGGAAAGGGTTAGGGGATGGAGAGGGGAAAACATCTTAGTTTGTGTTTTGGGAAAGTCAACTACAATATACACTGTGGAAGGTATGGTTTGGGTATATTGGGTATTGTAGTTGACTTTCCCAAAACACAAACTAAGATGTTTTCCCCTCTCCATCCCCTAACCCTTTCCCACCTCCAAGAATTCCCCCCCCCACCTCCAAGAATTCCCCCCCACCCCCAAGCCCGCCTCCCACACCCCCTCACCCCTCCTCTCCCAGATTCCTTCCCCTCCCCTACCACGAACCTGTATATATAGATATTGTATTTGCACCTGAAGATGACACGAAGTGTCGAAACCCGGGTCGTGTTATTAAACCTATAGTGGAGTATACAAATTTTTATTTAAGTTACTATGAATTACTTCCACAAAGTCAAGCCTAGAGCCATTTCCTTTATTCACTTAATGTTTTTTCGTGTGCAGTCACAAAATCTAGATCGGATTCAAAGAGATCAAGTCCGTCCAAATCACCACACTTTGATGGAATGATCAAAGAGGTTAAAGAGGGGGGGGGGAGAACGGGTGGAAACAGTCTTCTTCTTTTTCATTGTGCTTTCTCGAAGTGTTTCCTCTATTTCTTTCTCCAAAAGTTTGAATATCTCGTCAATTTCACTGTCCGTATTCTTCTTCCTTTTCACCGCTTTCTGGTGTTGGTTGTTTTTCGTTACCTTTCTCCGCCGCCGAGGATCGGAAGCTGAAGACTGCTGTTGTTGTGGCTGCTGCTGCTGCTCGGTGACAAGCGGCTGCTCAAGAACCTCTTCACTCGACGACTGCATCTTGATTGAGTGGAAAAAATATTCGTCTCTCAGAACACATTCGTTATCTTTAACCAATCACGTTCTGCCTCTCTATCTAAAATGAGCTGTAAGTTTCACTTCGACGTCTGGCGAAAACAGTAGTGATAAGAGGTTCCCTATTCACGGACTTTGGAGTTATCTTCCTAACTGCAGTTTCCGCTCAGTTGTCGTCAACGTTTATTTAGTAGGTATCTGCCGTAATAAAAATTTCAAGGAACTTCTCAAACTCTTTATCCGTCTTCTTTTCATCCTTCTTCTTAGCTGCTTTTTTTCTGGGTTTGGTTGTCTTCTTTTTTCTTTTCGCTGCCATCTTACGTTGAGGTTCAGAGGCCTGTTGCTCCGTCTGCTGCTGCTTCTGTTGTTGTTCGTTGTGCACTGAAGACAACTGCCCAATATCCTCTCCACTCGACGCCTGCATGTTGATTGACCGAAAATATGTTTTTCACGTATTCCACTCTCAGCTCACAATGTCCGAGCATCTTCAACCAACCACGGACTTAGGAGTTATCTTTCTAACCGCAGTTTCCGCTCAGTTGACGTAAACGTTCATTTCAACATCTGTAGGAATCAGAACTTGAAGCAACGCCTCTATTTCTCTCGATAAAGCCAAAAGTTTTTCATTATTATTTTCAGGGGATTTCTGCTTCTTCTTTTTCGGATTCCTCTTCTTCCTTTTGTGCACGTCTTCTCCGATGGAAGCCAGCATCTTGTTTATCCGACTACAAGCGTTTTTAATTTGCGTCATTTCCTGTTTTTCCCCAGCAGTCTCCGCATCCAAATAGAATTTTCCGCTAACGCGCAGCAAACTAGAGAACTTGGATGACATCGACGATTATTTCTTACTCCCGAGCCAGAAAATTTCGTAAACAATGTAACAACTTTGCAATCGTTTTTGCGTGGATGGGGGAAGATTTTCACGAATTGTTGAAGTGAACGTTCGGTGGATTTGAAGATAGCGTACAGGCAGCAATACTCTCCGTATAAATCAGATTCAAAATTTTGTAGCCGTTTGGTTATTTTACTTCTAATCAGCTTAAATTCTGAGAGAAAGTTGAGTATACCGATCACGAAAGGCTCGATCGCATAAGAATCGAAATATTCAGCACGCTGCGAGTTGATGACGTGAACAGCAACCCAATGCGTTTCGGGGGCTTTCGGATTGGTCGAAATTAATTACATACGTGCCTGATTTTTGATATTTCGGTAGGGCATCAGAGGGAAAGACACCACGAAAAGAGTCACGCGTGAGTGGATTACGTCTGAGGACGCGCTCGATCTCGTGAGTTTGCATCTCTCTTTCGGAGTTTCCTCACGACTAAATAAAACTAATCTGCCTATGTTTATTTATCAAAATCTCCGCATCATATTCGGCATAAACGAGTACGGTTACTGCATTTTGTAGTTTTTGTTGAAATTTTCCTTGCAGGCGTAAATTTCCCGTGAGAGTGAGGCTAACATGGTCCTCGTGTCCCGACCCGTCGCGAGTCAGACCAGGACGAAATATCCATGCTCAAACATTTTCTTGGTTATTTGGTTTCCGACATCTCCATGAGGCAATCTCAAGGCTTCATATATTTGGTGATACGCGTTCGTGCCGAATTGTTTGGAAGGAGTATGAAAATCACTCTTGTATCCTCCGCAAGGATATTCACGATCATCCACAAAGACTGAGCATTCGTACATGCTGTAATGATGAAAATTAAATGGATTTTTATTTCTTTTACCTAGAAATGAATTACTCTCCACAATCACGACGATGAGCGAATTTGGAATCCTGCCTAATATAAAGTTATCATTGTTGAACAATGTACTGTGCGGGAATCGTAAATGTTTTGATTTCTACTCGCTTGTAGGGTAAAACCATCGGCTTTCCATCGGACAAAAGTTTCGCGTGAGCCACCAGAATGGAAGGATCGAGTTTGCATTGTGTAGCATACAGTGTCGCTTCTTCAATTTTCAAAATGGCATCCTCCCCTTCTTCCATTAAGAAGAATTCCGGCTTAGCGAATGATAACTCCATAGTGACGTCAACATTACTAACTAACAGCCTCGGCTGATTAAAAGCACCCACGTGCAGTTCACCCACCACTTCTAACAAAGTGCTATCTTTCAACCACCTTTGCCTTTCCAGAAAACCTGCGTTCGATGAATCCATGCTGTCTAAATCCATTCCTTCATCGAGCTCCCACCCACTGCAAACCATATGCGTTGCGAGCTGCGTCGGAGCCGTAATTAAGCAGTTTTTCCAAATAACTTCGGTATCCATAATATTCTGAGGACGTCACCTTTTTCGCGTTAAAATACACGTTGCAATTTTCAAACATAGAATGCAGGATGGTGTTCACGACTCCCGGCAATTTGGGGTCCGCATGCGTGTAAAGAGTTCTCCCCTTTTTCACTAACTTTAATTTAACTTTGAGCCTAATATCGTTTAGATCGAGGTATCGATCACCATTTTCCTTTATTGAAAATTCAAATTCAGACTTTGTGTCGATTGCAATGATTGGATAATATTGATTAGTCCTGCGTTCGAGAATGCTAGTTTGGATGGGTAGGTGTTTGGACAAGCACAAATACGAAGGAACTACTTCCTCCATCTTGTTTGATGTATGCTCCACCAACACTCTAGAAAGACTGACACAATTTTCTCATTCACGATAATATATCCCCCCATCCACCGCCGCTTTGTTTCTTCTTCTTCCCCACCCTCTTCTTCCCTACGCTTTTCTTCTTCCCTACCCTCTTCTTCCCTACCTTCTTCCCTCTCTTCTTAATTATCTTTTTCCCTTGTCCTTTTCTCCGTCGTTTCTTCTTCATGTTCTCAGGATCAAGTTGAGGATCTCGCTTATTCATTTTCATCACAGTCACAGTTTTGAGTCGTCTCTTTGCTGTAAGCAAGTCGGCACCCACCATTCTTTGCATTTTGTCTTGTGCTCTTCGCTTTAAATTAGCCCTTGCCTCGCCGAAACGCGTTTGTAATATTTCCTTTCCCGATTTCGTACCGATATCGGAGAGCGCTCCTATCCCCGCCTTTACCGCTTCCTCGCCAACTGCCTTCAGTCCAGAACTGACTAAAGGTTTTACATATCTCCACAATCCACTGAAAAAAGATCCTAATCCGTGTCCTCTTTGTTTAAAATGACTCGCTTGATATAAGGAACCAATATCCCCACCCCTCTGATTTGAAATAAAGAAACATATATATCGATCCACATCGTTCGACATCTTATACTAATAGCATACAAGCATACTAATCATACTAATGCTACTTCTTTTTAAAGTGCAAAATCCACGCCGCTATATCAAATCCATCGCTAAATGGAAACGGTTTACCCATTTTATCTGAGAGAAATATCTCAATACTATCAAATTCCTTTCGTTCGATAGGATAATAATATGGGTTTTGAAAGATTTGTTGCCTTCCACCTCCCGTATTGATGACTCTCAAGCATCTGATCAACTTGTCTCCAATATATTGTCGTTTTATTAAATCAGTGTATACGAAAAGTGTTCCAGTATGTCTCGTTTCTTCTGCTGCACGAGCAGTCCTTCTCTCTAGCTTGGTGCGCGTTAGCGGAATCTGCGAAGGAACACTCTCCTTCTTCTTCTCAGCAACACCACCCTCCAGATCAACATTCGTATGTTCATTGCTGATTTTATTGATTTCAACAACATACTCTGCTTGTTTCTCCAAAGGGACGCTGTCGCGCATTGAATCTATCAAACGTTTAAGCGAACTGTATTTTTTATCCAATTTTACGGCGTGATCTGGGAGGATTCTCACCGACACATCTTTCTCGGGAGATTCACACGCATCTGGTACAGAAATTTCCATCAAGGCGACGGTCCACTCACTATTCTCCAGTGAAATTCGTTCGGGTAGAATCGTGCAAAGTGAGCGATTGTATTGTCTGGGAAGTGATTACCAGAGCTGTTGCTGAGAAGTGTAACGTAAAAGTCATCCTTATCCGTCATTCTGAAGCCTTTTCACGGAAGAAGCAGGAACCCAACTGTTGAAATCATCACCGTAGCCTCTCCATTTAACGAAATACTCGAGCTTCTTACCCTTACCCCTACGTTTGAGTATTTCATCAATCTGAAAACATGAACTTTCGGACAAACGAACTTCAACCAACTCTTCCCTATAGAATGTTCCTTTTATTTATTCTCCAGTTCAATCTTCCAACTGGTACGTAGGTACGTTCAAACCTTGCGAGATAGTTTTAATCCTAAACATTTCCTTGGAATAATTGGCTGTGTATCCTTTCGCGAATGGATTTCTTACTTTGCTGATTCGAACGTGATCACCCACCACAAATCTCGTTTCATTTTCCGGTTTTCTTCTTCTTTCTAATAGCCTTTTTTCCGCCGCAAAAGCATTCGAAATGTTCACATTCGAGGGTGCCACTCCGATACTGGAATGCACCTGTTTGTTATAACTTTGGAGCAATTTCAGAAGCACTCGTACCTAATTGAGCGTATTGTTCTTGGTGAAATATTTCTACATTTTACTTTTCATTGTCCTGTTGAATCTTTCCACAACGGCTGCTTTGACGACTGGCTGGTTTGTAGCATAAAACTTTATTCCTTGTTTCTTGAGGAATGTTTTAAATTTTTCGTTGGCAAACTCACTCCCCTTGTCGCTTTGAACTTTCAATGGTTTTCTTTCCTTAAGAATTGCACGAAAAGCCTGATAAAAACTTCAGCTGTCTTATTTTTCAAAGGAACAGCCCAGGCATATTTCGAAAATAAGTCGATAACTGTTAAGAGATATTGAAAACCATCTTTATAATTCTTCAAATTTCTCATCTCGTTAAGGTCGCACTGCCATATCTCATCGATGTCAGGGACGTCATAATAATTTCGAGAAAAATTATTCCTGATTGGTTTGTGCAATGTATAAGCATCTTGCGAATCCAGCCACTTTTGTATGTCATTCTTGGAGAATTTTTTCCCGAAGCCTTCCACAGTGCGTCAGTAGTAGAAAAACTGGCAGGATGGGAAGGTTCGTAGTAGATTTTACTCAAGGATGAGGAATCAAAGCTTGAATCTCTTCCTCCTTTATTCTCTTCTTTACGGGGGATGACGGCGGAGTGTATGGCTCCTTTATTCTTCGTTTCCGGTTTCCTCTTCTCAGCGGAATATCTTTCTCCTCCTCCTCCACTTCCACGTCGTCCCTGCTGTCGTTTTCCTCTTCTTCCAGATTCACGTCTGCTTCTGCTTTTTTTCCTTGAAGTTGTCGCTCTAGGTCGGTCAGTAGATCCTCCATTTGTTTCACTCCTTTCTCGTGCCTTTCTTCCCATTATTTTCCAATGTTAGCATTGGTGTGCAACAACTCATTTCCTGCTCTCACTAAATTATGCGATGATTCTATCCCACTACAATATCCTCCCACATCAGATATCGGCAAAGGAATGGGCTGCTTACTGTTGGGAACGTTTTCTAAATACAAATTCAATATTCGTTTATAATGAAACCACTTTTGAGAATTTGAGAGGTCCTTTCGGTCAAAAATTTCTCTAATTTTCTTGACCATTGCTAAAACTTGTCTTCTCCGATCCCCGAAAATGCCGATTTCCGCATCAGGTAATTTATCAAGTTATTTTTTTATGCTCGAGTGTTTTCCTAGTCGTGGCGATTTCTTCTTCTCCTTCTTCTTTGGACCAGCGGTAGCTAAAATACTGTCAAAATCAACTCGTGGTGAAGTATCAGGGTCATCACCTACTGTTTGCAAATATGAATCCAGTATCTTTCGGTAGTAATGCCATTTTTTATTATCGGCCAAATCTTTTCGATCCAAAACACAACGCATTTCCTTGTCCAATTTCGACAATCGGTCTTTAATACTCTCTCCTATTTCATAAATGGTGGGGTCCACCAAGAGAAATTTTTGAAAACTCATTATTTTTTAATCAAAGCTAACCATCCACTGATTAAGGGGATAACGGCAGCTAAAAGATACGATAAAAACCCTCCTCTTTGATTGAGCACCGCACGTTTTCTTTTCAGGGGGGCTTTATAGCAACCTACCTCTCTGATTGCATCCTTGTAACTGAGCAATTTCTTCTTTAACTTTGGGTTAATCTTTAAAATTCCGTTTAACACATTCCGACAACATTCGCTCAAAGTCTTCAATGACATCCGAACTCACCGACTTCATGATAGATTTACGTTCCTTTTTCGATTTCGTTTTCTTTATTTTTTAAAATATGTCAATGTTTCGTTTTACTCTATCCATTTTACCCATTCCTTCGCGTTTCACACAAACGAATGTAATCTTGCATCTCGTTCAGCAGGTGTGGTGGGACACTAGTGTAACCTCGTATCTCGTCCAACAGGTGCGGCGGCACGTAAACTTCGGTGATTTCTTCGGGGAAAATGCGCGTCCTGTACCGGAAGCAATCGACCGTCTCCTGAGCAAAGTCGAGCACTAAATAAGTGAATAGCCTTAATGTCACCTCTCTATATACGTTTGTGAGTGCCGCTGGACTTTCGGGATAAACTTGACAGACTAAATATTTGAATTGCGACCGATCCCGAAGATTTCTAAAGCACACAATATACTTTGCACTTAAAGATATCGTACGTGAAAAACGGGATTGATAAAAAACATTTTGACTGATTGAAATGACAGAGATATTCGAATGATGCGAATCTTTTGTAAAAAATTCACTCACTTTGTTGTCACTGAAGCAGTCATGCATCAAATCATCGATTATGTAAAGAGTTGGTATCTTTTTCGGATTCGAGAATCTTTTAGGAAGTTTCCAACTGAACTTGACCTTTGGAATACCCTTAACCTTCTTAATATTTGGTGCGCTTCCAAAACTACAGCACCATATGATCCTTTATATTTTTCCATCCACTAATGACGGTAAATTTCCGAGAAACTTCAATACGAATTGTGTTTTTCTACTGCATGAAGGACCTGCAATTATACAGGTAAAAGGGTGCTTCCTCTTAATCATTATTAACGTTGACTCTGATAGTGAAAGAAAATGAATGGACCCGCCTCTCTTTCGAGTCACACTTTTATCCTTTATTTTCAAGCATATCCTCCATGCGAATAACTAGCCCCTTGATATCGCTTGCCATGGAGGATAACGCAAAAGAATATTTCGTAGGACAAGTAATTCCGAATAACCCAAGGTTATTTATACCGGCTCTGACTAATGCAATATTGAATTCACTAAACTCATACACTGTCTTCGCGAAAGAAGTACAGGATCCCATTTGTGTATCTAAATACTGAATTTAAGTCCGTGGGAATTTGTGGATACTTTTTAGTGTGACAAAATTGATTTTTCGGTCTGAATTGACATTCGTCCATTTCTAAAATAAAATCTCTGCTATGAAATATTTATGTCATCCCGGAATATGTGTTCACTGCCGCCTGGATTTTAGCGTTGCGTGGAAACCCAATAGTCGATGCATGTCGAGGGTAATCTTTTACTAATTGCATATTTGGATAATGCACCATGTAAATCGTTTCATTGATGAATATTAAAATCTCTCCAATTACCAAAACAAATTTATATACTCTTTCGTTTTACACCCCTAACAATCTTTTTTCTTTGATGGTGGCCCATCAATATGTTCTTTCCTTGTTATAGTGTTCGTAGCACAAATAGGATTATAGAGAGAGGACAGGCAGTTGAGGGACGACGATCTTAAGGGTTACGTGCACGGGAAAGTGTTTAACAACAACCCAACACAATTATCGGGTTCAACCTGAGTGCCATGCATGTCGTGAAAAGCGACATATATTGCCAGAGAGTGTCCCAAAGGGCTTGATGCAAAGGCTCGTGGAACTGTGCTCTGCAACTCGAGTGGGGAGGAAGTGTCGTGTACTAGTTTCGCGTGTCCGAAGGGAAAAAGGATCAATTTCCAAAGAAGACGAGATGGATTCAAGCCTGGAGGATAATTGCAGAGAAATTTTAAGAGCAAAGAAGCAAAAATGGAGAGAGAAGACAGTGTTGAGCAAAATAAGTGAACAGTAGAGACCAGAGTAGTGTCAAAAATCTTGGTTTCGGTATGGTGAGAGTTAAATATAGAGCATGCGTGGGAAAATCTAAGGAGGCATTTTTGGACAGTAATGAGAAATATGAGCCTAGTGACCATAACCGTTGGTTTTTGGACAATGGGTGTAATGCTCACATGACCCCTCATCGTGATTTGCTGGACAACTTTTGTAATGACGCAGGTGGGAGTGTGAAGCTAGGAAGGAGGAGCATGGGTGCAGTAAACGGTTATGGAACAGTTACAGTGAAAATTTCCGACGAATATAGTGGGTGGACTCTTGGACTGCAACATGTTCTCTGGGTACTTGAAGTAAGTGATCAGATCTCTTGACAGTGCGTCGACTTGAGAAATCAGGGTTTAGTTTCAATATTAATATTTGACTTTTCTTGGGATATGATAAATTGAATGGGGATGAGTAAGTCTTGTGTGCTCGAATTGCGGAGCATGATATGTATGCTTTGGACAGTGACTGGTACGAGACGAGCAAAGCTGAGTGCAGTGATGCGAGCATTTCATCTCATCTGTCAGTAGCGACCAAGCCATAGGTTGAGGAGGTGACAGCCCTCGAGGCGGCGACATCTGGCATCAACACTTCGGACACGCAAACAGCATTCCTGAGATAGCAAAATAAAAGTCTCCAATGGCAGTAAAAATTAGCACCACTCATCAGTATAAAATACGCGTATTTCGGCAAATGAATGGCCGAAATATGTACGCGTATCCGATGCTCACCCTCGTTTGTTCCTCTGTGTGTATGTTTTTTTGGTCTACGCTCTGTATGAGCGAGTTTCTTCCTGAAGTAGGGCCCATCTGTTTGTGTGTGAATGAGTGATTTTGAGTGCTTGTGAGTGTGATTGTGTTCATAACCAGGCATCCTCAAGCGGAGTCCCATTTGCCCTTGCAAAGGATCCCATTTGGGTTGAGAGTGTATCTGGGGTAGTCACTGGCGAGGAAGTAACATTCACGTAAACCACCACAGGAGGGTGGTTTACGGGAAATTACGTGAGTCATTTAGTAATGGTTAAGAGGTTGTGGTTGGTCCCTGCTGTGGAATTTCCATTCCCGCAAACCAACACAACAACTGTTGTGTTTTATTGACGAGTGGTGCCAATTTTTTTACGGCCATTGGAGGCTCTTTTTATTAGGTTACCTTAAGAGGCCATAGAGCTCAATCTCCATTGATTTAACATTCCTGAGCGTGAGTTCATGCCGAAGGGGGGTGTTGCGGATTGTGATGTGTTGTGTCATCAGGGTAAGGCAAAAAAGGCTTCCATATTCAGATAGAGAAGAAAAATCATCAGGAATATTTGGGTTAGTTTATTCTGATGTGTGTTATGTGAAACCAGAGAGTAAGGGTGGTACTAATTATTTTTGCAATTTCACTGATGATTGCTCAAGGTATAGTGAGGTTAGTATTCTGAAAAAGAAAATTGATGTGTTCAACAGTTTGTTAGATAATAGAAATAGTTGAAATTTTGTTGGGCCAGAAGATTAAAAATTTTCAATCAGATAATGGGAAAGGGTATAAAATGAGCTTTCAAATCTCTGTTTAAGGAGGTAGGGATATTTCACAGATTTTCTACGGCAGGTGCACAAAAACAGATGGGAGTAGCGGAAAGGCTTAACCAACGGCTATTAACTCTTGCTATATGTATTAGGGTAGTTCGAAAAAAGGCTTTTCTCGCAAATCGTTTCCCGAGGGGTGCCAAACCTAATCTTTTGCTCTGACTAGGAAGCACGCACAAGATTATTGCGCAGGGTTGAGGCTTTCCACTCTAACCTGGCAAAAAAATTAGTTTTTACGCACATTTTCAGGAATTAGCGACTTTTTAAGGGTTTTCCTCCATCTTTGTAGAATTCTTTTTTCATTTTTACTCTCTCGAGGATATGTGATGTAAAATTTGTAATTCAGAGTATTTAAGGTCCATTTTTCACTCCTTTTTAAGCGTTTTTCATCAGTTTTCGGAATTCTGCCAAAATGTTTTTTTCTGTTCATTCAAATTCTATTTTTATCAAAAAAGTCTACTACCTCTCGATCGTTTTCTTAAAAATCAGCATTTCATGATAAATTTGGACGATTAAAATCTATGGATTGGGAAAAAAACGTCAATAGAAAATGTAAGGCTACTTTTTCGTCCATGGTTAAATTCATTAAATGCGCGCGCACACTTGTATGGCCATATACTAGAACGCACCACTCGATCGTCAAACTAACCTTTAGTACCGACAGCAATCAGCTGTTTAAGTTCAAAGCAGAATCCAAATAAACAGTTTCATAAATTTATAAAAATTCATTAGCTGCGATTAATGCGATTGCGTGAAATTACGTAACGTGCGTAGCTATGGTGAATATTTAAGAGATGAATTTCGACAGTTTTCACACATTTAGTATATAATATATTTTAAAAGTGAAACGTAATTGTCGATGCACTGACTAAAAAATGGTGAATTTAGTACAACGAATCCTCATGTGAGTGTGTGCCTGAAATCCTGAAAATGTGCGTAAAAACTCATTTTTTTGCCAGGTTAGAGTGGAAAGCCTCAACCCTGCGCAATAGTCTTGTGCGTACTTCCTAGTCATAGCAAAAGATTAGGTTTGGCACCCCTCGGGAAACGATTTGCGAGAAAAGCCTTTTTTCGAACTACCCTAATATGTATGCTCATTCAAGCTGGCATATCAGCCACCTTTTGGGGAGAAACCATAGACACTGCTATTTATATTCAAAATAGGAGTACATCTTCAGCCTTAAATGGCAAAACACCTTATGAGTTGTGGTTTAAGAAGGAGCAGAATGAAAATGAGATTCAGAGGATGAAATTGTATGGCTGTGAGGCATGGGCATTTGAGGCAACTGAAAAACGGTAGATAGTCGGAACGTAGGGCAGATAAGTCTATCATGATTGGTTACCCTAAAGATAAGAGAGGCTATCGCACATGTGGAACATAATAAACAACTGTGTGGTTCACTCGAGAGATGCAAGATTTGAGGAGAGATTTTGATTAAGTGACAATTACTGATATACGTATGCTAATTTTGTCGCTAGCGAACAGCAACAGACGTATTTATGTACGCCACCGATCATGAAGATATGGACAGCCCTGTGGTTTTTCCGATTCCAGCAGCTCTCAGGTAGGAGAAACATTTGTCTCTTTCAATATTATCGAGAAAAATTAATGATGACATGAATATAATGTGACCTCTACGCTGTGTACGTATGTTATCAAACGCTAATGCTGCCCACAAGTTTTTGACATTTTGCTTTATTTTTATAATCCGACACTGACAGTGTTTTGTGCCAAACTTCACGTAAATATTTGATGTATTCATTAAAATATGATTGATTGACGCATGATTTCAAATTAGATAATTACGTCCTATCCATTATTCTGCGAAAAAGCTAACCAAATCGCGAGAACGAATACCCAAATATCATTGATCCCCAGTAAAAGATAGTTTCTATTAGCTTATCATAGTACCCAAAGTTCATTCTACGTTATGCATTGTTCATAGTATTTAAGTTTAGATGAAGTGATATTTTCAAGATCATCTTCGTATTAAATACATGGTTTTGTTGTTTACAGATTGCCAACGCTGACTAATAACAGTTGACGATGTGCATTGGGCGCAGAAAATCACGGTGTTGGTGGTATGAAATCATAAATTGTCTTCATAAACATGTCAGTGCATATATGTTCTATCATTATTTGCCTATGTTGATTGAAATAACTCCTTGCCAATTTCAATTGGATCTACGAAGGCTGAAGTGATACCTCATGATGTAATTCATATTTTTTCTTCCAAACTAATAAAGTGTAAAAATAGTTAAAACTGCATTTGTTGAAACTACATCCTATGCAAATGCGAACGACATTGGCGAACGGAGCTAATAGCGGTTGCGAAATGGTAATATTTCAATATTCACGCACTAATAAGTTGAACCACTGTCATTTACTGTTCCGCAAAATCATACCTATATTAATTAATTAAGTATGAACATTCTTTTAAGCTACTATTTGCTAGAAAGTAATGGATCACATATCTATTTACCTGCGGGTCATCATAACTTGCAGCGTCATGTTTCCGCAACCAATTAGCATTGAAGCAGGCTCTTTATTAACCGTGCTATTGTACCTGGAACAAAGTTCTTAAATAGCCGTAGCTTCAAATGAAAGGGAAACATATCGGGACTAATTAAATTTTATTCGCAGAAATTAGAATTTTCTTGTAGAATCACAGGTATAAAGATTTTCACAGAGTTAAAAACAAAAACGGCACTCCAACAACAATTCAGTGAGAATACAATGCAAGGTAAATTCACTGGAGACTTCGGAACTCATGGGAAGGAAATTCGGACGAAAGGAAATCCAAAGGACATCAATGAAGAACTGGGGACAGCCTTGATTTACAGTAGCACTATAGAACTCTAGAGAGATTGATTGGAGAGTAATCAGCAGTTTGGATTTTTTAAATGCATTGGCTATGTGAAGCACAGTTGTTTATATAAACTGCCGGTATTTATGATATCGCGATAAGGTCATTAGGTTTTGACATGTACGCGATCACGTACTCTAACCGTATATTTAATATGCCACGACACACCACTCGTCGGACAAGAGAAAACCATTCACCGTCGAGATATTCTTGTAACGTA
The DNA here is from genome assembly GCA_963169105.1 of Ceriagrion tenellum. Lineage (NCBI taxonomy): Eukaryota > Metazoa > Arthropoda > Insecta > Odonata > Coenagrionidae > Ceriagrion > Ceriagrion tenellum. The sequence continues at coordinate 5,810,931 of OY720639.1, read as the reverse complement.
ATGCTGACTAGTTTGATTAACCTGTAGCACATTATATACAACGGTATTTCATAGCCAATGCAATAACAAAAACATCATCACCAATATGCCAGACCAATAAACTAATGTATAGTTACCTCGTTCATGTTCCCGTTTCCATTGAATTCACCTTGCATCTTCACCCAGTACTTTCGGTTGGTCGACAAAGTAACAGAATTGGTTCTAATCTTCAATTATAGCAATATATTTTACGAAAAATAATAGTAGCTAAACTACCTCATTTCAGTGATTTCGCTCCACAATGAAAATTGTTGACTGTTATATTAGTAACGCTGCGTCATTGTTTGATTAACAGAGCGGATCTCGGAACTGATCATATAATCTTTGGAACTGATCAGTCCGTGAACGACAACAATCCCTCCTCCTATTGGGAGGTGAAGGAGACCTCCATGAAGGTCGATCTCTCGATCGTAATATCGTACTCCCAATAGGAGGCCGCCTTCGTGAAGGAGAGATTAGAAGGAGAGACTGACGATGCGGCCCTGAGCGTTTCTCGATTTTTGTATTTCATTTTTCTTTTGTTTCTCTCTGATGATTTCGAGTTTGTTTTCGTTTCTATGTATAATTTATAACACTGTATTGTTGAGTAGGTTTGAGTCATATATATAAAGACGAGCGAGACAAAGAAATCAGTTCAGTTAACCTGATGAAGCTGGCAGGAGGATCAGCGAAATATTGTTGTTTTAAAACTTACATCGCGGAATGAATCCCGGAAAAAGGAACATTCAAAACTGCATCCGCGGAAGCCTACGAGCTAATTTTAGGTTTGAGTGAGATCTGAGATTGTATTTGCTTAAGAAGTTACTTTTCAAGAAACCTGGCCAAATTATAGAACCTGAAAGAGTTTTCATTGTCTTATTTATTTCAGTATCGTATTTGATAGATATCATTAAATCATCTACGTCAACTCATTAGGGGGATCGGGTTGGTGTGACTTACCACACGGGCGGCCAGGGTTCAAATCCCTTCAGTGGCGGATGCTTTCAGAGGAACCCGATCCCTCCTTGAGTGTCTTGTGGAGGGCACTTTAAGTGGAGTATTCCGTCTGTCGGATGAGACGTTAAGCCGTGGCCCCCTTGGCGCCTTTCGTTAAGAGCATGCTAATGCCGACACCGGGTTTCTATCCACCCTTCCTCCCTCACCTGTCCCCTATGGCGCAAATGACCTCAGCCGTCGGTCACCTCCCCTAATATCCAATCCAATCAACTCATTAGAAAATAGACTTATAAGCTATATCTACAGCTTTTCCCTCGGGAGTGTGGATGACAAGGTTGTTGCCGGTCAAAACGCGGGAGCAAGCCGCGTAAAGTTGTCCATGCGTGAAGCAGTGACTTTCCAAGTGAAGGCCAGCCACTTGAAGAGTCTACCGATGTGACTTACTCATTGTCATAGAAATCAGATACGTCAAGCCCGGAAACAGGAGAAATGACGCTGGGAAGCCTGTCTTGCAGCATCCTGCTCCCTTCGTGCGTGCCACTCTTCAGGAGTTTCATTAGATCGCCAGTGTTCATGCCTTTAAGCATTTAATCTTTGTCTAATATTTGTCGTTTTTCTTGCGAGGGCTCATTTTCTTGCAAAGAAGATACTCCTCTTGCTTTAGTAGATTTTTTTGAAAGGTTGCACTTTTTTCTATTAGGTATGTTGATGGATATATTTTTAAGTCCAAGGAGGGGAAACAGCGGCGAGTGAGAGTCTTGAATAGGCACCTCAATAATTGAGTGAATGTAAGCTAACTGCTCTTTCACACTTTTAAGCATATATAAATAACTGGTAACGCTTATGATGTGGGAATTGGTTTAATATACAGTTCGCACTCGCAATGAGAGGCAGATGGTTCCACGACGTGTAAGACACCTTAGTAATAAACGATAATAAACCATGCTGTGTTTGCTGTAGCAACAGAGACAGTATTACCATTACTATTCGCTGGACGTAAGTATTCTTGAAAATTTTATCGCGTGTGTAGTCTATTTAATTCCTTTATGTGTATCGTTTACTACGTAATGATCTCTCTTATAGGTAGATGCAGTGCCCCTATGAGAGGTACTTTGAGAATAGACATTGAAGAGTATACTTGCTGTAAATATGCATTGAATTTATCGATTATCCCCCCGAAGCTATCAATCATGGGGCCCTGGGGACTGTAGGCCCTTCTTTTACAGATTTTATTTCTACATGCTCTCATGGGCCTGCAGGAAAACGAGATACTTAAATGCTAGAGGCGTGAATATCCTTTGAAAATCAAATCTCTGCCAAGAAAATAAGCTTTTGTAGATTTCTGAGAAAAATGTGAAATTTTACAGCAAAGAACATGATTTTCAGACAAATTCGAAGCGTAAAAGACAATCAATTAAAAGAATTAGAAACTTCATTTATTCAGCCATCCGATGAAAAAATCCCAGCTTCTATCTTGAGTGAAAATACTTTTAAAAAGCAAAAAATGAAACCACTGCACCGAATCCAATGCTCAGCATGGACCAACGTAGCCTTAAATAATAATGGGTGGGCGAATTCCCAAATTGATGGAAATCTGGAGAGATGCAAAATCAGCGAACGCTCCATTATTTTCAAATTGAGTGTACTGATGTCAGACAGGCAAAATATAGCAATACAGAAAAATGTTCCGCCTCTCCTGTCGTCCTGATGGTGGAAGTTTGCCCGTCTAAATCTATCTTTTCTTCTCTTCAGAGCTGCGTTTTTATGCCATTCAGCCGTAGAATTTCGGGCGGCCGGTGTTTAGTTTTTGGATATCAACACTCATTTGGCGGTATGACTCTTTCCGCCACATTCTATGAGTAGGGCCATAGTTTTCCTATTTCTGGTTTCCAGCTGCATTAAAATTGTAGGCAGTCGTAATTATAAAAAATACGTATAAAATATGAATCACTTTGCTGAATTTTCTCCGAACTTATATAATGCGACGAGATGTTGCAAACGAAGTAGCAAAAGACAGAAATCGATTTTGGCCTAATTTTATGAAGATTTTCACGATTATTTTTAATAACCATGCTTATGAACAGGCGGGATTTCACCCGCCATTTATGTGGTGGACAAGCGGGGTATTGTTTTACGAAAAATATTTCTAAGTGCATTACAATCAAAATATAACTTCAGGCATGCATGACATAATCAATACTGGTCACCACATAAATCACCAAATAAAGTTCAACTTTTAAGAGGGCTAAGGGGCTTCAAATGTTGTTAGGCGTGCGCCGTGCCAATTGGGATTACTTTACGGCACGGCGCATCCAAGAAGAGACTGATGCCAAGTTAGGAGGGCTAAGGTTAGGAGTGAGAGGGTCAAGGAAAGATTTGGAATAAAATTTTCAGGTGATTAACTCGCACAAGAGAAGCATCCTAAATCGGTCACGCTGAGCGAAAGGATGAGAGTTGAACAGTGAAGCAGAGTAGCAAAGAAAGGAATGAATGGCGACGGCAGGGAATGGACACATGAATTGTGACTGCTCCGAAAAAGTCGACTTTCGACTTCGACTTTGGACGCACCTGGACTTCGTGTGCCGACTAGTCGACGCTGAAGTTCAAAAAAATACGATGAAACGCTTCTATAAAGAAAAAGGAAACCGAATTTATGTTATTTTATGATGCTTAGTCAGAATTGATCATGTCTACTACAGAAGTGAAAGCCAACGTAAACAGGTCAAAAAATGGTACCTGAAACAAATATTTTATCCTAAAAAATATAACATATAGACTAGAATAGATAGGAATTGCTCAAACTAAGCAAAGTTTAAAATAAAAAACGAAAAATTTTGAGGTACCGAACAAAGATGTTGAAAAGTTAATTAAAAGATCATTTGTGCAGGTAAAACTTTGCCTAATCTTCCCACAACCAAAGGACTGAGCTACTGGATACATATACAGTCATATTTACAACGCGTTTCCCCTAACGCGAGCCCAATCTATCTTAAGTATGATTTGACGGCTAAGAATACTCCGCCGCCAGTCCTATCTGGTCAATCACGTCCATAGATTTTATATCCTGTCGAAAAACCTCCGCTATCGCAAATATCCTCCGCAAGCCAGCTCTCTATTCCAATTCCAAAACTGCATTTTTAATGCGTGATCAGCTTCAGTTCGTTTGTTCTACACGACGCTGCGGAATTTAACCTTCACTAAATGTACAGCGCTATTAGCTTAATGCCTGTCGGTTAGCTGTTTTCCGTGGTTATGTGTATTATCACATTTATCTGTTCCAGCATACCTGAGTAACGAGATTTTATCTCAATTGGAAGAAATGTGCTTCATGGTAAATTTCATTGTTACACATTATGGCTCGATTTATATGTAAGAAAGGTGAACCTCCAAAAGCCGTAAAAAAACACCTTCCATAGACAAAATTAGGAGGAAGGGGTAAATCGTTGAGCGATATTAACCCGCACCAGGGGTGGTGACAGAAAAACATAAGCCTGCATAGTGAGTGCCTATCGTTTAGGTATTGTGTCAGTGTGGGTCACACTGGTTGAGTGAATCCTTGGCGCGGGTTTATTTTCCCTTAAGTCGCTCTTAGACTAGCCCCTTCCCTCATTTTTGTCCCTGAAAGTTTTTTGTTTACGGCTTTTGGAGTTTCACCTTGATTATACTCATTGTTATATAAACTCCTTCAGGTTCCTGAGATATCAGGATTATTCAGTGACATTTGCCCTCTATGTGCACAGTAACAGATGGAAAGCATCAATGCGACGGGAATTTCGGAGAGCTATTAAGTGCGAGGCATTTGAGGAACAATTAGAGACGCGGAGCAGGCCACAAGGAAGGGTTTTCGACTTGGTCAAGAATTTGGAAGAAAAATAGTGTCCAAAAACTTACTAATTACTGCTAATCAATCGGGTGAGCACCTAATTAATGAGGTCTGTTTGATATCTATCGAGGGGAAACAGCGCGTTTTGTGTAGACCAACAAAATTCTTCCCGATCTCGACCAATGTTTAGGCAAAAAAGGAAAAGTTATTCTAGTAAACATATTTCATTAATTGATATCCATTTCAAAATGAAAGACAATGGTAACTTTCCACACAGAATTTTTTTAATAATTACCGACCATGGTCTCAGCACCTAGTGCCATTATCAAGGTACAATTTTTCAAAACACTCCACCATATATACCCAGGAATGGAGGGGCAGGGGTCAGAGAGGGAGATTGGAGAGGGTTAGGTAGGGGGAGGGAAGTGAGACGAAGAAAAGCCGTTGATGGTGAAGGTCAGGCAGCATTATCATGGAGTTGTCGGACACAAGGGAGAACAAGGTCTAAAAGAGGTGACCTGTCATTAAAAACCACATAATTACATAACTTAGCCGGGCTATGAGCAATTTCATATTGCTCAAAGAAATCCAACGTTCGATATTTAATCCAGGTGAAACTTCCACGATTTTTCCTTCACGATGAGGTCAATTAGTGGGAGCTAATACTGCTGATGAAATTATGCTGACCTATGAGTATCTTTCCTCACCGAATAATTCTTTCATTGAGCTCTAGTAGTGTAAGAGGCTTCCAGGAATTAACTCCATGGCTTCCACAAAGCAAACAAATGCGCACCATCCATTCTATTCGCAGAATATGGATGTGAAAATCACTTCTAGAATAGATGCGAATCCACAGCACTTCGATTGAACACTCCGATGGAAAAGAAGTTATCTAAATATATAATTTTACATGTTTAACAATCGAGCAATAATGAAGGGACATATTTTAGAAAATTTCTCTACTTCTTTGCCACTTATTTGCAAACTTCAGCCTTCTAACATCATATGCATGGAGTAATAAGTACTTCTCATGCATTCACGGGGCCGGCATGCTGACAAAATACATAATTTCGGCGCGATGACGTGTCTTTATCAGCGTACAGCTTAGTTCGAAGCAAATATATCACATTTTGAAGCTACTGAGCCCTTAAGTAATACACAAGTACGTAGCAAAAACTCACGGGTCACGAAACGGATAGGAGGGATCTTCGACAAAATCAGAGCGACATTAAAGAATGAAGCTACGCACTATCGAAAATCACACAAGATTTCTCAATTTGAAAAAAAAATCATATGAAAACTGAGAGAATATCACCAAGACATGAAGCAATACGTTTTTCAAGGATGTCGTGCCGAAATGCGATACATAAATGTTTAAATATTTTCTCTTTGTTCATGTAAGGCTATTTTAGCCTAATGATATGCTACCTCGTACAACTTACAATGTAACTCCATGCAAATAGCCCAAAATTTAGCTGAAATCTTGAGAAAAGTTTCCGCGTAAATTTCGCAAACAGAATTTAGTCAATACTATGAATGGCGAAGAGAAGCCATTAGTGTTTATGAGATAGATTAGCGTAAAAATACGGTGAGCTGGAGCACTACTGTCGAGACCCGTAGTACATGTCGGCGGCATGCACCTTTCAGGATGCGGCGCCGGACAGGAAAAAAATGTGATTGCTAAATATTTTTTAAACGCATTTAAGAATCGCCGTAAAGCATTTTCAGGATAGCAAGCTGAACCGTATTTTTTGCATTGAAACTGAAATTTATTTGTCATTGAAATTAAAATGGTACAATATCGGTGCAATGGTACAATGGCAAGATTATTTTGAAAAGTTCCGAACTATTCTGAGGAGGAGTGCGGGAGAAAATTATTCAAACTTTTAAATTTTACTAAGTTATGACGGAGAAGATATCCATTCGTTGTGAATGCTTCCGCGGAGGGTCTTGAATCATGATGGCTTATGGGAATGCTTCCGCGTTTAGTCATTTTGCTACTACAGTTTCGTGAGCGTTCCAGCTCGCTTCTTCAGGTCGAAGTTCTCACGATGCATTAGTGGCCTCATTGTACAGTCCGGCGGAGGGCCAAGCGCGTTTTTCCCCGCCTTTTTTTAGTCTTTTCCCGCGTTTTGTGGAAGACACGCTTCCAACTGGTGGATAGCGTGTAACCATCTTCTCAATTGACATTCTTAGGTGTTTTTTAAATTTCAATAGCCTCGCTAATCAATCTAGGGAAGTACCGACCTACAAGGAAAAAAGAACATCCTTGTCATTCCTGCAGACAAGGACATTGCCACCGTAATAATGGCCAGAGGTGACTACGATAGAAAAATCTCCAGCCTCCTGGAAGAAGACACCTACAGTGAGCTAAAGTCGGACCCAACTCCAAGAATACAAATGGAAACATGATGGCCTCTTTCTTCCGGAACCACTCTTTCATTCCGCCACTCTTTCACCACTCTTTCATTCCGGAAGAAGAGACACGCCGTCAGCTTGAACCTGCTCCCAAGCCACCGATACTATATGGACTACCAAAAATACACAAAGAAGAAATAACTTTGACCTATAGTAAGCGTCTAGACTCACCAACGCACAAACTGGCCAGATACCTCGCGCGAGAACTGCTACCTTTTCCGGGAAATACTTCGACTGCTGTCAAGAATTCAACGGAATTTGTTGTAATAATACAGGACACTAGAGTCTCCAAGGATGACCTATTAGTTAGCTTCGACGCGACATCACTATTCACAAGCATATCCATCCAGGAAACCATCGACACCATCAGGGTACTCACCGCCGATGAACTTCCCGAGGACTTCCCTAAGCTGGTGGAATTTTGCTTAAGACATCCATACCTCATGTGGAAAGAAAATTTTCCCAGCAAGACGAAAGAAATGGCCATGGGTTCTCCATTGTCACCTGTTATGGCAACATTTACATGAGAGCTTCGAGCAGAGGGCCCTCGTCTCATTCCCAAAAAAACCTAAACTCTACATCAGATACGTGAACGACTCGTTCGTGATCTACCCCCAAGGGAAACGGGAGTAGGAGTTATTCCTACAGCACCTTAACAACCGGCACCCTTCCATTCAATTTACGATGAAAGTGGAGGAGGATGGCCGCCTGCCCTTTCTTGACGTAATGGTGTCCAAGAAAGAAGATGGAACCTTAGGACACTCAGTTTAGCGCAAGAAGACTCACACCGACCGGTATCTGCACGCCAACTCACATCACCACCCGCATCAAAAGTTCGGAGTCATCAAAACGTTGTTCCATCGAGCGCAACAGATCTCCGATTCAAACTCCATCGGTCATGAAAATGATCATTTATTGAAGAACTTTGAGGAAAACGGCTTCCAGCGGAAGTTCATCCTCAAGACCGCCCGTAATGAAGAACTCATGGACCTGAAGAGGGCGGTTCAAGAGACGAAGGAGTCCAAGCCATCTTCATATGCCGTTTTACCCTATGTTGCGGGAACCATGGAGAAGATAGCCAGGGTACTCCGGAAATTTGACGCGGTGACCAGGAACAGCTGTGTCACCAAAATATCAAATCTATTGTACGGACACAAGGACCCAATCCGGGAGGGTTCTCAAGGAGGAGTTTACGAAGTGAAATGCGAATGCGGGAAGTCGTACATTGGCTAAACCTCCCGAGCGCTGAAGTGTCGCATCTCTCAGCACCAAAGAGCCATCGTGAATTATGGACAGCTGAACCGGTCTGCCATCGCGGAGCACACATGGAGCGGGCCTTCGAACAATATGAATTTGGAGGAGGCGAAGATTATAGCGAAGGAGACCCGGTACTTCCCGAGATTGATTATGGAGACTATTGAAATTTAAAAAACACCGAATAATGTCAATTGAGAAGATGGTTACACGCTAACCACCAGTCGGAAGTGTGTCTTCCACAAAACGCGGGAAAATACTACAATAAAGGCGGGGAAAAATCGCGCTTGACCCTACGCCGGACTGTACAATGAGGCCACTAATGCATCGTGAGAACTTCGACCTGAAGAAGCGAGCTGGAGCGCTCACGAAACTGTAGTAAAAAATTTGACAATGCGGAAGCATTCCCATAATCCATCATGATTCAAGATATCGATTCAACCATAGAGAAGTTTTTCGAAAGAGCAAAATTTAACATGGAAATACATCATTGCTCTTCAACAGATAGGTAACGAGACACATGGAAAAATATGATTCAGTTTTGATTTTTGGGAAAATGAAAAAATTCTGCTTACATATGGATCACATAATTTAATTTCTCAAATCGCTTCTAGGATATACGGTTTGAGATGATCTGGTTAACATGCATCAATTACAGGCTAAATCATAGACCCAAAAGGCCACCGTTCGAGAAATTGCGGTGGAACCATTCAGGATGAGAAACAATTGACGTCTTTCAGAGAGAATGAAATCCTATTCAGGCATTAGGGGGAAATGAATTAGAAACTCGAAGTAGATATCTTTTTAATATCAACCCCTTAAAATTTTAGTGAGCGTTATGTAAAAAAATGCAGGATAAATTCCGTTAATAAAACCTTTGTCTCGATCAAGGCACTTACAAAATACTGACGAGGAAATGAAACTGTGGCTCACGCGTATCATAAGTTATTATCTCACACTTCGTCATCCATACAAAAGAAATGGCTCAAATTTTAATGTAATAATGATTTTTTGTGGAGCAGCCTCAATCACGAAGGCATAATTTTTATTATTTTACCGGAAGATATTTCTTCCTAGGCCTCGCCAGTGAAATTAGTCATTTAATAGTCTTTTGGACGTGAAATGCCGATAAGCTAATCCTCCTTCCTTTCCTCTCATGCTTTTATTTACTTCAGTATATCTTTCTTATGAACTCTAACTTCCTATCAGCATTATTAGCTCTGCAGAGAAGTTATGATGTTTCAATTAACTGCGAATCACACTTTTTAAAACTAATTTGGCCAAATATTACGTAGTCCAATTACACCATTTCTGGATGCCTGTAAAGAATTAGACAAAATAATTTCACTAAACGAGCTTCTTACCAAAAATTTAGTTATAATTACAAGAGTGAGGTTTAGGTATGAAGAGCGAGGCTTGGCCTACATTTCATTAAACTGCATAAGTTACTCAATAGATTTTAATGATAAATATAATTTAAAAAAAAAAAGGTTGCCAAGACGTGAGCAGGTAGGTACATAATAACGTCGACTCCTAGAGGAATTATATAGAACTCGTCAAGCTATCAGTTGTGAGAAAAAGTTTTAACACGATGAATATTACGCGAGGTAAGGATATTTTAATAATTTGTGTAAGAAAATAACGAGTCATCGCAGTGGGCCGCGGCAGCGTGACCTCTTACCGCACCCTATTCACTGGACGCACCAAACCTATTTTCCACGCTCTGTAAATATTGCTATTCTACACCCCTTTCCCATAGTCCCAATATTTTATGGCAAAAATTATTCTTTTTCATATTCCCTCAGTTTGAGCTCGTAATATTAATAACTTAAGAAGCTTAGAATTTTCAAAAAAGTCTCGGCTCCTACATAGCATAGGATGATTTTTTATCCGCATAGACTACAAACAATTAAAATATTAATTCAAAAATATATTACACTTGATCAATGACGAACCCGTACGGGAGTTGGGACAGTACTTACCCAAGTTAGCCTTCTATCTGGATTCTTATAGGAGTCAACTCCTTCGAATAATCGCCGCTTACATTCTCTATTGAAACTTAATTTCATATTTTAAAATTATTAGTTCAGCATCACAGGCCGATTTTGAACCGATTTTAATTTATAGTTTCAAAATTGGAACCAAATGTCATTCCCTGTGCTAGCATTTTAATTAGGATATCGTAAATACTTCATAGTGTGTGCCGTCAGGGATGCGTACCACTCTTACGTACAAGATCTCACCTAAGGCAAATGTAACCACACGCCACTATTACACATACGTAGGCCATACATGTCTAACATGCATATTATTAGAAAAACTAAGCTAGTAAATACTAGATAAATATTCAAATCAAATTTCATTTATCACATCATAATTGCCTCAGTAATTTTGGGTGTAGGCTATCAATTTGTACTTTTTATGTACTACCTCAATAAGCTGAGGATTATATTTGCTATTCATTAATAAATATACTTTTTGAGCGACTTAATTGTCTTTGTTATATCATTTCAGCCAATACTTGAATTTGAATAATAGTCGTACGCTACTGCTATATCAATATCCCACCTGTTATTAGGAAGAACAAGAATCGATGAAATCGGAATCGAGAATCGATTTGAAAGAATCGGAATCGAAAAAAAGTGGAATCGACTCATCCCTAATTATATCTACATCAATCTATGAATATAGCAGTAATGTTTGTAAATCAACTCTGTCATTTTAAATAAATACATCAATCAGACACTACTGTTAACTGGAACATATGACAGCCATAGTTTTCATTATTACAAGCGGATGTGTATGCCACCTGAAAGCATTCAGTAGAAATATTTCAGCAATTTCAGAATACAACAAGTCAATATTAAAATGACATATTCTTCTTTAATACATTTTTTGACATTTCTATTTGCGAATTTCTCAATTCATTCAGTCACGTAACTTATTTGCTCTTTCAAAATTATAACATCAACCGCCATGATTGAAAGGGGCATTGAGGCCACGTTTGTAATCACGACTAAAAGAGGAAACAGTTTTTCATGGCTGTTTTAAGAAGCAGGTACTGCAGGTAAGAGTATGAGAGGTGGACGCCGGGTGGATCCCAGGACAATAGCAGAGATCGAGAGGTGGAGGGACGCCTGAGAGAATAGAGGAGAGGAAATAGATACCTATAATGCGGATGAAACTACGGCGATAACAAGGAAGTTCCATGAAACGTGAAAAAATGCATGCAAGAGAATCTATTATGCCTCTAATGTGCTGGAGGCTTGCGCGAATAACGCTCGCGGCAGGCAAGCGGCTAGTACTTCGCCACCGCCATAGACAACCAACCCATCACTAAACTGTTTGAATTTCCCCGATGTGGCCGAGACCAAGGAATAATATGCCATCAGAAAGGAAGTTGACTTTTCTCCAGAGCCATTGCCTTGTTGGGAAAATTTTTTTCCAATTTGTAAATTGGGATCAATTACTAGTTTCTGAGAAGGATGTCATTTTTGAGTGCCATACCCTCAATGACACGAGGATTCCGTAAAACTTCAGGGGATAGTCTTTGGAGGTGGCAGGGCTGTCTCAGCTAATTAGGGGGCGAGGCAGCCCAAGCTCACGAGGGAGAGTGGTTACCTTCGTCGATTAAGTTAAAATCAGTTTCAGGGCAGTCATATTCTGCGGGATTTCTGCAGGGGTTCAGGAGAGAAGTTTTTTCGCCTGATAAGGAATCGTAGCGCAAGAAAGTACAATCTCCAGCGTCAGTTTAACGTCAATGATAAGCAAGATCCATTTAACCACTGGTCAATGTTCCTAATATTGATGTCCTAAAACATATGCTATTGAAAGCAACCTTAATATAAAATAACTCCTTTAAAATAAGTAATGGGTTGGGAAGATCAATACCTTATGCGGGTTTTTTTTAGCAATATATTTAGACTAAAGGGGGTCCACCGAGATTGTGTGCCAAATTCAAAATTCCAACTTTCATTCAAATGGTTTTAAAAATGCAGCTTTCGCTGATGGAATGCATTAGTTATAGAAGCTAAAATCACGGCACAAAAATGGCAACTATTCCACGAAATATTTTTTATGAACATTCTTTGTAGCTAAAGACGCTGATTCCAGCGCCATTTCCACAAAATTACCACATTTTTACTTAAAATTTAGCAGCAATTAGCTAATAGATTGAAAATCAAGATTGTTATATGCATCTATTTTACATTTAGTCAATTTACCGGGCGATTTCACTTCTTAAAAATAGTTTCCAATGAAAATGGCACTTGTTTCATATGGAAAAAATGTTTTTCCTCGTTTCTCTCATTCTCCCTATGAAAACTACGTAATTTCTACTGCAATTTGCGAAACTAATAGCACAGAAAGATAATATTTCGTAATTCATATCATATTAAGAACACTTTTTCAGAAAAGTATTCAGAATTTGAATCAAAAGACATTTATGTTCTTCCACGGCGGAACCACCTTACATCTGAGATCTGTAATTTGACTTCGGCGGGTGGTCGCCATAGTGATCATCAGCATGTTTACTTGTATCGTATTTGATAAGCAATTGTCGTTTGCCAAAACTTTCGGTCTCCTCTTAACGAAATTTAAAGTGAAGAATAGAACTTCAACGGCTAATCCTCAACCTGGGCTGACCTAAACTTACAAGATCCAATAGCCAACGGTTATCAACATGAAGTTGGAACGAGCACAGGTAACTGAATTAAAATGTTTTCTTTCTCAGTACAAGCGTATGCTAACTGGTGAACATTATGTGGGTTTGTCTTTTCACAAACTGCGCTTCAGCCTTGCTTAAAATTTAGCTTTCATTCCAATTATCAGTTTGAAAAACATTGAGTAAAGACTTTCTTAAAGTTGTTCTTAGTCACTATCAAGTCCGATTTTGTAAGTGCAAAAGCAATCAACCTTCAAATGCTCAGACAGATTCATTCACCCTCGGTATAATTTCAACTTAATAATTTAATTTTTATGCTGTGCAAATTCGGGTTTCTTTTTTGAGAGAATGAGTCTTGAATGTGCCAAAGGATAGAGAAAATCCCGAATCTTGTATCAATTCCGTTAGTCAACTATCGGCAATTGTATTTTTTTCATCAATTGTTTCCTCGTAAAGAGATTACTCCTTTTCGATCATTTGAAAGTGAAATCCGAGTGTACTTGGAAGAGAACGTGAATAAGAAACAGAATTATTAAAATGTATATAACATACAGGATATTTACATAAAAAGATTTTTGACAGCCCTGATTAAATTGCTTTAAAAATATTAACGTATTGGTCAACTTTTCCAAGGGAATAATGCCGTACTGCTACAACGCCATTACATCACTGCCTGAAAACGCTCCCATGGGCCACCGTTTTTTCCTCCAGTGCCTCGATGTCTTCAACTACTCTACTATTCAAATATCAGTTTCACCACTGTTCTTCCCCCGTTTTCTATTCATATTTTTATTTGGTGTTAAAGTAAAACTCATTAAGGATTACTTTCCCATAACGATTCGCCACAACATTATAAGACGACTTCAAAACCGAAAAAGCACAAGTCTTTAATATCAATGTCGATATTCACCCCCTTTTTCTTAGTGTAAAATGTTCTTAAAAATTTCTTAGTTACACCATATACATTTTCTTAGTTTTATTACTTTGAAAATTGTTGTACCTATTGGTTCGGTCCATATTTCCTCCTTTCAGAGAGACCTTAAAGTAAGATTCCGGGGTGCTAAGAGAGGTCATATGTCCGCCATATGGACAAGGAAGGAAATTTGAATTGTTAAGACTCATCATTCCAGTTCAATGATCGATCATTTCCTGTGTTTTTTACAAGTACTTTTCCCACCAAAATTTTGCGATGATTTTAATATTATTTTAATTGCTGTTCGATCCAAAAAAGCGGACATTCAAAAATACAAACAATTAGGACCGGTAATTGTAAACTCAATTGGCTGTGAGGTGTTAAGCTTTTTTCAACATTTCTAATATAAAAAATTTAACGTTTAAATTTCCCTTGAACATTTTTTTGGCCTAAAGTTAATAACCAATACATAAATGATTGAACCAGAGATTTGTCATTTTTCCGACATTAAATGAGCAGCATCCTCCGTTCCCAGCAACACGATCAGAAGCTTCGTCAGACAAATAAACGAGCAGGTATCCTATAAAACTTACCACGGTGTCTTCATGCAGGTTGTTTCAAAGCATATGACTGAAATTATCAACACGGCTATCTCACGCCGAGTAATTCTCGAGGAACTGTGGCGTGCATGCAGAGGTGAAGTCAAATCTTTTCATTCGACCAGAATGGGCTGATTTGAGTACGGCCAACATCCCAAAACCGAGGTTTAATGAAAAGAATGTAGAATGCGTCATCCGGGAATTCGGAAACATCAGAATCATTAGCATAATTATCAATGTACCACAATGACTTGCATAAGAAAATTCCTATTAGAAATAAGTTCCAAAAACAGATTACGTTATTCATTTGAATGAAGGACATGATTCGCGCAATGGCCATACAAGGCGGATCATTTTTAGCAAAAAGTAGGCTTCACTTTGGTGCCACAAGTCGCCATCTACTTTCATAATTAATCCACGCCATTATTTACTTGTGTTCATGGTTATTTGTACCGTGTGAACACAAAATGAACGTATAAATTCCAACTTTTCGTATTTAAAGGACGATCCCTATGTAAATAACTACATCGACATCTACATCCTAACCTGCGAGCCGTCGCCAAAGCGCGTGGCACGGGGTGCACATAAGGGGAGGGAATTGGGAAAAATGGATAAATTACGCGTTAGCGATGTCTTACGTTAGTGCAACCACGAGAGGTACGTGGAAAGTGTTTTTCCACCTGCCAGTTCGGCAGCGTATCTCTCATATTTTGCCGCTACAATCAGTTCTAGAGATACCGAGGGGTCACAAAAATATTCTCCGGATATGAAATGAAACTGGCCTGATTGGAGTATTTCACGCAGGTTAAATCTAGCGTGAAGAGTGAGTCTCCATTGACGTAATAGCGGCTACGCTATATCTATATCAATTGAAAGAAACGCGTCGGTAATTAAAATGTCAAAATGCTCTAAAAATCACTGTTTACCAGGATCGTGGATGGAATCTGTCAATAATCCAGGACTCAAATGAGTCTTCTAATAATGAGCGAGTAGTTCCAAGGATCAAGTAAGAAAGGGGTCCTTTGAAATCGTCGGATATTTTCTATTCTGAAAATTCTAAAATAAAGTCTTCGACCCTACTCAAGTTCCTACCCTCCTGAAAAATCAAGGCTTTTACATTTGTAATATCAAATTCACACCAGATGGCAAAGAAATTCATGAGAAAACATCGAATCGCTACTACACATGCTCGTTTTGCAGACCCTCAACAAAAAGAAAACATAACTCCATATGGAAAATATTACACCCCGAGCACTGAATCTATTTCACATGGGTTCGTTCACGTTGCCAGTGGATTTAAACCTCGGGACACTACAATACAGTCCTCATGTGCCCAATTCACTCCAATAAAGGCAGAGGTTTACGTTTCTCTCTTTAAGGTAACTCATTTAACAAAATTAGAGCATATCAAAGATAAGACTTATGTGAATGTTGTTAAGTAGAGCTGATTCTTGAATCGCGGCGAATTGCGCCACCATATGGTTTCCACGATTAGCAGTTCCTTTATTTAGTCGCATGTGATGCTCTGACCAACCTCTTCTTTCTCTCATTACAGATCCTGAAAAGTATGAACTGGTCGGACATCAAGAAGAGCCCCATGTTCCAATTTAGGAAGAGATTTGAGGTAAGGGCATTTAATTATTTCCTTCCGGGTAAAAATGGGTTCTGGACAAATATTTGCAGCTATGTATTGCAAAGAACGTCACGTTTACTCAATCTAACATCCATGACTTTGGCATCTAGAAATATTCAGCGAGATTAGGGTGTCTAACCTGTAACAATAGCACGAAACAATTCATCCATACCCCAGAATCCTTCACTTAATATTTTTCTCTGTAAAGCGGTAGGGTGGAATGATGTGACGTTTCTCAGAAAAATTGTTTTCACGAATTGTCAAAAAACAGAAAATACTCCCCAATACTACTATGGATACTTGCTTAAAAACGGCGCCACAACGACAATCAGTTAAACCTAGCATTAGTACAACCTCTGAATAACGGGAATGGTATAAGTAAACGCGATTTTAGCGGCAGAGAATAGTGTACCGTAAATCCTACACCAGACACCACTTGGAGAAATAAATTCCCACTATCTCAACACATATAAACACCACAATGAGGAAATAACTATTTCAGGGTAAAAAGCTGTATAAAATTCCGTAGGGAAAGCCATAATCGAAAAGTGAGAAGGCTACTTCGCAACGGATGCCTTCTGGTATACAATTACTATTTATCATTACAACCCCCACATTTCATCAAAACGTGTCACCCACTCGATCGAGCATGTGTTGGACTCGAAGTCGAAAAGAAAAAGTTGGAGTCAAGGAACCAGATTCTGTTAGCAGAGGGTTAAACAGCCGGTAAATAATTCCAGAGTATGTCTTAGGAAATTCGTATGGCAATACGGATACGTATACTCCTTCGTACATTTTGAGGGACAATTTGACGATATAAATGGAATGTTAGTGGAATGAGAGACATGACCAGAAGGGTTCACGCTTAAGTTAATCTACGAAAGAATTTATACGTTGCCAGGCAGATCAAAACAGCAGGCATAGCGTCGTCAATCATTGATATTCTAACTCATAAATCAATGCTAGAGATGGCATTTATCATATAATGAAAATAAGAGGTTAATAATTGAAGTACTGAAAGCTTACTAGAGGGAAGGGAGTTATCTTCTAACCAAGTTAAGTGCATGTTCCACAATAAAACAGCTGGATACTCTACGAAATTACACTAGTAGTTGGGCGAAATCTGGAACTGCATATCAATAAGAATGAGTTTAGATACGCATGCATTCACTCGTAGGAGGGATATAATGTAAGACATAAAAAAGGAAACAGTTGTGAAGACTTACTACGTAAATGCCGTGCGGTTCCCGGGCACTAACAGAGCGGAAAATGGGTGAAGAGGGCAACGGGTTAGAGGACCTCTTCGATCAAGATTTGAGGAAGCGCCTAAGGGCAGAGCGTTGGTTTTCCGGCGGTTTACAAGAGATATATAAGTGGACGACGGTGATGCAGAATTCCAAAGTGGAGACGCTGTGGTTGGCGAGGGAAGACGGGCCAGCTACAGGGTGGCATCAAAGCACCCAGGGCTGGAATCTTCGAGAGCTTACTTTAAGGAAATGCCCCTTTTACCCTATCCAAGATATCTACAAAATCCAAGATGAGCAACGATTTATAAGTCGATACTTTATTTCTCCCAAATTTCCAAGTTAAATAGGCTTAATTCCTCCTCCTCCTTCCATACAATTCGTTGGGTAAACAAATCACTGCCGTTCACAAATATCAAATAGCAATTTGTCAAAAATTCTAGTTGAAAAAGTTTTCCCGGGGAAATACAGGAACGTACAAATCTATGCGTTGCGGGTAAGAACGGCGCAACGTGAAAGGGCAATCAATTTGGAAATAAATATTTTCGTGACTATACTTAAACATGCACGATTCCTGGCTACTTTCTGGTTAGCATACTGTCATGTACTTCACCAGTAATACAAAAATCCTACGCAGCGGGAAACTCCGCATCACATTTTCCTTCCCAATTACAGGTATTAAATGAATGTCAAGATCGTGAGATGCAAACATGGCCCATGATAACTCAATAATATCACTCCGTAAGACTAGCGGTGAACTTTAATGGGCAAAGCAGCCAAATGGCGCAGCGTTCCTCATAAAATTTTCTACTGTCTTTTAAAACGGCAGATGCTTATGCACGCATTCCCTTTCTGGTACACCTTTCACAAAAAAATATAACACAAAGCGTAACCCCGATTATTGATAAATCCCCGCCATGGGTCTTCGTCGGCGCGGCCTCCTGGTGAGTGGGCACCCCGCACCGCTCCAGTGACCACGCTCGGTTGCATATCTTCTCCTTGCGCCTCCACACGCCGCGTATTCCCTATGTGTCAGCAGGCAAAATTTACTTTCATTTCCCGGTGATGACATCATCCCGAGAGATAGGCAAACGACATATCGTGGCGTCACCGCTGACACTCGGCAAACACGGGCCTCCCACGTCAAAAATTCCGCAGGAAAAATAAAAGCAAAAGTAGCAGCGGTCCCAATTCTTCACGGGTAATACCCATCAATTCCTAAGTTCACATGTATCAATCCACGCCGAACCAACTTAATTCGTAGGCATCCCCAGTCCGGCTCCAGGCCGCCTTCAATATTTCGAGAATATCAAAATACGCAAGCTGTCGATGGCCCTGTGATTCATTCCAAATATGGACTTCGGAAATGACTTACCACGAGACCTTTATCAGCTCGTTTCAAAGCAGCTTGATACCTACACGTTCGAAAACCTTCAGCTCAACTGAAAATGACCCCTTAAGCAATTTCAGACTACAAAATAGATCCGTATAAGGCGAAAAATGAAACCCCTCAAGTGACCTCGAATGCTCCCACATCCCTATCGAAACACCCCTCCCATTCAAAATAATAACCACGAGAAAAAAAATCGCCGGCAGCCATTTCACCAGAAATTCTCGGGAGAGGTGGGCACCGTAGAAAAAGTGAACTAACAACTTTGGCACGGCACGACACGTGGCGCCACTTTCGGCCGTCCGATTCGACGGAGACGTCGGAAGAAGACCGAACCGGAAAGGGAAACGGGCGAAATATTGCCGGGGGTAAAAGAGAAGCAATAGGAGGCAGTAGCCGCAACACGCGGGGGGACGGCCTGCTTTCGCAATGGTGCATCTCGACTTTTGAACTAGCCAATGTCCATGAAAAAGGCGATGACAGACAGTGTGTAGAAGCCGGTCTGACCTCTCATGAAGCACTCGAGAGCACCAAACTCTGAACGCATGTGTACGCGTATCCTGCACGTCACGATCGAGTCGCGCCGGAATAGGTCTATTGAGCCACGCCAAGCATGCTGGAAGGTTCGAATGGTATCGCGGATGAAACCACGACTGTTTTCTGATCATCAATTATGAACTTTGATGATTTTTCGTTGTTCATCTGCTCGAGGTCCCACGAATATTGAGACAAATTAGTGACAAACTTGGACGGTAAAGTTGACTCTGCGATCACGCGCCAAACGCTTCGTAAATGCTCTGTGGATGACCTACAGAAGAAACACAGCTCGCATTTAAGGAAACTATTTAGCTGACTAGTGTATCTGTGCCATTAGATTTTAGGGGTTTTTAGATGTTAGACAAGAAAAATAGTAAATGGATAACCCACGCCGATAATTTTCAGTTTATTACTTAATTTTTTTTAGGTCTGAAGATTACGAGTACATGTTCCGTCACTGCTTCACTTTTCAATATCACTTTCAAGACAAGTCACCCCAATCTCGACAGCTGAGATGTCCTTAAAAATACCGTGGAGAGGAATGCCGAATGCACAGCACTACTACTTCCCTACTATTAATTGTTCCCTTCGCTCAAATCCTTTAACCGAGTCCACTGGAAATGATTGACCTAACGCAGCGAAGTTTCTTCCAGGCAACTCGGAATAGCATTATATACCATTCACATACGGCCCAAAAGAAACAACACTGTGGCAGCAACGAGAAGGTGGCCCGAATCATACATAAGAATTGTTAAAAATTCGGTCTTCTTTCTCCCATCTTTCGGTATTCGAATTAAGTCAGAAATCAGGCTGGAGGAAGATAATAAACGCAAATTTCTACGATCGAAACAAAATGACTAACGTAAAAGCGACATCACGTGCCACGACTGTTCCCGCTTAATCTCATTCTGCTGCAGCACTCGGGGTTGTTAAACAGAGGGTGCAAGGGGGAGCCCCCAAGGTAATACCTGGGCAAATATTTCTTAAAAATTACACTCCTAAGGCATTCCATATCCCCGAAAACAAGCAACCTGTCCCCGACGACCTTTCATTCACCCCAGTCATCTTTCCATCAGTCCAGCAGCACATCTCACCACTCTCACTTGTCTCTCCTTTTCGATTCCGCTTCATTCGCTCTGCTCAGAGGCGCACGCACGCTCGTGACGTTCCCGCTTCCATGTGTCCGCAACGGGCACGCCCACGGCCAACTGAAGTGCCTACCCGCCCACACCAGTGGCCGACCGTTGGAAGTAATGTTTCCACGCGAAGGCTCAGCCACAGCAACATCTTCGAACCAAAATGAAGTACGTGGAATGAAATGGAAGTGAAAACCTTAAGGGCGACTCTTCGCCGAACCGACTGGCTACTGATCTCTTCACTCGAGTAGTCACTTCTCCAAAAATACCGTGTTCCACCACAGTTACCCAAATCATATATGAAACGTGACACACATATCCCACGGTAATATGGGATACCCTTAGATCAATCTTTCTCCGTCCATTTCAGTCCAAGTGCAAACACAGAGTTTCAAAAAACCTCAAGGAGCAGTTGATCCCTTGATTAACATAATTTCAGATCATGCCTTTCGAGGTGGGTTAGCGGTAAAAAAAGACGTAGGATGCAACCAATTTTTCCACGCAAATACTTATCAATGGCAGCATTAAAATTAGCTATATGATAAAAGGGTTGACAATAATCAGCTGAATTTCAATGACATTCACCAAGCTCAACATACCTAAATGCCAGTAAAAATGCTCCCAATTGTAGTTCCTGAAATTCTGATTAGCTTCGTTTAAGGAATTCTTTCAAAAAGTATCGGACAAAATACTAGCAACTGCAAGCTCAAGTTTCAGGGAGCATAATTTACTTAAAAAAGCCATTTGATCACAATGCATTTGAACACGAGATCTCGGAGATACATAGGTTGCAACAATTTTATTCAACCATAGGTGAAAAACTTCACCAAGAGTAGTCTGGAATCAATATTTTTAAAAAAATGGGAAACACATCAAGGATAGTGAAGGGTTAACTAAGGTTGGTTCCATATATAGAAAAATGACTAACGACACTTTTTTTCAAGACTTCAAAGTATATTTGTACGCGAGATAAACGTGAGCAAAGAGGAATAAATAATAATAGTTATATCAATATAAAATATCATCTTCACCCTCCAAAAACAAGCCACATTATAGACTTGCATTTTTTCTCTTTTTTTTTTGACTAGATCCATCTTTATAAGTTGTCCTAGAGACGGACACTATAACATTTACCACCCACCCTCCAGTTTTAACTTCCCTGGAATGGTCTGTGAGGAAATATAATGGTCAGCATACGAGCAGACCAAATCTACTAACTCAGTTGTTAAAACACTACCATAAACATAATGTCCACCCACTGTTAATTCTTTATTCTTCCAGTCCATTGCATGGAATGGTCATTTTTCTTACTGAAGAGTTTTATTTTATATTTGGGGTAGTGGAATCCACTCTGGGACCCCACCATACCCTGTTTACACAGATAAGACATGTGGAAGCACACAACATTCATCACTAAGTCCTATTTAGACTTTTTACGTTCACATAGTCCCTGAATAATGGTTGAACTGTTTTTAGTACTTTAAGAGTAAATAAAATGGAAGAAACAGGATTGATATGCAATGTCCACTACTACTCAACTACAAGAATAATGTTGCTCCATAACTACTCAATAATACCCCCTTATCTAGTTCAACCACTGTCTTTAAGGCAATTTTAGTTGGTCAGGCCCAGAAAATGGCACTAAAACTCTTTAAAAATATAAAGTTATATCTAATGGTTAATATCCACAATATCTTCAACATGTAAACAGGGCATTTACAACAATCCAGCAGCCTTTAGAGGAAGATTTCATGAGAAACCTTTTCATTCCATCTGACCACTCTCCTTCCACTGGCGTCATCATCATTCGAATGATGCACGGTGAGCCACACCCTTTTTAGACAACTTCACCAACTGCCGCTCCCTCCTTCCCCCACCCAGCCGCCCTCCTTCCCCGGGATCGGAGTGAGGCAGTCGACTAAGGGGTGGGGGGAGGAGGGAGCACGGAACGTTCTCTCTCACACACATACACACACACATACAAATTCAAAGCCCCAACTCTTTTGTAGACAACTGTTCAGCACCTTCTCTCATGCAAAGATGCTCAAGAAAGCCGGACTCAACGGACTTGTAGCAAAAAGCGAGCTCCTTCAATCATATTTCCAAAGACATCCGGCAGGATGCTCAAGATCCACTACTGATATGCTCAATACTTCACTACTGTCAAAAATCTAAGAGCAAATCTCTTGTGTGATCTGATGCACAATCATTGTACTTCTTCCGATCCCTTCCCCAGGAATATACAAATTACATTTCCCCAAATTATTTCATTACCAACTACAAGATTTTCTGAATGAAGATATAAAAAGGCAAAAACTAATGCCCCAGGATATTCAATCAAAATTCAGACACAAGATAAATATTCATCAGTCTATTTGATTAGAAATACTTTTCCCAGAGCATCAAGTTGCTGGGAAAAGTTCCGTTTTAAGTCTGAGGATCTTTGGCATCACTCCATTTCTTAACATTATCTACAAGAGAAAGCAAAATGGCAAAAATTTATAAAAGTAGTACTTAAAAAAACAACAAAACTACTGGTCTACAATGGCTGCCACTATTGCCTTCATTTGATGCATACCCAAGTCTGGCTTTCAGTTTAACATTATCACCAAAAGTAAGTTTACAGTTCACCTTAGGAGAAGAGAATGACTTGGAACATGAGAGAGGTGAGATACTAAAGAAAAGACGAGAACATTGGGGAGGAAGACATGAATCCAACAAATGCACATTTGACGTGCACTATGGATTCCTTCCTTTGAATGTATCGTTCCAAAGGTACACTGACTGATATGAGTGATCACTCCCAGGTTTCATTTCAGGGATATTTTCAAAGTTTCCTACCCTATTCGTGCACAAAGGGATATACTGATGGTTACTGGTTAAAAACTATCCTCTATTGCCATTTAATGTCAACGATTAATAGGAATCAAAACTATCATCTTCTACTTCTCTGTCAAAATCTCAATTACTGCAAATTCCGAGTGGTTAACTAAAAAATTAGTTACCCCATTTGGTAGGTAAACAGCGTGCCACACAAGTAGGTATATACACACAAACACATATTAATGTATTAATAAGGTCCAAATATTGAAGAGCTCTATATCACAATGATTAAAGAAAGGCACATTCAATCTACTCTATCACATCCAACGTCTGCTTCCGCACTATACAAAACAAAAAAATGCTTGTCTGTTCCACAGCCACGGCTGCAGCAAACAAAAATGCTTGATCAAAGAGAGTTTCATTCATTTAACTTCTGATGTCTCCTCTCTGAGTGGCACCATCATCCATTTGTTCTACCCCCAATTGAAATTAAAGTCACTTGGATTATTAAAGCTCAAATGTCAGATACTTTACTTTGACATCGGGAGGATTGGCATGCTCAATTATCAAGGTTGGACATGATCAATCTTTTGGAAGACAATTTTACGTGATCAAATAGTGATAAAAATGAAAACAATCTATTGAGCATGAAATTAAACTGGAATGAAATCACTCCTTTCCTGACTTTTAGAATGATGATGGTTTTCCATAGTTAAGGCACAATGATGTATGTACTTCGGTGTGAGTGACTGACTAGAGAACTATAAAGTAAGGCTACTGTGTCAAGCTACGTGAAAGAGCTTGTGTTTCATACGCTCAAAATTCTTTCGAAAATAAAGAACAAATCTAAAGCACCAATCAAAACATGCCATGACACTGCATAGAAAAACTGTGCACCAGTCTAAGTATAATATATATATGGGCATATATATATATGTATATATATTTATATATAACCGGTCTTCTTCACTTATTTCATCATGAGAATGAGAGAAATATGAATGCCAAAAGTAATGGTGGTGCACACTTCGCTGTTCGCTAGTTATGTATCACAGACAGCAGCGAATAATGGGAAAAAAACACAAAAAAGTGAAATATCTAACAGCTAAAAAAAGTTAAAAACTACGACCATTCACATTACAAAACGCACAGTCCATAGAGTATAAAAAACATGGTGGGACCCTGCCGTAAGGATTTCCAATTGGGTTGAGATGCCATTAGCATTCGAAAGAATGAGGACCGACCTGTTTAATCGGACAACAAACGGAGAGATGAGGGAAAAGAGGCCATATTCAAGAGGCAGACAAGGCTAGAGAGAAAATCCATGGAATGTTACACAAGGAACACATGGAGAGACATCCCTTACCGCAAGGTCCAACCACCAGCAGTAAGTGTATGTTAGTTGTAAATGAATGAGATTACGCCATATCACTCCTCAGAGAACACACAGCGCTTTTGTGTCTGACAATCTGAAAAAATCGCCACCCACAGCAAAAACGGTTAAAAATAAGCTGAACAAACGGTTAAGAAAAGCCAAGCAATGAATGATACAAGTAATAAGGAATAAATATATATATATATGTAAATAATATACATATATATATGTAGATATATACCACCGATCAAGCAGCTCACTGATTTAATATAATCTGGTGTTGTTTTCTACTGAGAAACTACTTTATTCAGTACTGCATACTACAAGTGCATGTTTTATGTATCTTACTACCAGATGGCAAAAAGTATTTTTTTTAAATAATCATCAATCCATCCAGCCCCACTACATCACTACTACACACACAGAAACTACAAAAAACATCTAAGTAAACACACTAATGAGTTACTATTTAAAGTGTACTTATGTCACTACCAGATATATATCAATTAATAATACGCACACAAACCACCAAAAAATCAAGAAACTAGAATGAAGTGATAAGGATAAGGAAATACATAGTTGTTATAAATATTAACTAGTAACTAGTTGTTAACTTTTTTTCAATAGAAATTTTTTGATTTTCTTCATTCAGACAAACCCTCTTTTTCAAAGCTAGACACACTTTTTAATTGTTTTAGTATTTTTAAACACCACCTCATCACACAGCAGCAGACTTCTCTTTTCAAAGAAAAAATACAAACTTTATTTGCTTCCATTTTATCGTTTAGAATTAAATACAAAAATAGAGGGTTTTTCTTTTAAATAATTATTATTATTGTTATCATCATCTTCATCTACTTAATCATCTGCACCCATCAATTCCCTCCCCCAACCCTCCGGCACCCGCTCATCCCTCTCATCTGTCTTGCGCTCTTTCACAAACAATTGCCTATTCACATCCAACCACCCAAACCTTCCCTTTTTAAGTATTATCAACAGTTATTGCTGCTTTCATCATGAACAAAGGCAGTTTTAGGATACATCCACTACTTAAAAACCAATCCAGAACCATTCTGAAACCAACAGTCAGTTGGAGTCACCTTAAAGACTCGAGGAGGAAATCCTCCCAAATCACAAAAAAATACCTTTTCTGGGGGAAGTTAAAAAACCTCGATAAGAGACCTATGACTGGTCAATCCCAAGTCAAGTGAGGATCGACTCACGGTCACGGCTAGGAAAGAGGAGGCAGGAGACGAGGAGAAGGGTTGGGTGAAAGTTTAGCACATAACAAAATACTCCCTCGACCAAACCATAGCCACTTCATGGGATTCCAGGCACCCATCAAAATGCACCACCCATTGACTCAAAACGACCACCATTCAAATGAAACAGTGAAAAATACTCCCCCAACCAAGAACAAAAGCTATAAATGGCCCATTTCAAACACTTTGATGGGGAGGTTGTTCAGCAATATTCCCTTCTGTGGCACTTATGGAAGCATTTACCAGAGCAGAACGAATGAAACTAAGGAATTGTCAAGGGGAGGCATTGGCAAGATAAAAGATTAGACCAACAGGATGCATAGCTGATGGCACATTGAGACCAAGAATCGGGCAAGATGGCACATTGAGACGAAGGGGCATCACGACTCCCTCCACAGAGCACCAGATAGTGCACCACAGGGGCAAGTTTATTCACTGCACCGAAAAGAGGCGAGTGTTTTGTTTAGCTGGGCTGAGGGGAGGGAGTGAGGGAAGGCATATCAGGAGTGGGTGGCTGGAGGAGAAAGGAAACCAAAGTGGCACAAGGTAAAATGGCAGTCGACAAGCTCTGTCACATTCCGACAAGATCTGTCAGATCTGTTACCGATTCAAATCTCTTCACATATGCACACACTTTCTTTTCAAGTCCACCCTTGCGCAGGGATGCGCATCAAGCAGCCACAACACACTCAAGCCGAGGACATTGATGTTTCCAATTGTCCAGCCAAGTCCACATCAGTCTGTTTTTGCACCTTCCTGCTCGAGAACCTGCCATCACCATCCCTTACATTTCTCACCACCAGCTCCATTCGCATCACAAGCAGCACCACCTCCTCACACCTCTCACCAATTCATCACCACAACATGGTCCTTCTACATCATTGCCATCATCTTCACTACCAAACTCTCCTTTTAAATATCATTAATAATCTTATTAACTTAAACCTTATTGTTACCATCGACACCCTCAATTATTACTATACAAAAATGGATAGGCATCTTCCCCTCCACACGTTCCAAACAACCTGCAGTTCATCCATATTTTCCATTTGCTTAAACCCAATGGGTGACAATGCTCTGGCAGCATAACACCACCAAAGCAAGCACATCAAATTGATCCCCCAGTGCCAGGTGAAGATTGGGATTCAATCTTTGCCGGATATAATACACTCAACAGAAGCTCGTACCAAAATGCTAGGCAGGTCAAGCCTCAAAGCAATCACACCTCCCAAACTTCACCTCGCCTCACAAGACTCGGGTGAAAGGAGACACCATGACACCACCTCCCCACTTCCAATGCAGCGTCCCCACATCCGAGTCCAGTTACAAGCTGCCATCATAATGCCACACTAAATTCGATCCAATTAGACTCATGCCACCAGATGAACATCAACATCTGAACCGAATCATGGGCAAATTACAAATGCTCAGCCACAGAAATAAATTCCTAATTTTACAGAGTATGTGAATGTATATAATATATATACAATGGAGTACATTATGTGAGAGGGAACAGAGGAGGAAAAGAGCTGCCCGAGAAAAATAATATACATATATGTATACATATACATTATTTATGTATATATGTATATATATTTGACATCACACACGAGCCATTATTGACTCCCACTTGCCGAGAAGGCAAAGTTTAACAGTTGGGAGTGTGGAAGAGTGTGTGTGGGGAGTCACAAGGGGGGGGGGGGAGGTGAGGGGGGAGGTTCAAGACAGAGGAGAAGCACTGGAGGTGGCAAAAGACAGCACTGCACCCACCGTCTTGCAGTGTGGGCGGGGACAAAATATCCCCAGCAGCAGGGCCCACACAACACAGCAAATTATTTCCTCGAGGGCCAAAAATGCCCACAATTTGGGGGAGGGAGATAGGTGGAAGGGGGATAAGGGGTGATGAGTATAAGCCCAGGCATTACTTAATCCATATTTCGATTATAGGGAAACCAATGAGACAATAATTAGTGTTAAAAAATAATAAATAAATACAAACTGGTCATCACATCAACTTGTGTGATGAAAAAATCATTAAACAAATTATAAAATAAAAAAATGCTCACTTGCAATGACTAACTTCAGCTGCCACGAAAGAGCTTTCATACTCCCTACAATGCTTAGAAGAATCTCACAGGGGGCATGCACATGCTAAACTTAAAAAGAAAAAAACCTTATAGTTAAATATTAAATACATATTTGAATTAAAGGAACAAGATTGGAACTGAGCACAAACAATTATCACCCCTGTGGGGTACCTAGAATCTTCAGATTACTACGAAAGTGGGTGTTGATTGCATCTCCTGTTAAATGACACAAACAGTGGAATGTATGAACTGCACAACATACTTTACGAGGGCAATAATTCTTCTGCCGAGAGACAGAAATGAGTGCATTCACTTTCCTTCACCTGTTTTACCTCTCTGCTCTCAAATGGCAAGAGGGCATTGAACCAATCTATTGATGAGCATAAATAGGACCAGAGGTTATATCAAAGATGCACCTCTACGTAAAAAAAAGACTGTACAATTCACTAGCTGAAGAGATCAGAATGGGAACAATAAATCACAAAAAAGTTACTCCTGACTAGAAGTGTCAAAACTACTTGGGGCACAACTTATATACCCTCCCACTGCCCCAGCTTCAATCAAAAAAATTACGAGATATAGCGCCCCCAATATTATCACAACGGCATTGAGCTTTCCAGGAGCTACTTCTGAAAAATCCATTGAAATAAATTACTTGTTCATAGAGAGCTTTCAATCAGTGACGCAAGCCTCAACACGCACAATGCCAGCAGCCCAGAGGAACGCTCCCATCCTTTACTCCCGAGGGAAAACATTCAAAAATATTACTCAGAGGTGTTTTAGGATGGGGAGGGAAGAATGCAAGCGCTCCTAACTGAGACCATGCACGAAACTCACGTCACCTAAATACAACATCGTCCTGCTTTGAGCCATCATATCCTGTGGCATCTGAAACCCACTCAAAAACACACGTTAGGATTTTTTCCTGCCATGAGATCCGTGAATTTAATACTTTTTAAAGAGTAAATAGTAAAAAATAACAACAAACGTTGTCAAAATCGAGTGAGGCCAAGCGAGATGGCCACCGCAAGTGACACCTCAGCCTACGACAGATATATTTATACACACACATTTATATTAGCGCATGCGCTCACAAAAGAGGGTGCGCCTTTACGCCAACTGCACACCTCTTCTCCACCGACCCCCCACCCTCCTCCCCCTGCGGCCCATCTAGGATACACGGGCACCCATTGCTCTGCGTTTCCAGTGCCACACCGTACCGCTTAGGCACACACGGATGGGGCAAGGGAGGAGTGGAAACCACACTAACGGGGTGCCACACCCGACCCTGCGCCCACGATACACGGCACTTTTTAAGTACTATCAAAGGGTGGAGAGCAGGCATGATTCTTTTTTCTGTGGGGGTTGGGTGGGGGGGGGGGGGGGGGAGAGTGGGGGAGCCGCCCTAGCGGTTGTGGTCCGACAAAAGGAGGAGCCATTGGAAGACGACTTAGGGTCACCCACAATCCTGAACCGAGGAAAAAGGGTGCGCTCGATTGGGTTGAAGAGGCATGCAAACACCATGAGCTAGAGCATATCATCCTAGTTAAATTATTTTTTTTTATTTCCACTTACACACACATCTTTAATACTGTTTATTGCGAGTTATTGCTAAATGCTACCGGTGTCCAAGAGGTGGTTGGTTTGACTATGGACAACAAGACATATTCCCCAACCGTCAGAACCCAACTCCCATTCCTTACATTCCATACTATGTAAGCCACTTGATGGATTAAGTGTTGCCACTAAACTGAGAAATCAACTCCAAACAAAAATAAGACAAGTGAATTTGCTTTTTGAAACTATTCAGCCAAAATTTGTTAATCATTCTTGTCATTCTTTAAACAGCAGAGATTACCATAAAGGAAATATACTAAATTCCTTAACATATTTTATCACTTAATCCAACTCTTAATACTACGGAAGGTAAACATCTGCTGCCCATCCTCTATTTCTGATTAGAGACCATTCAACTTCAACTCCTTCTGGGCTCCTTCGATATGTGCCCTGTGAAATGCTTTTGCTTTACGCAAGTATGACCCATGATATCGACAAAAACAACTACAGGTACAAACCCAGCAAAAAAATTATACACCTACAAGACACACGCACTCTGGAAACATGCAGCCACACTCATGCATGCGCCAAAACATGCGCACGTGACAACGTAACTATTTAAGACAACTCTCCCTCATCTAGAGAGGAGTACAAGGACAGGGTGTTTGGGGAGGGAGAAATAATTAAATGGTGAAAATTTGGCAGAAGGGATTCCACCAGGGGAAGGGGTGCCATGACCCACAGGGGTCATGCCAAACAAATGAGTACTTTGGGTGGGAATGGGCATTTCATGGGATCCTAATATGGGGAAGAGGTGATATTCGACGATTCAATTTCCCAGAGGCAGCATTGGTCAGAGAATTATTAATACAATTATTACATATTCTTGGTCATAGCCATTCTCCCTTATTATCACTGTACTTGGTGTGGAGGAGTGGGAGGGGGAAGGTGGGTGGGTGGGAGGGAGGGAGGAGTGGTGGCAAGGCGCGAGGCATACAAGAGAACACCACGCATGGGGCTCCCATTTGCCCTCGCTACACCCATCTCTCTCTCTCAAGAAAAAGGCCCTCCGCAACGCCATCCATTCTCATCCTCCTCCAGCTTCTCATCATTTTGGTCCTCAAGATGTCGTCGTCGTCTTCGGGCCGCACGGCACGGTTTCCCCCTCCCAAACCAAGGCTTAAACATACATGCCCATGCCGTACATGGACCCCCAGTCCACACCTTGGAAGCTCGACATGTCCACGTTGGTGAGTGAGTAGCCTTGGTATGGGCTGGCAGCTGCGGCTGCCGCTGCCGCCAAAGGGTGGTGGTGTGGGGTGCCGGGGGGACCTGGGGGCCCCAGCGGGTTGCCAGTCAGTGTAGGCATTGGATATGGAGCATACCTTCAGAGGGTGAGAAGACAATAAGATCAAGACTGTACCATCTACAGATAATGCTTCCAGGATTGAGAGACAATAAAATAGTTGAGGGCCTCTAACATGCAGTACTAGCAACATATTTCATGTATTTCTGAAAAATCTTATGAACATTGTCAATACCCAAAGATACTCATTCCAAATTCACTATATAACCCTCCTTTATGCAAACCATGAGATACATAGTAAGAATGTTTCTCATCACACAGACTCACTCAACATTTTCTCTAAGTGCTCACAATAGTCATTGCAACTTCACAAGCTCATTACTTTTGGTAGTCATATCAAATTCCTTGAAGCACTTTCCTAAATTCCATGATGACCATCAAAAGATGCTTTTGGTCTTCTAGATTTAAAACATCAATGGGATATTGGAGTAACCACCTATCAAACTAAAAAAAATGTTCAAGGAAAACTAAAGAACTGAGCTTCTGCACTACAAAGCGCACAGGGAACCCAAATGTCAAGTCTGCAACTTTAGTCAATAGTTGAGAAACATCACCTCTTTTTGTACATAGAATAAAAGTCCTTCCCCCCATACATCTAATATTCCACCATAAAATTTTAAAAATTGCAGACCAAAACTTTAACTCACAAATTGATAATTAAAACAAGAGCCTTCAAACAGACTCCACCTTCAACTTAGTAAGTCAAAACCTAGATCTGTAAGTTTCATTAAACTTTTACATGGATTATACAATGTTAAGCTCATTTCATATAGAAATGAAACAACTCAAAGTACAAAACAATCTAAAAATTTCTATTTATCAAAGAACTAAATGCATAAGACTTCGTAAATTACGCAAAACTAATATACAAAGTCTATTGGTTGTCATACTCTAATAATGCTCTGGCTTACAATACTGCTATTACCAGATTGTCTTCCTTGTGGCCTTAGCTATCATGGCAAGTGCATTGGCCTCAAATTTTTCAATGGTCGATAGTTGTAGCAACATCATCGAGCTTGATCTGGATTAGCAGTTGTACGTAAAGTTGTAAGTAAGAGATCATAAATAGTTTCAATTATTGTAATTGTCTCCAAAAGTAACTCATCACAACGGATGACTTTATAGTCTGGCCAATGACTGTTGATGGGTGACAAAAAATGTCGGCTGACTCATGAGAACATGGAAGAAGAGTCTACCAACTGAATCACTCCTATTGAGACAAACACACTGCAGTTCAGGGAACTAATTTTTTGAAATAGTGTCCACTCACCGATAGCTAGCAAGGCTGGCATATGGGGAGGCAGCGGCACCTCCCCCACCTCCCGTCCCTCCTTGGGCAGCCCCCGATCCACCCGTGGCGCCGGCCGTCCCTCCTGTCCCAAAGAACTTCCCGTATGCCTGCTGGACGGCAGCTAGCTGGGCAGCCGCCTGCACCTGTAAATCAACACACCCACATACATTTCAAAACACACTCTGTAGGAGACAAATCTCACACTCTGTAGGAAACTAGGGATTAGGCATTAGCAATCAAATGCATAGACTCATCAACATGCCACCAAAGTGATGGTTTATTCAGATGTACTGTCAATATAAAAACATTCATACATTACTTATTATGTATTGGCTAAGATTGTCCTTAGGGTTACATTCCAAAAGACACACATCCACTGCCACATACATATTGGTTGAAAAGTTTAAATTTATGTGACAGGCCACATGCATACACCCACCCAGCCATTTCCTTATTGGGAAGGCAACGAGCACCAGACGCACTGGTACTTATTAATGGCAAGTTAAATGCTCTTTTGATGCCCATTACATTCAAGATATCAGCAGTGACATTTGTGTTTGGCACCATTATCAGCATGTCTGCACATTAGACTCATCAACAAATGAGGAAATTTCCACCCACAACAACAATGGTAACCAGTCACAGTGGTCCTCCACCAACACCTTGCACCAGAACAGCATCCACTCTAGGTGATGCTCTAATCCATGGGCGCATGCACCCAATCGATTGAGACAACTCCTAGAGAAGCTTTTGCTTCAAAGCTGAAGACGGGGATGGATAAGCCTACAACACACTCATTGCCATCCCCATTCAGACACCACATCCTGGATTCCCAAGATACAGCTCCCCCTCCCCCAAGCACTCACCTGAGCCGCAAGATGTGCATGGGCTGATGTGGCAACCGCCAACTGCTGCGCATTTGATGGTGTGCCCGTCGAGGTCGGCTGCACGGCTCCCACGCCACCCATTGCACCTACGGCCCGCTTGCCGGCCACCTGGGCGTGGGGTGACACACCCAGCTGCAAGTGCGAGAGGTGGAGTGCCGTGTGGTGGTGGTGGTGGTGTGCTGGGTTCAGCGCTGCTGCGGCAGCAGCTGCTGCGGCTGCAGCTGCGGCAGCAGATGACGCTGTAACCAAAAATAATCACAACACATCGGTTTATTCAGGGACAGAGCAACCAAAGGACTCAGCACACTCATGCTGACAAGAGAAATAAAAAAAAGTCCACTTGAAATTACATTAAACCAAAAGTAACTCGCCCAGACTCTAGCGACACCAAAGCACATTACTTGCATTTTTCCAGAGACCTGGAAAGAGTATATTGCAAGAAAGCACCATGTGCAGGAAATGATAAAATGAGTCAGTTTTGTGCAAGGAGGTTCAACCACAACATAGTGAGTTAAAACAATCACTCATGTTCACCTTTTCTTTCCCAATGCTATTAAAGTACTGCTTTTTATGGCAACATGTCTTGGCTATTTGAAAACAATACTGAGACACAAAATATGCAGATTAGCCAAAGGATATATTTTTAATGAACACCACCTCCAGCCAGAGAAACAAACTGCTGAGCCATTTCAACCAGCTTAACAGCATCAATGTATTGACATCAACAAATGTAGTAAACGGCTATTTAGTATCAGGGAATGAGGGAGGGTCAGGGAAATTGGCAGCTTAGGGGGAGGGAATAGATAAAGTAAGGTGAGGTAGGCTGAGCCAATGTCGATTCCCCATCAGGCCATGAAGCAGAAGCTGAAGAAAAATCCAAGGTCAACAGCAAATTGAGGGACTTTTGACGGGTACACTAGGTGAGGAAAATTCACTCAGTGGCTTGCTTCATTTCATAGAGAACAACCTGAAATGGCCCGGCACTGTGCAACCAAATGTTCTCAGAGAGTAAGAGCTATTCAATGCCACATGGCAGTGAGGAAGACTCACCAAGCGAGGACGTGGCCACGAGGGCAGCCGATGATGCCTCCTTGGGCTGGGCCCTCTTGCACTCCACCTTCTTGTTCTTGAGCGTGTGGAAGTGGATGTCGCACACCCTCTCCACCACCTCCTCAGAGTCAAACGTGACAAAGCCAAACCCACGATGCCGTCGCGTCTGCTGGTCCATGAGCATCACAGCCTCCTCCACGCGCCCAAACTGTCCAAAGTAGGCACGAACCTCCTCAACAGTCGTCTCCTGGCTCACGCCACCCACAAATATCTTCTTGGTCCGGGCATTGCCCAGTGTTGCCACCGCTGACCCAGCCGCACCACCTGCCACAGAACCATTCTTGCCTGGACATGATAATTAACATAATGATCAGGAGGGCCTAATCAATCCTGTTTCCAAAAGGTATTATGTTGCCACAAGCACAA
The DNA here is from genome assembly GCA_963169105.1 of Ceriagrion tenellum. Classification (NCBI taxonomy): domain Eukaryota; kingdom Metazoa; phylum Arthropoda; class Insecta; order Odonata; family Coenagrionidae; genus Ceriagrion; species Ceriagrion tenellum. The sequence goes on along the minus strand of OY720639.1, from coordinate 5,776,222 downwards.
ATGACAATGAAGACCCCAACATATACTCTTCTGGTTATTTTCAATTCCACTCTCAACAATTTCACAAGGGCAAAGCAAATAAATTGAACTTTTGAGTTCTCCGTTACGGTTAATAGGTTCCCCTAAATACAAAATTAAAACTTTGGTGGAGTGAGAGCATCACACATTACAACCCATTTAATGCTTGCGAAAGAATAAGGAAAAATTATAATGCAAACAAAAGAGAGGATAGGTTATCCATAATATCAAGATGATTTTAAGGACTCTACACAATTTAACTGACAGGATTATTAAAGATTATACAAATTTTCCAACCAACAAAAATTTCTGGGACGATTCAATGCACACAATAATTACAGTAATATTAACACAAGGGTAGTGACAAACCATTCTTCGGAGTGGCATGCTTTGGATCAATTTTCTTCCCATCCAGTTGATGAAGTGGTACTTTCAAAACTTTTTCCACGCTGGCAGGGTCAGAGAATGTGATGAAGCCAAACCCTCGACTCCTCTGAAAAATTAAGGAGAAAAAAGAACCTTTGTAATTGTGAAGTTATGCCGCATCATTCAGAAAGTTTGCTGGGTCACGACCTGTTTTCTAGCAAGTAAGGGTTACAGTTCCTGATGTATTTTCTCCACTGACAGATTGCTAACACCAAGTGACAAGATATTTCACTGACTACTCAAAAGGAAACTTTGTGCAGAGACATTATTTTTCAATTTAAATAAATTGGCATCAAATAACAGCATTGAGAACATAAAAAAGCAGCCAAGTCACATGGGGTTGGATGCTGAGGATTAAGTCACTCCAAGAAGGAAAGGCATCCTGGAGGAAATAATTAACAGCAGCCTTGTGGCACCCAGGAGTTTATTTCATGACTTTTATCTCAGGGGCAGAAATGGAGATCTACATCACAGACGAGCAGAACGTCCGAACTGCACCCTCTTCAGTCAACCGATCAAATGTCCAACATTTCCTCCAGGCCAAATATCCGTTAGCCACCGAATCGGATTTCCGAACCCTTCGATCGGAATAGGGGGGGGGGTAATAGCTCCCCCGTTTGACGCGGGGGGAGAACCCACCTGCGTCACGGGGTCCTTCATGACGAGCACGTCCGTGACGGCGCCATAGATGCCGAAGTACTCGCGAAGCTTCTCGGCCGTGGTTTGCCAGCTGAGGCCGCCCACGAACAGCTTGCCGGGGGCAGGGTCCGTGCCCGTCGAGGGCGTCGAGCGGCCCGAGGACGACGAGCCCCCGCCGCCCCCGTTGCCGGCCACCACGCCGCCCCCCGCGGCGCCGACGCCCGCCCCCGCCGCCGACACGGCTCCCGCCACCGCCGCCGCGCCGTTGGGCCCGCCCGCCAGCAGGCCCCCGTTCATCGCCCCCGACGACGAGTTGTCCGCCGAGCCGCCCCCGCCGCCTCCGCTCCCGACTCCATTTGCCTCCATCACCAGACTGCCACCGGCAAGGAAAAGGCACACACGTTGAGAAAAATCAATCCATCGTCGTGCGCCATCCGAGGCTACTACGATAACATACAACCTCTATCAACACTCAACATTTTCAAAAAATTCGAACACTGTCTCCAATGCTACAGGGTAAAAAATATCTAACGAGCTACCTTGAGGTGGTCCCACCATTATCGAACATAACTGTCATCTATTTCATGTTCAGGATACTCGAAGCAGACAAAATCCCCTATCCGATACGAAGTACAAAATGTTACCTTTCGCTGCTGTTTTTCTGGCAATTGGAACTCAAAATTATAGAGTGCTCTACGCGACAATAGGAGAAATATGGGGAAAATATTATTTTTCTATATAATATAAAAAAAATTTCAAAGTTGAGCTCATATAGGAATTATTCTAATTGGCTATGAGACGGTAGCATTCCATCAAATAACCTCACCAGCCAATTGATTTGCAAGAACACCCTCGAGTCAAGTGAGCTCATTCAATTAAAGACACTCAAGAGACTTAGGGACTAACTCTTGATGCAGATATACGCTTTTGAAAACGTAGCAAGCAAAAGACATTTTCCCCAAATTTCCCAAAGGCCGAGATGGAGAGTTTGACCCAGTGGAAAACCAGAGTAACCTTCAACGTCAAAATACGCCGGGAAAGCCTTATATCTTGCTATTTTCCCAAAATTAATTAACGGTCCAGCACCACAATACAACCCAAATACCACAAAGGACTTACAGAAAGCCTCTACATTTACAATAAACTTATAGATGAAAACTAAATATCCTGATATTGCTAAACAAAATGAACCGTCTTACAGGATTCATCCTCATAAATAAATTAACAAGGCAATTATTTTATTAAACTATTATATATTAATTATTAATTATTGATTAATTTTACCACTATTGTCATTTAAAGATGTGCTAGGGAAGGATCGATTTCAATCGACTCTTCCTATCAACCTTATTCTCGAAAATTTCTCGCATGCGTTCACGAGTGAGTACAAAGCCAAAATAAACGAATGGCTTCATTGTACACACGTGCTCTTCATCAAACACGTCGCCACTATCTCCTCTAGCACTCGATCTGCCTACCCAACGGTTATTGCCGGCCAGGTTGACTAACGTGAGCAGCTAGGCCACTTACAGGAATTGCGGGGGATAATTGCAACCAATTAAATTCTATTCGACTTCTTTATCCACTTGTAGCTCACGAATTCGAAAATCTTGGATTTCATCCTAGAATTTCGTCTTTGGTCTCCATTTGCAGAGCTGAAATTGAATGTATCTAACACTTATCAATCAACGTAAAACCAACAGCACAATTAGAATAATTCGGCTCCGTTGACATATAATATTGAATAATTGGTAGTATCAGGCGTAACTCGGTGGAATCCGTTAACGTTGTAATGATCACACTTGACTATGTTTTTCCACATATTTTTATTTGTAACGACCCGGGTTTCGACAATCGACGTCATCTTCAGGTTTCCTGACTTCGTTCCGGTTCGACGTCATCTTCAGCTAACCTGAACAGCGAAACGCGGGTCGTTGCAAATAAAAATATGTGTAAAAACGAAGTCGAGTGTGATCATTACAATATACTATTGAACTAAGAGGTTGGACGACTTAAAAACCGATCATGTACATAACTATTGCAGGAAGTGGCATTTTAATACTAATTAGTTTAAAATGTGATAAATTTTACTGATATTACTTTAATAACCATGTTCCACAAACACAAAATAAACAATGCTATACAAATTTTATTATCAACCGTGCACAAAAAATATGCTGAAATTCCATATTTCCGAAAAAAAACCATTCACAGCACCCATCGATGTTGCGAAGTGCATTACCACAGGTAACCCAATAATAGAACTCAACACCACACTAGCGACCACGGGACACAAGCAATTCAATATTCACCCACTAGCCACCTAAGTAAATATTAATTCACGTCACACATCGTCAGATAGCTCGCTGGATTACCACTTTTCGTACCGGTTATGGATAATACTGGATAATTAAAGGGATACATTTATAAACGGGCAACCAGGGCGAAGAGTAAAATATTCAGAGCAGGATGATTCGTTACACCACTAGATCTGACAGATGCGATAAAAGGAGAGAGATACACTGCCGAACAGAAAGGTACCAAAACTCGTTCTTTCTGCGCACAATAGACGACCACAGTAAAAATTGAGCTCCACTAAACACACTCCTATAACACATGTCACCATTTCATCGCCAAAAAAAACTTACACCTTTACTCGGCTGGTGACCTACCACCCCCTGCCATACACCATGTGGCGGCGGGTATCATGTAGATGTAGCTACTTAAAAACTGATAACTAATCCTCATGTAAGGGAAAATTTACAAACGGGCAGCCAAGGCGAAGAAGAGAATATTCAGAGCAGGAGGATTCGTCGTTCGATTAGTTCGACAAACCGGCGACAATTGGGCTCGCCCAGTGCGCGCACGAGCCCTCATGGAGAACTTTCCAAGCAGCGCCCACCGAGAGCTCGGTTACTCGCACACACGCCTCGAGAATCCGTCATCACTAACTCTGTCGATGGAGAGATATACTCAATGAAAACCTTGATTGAAGCTTTCGCGGCTCATGTTGATTAATAAAATAAAATATTACGGGTAATTGCCGCGTGAGGTATCGGTTTGGCCCGACGTTTCGTGACCCACTGTGGGTCACTTATTCATGGGAATGATAACGTACTATATTTGTCGGTTTTTTTATATATTGGCTCAAATGGAAGAGGTGGAAGGGGGATGGAAGTTAGGACGGGAGGATTAGGGTGGGGGTAGCAAATTTTTCCGGATGACAGTGTTCCAAGTATTGCTGATTTTTAAGCCGCTGTCTCCATTGAAATTGTGTTTATTATTCTTCCTCATCTCGATGGCCTCATGGATGACTCCGGGTTTAAATCTGTCCACTTTAGCGATGACTGGATTTCTCGAAGTCGATCGCGTGTCCCACGGCTTCATGCTCAGCGACTGCGGACTTCGTAGTTTGCCCCAGTCTAGCCATTTGAGCCAATACATAAAAGCCGACAAATATAGTACGTTATATTCCCATGAATAAGTGACCAGCAGAGGGTCACGAAACGCCGGGCCAAACCGATACCTCACGCGGCATTTACCCGTAATATTTTATTTTATCAATCGATGAAAACCCGCAAAGAGGCCATGATATGCCTCTGGTGAGGTACTCACGGGAAAATTTTCAAACCTCGGCTGCAACCTATTGGACGTTAAGAGTACCAACAAAACAGCCACCTTTGACGAGAAGTGCCCAAAACGTCACTGCACGCACGCCATTGTCCACGACAACCAAGTTTCAGGGTATGCTTAAGGGAAGCTAACTCCACCAGCGACGCGCTAAAATTAACGTGCATTTCCAGCTCAATTCTACTACGCAGAACGTGATGGAACAGCAACTCACTAGTTTCAACAAGTGAGAAGTTCGGTTGGTAGCTTTTATCCTGCTTCGCCAAACTGTTCTAAGATTAGACATAATTTCACACACAATCTTGCCCCGCTTATTGTCCACAAAATCTGTTTCATTATTACAATTCCTGAGCTCACCAGTTTTTCATTCTTCGTCTCATTCCAGCTCTATCCTATACTGGCCATCTTGGGGGCGTTGGGGACCGGAGTAACGGCTGCCTGCATTTACGCCTGCTACAAGCTGGACATCCAGTGAGTGTCAACTTCCTTTAATTTCCAATCAAAACTCAATGACTACTTCTACTTAAGCACATCAATGTTGACTGCTGTAGCTTCTGACCGTAGTTTAGTAGTAGATAATTATAGGGAGGGAAATATTAAATCCCGACCGTGTGTACCTTGAAGAATCAATAAGCTAATTCCCACCTGGAATACGCTGGGGTCGTTAGAGGTAGGCTCAAAAACAAAAAATGCGTACAGTGAAGATCGGCAACGTACGTAAAAGGCCGTCATGCAAATCTCGTTAACGTGCCGACTTTCCACTACAAGGGGGATGGAAATCGCTTCCTAAACGTCTATAAAATTAAGAATTAATTTTTCACGTAAGTTACAAATCAATTCATTTTCAGAGGAAGTAATTCTTAACCGACACACTACGGTAGATAGATTTTCATTCTGCAACGTAGCACTATCATCATGTTTCGCATGATCCCCTCATGACTCATTATACAAATCTGTTATCTTTTATTTAGTAACAAAATACATCAATACAAAGAGTTCCTGTAACGTTGATAGTATACTTATAGTACAGCATGTGTTGGTTCCTCATTCGACTAGTTTTCGCAGATTCTTGCCGATGCATTACTTGTCGCAGTTATATCTTACGTGTCTGTCAAGTTACTGCTCCTCGAACGTGTAAACATGACCTGCTCATGCCAAAGAACGAAATTAAAGAAGTCAATCACAGGAACCCGCAGTTAAATACGTGCGTAGGCATAAATAGGCGTTCACTGCGGTGCGGAGGGGTACGTATCCAACCGCCTTCGCGGCGCGTTCCAGTTTTTAAGTCCAGCCACACGGCACGTGGGAATCAGCGCGGTGCCCCGCGCGCCATGGCACGCGTCGAGACCCTCCTTTCCCAATCCACACGTCCCCCTGGCCCGAGCTAAGCATTCCACACATGGCGAGGAAGCCACACTCTGAGGAGCACGAGTAGGCAGGAGTAGGGTTAGGGGCTTAGAATGAGGGAAATGTACGTTTGAAGGGGGAGTTATATGGTTGAAGGGGGACTTACTGGGTGGGATGGTTTACTGGGGGGGGGCGGGGAAAGAGACGGGTGTCGAGGGGCGAGAGTGGGAGAGAAGGAAAGAAGGAGGGAAGCCCCGACGGCGCCGTGGACACCTCTCGGCCGCAAGGGGGGGCGCCGAAGAGGCAAATCTTGGGACTTCGCCGAGAATATGGAACGGCACACGGGACGAATGGAGGGCCTAGAAGTAGCCACACGATTGGCTGAGGTTACTCGAAATTCAGATCACGCGAGGTGCAAGTTGACTTGGAGGATGTTTCTTTGACACGCGCAATACGTTTAGGCAGTGGCGGCTTGCACGGTATTTCGTAGATGTAGACGTAGGCAAGATAGAAACTCAGGGATTCCGAACCGACTCAGTCCTCCAAAACTCATTCTCTGCACGTGTTATCCGTGACTACAGCAAACAAGCAGCGAGTCACTACGACCTCCGTATTTAGCACTCCCTTCTGCTTCTTCCTTCCGTCTTCCGATTCCTTTTCCCTACTTTATTCGTGGCCGACGTCCTAACGCCGTCTTTCGAAGACCCACGACGAGGTGAGTCAACGTAGACGTGCGTCGAACTTTCTCCACCCATCGCGACGGAGGCCTGCAAAGCTTCACTGGCGCAAATCACAGAGGCAGCGATCGAGCGTGAAATGTCTCTTCCGCAGTCACCAAAAAAATTAATCACTGCTCGCGCTGCCCTGAGCGCACCAGTCACCACAAGGAGTTAGAAGGCTGCGCGACACGTCACCCAAAGGCAGTAATGAGTCCACTCTGGATATCGAGGGGCGACGTGCGAATGAGTGGACTAAGGCTCGGGAGTCCAAATGAGCGCGCCTCCGTCGTCAAAAGAGTGACGCAGACGCACCTCCACCCGCCAGAGATGACCAAGCACGCAAGAATGGAAGAATGACAAGAGCATATGACCGATGAAAATCGAGAGCAAGCCGGGAAAAATTAACGACTCTCATAAAACACGATCCCTCGAGGGCTTCGCGAGCGATCGGCTCCACTGCTCGGCAACATCACCAACTAAATCCAACGCGGATACTCGAAACACCGTCACGAAGTCGACCCCGAGGATCGGCCTCCCGTGACAGGCCGCAGGGACGAGACGACGGACACCTGGCTATGACGTAACCACGGCTCCAGGCGCCCGAACACCCTACACCACCGCGTTGGATCCCGGAGCAAAACCGTAGCAATAGTCGTGCACTAGGGCACTGCACCCACAGAGAGACGCACCCGCTCAAAGGCTGCTCGTCGGATGGCACGCCGCCGTCCACGCCGCCGCCGCCGCCCACCAAGTACACGAGGCGACCGGTGGACGCCATCGCGTCCAACGGAGTCCAATCGTGTGGGCGCGCCAGCTTGCCCCGGTCAGTGTGCGACACGCCGCACCATCGCTGCTCGACTGCTGCTCTTCTCCGGAGGCGGTGGTGGGGAGGGCAGCGGTGGAACTAGGGGTGGGGGTGGCAGTTAGGGGGAGGGGGGCACCCCTCGAGGCTTCCTTCGGCCACATGCATAATCCACTAACCGCTTCGACACCCCAAGCGCCACACTCTCTCCGACACCCGCACACATCGAAGAGCCATACACAAACGATGGCGAGAATACGGAACCACGGCATCGACCACACTCACCAACACAAACGACGAATATACAAGAACATTTGCCACCTAAGAGATGTGCCCAATCATCTATTTCCATTGCAGTTCTGTGTTAAGTTATGAACAGGATTACAAGCTCAATATTTCGCGGTCGTTGCCGCGTCTTATGCCGCTTAGTACTAACAATTTGAGGTAATCAGCGGTGGTGGTGAGAGTCGAAATCGGTTCGGGAGATATCTACTGCCAATGAACTACTATTGGGGAGGGCTCTACAGACATCTCAATACATTCCTCGAGAGGCGTCACCAATGGACATGTCAGGGACTAAAGAGATTTTGCTTCTCTAGCCGCAGTACGACATGGACTGGATACAGGTTTACCTTTAGTATTCAATACAGGCTTTACTGTGCATCGTTTGTAAGGATCGATAGTTTTCTCGAAAATGGCAACCCTTTCGAAAGACTCAGCTGACTATTGGCGAGGAGTCTCTGGAGAAAATTTCCCCGTAAAAGCCGGAGGCTGCCGAGATGATTCAACGCCGACCGAAAGTGCTGAAAGGGTGGAATGGAAGTTCACTCGTTCGCGGCTAGGGGAAGCCAAGGGATCGAGACGAAATTGGGAACACGGGAAGGAGGGTCCATGACTACGGAACCTGGGAGGATTGAACGAATCAGCTTCAAGAGCCCCAATGGTGAGCCACCGAGAGGTCGGGGCGGTCACTGAGGTGGCTTCTCGAGAGAGGGATTACGATGGGACGACGCCGCTTTTCACACACCCGACAGCTCTCCAATCACCAGTCACCATGTAGCCGGGTTCACGTGCAGGCGTTCCGAGCGCAGCGCGCACATTTGTTTTACGCAGGAAAGGTTAACATTCAGGCGTTGGCGACGTCGTCGTGCGCAACGCATCAACCCGCTGACATCCATCGTTGAATAAACGTTAAGAAAATAACATCGAGTCTTTGCGTGCGCCTCCCTTACATTGGTGCTTCAGTTTCATTTTTAACCCTGCGTTGAAATTCCTCCTCTCAACATGGCATTTACCATTCTTGGGCATGATCTTCACTTCGCTTGCCGATCCAGAAATCAAGCCGAAAACTGAGATACAAAAATTTGCCTCTCAAATTTCCTCACTAGTTTAAAAATGTCAGATAGACTGCGAAAGAACGAAATTTTAAGGTTTAGAAAATCGGGGAATAGTTGCCAGGCGGGATTCGAACGATAGGTCATCAGTGTCGGAGTAGTGCACACCACCGAAGTTTAACACGTATTGCATCGACAGTGCATAGCAACGTCAGGTAGGGCCAAATAATGCGTCCACTTCAGGCGATTTTAGTGCTGACTACTCGTGATGATATATTTATGGGTCTTTTTTGAACGAAAAACAATCAACTGGGCCTGATCAGCGACGAGTTTCGTGCATATACGTTGCTTCGCGGCCACTTTTCTTCACGCAGACGCCATTTCATGGGAAATATCCGCGTCATTCCACCGTAATGAATTAGTTCCCCACGTCAATTCGGCGGTATACTGGAACATTCATTACCAATCTGTGCGTTTAACAGCCACTGTCCTAATTCTCGTATTCCGCAACATCTGCGACGATTTCCCTTTAATTCGAGAACCGCTCGACAAAGTGCATTCGCAAACAATTGAGGCAGATACGTAGGGAAGGAAATTGATTAAGTCTCAAGAACTCGTAAATTCGAAAGCTTGGGCGGAATTCAGATAAACCATTGGCAAGTAATAACACCCACTGAACATTGATAGTTCTTCGACTAAAATTAAATCCTTAGACGAGTGCCACAATATTATCCCAAAAAACCATTCCTTTATCAGAGTACCGAATCCTTTGAAAACGTAAATGCCGTTCGTCCACGCGAGCAAGGAGCCGATGGAAAATCGCACGTCCGTCCGTCCCCCCCACACGGGAAGAGCACTATCGACTCCATTTCAAACGTGTTTGCCCTAAACACGCGACGCCACTCGAATCATCTCTTCCAATATTCATTATTCTCGATATAATTTCACCGGGACAGTGAAAGTTGCCACACAAAAAATTCCCCCTCTCCATTCGTATTATTGCAACATACTGCCTAAACTGACGAGCTTCAACTGATGGGAAACAAAACTGAGGCAAAAAATTTGATAACCATTCGAAGAATATACTTCTTTTAACATTTTCCAGCCATAAGAGAACGATAGCAGCGCCATTTCCATTTAATACTCGCAGCTTCATCTCAATCACTCCAGTTATTTCGTAGTGCCTCAAGTAGAAATTTAGGACCTAAATTTAATGGCACGAGAGTCATGTTCAGGTGGTGAGGAGCCACCATTCTATCATAATATTCGCTCCAGTGCCACCCCTTCCTTTCTGACCGCCTCTCTCTCTCTCCGACAGGTTCGACAGGAAGGCGGACCCGCGCACAGACACGATGATTGACCTCCTCAACCCGCGGAGCAAAAAGGTAAGCGGAGCCGAAGACGTGCCCACCTCCTCCTCCCCAGACACTCCTCCGACCTCAGACGCTCCCGACGTCCAGGTGAACTCGACCCCCTTCCGCGACCAGGTCAACTCCTCGACCCCCTTCCCACAACCGTTCGCCAAGGAGCCACCGGCACCACCTGCCCGCACCACCCCAGTCAAGATCTTCACCTACCCCATAGACCAGTCCAAGTCGCTAGACGAAAGCGTGTGGTCGCGCCTCGCCGCCACCATCGCCGGCCTCTTCTGGGGCGGCACCCGGGGTGCAGCCGGCTGCGAGAAGCCGTGCCAGCGGCACATGACCAGTACGCACCACAAGCCCCGCAACAAGGGGCCGCCGCGGCCCGCTGACTTTCCGCCGTTCACCAAAAGCGCCAAGAAACCGCCAACCTAGGGGACGAACGTCCGAGTGAAGCGCCGAAACCTTGCTCCGCCGAGCAACTAACTCATCCTCGGACGATGCCCGCCCATGTTTCCGCTCCATCGACAAATTCACCCCACGAGAAACTACTCGACTTCAGAGTTTGAAGGGGAAGGACACCGGGATGTGACTCGTTAACCCTTCACTTTCACGATGGTCGATAGAAGGCAGGAGAAGGACAGACGCAACGGCAAGAATAACTCCGAGCTCGATGGACCGATCGGAGACGGGACTCTTCACTTCCACTATTTGGCGAATAGAAAAACACGAAGACTTTTACCCTTGCTTACCGTCCACGAGGACGAGCAACTGTATTTGAAATCTCTGAATAAAAATTTTAGCGTCTTAAAAAAGAAACTCTGGTAAGAAATATATGCTCCAGGTAGGAAGCAAAATGCCATGGAATTCGAGGGATTGGTGTCAGGGGCGCCAGAAGAGTAATTCAAAGAGATCTTTCCTTTGGCGGAAATGTAGCGGAAATCACACCTCTAGTGAGAACAAATTCAATTTCAGGGAACAGTTTCGCAGATCACATTTTGCATAGTATATTATCGCTAAGCAATAATTTGTGCAACTATGAAGAAGATCAGTCCAACGGACAGAGTTATATTTGAAAGGCATGAGTCAGAGGATCTAATGAGTTCAAGATGGCACCCTTTCACCTCGTCGAAATTTTCAACCCTCCACCCGCTCGGAATGGGACAAAATACTGCGGGAGGAAATCCGCTCACATCGAGCAGTGCAAACCTCTTTCGCGAGAGCGGGTGCAGGAGAGCAGTCGGGAGGGCATCGTGGGGCACAGGCCATGACGTGAGGCAGTTCTCGCTGGTTTGCGACTCCACGAACTAAGGGCCCACGAGAGCCAGAACAATCGATAGGCAACCGATGCGAGGACTCACCTGTCACGCCGTCCAACGCGAGCACATTGCCGGAAAGCGGTATGCATAAGATACGACAGGAATTGTCAGCACCGAATTAAACATTATGACGCAAGAATCCAGGGAATATCGTCTAAATCAGTTCAGTCATGACGAAACAGCAGTCCACTGCCGATGTCTTGGGAACAAATCCAAGTCTGTCTAAGAAAGAAGTACATCGTATCTATTTAAGAAAGTTCAGTGGACAATCGGCGTAAACGTATTCCTGCACAACCGATAAATCTTTAATCTCCAAGGGTGGTGATCCGGGAAAATATGTCGACGGGCTGCTTGAATTTGGTGTATTCGCGTACTCAATTATGTCAAGCGTAAACTTTAGGTTAAATGGTTAAAATGTTTCATGAAAATGGCTGGCAGTTGTGAGACTGTGGAAAGCTAACAAAAACGTTTAAGAAATCAATACATTTTAGACAAATAGAAGTTCGAAGAAGTAACATGAAGATGCTACAATTATAAGGTAACGAAATCTACCGGTAAGGTTTTTTTTGGAATTTAAAATTCTCCTGATTTTCACATGAACAGAAGATGCCACATTTTGAGACAAATTTTCAATTTAAGGCCAAAATGTCTACCGATCTCACTCTAGGCCAATATATATTACCTTAATGTTATGTTTAGCGCCTATTACACATTTCAGCACATGGGAAGTTTACGAATGAAATAACAAAACACTCGGATGCGTCTTCTTCCACCAGCATATCGACATTTTTACAACGATACACCTCTAATTGCTGTTCGGAAGCTGTTTCTGTTTCCTCCCAATCCCATTAAGAAGAAGCAATAACAGCGCAATTAGTATAACGCGCATGAGTTCATATTTTGCTATATCTTCGCCGCCACTACTCGAGCTTGCAATTCCGATTCGATTCACAACGGTATCGATAATTAAATACAATGCGAGATATTTTACATGGATTTTCATATCTGGCGCCGATAAGATTCGTCTCTAATGCGATTCAATTCAACTGCGATTCTCTATCATTTACGACCCCGATTCCGATTCGATGTTAGTTGATTCTTGGTCGAATTTTGACCGACAAGCGGCACCAGAAGCCTTCAGCCATAACTGAAGTCCTTCATAATACCATTTCATTACTACAGGTTAAGGAGTGAGGAGTGGTGCTGAGCATGCCATACGAAGGACTGCTTCAGACTTGAACGAGTGCACCTCGTGGAGAAGCAAAACTTTTTACAGCACATTGATATAATGAATGAATGCTTTATTGATCAGATGGGGTAACTCATTAGGACACGTTAACTGAAAACGCATTACACAATTAGCTTGAATAATCCATATGCATCAATGAAGTAAACAGTAGTTAAACTAGTTAAATATCAAATTATACAACATTACATTCACCATATCAACAAAAGTACAATGAGAGGTTTATAAGCAAGTTCAAAGTTCATTTTTACATGATCGCAGTGATGAGGTAGAACTTGGGGGCAGTGATGAGGAAGGAGTCGAGGTTGGTACGGGTTCAGAGGATGCAAAGGAGGCTTGGGTCAGATCGGGTTAATCTTTGGGAAACACTTGCCCTGGGGTAAATAGGCTACATAGGTAGTCGGGGTACTCGTTACGGTAGAGGGAGAAAAGTAAAGACCCTAAGAAGAATTTCTTTTGGAATCAAGAGGTAGCCACTTCAGCTCAATAAGGTATTCATACACGTGAGCATCTCTACGAAGATCAAATATAAATTTAACACAGCAGTTAATTAGTCGCCGAAGGAGAATGTCGAGAACATTGGTTATATTACTATTGACTGATAAAAAATTATCCATGACTGGAAATATGGGAGAAGTCAGAAGCAGAACTGAGGTAGAAATAGGAAGATTTCTTTAACAGTTGGAGTATTCTCATTTGCCTTGCTAAACATTTGAAGGACATGCAGATCCCACGACAAATAGGTGGTAGAGCGAGTGTAAGGAGTCCAAGTCCAATCGAATCCACTTCGTGAGCGGTCTTTTATATCTGAGCAATAGTTCTACAAACACGCATAGCGGATAGCGATCATATCGGTGGCGATCGATGGCGTAACTAATACATTTCAACAAATGTGAGTTAAAACTATCAACCTTTGGGTCAATGCACGACAATAATATTCCACTCCAATTCATAGCCGCCAGTTCACTCAGAAAATGACGGTCATCGAAGTTTTAAAGCTTACGGAATTTGAACGGCATGGGGGGAAGGGAAGGAAAGAAATTCAAAGCGTTGGAGAATATAAACTAGGTCGAGGGCTGACGAAAAAGGAACATACATTTCATCTACATCTACACACTAACCTGCAAGCCACCACATGGGCGTGCAGCAGAGGGCGTTAGGACACCGATAATTATCACGCTTTTGTTATCCCTCGAGGTAAAAGATGATATTGAAGTTTCTAATAGACACAAAACGCCTATTTTGGTATCTGGCGGTCGATAAAGTGAACAAATATATACTTCTTTTGTTTTGCTGTTTAACAGTACACCACTCTTTCTCTATTTCAGTGCCGTCTAATATGAGTATTGTACTATTCAAATGCGATTTAACTGCAATGAACACTTCGCCGCCAGTCCTACCTCGTCGATCACGTCCATAGATTTTATATCCCGTCAGAAAAACTAAGCTATCGCTCATATTCTCATCAAGCCAGCTCTCTGTTCCAAATACAATATCTATATTTGCTCATTTTCTGCACGATTATCCTTAACGCTACGGTAATACACTGTTACTAAATGTAAATCGTAAATCGCTTAATGCATGGCAGTTCATTATTTTTTATGTTTGTTCGCGTTATTTCTTTGATCTTCTCTAGAAAAACTGAGGAACGAGGTTTTCTCTAAGTTACGCCGTTCTCTTGGGTGCGCGATTGGGAATCCATTTCGCTATGTAAGTTACAATTATTTACCTGAGCTTTCCCAAAGAGTTACATTACAAAAAAAGGAAAAAATATCTCCGGATTTTTAATAATTAAATAGATTAGCTAACTTGTGATTAGTCGTGAAAACAGTCAGAGTAAATGCAACAGTGTGAAGGTTATTTCAAAAAATAAATTCCTGGTATACTGACTATCAAAGCTATCTATAAGAATATCACCCGGCAATCACAACATTATTACAAAGAGGAAAAAAACGAGGGAATTCATTTCCAAATACACTCATGGTCCGAATTGGAAAACGATGAACAACATATAATAGTAGTGTTAAGGAATTTAAGGTAATTATTTCAACACTCAAGTATTCGAGTTGGGAACAATACATGAGAAAGGAAGAAGCGAGGACTGAGAACTGGAGATCACGGCGAATAAATACATCATCCTCTCAGTTTGCCATGGCGATCATGCCAACTAGTGTTGGTGCACAAGATTTAACCTGTGCACCGACACTATTTCATCTGGAATGTCGGGGTTAAGCCATGTTTCAGTGAGGCAGATGATATCATAGGAATAGTTAGAAAAATGAAATCGAAATTTATCTACACGGCCACGCAAAGGTTTACAATTTACACAGCATATCTTGCTCTCAGTTGACAAATGAACTTCATGCGCACGATATTTACCGAAGGGACGACTGTTTGGATTCCATCGCAGCTTATCAGTCTCCTCCTCGAGCAGAAGCAGCGATGCGCCCGGATCCGTTTTTTCTTGGGCATTATTTCTTCCGTTGGAAGAGGGAGGGAGGGATATTATGTAACATGCAGCGACATATATTCCATTCAAGGCCGGCCATCTCTGCAAATCCCTGTGACGGTATACGGGATTGCTTGCTCGCGTAGACCGATACATTTATCTGAATAATGCCAGCGTTTTAATATAGTTAGCAGCTTAATCAGTCCACAAATTTCCATTCATTTTCAAGAATCACAATTCTAGATGTGCATAGCCCAAGATGTGATAAGCAGGGCCTAATGTTTCCCTTCACATTTCCTCAATAACTGAACGAGACAAAAAAATTATTTTCTATAACATCAAAGTTGAAACATCAAGTTGAAAGCGTAGTCTCGACCTTGCAAGGTAGGATATTGAATATTGCATGGATGTCATCCTTTCCGGATTAAAATTTCTATTGTCTGTTTAGGCAAGGAGAAATAAAAATGAGCACCAAATCACCACAGGCCAAATATTTTTGCAAATTAGATTCCATTCCCATTTCAATCGCCTGATCCACGCGCGATTTCAATCGATTAATAGAACACTATTTTCAGTGATTCAATACACGTGATTCGATTCGAATCGATTTCCACGTTTTGAATCTCCAATATCTCGAGCACTGACTGACCAGAGACCCACAAGAAGGGGAGAGGAAGGCGGGAGGGGAGAGGAAGGCGGGAAGTGGGGTATAATAGAGAGGGGGGGGGGCACACAGGAGACTACTTTCGGACAAATGAAACGAATAAAATCCATACGTAGATAACCCACACATTGCTCGTAGAACACAACACTTCAAAGCTATCGCATCTGCGGCGAAAATGAGGCTTTCCTAAAAGAACTGTGGATAGACGGCGAGGTAGATACAATGATTAATTGGACTAAGTCCTTCGCGGTAGATAAAACTTTTGGATGAAGAGAAAAAGAAATCATTATCGGAGAGCCGTCAGACGAAGGGAGGAACACATCCACGGCCGAAGTGGTTGGCGGATTTCCATACTGACCCTCGGTAGGCGAAAATATTGGCAAGATGCCGCTGTGCCGGTGATTTGTGTGAGTGGAGATACAAAAAAAAAACTGACATCGGCGTTAGCGGCCACAAGAAGTATTATCGAAAACTTACATCGAGGAAACACACTAACACGTACTGGACTTTACGCATTTAAAGATTTTGGTCGCGACGACATTCATGGACGGGTTGAGGGGGAGAGGCAGGACATTTGGCGAGCCGAAGAAAGAAGTCGTGCTGAGAGTATGTTCCGGTGGAAATCCGAATCGTTCGCCGTCTCAAAGCAATCGGTGGGATTCCAACATTAATGGAAGATGTGGTCCCAATGGAGATAAGTACGGCTCCACGGATGCACGTTTCACAAGTGCAGGAATGAAAACAAATGGCGAAGTCCACGCTTTTGTTTGTACATGCCGAAAAATACAACTATGGCAAACAAACCTCGGCTACATGGAGACAAAATGAGGAACAAAATTCAAAGGTCATCCAACAAATACATTTTTCAAACCCTTTCCTGGCGGAGGAGCCGACCGCAGCGCCATTTCCTTCATACCATCACGATTTTATTTTTAATTTGACAGTCACCTGGAAATAAATGAATACACTAGAGTGTGGACAGGTGCGTATATTATAGAAAATAATAATACTTCTCCGAGCATTAGGCCCTCGTGAACTGTAATTTATTTCGAATAAATTCAGTTCAATCGGACGCAAACTTAATCCTTTCCCATGCATCAGTCATAATCACATTTGACACCACATAATTGCCGCTTCAATTCTTCAATTCGTGAAAAAAGTAACATCGAATGGCGGAGTCGGAGTAGGCGAATGGCGTCAAACTGTGGAAACGTTCTTCGATAAGAAGCCAGGACCGTATTTAAAGTAGTTACAACGAGACTTTTACCGAGTCACAACCATATGCAAATTTAATCTCTACATTTTTACATAACACAAACACAGGGATATATAAATATAAAAATAATAACCGAAGATTTTTCGTGACTTCTTGATAATTCCTGACGTGAGAATTTCATATCGTCTTCAGAAAATAGCTGAAAAATAATACTAACTACACACTTAAGTTTCTGACGAGATACGCGCGTCAGAAATTCCTCGTTTTCCAAATTCAGTTTCTCCGGCGTAAATACCCCACCATATTCCAAGGAACAACGGCTTCTGGGTAAATATTACGAAAAGAAGTGCGGTAAGCAGCGGATATTTAGGTATCCCTGGAAAAATGAGACACTTGGGCCAAATCCATCGTGTTTTATGTCGAGAGAGAGATCTCGCTCAGACGACCCCTGTAAATGGCCCATTTGAAAGTGGAGCCACCTCCAGTCGAGACACGCATCGTCGACAGCCCATCGAGCAGCGGAGAGGCCGAAGGACGCGGCCTCCGTGCCTCTCGCATTTCACGATGGCCCCTGAGGGACACCCCGAGAGAGGCCAAGAGCGCCACCGAGCTCCCTGTTGGCCCCACGCGGGAGTGGCGCCGAGGGGGGAGGAGGGATTCCCCCACGTCACGTGATCGCCCGAGAACTGCGGAGGCACATCATCTTTTTTTCTATCCCCTTTACGACCCGCCGGACCACCGAACGACATACTCGAGGCGTATGAATCCAGTGCAGGTGGAACGGAAAGAGTTCTTCTTTGAACGAATATGCAGGACGAATTCCACCTTCCCCTCCAAACACCCTCAGCAACAATTACATCGGTCTCTCGCTAGTCCGGACGCAAAGGGAACGGACTCGGTTCAAATCGGTGAAAATTGTTAAATTTTTGACGGGTAAGACGATTAAAATCCATATTTCTGTCATAAAATACATACTATTTCATACATAAAAAGTATATACTATTTCTCTACAATTCCTCACGCTATAAATAGCCAACTAAGGACAAGCGAACCCTCACACAATAAAAATACTATTACTGACGTGTTTCGCCACGCTTATTCGCTTGTACAGCAAACAGTAGCAGTAGCACTAATTTGTTTACGAGTTCTAAAAACAAACCATAAGTAGTTTAAATTACAGTGGCTATTACATTTATTGAACGCTTTTACACGATATTTTATGAAAGCACGGAGTAACCGGGTTCCCGGGCTAGCGGGGTACGTATAGCGAGAGACTACGAAATTTCAATGGCAAAAAAAGGAAACTCTTGAGCAACGAGTGAACTTCCTTCGCGTCGGCTCAAGAACTTGTGACAGAAGCCTACGATCGTCAGAAGACGCAATCCGAATATGTCAGGCTTCCAACAAGGACGGGTCACTGCAATCGAAAAATAGAGCCTCTGCTCATAAACCACCGAACATGAGTCGAGTAGGGATACACGAGTCACGGGCGCGGAAAAGCGTTCCCACCGGCGTCCTCGACTCGCGAGCGTGCCTTCGCCGGAACAGCGAAGGGCGAGAGAGCGCAACGACGAATATATATTTTCCTAGACAGACGGTCGCCAGACTCCACGTGGTTTTCAGCCTCTCCGCCAGGGGGCATCGCTCGTGACGTCACACACCCACGAAAACCCCCCACCCGCGCTCGTTCAAACACAGATCGAGAAGAAGAAGAAGGAAGAGAATTGTTTGCAACCCCCTAAACACGGCGACGTTGCCAAGCAATGTCCGGAGGGGGAGGGGTGGAGGAGATGGGAGAGGGGGTGAGGCGTCGGTGCCAAGCCTTCTGCTGCCTCTCTCTTGCATGCAGTGGGGGGAGGGGGGGAAAGGACGTGCGACGGCCGCGCCTAATAGTCGGTCGAGGTCCATCGTCACCCTCGGGGGGGGGGGGGGGGGGGGGGGGGAGAGGGAAGGGTGGGGGGCGGGAGACGAGGCATCACCCCCTCCCCCCACACCACCGCGAATCGTTCGGGTCGCACGCGCTATGATACGAACGATTCACTCGTGGACGACGGGAGTCTCCGGAGAAGAATGCCTCGCCGAGAGCGGCCCCTCGAAAGATGAGAGCCATTCGGTTCAGAGCAACGGGTCGCTCGCATCAAAACGCGACGAGACGAGTCGCTCGCGAGTGAGCCGTGAGCCACTCGACCACGGGAGTGCTCCTTCCTCCGCCCCACCGCCTTCCGGACACTTCACACGCTGCCCCCAACCGAATCGAATTCTAGAGAATGAAAGAGACCGACCATTCGAGAACCCTTTCGCAGCATAACGCGACTGAATGTATTAATTTTTGAATCCCGGGGACCGAAGAGTTGCGTGCGTTTCCGAGAGTGCTATTGGCGCGCAGTTAGCACTGACGACCACTATGGGCACGGAAAAGCCGCCGAGAGGCAGACGTGACGGAACAATTGCAATGCCGTGCGATGCTCATCATCCCCGATGCACCCTCGGCGATCACGGCCGAGGGGAGGAGGCGCCAGGGCCGGCGGAAGCGCCAGGGCCGGCCGAGGCGCCCCTCGACGCCGACTCGCTGACGCAAGTCTGGCCGTTACGTCATCGCATCGACGACGTCGCCCGAGCGACTCGCCAGGGGTGCCAACGCACCGAACGAACGGGGGTGCGCGGAAATTAAAACTCGGGACCCCTCCTCACAATTAGAGCCCCTCTCCCTCTCTAGGGTAGTGTTCCCCCCCATCCCCTCCACCTAATGCGCGCGGCCCTGGAGAGAGAGAGAGAGAAGAGGGCATTTTATCGATTGGGGGCGCAAGGGGGGGGGGGCGCAGGGGGTCGAAGGAGGGCGGGGAAGGTAGCATTGGCGGCACGCGTCTCGCCTCTCTCCGCTCGGCTATCTCCCGGTTCTGGCCGTCGGGGGCGGAGGGAGGGTCGGGTTACCATGACAACAGAGCCAAGGGTGTGGCGCCTGCAAAGGGTTCTCCCCCTCCCGTCCCTCCCTGCCCCTCGCGCGCTTCCCCCGCCGCCCGCTCAGTCCACTGGCGCTAGCGTAGAAGTCGGACGGCGATCCCCCGGATATCAATCGAGAGGCAGGCGAGAGCGGAGGCGGCCGGAGCGGAGGCCGCCGCCCCCGGGGGACGTCGCGTCGACCGCCAGCGGGCCGCACTCCCAGAGAACGGGAGCGGGCTGTGATATTGTCCTGTCACAGCAGTACTGTTCCCTTGGTGCTACTGCTGTCTCGGGACATAGCCACAGCTCCTCCCCGCACTTCACGAGACCCTCCGGCCTAAGCGACGCTTAACCGTGCCGCCGCCAGCGCGAGAAACGACCGCAGTGAGCCCCAAGGAAAAACCCTCACCCGGCGACACATCCTGCTCCTCTTCCTCCTCCTTCCCAAGTGGTGATATTTGTGTGCTCCGCAAAAAAGAGTGTGAAGGCCCCGGACCGCGAGGATTACTCACCCGGGCGCCCGCAACATCGCCCTCGGATCGCCGGCCCGGGCCTCGTCCGCCCTCCCGCTCGCAAGATGGACGGTCGCCCGTAGTGCGGGGGGCTCCCCCTTCCACCCGCCGCCGCAACAACCGTGGCCGCCCCATCCCTCCGCCACTCGATTACGGTTCGATAAAGGAGAAGGGGGGCAGCGCCAACGCCGCCAATAGGCATCCCCCGCTGCCCCGACGACGGCCCAGGAGTAGTCATTTAGTGGCCCCGACGGGTCCCTTCCCATCTCTCCCCGCAATGAGTGTGGCCCCTAGAATCGATCGCGACCCCGCCGAGAAGGGCCCACGAACGCGGTCACTGGCGGCGCCCTCGCCTCCGGAGTTTCCTTATCCCGGTAAACCGTCAAGTGTGGTGAATTGCCCAATTCCAGGCGATAGGCGCTCGCGGAGCGCGTAGCAAAATCGGATTTCTCATTTATGGGTCGATGTCTCCCTCGGGTCGGGATATTTTAAATAATACTGGGAGTAGAAGGGACGTGGAAAAGAGATGGGAGTCCTTATAATTCAAGAGGATGTGGAATCGAGGAAGCGCCATCCGTTGCATGGACGCACGTTCGGAGCACGCCCCTGCGAAAGAGGCCCTCCGGGGGCCGCCAAGTGCCCCCCTTAAACCGACCGGCCCTCGCGTGGGCAATCCAGCCGCCCCGATTCCGCGCCGACGATGGACGCGAAGGGCACGAGCGAAAAGGGCCAGAATCGATCGACCGAGTGACGCACAGTGGTGCTCGTGGTGGCATGCACGAGCGTGTGCGAGTGTGTTTGCCCGTAGTGAGAGATGATAAGACGCGGAAATCTCGGGACGGGGCGACGGTGGGTGGCGGGAGGAAGAGGGGAGAAGCAAGGGGGGGCTATCACACACTCGACGAACGCACGTTTAGCGCACGCTGAAGCACGGCCTCCACCGGGCCTTCGATCCGAGTGACCGAGTGATTGAGACACCTAGGACTCCGTAGACAATATCCGGAGATTCTGCACCGGGGTCCACGAGAAGCAATGGCCGAGAAGAGTCGACGGCGATTTCCCAGGAAGACTATTTTCCAGCGAGTAGCTGGGGCGCATTCCACCGACAGCGAGGTAATCGATAAGGAGGCCTCCTACACGTTGAAGCTCTTCAGTGGTGCACTCGCTCTAAAGGCTACGCTCGGTTCAAAAGGCTAGTTGAGCACGACCCCTCGCCTCGGAGAGAGTAAGCGAGCGAATAGGAGAGAGATTTGACCCATCGCTCAACATATCAACCACTACAGAAGTCGCCATTTCCCCAAAAGGCTTTTTTTCCAGAAGCCTTTATTTGTATTTACACGGCCATTAATTTCTTCTCGATTGAGTAGCCTCGATGAAGAAACGTTTCATCAGAACTGTGGGACATTTGTTAAAGAACGAAAATCACAGCGCCACAGCAAACACATGGGGGCGGCCATTTTGAAATACGACAATCAGAATTTCCGCGGCCGAATTCACAAGGTTTGCACATCGACCGATCCATATAACCCACATTCCGTATGGCATTCCCAGCCGACCGAGGGCCTCGACGACCCGGTTCGATCACACGCCGTGGCCGTAGCGTGGGGCCAGGGAACTGACATGGGGCCCCCGGGGGCGGCCCTGGGCCGAGGCGGAACGAGCAGCGCGGCCGGATCGATGAACAAGTGCCTCGACCTCCGCGCCAACTTCAGAGCTTCACTCCGCCGGGCCGGGTTCGGCGCTCGAGCGCGAGATGCATTCGTTCCGTGCAACGCGATCGCGAATGGGACCCACAGCAGAGGGGTGCCGCTCGATTCGAGGCATGGCCCACATAGGATGGAACAGACAGTGCTCGGACCTCCGCTCGGCGTCCCTTTGGAATTACGCCCAGCATCTCTATCATTGCCTCCTCCCCATTCGTGCGATGCTTTCAAGCGGTAGTAGTCTCATTACGCTACTCGTGCGAAGTGAACGTTTTAAAAGGCAACCCTCGCCCATGGCCTCACACACTGGAATACACATAGTCCGCCAAATCTTATCTAGACAACCCTCTCCCGCGATCCCTACGAGTCATCCCTGCGTCTTGCCAACTGCAAGTATTTCATTCGATGCCACCGTGACGTTCATTTCCCAGACGACAATCTATTGATTGATTTCATGACTCCACCGCCACAAGTTTCAGGACCATTAATAGAGGATTTTGTACCGAGAGGTAATACGTTATAATGGGTACGGCAGAGATCGATTGGCGAGATAGCTTCACACACAATATTGCACATTTATCTCACGAAAAGAAAGGGGATCGAAACTTTATCAATATATAGGTCAATCTCAGGTTTCACCATGCTTCATCTGAAGCCAGTTACACTCGTTAGCACACTTTTCTCGGGAATTACGGGCGCAAATATGTTACGATATTCCGCAACAGCACTAATAAAACTGTTTCATTGATAACTGTGGCTCTTAGTTAAAACAACACCAATGGCCGAGGCGGGATTCGATCCGCCCCCTTTCGGTTGCCGGGCCGGCACTCGACCAACTGTGACACTTTCCGCCTATTGTGAACTGTTGGAAAATTCCTCCTCACTATGATCCCGCTTCATTTCCAAGTGGCTGGCTGAATGGTCTCCAAACAGTTTTAATCTGCTCATTTCCTAAAAACTATGATTGATGAGGCCAGGAATGTTCCATATTCGACACGATTAATTAATTGAGATTACATTTAAGAATGGCCTAGGGGTTCGAGCATATGTGAAAACCGAGTTATCTAATAGTTATCTTCTTAATCATAATTCACTGACTTTACAGGGCATTCTCTCGTGCCACACCATGAAATTGGTGAAGGAAGATGTACCCATGGACATGGACCACCAAGCATGGTACATTGAAAAAGATTTTCTTCACCTACCACACTCAAGAAATTTCGCAACTCGTCAGGGCTACTCCAAATGCAGGAATGCTCCAGCGGCACTTATTAGGCACTAAAAACTTCTCCAAGTTGATAAGAGATGGCTTAGGTCTCCCTGTTCCAAATATAAAGAATCGACCTGCCATACTCTAAATACCACCCACTGAATAGGTGAGGGGTAAAATGAGAGGATACTCAACTTGTCAAATGCATGCAAATCTTATCTCTCAAAACTTAATTTTGATCAAATAACAAGGACTTTCGCCGTGTTCAACCAAACAAAATCTCAGGTCCTAAAGTATAACAAGATATTCAATGACGCAAACTAAAAAAATTAAACTCTATACTTTGAAAAACGAAAACATTACTAGCACGTTGACTAAAAAGCATATATATGAAAGAAATGCGGGTAGAAAAAAGTGCTAGAAAGGTATGACACGAAAAAACAATGGACAATGATGAACAATTCATTTGATCCATAGTGCCATCGACCATTCGCCAATTTTACACTCGACCACCAAGAGAATTATAATAACTAATAAACAATGATGATCACGACGAAGAGAAAACATGTTTCCCTTCATTCGACAGATGCACAATATCTGGACTGCTGTCAAAGTCGGATACCACTTCAGAATGAAGAAGTAGATGCCGTGGTTAAACTCGGGCCTTGCCACGGCACAACATCCTCGTCGCGTTCTCGGGAAACGATCTCGCTTTGGCCACACTATCGACAAACTTCAACCTTCCACTGAGAATGTTAATTCGCATCGTTGAAAATGGACTGTGTCATAGTCGACAGCATTTGTACAGTACTTGGTCCACGTGTGTCATACCCATGACACTATTTCTACATCCCCAAATGTTCTTTATGAGTTGGTAGCAAACACCACTACGACGGACATCATAAACAAGGTTCGACAGACGTTCGAACGAGTCCAAGTAATACCGGCACATAATTTTGTAAGATAACCTAAAAACTTGATTCATAGGCAATGAAAAATGCAAAAAGCATTTGAATGAGACACGTTCAACTGACAACACTTTCAAACGGTTCATCCGCCGCAGGAGTGCATTCATCTCTCTACAATGGGCAGATTGGAGAGCATGAGCGAGCCAAGCCACGGCCAGGGTGTGTGTGGGTGCAAGGGAGTGGGTGCGGGGAGTGGGTGCGAGGGAGTGCTGAGGAGGAGGTCGACGGAGCGATCGGATGCGTCACACTCCTCGCGGGTGGGGGGTCACATTCGACCGGCTGGGAAGGACGACGACGTCATATCGAATGGGAGGGGCAGTCAATAGGGACGACAAAGGGGGAGGGGGAGGTGAAGGGACCACATCCACCCCTTCCCCCTTCCGTCGAGAGAGAGGATACGGGAGAAGATAATCACGGCACGCTCCGAAATTCACCAACAATAGTAGTGCCTGTGCCGCCGGAAAATTGAACGTTAAATGCACTACCTCTGCCGCAGTTCGGTTGGCACTCAATACATTACGGCCCACTTGCGCGGTCATTAATAATAATAGGTTTCAACACGTTTATTCTTCATGCCGATCCAAATGGCGCTGAAAAAGATCATTCCAACCGAATTGAAATTTTCATCAACTTTTTCGGCAACTAATTACCGTTTCTTATTTTTTTCTGATGAGAAGATGAGTTAGATAAGATAGCTTGCAGAAAAAAACTGTTTTAACTAACAAATATTATTTGCTCCTTGGTAAATAGCACTATCGATAACAAAATAAACGTTCAACTTTGGCGAATCAGCAATACTTAAAACATATTTGTCCATCCCCGATTTCTTCATGGCCAAGAATACACAGAATTCCCAAGCGATATCTAAAGCTGGGTCAAAAATACAAATTGTTGGTGGTTGAATCGCAAAATATTATCACTAACAATAAGGTTTGAGCAGTAAATTACATCTCCCGACAATTATTATACCCGCCGGTACGCTAATTTACCGCTGAGGTAAGAGATTGTACTACTAAATCAACCACATTAATCATTGGCCTGAGTTAACATTTAGTAATTTCACAAGCCGCGTTCATTTAAAAATTAAATTGCTTCTATACTATGCATCTTTTGTGATTTTCTTCACTCCCCCAGCATTTAATTGAAAACTTCTATTCTGGTGGAAATTTCACCACTCAGATTAGCTAGTACTTCATTAACTATAATAAAAATAATACTCATTCACATCATCAACGACACGACGCTTTCTCCTCCGTTTCATATCACAATAAAAACATTTTTTCGATGAGATGCGCTTCATTATATGTCACATGTCAATTAAGTGCATAGACGCATAGCTCTCACTGATAAGAAAACTGAAATCCGCGAACCAGTTACTCGAAGTTCTTCTAATTGTTTATTGGCCTGGCTGATTTGATTTTTCCATCATTTGTTTGTCATGGTCGCCATAGCAACGGCTTTACTGCCGCTACTGCAGTTTTAGAGGTGCAGTAGCGGCAGAAAAATCCACGGCAGGATACGTCATTGGAAGGCCCCCCGTTTTCCCCAAGCATTGCCCAAATGATTGTTCCCGACAATGCTTTCCCTGAGACAGAGCAGTGGAAATGGTAGAGGTGAGATTGAAGGCTAAGCACCATTTAGGTCGTTCGAAAAACCGAGAAAAACAAGCGAGAGAATATTTTTTTCAAACATCGACCAAACCGCCATCAACTTTGGCTACATTACAGATTTATTACCATTTGTTAAGATGTTGTAACTCCTTTTTTAAATATTTACAGGAGAGTAAATAAAATCAGTATACGTCAATTATTGAGGGTTGGCAGTAACTCTCTCCATTTTTCTTGTTCAATTCATTCTTTCCGCTTCATCAAACACCAGTATTTGCCAGTCACTCGAAGCGTCAATGAATTCTTCAGAGGATAGGTACGACACCGGGGTCAGGGAAAGGGACCAAAAGCATCGAACGGAAAAAGAAAGAGGTTAGATGTATAACGTCTCCACGCTTTCCTAACAGCCGGGGGCCGTACAAGCGTCGTTCCGTTGCAGGGCCGGCAACGGATTCGCCCGAGGACAGAGAGTCAAGTGATGCGATGAGCGATCAAACGGTAGCGTTTAGCCACTGGCCAGCAACTTTTTTTCGAAATGTGACGACCAAACATGATTTTGAGCAGCAGTTCTGACATTAAATTATATACCAACACCACTTGTTAATGAAACTAATGAAGGGATCCAGTACCAGAAGATAGAATTCCCCAATCCCCTTTTCCACCGATCCACGAGATCTTTCTCAACGCAATCACAGATTTAAGTCGAAACGTTATGCCTAGCACTCCTAAGAAAAGATAACGACACTCGTTTAGAGTAATATGCGGTAGAAACTAGGGACTCTGAGAAAGGAGGACGAGAATAGGCTGCTAGCATTCGAAATGAGGGTTCGGGAAAGAATGGGAAAGGTGGGACGAACGGAAAGAGCGACAAACGAGGAAGGGCTGGGCAAGAATGGTGGGCGAGGAAGGAAACTTCCGGATGAGATCAGGAAACACTTGTACGAGGGCGAGGCCGACATTTACGGCAAATCCACAGATTACTTCCCCACTCCCGTTCCAATTCATATATATCTAACACGACACCCGACGTAACTTCGTCTTCTCACGTTTCCCCTCCGTCCTTCGGTTCATTAATCGCACCCCAAGTACACCGACCGTTGACCGCAGCCATTCTACAGCCGCGAAGTGACCCGGTTCACCACGAGGAGAGGCCACGCGCCACCTCGATGCAGACACGGCAACCAGGCGTTTCCAGAAAAAACAAAACCCTTCCGATAATCCTCGGATCCAACGCAAGCCTCCGAATCCAACCGCGACAACGAAGACGGTCGAGGGACTCCTCTGGTCATCCCGCCCCCGGTTCTCCGGCGTGGCGCCCACCGAGCACGCTTCAGAGGATGATGCATCAATGCGCCAAAGGTGTAATCCACAGGAATTTGAAACGATGAATGCTAAAGTGAGTATCACACCATCAGGCTTCATCGCGCCTCGACAAGTGGATATTGACCGCTGGGTAAAACGAGGGAAGGAAAAGAATAAGAAAGAAAGGAGTAGGGGTGGTCGCCACGCGAGGTTGACTGCCTCTCGAATAGCAGGAGAGAGAGAGAACGCCCGACAGCAGAATCTTCCCCTTCCACCTCTCCCCTCCGCAAAACTTCCGCGCAGCCGAGAGATGTTGACAACGATTTCCACTGAAGCAGAACCCTAAGAGGGAACGGATTGCGATTCCTTTTTCGAGAAGAAACAAGAATAATGAACGCATTAAGTATAAAATAGAAGGACAATTAATAATTACCAACACTTTGCGCTTAATAACCTCTCTAGACCTAAGGAAATTTAAATGGCGCTTCCTCTGCCCATGAAGAGACATTGTTTCCCACCAAACGTATTCTACCGCAAACGTAATGCTGGTAGTTGTAGTAGCTGGTGTAAGCATACGAGGCAGCTGCACAACGCTGTCCGGGAGGATGGCCACCACCACTAAAGGGACTAGATGCGATTAAAGCTGAATCTCAAATTATGTCATGAAAAACTGGCATGCCCATTATATTGAGCCATACGTCTCAGAAGGACAAGGGTTACGAACATTTCAGGGTAATGGGCCGCACGAGATAAACGCGAGACCACATGGGTTGGGAACAGCGTGAACGGTACAGGGTTCGCCTCGCAAGTAGAGATTTTGCCAACGGTGAACCGCCCCTCGTGGCCTTCAAACGCTTCCGAAACGAAGTAACCGTTCCCTCGCGCGCGCAATGCACTCGGATCGGGACGTTCTAAGAACGCGACCAACGCTCGCGTGTTTTTCCGCTCCGGGGACGAATCCGATTGAAAGGGGGGCATTGGGGGGGGGGGGGGGACTCAAAGGGAGGGGGGAATTGGAATCAATATTGTGCGGGGGTGAGTTTTCCCTCGGTCTGCCAATCACGATCCGAGGAGGCGCTAGACGATCGCCGAAGGTCGTGGAGACGACCACTCGGCGCGGTGGCAACGATTTCGCGAGGCAGCGATTCGCCGAAACCCCTTTTAGAGATACGGGACAGACCCTTCTCATTGATGCAGAAAACATAGAAAAAGCAGTCTCATCCCCCTACTCGACGAGCCCTTTATCTCAACCAAACTAGCCCCATCTGCACGCCCCGAATAACCCCACAAATCCACTCTCTTCCCTGACACCCCCGCGCATTCCACGTCAAACCCAAATCGCTCTCGCCACGCGGTAACAAATAAATAGTTCTCCTCCATACCCATTCTTCCTAAAATCACAACTAACCCACGAAATCTACCCTCCCTATCCCAACAATGTACGTCGAGTACTAACTCAAACATTAAAATCACTCGTCGAAAATTCAAAATTGTCAATTTTTCGACTAGTGCTGAACATCTTCCCCGAATAAAAATGAATGCCTAAGCCTCCTGGAGCCCAAACAATGGGAAAACCAAGAAAAAATACGACGGCGAAATGAGAATAAGTGAGAGCCTAGATCTCTTAGTTCATCATGTGCCGGGTAATGCACAAGCAACAATCATACGTGCACCAAAGCTCGGAGTAATCGACGGGAGGCGGGGGAGTGGAAAATGGAAAGTATTTCATTAGAAGAAGTTAGAAGCTACTTAGGTGGCCTCAGCTTAATTCATTTCGGTCGCAATCGATCGGCTGAGATGGATTAAAGAGCGAATTGAAACGCAATACGTGATGCATGAGGCGACATCGACCCAAAGAGAAATAGCCACACCTCCGGCAACAGCAGAGGCGTCGCACTCTGTGAATCCATCGGCGGGCCACATCCTCTACCATTATGCGTGGAAAAATAATTTGAGCTACTCCAATTATAAGACCAAGAACTCCCACAAGCGGCTATCGAGCCACATATTGCAACTCTTCCAATCAATATTACACTTATAATCTAATATTTTTTCGGGATTAGATTAGCTAAAAATTACGGTGCTTTCGTGAAAAAGGTTTTTCGGGTTTTCCACAGGATTAGTGGCTCCGGTGTGCCGACCTTTCGACGAACGAGTCTCACGAGTACTTCTCCGGGCGCATTCCATTGGGAGCGTTCATAAGTCAGGGAATACAACAATGATATTTGTACTTTTGCAAGTGAATAAAACATTCTCTAAATCTGAATTGGCATACTTCATAGCGGAAAATTTATACAATAAGCTCGATGAAACCACAATTTAGATCGTGGAACCGCTGTGAATTTAGAACGACGTTCAATCATGTCAAGCAGTCGATTAAGTTGAGAGACTGAATTTGCAATCGAGCAGCCCAATTCACTTGGTGAGGCAGCAGGAGAAGAAAACGCGACATAACGAATTGTGTACTCTTTCATTGACATGAAATTTGCATCTATCCGTCCATCAGTGAATATAGGAAACAATGACACTGCTTCGCCACTGCTCGAGTGCGCTTTGACAACGATGCATCGTCCACGAGGGATAAGCGGTAAATGTAGTTTAAGGGACGAGGGTGACCTTTCGCGTGTTAGCGAAGGAGAGGTCGAGGACAGACTGGTGGTGAGCGCATGCTCCATGGTGCACGCTAACATTTCGGTTCAAAATGGTTAACGAAATGAAACCAACATGCATCCACACTTCGTTAATGTCTCGTCTTCAGTACAATGGGCACAATTCTGGCCCTCGGCAAGCAGAGAGAGGTCGAGAAAAGGCCTCGAGCCACTGCGGTCTCGGAGATGGCCGAGGCGGGCGGTATCGCGCACGCCGAGCAGTCGCGTCTTCGGCGGCGCCCTATTGCATCGGGGTCGAGTTCTTCGGGGGCACGAGGCCTTCCCGGTGGCGGGGGTCGAACCCGGGACGTCCGCAGGGGGCCCCGGCGACGCGACAAGCTGCGGCGGCAGGGAGGGACTGGCCGGCAAGTGGCGCCAGCGGCGGGAACGGGCCACAATGCCCCATCGATCCCCTTCGGCTCACCCGCCACCTCCCTCCTCTCCCGCCCCAAACCCCCCCCCCCCTCGCGGGCCACGTACGGGCGGGAAACACAAAACGGGAGATGGCCGTGCCCCCCGGGGGTGGGTGGCGCGTCGCATCCACCCCTTCGCGTCTGTCAGAGGGAGTGGCGAGGGCGCACACGCTCGGATTCATCCGCGCACCAAGGGCACGATTCACGATCCGGGTCTCGCGTGACAAGAGGCGGCACGAGCGATGATAATTCGATGCCTTCCAGATTAAAGTTCATTTATTTCAACCCAATGCTTGCTACGCAGGCATTTCCGCTCATTCCCCTATGCATACCGGCGCAATACGCTGCCACCAAGCATCAATCAACACACGAACCACCAATAGACATTCTACTGTCATATCTCACCTACTTACTGTACATCAAATGTTTTCCAACACCGGAAAGAGCAGTGATAAACATAGCACCAACAGGTGAACAAAGAAAATTTTCATTCGACCGAAACAATCGAGTGGAGTCATTCCCTTAAGCGTTCAGCGAAACTGTGAGGAGATTCATTTACACCAATGCAACAATGAAATTAAGGCACATTTCCTTGAAAACATCCACTGCGACGCCGCCGGCTCTATGCCAAACACCAAAGTTTACTTGACACTCATTGCGTCCTCTCAAAGTCGCGGACAGCACCACGTTCGGATATGAAATCCCATCTTCAGACAATTATTTAAATATACCACTACGGCAGGATATAATCTACGTCTCCTTTTATGTTTATTAAAGTAAAATCCCTTCGCAGTATATACTAATGGACAACAAATGTATAGATAAAAAACATTAAGTGGGCGCGAACATCCGGGTAGTTGGGAGCTTTCTGATCAAGGAGTTGATGTTAGCGCAGATCGCATCACCAAAGCACACGGGAACCACAATGAAATAAGCAGAATTCAGAAGATACACAACCATTACGGGCAAATTTGATGGTAATTAGTTAAATTCGTTAATGCTGCAGGAAGGAGTCTTGCCACAATAAGGTAGGAAAATTTACTTTATTCACTTTGACCTTTACTCAAAATCAACACATGCAAGTAACGCGGAGTTGCATTTATTGTCCAACGCACGTCAGTGATGCACCGCGTAGTGAGAAGGAAGGGCATTATTTAAGGACGGGGATGAGAGGCACATTGAGGGTTCGTCACCGGGTCGGGACGCGGGGCTGGCGAGAATGGGGGAGGGGAGGGGGGGGGTCGCGAAAGAAAAGACACCCACCCGCCGTCCGGCATCGAACAACGAAAATCGCATCTTCGGCCCCCCCCTCCCGCCACCAGCCTCCGGCTGCAGGAAATTGGGTCCCCCACCTGGTGGCGCGACCGCGAACTAACCCCATCCAAGGATACGCCGTGTCGGGGGGTTCTAGTGGAGGGGGCGGCGGGGGCAGAGTGGCGGGGGGCTGTTGGCTACCGGCAAATGCATTCAAATCATATTGAGCACACTCATTCTCTCGCGATGCCTTCATCCTAGACAACCGATGGTCCCGAGCCGACAAAGTGCACCTCTCCTCCCACCGCCTGCGACTCTTTCCAAAGACTATACAACCTAAGCAACGCTCTTACAACACACCCCACTCCACCAACCTCCGACTTGCCACACACGCTCGTCCACAAGGGCCCTTCCACAGCGCTTGCGAGCTTTGTCCATCGCCTCCACTGGGCGCAGGCGGTCGTGGGTCGGTCGCCTCGGACGGCCCGAGGCGAAAGGCCACGCCCCAAGGGCTCACGTTAACTTCGAGGGCCACAAGAGATTAATCTCAATGATAGTGAAATCAAGAGGAAGTGACTGGTATGGAACGTAGTGTAAAATAATCCAGTCCTATGATCCATGACCTAACGGAATAACATTCATGAAGAACCTCCACAGCTTAACGAAGCAACCAAGGAAAATCAAAGGGGACGAGCAACTTTACGACAATGCAGCAGACAAATAAATAATGGAAACTTTGCCCTTAAATAAGCGACGACACGGCTATTTCACGGTGAACTGATGAATACGCATTATGGCCAACCTTCGAGTTACCTATTGTGATCTTCCAATTTACGCATTTAAGTTTTTTAAAGCCATCACACCTATTTATTTCTATTTCTATTCTATGTAATTTATTTATTCAGCTTCACTGGGCCATGAAAAAGTAGCGGTGCATAAGGCGCTTGAGATTTTGCACAAATTTTACGGTTTACATTCGTTACGAGACTCTGGAGACAGTCGCGAGATCTGGAGTACGACAATTAGGTAGGATAACTTCTGTCGTACTTGACGGGGGCTTTTCTTCCGCGGACATGAATAAAGGTGATCAAAAAATTACGAACAGAAGCGTTTAATCAAATATCAAATATTTGTATGTAATATATATTTAATCAAATATCCAAGACGATTCCTAAAGTAAGCATCCTTGAGAAAACAGTGTTCCTTTGTAACGCCGAGTATTAACTGAAACAAGGGCAACAGTTTCCCCTCTTCACTTAGTCCATATCCACAGCATTCATTAGAGTAGCGAGAATAATCTACAATGGGTAATTAGACTATCATGAAAGCATTCACGTACACCTTCGCACCAGGAGCCTTAACACAGATTTCAATTTCAATGTTCTGAAATAAGAAGGAGTACTCGCGGCCACCCCAATACATTGCACGCTACCGGCCCTTAAACTGGCGCTTACGCGTGGAACGTCAGTCCAAAAGAGACCAGACGCAGGGAGACGTGGTCACGCTCAGTCCAGATCAGGAAATACGTCGCCCCGGGCGGTGCTACGGGAAGGGCAAAGGATCTCCGCTTTCCAGCCGAGAGCCGCTGACTGACAGAGCGAGTCGCAGAATTTTAACTGCCATAAGGAGGGGAGTGCAGAAAATTATTTACACTTATCACGGAGGCAGGAAAGATTTGCGTCGTGTAAAGGGGACGAGAGAAACGGCCCATGGGTCGAGAGAGCGGTTTTCGAGCAGACAGTCCGTCCTTCCTCCCGCAAATGTTGTTTCCAATTTGGATAGCGCCCTCTCTGCGTCGCTAATCTCATCGGATAATAATGGAAAAGAGAAAAAGAGCGGACGGCGCGGCCGCGGCGGAGGGCGTGGCAGACGAACCACCCCCGCGGGCCACTCAACGGAGGGTGTAGGGCAGGGGGTGAGCGCGCAACCACGCGCACGGCACACATCCCGTCGGATTACATCGACGAACATTTCGAAAAACATAGGTGCGGACGGGTAAGGGGGACGAAGAGTTGCACAAGGGGGGGGAGGGGGGGCGCTCCCCACTGCCCCCCGCCCCTCATCGCAGTCGGCCTCCTCGAGATCGATAGTGACACACACACACTCACGTCGCCATCGCGGACCCTCCTCCCTCTGCCTCCACTCCGCCCCCCCCCCCCCCGCGTGCAACAGCAGCGCAGCCAACCGCGGGACAACGGAGGGCGGCGGTCGCGGGATAACTAAGAGAGGTGGATGTCGCTTCAACCTTTCCTCAAAACGTCAAAATATCACAGCGGGTATTCTATCAATTCGTTACATTTCATTTATACTTTTATTGCCTCTGTGAGCAGCTCCAAGTCCTTTAACATCGGGGTCATTCACAAGGGTTTTCACTTGCAGAACCTAAGCTGCATTAGCGAAGTGTTATTCATATAACAGGCGAGTGTTCGAGAGTGTTCGATGGCTGTGAACATGGCCGGCACGTGGACATTGGCAAAATGTACTAGAGAATGCAGTTACTAGAGACGGGGGAAGGGCAATATCGGGATATTCGGGGCTGAATTTCTCGAGTTTGACTTCTCGAGTTTGCGGGAGAAAAACGAAGCGTGAGATAGAAAATACGAAGGACGACAAATATGCACAGTAACGGAAATAAAATCTAGACGAATTAGTTCGGTGACGGGTGTGGAAAAATGACTGAAGAGTAGCAGAGGCAGAACTCATTTAGGAACACAGTGGGTGACGAAACGAGAACGAAGACAAAGCATTCTGGGGTACAAGGAGGAGGATTTGAAAACAATGGCAATATGGCGATTAAAATTGAGTGGTTAAGAGCCGAGAAAACTAGAAATGTCTGAGATGAGGGGAGGAACGAGGCGCCTCTAAGGGCTGTATGGCTGATGAGGAATCAGCACAAAATTAAGAGAAGCACTAAAAAAATGACGAGGAATTAAAATTCACACCAAAAGATATTGTGCATGAAAAATTATTTGAAATAACTAAATCACTCATGCATAACATATAAATAGTAAAGAAATAATTAAGAAAACCATAAATACCAAGAAATATTTAAATTGAAATAGACATACGGAAATCAAATAATTAAGTCTAAGAAAGCCGATTATCCCGAAGACCCTGTCACAAACCTAGCGGCAGGCGGGGGGACAACTGGCCCGGAGAAAGCCGGGACTATCAAAAATCACGCAAAATAAGTCTGCAAAAAAATTGAACCAAAGACAAAGAAAAGCGGCCCCCAGGAAGTAACTAGTAACTTTAATACTGGGGGGGTGGGTGGGGTGGAGGAGGGCCCGCGGGGGCTTGCCCCCGAACCAGTTGGCTAGGAATCCACCGACATCTCAAACTTACAACTCCTCCCGACAATGGAGAAGACTCCATCTACGCGGGTCTCGAGCCCGGTCCTTTTGGAATATCGGGAGAGAATGCGAGTGACGATAGAAGAGGACACTCGCCGCTGTTCGTCGTTGAAATCACCCGCCCCACACCCTTCCCTCGTGTTAATCCTCGAAGAGCACCAACCGCCGAGAGATCGTGGCCTGCGGAGGTCGCGCGCAGGAGAGAGACGGGAGGGGGAGACATTTGTCATAGGGGAAGAAAGAAAGAAATGCCGGCAACGTCCGCCGCTCTCCATCCGGGTGACGAGCTAGAGACGACCGGTCGCTCCGAAGCTTCCAATCCGATCGTTTCTAGGTTATAACTCCCACAAAAGTTCCTGGCGCAGGCCTACGCGACAAGGGGGGGGGAGGTATAGGAGTGGAGTGGAGTGAAGGGAGTGGACGGGGGGGAAGAGAGGGAGAGGCAACGAGAGAGAGAGAGAGAGAGAGTGGGGGAGGAGAACCAAACTAAAGGGCGAAATAAAGTAAATAAAAGAGTTAAGCTCAGACAAGGTAGTTAAACTGACTCATCGCCGTGATTGCAATACGGACCCAATCTTTAGGTCTCATTGCCAGACGAGTCGAAACGAGACGATTAGTGGTTGCAAGTCATCCCTGTTCTCGTAGCGCTTATTCTGGCAGCAATTAGAAAGGCTCCACACTGAACAACCTTCACCCCCGTTTCGCACGACTCTTTGAAAGCTTAGTAGCGCATATCCCAAAATCGTCCACTGAACAGCGCCACGAACACTGTCTGGTGCTATACAAATAAGATCTACGTCACTGTCGACCAGAACGTCAGAACCCAGCTTCCTATTAAATTCCTACCGATTAACACCCCTCTGTTTCCACCAGTTTTTCGAAATCTGCAAGCGAATTCTTCGTAATCAAGCGATTCTCCTCCAATTCCGAATACACCAGCCCCTGCACGACCGCGTCTCGTGGCCCGAGACACGTCCCCCCACTCTCCCGGCAACGCATCAATTCACTCGACGCGACTCGAATGGCGGCCGGCAAAAACGGCAACAAAGAGGGAGGCTTGCCGACGGCAGGAAACGGTGCCGCGAGGAATAGTGCGACGATCACCCTGAGGACCCGCGACGCACGCACGCACGCGCCCATCGACTCCTGCTAAGCCGTGCCACTATCTCCCACCGGCGAAAACCGGCACGATTCCAGACCGTGGTACACGCCCCATTCCACATTCGCGGCCGACCCATTGAAAGGTTACCCGGTCCATAGAGTCGGCCGGCCGGCCGGACGATGATTCAGATATGGGGGGCCATCGAGTGCACACCTTGGAGTGTGTCCGTCACCGAGGATCGCCATCGCGACGCGCGGGGTATTCAAAAGGACGTCGGAATAGTTTCCAGGGCGGGTCCACCGGGGGGAGGGGGCAAAGGAGGCGTCGACAACACTGCCTCTCACACCATCACCTCCCTAAGTGCCGAGAGCAGGTCGATATCCGACGGAGAGTCGCCAGTTACTCCGTGCCATTCGCTGCAACTCGAGGTTTTTTTAATCCCCAGGTCGCCCCTGCGGCCTCGACGTACCCGAGGCGTCGCCTCCACCGCCATATCCCTCCTCTCCAAGAGTCGCGGGGGAGAGCGCACCCGGCCCATGATAAGAGAGACGAGGCGCATTACGCGGTCGCTCCGACGGGAGTCCCTCCCCAATTTACAGCGAAGTCGGAGGGCACTGATTTCGATTGCGAAGAAAGGACAAGTAGACAACTTTTAACTTTCGTATGATTTAAACAAAGCCCATAATTATGGGTTCTTCGTTCACGTGACTACACTCCCCAAACGGCAATGGATGCGTTCCCTCACTCACTTCTTACAGTCCACGGCGATATTACATCGGACGCACGAGCGAAGTGTATATGAGCCACCGTTGTGGTGACGTGGATTACGCCACGTTTATAAAATGATTTGAGCGAAATAAAACGTCGCCTACATTCATATGAATGAATGAATGAATATGTTCGTTTCCACAACCAAACAAAAAATACGGACCCCCTTTGAGGCTAGCGCCTCGACAGTAATTCATTGGAATGGGATTATCGAACTACATTTTATATTGTGCTATTATTAAGCCCATACGATAGTTTGTGACCAACTGAGTACGAGAAACACACACAGTCGTTTATCGAATGAGGCATTCAATTAATACAATGACATTAAAATTTGAAATTTGGCAAGAATCCGTGAGCGCCGCGACACGATATTCAATTGGGCGTAGGACGGATGATATCGCTAGTCATAACACAAGTAGCTATCACAGTGCACTACTGCCTACACATGCCAAAATATTGCACTTAATACGTCTTTGGGGTATAAACTTCCATTTCATGGATCAGGAAGGTTCCCTTAAGTTTGATTGATTAAGACTAACTACTGCCACCCATAGACATTTTTATTATTTACTACTATGACTAAAATAGATGATCGCCTCATTGCAAAAGAGATCAGGATATCAAAAACGAATGCCTCAACTCTCTTTGTTAAGAAGACTATTTAATGCACATATGCTGCGGTTAGAAGTTTCTTGGCTTTAAAATGTGATACTAAGGCATCAAAGAACTAATCTAACTCTTAGGATATGGTATAATTTTCCTGTTTGAAGTAAAGCGTGGACTCAAAGGCGATTCTGTTTTCGGATATTACGATTCGGATTTCGGAAGTAAAGCGTGTGAGACCGAAGAGCTTGTAAAGTGAACGAATCAGTCCTATACATAAGAAACAAATCCGTATATTTAAAGCCGGCAATGAACGTAAAAGTTGAATACGGGAGATGAGCTGGCTGGAGACGACGCTTATTTCAAAACTTTCACGTTTGAAGTTTGAGTTTGAAGCGTAGTAAACACATCGAAAGCCCACGTATCGTTTTCAGTCACTCGTAAATGAATTTAAAGGTGATTAAGTCCAGTACTGATTTCCAGAAACCGTTCCATACATTGTTTCTTATAACCACTGTTATGTTGAGTGGCCCAATTATCGAGATCTTGAGCGGCATGCTTGGTGCTTCATTACCGCAAGACGAAGAAAAAGGTCTATATTTTCTGCGCATACTTCATAGCTATCATCTTTTCAAGTAAATACTTGTATATAATATTATGCATCGCCTTAGCCGGTTTTAAAAATACTATTTTGGAACTGCCCCTAAGCGAAAGAACCGACTGAACGGCAACCAAACGAAAACCTCGGACTGAAAATTAAACAACACACTCATGACCTCCGAAATTGTTCTCAACTCGTGCGACAACAATCCAACGATTTCAAGTTCATGATGATTTTTTTAGAGAATAAAAATTTAATTTCAGTTAACGCACCCAACTTTCCTGAGCATTGGTAATTCCGTGGTCCAATTAAAATCTAAAACTATGCTGAGGAAGACACGCCGACGAGAAGAATGTTACACGAATAGAACTCTTACCAAGGAGTTGCAAGATGGCCCGTGTACCATGTGATGGCGGGGATCCACCTCCCGGTGCACACACGCCTGCATTGTGGGCGTCCTCTCACGGGAGAAAATGTACGGAAGAGAGCGAAACACGCCGCCAGTACAACTTCCTGGATGCTGAAGAACTTTTAGTGGCAGAAAAACAGGAAGATTTGAGATCCATAAGGGAGAAATGGAAAAGATAATCACAGAATTACTCCAATACAATGATTGGACTTCTCTTCTGGAAATATTTCGCCAAAAAAAAATTAAGGACTTATGGCACCCAGGATCTCCGGAAGAAAACCAGCGAGAGGAGAAAGGAGAAAATTGGAGCGCGATGCAAATATACAAATTATACACACCACGAGGTTAGCGAAATCTATTTTTAATTTAAATTTGTTTCTTCAACCATTAGTTAGTCAAATATGTGTGCACACTGGAATCCCGCACTGAAAAACCGAAATTCTATCAATAAGCAGACTAAACTTAGGCCATTAACACGAGCGAGGAATCCAATTTCTGCTGACGCACAAATATTTCCATCTCCGTGGATCCATGGAAAAATTACCAATTCGTTACGAGAGCGTGCCGCAGCTACGGAGCACCAGAAGCGAGCCGTCATGAATAATTCAGACCTATTTTGGTAAAGAATAAATTATCGAATCCTGGATTCGACACGCGGCCCTATCGATCGGATATCGAGTGCGGCGTCGGTCGACGGTGTCGCGATCAACCACAGCCACACAGCGGACATTCTAGTCTACTTACGCCGCTGTCGCAAAAAAATGCCTACTTTGAAATATTGTAAAACCTGGGCACTAAGGCAGGCAACTTTTAGTTACACCCGATGCAGGTGAGGAGCTCGAATAAACTGACTCGTATAAAAATGCTCTAATACCTGCGGACGAATGGAGTAATACAGGACTGCGCGCCTAATGAAGTAATTTTTCGGTATTCTATGCAATAAAAGATATATAAAGAATATTTAATCAATAATGTATGTAGAATTACACACGATATTCGACGAAAATCATTTTAGCAAGATTGTTCGAGCCCAGAGCCAATCAAAAATTTGAAATAACCTTTCACACACACACAAATAGTCTTTAACGCTCAGCTGCACGAAATTGAAACTTAACCTTCCTATTTCTAAAAATTACTTAAATATAACAGCTCTATTATTGCATTGTATTCCTCAATTTATGAGGGATGGGGATATACTCGGTCAGAGTAGGCTCCTCCAAACCGCTTGGATTTTCATCGCCACGGCCAATTCCCGGCTGATAAATATTCTTCTCTTTTCGCCATTCGCCAAGTGAAATATGGGATAATAGTGAAAACCATTGCTTGAAAGGTTTTGGGGGGTTAGGTTGGGAGTCACTCAAGAATCGAAAGCTGTTCCCTAGATTTCAATAACTTGTGAATTTCTCAACAGGATCGTTTCATTGACACACAGGAAATGTCACTTTTACCACACACAAATGTGGTTCGCAGGGTAGAATGTGGAGATCGAAATGTTGATACCAAACACACCAGAAAAAAAACTACCAACTTACTTCAAAATAGAGGAATTTCACGGAGAAGTATTCACCAATGAGCAATGCGACACGAAAACCTATTCACGCACGTGTGAAGAAACGGATCATCCATTTCGAATTCGAAGCAGTAGGCGAGCATGTTGAATTCGTCGATCTTCTTTAATCATGACCGTCGAGGGGTATGTCACACGCCTTCCCTCTGCAAGCTCCCGTGTGAGCATCGCCCGCCAAGGGCTCCACGAGGTCCGCGCGATTTGCACATCTCATTTCATCACGACCTCCGTCGCTCCTCTGCAGAGAGCCCCCTCCATTTTTGCGATTCTCCATCCGAATTGTCGAGCAGCATCCTCTGCCACGCGGAGGCGATCGGCACTTTTCGACGGCTCCCCGAGGAGACGCCTTCCCGTAATTATTTACACCACGAATGAAGATGCGATGAAGCTCTCGCCGAGATCACTTTGTTTTCGTCAGTCCGCTCGATCCAATTACACGTCCGGATCTCCGCTCGGCACGCTTCAATGCTCCGCCAATGGATAACGAATTCCACGTCGAGAAGCCAAGAAGAGGCCAATTAATAAGGGCCACTGTATACATCCATCCCTTCGTCTGCTCGGCCGCGGATAATAATTGTGCGGGATTTCACGGATGCGAAGGTTTTTCCGATTCCGAGAGGGAGATGAGGGTTTCCTCGCGAGCCTTTTGATTGCTATTTGGGTCGAAAATGCCGAGGGGGGAGGGGGGGGGCACGAAGGATGATGGGACTCCCGATTGGATACTGGCAAGAAGAAAGGCTCTCGATCCCCGGCGTTCGAAAGCGCATACACACCATCGCAATGGGCAGCGATCTTCACATCGCGCGGCCGCTCACAAATGAGATCTGCGATCGAGGGGATCGCAATCATTACCCGGGCGAGGCGCGCACTCAGGGCCGGCCACTCCAGACGGGAGCTCGGGCGACAGGCGCGAGGAAAGTGAACGTTTTCCCGCGAATACGAATGCCGAGGGTAATGCGGGGGGAAAAGGGGACAACGCGACGAGAGATGCTCCGAGTATGCCTGGACCACACATCCACGAGCGCGAAACGCGACGCACTTCGATGACAAAAACAGGAAGACATCGCCGTTCAAATGCACTCACCCAAAACTATCATTAGATAGAGAGTTCAAAATAGCATTGCAATTTTTTCGGAGGGGGAGAGAGCCCTCTCGTCATTAACTGGTGAAGAAGCATTTTATTTGGCGTCAAAATATTTTAGAGTATTCTTAATAAACGACAAAAAGTGAAGTTCTCACCATCATGATGACATAATTGCACCTAAACTGTAAACTAAATTAGGAAAAGAGACTATCCCACATACAATTTAGTAACGCAAATAGGCCATGCCATTGAGTACCACCTTTAAGCTTCAACAATAAGAATTGTGAAAGAAAAGAAATTCCTTTCCATTCACATTACCACTTCAACATCCACCTCCAGCGAACGACGAAAAACTCGCATCAATTAAACCTCCAAAAATAATTTCCGCTTTCGTTCCCAGTACATCGCGTTAATTTCACACAAAATTCGTTAAACACCCATCGCACCGAGTGTTAAATAGAATCCAAAACTATATCTCCTTTTCTCATTCCCCCGCAGGGAACAAACGAGGGAGTTCGTCGCCCAGGGCATTTGCAACAGCCCAACAAGGCCACCGCGTCGAGTGCCGGGCTCCGGTCGCCGCTCGCAATTAGGGCCGGCCAGCGGCCGTCAAGAGCAGCGGAAACCCCTCGAATAACCCAATTTCCGGCCGCAGCCAGCTCCACCGGCCCTGAATTACGAGGGCCGTAGAAAGGGGGGGGGACGCTGGCCGCCTGCCGACGCCACCTGCGAACTAAAACCACCACCGCCGCCCCTCCCGAGGGCAGGGCGAGGGTCGCCATGCGATCATCAGTGGAGGGGGCAGTGCCGCCCCTGCGCGGACTAAATACCGAGCGATTTGGGGAGAGGGAGAGGTTCCCCGGGGGGGGGGGGGGGAGGCACCGTGTTAACACGGACCGGGGTCACTATCAATCAGATGGAACGCCGAGGACCCCTGGGACTCGGCCCGACATCACGCGCACTTAACACTGGCACACCTGGAGGAAATGTATATTCCTCGAGGAGAGCACACTTCGCCCACAGCCGATAAGAACAACGCCACCCTCTCGCACATTACACGGCGCTTGTCTGCTCCCTCATTACCGCACCCGGATGCAGACACTTCAGCTCGGTGGCTACCGGACCCATACACTTTTATAGGCAAAATTAGAGTCCCTAAGTTTTTACAAGCGCTTGTTTACAAACAACACTGCTCATTCTCTCGCGGATAACGTGACTCCACTAACAAGCCATCCTCTCTTCTCGCCCCACAGCTGCTGACCATCAACCAGAAATACGTACCGATGACGGAGCTGCACAGCATCCTGACGGAGATGAAGGAGGAGGAGAGGAGGCTGGCGGCCGAGAGCGGAGCCAATGTCACCGACGACCAGCCGCAGGCCAACGGCGACGAAGCCAACGGCCGCCGCTCCCGTTGCTAGTCGCCCCGACTAGAGACTGCTGCTGAGTCGATTTAGTCACATTGCTAGTCTAGAGCACTTATGGCAGAGCGCTATATGGGCCCCATCGGCATAGTATTATTAAAGCAACTCTCCATGATCAGAGTTTCTTAGTCCACAACTTATTCAGCCTGTTAAAGACGACCCTGCCATTCCACTGGACGACTGCGCCCGAGTGGACGACTTCCACTGTGCTATTGTGACAATTAATTTCCTCTGTAACAGTGGAACAAGTAATAGAATCGAAAAAAATGCTTGACAGTTAATTAATCTTTCCACTGATATGCAAGGTATGCATTATCAACTGTTTGGCCAATAAAGAATGTGCAAACACCCTGCTCATTTCAATCCTTAACCCTCTCCCAACCACCCTCCACGGGATCCTCTTCAATTCTTCCTGTTTCTCCACTGCCTTTTCCGCATTTGGGACACAAATTCGCAACGCGATTTCTCCAAGGATGGATAAGAAATCGATTCCTAATTTATAAACAATTGGTAGTCTATTTCGTTCGGCAGATTTTTCCCAGTGACAACATCGATTGCATCCCGATGGATATCCGGGAATTCAAAAACATTGAAATATCACTAGTTCTGTGCCATCAACCTTCAACAAGGCAAAACACGTCGCTTGACTTAATATGATACGTGATAATTTACAAAATAGGATGCTACATGAGGTAATTTGTTTCAACACAGTCGCGTCGTAGGTATTCATTAGCCTCTTAAAACGATCAATGAATAAAAATAAGGAGGCACAAACTAAAGCTCGCGGTGGTCACTAGAGAGAGACTCAATTGGGTTCGAGGTGCCTGGAGGATAACGAGTAATGCTCGTAAATCACTATTATTTCGCGACAGACAAGGCGAAGCAAAGGGTGAAAATTACAAGCGACGAGCAAGAACAGGAATGGTGATAGCGAGGGAAGCAGTAGGGGGGTCGAAGAATAAAAAGTAACCAAGGGCAAGAGATCGAGATATCGAGACGACGAAGAGTGTGGCGTGTCTCCGTGCCGGCGTACACCAAAGACACGAATTCCCGGGCGGGAGTACAGGGAGAGTGAAGAGCGAGCGGTGCCGACCGCAGGCCGGCCGCATCCATCGCCCGAAACCCCATCACGATGTGACACACCGCCCGTCGTCCCATCCCTGCGGCTCCTAACACTCCAAACAAGCTCGAAACCTAAGCTTAACGAGAAGTATACATACATCCATCGACTGCAAATGCTTCAGGATGAGCTCGGGGAACGTCGTCGCTATTCGCAATGAATGGATCATGGTCACATGACCACGCTATCGTGTGGTGAATAGCGTTAAAGAAACTTGAGCGAGATATACCTAAACTACAAAATCAGGCCCGCGTGTACTATCTCCCATCAACTTCCACGAATGCAACAACCATGCATGCACCACCAAGCGTGCACCTTCGTCAGGGAACCAGAGTCGTCCTTTCATTAGCTCAAAGTGCGTCACCTCCATCCACATGAGGGGAGGGAGGAGGCCAACGAAAGATATAAGGGTCGAGAGCCATTGCAAGATGCGGAGAGCCGCTGCCCGACATTGACCGGGAGGGACCAGGGACTACATATTCAAAAGCCAAGAAGAGCTCCCCCTCCCCCGACCAACCCCTCGGGTCTGCAAGTCGAGCCATCTCGAGCCGTGGCCGCCGCGAGAGGCACTGCAGTCGCATCGCCCGTTCACGGCCGCCTAATAATCGAACGTCTTGAATTAGTGACGACGACCCGAGTGGGTGGGTGGGTGGGTGGCGCGTGGGGTGGAGGGAGGGAACGCTAATTCCAACCCCCCCTCCCCTCCCTCTCGCTGCCGCATCTCTAAAAGGAGAGGAGTAATGTGTAGGTAAGTAGTGACGGGCGGGGAGATGAACTAACCCCCTTAAGACGCCCGAAACGTCAGCCGATGCAGTCCAACCAGTGTGCACCTTGCATGGCGGACGGGGCGAGATAATAACAAAATTACAAAATCAGGAACAAGGCATGGGAACGGCAGTTCAACGCTGAGGGAGCGATGGCTGTTTCGTTCACCGCATTCAGAGTGAAAGGGCCGTTGTCATTTTATTTAAGATCCTGATTTTTTTTTAAGACCCTTAAGGTGGCTCGAACGGTATTCGCGGGTCATCGAATGCAGTCTTTCCAATGAGGTCGAAAGACAATCCAAGGGCCACATTCCACCCTAGTGCACCCGTTC
Source organism: Ceriagrion tenellum (assembly GCA_963169105.1). Lineage (NCBI taxonomy): Eukaryota > Metazoa > Arthropoda > Insecta > Odonata > Coenagrionidae > Ceriagrion > Ceriagrion tenellum. The sequence goes on along the minus strand of OY720639.1, from coordinate 5,731,365 downwards.
ATTGAGTTGGAACTCACGAGGTAGACAGTAATAGAATAGAAAACAATTTTATTGTCCTGGGACAAAGTCCCTAAGAACATCAAATCAGTTAACATGCCTTCATCAGGAATAGAATACAAAACAAAAAACTAAGTCTTACAAAAAACAAGAAAACAAAAGTAATGGACATAAGTTAAGTCCATCTCGGGTAACACACCGAGTTAACTTTCCATTTTGCGAGCGTTTCCATGAGTGTCTAGCCTCCCATCATCAAGGCTGAATGAAGTCAGCGAGACGCTTATTTAAACATGGGCAAATTGGAAGCGTTAAGCAAGTGTGTTTACCGATAAGAGTTTACTAATTTTATTCGCCGGGAAAGGCAAAATTCATCTAGTAATAGAAACTATTCAAGAATCGTATTTTAAAACTTGTCGCTCACTTAAGGCATCATATGACATAAGTTTTCGGGGCTGAATTCCAAATTTAGATGAAAATATATTGAAATACATTTTACACGCTTTGGACCCCAAATGACACCTTAATATTTGTTAGAAACAGCTATAGTTATTTTTCAAAGGTATTTTTTATGGTGAGAAGATAATCTGTACGTGTGTATTTTAATTAATACGAAAAACATGTCAACAGTCTCAAGGCTACGTGTTCAAACAGCATTGAACGTCCAAAACACCAAATTAGCATGAAGAAAATATTTTCAATTTCCACCATCGAAGCCATAAATGAAAGCACGCGTGCTTATTTTAACGCAAATCTGCACCTCAACAAAAATCCTTCCAATCACATTAACTGAACGAAAATATAATGCGTACGCATACGTTTCAAATGGCACGCATCGAATTGGGGTAACAACACTAAGTTAAGCTCCAAGCAAGACATTTATTTACTTGAGGCCATCGGCTATTTTCTTCCTCCTTCCGTACTCAGCCCAGTTGTGTTTATCATGACTTGTAATGAATTGGCAACGAGTTAATCCGGATAAAAAATGCACGCCACCCAAGGGGGAGAGGGGGGGGTGGAAAACTGCTTTCACGCCGCACACTCCAGTTGTACACGGAGGTACACCGCCAGGCTCATCCTGCATCGCCCCACTTCCAGAAAAGCCCCACAAAACCACTACTCACGGATTCGCCCGGCCTCAAGCACCACGCCGCGTCGGGAGCAGATTTGTCCACGAGTATGGCACATGAATGCCGCGTACCCGACATCGTCACGTCTGTCGGCATTGCATGAAGTTATGTCACCATCACCAGCCGAACTCCGTGAAATACATCCAAAAGGTTAGAAACGCATTGAGCGCAAGCACTCAACTACTTCTACTGCCACCGGAGACGTTCTAATATACCTCCGTAATGATCATTAGATACAAGATGTGCGCCATTCGATTTTTAAATGTATTCCTTCAGAGATGTAGTTGATTTATTTCGAAAATTTAATGAATGTACCTTCTGAGCACTTCGAAATATGAACAGCCTATTTCTAGACAATTACCATACTAATGTTCAAAGCCGGAAAATGAATGTAACAAAAAGAAATCAGCCCATCCGAGAAGAAATTAGTATTTTAGGCGAATGTGTAGCGACCAATCGAGATAATAATTGTGATAAGCAGCTGAAAAACAAATAGGGTTCGTTTCCATTTCACTGCTAAAAATTAAGCATGAGTTGAGACTGACTTAATGAACGACGAATGCATATTTTTCAAGTTAAAGCAAAAACGTGACATCGAGACAAGTTTGTTAAGCCAGTGACTATTTAGGAGTTTACCTTACCGATTGGCAGAAAAAAAATAATGGTGGAATTGCACAGGAGTAGCGTTTTCAAAGTTCAACAGTCTTTTATTTTTCAATCACGTTAATCTCACTGACTGTAGAGACAGCAAGCGCTTATGTCATCCGAACACTTAGTCCAATTAGAGATAAGAGAGCACGTCTCTTCACGAGGAAGATCAAGAATCGAAGAAGTATAAATGAATAGAAAATTATCCTCAAAATTCTTACAAGTCTCCCTCTTAGGTATAAAATAAATCAGAGCAACTAAAGGAAGACGATCGTCAACGGAGAGTATTAATGGGTGAGTTAACACACATCTTAGCACATCGGCGAGAGAACACGCTTTCTCCCTCCACGGCCCGCTTCGCAGTATTCTTTCACTCGATTCACGAGAGACAGTCAACGCCGGATTCCACGACTGCACTCGGTGGTCACTTCACGCGTGGAGTACACGCACGGTGACTCTCGCGGATTCTCCGTCCACTTGGACCCGCCGGGGAAGCCTCCCACGGACTACTGCTCCTCCTCGCCGGGACGTGCATCGGAGAAAAGCACGCGTGCCGACGGAACCTCGGGAAGGAAAAACATCGACATCGCACATCGACAGCTCAGAACGACGTACGATGCTCCCGACTTCCGTCCGCGCACCACCCGTGCACCACCGCCGCCGCGTGTTAGCCAGCCTATGGGACATGAACTCGCCAGTCAATAGTTTATTTTTTTGGCCATTCGTGATACTATGTACTCTTCTGATATTGGATGAATCGACCTTGTTTACAGGACTGTGCTGGAAGATGATGAACATGAGCCTTTTTAAATGACATCGAAGATGTGCGGTGTTATTCGCAATAGTTGGAAGGTAATGATAAGAACCACACTGCTGAATTGCTGGGGTTGAACCACAAGAGTATATTAGTTCTGATGTATGACTGGCTTCAATTAGCGTGGAAGTACCATCTTCACATATTAATTTGAATAAGACTATTGGGGAAGTCCTAGATTTATGTCATTGAATTCTTGCTTTATGAATGAATTTATGAAAGACTATTTGGAGAGATCTATGAAATTTCCAGTAGGTATGTTATTTAACATAGTCGCACAATGGCTGATGTCTTTTGAATATTAGATTGCCAATGTTCAATTCTTCTTGGATTCAAAGCGAAGAAGCTTCTCAAAGCACTTCAATACTGTAGAAATGTTAAGTATTCGAAAGGTTTTTTAACCAATTTGCAAGTTAGCCAGCCAATTCTTATGAACAGAAATATCCACTTTGCCAATGAAGTAAAAAATATCTTCTTGTAGTATGATTGTCACTTGCTAAACATCTTAATCGAGGAACATACAGTAACAAGAATAGAAATAATTTGCAACTCTCCTCTTGTCTATTACTCATAATAAATGCCACTGTCGATCATACTTTAAGGATATAATTGAACGGTCTCATCAAGACAACTGTTCGTTGGCTCTTGATATCAGTGACTTTAATCGAAATCCTTGAGGTACAAGTTATTTCAATCAACGTAGAAACACAATTAAGAAGTGAACCCTGGAACTTTTATTCAATCCTCTCTATAAGTTCTCAAGTTTTCACCTACTGTTTCATGGAGATCATGAGAACGAATTATTTTAGTGCTGTAGAGATAATTTTAGCGGAGGCAGTGGTTAAACACCTACTTCAAAGAGGAAATAATAGCCGCAAAAGCAATCACATCTTCGACATGTAATGATATTGTATCCTTCGTACACGAACGTCGCCCTATACTTGTTTAGCTCACCACGCATTAACAATTTTCTCTCGTAGCACTCGCTATCAATCAAAACATGAGAACTCCAAAATAAAACTTTAAAGGTTCGTTTTCTTTTCTCAGAAATCATAAGTAACTCGCGTTTACATCGACTTGAGTGATACTTACTTAATAGCGGCTCTCGGTACTCATAAATTCGTCCAGGTGGAGAGCAGAGTACGTGAAAGTGAATGCATATATCGAAGGATATACATGAATGGGCATCTCCCGTTGTATTCTGTTCAATTTGGGTTTACAGTTCAATTGTTTTCAGGTAGCATTACACTTTTTGACGATATCATATGTATAGCAAATATCACAGACGACAAATTCAATCACAAAGTATAGTTCATATTCGCTTGGACTTCAATTGACGAGGATATCTACAGCGTGAAAGGAACTGAAGCTGATGCTTCAGTTCTGCAAAAGAAGTCTTCTCACTCAAGTCGATGCAACATGTAAATATAGTATAGAACAGGGATGGGAACCCGGTCTCAAAGTTTTCAGATATAACCTTCACCTTGCGTATACATATAGATATGAATGACATTATGCTGTTTATTAAAAGTCAAACAGTATCCTGATATCATTTTTAGTAATGCATTTATACTCACACTACGCTCTACTGAGATATCAACATCACAGATTAAATACTGATTACTTTATGAAGTGGCACTCATTATTCCTCCACCATTATTCATAAAAAACTTTCCCTCAAATCAAAAAAATGTGACACGCCCCAGGACGAATTTCAAATATACCTTTTGCTGCATTTTTTTATATCAATATAGATTATCAAGAAATCATCCTGATCTATGCCTTTCACATCTCTTAAATCATAAATGTGAATTGAGATATTCTATCTGCTTTTTATGCATAAATATTATTCTTCTTTTGTAACATTGTACGGTCTAACAAACATCATATTGTGCTGCAACCAGTCAGGGGAATAAAAATAATTCATAATGACAATGGGCACTAAGAAAAGAATAAGAATAAGGCACCATGAAAGAAATTATAAAGAGGGGGCCAGTCTTTGAGGGCTAACAGTACTAACCACGTTCTTTCACTTAGCCTACTTCAAAGGGAATGGTGTCACGTGTATGTAAGTATGCACTATAAAGTCGAACTCCTTTCATAATACCTCATAAGTAGGATTAAAATTCGAGAGAAGTCATTAACGTTCAGTTCCTGAAACATCTAGAATTAGAAACGTAGAGTAGAAGTGAATGCCCATTTGTGGTTCAATAGATGAACAATTCGTTCAAAGATTTTACTGCGAATATTTTTTGTTTGCCCTTATGTGATATTCTTCATTACTTTAAAGTTTAAACCCTTTCAAGCAACAAACATTTAATTCAATGATTTACAAGCCACATCGTTAGTAACAACTGTATTGGAGGGTTCCATGCAACTCAAAAGTAAAGTTTATCACTCAAAAGTAAAAACTCAAGGAAATTATTTTGTGTATTAGCACATATTCGCCTTTACAGGAACATGAATTATGAAGAGGAAGATCGAATATTTACCACGTCACATTTATTATGCTGGGCGAGTACTTCACGTCGAATTCATACGGCGTCTGAGAATATTCGTATTAAAATCAATTCGCATTTGTGATGCATAATGGAACGTTAGTAATTTATTTTTTTTCCGTTTTATCACGATACATTCTCCCATATGTTCCTTTCTGAGGGATTGAATGACGATTTTTCTACCTATGTATATCCCTCTCGAATCATTGCAATGATAATGCTATTTGTTGTTACACAGACTGTTACTACGCAAATAAATAAAAAATCTTTTGAGATTTGCGGATGGGCACTAGCAATTTATTAAGCACAAGCTTCGCAAGGATTGTCTTGCTTAAAGAAGCTCATCTCCGTCAAGACCATCTAATATCGCGACAATGACACCAGGGCTCAAAATGGATCATCTTCGTCAATGAGACGATCTTCATCAATACTATCTCAAATCGTGACTTGAGACGGTATTATTGAAAACGGGCCTTAAACTTTTAAAATTTAGTCTCCCTGGAGCGCATACCCTAGTCATTTCCTATGTGTAACGGCTGTTTTTATAGGAAATCATCCTGGAAAGTATTACGCTAAGAGGCTGATAATTGCATATCATTTGAATGATGAGATATTTTTCTTCGTAAGACCAAATTCGTCGATTTAAAAAAATGGATATTTTGTTAGAACTACCTCAAAAAATCGCATTATATTCCCGGAGGCCCAATGTCTCCCCATACGACAACCATCAAGAATTCTGCGACACATTAGCATTTTCACCACCGAAGGCGGTGACGAAGAGATTTGCAAAGGAATCCCCACACCGTCCAAGCGGCAAGCCTTAGTTTTCCGATTCTCCGATGCATCAACCGCATCGCGGTCGGAGCGGCTGAACGGCGGGCCGCACCCGAGGCGGCCCCTCGCCTCCGCACTACGGACCCGCGGACGCGAATTGCGTAACGCGAGCGCATCTAAATGTTCCACCATAAAACCCGGATCATCACAAGAAAATTAAACGCGCAGTCTATCACCATCTTCAGCCTCCACTTGCGAACATAGACGGCCATTTCGTCCATTCCCAACCGTCCTCAGTCCACGACCGTAATCGTCCTCTCCTCTGGCCCGCATGGTGAGAAGGGAAACCTGATGGAACGGCGCGGGCAAGTGCGCCACCTCACGCATGCCGCGACGTGGACCTCGAGACGTCTGCAGAATGGACGGGCACACTGATGACGGGCCGAGGCTCTCGACGGCGGAAACGTGGAATCACGGCACGATTTCCTCGACGGACGGAACGCAAACATTCGGGGTGTCTGATAACTGGAAGCGGCTTCGGAAGCGGCATCGCATGCGAGGAGGCCGTGACTTCATAAAATGATACAAGGAAATAAAAGCGAGAGAGTGGCAGACTGTCAGTGATCGAAACTAGAAATTCATAGACATCGTCGTGTTTCCAGTAATCTGTTCTGGCTTCGTGTGATTCAAGGAAAACACGCATCACTCGAGATACGACGCACACAATCCTGCAACGAGTGCAGCGCAGGAGGGCCCTCTTCCACACAACAGCGCCCTGATCCCTCAACCTCCAGCCGAGCGGGCCGCTATTTTTCGCATCGAAATAATCATTCACCCGTGCTCAAACAATTGCCTACTTGGCATCAGGGAGTTCGGAGAGTGGTCGACAAGGCTGCACGCGACGCAACGAACTCTTCATGAAGGATTCTAAGGGTGCAGAAGTCGAAGAGTCGAGTTAAAATCCCTTCGGGATACGGATGACAGCGATTTAAAAGAGCAAGTTGGACAAAACAAACGTGTGCCAAGGAATTAAATGCTTACGAAACATTTCGTCACAAATCCACCAGCAAAACACCATTTCCACCACCGAAAAATTATCATCCTCCGAAATGATAAGATGGAAGGACGGGATAAATAATTCAGACGAAGTATTGCTAAAAAGAAACAAAAACTGTGCGAAATTCCACAGAGGAAAATAATTCACCACAAACGGGAGTTGAACCTGTACCCCTCGATTTCGAGGCAAGAACTGCCGTCGAGGTAAGTTTCCGAGGTCTCGTTCGCAGTGGATTTTTGAGTGCTTTGAATTAAATATGCGTGGCTAGTCCCGGTAAATACGAACTTTGGCCGAAAAATCCTTTTATCAAACATCTAAGTAAAATTCGAGTAAATAAAGGAATTCACTTCATTGGTATATACTCTCCTACAACCGCAGTGACTGCTTTTACATACTGACTGCAAATCTTTCAGTTACACAAACCAACTTGGGCACTTCAATTCAGTCCACTTAGTTTCCGCTTCGTAGTTCGCAAGAAGACGCGGTACGATCCTGAAACGAGGGTAAGCGGAGGAAAGGATCGCTTCATTGACTAGCGCAGTATCGCATCGAGGCCATAGGAACACACCGAGCCCGAACAACAATGGCATTACAAAACGTCGGGGGAAGGCAGCCACCCGTGTTCCTCACCCATCACACCCTAATACCACCGAAAGTTTTCTACCGCCATTTCCTCTAGTACTCAAGTTCTTGGCCAGTTACTATGGCATGGAAATATTCCGGATTCTTAACAAAGTGCCTGATAACCACGTTTTCAATTTCTAAGCATGGAAAAGGCAGACAATTGAGATGTTCCCAACGAAAAACATGTGCGTCTTTTCTCGTTTACAAAACCGTGCTCCAAACTTACCCTCCCGCTGAACTTATGGAATTTAATAGGTCAATTATCGATTTATACACAAATAGTAATTGTACAAAAATATCCCTAACGAGCCCAGTCTAAGCGCATTCCGTTCATAATAAAAATGTCCACATCATATCCTTATGAGCACAAACGATACAAACATAATGACAAGTGAAACAACCAACTCCCAGCGGTTACGATTTCTTAACCAACCATGCCATTACGTGGCAGCATTTTCCCCCCTTCACGACCTAAAATATCTAAATGCCTTATATTCATCCCTTATTTTTACCCATTTTGTCATGGATGACAACTATGATATTTGTCCATGCCACAACTTTGCGTTTGTCAACTTCTAATCATTGTACCTCCAATGTTTGCCTTTTCGTGTTTATTTTCCTGTACAAGTTTTCCTAAATCAAAGCTTTTCGAGCGTAGAAGAGTGTGGAAGCCAAAAAAGGTATCAATTTTATTCTGTCAATGGTAAGGCAGATGAAACAGCAGTAAATATTGTACTAATTAAAGCCCAATTAATTCAATATAAAGTTTTCTTGGGACAGATTCCAATGCAAATAGAACCTTTAAGAATTAACCGTATATGATATGTTTTCCGCTAATTTTCTTGGTTTACGAACACAGCTTTGGAAACTTTTATTACGTGAGGAATTCCAGTCCCTTCTATAACCATAATACTTTCAATGATTACGGTTCCGAAGTTTATGGAGTTGATAAGCTTGGGCAGTGATTTGAGATCAATATTCCCACAGAAATTACATTTGAAAGTTCACTTTATAGGCTAGTAAAGATTTAGACAGTAATCCAGGAGCATAATTTAGTTATAATACCACTACCATAACAACATATTAAAAAGTTGTAATGAAGGAACATACCAAACCCACGTTTCATGTCTTGTTGTCGTGAAAGGGAAGCGGGAAGGATGCATGTGTGGATTACATCCTGGGGGGCTATGCTCGAATTTGGATTCGTATACGAATAGGCGATTTCATACGAGTCACGTGGTACCAACTCGTACGGCGGACGGATTTGGTATGCTCGAAATGTAGGGGCGGGCGATTCGAAGGGTTTTGTTACTCGTACGCTCGCGACCGCTCGAGTTCGTATACTTTCGGAGGATATTGTTGATAAGATGGCGGCGGCGATGTTTCGTTTGCTGTTATTAGACAACGTTGAAGAGGAAATGGAAGCGGAAAAGCCCCAAAGGTTACTTCGGGAGCGCATTTCGACTTTTCATTTGGAGGAGAGGAAGTTCGTAAAATTGTTCGAAAGACCTAGTTGGCGATCTAATAAGGGAACTGAGCCCTTTCCTCCGAGCACCAACACGATCGTCAGCTTTGACAATCAAAACTAAGGTAAATGTAGTGAATTAGAACAACTGTTATCATTTCAGTTATTATTCAACGTTTGCATTGTCCACATGACAAGCATTTTAACGCATGTAACCTCCGCGAAGTAACGAGCGTAACTTAACTGACATAAAAAATAATTACAGCGGTTAGCATGTACCCGCGTTTACATCACAAACTTTGCAAATTACATGCGTAGCAAGCTTGTTATGTGAGCAAGGCATTTCTTATTTATTACCTAGACCTGCATTGAAATATTAAATCATAACAATTTATCAATATAATAATATAAGTTGTGGGAAGGCGTTTCGTTAAGATGGTGTTTTTTTAACTTCTTAAGTGAAATATTATCTATCTTGTGATCTTCTGTGATATCTGTGATTATCTATCTTAAGTGAAATATTATTTATCTTGTGACGTGTATATTTCTTTGCTATTGTCTTGAGACCACTGCTTACTTATTGCTTTTTTTTAAATTTTGACAAATATTCAACTTTTTTTCAGCATACTGGTTAATCTACTGTTACTCTGTGGATATATGGATTAAGGACAGTGTTGTGTGATGACATCATATCTTGAAGCACTGACAACTTTTTGTTGAATTTTATTGTATGCAATTCATTGATTGTATATGGTTATGTTACCAGAATTTTCCTCTTGTTTCATTTTGAAATTATTTCTTCATTAATTAAATATCAAATTTCTTTTACCATTGATGTTGTTTGGTGTCCAATTATTTGTATGGGTTCAAATACTTTATTCTTATGTATTCAAGGTGATCTTTTAATGTAAGGAGTATGGCAGGAACTGGTTAAAAACTCTTACATGTTGTGTGACTTGAAGATGTTATTTATAATTCTTTAATTTAGCATTGATATTTAGCTTTGATTGATTTCGGCGCTCTGAATCAATTCTCACTGTGTTCTTCTTAATTACCAAAGCGCTTTATGCTAGCAAAGAATGTGCTTCGCCAAAAGGGACAATAGTTAAGTTTCTATGGTTATTGGAACCGCGGCGAACAGCGCTTTTTGCTAGCAAAGAATTATATTCGCCATTATTAATTATAGTATCCATTGTCAAATTCCCGCCGGGATTATTGAAACCGCGTCGAAGAAAGGCTGTGATTGGTTTAGGTATCACATGCGGATTCGTACACCATTGTTGCCACATTTTCTATACGTAGATCGATTCCACTCGCACGGTCGAACCCGCACACGCCTCGAGCATACCAAATTCCCATACGAACTCGCCCCATACGTATCAACCGTACGAAACGGAATTGTTACGTATGCGAGTTCGTATAGTTTCGAGCATAGCCCCCCTGGGGGGCTATGCTCGAATTTGGATTCGTATACGAATAGGCGATTTCATACGAGTCACGTGGTACCAACTCGTACGGCGGACGGATTTGGTATGCTCGAAATGTGGGGGCGGGCGATTCGAAGGGTTTTGTTGCTCGTACGCTCGCGACCGCTCGAGTTCGTATACTTTCGGAGGATATTGTTGATAAGATGGCGGCGGCGATGTTTCGTTTGCTGTTATTAAACAACTTTGAAGAGGAAATGGAAGCGGAAAAACCCCAAAGTTTACTTCGGGAGCGCATTTCGACTTTTCATTTGGAGGAGAGGAAGTTCGTAAAATTGTTCGAAAGACCTAGTTGGCGATCTAATAAGGGAACTGAGTCCTTTCCTCCGAGCACCAACACGATCGTCAGCTTTGACAATGAAAACTAAGGTAAATGTAGTGAGTTAGAACAACTGTTATCATTTCAGTTATTATTCAACGTTTGCATTGTCCACATCACAAGCATTTTAACGCATGTAACCTCCGCGCAGTAACGAGCGTAACTTAACTGACATAAAAAATAATTACAGCGGTTATCAGGTACCCGTGTTTACATCACAAACTTTACAAATTACATGCGTAGCAAGCTTGTTATGTGAGCAAGGCATTTCTTATTTATTACCTAGACCTGCATTGAAATATTAAATCATAACAATTTATCAATATAATAATATAAGTTGTGGGAAGGCGTTTCGTTAAGATGGTGTTTTTTTAACTTCTTAAGTGAAATATTATCTATCTTGTGACGTGTATATTTCTTTGCTATTGTCTTGTGACCACTGCTTACTTATTGTATTTTTAAAATTTTGATAAATATTCAACTTTTTTTCAGCATACTGGTTAATCTACTGTTACTCTGTGGATATATGGATTAAGGACAGTGTTGTGTGATGACATCATATCTTGAAGCACTGACAACTTTTTGTAGAATTTTATTGTATGCAATTCATTGATTGTATATGGTTATGTTACCAGAATTTTCCTCTTGTTTAATTTTGAAATTATTTCTTCATTAATTAAATATCAATTTTCTTTTACCATTGATGTTGTTTAGTGTCCAATTATTTGTATGGGTTCAAATACATTTATTCTTATGCATCCAAGGTGATCTTTCAATGTAAGGAGTATGGCAGCAACTGGTTAAAAACCCTTTCAAGTTGTGTGTGACTTTAAGATGTTATTTGTAGTTCTTTAATTTAGCATTGATATTTAGCTTTGATTGATTTCGGCGCTCTGAATCAGTTCTCACTGTGCTCTTCTTAATTACCAAAGCGCTTTTTGCTAGCAAAGAATTTGCTTCGCCAAAAGGGACCATAGTTAAGTTTCTGAGGTTATTGGAATCGCGGCGAACAGCGCTTTTTGCTAGCAAAGAATTATATTCGCCATTATTAATTAGAGTAGCCATTGTCAAATTCCCGCCGGGATTATTGAAACCGCGTCGAAGAAAGGCTGTGATTGGTTTAGGTATCACATGCGGATTCGTACACCATTGTTGCCACATTTTCTATACGTAGATCGATTCCACTCGCACGGTCGAACCCGCACACGCCTCGAGCATACCAAATTCCCATACGAACTCGCCCCATACGTATCAACCATACGAAACGGAATTGTTACGTATGCGAGTTCGTATAGTTTCGAGCATAGCCCCCCTGGACGGTATTCATCCGGAGTAATGTAATGTTGTATTCGTCAACAATTCTAATCCACAAAGTAAGGATGGAGGACGAGCAGCCACTTATAAACATCTCTACCGAGGTCACTGTTTGGCGCGATTTATGCGACTCCTTATTCTTTCTTAAATTTCTGGAAAATAACGCTTGGATCTCTTCAAGAAGGAATTTCTTGAACTCGTTATGAGAAACTAACTTGCTCTTCTTACCCCTTGGAAACACTGAAATTTTATGCAAGCCGATCTGGACTTCGAGAGAAAAAGGTCAATTTACATTTCGTACTTCATACAAAAGAATGAAATAAGAAATCATAAACCATAAATAAAGCGCATAAATTGTAATCATTCAATGTAAGAAGACGGAAGGAGAGAAGAAAAAAGAGCAATACGATGTTAATTCACTGCGGGCCCTTCGCCGCTTGCAAAGTCAACTCGATCCTCCTACGTCATTTGCAGCCAAATACTCATTGCTTTAGGAAAGGGTCATCATGGTGCTTTCCAATTATCACTCATCAAACCCCTTCCTTCATCTCCCCACATAATTAGTTCGAAACATGTAGGTACGTCTACCTTGTCGTACTTGACAATCATCATCCTCTTTTCCCTTTTCTCCATTAAATCTTACATGCACACAATCTCATAGCTTTTCTAGAAATCCTTACTCGTGCGGCCTCATCTTTCTCGTTCACTGGACTTCCGCGGTCAAGATCATTCTTCGGTAGGTTATTTTCAACCACCACCCTTTACGAGAGAACCGACCTTCAACCGCTAAGTTGGAAGTTGTTCTACAAATTACTCATCTGAATCTCTCCTAACAGCAGGATTAACCGCTTCCCATCTTATCCTTAGTTATTGGTACCCACAGTAGCAATCTATTTTACGCTATTTTTTACCTGTCAAATTTTGTTTCTACTTTTGGCTTCTCCGGATATTTTGCAATTATTATAATCTTACTAAGACTCGTCCTCAATATGTGGTAAACGCTCTCCTACCTCTGTTTTATCTCGATCTTCTTCATGACTACTTCTTTCGTGACACCTTAATCATGGCTCGAACCTCTTCAGTCGTTAACTGCTCCAGTTTCCATCGCTGCAATGGAAAATCCGGTTTTTTTGACCGATCCACCTTCTCTCGGCTCACTCCGCTATTCCCATCGCTTAGTGTTTGCTTTGGCCGCTGTAAACGAGCAACCAAATGTTCCCTTCCTTCACCCCAACGCTTCCCAAATATACCATTCAGATATATTTATAATTTGGTCCGAAATATTTACCACCCATATTATCAAATCCCTCTGGAAGTAAAATACAAGACTATTGGATATAAACCGATATCAAAGATTCGACACACGCAGACTCGTTTCTAGCCTTCTTATGCTAATCTCAAGAATGCAGCGGTCATGGCTACACGGCTTCAATCGTGCAGAAGTAAAAGAAGCACCTCATGAGAACAATTTAAGTCGATCGGATACCCTACTCGGAGATCCGCCAGCGGACCGCGGCCGAAGCGAGAGAATACGCGGACTCATCGACGAAACACACTTTCCCTTCCTTGGATCTCCACGTGGCCCCATCCACTCGGGCGAGAAGGGACCTCCATTAAAACACGGTCATTCAAACACACTCCCTTCCTTCCCTTCGTTGCTAACTTCTCCCAATACACCGCTCGTCCATTCTCTGCTCACCATCCATTTAGTGCCGACAAAAGTTTTGAGTTCACTGCATGGCCACGTGTACTGAGTGACGGGACAGCCTATACGCATCCTGATCGTTGGTACGTAGGAAGTTGAAACGGGGCTTGAGCATCCGCCACTGACTGAGTCCCGAGGAACAACGAGCGTCCCACCTCTGCCTAAAGAGCTTCTCAAGTGGCCACGCGGGAGCCGCCGATTCCCTCGATGCGGTCGCTTCGAGATCCTTGGAAGACACGGCCGCACCACGGCGACCGCCGGAGGCAGTTCAGCGGCCGGATTTGAAGGCCCCCACCTTGCCCACATCATCTAGACATGATGATACATCTCATATCAACTAACCATCTACCAAATGTGCGAGCAGATTAGCTTATGGATGATTATGCTACTTGCAACAACTAATATCGACACAAAATTGCACAGAAACCAGTGATGTTTTCAATGCCCTAAATCTCGGCAATTTTTATCATTACAAGACATATTCTAACTTACATAGCTGCTGTCTGACATCTCACACACACCATCCATCAGCAATACTTTGCATTAAAAGCCATAATCTAATGGTTATTTCTAATAAAATGGATAAAACGACAAAACCCAGTGTTAGATCATCAGAAATGCCCATCTAGGCGTGAAGGAAAACCGACTAAGTATAATGACGCCACGGCAAGGAAAGCACAAATCTTCTATCCTAGGAAGAGGTGGTTGACGCGTGTGAAGGACGGAAGGTGAGGGGACGGTAAAAACCACGGACCATGCAAACCGAGTAGGGCGGGAGGAAGGAAGGATAAATAAGAACACCTCTCATCTATTTTAATATACCGCAAAGCCACTCAGTGTATTAAAATATACAATGGTTAAACTCCAATACGTGTCAACGCATATACACACTAGAAGGTACAACAGCTATACAATTTCCCCAAACTAATTATTCCAGAGATACCTTGCAGTCGGTCAAGTACAATATATCCTCAAAGCTATCCGGAATGTAGGAAATTTGTGATTATTATTATTGTGATTATAATCATACTACATTATCTACAAGTGCCAAGGTGTGTTATTTAATAAGAATTGATAGGCTTTCATTGTATTGTATAAATTATTACTTTGGGCGATAAAATCGACTGATGATCATTAAAAAAGCAGTAAAATTAACTAAACAGGAGGGTGCATCAGATCAAGACAGACATACTTCTAGGGCGTTCCCATAAGTGACCCGAGGGCAGTTACGTTCCAAAACTGTACGCCTCAACAATTAAAATGGACTAAGAGGACTGCAAATGGAACACCAGCAGTTCCGAGATATCGCCCATCAAATCTCAAAGTCAACGTTTTCTATTGCCTTGTCTAAGTGAGTCATCAAAGATCAGCCAAAGGTAACTAAAGAGTTGTAAAACAGTATAAAAGGAGGAAACTAAGAACAAAAAATACAAAAGAAACTACCGCCAAACACGATGTATGTATATTAGTGAATATCATTCCGAGAAAATAAGTACGAGTAACTAAAAAGAGGAGTGTAAGATTGCAAAACATTTAAAATTAAAAAAAATCGAATCTGGATATTACAACAAAAAGTCAATAAAGAGAGAGAGGTAAGAGAGAGATAGAGAGAGATAGATAGTACTGGCTTTCTAGTTAAGGGCACGCGCGGGGCGTGCTTGTCACCTGTAATTCGCCCAATCTCCACCATCGTCGCCAACGTCGACCCATGACGTCACTCATCATTCTCACGCCACCTATTGGTCTCCGCCGGTGCTCGGACCAAGGAACGGTCAGTGGTTGGACAGTGGTTGGGTGGGTTGGGATTGGTTAGGATTGGAGAAGTGGGGGAAGGGGAAATGCGCTTTATTTGGACTTTTTTTTGCGGCGCCGACGGGTTGAGGGTCGAGGGGGAGGAGGAGTGGAGTAACGACTGACGAGAATGAAGGGAGAAAAACATTTCATTATGAATCATTTCATAAATACCAAAATTTTACAGGAGAAACATAACATAAAAATATCTTCATTGTCTTTCTTTTCTCAGGCGCGTGATCGCGCAAAATTATGAATCAAATGCAACCAAATCACACTGCTACATAGGTAAGTACGAAAGAATGAGTAGTTACTGAAACACATACAGAAAAAGGAACAAAATTCTCCTCCGGTTAGTTACTCCAAAGCTACTTATATAACCACAAGTTTATGTACGGCAAAAATTAACTACAATACCCCAAAGGAAACTACTACGTACTCTCAGATGCGTCAAAAATATTGCGTACGAATGCTTCAGCGTTTAAGAAATCTCCAAGGTATTAATTTAATAAACAAAGGAAAGCCACTAAATATACTCTGGAGTACAAATGGGCCCAAATGATACAGCTCCCTTTGCTACGTTCTACGTGACAAAATGACAGGCACGTTCCTCATGAAGGGCGAATAATGAGAATCGATGCGTCATGACCAAGTGAAGACAACAATCAAAGGGTCTTTACATGGGGACTCGAAACGCTGATTGTCTGATTGCCAACCGAGTACAAGAAGCTCACTTCCGGGACAGAGAGCGCCAGCGAAGATCCCTCACCATTTCACGAAATAGCTCATTTAACGTTTAAACGTTACGTAAACGAGTAATGTTTAAATGCTGGCGCTCAGGTGAGCCCACTGCTTTACTTTTTTTTGCGTTTACCTAAACAGCCGCGGAGACCGCTGTTGGTGGAGAAGGGTGGGAGGTATGCGCTGACGGCTCGGGCTGAGGGGTAGAGAGGACAGTTCGTCCGTGAGCTCCGTTGGGAGATGTTTCACTAACGTGTCTCGTATTTTGGGTTTCGTTAGGTTTAGACACGTCAGTATATGCTTGTATTTTCCGTGTTGTGGAAGTTGTTCCGTTTCCTTTTTCTCACCCGACCCCATTCTCGATGATGAACAGGTGTTCGAGTCAACGAGTGGTTGTCCGACATTACAAACACAGAGAATTCCTAAATTATTATTTAACTTATTTCATCCTTCAACCTTTCCCCCTTCCGAGTGCGGGCGGAATCATATTCCCGTACTGGCGCACATGATATCGACGATCACGTCTGAGCCCTCCCGGGAGGAACGTCACAGCAGCTCTCGAGGAAAAAGGTAGGCCACGCAACCGACGCCAACGAACGCGAAAGAGGCTCCATTCCTCCTGCGGATTACGCCTCGCCGCCGGTTCCTCACATTCGCCGGGACGATGCGGCAGATTCACAAACGCACACACCGCGGGAATTCGGACATTCGGTGCGCGGCACGGACGAGGCGACGCCGCGCGCAAAATCGCAGCTCACGCCACCGATCGCTGCGCTGCGAAATCATTCCATCGTTTCCGTTTCGGTCACTCGCGCCGCCACCTCTCGTTGCGCAACGGCCGTGCACCGAGGCGCCCATTCTCTCGCTCCGAGGAGAGCTCGACGACCGGAGTAGCGTTTGCGGTGCACGGTGCTCGGTCGGGAGGGGGCGGGCCGGGGCTGGGCGGCGGCGGGTCGCGTTCGCACGGCCCACGCACGCCGAGGCGATGAAACGAACGAGGCACGACGGGCAGAGAAGCGGCGGCACTACTCGCAAACGAAGGGCCCCTTCATTCTGACTCACGGAAACTACGATTTTTGAAGACTGCGCACAATTTTGTTCGGTTCGTACACCGGTGGCACTTTGTTTTCCATTACCTCACACGAAGTCACCAATTTAAACATTAAATGTATCGACGCATCCATTTACAAACTTATACCAATTCCACACAATAAAAAATACGCACCAACCGGGTTTCATTAATTGATCATAACCACCTGGTGAGACGATGACGATCCATCTTTGAAACAAGGGTCATATAAATTTTTGTTTTGTGATACTGTCAAAGTTTGTTAAAAAAATAAAACTTTTGAGTACTGAAGACTACTCCAGATAGTAAAGTTTGTGACTATTGCATTAGCCGTTTACACATAGATTCTAATTGAGCCCGATTCTCACGTTGGACAATAAATCCCAGAAATATCTCCTCTATAAAACGTCACTTTACTTTCTCTTTCTGCCACAACGACCGAGCGTCGGCAGTAGGCCTCGCAAACAACATGGATGGGCAGCGCTAACATTTGTTGCGTCCATTTTCGTTTTATGTGATGAGGGCGTAGAGCTGGGAGGGCAACGACGATTGTGGGAGGAGGGTCCATCGTCACATGACTCGTCGGCCATTCCCTTCGTGCACTGGCCACTCCCACAAATGATTCTCCTCCTTGGGACATGAACGACTGAAGCATGGCTATCCACGCATTTTCCATCGTAAGTCAAACTCGACGCCTTACGGATGCGAGAATGGGCGAAACAAAAGGGAAAAAAATTATAATTTTAAAAACACCCAAAAAAACTGCGCATACGAAGCGAGTTCTCTAAGAAAACTGAACGGCATAAACGTTTAGACACCTTCCCATCATATTTCTTTTGCAATATGTTTCCCAATCAATCCGAGCACATTCGATGGCAATCGACCCTCACTGATGGAAGAAACTACTCGTCTCAAATTAAATCGCCAAATGATCCGCTTACTTTGACCCTCATTCCGTTTTCACATATCGATATGCTTCCACCTGGTGAAATCTTCGCTTTTCGACACCAATGCGAACTACATTGTCCGGATCCGAGTCGACCTGCACACGGTGGGGTGGGAACTTCCATCATAACTGACCTCCTGGACACACTGAAATGCGACCACGCGGAGCACTACGCCGACTACTACGGGCGACCAAAAAAGGGATCGCCGAATTTTCGAGATCGGACGACCGTCGGGAATATTTAATCTTCGTTAGTAAATGATTATGTATACTCCGCGTTCGTGCCAATCTTCGGCCGGGCCCGTTTTCCACGAACCGCCATTTGGGCGAGAGCATTCCCCGAGAGCGCAATGCCCGGATTCCTACAGACGAGTTAATCAACGCAGTGTTCTCCTTACACTTGCACAAGAATAATTACCGTAAAATTCGAAAAGTGGCACATATCTAGTCCAGTGATCACAAAACGTAGTAGAACTTATCTCCCGAGCAATACAGTACGTATTTCCCTGCAACGATAAGGGACAGAGGTGTACATATTGGGAGCCTAAAGAAAAGCCTTTGGTTCAGGTAAGGATATAACGGAATCCAAGAGTTTCTCAAGGTTACATAGAAGTCAGAAATCCACGCGGAGGGTAAAGCGGGATGGTCGCGAAAACAAAGTTGCATATCATATTGTCCGACATTCCAAGTGCCCCAACTACAGCGTGAATGGGTAAGGGTAAAAAGCATGAGATACGTCACGCGCACACAACTGACCGACACGCACTCTTCGTGATGCACGCGGTTGTTCACGCGTCGCCGCCGACTCTCTCGGTTTGTTTCCGCGCCGTTATAAGACATGGAATTGAAGGATTAAGAGAATAACAATAAAACACTGCCCTTCTGTTCTGCGGCTTCGTTATTTTGCCAATTCAGTACTACCTGTTAGTACCTTCAAGCGGAAATGCCGTAGGTGCCGACACATAAAGGAACTATAAAGCTATAAATTAGGCGCAAAAATAGTCTTAAACATGACATTTTACACAGTTTTTGAGTCATACTCAAAATATGAGAATTTTAGTACACCCTGTTAATGATTCACGCGATTTGAAATTACGAGTGCCGTTTTTACATGTTTGGTAAAATAATGTGTCAACCTTAATGCATATTTCATTCCGAATGACATTTATCATAAACCCGTTGATTATTTCTCGCTCTGGCCCGCAGTGTGAAGATGTAGAGAAACACTGTAATAGATACGCCATATTTGCACTAATCTACATTAAATGAATTCATTAGAACAAGCAAGCCAATAGCAATGAACGAGTATGTCGTTATCGGTGCTTTAGGCTCAGTACTGTTATCGCCAGCGAATACTAGCATGAAAATCGCTGTACTTTCTATTACAAGCACCGCCCATTCCAGGAAGGTATTGAAGGCACACTGTAGGCACGCCGCAGCTTCAATTAACGCCAACGAGGGCGACCTGTCGTTCGCTGGCCAGCCACGGCATCCCCACGACGCAAGAGAAACCTCTGGCACAAGGCTCTTCGAGTGCACACACTCTTCGTCGAGCGCCGTGCCCTTATCAGCGCTCCATTGGTGCGGGGAAGCGGTCACCAGGCATGGATGAGGAGAGTAGAGGTGGCGATGACGTGTCCACACGTCTATCCACTAGCACGTCAACGGTCTCCGAATCCAATGAATGTAGAATATTTCCGCACACTGCCGAATTTCGCGATCAATGTAACTGAGCAACACAATTCTCTAGTCATAGCGGGAGATGTGCAAGTTTTGTTATAGATGGCGATTTGTAGGTACTTACTTGGCTTGAAGAAATCCAAGTTTAGCATTTAATTGCATTTACCAATTATGAATTTAGCTAAGGGCTTACCGTACCTCTTCCACTAGTAATTTAGAGAACCATGCTGTTAGTGCAGCCTGGCACGACGATAGAGCGATATTCGATTGGAATTAGTATTGGGTTTTTAGCCCACACAAAGGGCTTTAAGAATGGTTGCATTTCAGCGGAAGCGTTCAAAGGTTAGTTCTCGCACGGCCGATACAAATCGATAATAATCATGTCCAATCCCCGAGTAGAAGCAATACACAATAATATTAGGTCGATGAGTTATTTTCGGATTAGGTTTCGATCTTTCTCGGAAAATATAGTAAAGATGACTATTAAGAAAACCGCGTATGGTTGAACCATCATCCTCCGGTCAGTACATCTGGGTACACGTTTAAAAACCGTATTAATTTATTCGGCTTTGCGAGAACGAGTGTTTGTCTTAAGGCTCGTTAATTTCCTCCTCTAACTTTTAATCACCGCTCGCCAAGAAACAGTTTTGATTTCACTGGTGGCCACGCGTTTTAATCGCGGAATTGGAATTTCCAATGGGGACAAAATAGTGGCCAGATCTATTTTCCGTACGGTTGTAAATGCGACCGATTACTAACTCCGTACCGACCCACACTGCCCTTGAAGCCCATGCTTTACACACCGAATCGCGAATTGCAACTATTATCGCCACGCCACTTGGATGAAACTTAACGAGTGAAGTCTTCTTGGAGAGGCAGAGCGGGGTGTGGAGATCCAAATTGCCGCAGTCCGCGCGGCGTGAAATTAATCGGAGCCAACCATTCGGCCGCTTGTGCCCGCGGGACCATAACAAATGACTGGAGAGCCGCGGAGAGGAAAGAAGGGCGTGGGGGAGGGGGGTGCGGAGGCCTGCATAGGGGGCCGCCAACCCCTCGGCGCTGGCCCGCTGACACCTCGCCCGCATTCGGAAGGAGACGGCCCCCGGGGGGCCTTCACTCGCTCGACGCTCGGTCCGCCCCAACTCATTCCCACGGACCGTGGGGAACAAGAGGCGCGCAGAAGGTGCGCATCTTCGCCTTTGCGAGTGACCCGATGGGTGTTCCTGACGGGGTGAGAGATTGTCACACGGAGAAATTTATGCGCGGGCATAATTTTAGGGACTCGTAATGTTTTTATTAAATTACAAATACAGGTGTGATGCGGTGGAATCGTTCCATAGTGACACTTGCATAACACTTGCAGTTTACCATAAAATTAAAAGATTTATTCGACTAGTTTAGATGCTACAACGTCATTTTCAAGTGACTGGCACGTACCTGTCAAGATAAGTATCGAAATCCTTGATCCTCTCACAATTGCGCATGCAAAAACGGCCAGTGACGTGCCGGTCTTGCCAATCGGTAAAGATGCTTATCACAATTGTACGTACTAAGGTCTTATTAACGATTAC
Source organism: Ceriagrion tenellum (assembly GCA_963169105.1). Classification (NCBI taxonomy): domain Eukaryota; kingdom Metazoa; phylum Arthropoda; class Insecta; order Odonata; family Coenagrionidae; genus Ceriagrion; species Ceriagrion tenellum. Next base: position 5,709,741 of record OY720639.1, on the reverse strand, counting down.
ATGAGGTCAACAGAAGATCAGATAGAAAGTCGCACCATGGCAGCATTTGCCCAGAGCCCAAGTCGAAAACAACACTTCGATAACGCCTCAGGGACTCGAAACAAATGCTCACGTCAACACGCACACGTGACCACGACGCGGTTGTTATCACCCATCATGGGAGTCGCAAAACCGTATCCACAGTTCAAGTGTTTTCTAATTCGTCATCCCCGCGAGGGAACATCCGACAAAGGTGTAATGTCAGCACCGACTGGAATTGTGGCCATACCATTCGCCAAATACTACAGAAAACTCTTTCATTCAGAATCATCCACGCCGGAAGAGGAACAGAAATGGTTACTAAGGGGCCCACTGGCGCTGGCCCGTTGCCTCGGCGCACTGCCTCCGGGGGCGATGGGGTTGGATGTCAATTGTGGAAGGCGGAGGGGACGAGAGGAAGACGATTAAAGGTCGCACATCCACCCTCGTCGCATATCCCTCCTTTCGCCGACGGCCACGAGAGAGCGCGCGTCTTTGCAAATTTGGCAACGGGGCGCAGTCGTCGCCCCTCGTCGGGCCGCAGGATGCCGCCACGGTCGCGCCTCCTAGGGGGTCACGCGGGGGAGGGGAGGCGGCCGCGATTTTCGCCTCCGCGAGGCGGACACGGCCGCGGGGGTGAGGCGCGCCCGATGCACGCACTTCGACGACCAGCCGATGCTGGCGATCGCCACTCGACCAAATGAAGTTACAATTTAAAAAATCCCGAGTCGCATTCACACGTGCGCAATCCGTCTCCAGCCAAGTCGAGGCGTACCCGGGTTCAAGCGCACACACCACTTCCCACTTTGTTTGATTTGCGTCGACCGTTCGATTGCAGAAGCGGCGATAGGCGACAATCGACAGGCGTCGGATTAAAGCGACGAGGATCCAAGGTCTCGAGTGGAAGGCCCGCGTTCGAATCCTGGAAGTGCTCGTTTTCGCCGACGTTCCAATTCCCGCTCGGGAACATGAGGACATCAAGTAGGCTGCTTTCGCAGAATACACTGCGAGCGTCTTTCAATGACGACTTAAGCTCTCGCCGCTGATGTGATCGGGCCCGCTCGCGAAGGATCTGCAACCGGCGAAAGCGAGCAAGTTCGCACATTCGGAGAGATGAATGCACCTCTCGTGCGCAGCTAAAGCCTAACACAGGAGGTAAATATTGACTTGTGTATCTGTTACAAAAAATACACCAAATGTGGATTCCAACCTGGGATTTTTAGCATTTCGGCCCACTAAGCTACCAAAGGATAAAAGGCATAACTTCATACGAGTTTCATTTCTATGGGCGAAACAGTATAGGAGACGTGGCAAACCAGGGTGGCTACTGATATCCAATTTTCAAATTCCCTGACCTTTTCCTTGCTTTTCCCTGATGGATTTACCAATTTCCCACACCGATCGCCATAGGTGACCTATTATTGGAATACTTTTTTCTGCTGAATTGAATTTTCTACAGCAGCTTTAAATTTTCTAATCATCGTCTCGTATTTTTAGAACTGCAAGCATGAATTTACTCTAACCTAGTGTGCTCCAGCAACCTCTCGACCTGAGTCTCGGAAGTTAAAAAAAAACCGCGAGGTAAAATTTTCCGAGCAACATAGCCTCGGATTCCTTGTGATGAGCATAATACATTGTGATCATGAATCTTAACACTACTAAGAAAATATAGCAATGAGGATATACAAAAGGGATACATCGTACGCCTGATTCACAACTAAATAACTAAGATTAATATTCCACGAATTGATGGTGATTATTCCATGCACGTCAGCGATGGACGTTAATTTTAGTTGGTGAAATAAAGGGCGGGAAAGACTGGCCGATAAACGCAATGGTAGAAAAATAACGAGGATTCCTATTCCAGTTTCTCCCCGACTGTTACGAGAATTCCCTGACTTTTCCAGAAATTCTAAATTCCCTGACAATTCCAGGTTTCCCCTGACGATCGCCACCCTGGACACACAGAGAGATTTAAAATTACAATTCCAACGGTACGTGATGTGGACACTCAAAAGCGACGATAGTAACCAGAGCGAAAGACGCGAGACACCTAACTTTTTATCCGAGAGCTATGACGCTTTTCAATTCAAGGCATCGGATGCAAAGGGACGTGGTGGTCGAACCAGCATTCCGGGCTTCTCCACTATGACCACTCCACTATGTTCCATAGGACAAGGTCCTAGAACAATAAATTTATTATTATTATTACTATTATTATGACCTGCCTTCGCGGAAAGTGAAGGACGGCACGCATTCGGGGATATTTACTGCCGAAAATTACGGCGAGCATCCATTCCAAGGATCCGACGCCGATTCCACGTCATCGGAAACTCAGAAAGCGATTCAATCCGAAGAGTCGAAATCCACGCCGCCGCCTTCCAATCTCCCCCACTCCACCTCCCAATCCGTCGGGTTTGCCGTTTTCAAGACCCGCTTCATTGGAGTGCACTGCGCCATTAGGTAAGACATTGGGTGGGCTACACGTCCTAAAAGCTTCCTCGATGGAGTCCGACAAGATTACAGTGCATATTATTTTTTCTAAAATAAAATTATTCGAGTAATTTTGAAAAAGAGCCATTCCGAAAGCTGCTTCCCTTCATTTAGGGTTACTTCCACTGATGCATTTAAACATTCCTAACGTTCGACGGCGTTTTTATTTATGTTTATCCACGGCGTTATTACAAGTGCTAACTCCGGAATATTTATGTAAGTACCTTCAATCTCCCTTCACCACCCTCCGTAAATGCAGTAGACCCTTACCCATAACCAAATTTGACGGGATTTCAACGATGTACACAATTCATTACCCCATTCATGCATTATACCTAAATCTGTAAAAAATATTATCGAAAAATTTTCAGTCTTGGCTTCTGACCAAAGAGTGTGTAGAGGATATATTATTATAAATTTGTTTGATATAACTCTATGAATCGCCAATAAGTAGGTTCTATAGGTACGCACTTACATCGCTAAGTAATTGTCTTGGCTTCGTTACACGAGCTATATGCATGTTTAAGTGTTAAAGCATAACATATTATCATTTGACGGTAGCCTTGGAACAGGTTCTCCTTCGAGGCTAATAAAGGTCATTCGCAACTTGCTATTGTGAAGGTAAATTGAGTTGGAGTAATAAACATTATTATTATATTTCGGCCGGAATAGTAATTCCGATTCGTGAGTCGAGTGTGTCAGACGAGAGCAGGTCGATTCTTTGGCTGCGACCGTTGAGAAAAAGCATCTCCCCCAGGCCAAATTAACAGGCTGCTCGGGTCGAAGCAGAGAAACGCCGAATTGAACTGCACGCCGTCGACAATGGAGTAAAAAGGATAGGACGGAAAGGCGAGATGCAATTTGAGAGTAGGGCATCCCTGCGGGTGTGAATACAGAGAAGCACATGAGGAATACAAATGGAGTCGAACAAAACTAGGCCTCTCCGATGCACCTGGTGATCCCACGAAACAAAAAATATCGCGTTGATCTATAAACCCCGTCCAAGATAATAGCGCGGTTGACAATATTGTAAATCCAAACGATGCCGTTAGGGAAAAGGAATCGCGACCGAATAGTCCAGGATGGTGGCCTTAGTTTGAATCATACGAGCATTAAAAAATCAATAACTTTTCATATACATCTTAAGCAGTATTGAGGTTTTTCAACATCATCGAGATCTCGGACGGACGCGACCGCGACCAACAAGCTTACAATGCAGCCATTGCGTTTGTACGTGTGGAATTCGGATTGTAGATTTACTCTCCCGCGCACCGGTACGATAGTTCCTATGAAGAGAGTTACTTACAATCATGATGGTTCACAATTGGTCTTAAGGAGAGCGACGGACCTGAAGCATCAACTCTTTTAAGAGAGGCTTTGGGAGGGCGGCTTGTTGTCGACTAGACTCGAGTTGGCAGGACAGAGTGAGAGACGTCCAGAATATAACAAATGCAAGCCTCCCACTGAAAGCGCCCGTCTTGAGCACCAACACCACTTCCACACGTCCCCTCAATTCTGCACACGGAGAGGGCCGTGCGTTGATTTCGCAGCGGTGAGCAACTGCGGAATGCAAAAGCGGGATGCCGTCGACTTCGGGCCGTTAATAATGCCCGACTAATTCGTTCAAGGCAAAACAAAAAACAATTCAGTAGCGGTCCGAGGGGGATAAAATGCCGGTCGCGGTCGTCATCGATGACTCTCCCTCCGTGGCATTTCAGCGCCGCTGCTCAAGCTTTATACCACAAACATCACCTGGAATCGATCCAATTCTGAAATTAACCCTTTCTCGGAGTGATACCGTCCCCTCGCGTCGGGAATTTCTAAATTCTCCCTCGGTCGCACGGCTAACCCTGTCCGCAATGCCCCGCCCCATCACACCCCACACTAACCTTCATTCGAGGACTAAAATAATACCCCTCCGCCTGTCGCGAATCAGGACAACTGAACGCGCTAGCAGCATCGACGGCACTATTGCTAATGGCGACACCTAGGTGGACTCCACAGCTTAACCATTTACTTAATTTACTCACGATTGATTATACACTTCGGATGAAACTAATTTTTTTTCAAAGAGAATAACGAGCATTCTCAATGACACTTCGGACCGTATCTGCCACAGATATAAGAGTTGAACTCAAAGCTACTAATTTCCAAAGTTTTTAATACTCCAAAGTTGTCCTCAGCATTTTCTCCTCCTCTATCACTTGTCGACACATTCCATGTAATCACTCGACAACAAACAATTAGCGCTGTCGGCTGTTTTTTTTATTTTTACTTTTCTAAGAAGTAACAACAAATCTTCGTTTGACATTGATTCCATGGCATACCTACTTGTTGCATTGTGAATCTTATTTCCGGCGGACATTTTGAAAACAAAAAGCATTAGTTATTCACAGATTCTTTTGACGATTCCCGCCTGCTCTTTGTCAACACAGAATCGCAAAAAACATTGCGCTTAAGAAAACAAGTGTACAGTGAGATCTACACTGCGCCCATAGTCGTCGAAGAAAGCATGTGGACCAGTACTTCCGCATTTAACATCGATCGTTATGAACAATTTGACTGATGTTGAACGGAGAATTTTTAAGCACGATGCATATGGATTTCAGTAAGCGACAAAATGAAAGAAAGCGTACATTTACCAAAATTTCCTCGAAAGACTGGGATGACGAAAGACTTCTCAATCAGAGTCAAGATTTAAAGCGAGAGTAAATATTCAGTTTTTAAAGGAAAGGAACCTACGTCGGAAAAATGCTTCCTTGTTTCGCTTATTTAACTTATTATTGATAGCATTAACAGGAAGATAGTAACTGCGGTTATCCGAAATGCATAAATAGCCGTGAATTGACTATCTTTCCAAAAGGCAAGGCATTTAGGAAAGCCATTAAGATTCATTTTTTGCCAATAGTAATTAGGTAATCCGATTCACCCGCCAATAATTCTACAGAGTTCGATTCCACTCTCATCAGCCCTGCAGTCGATCACTCTCTACTTAATGGACGGCCAAATGGCGCGAATAGTCTCTTTTCGCCGTAAATTACTGACACGAAAAGTCGCGTCATTTCACTGGTGGTCTAGAGAATGCAAAACATTGAGATGTCTGGCAAAGGTTAGTCGTAATATTGTTAAATTATTCACAGTACATTTGTATACGACATTAAAATTGAGTGCTTATGAGTAATGAACGAACAAGCATTACTGCAATATGAGAGGTACGATTAGAGAGCTAGGTTGCTTTAACAAGGTGTAGAGTTCTGCTACTAGTTACGTGAAGTTACCCTTACCATGGCTCTACTTTGAGAATGTCCGAGTGCCGAAAAATTCACGTAAACGGGAAATATCCGACAAAATGCCAAACGCGGTAAATAGCCGGAGTTTGCGTCTCAACACTCGTCCAATTAATATTATCAGGCATTAAATAAAAAAACAAAAATCACTATTCAAAATGAAAGAAGATTGATTTGACAAATGAAAAATTATTAAGTTACGACGCAAAACTATCGCAAAGGGTGGGAAAAATACTTCGAAGGCAGCATAACCATGTCACGCCGGATTAACGAAGACTCCTCCGCGAATCCAAGAAGACTACGCGTAATGACGAAAACGGGCCCAAATTGTAATGGGACGATTCCTCACCACTGTATTTCTTGGATTCAACGCAACAATAACAATTTTGTTTTCCTCCATAAATTTCTAGCACACAACGTTTTGGTCTCACCCTAATATTTATGGAATGAATTGTGCACACTAGCCATAGTCTCATTAGAGTAATTAACTGAAATCGACTAAAAACCTTCCTACAGAGGGCGACAAACGCATAGATTTATGCGTCCCTCAAGATTTCTGTTTACACGTTTCTGAAACCCCCCATCACTCGCGAAAAATCATTCTCACCCGAAACAAAAGCTTACGAAATTGAGAAACGTGACATATGGACCACGCGCGAGTCACCACAATCGTCCACAGAGCGATGCGCATCCGGTCCCGACCACCCGACCAATCCGAGACAGCACACTCGTTGAAAATCTCGTTGAAAAGCGTGGAAACTCCTACACACACACAATAAAAATGAAACAACTGAAAATGAAAAACGTTTCTCAGCTAACAGCTAACGACACCACAATTAATCATTGCAAAAATAAGCTTACGTCGAGTCAATTTGTGAAATACTAGGCCACTTGTCACACCGGCAGAATTTGCTCTCTCACAATCTTATACAGATACTGTTCTCCATTTATAATAAAATATTTTTCCACAAAGAGAAGAAAAAGGCGGTAAACTGAGACAAGAACACGCTTATCCAAGCCCATAGATATCAAGTGCCAGACTATCACACCAATGAAAACTAACCCTTCTTTCTTTTCCTTCTATCCCTTGCGAAATTAACTGTGTCAGTGCATCAAATAAGCAGGGGACCCACAGAACTTGAGTAATTCTTAATCGAACTTAACCATCAACTGTCACCACATGGTAATTAGAAACGTTTTAATAAAATCACATCAAGTCGTAAATAAGGGCAGGTACAGAGTAATATGCACGCACACTGAGAACCACCATGAACAAGAACCACCTTACCGATAACTTTTGTGATTAACGTGACTTGAATCGAATGCACCATCTCCGACGAAACAGAGATTTCAATAAAACCGCTATTCACGAAGACTACATTTTCGAAGTGAGTGTCACAATCATAACGTCAATACAGGCATTCACGATAATAACTTTCTAACTTTCCACACAACAAGGATTACATTAGAAAGGGCGAAAAGGTGTCGCTCAAATTCACTCCGTTATCTAAGGATTCACTAGTTGAACGGCGGCGGGATAATTGGGTTAATTGGCATCGTTTCCCCGTCGAGACGTACCGCGCAGGCAGCAGGTCGCCGTGGGGACGACCACAGGCACACACACCCACGGAAAGGTAGGGATTAAAAAATAATCTACTGAAGAAGATCGTCCCTCCGTCGGTTTTAAGTGTGATTATTGCATTCTTTTACTTTAAAAATATATTATCAACCGGAATAGAAAATACGCACAAGAAATGACGAGAGGATGCCACGGTAAAATTCTAGGTGACATCGCAACCGAAGAATCGGCCCATGGGTTCTCCAACCCTTCGGAAAGGCTGTCGAAAGCGCGGAAACGGTGCGGAGATGGGCACAAAAAAGAGGCACTACACAGCCTGTTGCCCGGTGAGAGAGACCGAGTGTGGGCCGACGAGGAGAGGGATGAGATTTCGGTCACCCGTCGCGGCTCGCACGCGCCGAGAGCGAGGGAGCGCACAAACGGGCAACAAACAGCAAACGGCCGTACAAGCAAGAGAGCGCCGCGGCACGGCCGGCGGCGACCGTAAAAAGCGCGGAATATCGCGCGTTCGAGGGGCAATCCAAAGCGCGGAGCACAAAAATACACTCGTAAAGGGCGGAGGTAAACAAAAGAGGTAAGACGCGAGGGGTGGGGCGCCGCAATCGCTCACACACGCGACGAGAAGCGCACTCGCGTTTAGCGGGAAATGGGACGCTCTCGCCATTCGCCCACGGGTCAGACGAATTCACGACAGTGTCTCAGACGAGGGCAAAGGAAACGGGGAAAAAGCACTGACTAGGACCCGTCGAGGCGGAAAACATCACTTGGCAATAAGTGGTGCATCGAAGGGACTAGGATGTACCAAGCGAATAGTAAGGGAAGGAAGCGTTGAGATAATTTAAAGAGAGAGAGAGAGAGAATGTTACTTCCTCCATAGATTTGCAGCTGCGTGCGGTCTCCGCGGAGACTGCCGTCGATTAATTACGATGCGAGGGCACACCTCAGCCACTATGCTAAACATTTCTAAGTCCAAGCTAATTTGAATTCGGCTACTTCACGTTATGTGGAGTTGGTGCTCCTCACGGCAACACGATTATTCTTCCTCTGTCAATGGCACGGCGCGCCAGCGGCCTCGTGGTCATTGACACGGTAAACGAATCTCCATTGGAGCACACTCCGTAAAATACATTAGAGACGCGCCATAGTTAATGCGTGTCGAATCAGCCACTGCAATTGGTAACCCTAAACAAAAATACTTAAAATGGGAAAAAAACAAAAGATAGAAGAAAGCTGCACGCTGCGCAAAAAGAACTGCTGCGAGCGAACAGAGAGCGTATGAGCAAAGAGATGGGAAGCCATAGGTTGGGAGCCGCTCCCCCCCCCTCCTTCCATTGGAAACAACCCTTCATTGTATTCTCGGACACCTCGATAGAGAAGGTTCTCCTTCCGACCGTCGACAATTTTAACGAGATCTGCCCGAGGACGGGGGCGGGGAGAGGAACACCCCTGATCCCTTACCCTCCCCCCTGGCGACGCGGAGCGCGAGTAGTCATCTCACAAGCCCCGATATAATCGCTCCCTCGGCTTCCACAACGGCCCACTCGATCCGTCGGTCGGAATGCATACTAGGACCCGTCGGCGAGAGCGACGACGGTGGTCGCCAAAGAGTGCGTTCCGATGCGCTCCACTCGCTTCGTGGCCCCCATTCCGAATTGAATGATCGACTCGGAAACGTCCGACAAGATTCCGGAAATTTGGGAAGGAACGATGAAAAATATTAAGGGAAGAGAACATCGGTACGACGAATCACTTCTTCGGAACGGTCACTGAAAAGGCGACCGACACCACCGCTTCCTCCATTTGACACTCGTCCTAGAGCTACACACTGGCAAGGGTCGGAAAATCCATGGACACGCGCCCTCTCGAGAGATATTAAATATTAACCTTCGAACGATCGGTAAGACAGTGACGTACAACCCAGCTAATTAAGACGCTTCACTAGCACTAAGCCCCGACCCCGAGCTAATCGTGAGAAACGAGCCGATCAGGCCGGCGCGCGCTCGAAGCACGTCGACAAACACGACGTGCGAGAATCGAATCGTCCCGGAGAAATGGCGCATGGTTCTCAGTATCTCAAGCGACATATTTTACGAATTACAAGCCGTCTTCTAGTTTGATTTTATAACGTAATCCGTTGCTTGAAGTAATTACAGCAACGCCGATGACGCTCAATCTTTTATTTCTGGGACTGAAATTCTTAGTCATAAAATCGATGTACTTACTTGAGACTTGGACTTCGTTTCACGTCGCGCGTAGAAGACACTGGGAAGTCAACATTTTTATGCGATTTTATGAAAATTATCGTATCGAGAAATAATACATTTAAAAAACTAGCTTATAAAGCACTCACTTCTAATGCGATCTGCGCGTCACACAACTTCGTTCAAGTGATGGGTCTGGAGTATTATGCATCCTCCGAAGAAAATTGCGTCCATATTTTGACAAGTATCTCGCATTTGAGATTTTTGACAAGTATCGAAAAGTTGAGCGAGTAGCGGATACTTCGCTACCGATGGAAATATGAGAATTCTCTCTTAATATTACCGCCATATCCAGATAATTTTACGCGCAGCGTTGTCTTGCTCCATGTACCTGAACACCAAAGCGACAAGGTTCATTAATTTTGAAGACAAATCAGGTTCTGCACCGGGCCAACCTCAGAATCTCTGCCGACGTGGCGATAGACGCCTGCCTCGTTCATCGAAACATCGACCACAAACGCGCATCAGCATTGTAAAGAACCCGATAAGTACCTCCTCACTAACATCAACATTTGTCGTTCAATCATAAGAAAAGTCGACTACCGCCCTCCGTCCTTCCCTGTCTAATGTTAGCTCCATTACATCCTCTTATGCACTTTCTTTTCCATATGTGATATTGAAAATGCAACAAATAATTTTAGAGAAATAATCAATAACTGTCTGACTTCTGCCGAACTAAAAATACTTTCTTCCCGGACAGCATAGAATTGACCGAGAGGAAGCTGGCTGCTGCCCAGCTTCTGTCGTCGTCACACACAACAGCAGGGTTCTGCTTCACTAGAAACGAGAAGTCGTGGGCGGGGGGCAAAGGGGAGGGGGGGGGAGGAGGAGGCGTAAAAAAAACGGCATTCTCTTCTTCGGGGGGCCAATCGCTGGAACGGCGGCGCCCGACGCCACACCACTTTCTCCTCGGGCGTGAGTGGGGCGCACGCTAAACAGTCGAAGTAGTGAATCACCCGAGGAGTGGGAGGGAAGGGGGGGGCGTGGGAAGGCCCTGAGAGCGGGGGCGAGCGTACGAACGGGGGTGGGGCAGAACGCCTCGCTCGTGTAACACATCTCGGCTTCTGGCGTGCGTGTGCGGTGGACCCACACGACAGCATGGATAACGGGGCACCACGGACTACCACTCCATGTGCACACGAGGCTAGGTCGGCGAGCGCGTGCCACGGTAGGGGTGAGCGTGCCACGGGAGGGGTGAGCGTGCCACGAGAGGGGAAAGCGTGCCTTCGACGGGGGACGCTCTTCCGACACGCCACAGAGCGGCGGCCTCGCCTTCCCATCGAGGAGGTGGGGGGGAGGGAATAGAACGGGGTAGGCGAAGGTCAAAGTGCGGGGCGTGCGGGGGGAGGCCGAGAGGTGTCGGTGGAGGGGGGGAGGCCGGCGCGTGAGTCACGAACGCGGAGGGAGGGGAGGCGATGGTAAACAATGGAGGGGAGGGAAAGAGGCGAAGCATCGACTACGCGTTGTGCGGCGCGAGAGCACGCTTCTCCTCCTCCCAAGACAAAAGCAGAGATCCTCGTCGGTCGCGGTTGCGCGAGGCGACGACCCCTTCCACTGCTGGACCGACGGCGGCGGAGGCGGCAACGGTGAAACTGGCTCTCTTCCACAATTACAACCGCGACGCGGGCGGTTGACACGAACGGGAATTAAATCTCAGAATTAGAAAAGTAGACATCAATTGTTCTCATCGACTGATACCGACAACCTAGGCAATAGGGGAGAATATGTGGCATTAAAACGTAGTGGTATTACATTGAACATCATAAATTGTGGCAACAGGTGACTCGATCTCGCTCTCGTGCGTAGCAATAATATTTTCCCAGAACACACACATGATTAACCGCCACCTTCCCGCGTACCAGACAGGTCGTCTCTTTTGGCTGCGGTTTCCTACTTTCCCTGTCTATAATTTTAACGGGAACTCAGACCCCGTGGACGCATCTATTCCATCGCGACGACACAACGACTAAAACCGAAGAGGAGCTCGTGGCTCACGTGATTACGAACGCACACACGGCTCCCACGGCGGCGGCTTCCGAGCACTATCGGGCAGCAGAGCGCTCTGAAGGAACACCCGCGCACTAAACAGACCACTTAGCTTCCTTCCCGAAGGTCACCCCGAATCACCACTCGCTCTCGTGTCTTGAGGTCGCCCACGCCTTCCGAGTCGCTTCCCGTCCGTCGCGTGGACGAGGCACCCCATTCGGGGCCATCGGTGCCACGGCACGAGTCTCTTGCCCGCCCTAAGCCGATCGCATCACCCGTGTGCCGCACGTTGGCACCAAGAATGACGAGGAATCCAAACTAGGGAATGAAATGCGATGCATGCACGCGCGGTTGCATCCTCGAGGTGCCGGTAGCGATATTTGATTATGCACATGATTTGATTATTGTCATAACACTTTGCGTACGCGTTCTCATCAGTGATGTAAACAGATGAAAATGAAAAATTGCATTCTGCCATTTTGGTTTTCCGGCAATTCAATGCTATTTCAATATCTAACCTTGTTGCACTCGACATATATTTCGAAATCCTTCGATTACATGCGTACAATTTTCCCTAAACGCGAAATAATACATTTCATAAATCTTAAAAATGAAAATACTTAGTTTTTTCCTCCAATGTATTTAAAACGACAATCAACCGGTTTCGGCCTTTTCAGGCTATTATAAAGATTACACAGATTACGGCTCTGTAATCTTGATAATGGCCTGATAAGGCCAAAACCGGCTGATTTGTGTTTTAAATACATTGGAGGAAAAAACTAAGCGTTTTTATTTTTAAGATGAATCATAATTTCCACAAAGTGAATTCGCCAAACATTTCATTAAATTACAATACCTAGTTGCTTAGAAATACTCACGGCGCCACGCTGCGTCCATTATTCGACAACAACATATTTCAATGTAATTTCGTCTAAATTTCGAACTCCGCCGTAACATTAGTTTCGAAAATTTCGATAAATTAAGGGAAAATGTTCACAATGTAATCCTAGTATTACTTTCATTTCTACACATACAGTGAGTTCCAACACATGAACAGATGTACTTAAGCGAACTTGAGTGGACCAAGAATGAAGGCCAAATTTAAAACATTTCTAAATACGCAATCCGTGGCCCACGATCACCGGCCACTGACACGTGCGAGGCACGAGTGGAGACCAGGCGACGTGGGGAGTGGCGAGATCAACTTTCTCCGAGGAGGCGCGATGCATGGACAGGGCAGCTAACGATGCGGCGGAAACTTTCTTTGAGATCTCAACTGTCGGGAACCCCGTTTCCTGTAGACGAGACTTGACAAAAATTAAGATACAACATTGGAAGATAATTTTAAATCAGGAACTTCCCCAGACATTAAAGCGGAATATACAGCAACTGCCGTTAAATCAGCGTATTCTGACTTTAATCTAACGCCTTATGTTCACATGAAACAGAGGATATGTACTTCAATCAGAAACAAGATAACAAGTTCAAGCACATTAAAATTATAGAGCTTTACTTAGAATATTCTTTATTCGCAGCAATAATAAAATCTGTACCACAAAATCTTAATAATCGTTTTCTTTAGTGAAAATATCGTCGTCAGGGTACTCGCCACCAATGATCGACGTTGTGCGACATATTGAAAAGTAAAGCAAAACGATGCTAATTCTAAGTAAACTCAATTGAGCACACAACCAAGATTTTAAAGGTGAGGACGACAACGTCAGCCTCCAGGTGACATCAAACGACTAAACCAAGTCGAGTGATTAATTAATTTTGCACAAAATAATGAATTCTTAGAATCCCTTATAATGCTCACAATGTATGCTATCATGCCGTGCGAGAGCACCTTCGTCGCAATGTAATGTACGCATGGCTAAATCGTAAAAATTGCCGTGGCACGCGCTTTCCTCAGCACACGCGATAGCGAGCCCACGGCAGCACTTCCTCTCATTCCCTGACACCTCTCATCGCCTTCCCCCGCACCATACGACACGCCACGCAGGCCGACCCCCACCTCTCCACTTCTCGTCATTTCCCCCCTCCATTGCCGACATCTATTTCTCTTTCACTATTCATGGCCGATGTCCCGGCAGACCCTGCCAACCGCCCCTCGTCCACGAAGAAGGCTGGATCACTTTCAAAAACCCAATTGTAACGGCTTTGGAATGGAACCATTTCAGTAATTTCGAACACTGATTACTGTAAAGGATTTTAATATAAACAGCGAAATCCGTGCCTGCAGCGCGCGGTTTCTCTATTCCGCCGCTAATTGACGCTCAACAATCGAGCAACGCTAGCGTCAACTAGCGGCACGGCATTTAAAGGCACTCCACGGAAAGAATCAAGCACAAAAAGTTGCTCAAATAACGCTTCGAGTCCTCGAGGACTTTGAAACTCGCATGAACAGTACACCTTACTGTGATTTGTTCTTATTTGCTCGGTTTCAAAATGATATATATTAATAATTAGTATAATTAGCCTCTAAGTTGGTGCGCCAGTTTAGGTTCAGTTAGTTCACGCTATTAGGCGTGTATGGAATATGCCGTATCCCGAACACCTTCATATTTAAGTAATTTTCAAAAAAGGGATAAAATCAACGGAACGAAACTAAATTTCTATCTTTAATACTCCACATCACAAAAACACATTCCTAAAAAAACTATGTGGCGCCGTATCACTACATTTACTATCGTGAGGGATATTTTATGAACAACAGGTTTTCCGTGGAACGTCAAAGCTTCCTCTCTGTACTAAATTTCGTATGACATCCGAGCAAAATCTGGAAGAACATAGTCAATTCATTCAGAAAATTGCAATTACCGTAATCCGGGGTGAAGATGCGAATATTGCGTGTCAGGAAGGAATTGACGGACTATAGGTAGGTCAATGTACTGGAAACTTGTTGGCATTACCAGACGGAACTTCACCATACCGAGCTTTACCTCAAATTGGTTACACTATCTCAGTCTTCGGTGCGATCACGTTATCAATACAACATCGTCAAACCTCAGTGCTTGTGCCGTCCTGATTAATACTAACGCTGAGTATATTTCTCCTCGCCAAAGAAATTATTTCAGAGGAATAATACGCTAAAAAACGCAAATATACGACTTATTTTTTTCAAAATATTCAGAAAAGTGCAGTTGGCGGGATGAACATTGTACATCCAATTTTTATACATATTAAAAATTTTCGTCTTTCTAGTTTTGTAGATCTGGTTGCCACAGACTTACCAAAGAAAATAAGTTAGACATCACAAGCGATGAGAATGAAAAGTTCATTTCAGTTCATTTCATTCAACAGTTCATTTCCGCGTGCTTATATGTATAAATGTTGAAAGGTTTCGCTAAATAATAAACATATGTTCAGATATAAGCTCGCCAAATGAATATATGTATCTTGATTATGTCATAAAATTGACGAACTTAGATGGAGGTAAAAACTGAGGAAATTGATAAAATATCTCTCATTGTGTGATGATGTTAATACCGAAGAAAATTTGGAAACTTTAGGAGGCAATCAAGGCGATCACCACCGAAAGATGCAATGAAGATTAAAACAGTTTCGAGTAGTGATAAAAACTTTGATATGGAAAATCAAAGGGGTACAGAGGGCTACTAAGGGGTTTCCCAAGAGCGGAGTCTGTAGAGAGAGTCCAAGCAAGAGACTATCTGGGCGAATTTGAAATAGAATGCAATTTCTTCAAGCTTTCGACGAAAGACTATAGTGAACTTGGGGGGAAAGTAGAACAAAGTTAACCCTTTTCTCTGAACTCAGATAACTAAAATATACATTGAAACGTAAATTGGTAGATAACGTTTCCTCAGTAAATATTTCATTGAATAAAAAACGAAAGGAGATTACAGGAGACCCAAAAAACCTCAAAAACTGTACCGAACTGACCCCGATTTACGGCATTTAAAGTCATGAACATTAACGGTAAAGTCGACTGATGAATACTGCAGCTCAATTCCAACTATCATAACGCCTATTATACGAGTAAGTCATTTCAAACAATACAGTCAAGGTTTGTATTTTGTGTGCCTGATAGCGAAATTAAATTACTTTTAAAAATAATTTACTTTAATGAATTTAAGAACCTCATACTTTGAGGAAAAAGTCCTATCTACGCAGAGCTTATTTCTGACACAGTTCATTTGTTTCTTTTCACAATCATTTGGTGATTACATCAACACACTATTTAAGCATCGAAGCAATTTCACACAATCATCAGTTAATAAATATGCATAGGTATAAAAGAGGACGCCATTAATTCACTTGAGTATTCTACATGCAGATTGGTAGATTTTCAAACAGTCTTCATTCCAACGTCCCAAATTGTGGCACATCGTTCTGTTTCCCCTCCTGCAGGCGATCCGCCACTATATCCCTCTTAAATGCTTCGTCTTCCTCTCCTTAATCCGTCCATTATACATAATTCTCTTAATCCACGCTCTCCCGATGATCTCCTCTCTACAGTCTTCTTCAACATTCCCTCTCCTGTCAAAAGATCCAGCTCCCGTCCACCTCTTCTGCCTCCTCCGAACTTGCACCACCAGCTTGCTCTCCTCTCCTCTCCTCTCCAACCACATCCCACACACCTTCGTCCTTCTCCCGACCAAGCTCACCCTTCCCATCCTTCTCCACACCCACATCTCTCATACGCCAAGGCTACGTGCATTCTCCCTTCGCAATGACGAAGTTTCAGACCGCTACACTGCCACGCGCCTCATTTGA
This sequence comes from Ceriagrion tenellum, assembly GCA_963169105.1. Lineage (NCBI taxonomy): Eukaryota > Metazoa > Arthropoda > Insecta > Odonata > Coenagrionidae > Ceriagrion > Ceriagrion tenellum. Next base: position 5,693,380 of record OY720639.1, on the reverse strand, counting down.
GTTTCAACTAGCCTTACGTCTCTTCTCAGACACTTTATTTCCCTTTCATCTTAAAATTCTTATTTAGCCTGGGCAATTCTACATCTCATACCCTCACCGCTAAATCGACTCTCCTCCAAAATACTTCATACCAGATACGTGACTTGCTCGCCTTCCTCGATTTTGTGCCCGTCCACCCTTATATTCAGCCCCGCATTCTTATTTGTGGAGAGTCTCAATGCTCTCGTCTTATTACGGCTCATCTTCACCCCATACCTTTACCACAGCACCTCTACGCCATCTATCGTTGACTGTAACCACTTGGCTGACAGATAAACCTACGCTCGATCATCCGCAAGTCTCAATGATTTTATCGGATGCCTTCCCACCTTTATTCCTACCAACATCTCCTCCTGTACCTCCATTACCATTTCTTCTTAATATACGTTAAAAAACAACGGCGGTGGTGTGCAATGCACATTGTGCACCCCTGTCCCACTCCCCGTCCTATCACGGCCCATCCCGATCTTCCATCGGCTACCCTAACCAGCGCCCTCTGGTTCGTATAAAGTTTCCTAATGAGACGCCTGTCCCTCCATTCGACCACTTAGTCCTCTTCAGCACTTCCATTGGCTTCGCCCAGTCCAACCCATACAACACCTTCTCGAAATCTACTAAGTAAATACGTGCTGCCCATATTCTAGGCTTCTTTCCACTAGCGTCTCCACCACTTTTCCAATAGCATCCCGCGTTCCCCTCCGTCTCCTAAATCCAAACTGATGGCCACCAAGGTATTTGTTAACCTAGGTATTCGTTCTATTTATAATTGGGAAGGATTACTTCGGCCGCGGGGGATACCGAGTTTATTGTCTAATTGTCTTCACAAAGTTCAGACTTCTTCCTTTCCGGAATCGCAATTATTGTCGTCTTCGTGAAGTCCTTCGGTCACGCTACGCACTCAGAAATCATTCGAATGAGCATAAAAATCTTTCCTCTTCCGTTCTTCCCAACACTCTTCAGAAACTCTGCTGCTATGTTATCTATTCCTAAACAAATCACGCCAAGGCGGTAATCTGACTTATAAACTTAAGAATGTAAAACATTAGCTTCTGGAAGTATACGAGTTACAGTCGCATACTTATGATTTGCATACTTCAGGCTCAATCGATATATATAAGATCGTCTTCATGGGAATTCAGGTACAGAGAATGCTTTCTGAGCATCAATCCCTGTCATTTGACAAAAACTCTGGTATTACATTTGAATGATTCTGGGCACGAAAAATAAGGTCACCTGCTTTTAAGTTCAATATATCTATTACATGCATTTTACAGATTAATGTGAAACGGACCTTATGCAACATTAAACTGATGTACAAGGAACAGTTATCGTAAAACTTCATGCTACTCATTAGGATATGCTCCAGTAGACTCATCATGCTATACAAGGTTATTAAGCGGTACCTTCATAAAACCCCTAGACATTAAAAATACAAACGTCACTTTTCGACTCGTATGAATCCAAAGAATTTGAAATATCTATGCGTTGGATAACTTTTCTGTGTTTCCCAGAGAGAAATCCTCCCCATAATCCTTTAACTCCATTAAGTGTTGATCGGTGAAGATCATGGACGGTGTCCTCGTGTATTATTCTCGTTTTTGTGGCACAATAAACTCATTTTGTCAACGGCTAGAAGTTGAAAATGTTTTTTTGCTGAAAAATAATTGAGTATCACGCTAACTGGTCACAGAATAAAGAAACAATTCACAAGTCATCGTTCTTTGAGCATTTAAACAATGCAGCCAGAATATTTCTCAGTGCCGCCAAGCGGCAGTGAAATCATTGGGCGAGACTAGGAAACCGTGCACGAGCGGCACACATTCGCTCGAGTGCACGAAGCCCCAGGCCGTTGTACGAGACTTCTCGCAGGAGAGAAGTGTTCCACGCACGGCCTGGAAGCACGCGGGAGTGGCGGGGCAAGCAGGCGTCACGCGCGGAAGGTCACTCGAGTGGGCAGACGAGGGGGGGGGCGAAGCTGGGCGGGCGGGATCAGGAGGGTGCGAACGAACACCGACGGGACTCTTCTCATCGTGCACGCTGCGCCATCCGACCGTAGAGCCGCCGTGATGGTGCACGCACCAGATCAAAGGACCCCCCCCGGATCGGAGAGCGCCGCTACCGAGGCCGGAAGGTCAGAGGTCGGCTGGCAGAGATCGCCAACGAGGCAAGTATGAGACTGGAGAGGTTTGCAGTTATGTATACCGGCGAATCGGCCACATTTACGAGGCCATTCTTGGTTAGCGCTCTCCGCTATCGAACTAATGCGACAGTCCGCTACTTTTTAGCGATTTTTAATACTCAGCCAATAAGAGTTGTCCAAAACAAAATCCTACGGGTGACTCTACTTACTCCTCGGATGGAGTCTTCCTATCCATTGTTTCTACGGCTAAAAATTCTTCCAGTAAGGCACTTATATGTGTACAAAGTTTTAAGAATTTTCTATAATCGCGGAGGTCACAAAAACAATCCTTGGCCTATCATTGGAAAAAACCATATTTTAATAATTCCGAAACCTAATGTTGATGCCTATAAATATTTTTATAATTATATAGCACCAAAAGTTTTTATGCAGTTACCACAAGAGTTAAACTGTTGTAACAACCAATGGTTGTTTACAAAGAAACTGATAAATTGGTTATTTTTACAAAAAGATGTTGAAATATCATTCAAAACTATAGCTAAAGCCTCTCCAACAAGGTTTCTATTGACCATGTTCACAGGTTCCATTTAGTTTATGTACAGTCGCTTCATATGCATTGTATTCTATTAATTGTGATTCACTGGGATATATACTACTATAGATAAATTGTAACATCTGTGTGATGAGATGATACTTGCATAATGTGTAAGGACACTACTTGTACGTTTAGGTGAATAGCCCTTTGTATATTTTATTTTGTTATATTTTCATGGAACTGCCGAAAAACTCCATATCCAAGGAATGGCAACCCCATCACAGGAACTTCCCATCAGGGGTGCCTAATTTCACTCTTCTGTTTAATTCATTATTTTTGTATTTCTTGTTGGAGTGGAGTAAATATTTATTATTATTATTTTCAACGTATTGTAGGAAAGGCGGCATTTTCTCAAGTCATTTATGATCCCTACAAGTATACAAAACCCGACGAACTGCCAAGCTTGGCTAAAATTAACAAAATTAGGCCATTTAATAAATGCACGCGTGAGTAGAAAATACCTGACCATGAAATTAGGAAAATTAACGCAAGGGAATTGAAAGTAAGTATATACTCAGCAGCGGCAAACGATTTCTATAGCATTGGGAAAATTAATCACCACCTATTTTCTCCTTCGGGCTTCGTGAACACGGCTCCCAATCAATTAAGACGCTTGCCTCGAAGACATAGAACAGTTGACACGTTCAACGACCCAATGTACTGGCAACGAAAACGACGGGTTCGGGACCAGTGAATACAGTCACCAGCAACGAGACTATGGCAGCTTGATTCAGGAAAGTAAATATGCATCCCGAAACCTACGTGCCAAAACCTATGACGCCAAAAATGGTACAGAGCATGAGAAGGCGGCAGTGGAGAGGGTGCAAGGCGAAGGAGGTCCGGCAAGATCGTAGAAAGGGCAACTTATGACAAGACCCGGTGTCTGAGGTGTGTCGAAAGAAAAATAAGTCGCGGAGTTCGTCCCATGAATGACTCGTCTCCTCTCGCCAAAAGATGGTTCATAAATATCTTTGCACCTTGGGTCAAGAAAAACAAGCATATTATGACTGGCAACTTAATTCCTACAGAACTTTTAAAATCTAACCACACGGGACGTCGATACAAAAAATTAATGATTCCTATTAGAAAAAAAATGATAAAAGCGATGGATAACTGATAGTAATTTTATTCTTGTTTGACAAGGTGACTTTAACGATTCAATCGTTATTTCACGGACTCTTTCCACGAGCTTATCTTATTTTCGGCCTAACTATGACAAAAACCAAGATGTAGGTACAAAAAACATCCGTTCTCATCGATAGCGCAAGAAGACAAAGCACTAATGAAAGATCTGCCGTAGAAAAAAACTAATGGTGGGATAGTTGAAGAGGTCTAGCCACTCACTTTTTAAGTAAGACGCGAAAAAAATTCTCGGACCGCGACATCCATCTACTTCTACTATGCAAAAACCATAACGGTAGTAAGGTAAATTATTCCAGAATTGTATTTTATTCTTAAAGTACTCCACAGTTCAACCATTTTATTAAGCGAATTTTCGGCAGGGCAATCAAAGTCAATAGGATATTGTACTGAAATATATTCTTATTTCCAGAGAACTGGACTCTGGCAGGTCACCGTCATTTGTTTTTAACTACCATAATAAAATTAAATGTATTCCTCCGCGTTTTGAAGAAAATGTACATACAAGTAAACAAAACGTAACGAAATATGCGACACGAGCCATATGTCTAAGAGCTAAAATAGCACCAAATAGGCACAACACCCCAAATGGGTACGATGCCAATTTTAACCACTTCCACCACAAATATTACTAACGTGGAAACACATGCGAAGTTACGCGCAAATCTATACACACACAAAAATCGTTCCAATCACCTTCAGGAGTCTCGCGTCGGTATATTTGCAGCCAATGTGCGCTTCGAAGGACGGGGACGTGGTCGGGTTGTGAGGGAAGAGGAAGGGTTTTAGGATTGTCGCACGCGTTGGACGAGGGAGGGTTGGAATCGTTAAAAGGGGAATTCAATGGGGTGCGCAGCACACACTATGGCGGTTGTCCGTGAGTGGGGAGGGTTGGTCACGTGACCCATACGCGTCATGAGAACTCACACGAAACCGATTGCGATTTGAGGTCGGAATTCCCTAATTTATTGGGCAGATAATTGCCGATGACGACAAGAGGCGGTTTTCAGCGGCGACATTCGCGTCTGTCTTCGCTAGTCGCTCGTTTCGCGACGGCCGAACCGTGTCATCTTCCTCCCGCTGGAGTCCTTCAAGGACGGCTTCCGAAAACAATGGAGCGGCGGCGGTGGCCGAGAGGGCAGAGCGCTCTCAACCTTGGCGGCCGGCAAGAGAGGTTCCCCTGGACGGGGGGGAAGGGGTTGGAGGGGGAGGGGTTGGGGGGGGGGGGAAGGAGACGGGGGGGACGACCGTGAAGATGAGACGGATACCGGGTGGGTCGAAAACAGGGCTCGCCACACGGGCATTTGCTCCGCCGTCGCGACACTGGTGTGATTCTCAATGCATTCGATGGCTACCTATCAAAACTGAAACCCCTATCGGTGCATTGCAAGGCCTTCTGATCTCATGGAGGCCTCTTTATGTTGTAGGTACTTCGCATGTACGAAATATATTTAAGTTGTTTAGAGTTTAATTTAAGATGTATGAAAAACTGCTCCTGCATTCAACGAAAATAGCTACCTTTAAGGTATTAGCAACACTATTCAACCCGAGTTGACCTACGAATGACCGAAGTCGGCCATTAAACAAATAATAATTTTACATATATAGGTACATACCAGTCACGCCATTCCCTTTCGGGGTAGGCAGAGTCACTAAGTTTCACTCATAAATACATATTTGTACACCTAACTCTGCTTCAATAATTTCCTCCATACTGACCTATCCTTGCAAACCTCTTTTGCTTCATTTACTCCCATACACTGCTTCATACACGCTCTCCTGTTTTCAAGACACCTAATATTCCTCCTCCTAAGAATTTCCTCAACCACGTTCAACCACAACTTTCAACCATTATTTATCCATTCTTGGTACCACAATTACGATGTCGAAATTTGGATGCTGTAGCTATTGATTATCACATATTCCAAGAGTGAAGCTACTCAAGTAAAGTGCCGATTCAACCTCGTCGCTCACGGGTAATAATTAAATGTTTCCATTCGCAATAAGACTAAGATTAAGAACTGATAAATGCCGGAATGCGATGGCGAAAAACGTTTTGAAATTGGTTCCATCAAAATGAAAATTACGTTGGAGACATTGCAGGTTTACTTAACCTATATGATTGAAGCAAACTTTCGGACATCAAGTTAGCATTAGTCAATAATCATCAATTTATTTGTTAACCAATTCACTCACTAGATCGCAACAATCTGGGCAACCAAATAATGCTGCGAAGACGTTGATGTACAGCACTGGCAAAGTTACAAAATCGCCTATCACCTTCGTTCCTTTGCTTACTAACCGCCGGACTATCGAGGGGCATCACGTTTCGCCCAAGCTGATCAGCCTTCTTCTACCAGCCTCTACCTTCGAGCTATGGAGCCGCGCTTCGAATGAAAGTAGCGAAGGACGTTAACGCTCGAAGCAATCGAGTCGAAGGCATCATAGCGGAGCGGTGACGCAGACAGTACCGCAGAAAAGTCTCTCCATCCACACACACACACAAACTGGGATCCTTTCCAATTTGCGCCAGCCATACTGAGCGGAGGGGGAATGAATTCGTTTGTGGGTGGGGCGAGGAGGTGGCGTCAAGTCCTCCACGTCCGCCGGCGTGGGCAGAGACTTCAAGCGCCACCAAGACCGCAACTCCAGTCGTGAGACGTAGAGAGTTCCGCGAGCCCAACGGAGCCAGCGGCCGCGACCACGGACGGTCCCCGCCCTTCTCATAACGCTCTTCCGAATCATTCGCGCTTCCAACGAAATGGGAATTCTAATTACTCGGAAAATTCCGTCGTTCCCGAGTTTCAGACGCACCTACAGAGTCCGGCGAGTCGCCAACAAAATTGCCAGCCGCCGAAGCAAGAGGGCGAGCGGTAGAAGGGTGTGCGAGGAGAGGTAAACTAAAAAGGGGAGTCTGTACAATTCTGACACGATAGAAAGGCAAGTAACCTTACTATAAAGATTTATGAATCACATTCCTTCCGGCAGAAGCCACATGGAGAGGGGAGAAGCGAGATCAAGTGGATTCCCACACCTATATCGGAATGACCATAGCGTGGGACAGAAGAACAACTGACATCAAGCGAAAAGAGCCACAACCAGGGAAGTGGTCGTGATAAGGCGACTACACATTACACTATTACACCACTATTACACACTACACATTAGTATAGAGCGTGTCTCTCGAAGGTTCAGAACTTCGGACCATTGGAAGAACTACCATTAAATACGGAGAAAGGGGACTAGGGAAGGGTGGAGGGCCATAATTGCAAACCAATCTACATACAACAGCTAATGATGTTTGTGACAATGGACTCTTGTCAGGAAAGAATAAGGAGAACGATTTACTTCAATGGCACACTCGACAATTTGAAGTTCTTCAAGTAATGGATTCCACTCAATCAAACCTAATTGGTCCAATTATGGAGGATTACCCGAAATCATTCAACATAATATGTACTGACATAAATAAGAATGTACATGAGATGAACCAAGAAGGAGTGGCGTGAGCATTACATAAGGGCTGCAGCCAACCAATCTTAGGATTGAACGACCAGTGATAAAGAATCCCTTTTGGAGCCAAAATCCGAAATTTTTTTTGCAAAAGAAGAGGTTAAATATTTATACAGCAATTAAAAACCGAGAAAATAGGCGCTTTGGTCACATGGAAGAACACCCAGGGTCTAAAATAGAATTCAATATCTCATGGTACTTAATCCCTCAACTGGTTGTTTTGTGACTTAATTTTCTCACTTAAGCACCCGCACAAGTAAATAATAAAATTTGTCAATTCAAAACGCCTTTGAACGACATTGCATTCTCGAAAGCGTACAATCAACCCATGGTGCGGCCTACACTCCTATCCTTCCGACCAACTCCGAAATGATCACGCAACTCCGCGACTATTTTAAAAAGATACGAGCAGTAACTGTTGTCGATGCAATAACCAGATATATTAGTTTTTGCCACAGTAAAAACTAATTGCAATATTACACTTACGAAGATATCCCTTTTCTTTTTAAAAATGACGCTGAATCGCACAGTTAGTTTTAAATATGAAGAAAGGCGATTCCAAGAAAATCAGAGGAAGAGGAAATGTGGTGTTCTGAAAATATGAAGATGATCACATAAAAGAAGAAAATTACCACTGAAAAAAAGAGACTCTGAAGCCATGAGAGGAAAAGGTCCACGTAAAAAACTATACAGCACAAAATAAAAGCAAATCGGACCCATTGTACCCAGAGGGTTTAAGGAGCCCTCAGATGATTACCGTACACCCTCCCCGTGCCGTGGTTCAATTCCCTACATCCATCCCATTGCACCTAATTTCCGCTCAGCCTTAATGGCTACCACTGTCGGTGAGGACATAGCCAAAGTTATTTATTAATGAAGCTAAAGAGAGTCTCAAGAAAATAACGACGGTCATCCGACGGATCCGCCGTCTCCGTAAACTCCATCGAGGATTTACATCCAAGGCAATCGCGCCCTACTCATGGAATCCACAGATCGACATAAGCCTGCGTACCCCGAACTCGAGGATCTAGTGATCCTCTCGCCTCTCCACCCAAAGACACCATCTCCCCCACCCCTCGCCGCGACACACTGTGCACAAAGAACCACCGCACACCTCCAAAACCACCCACATATGCGACCTATCGTCGCCGCAGCGCAGTCGAGGCATCACGAACCATTTGTGCGGAAAACGATTGCGTAATTCCAAAAGAGCAGCCGTTAAGACTCCATAATGAGGTACTTTGACGGCCGTATAGTAATTTCATTTTTATTCCAACGTTTTAGCGCTAATATCTTAAGTACTAGTTAAAGCGAGTCACGAAAGCCACCCGCAACATTTGCATTTCAGTATAAGCTAAATGGATAATGCAGCATGGATAGTTTCTACAACATGCACAGGATATGGTGTCGGTGAAAACAATCTCACGCCCCGCAACACACCCTAGAAGTGATGCGCTCGGTAATAAGAGGGTGCACAATCGACAGACAATCTCGAGACACGTGGCCTTATTAATGACAATTATAACGATAATAACGCGTCTTTATTGGGGCGAGATTGAGACTAAGGCAGTCCCTTCTTCCACGTAATAGAGGGAAGGGTAGAGGAAAAGGAATGGAGGTGAGCAAAGGGACCACTTTGGGTTGCAATTACCTATTTGTGCAAATTTGGTGACCAGATGGTCTCTCGTCTTTGCCGCGAATGGCGCTCGACGAAGAGAGGACACACTTTACCTCTCGTTCCCTTGCCCAGAAGCAATAATGCTGTTATCACCTACGCTGCGTCGACCCGAGACCCTCGTGAAGCCGCGTGGAGTCTAACTGAAGAACTGGCCTGCATGGAACCGGAATAATGATGATTACCAAAATGCGGAAAAGTCTTTTGGAATTCGAACCTATCAATGAAAGACTTTGCAAGGCTAGATTTTAAAAACCATTCAGAAAACTAAAATCCCACGAGCTAATCTAATTGCAACGTTGCAAAACAGACCAACGCAGGTCCAGATTGACGTCACACAGTGCCGCCGAACAACTATTTATTCATTACATCATATACATTATACGCTGCACTTACAAGCAACGAGTCCTGATATTACAAAGATAAAAGCGGCAACACAAACATGGTCGATAAAAGGCCCTCCAACTTTGTTTAAAGGCGGCCAATTGTTTACAAATCGAGAACCGTACCAAGGGCCGTCCGCTTCCGCAGCTCACGCCTCGCCCATCGCAAGGCGGAGTCCGCCAACCGCAGCACGCGCTCTGCAAATAGATGGAAATGTCCATTTATCCCGACTTTAAATAGACCGGAGTGTCCATTCGATCATATCAACCGGAGTTAGGAGGCGGCGGGCGGAAGAAGGGAGGGAGAGGGAGGGAGGGGGATGGGCGGTCGGAGGGGGAGAGGGCGGCGGGCGGAGGAGTCTCCATATCGATCCAAACCCCCTCTGGCGGATTGGGCGCGCGATGACCACGTGGTGTGAAACACGTGCTCCCGCGGAGGTGGGAGGAAGAGAGGGGAGGAGACGAAAACAGTCCCCCCCCCCATTCAAATATGGAAGGGGATGGGGTGGCGATGGAATAAATGAACGGGGGGGAGCGGGGGGGGGGGGGGGAGAAGAGAGAGCAGAAGCGGTATTTTTAAAGGTGCGGAGGTGGAGGCACGCGAGGGGAGGCGGGCAGCGGGGATAATATAAATTCCGACGCTCATTTATTAATTAGTGCGGCACGCCGCCGCACGCCGAAGGAGACTACATCCCAGCAGCGCGCGCCCGCGGATGTGTCCGCAAGCAAGCAGGGGCGGGGAGGGTGGGTGACACTCCCCCCCCCCCCTAGGGTGGGTGCACTCCATGGGCAGGCCAGTGGGAGCGAGGGGCGGCGCAGGTATGGCAGGGGCGGTGAGAAGGTGGTCGAGTACGTGGTCCGTGAGGCCCTGAACGGGCGGGTGGTCTCGGAAAAAGAGATGCAACAGAGTCACGAGTCGATCAGGGAGTGCCACTTCCATATGAAGATCACAGTTGCAGCCGGGCACTTTAATGAAGGTTTCCGTGAGACGCGCTCTAGTGAATGACTTGAGCCCGCAGCCTTCCACCAGAGGGATGGAGGAACGAAATATCGACGAATAAAGTTTAGACCATCTCTTGCGTAAATAGCTAACCAATTTGATTGCTGGCGACACTAACACCAACTCAGACTTCCAGACAGATTAGGGAAAGAGACCGCAGAAAGGTCAGGTTCAACACTCATTTTTCCCACGAACAACGATAGAACGGCTGACAATGAGACTTTAAAATAGGTTTGTCGATAGGTCTCCATTCGATAGTCTCCATTAAATATCCTAGTGGCATGTCAATAGTGCATGTTTGGTGATCTTCACCCCTGCCACACACCCTCGTGGTGGCTCGCAGGGTATTACGTAGATGTAGATGTAGGAAGAGTTAGGTTAGTTGATTTACTCACTAATGCTTTCAGCATTATCTGCCACCTACTACTAACAGCACGCAAGGCTCATTTACGATGTAACTATTGTATCTCTTTGCATTTGCTTAGCTGTAAAAAATATTAATGCAGTCTCACAATGGCAGCATGCCTACAGGTTAGTGTGTGCTATTGGAAATGTTCACCCGGGAAAGTTAAAGCAGTTTTTTTTGCAAATGCATCAATACTCATTGTCACATTCACTCGAATACAGTATAGTGTAATGGATGTTGCCGATAACTTCCTCCCTCCCTGGGTGTCAAGTAGATGTAATCCTCGTCACTTCCCCACGACCTTCAATCAAAGGTAACAAGAATGACCCGCAAAAACCTTTGGGACGGCCACTTCAAAAAAGTTGACGAGATTACGAGAGAACCCCTGAGTTCGACGAAGTACACGGCACACGATACTTATACAGCCGATACATAAACCTAGATTCGTGGAGAAGTCGTCACGTACCTGCCACACGACGTTGTAAATCTGCGCGTTTCCCATTCGGAGACACCAGTTCGAATGGAAAGGAAAGAGGACATGTCAAGACCATGTTTTTCGATCCTCTAAAACCCCTACACCCGGACACGTAATCAAAAAAAATCATCGCCGCAGCTTCGCAACCTATAGCCCCCAGCCAAACATGATACACCCAACAGCTTGGGCAGGATTCGCCCGCCCTTTGCCACGCTTCACTAAGCCCGCTCCAAGGTTCGCGGATTACATTAAAACACTAGCATATGTAACGCCCAATACCCATGCCGAATATATACACAATCCGTGCTTCACAAGACGTTCTTCCAGGTATTTCTGCGAACATTAATATAATGAAACACCCAAGCCGTTATTTTGCTGTCAGACCGGGAGGCTAGAATCTCGGACCGTGAGACCGGCATCACGGTCCGTGGGGTTAAATCAAAGCCAGGCACATATTAATGCATTCCCGAGATTAAAACTGTGGCCACGGCCCCAACCAACGGCCAACGATCGTCTTGGCGCACCAGAGTGCACCACCACCGCCGCAGTGAATCGTGTGCGTGCAAGGACGTCGTCCCGAGTGTCCGCTGCCAGCCACTCCCGACGGCCCACAAGAATTATCGATTGGAATCAACCCGCAAAACGCACGCACTGCTGCAACGAGATGCGTCACGCGGTCCAAATGCGCCCATCGATGCACGAGGGTGTAGGTGCATCGGCCGATCATCCTCTCTCGCATGCGAAAAAGACGCGATCCGCGACCATTTCAACCCGCCGATGGAAGGAAGCACACAAAGCGGCAGAGACCGCGAGATAGATAGGGACGCCTGCGGACGAGCCAATCGCAGCGACACACAAGCGACTAGAGACATTAGCGCGCTCCGCCAGCATAAAAACAGTGTAGAACTACGAACTATTTCAAATGTACATGACACATGAAAGCTACACATATTTACTGCACAGTAAGTCCTTGGTGTGCATCGTTTCGATTTACTACTGATTCGATGTTACGTCCATGTTGAGAAGGGTCGTCGGAAATTTTTTTCCCTACTCCATGCTAATAAAATGGACTGTATGTGCATATGCTTGTGTTTTTTGATAACTGAGACAACCATCCTATCTGAAATAGCTATTTTTTCCTGGAAAAAGGCAAAAAATCGAATTTTGCAATGAATGCGGTAATGATTTATCGCGGGGTACAAGTGGTCGCGAAATTCTGGATCCGTTTTACGTTGTTTCGACTTAGGTCGCTCTTCTTCAACACGCTTCTCCGACGTTAATCGAGGACTTGCTGTACACACATACTTCAAGCTCGAACATCACTTAAAATATTTAAGTCAATTTTAAACGGTCAAAACAAAACGTACAAGACGCCACGCTCCAAATCACTTTAAGAAGCTACGACGTAACAAACAATTAAGTACAGTTATTGTCATAAAAAATCTTCGCCTGCCGAATTCTTTGAAAATATGCGAATGGGGGCATGTCCCATCCTTTCCGTTTCCCAGTAAATACGCTTAGTTTCGGCGGACCGGAAACTTCACTTCGTAGGATAGGTATAACATAGGCAGAACGAAAGTGCACTCACAAAATGAGAGGATTAGGTGAAAGAGAGATGTTACGCTTCTCTCCCAAGTCCCCATTTGGAGAATTCCAATAGCGTGCGGGACTTGCAAGAAGTAGCATCAGCCTCAGAATTTAATCAAGCAAAGAGGGAAACAGTGATTTGAAAAACAATGACGATATCAGTTTTTTTTAGGGTTGCATTATTGTTAAATGAAACATGCTGAGAATCTTTTACTGATTTAATTGATATATAAAGGTGGAACCTCCTGCATCCATTCCACATGGTCTATCGTAACAAAAACATATCACATATGTTGCTGAAGCAAACGCATTAACAGTAGAAACGATCGGAAGCATCAGACAAAGGAAATATATATCGCACATGTAGAGTTAACCTATCATTTTCACTTCCCAGAAAGTCAGACCATAATATCCCACTGATCTATTTCATGAAATTCCCACTCCCGCAGGGTAGGCTCGGTATTTCTACTTAGCAACTTTTCATCAGTACAAACACTGCATTGCTTGGTTGTCAGCCAGAATTGTTAGTATGGGCAAGATTAGTGAGTAGAAGCAACTGAATTCTAATATTGCAAGTAAACATGGTTTACAACTAAGAGCTATACTAGCCTCTGGTCCAGTCGTGAACAGACTAGGCCAGAAAGAAACCGACAGATTTTTTCATCTGAATTCAGTATGCGAGGATCCCAGGTTCGACCTGGAACTGGGACGAGTACCACCCACCTGATCACCCGAGAGAGAGACACCATGGAAGTGACACTAGAATGGCATTTCTCACGTGCAGATCAACTGGACAAACCGAACAACATGCACACGAGACATTTTGACCCTCAAATTGGCACCAAGAAAAAAGGAGAGAAAAATAATCGAAAACCGGAAGACGCATGCACGCATGTTCTCGTGTATTTGGAGCAATGGTATGACAGGATGCCAACCAAAACAGCTTACGCTCTGACCATACACAATGATGAGAGAAGCCAAAGACCAAATGGTTTGTATTGTCATGCAAACTTATGAAAATAATCCATGGGTTTACAGAGTTTATGTAATTTTGTAGCTATAGGGAACTGACAAGACAGAGGCCACTTCAACAAAACAGCATGGTAGTTACTTCTACAACATTCGCCATAGTAAACGCATAAGATGCTGCCGCGCTATTAGTAATTCTAGATACATGTGTCCCCCTGAGACTTAAAATGATAATTAACGTCATCAAAATCAAAAGAGGCATAATGAAACACCAAAAGAAATGACTAGCCAGCACTGAAATTGAAGAATCACTCTGAATGAACAGCAGGAATGAACAACACTCGAAATGACCTAGGGCAATCCATGAACACTTAAAATCTTACACACTTCATTTCCTTATCAATGGAACGGTTGTGCACGTCAACTTATTAAAGCACCAGGTAAAACAGCCAGCCAAGGTGAACTACTCTGGTGGACCATTAGCTATTTTTTATGGGTACGTCAACAATTTCAAGTCATTAATGCCCAGGACTAATGCCATTACCAGTAACAGAAGAGTGACCTGCAGAAGTATGTAATCACACACATTCAAAACCATGATCTATGCCAACTGTAAAATATATTCCTATTTAATAGGTATAAGCCCATTTCTTCATAAATTTCCAAGTTTCATACAAGACTCATGACTTCAAAGAGACCTGGAGGGAGATATTGCCATCATTCGATGATTTACAAACACACCACAAGGTGAAGGCCCACCTCCTAAAGCCCACAGACTGGCATTAGGCCGGTCCAGCAATCATAAAAGTGCAGTCCCTCACAACAAGCCTGGTCCCTTGCCACCCGACCAATATCTCTCCGTTTGAAATTACTATTCAATTACTAAGTATAAATGTTATAAAATGGGAAGAACTTATACTGTGGAGAATCCTTGCGGAATCCCAATCAATGCAGCGAACATGCATACATTTGTTGGAGGAGTTAAGAAAATTCAAATATTACCATGTAAAATACAGAAGGCACATGACACACGTTTAAATTCCAAATATAAAGTTCCATTAATGATGGCCAGCGAGAATAGACAGAACTTCCACTTCACTTAAAGGGTATCGTTAAGGATTCGGGGCAAGTACACTGTCAATAACCTCAAAACGGAATAATTAACAGCCAAAGCATTGAGGCTAACCATCCACGGATTGGAAACGCACCATTCTAATACAAATCTTTCACCAAAACAGACACACCGCCAAAATCATCCAACTGGTTACGTTAAAACTTCACACTAGACATCTTAAGGAATTGGTAATCCTCTACCAAGGCCCAGAAGCAATTCAATCGAAGCTACATTCAAAAGACTTAGATGAACCTTAGTGGGCATAAGAGAGCAGAAACCCATTTCGATTATTTCCCAGGAGATACGCAAGCAAAATGCCACCAAAGAATGGAAAGGTTTAATAGCCACCGTAAACAAAAACCACACAGGAAGTACACTAACGCGTGAGCCCTAATTGTCATGGAGATTTGATGGTAGATGCAAGGTGAAGGTAGCAAATAAAAAGGTGTTTTTACTTTTTACACAAGATATGAAAATGCTTTTACAAAATTTTATGGACTAGATGGATAGATGCTAATGTCCACTTAACTATCTGCCAGCTAACAACACCAGTTTCAAAATGGCTAAAGAGGTGGTAAATATTACAGAAGTCTCCCAAAAACCCACCGATGAAAACCTTAATGCAAGGGCTATCTTGATAAATGGTTGTTACACCAAGAGGTATTATACAAGACACACTAACAATAAGAAGACAGTTTGCAGCTCAGGGATAATACATACATCCAAAGAATCAAAACACTATTGGAAACATCCACTACATTAAGATATTGATACCTAGAAATATCCTCTTACCTAGCAGCTAGAAATGTAATCTGCTTGTATAAATGTAATAATCAATAATCCTCTAGACCAAAGTGACCGAACATGGCAGTGGTATCAACAATATGTAATTTGACATCTCTCTAGTATCTCACTCACAGCCATCATGCAATTCACGTAATATCTAGAGACACATTCATACTCTCATTTGTGTGTGTCACCAGTAATGTTATTAATGAGATACACTACATAATCACAACTGTAATAAAAAGCAGGAAGAAACTAACAACTAGGCATCATAATATTATTTGTATATTATATATATTAAGCACCAAAATATCTGTAAATAATGCACAGATTTTGACTCACAATACCAGGAGGAGACTGCTGATTGTTAACATCAAAACATTATCCAACATAGTAAATTATCAGGTACCTAGATATTATTATGATACACTATAATTTTAACACTCAAAAACTATATTATCAATAGACCAACATTACATATAAACCAAATAACTATTATCACCTCAATCACTTATAATTCAGTCCTAATTACTTCACGTTACTCATAAGGCAGTATTGCTGGACTAAATATTATGTTTCAGTTAACACTATATGCTAGAAACCTACATTATCATGCAAGTCTGATGGATTGTTGCATACAAAGCTAATTATTTCTCAATTGGGTACATATTACACCACTATGTTATGGAAATGAATATCACACAGTTGTCATTTGGTTGTCAATTAAAGGCAAAATTCAATGCATAAAGAAAAGTTCAAGTATCGTTCATTTAATCAGTACAAAAGACAATAACATGATTTTTAAGGCTTAAGGCCTATCACCATTTAAAATAATGTGGATTTTTCATGACTAATAAAATATAGCACAATTAAAGATCACTGAAACTGAGGGCACAAAACACACCTGCATCTTAGGTCTAAAAATAGTAAACAAGTCTTAATGAATATAGCAATCAAAAGAGTAGGATATAACGACAGATATATCATACACAAACCAACAGGCAATAGGCATTAAGTTTATGAATTAGCTACTTACACTAAAAGATACTAAGTAGACCGCCCGCAACCACAATGAATTACCAGTCTTGTGTCACACGATCGTACTTCACGCACGTACTACAAATAGAGCAACAAGACCTCTCTCTACTGAATAGGAATTACCACGCACTCAAGGTGAAACCTCTTAACACGATAATCATTATTAAAAATGAGGAGTGGCTCTGATTATCGATTCTCATCCACATACAAAATGCCTTCCTGAAAAAAAAACTCACCGATGAGAAAAGAGCGAACGCTGTCTACACTGGCCAGCATCAACTGGCGAAGCAGCGGCCGTGCACCGTGCTTCACAGCAAGCGATTAGGGAATTCGGCTCAAGGGCCAGCACATCGAAATCGGGATAATGGTAATGAACACCGGTTATATCCACAATTCCTGGACTTAACGTCAATCACATCACGGGAGTCGATGCCAATCGGGCTCTCAGCGTTCGCTTGCTTGGAGCAAGCAGTGCTCCTGCAACCCATTTCTCTACTAATCTCATCGCCACGTGAATACACGTCAATAAATGAAGTTCGAACCCACAATTTAATTCCCCCAGCAATAAGCAGTAAAGATCAAAGCACTTCTGTATCTCCGGCCGTACGGTCCAAATCTATTCGGCTAACACACAACGGCCACTCCTCAAAATACCGGCAGTTACAAATATTCCCTAACGTTTCCCAACTTCCCCAAACTGATATGGTTGAGATGAACCAAGTCGGAATCACGACACGAAATCGTGAGTTTGAATTAATACCAGTACACTTGAGTGGTGCGCAAGACTAATGATTTCCTTGATGAGCTTAAAATATCAGAAAATTTTACGCAGGCTTATCTGAACCACCATTTCAGCTTCTTTTAAAGCAAACAGTTTAACGAACCGAGTTCCATTACATTAATACGACATACAACAACATTATTTCATAATACAGCTAACAATTTAGATAATTATATCTACCAATATCATAACCACTGTAAAATACTATTACTTTAAAATTAACTCAATCACGTGCTTTTTACTGGGCCACAACAATGGTACAACATTACCAAGCGCAATTATTTTGCGCACTATATTTTACCACTAATTTAGTTGGTTTGGATCTTGTTTATAGCTAAAATAACACACCGTTAATAAGTTACTAAAGAGTAAGCAGATGTAACTATATTAAGTAAATACTAAAGCAGCCACATGGATACTTATCATAATTCACCAGTTCTATGTTATCTATTTCGCGACAGCGAGATTGAATGGCCACAAAGTTTCTTCCTCGAACGATAATCGGCCCGAGGAAATTGCCGATCGCGTCTTTAATTAGCACCGCGATGGAAATGAAGAAAGTGCAACTAAAAGAGATACTGCCATTCGAACGGCCTTTCAATTCCGCTGTAAGCGATGTATTATTTTGCATTTATCACACTATTACATCGCATGATAAAGGAGATGGTTGCTCGAAAATGAAACAATGTATGAACTGTACGCTACACACTGAGTACAGTGCATTAAATAACAAACGCTACCGAAGTTAACGGGAGAAAATTCATTTTCAGCCTATAGAGACAAGTACTACACTTGGTTCAGTCAACAGGGTAAAGAAACTGATACACATACTTTTGTGTGAGTACTGTGAGGTAAAAAACTAATGTACAAGTACTGGGCTTACACTACCGACATGGATCATTAAGGCACGCATTGCAGAATGCTAATTCTGAACGCGTTTCACTTCAACGCCTCTGCTAAGACCAAAACGCAATCGTACTCACGGGTATTGTCACATAAACGTTGAAGGCAGGCTGTAGCGCTTCCAATTCACGAATCCAAGGTTAGGTAGGACTCCTCCCTTGTCGAAAAGGCTGCTAAACACCAGCGGGAAGGGCACTTGGGCTCGTCGGGCACTGATCCTCGCCACTTGCTCCCTCTCACTCCACACCTCAGCTCACCGACACACCACACCACGACCTGCGACAAAGAAACGGTGTGTCTGTTCAGTCGCCCCCGTTAGAGGAATACCCGTAGACATTCCTTCTGAGGCGGAATAAGGAAGGGCAAGCGATTCCAAAGGAATCACCAAACGCACAAGATTCTGATTAGAGGAGAAACTTTAAATCGACTAATGAGGCTAAGCGAGGTGAATCTGCACCGTTTGCATCACACGTCGAGGGGAGGTCACACGTACCGGTGGGTCATTCAATCCACGAGAGCCGAGGGAGCGATCAAGGCATGCAAAAATATTTCGCACGTAAACCGACACACACGCGCCTCTCTAACAGGCATCCTCTACACCCAAACCGACCACATTTAACCACTAATTGAAAGCAATCAAAAAATAATAAGCGCCCCCATTCTTTCCCTTTCGCGTGTCATTTTTTTTAACGTCCTCAGCGAGTCAATGCTCGGAAAGAACTCGACAGTGATTCAACTGTCTGCGTGCGCTGCCTTCCAGCCTTCCCAGCGGTCACGAAAGGGGAGCGGGATGAGGCGAGGGTATTTAAGATGGAGGGGTGGGGGCTTTCGCTTTACCTTGGACGGATACATGCACCACCTCCACACCATCAACAACAGACCGACCATCCATGCCTTCCCCTCCTCTCTCGACTTTACCAAGTGAAAGAGAGATACCGTCTTCCACCGTCGCTGCCCGCTCGTCCCGCGAAGCGGTGAGCCAGATACAGGAGGCGGCGGGGAGGGATGGTGCGGGGGCACGGCCACGAGGGAGGGTGCATTCACTCCAGGCGAGCCGAGGGCAAAATCTTCCTCACGGCCCGAAGAGAGAGAGAGAGAGGAAAAGGTTCGAGCGCAGGAAGGAAAGCGGGCACGGGGAGGCAGGAACGGACTGACCGCCGGAGCAGCGGTAAGAGCAGATGGCAACAAAGGAAAGCAGCCGGAGGAGCGAACACACACACATGCACACCGTTAAAAACGCCTCACTTCCAACCCCCCACTAACAAGTCTCTCCCCGAATCCCCTCTCCTACACTTCCCCCGTCCTCCGGCAACCGTCTGTCAGTCATGTCTCACTATACGTACAAGTGATCTCCACCATTTTACTCCCCTACCTTTCGCGAAAACTCACTCAGGTGTACAGGCGAATGTGCTCGCGCGTGAAAACTCCCAGCCGAGCAGTGGAACAACCAACGGATTGTTTCAACAATTCACAAACATCCTTCCTATTGTCGCCGATCTTGCAAACAACAACGGACTCCCAATAATAAATAAAACAATCTTCGCGGCGATAAACAAAAGAGAAAATAAAACGGTATCCGCAGGACACTGCCCTTGTGCACATCGTGGGAGGCGTATAATATTTACGGAGATGTTATCACCAATTGCATCTTTACACTAAACAAGCATCCACGAAAAATATTTCAAAACCTTAACTATCGAGAGCAAAATAGGCAGTCATTACAACTCGAGAGGCAAAACAGTAAAGAAAATGGACGGAAATATTTAGAGACATGTAAATAGGGATAAAGATTGCTCTAACTTTTTCACCGTTCCTCCTAGAGATAATTCTCAATCACAAGATGCGAGATTCCGAGCGGAGACGACCACGCTATCTTCTTCCCTCACAGCGAACATGGCGGGCCGAAACGAGGCGTCGCTCGAAGACAGGATGAATTCCGGTCGAGGAGTCTTCCGAAGAGAATCTTGGGCCCTACGTGGGCAGTCTCGCTGTGATGAACACACACGGGGGTGGCAGCAGGGGAATACTGATTAGTAAACAATCGTTTGAAAAAAAGGAGGCACACGCACGGGACTTCACTGCTACACTCCAACTGCCAAACTCCAAAACGTTACCCACGGCGTCGTGAGTGCGACTGAAAGCTAGCCTCTCCGAGGGGCAGAGAAACGGCGGCGGCGGAGGGGAGGGTGCCGGTCTGGAGGGGAAGTGTGCGGATGGGGAGGGGGGCGGTGGGAGACGAGAGAGGGGGGGGGGGAGAGGAGTGTCGGTGTATATAGGAGGGGTTGAAAGGAAGGAGGAAGGGAAGGGGGGGTAAGGGGTGAACTGTGCCCTCCCTCTCCTCACTCCTACGTTCACCGTGTCTCTCCGTTTGTGTATGTAGAGGGAGGGAGAGAGAGAGAGACCTTCCGAAAGGGCCCTCGTACCTTCCTCGAGGGCCGAAAAGGACCTTCCAAATCCCTCACAAAAAAATAACCCGAGCCCACCTTCATTCGCCACCACCACTCCCCTTCCTCCCCCCCTCATCCATATCCCCCTCCTCCGTTCTAAACACTCGAGCCAGCGCCGCCAGCGGGTCACCATGGCAACCGAAAGCTCCCTCCGCCCCGTCGCTGACAAACGAGCGTCGATCGGCGGGCGTGCGAGTGCGGCACTCGTGCAAGGAGAGGAGAATGGAATCGGGCGAGGAGTCAGTCGGTCCCTCCCGCGAAAAAAAGTGTAGAAGCCAGGTGAGTGCGGGGCGGCGGCCGTCACGTCCGGATTACTCATGGTCGGTCGGATTTCGGGCAGTTTCCCTCCCACCCAACCCATCCGAGCCGCCATCTTGGAGGGCGATGAAGCGATTCATTGTTGAGGACGCAAAGGGCTGTGCAGCGGCGGTGAAAGATAAACCGAGGAATCAGGTCTTGTCGCTCGAATTCCCGAATCCCTTGGCGTCGCAAGCGGAGCATTCAAGGCAATTTTACAGCGCTCGCCGGAATAGACCGTGGTTGTTCGTGGAGAATGTGAACACATTATTATGAGATTATGTCGGACCGCTGGGGCCTCTGTGGGCCGAATGCCGTGCCGTGCTCTGATAATTGGCATGCACGTCTTAGCACGGCAATCTGTCGCAGCCATGTTTGGCGGGGAGTGCTTGGAAACTAGATGCGAAAAAAGAGGGGGAAGACGAAATTGGAATCATTATGGGGAAATGGAAATGTTCCAGTAAAATATTGGCTCGCTCGGCCTGCGTTTGGGTTGCGCATTGCGAGTGGTGAAAAAAGAATCACTGCGCCTGTTCGATCGTCAATTATTGTCTCTGTAGATGTTTTTCGGGACAGGAATTACTCCCCGCGCGGTAGCCTGAAGCAAGATTCTGACAAGTGAGCATTTCGGAGACGAGAAGTGTCATATGTCATCTAAATCTACATCTTAACCGGCAAAGGTGAGCGGCAGGGTGTGATTCCTCACCAGGATGGAACCAGCGCTCAAAATCACTACAGTACTAAATGAAAAAAATGTCATGCTTGTCGAGAAATTCTGCGTATTTTCCAATTTAAACTCAATGCTTCCCTTCTCGGACTCTGAGGAACTATGAGCGACGTCAGGAGATTCATCTGACGACACTCATTGCGCGATAAGCGAAACGTGGAATTAAAAATACTGTTTCGCAGTAAATTCCGAAAACATCATATTGTAATTGATCATGAAAGTGAAAGCACGATATGAAGTAGCATCTGTTTTCACGATGCGAGAATGCAGACTGGAATCAAAGCATTGAGTATTTTCCCACCTCTCGCTCATGCATTATAACAATTCTAAGCTTTACACGACGCAACTTTCAATGCACGTCCATGCATTAAACGAACTGTGCGATACAATTGTTCTGGTAACAAGGCCTTTCCACCCGTCCGCCCGGAAATCTCCTTTTCTAATTGTATTTTAATAATGTGATCAAACCTATCACAGCAGCCTGGAATTTTTAATCGGTCCATAACGATTGCGGGAAGACGATTCGACTCAAATTGATTGAAGAGATTAAGCCAATTCTTCGCCGAGGTCCAATATAGCGATTCTTAATCCAGACAACTTCTTTAAAATAATGTCTTGTCTTCCGATGTGTGGGCACCTCGCCTCGGAAGAGAAGGCCGCATGCAGACGTCATCACACTCGATGAGAGCGGGGTTGTCCGCCAGGCCAAGTATACGACGGGGGCTACGCGATTTTTTAATATTAGATTCTGAAGGCATTGGGAAAAGGCGCAACCCTCTGGATGACACTACTTACGAGTCAACAAAATATATGATGCAGGAAAATTTCCGTACATGGCTTTCACAAGATAATTATATCTAATATCTATACCACAGAGGAATAATACCAATGAGTTCAAATATTTCAGAACGATTAGAACTCGTGTTACAAAGGCTGTGACTATGATTATATTAGAAAGAATGGAAAATAAAATTGAAAAGAAACTGAGAGAAAACCAGTTTGGCTTCAGGAAAGGCAAGGAAACAAGAGGTGCAATCGCCTGCATAAGAAAGCTGATAGATGGGTCCATTGAAGTGAACAGAGAGGTTATACACATGTATTTTTATAGACTGGAGAAAGGCCTTCGACGGGGTGAATTATAGTGTTCTAATGAAGAATTAACTTGGGAATATATTGGAGAAATAGAAGATTCGATAAAGAGCTGTACAAAGGGCAAAGATTAGCGGTACGAGAGGATAAAGATGAGACAGAGGAAATCAGCAAAGGGAAGGGAGCAAGACAAGGCTATCGTATGACTCCAGTTCTATTAAATATCTACAGTGTAGAATTAATTGAAGAAGCCACAGGTGATATAGTACTTGTTTGAGGAGAAAGAGTGAACATTATAAAATATGCAGATGATCAGGAGGTATTAGCAGAGAGTGAGAAACAGTGACAGGAATTAGTGAATATAATTGAGAGGGTAGGGAAACATTTTGGATTGAAGGTTAACTTTGGGAAAACTAAAATATTGAAGACAGGAAAAGAGGAAGGAATTCTAAATGTGACCATTGATGGGAAAAGGCTGGAACTAATGCCATCCTTTCGATACCTCGTAAGTGTTAATACATGGAATAGAAGTCTTAGGGAGACAATAAGAAGTCAGAATATCGCAGGGAAAGGCAGCCTTCAGTAAATTCAACCAACTACATCCAGCCAAATCAATCAACATAGGCTTGAGGAAAAGATTTGCAAAATGTTTTATTCGGAGTGTTGTGCTTTATGGAAACATGGACAGTCGGGAGGAAAGAGGAGAAATATCTTGAAGGATTTAAAATATGGCCATGGATGGAGGAAAGTGGAAAGATTCAAATGGAGTGATAAACTGAGAAACGAGGAAGTGCAGGCAAAGATAAATCTACAACTACGTTCTACCCCGCGAACCGCCGCATGGGCGTATGGCAGGGGGTATTAGGACACCGGCCGTGTAAAGATGCGAGGGATAAGGTTCTTGTGATGAGCACATACATTAGAGAACGCGTGTGTTAAGTGAGGCAAGAGCAAGCCGGCTAATGTGACGTCAGACGTAGCAACCGATTGGTGCGCATGCGCTTGGGCCTGAAGAATAGCTCCCACGTTACCACTCATGCCATTAAAGAGCAGTGAGATGAAGATATTTAATCATGATGCATTGTTGTTCGGTATTCAATTGCCTGGAAAAATTGAAGAAAACGGTTTCTCATTTCATAAGTATGTAGGTATTTACGAAGCGTACAGAGTATATATGTCTCATATTGTTTTAGTGGCATCTAATACTTCATTTAGTAGTTTTGTTGTTTCCGTCTTTTTTATTAATTAGCATATATATATAACTGGCCCTTTGAATAATTAATGCTTTAAATTATTTAAGGTATTCATTCATCCGAAGTTGAGGTAGGTAAGGTTTCGTACGGAATACTCTCGCATTATGATTAAGGCAACTATTACCTCAGTGGCTAATTGAGATGTCGTTAAATTGCCAGAGATCTGTATCCTTGTGCATGGGAAACATAATCAAGGATACAAGATACGAAAGAACTCAGCGGTACTTCTAAGTGATTTATTTGATCCCATCAGGAATATGAATCGGGCAGAAGGATGTTTTCTAAGTTGTTGCACATTCTCAGTGTTCCTGTCGCTGTATCTCATAAGGCTTCATATTGGACGTAATGACTTTGTGTAGAAGTATGAAAGCGGCTCTGAATATAATAGGTAGGCGACCATGAATGTTTAAATATGATGGATAAAATAAGAGGAACAGCTTACGGTGTATATATAGAGGACAATGTCGACGGTGGAGGGGACAACAGATGGAAAAATCCTCGTTCAGAGATAGTGTTTTCGATATCAAGGAATTTTAAATGCCTAAGAGTATTGGTAGAGAAAACAACACATGAGTACAAGCCAATATATGTCGCACTTGTGGACCTGGAGAAATACTTCGCCAATATTGTTTGGAGCCAGATGTTCAGGCTGCTGGAAAAAACTCGGAATGGATTACAACGACAGAAGAATAATCTACCAACTATACAGGAAACAAGTCGTCACAATGTGAATGAGAGACGGATGCCAGATAGAAGCTAAATTAACAAAGGAGTAAGGCAAGGATACAATCTCCTTCCAGTACTGTTCAACATGTACTTGGAGGATGCCATAAGAGAGGCACAAGAAACTGGACTGAGCGGGATAAAGACAAACGGTGAAGAAATAAACATGCTCCGCTTCGCAGGTGATATCGCAGGCATAGCTGGAAATCGCGAGGATCTTCAAAGGTCACTAAGCAACATGGACCAAGTTCTCCGAGAATACAGCATGAAAATAAGTAAGACGTAAGAAGTAAATCCTCGTATACGGAAGAGAGACGCTGAATGCAGAAGTCACCCTGAGAGAAATGAGATCAAGTGGATTCCTTCACCTATCTCATAAGTACCATCACGTGGAACAGAAGAAGTACAACGGAGTATCAAGCGGAGAATAGCCCAAGCTGATAAGGCGTCCATGGGAAAAAGACAACTGCTGTGCTCAAAGAAAATAGGACTAAAAACCAGGAAACAGTATGTGAAAACCTTCGCGTAGCACTCTACGGATCGGAAGCATGGACCATTGGAACAACTGACCAGAACAGACTCGAAGTCTATGACACCTGGTGCTGGAGGAGGATGCCGAGGAGAAAATGGACGGACAAAATATGAATGACGAAGTTTAAAAAAGAGTAGAAGTGAAAAGGACCAAATGGAACACCATACAAAGAAGAAGAGCCAGATGGGTTGGGCACACCCTGAGACACAATGGGTTTGTGAAGAACACAATTGAAGGAAAAATAGACGGAAAAGTTTCCAGAAGAAGTCCCAGAAATAAGTTAAGTAATAAATAAAGAAATGCCAAATTCATCTCCTATATTTCAAATATCTCGGGATGATTGCTTTTCGGGGATCGGGATCTTGCTTTAATACTACTACGTCCATGAAATCACTTCTCATGAAAGGTAGCATATCATGTGATTTAATGACCGAGTATGGTGACGTCAGCAGTAGTTTTCAGGCTTTCTCATATAGATGTTGTTCTAGTACGGCCCGGTTGGTTAACTAAATCTGTATAGTTAATGAATATGTTCATTTTTTATTTTTTGTGAAGACATAGAATGAAAATCATCCTCAAGGACCTTTATCACATCATTAAAAAAACAATAATCCCGCTTTCCTCGTTGTACCCTCTTGTCCCAAGGTTTCGTACAATCGTCCGTCTAACCTGCGAGGCGTTTTGAAATCCACAAGGCCTTCCATTTAACCCAACCACCCCGCGTCCACCACGCCTACTCTACCTGTGAGAGGGAAGAAATTGCTGAGGGCATATTGAGATGAAATAAGAATACTTTGTATAATCCCCTGAAAACTTTAATGGTATGAGCCCGACCGGTTTCAACACTTCCGTGTCATTCTCAAAGGGACTATACAATTCGTATTTTGGCGAGCACGTATTTATATTTCATGTCGGAGGAGGGGGGGAGGGGAGGATTGGGGTTGAGGAAAGTATGACTAAGGATAATGGTTAAGGGTGAAGCATCGGGCTGGAGGGGGACGTAACCAAATATTTTCTGGAAGGGGGGGGGGACAGGAACCTGGCAGAGGGGAGGGATAATGTAATGGTACCAAGTCATTTAACAAATCGAAACCAAACTGCTTAGCGTGCGTCATAATTTCAAAGTTCTCAATAAAATACAGTTTGGCACCTTTGTCAACAACATGGAAAACATTCACTTTAAAATCAGACTCATGATCATAATTTGCTAAAAGATTAGCGAAAACAGATTTTTTGTCACAATTGATTGCAGAGGGCACCTCCGATGCAAAAGTTGCATCCCCCTCCTCCTCCGTCCTTCCCCTCTCCTCCCTCCCCCCCTCCACAGACCTTCCCCTCCACCGCCAACAGCTCCCCCCACATGCAAGACAATCTACCACTTTTTAATCAATCATTGCACGTACAAATGATATGGCACGAAGTCACTCGCAAGGGTGCTTCAACACCAAGGAATTAAATTCGTCATGAAACAAATCTACTGCCTTTCCTATAACTTCCTCCCAGTGCTCTGCGTAGGCAAGTGCATCACGGGTCTACTCGTACCAAGTGGTCCTGGTTGGTAGTAGCTTGAAATTTTTACAAAATCTCTTTTCAGGGTTGATAGTCTCATGTTTCAACAGTTCAAAACAACTTTTTTTTCAATTTTTTCTGGTTACCATTTGGCGGCCATTTTTCAGTCACTGTGGAGAGTATTTTCTGAATTGGCAAGAATAGTAAGTATGTAACATCTTTTTTCGTCCGTCGTAAGATCCAGGAGAACGAAGTAAAACTTGTAATGCTATATAAGTGCGTAATTACAGCTTCTTATGCGTATTAACCTGCAATTACTCATACCTCATAGTTAATTTTATTGCTAAAATGCTGAATTGAAATGGAAAAAATAACTAAATTCCTGAATGTTTTTGAGGGGAAAGGTAATTCGTCAAATTCTTCGACACTGTCCATTTGCACAAATGCTCATACGTAAGTCGAAATGATTTGAAGTTTGGGAGCTTTGCATACACGTTTATTTTTACAGCGCCGTACATATGTAACTAATGAAAATTTTCTCATTTCCAAGGTTATTTATCTCTGATGGGCAGTGATTTAAAAAATTTGAAATTTGCAGGACATAAAGAGCTCTAAAATTTGTGTCCACACTAAGAGGTTTGAGTTTGTAGCTAATGTAGTTAAAAAGTTACAGCCATGTAAGCGATGCAAAATTTTCTAAGCTGTCAAAATCAGCCAATTCTAGACTTCATTTTCTCCATCGGGAGAGCTACTAAATTTATGAAAATCACAGAATAGAAATATGCAATGTGCAAAGGCAACATATAGTAAAGACCACAATTTTGAGATAAAATTCTTAACAGATTAATGTCAGTGTCAAAGTGGAAGGAAATGGACTGACTGACATATTCTATGACGTATGCGCATGTAGCGCCCATTTTCACATTCAAGCCCGAATCGGTCCGAACTAGAGGTGACAACTGAAAATCGAAATAGGCAACTCGGCGTAGCCAAATAGAAGCCACCAGGTAAACACGGGTGGGGGGGGTTTAGGATCGAATTAGCAACGAAGTATTGTGACTGGACCGTTGAAGTACTGTAACTGTGAGTTGATAGGAAAAGTAGCCTTCTGTTTTGTTTTCAAAGAGGGGTATAAGTATCATGGCGAAAATAATAATAAGGCGTCTTTATTGGGACGAGATTGAGACAAAGGCAGTCCCATCTTTCATCTAACCCTTCCTCAGAAAAATACATGAAATAAGTGTGAAGAAAGATATATACATTTGTAAGAAAAAAAGGAGGGAAGTAAGGAGGTAACGTTCATGATGAAAACATCCACTGCAGAAAAATAGCCACACATGAAGGGGAGCGTGAAAAACCTGCGAAAACCTACAGACAGATTAAGCTAATGTAACACAAACAAAAATAAACAATGCACGAAATGCGCATGAATCGTAATAATAATGAAAAGGGTAATTTATGCATAATTGCAAAGTTAACAATGACTAAATAAGTAATAAGAGAATAAAATTAAATAAATAATAAGAAAGTAAAAATAAATAAAAATCTATAAATGAACAAATAAAATAAAGATCAATAAATAAATAAAACAAAAGATAGCTCAAGAAAAATAAATGTGAATAAATAAGAACAAATGGGCAATGATTTGAAAATAAAGGCAATGGGAGAGCGTTGAACAGGAGTCCAATCAACATGGTCGCGTAGATTAGGGAGATTGAAAAACTTATTACGGACGCGCATGCGTACGAATATTATAAAGGATATATATTCCCATTTAATCTATGTACCTGAGTGTTGTAATTAATGACTAACGATATTGTATATCTTTCGTTTTTCATAACCGGAGGACTGTCTTGCATTTCCTATTGACATCTGCTTCAGCGTACTGTCCACCACACGCTAGGGTAGATTGAATGATAAGAATCGAATTAGGGAAGTTAACAGCAGAACACTCTGGTTTAGAATGCCATTTCAGTGGACGAAAATAGACCACAATGGCTATCATTGAGACCTTATAGTTTGGTATTTCGACAGACAAGGAAGCTAATTAGCTGATTTTCTCTTTGATGGATTTGAATCAATTTGCTGACTGATACGTCTTATGCTATTTCATGACCTCATCTACCGTAGTATGCCCAAGCTAGTGAGATTTTATTGACGTGGTCTGTGAGTAAATTGGCCTGGAACTTACACAATAGATGATGTATTAGTTTAAGTCGACAGTCTGAAAGCGATTTCTATCCCTGTTGTTGCAAAAGGTCAGTGACACTATCAATATATTAAATAAAAAAATTAACCTTGAAAATGACACGAGAGTGTCGAAACCGGTAGAGTTCCCAAATAAAGCGTGAAATATACAACGTTCAAGTTTTATTTAATATGTCACTTATTCACAAAGTATCCCCTGACTCAAGCCAACTATCAACATAATTACAATGGCCTTTCATGTATCTTGCCGATCTTAGCTACGCGCCTTCTAACGCTGTTTTAAAGCCTACTCCATAAGGATCACAAATACAAATCTGAATTGTATTTAAAGATCGCTCTAGTTCATCGTTCTTCGTGCTGTTGTGCTTCAAGTTGATTCTTCATCAGCAGTAATCAATCCGATGATGAATTTCCATCCATCCATCGCTAAACTACGCTCCACTCTCATTTCATAACTTCTTCATCTTCGCCCCTTCATTAAGTCTTCACCTCTGCACGCCCTTCGTGTATTAACCGATGGACTTCCCCCTTCGTCTTCCCCAGCAATCCTTTACGTTGATTTCTCCTCCCATTCTTCTTTCTTCCAAGTGTCTCTCTGGTGTCGTAGAATGAGTCCTCATCTCTTTGGCAATAGCTTGAGGCTGGTATTACGTCATCTGCGGAGCGTGCATATTTTTTCCTCCACTTCTCCATGCAAAGGTATCGTGGTTAGATAACATTCTCATTCACATCTCGTGCACTTATTGTAATAGATTTAATACTTGCGATTTTCCCAGATCCTCCTTTGATGATCTAGTAAGGCTTCCCATCAAAAATAAATTACATCACTCATCTAAATTGTGTCGGCCGACGAAGATTAGCAACTGACTTCATTTGTGTGTTCTTTCTTTTTAATTTCGCGAGTCAAGCTAACACTCACTAAAAAGTGCAATTTTCTTTGAAGTCCAAGCAGAGCCAATTTGAGTCATTGGAATCGGCCCTCAAGTGGTCGCAATTACAAAGAAGGAAAGAAGATGATGAAAGGCAATTGAGCGATGAAGCGGCTAAGTCTTTCATCACATAATTGGGAGTGATTTATGTCGGGTCGTAAAGATGTGTCGACGCACAATATATCATCTTCGTTCGTATTTTAATTTTAAATCACAGTAGAATTGCTATGAGTGAATGCTTTCCAGTGAGATGTAAACACATGAGGGTGAATAAAGTAGTTTCATGCCGATTTTGGTCCGCTAATGAATTGCTGAATTCGCACGGGGAGAATCTTTTTAAGGTTGTCCTAGAAAATGAGCATCAATGATTAAATTGTTGCAGCATGTTGCTCGTAGAAAAATGAAAAAAAACTCATTTTCGTAAAATACCTGAAAAAATTAATTTGTGCATTTGACTTGACAATTGAAATCTATATAAAATTGGTATTCTAAAATGACTCGAAACTATGAGCGACATAATCTCAGCACTTGACGCTCGAGCCCACGACTTAAAAGGGAATAATAGATCTCAAACTTCTCTTCAGAGACAAAAGAGCAAAAGGTGCTTAGCCATACGATGCAAATGCTTAGATGCAAAGCCATTCAATGCTTAATGAGATTGCAATGAAAATTATTGCTATACATTTATTTGGTCGTTTACGATGGAATGCTGGGTGTAGGAGATGATCCTCATCCTAACTAATATATAAAAATATAATTGTGTCTGTCTAGCTACATCACGCAAAAACCACTACTCCGATTGAGCTGCAATTTGGCGTGAAAGTAGAAAATATATCTGGTTATAACGTAGGCTATATTAAAAAGCCCACAGGGCTCCAGAAAGTCCCCCCTGCTGGTCTATCCTAAGCATTGGGTCCGGTGCGGAGGTTTCATTTTTTTGCTTTTGAAAAGTATTTTCTCTCAAGATAGAGGGCTGGGATTTTTTTATCGGATGGCTGAATAAATTAATTTTCTAATTATTTCAATTGATTTTCTTTTACGCTTCGTATTTGTCTGAATATCATGTTTTAGCTGATAACTCTCACATTTTTCTTTGAAATCAACGCTAGCGTATTTCCTTGACAACCAGAGATTTGATTTTCAAAGGATTTTCACGCCTCTAGCATTTAAATATCACGTTTCCCTGTTGGCCCATGATAGCACGTAGAAATAAAATCTGTATAAGAAGGGCCCAGAGTCCCGAGGGCCCCATAATATATTGCTTCGGGGTAATCGATAAATTCAATGCATATTTACAACAAGTATACTCTTCAATGTCTATTCTCAAAGTAGGTATCGTAAGAGCATTGCATATATATATATGAGAGAACACTTACGCAGTAAACGATACACATAAAGGAATTAAATAGACTACACACGCGATTAATTGTGCAACAGTACTTATGTCCATCGAATAGTAACGGTAATATTGCCTCTGTTGCTACAACAAACAGCGTAGTTTATTATCGTTTAATACTCAGATGTATTACACGCAGTGGAACCGTCTGCCTCTCGTTACGTTTGCGAACTATTTTTTAAACTAATTCCCACATTTTAAACGTTACGAGTTATTTATATATGTGTTTAAAAGTTTTCAAGTGCAGTTAACTTACATTCACTCAATCATCGAGGTGCCTATTCAAGACTCTCACTCGCCGCTGTGTTTCACCTCCTTGGACTTTGAAAAATATATCCATCAACATGTTTAAAAGAGAAAAGAGTAACCAATTAAATGCACATATATTTTTGTGTACGAGAGAAGAGATCAAGCTGTTAATTCACTCAGAAGATGGCTCAAGAGAACCGGAGGGACTAGGTGACCATCTATCAACCTGGGTGCTATTCAAGTAGTAATGAGTCTGCGTGGCCTATTTTTGGGTTTCCCGTGCGTGAAAGAGGACCAACACTCACTCATCTCTCCGAGCACCAGGAATTCGGTCAGCGTGTCTACTACAACGAACACAACGTACGTACAAGATAGGTAACGAACTCCTCAAATGACCACGCTGACACTATTCTTCAGGCTTTGTGGTTTTCCTGTAAAATAAGTCCAATGTTGAGTCGAGATGTTTTTTCTCCGTATTTCCGAGGTGGATTACAAACTGAACTTAGAGCGGAACTGAGCGTTCTAGGTGAAGTAGCCTTTACCAATGTCGTCGGAGTACTGGCGCCCAAGTAACACCGACGAACCCAGGGCCACTTTACAGCTGAATTACATTGCATACACGATAGAGTCGGTGGAGTGGATACCGATGGGCGCCTAATACACAATAAACTTGAACTTCTTAAACATTCCGCACACCCCTCTTCGTAGGAGAGATAATTCTTAATTTACAAAAAGATCTCCTTGCAGATATAGATAACAACAATCATTTACAAAATTTAATGATTAATCACAGCATGATAAATAACAAATTTTCTAAACTACTAACAAAAATTGCAATTCTTCTGACTGATCACTAGATACATTTTCAGAACAATTGGTTTTGTAATCGGTCTGATAAGAACTGCGTTATTATATTTTAATTTGACTTCTCGCACCTCTCCTTCCCTTTGATACACATTAGTTATTTTAGCAAGTGACCAACGCGATGGAGGAGTGTTCTTACTTCGTAGTATCACCAATAGATCACCTCTGTTTATATTAGGTGTCAACTCCGTCCATTTCTGCCGATATTGAAGGGATTGCAGATACTCCTTCGACCAGCGTGGCCAATAGTGCTGAATGCATCCGTCGGACCAGCTGCCAGCGTTTAATAATAAGTATTTTGTCCTCGATTAGGAATGTTCTGAAAAGAGAATAGGTACAGAATGGATTGGAAAATGAGATGGTGTCAAAGGTTGATTATCATTAGGATCATCTGATATTATAGGTATCAGAGGGCGTAAATTCAAGCAAGTACCCCTCGATACAGGAAGGTGGAAAACTCCTCGAGCGTTAATTTGGTCTCTTCAATCACACTTCTTAAGTGGTATGTTATCGATTTTACTGCGACCTCCCAAACGCCACCAAAGTGAGGTGCTGAGGGAGGGTTGAAACGCCACTCTGTTCCAACGGATGTCAAGGTCTCAGTAATGGTGCGGTTGTAGTCGAATGATCTCAGGAACATTCTCGTGAGCTCCTGGTCTGCACCAACAAAATTGGTTCCTCTGTCACTCAGCAGCAACGGACATTGTCCACGGCGTCCCAGAAATCGCCTAAAAGCTGCTATGAATGCATCAGAGCTGTAATTAGATACAGCTTCAAGGTGCACTGCACGAGTAGCAAGACTAATAAATGTACAAATGAAACCCTTGTTGGACCTTTGACCTCTTATTGGCGATGCTTTTATAGATAAAGGTCCTGCATAATCAACACCTGCTTTGTAAAATGGCCTGCTAGGCACTGTTCTGTACACTGGTAAATTCCCCATTATTTGATAAGAAATGCTTGCTGTACAACGTTGACAAGTTACACACTTATAAATAATTGTCTTGACCATCTGGCGTCCCTTGATTATCCAATACTGAGTGCATATCGTTGCAAGTGTTAGCTGCACGCCAAAATGAAGTGTGCATTAATGGAATTCTTCAATAATTAATTGAGTAAAAGTATGATTGCAACGTAACATCAAAGGGTGCTTTTCATCATAAGTCGACAAGGAATGTTTGATTCTTCCTCCAACTCTCAATAATCTATGATGGAGAAAGGGAGAAAACTTTATAAGCTTACCACCCTTTGGAAGTATTCCCATATTCTGTTAATGAGTAATCTCTTTAGCAAATGATTGTTGCTGCATTACATACACTAATAACAATCTAGCACGATCCACTTCAATAGGTGTCAATATTTGTTCAGGAGTATTGCATTCAATTTTAAACCTAGTTTCACTGAACACGGGGTGCACTAATTTAAGAGCAAGCATGGATCGTATCATGGAAGCTATTACGCGCTTGAGAGTTTTGAATTGAGAATATTTCTTGAAAATTTTGAGTCCATCACTTTTCTCTGTTAAATTATTAGGCAATAAGGCAGTCATATTAGCTTTAATGTCACGAAATAGTTCCTTTGATGATATTCAAAAGTTTTTGGCCAGAAATTCTCGTTTTTTGAGAGCCAATCAGGCCCAGATAACCTTAATCCTTGATTTTTCAATGTCTGTGGGGATCATTCACGAGATGCTATGTCAGCTGGATTGTATTTAGTTCCATGCATGACGCCGCTTAGCGCACAGGGTACAAGTCTGTGTATTTCAGAATACCTATTGGCGACAAAGGTTGGCCATCTCGATGGATGATCTTTCAACGACAATACAAGACGTCTTGAGAACCAGTCCTCAAATGAATCTCGAACCCGTCAGAGTCAAATATTTTCACGTGCTGATTAGTTAATATAGCGAGCAAATGAACAGCACACAATTCCAATCGCGGACTACTGCGTGTGTCTTTAAAGGAGCCTCTTTAGTATTTGCTTGAATCAGCATCACTCTGTAGCCGGATCCTACCCGCATGTTGCTTATACGAAGACACAAGACTGCGGCATAACCAGATTTAGAAACATCTGCAAATCCATTCAGCTGCAAAACACTGTTTGAATTACTATAGCCCAACGAACTCGGAATTTTGATGGACAAAACTTGAGGTAACTCACTATAAAACTTTTCCCAACAATCAGCATCCGGTTGAAGTAATGGTCCATCCCAGTTTACACTCAATAGCTTCTGAATGAATGTTATTGATGAAATTACTATTGACGCAAGCCATCCCAATGGATCAAATAATTTAGTGGAGGCTGATAGAACTCTCCTTTTATTCCAAGGTTTAATATGCTGTTCTATTTTCTCGTTGAATTAAAAATAGTGTTCATTTGGTTTCCAGATA
This sequence comes from Ceriagrion tenellum, assembly GCA_963169105.1. Classification (NCBI taxonomy): domain Eukaryota; kingdom Metazoa; phylum Arthropoda; class Insecta; order Odonata; family Coenagrionidae; genus Ceriagrion; species Ceriagrion tenellum. The sequence goes on along the minus strand of OY720639.1, from coordinate 5,658,223 downwards.
AGCCTCAATACCGCAAAAACTGATCCATTTTCAAAGATTATTTCAGGTTCAGTTGCTAATACGACTTCAGGCAACCAATCAATCAATTCAGTAGTATTTGAAAGCCATTTTTGCAGTCAGAATCAGTCCACCATATTCAAGTTAATAATTTCCTTTTGTTTAGTTAAGCGGGATATGATAGTCATCACTGCCAGATAACACATCACCCATTTAAGTCTCGTTATCAAGAATGTGGCACCCTTTAAAGGAAACTTTACGGCTTCATGGTTTGCTAATTGCTTAATGACTGTAATAGCTATGAAAATACTACATTTCAATCCGTGTATCAGAGTACGGAAACAATACAATTGTATCTTCTGCAACAGATTATATCTCCACACGATTGTTTGTAGGTTTCTATCCGTCTCATGAACAATAATTGGCCGTTATATTACTTTATTATTATGAATATAGGCATATGTGTATTTCCGCCAAGTAGTTATCAAAGGCACAATTTCTGGTGGTAGGTTGGGACCTGAGTAAAGACAATTATTCAACGATCGCTGTCGATTTGTCTTTCGTGAACCGTTAAAAACTGTCCGCAACCTAGTGTTTGTACTGCTTTCTTTCAGCACACCATGATGAGGGAGAAAATCATATTTGTTGAAGTCCACCTCGGATTCATAAATCAACTGCATGTGATCAAGGTTTAAATAATCTTGCATAAATTCACAGTAGGATTTTTGAAAAGTGAGCCCTTTTTAAATGTATCATCCACACGAAATAACAAGTTAATAATGGATGGTAAGTATCTCCAATATTTTTCAATTTTTCAGAAATTACTGGAAGTCTAACAATATAGCGACCATCTGAATTTTTCGAATAAGTTGACACAAAATGATTTTCACATGCATCTTCCTCACATGTGGTATAGCTACCCTTAGCATAAACCTCTTCCTGCAACCAAAAACGCTGACGAAGTGAGTCCACAGACATTTCAGCTGAGCTATACAGTGTACCTACCGTCAATGATGATGATCTCTGACTCAGGTTTAGAATTTGTCTCACCCTAGATGACTCCCAACCTAGTAGGGCCGTAGCCGTGCTGCAATAGTGGATCTCCCTTCGATGACATCTCCCTCCACAATTCTACCACGGACAGCTGCTCCAGGGAGTAGATCTATTGGCCCATCCTGGAGAACCCTCCCTCAGATGAGAGGTCAGTCGTTGTCCCCGTCTGGTGGGCGTGGCATATTACTCGGGATACTGAAAATCTTGCTTTGATTATAATGCTGATTTTCCCCTCTGCATGTCACACTAGGCCTGCCTCCAAGTCCACCGACTGTCACTGAAACTGACTTTTTACGTAATTTAAATCTTTGCCACAATGATTCTGTTATACAACAAGATTGAAAATATTGATTAACCATGGCTCGAGCGAAAACTACGTCACCTCAAGGGCCTTGTACTTTGACCCATGCTGTTGTAAGTACCACAGCATTAGGTTTACTTTTGATCTGATACGATAAATGAACACTAACACTTGTAGATGCACCTGCAAGAGCGGTGGATCTCTCAAGGTTTTCCCTGTTTCCTTATTCACAATCTTTAATGATACGAGAATTATTTGCTTGAATGTGTATCGGCATGTGATGTTTTTATGGCACATTTGACATCTCTTTCATATTATGCTGCTGTTCAACCCATGATTCCCTGAGCAGTTTGAGCAATGATTTTTAGAATTCACGGTTTCCTGTCGCCGCTCAACAGGTATTGCTTTAAATGTTTAACAATATGAAATCCAATGAGTCTGATTCCAGAGAACACACGCTGGTGCTTTCTTTTCCGATCTTCCAGTGATATGAAAATTTTCTGATGTTGTCAAACGACTGTGGTCGCGTGACAAAATCTTTCGCCGTGGTTGCACTCCGCTGTGAGACCCCGGTCAAATGACCAACGGGCGTGTACAGCTTTCGAGACTATCCAAACTCATGATTTTTGTCTTAAGGATACTTTTAATCATCTCGTAATTAGGCGACGACGCTGTTGTGTCCTCTATTTCAGTTTCCCTGGCATGTCGCGTTTGTGCGCCCAATCTTCTTTAAGTGACAAAGACAATAAAATCATCCCATTGCTTAACCGGACGTTGCAATCCCTCAATCGCAAGTAGAGGATTCACGAGTGAGCCAGCATAAATACGACGGAGTTCAGCGGCAGATTCTTTTTGTATAGGCTTAAGATCTAATTGAAAGATGAGCGCTAGTTAACTTTCTGGTATTCTCATAATAATTTTTCAAAGATTCCCAGGCAAGCATGAAATTTTCTCCGGCAATTGCAATGGTACCAATCAAATCACCAGCTTCATCCGAAAGAGAGCTTTGCAGATACTGCAGTTTAGCAACGTCGGAAATGTCGTTTCGCTCTATTATCAATGATTTCATTAAATCTCGATAAGCTTCGCATTAACGAAAATCCCCAGAAAATTAGGGTAATCCTGATACGGGTTTAACGGGTCGATCACGTTCTAAACATGATCTCGGATTCCCTTGATTCACTCGGCGCATGATTACATCTGTCCCAATACTGAGAAGAAATTCTTCAAATTCACCTTTTCGCTGCATATTGCTTTCCTCTGTATAATCTGAGAATTCAGAAGTGACATGATTATCATGAGAATTCAGAAGTATCATGATTAGAATCAAAACGCTCTCTTTCAACCATCTGTTCACGATCATCAGATATTTTTCGCCAATAGCTTTCGATACTCTCTACGCGAACTTAGAATGAACCTCGATTCATTTTCGGTGCGCCATCTTTTTTGAAATTGGTGGAAGAGTGCTAATTTTCCTCAAATAGAATATTAAAATAAAGTGATCATAGAATTCTTCCATTTGAACCCGTTGGTGGTCGTGATGGAGTTAAGTTAGCAAATATGAGACTGCAGCCAAATTGGGCACTTAGCACTGGAAGCAATTAACTTGAGTCACCCATTAAGATCCGAAAAACTCTCCATAATAAATCTAAGAACAAAAGCAGTTATTTGCAAAATATCACTGATTAAATTGCACAAATATTATTCTCTCGTGCGATGGATAAATATGATTAGCAATAAAGTTCATGACAAGTACAATTCCTCGTAGGCTAATCACAAGCAGATACGATGCCACACGAGCCTTGAGCTCGATATGATTATTGTAAGTGTAATTTTCAGCATTCCTTTGAAAAATTGCAACAACCCTACTGATTGTTCGACATTCTCTTCTCGTTATGACAAGTGGTCAAGTCTGTTAGATCCCGTTGGACCTTTGGGTGAGGAATCAGCTTTAATGAAAAACGACCGCTTCTGGTGATAACACATTTAATACTTACTCAGCCCAGCGGCCCAGTGACGACCAATATACTTGAAATGGTTCGATATTAATCGATTCATACACAACATCTCCCTTCTTTCTGAGATGTTGAGAACATATAACACAACTTGAAAAGTTAACAATTCATTATCAATATACCATTATCAGTTTTAAATAACAAACTTAACAATTTATTTCGAACCATAAATCATAAATCAAAAGAAATTCATTCTAAAATTTTTAGCGACAAAATAAACAATATCTTTCAATTATAATAATAATTCTAAACAAACAATCGTTTTACTTTGAGTAATCTTCGAGTTACTTATGCCTTGTGACTACTCTGCCAAACCTTGTTACCTTAAGAGGGGGATGATTACCCTCACTATTTCCTACATTGCTGTGATCTACCTCATCTCTTCTGTTACAGCTAATAATGTTGGTACAGTATTCCCATTGTTTATGATTGCTTGTGGTAAACCATCTCCTGTCTTGGGTCGCATCACATTGTATGATTTCCTCATCATAATTGGGTTTGGCCATGGGTGCTTTAATTATTTCATCTTTTAAATCCTTAAAGGCCTTTGCCTGTGCCATAGACCAATCCCACTCTACATCTTTCTTAAGTAGTTGTCGCATTGGTGCTGTTACTTTGCTCATATTGGGAACAAATCAACCCTAGAAGTTTTCCATTCCCAGAACTCTTTGCAGTTATTTTTTACTCTTTGGTTCTTCCAAATTTGACTCAACCTATTCTTTGTCTGGCTCTACTCCTTTCTCTGAAAATATTAATCCCAAGTATTAACAGTACTAATCTTCTATTGTAATTTCTTAACATTACATTTGACATTATTTAATTTGGCTATTTGCATTACTTTATCTTGTATGATGTCATGTTCTTCTTCTGTATAAGTGGCAATAATGTAATCATCAAAATAAATACCCAATTGTGGAATATCCCCAAAACATTTTACATTTTCTTTTTGAAACACTTCAGGGCTCACATTAAAACCAAATCTTTTAAATCTATATTTACCAAAAGGGGTGATGAAAGTTGTGAGTAAACTACTTTCTTCATCAAGTTCAAGTTGAAAAAAATCCATTTTTCATGTCAAATACAGTGAAATATTTGTTTCCACAAAGCAGTAATTTTAATTCCTCACAATATAATTGCGATAGTAGAGAGGTCTGTCGGGAAGTCAACACATTCTATTATCGTTGGTGCGAAGGCTTCCGCGGTGCTCTGTTGCAGTAGGCTGCATTCTTCTTGGGATTTCACCACGTTGTTGTTTTTGATGACAACGAGTTCGCCTGCATTCCAGCAGGCGTCTTCAGGTCGAATTGAAGGTGGCAGAGTGGCCTGCTGCGTAAGCAGCTTTGTTATCAGAAAATGTCCCAAAAGAAGGGGAATTATGCTCTGTGGCTTTGTATTTCGCTCACCATGTAATATACATGGTCAGAACATTCACAGTTCTCGCATATTTATCCCACGGGCATGTTTTATTACTCGCCAGGTCCCTTATCAATTAAATATCTTTTATGTCACTGTTTTTAATTTATTGTAATAATTATTGGCTAGTTCTTTGATGACTTGCCGTACATCTTCTATATTTGTTGTCCTGTATATGTTGTGGTTTGTGGAGTATTTTATTTGAAAATCGATCTAATGGAATTTCTCTCCATTACTTCGATTTTCTTGATATTTGCCTCTGTCAGTAATCCTGCCCATGCCGGCGTTGCATACAGGACAAAGGGTCTGATATACGTTTCGTATATTGTTCTTTTGATGGTATCTGGTACAGAGCTTCTTTTTAATATGGGCGAGAGACCTGCTGTGACTCCAATTGCTTTTTTGATAATGTTTTCCGTATGTGCTTTAAATGTTAATTTTTTGTCAATGGTGACCCCAAGATATTTGGCCCCGTCAGTCCAGTCTATATTGTGGTTCTTCATGGTCAGGCAGCGGCACCGAGGTGTTTCAATTTTGGACCTTGTAAATAAAATAGCCTGTGTCTTCCCTGGATTGATTTTAATTCACCATTTTTCATACCTTTCCTATGGCTTCGTCCAGTGCTTTCTGCGCCTTTTTGACACCAAGTTCTGCATTTTTGCTCTTTGCTAATATGGCTGCGTCATCTGCATATAGGGCTATTCTCGTGCGCCAGTCACTGTTGTCTTTTGGAAAATCAGAGAGAAAATAGACCCTTGAGGTACACCAGCTGTCATCCTCTTTGAGTTGCTGACCTCATGTCCCCATTTTGCATTAAAATCTCTTTCTCTTAAATAAGAGAGTGTCCATTTTGGGAACCCAAGTTGCTCCATTTTATGAAGAAGTCCGTCGTGCCAGACTTTGTCAAAGGCTTTCAAAATATCTAGAAAGATTCCTATCGTCATTTGCTTTTTATTAAAGCCGTCATTGATAAAATCAATCACCCGGTGAATATGTTGGGTTGTCGAGTGGTGTTGTCGGAACCCAAACTGTTCCTCGGGGATTATGCCTTGTTCGTCGGCAATGCTCTGTATTTTTGGGACTATCGCCCTCTCTGACAATTTTCCCAGGTTCGAAAGGAGCGATAAGGGCCTAAGGTCTTGTAGTTTTAGATTTTTACCCCCTTTTATCGGGATGCATTTAATTATTGCCCTTTTCCATATAGATGGGAAATGCCCTGAACAAATGCTCGCATTTGCGAGTTTTGTGATATATTGTATTGCTGTCGGTGGAAGTCTTTTGATTATTTCATTTGTAATGTTGTCTTCCCCGGGTGCTTTTCTGTTTGGTAGCTTTTCAATTATGTTTTTCATTTCTGTGGTACTTACTATGGGGTGATAGTGCTCATTAATGGACTCCCAATTTTCTGGTTGGAGCTCTATATCATCTGGCCTGTCGTTTAGTGCGTTTGGACTAAATACTTTTTCCAGCTCATCCGCCATGTAATCGGCTTTGTCTTTAAATGTGTACGATATGGTACTTTCGTCTATTTTTAACCATGGGTCTGCATGTGGGGTCTTTCTGAGCTGCCTGGCAATTTTCCACAGGGACCCGTCTGTGGTGCTCAGTGATGCCAGTTGTTCCCTCCATCTCTTTTGGTCCTTTTTTCTTTTATTGCTTTTTTAATTAACTTGTTCAGATTCATTATTTGTATTGTTAGGTATTGAGTGCCGAGTCTGTAATATTTCCTTCCTAGTGTATTTCTTTCTTTAATAGTCTTCCTCAATGCGTCATCTAGTTTAATATGATCTGGTGGTCTCTTTCGTTTTTGGGGCACGGCTTGTTGAGTGGCTTTTAGGATAGATTTTTCGAGTGTTTCAGCCAAATGGTCTAATTCTTTGTGTGTTATGGAATCTGATATGTTTATATTTGGAAGCGAGTCGCTGATCGTCTTTTGGAAAAGGTCCCAAGCGGCTAGTCCATAGCACAATCGCTTTTCTATGTCCTGAGTTAATACAGGCATGGTTCCTGTACACACAAGGACTGGATAGTGATCACTCGTTAGTGCGTTTATTGTGATCGCTTTCATGTTTCTGCCTATTTCTTTTGAAGCGCAAGGTCTATCACACGGCCTATCCAAGGCCTATCCACGTAAGGAATCGTGGCGTAGGCTGCAGGTTTTGGTTTATCTGCCGCGTCTGATGGTCAATCCTTGGATTTTTGTTCTACCTTCGCGGTCCTTTTCAGGACCATGTCTTTCCGGTATCCGTTTTTCCTCAGAGGTGCTGTTTCTCTGAAGGTAGCGATTCCGTGTCGGAAATAGCAAATGCCTTGTGAGTCAAAAGTGAGTGAGTGAGTGATTAGGGCTGCCTTTTGGGTCGGGTGGTGATGGGAGGATCCATGCAAGTAGCGGTCAGTGTGAGTCGCTTTCCTGTAGACTCCGTGCCCGATCTTGCCGTCAAATTTCCTGGTGACCATGACATCAAGGAATGGAAGTTGGCCGTCCTTTTCGATTTCCATTGTGAATTGGACGCAATGGTGGAGGTTATTAGGTATTGGAGGAACAGGAAGAGTTCTTGTTTTCCATGTGGCCAGATAACAAAAGTGTCGTCCGCATATCTGAGCCAGAGGGTGGGTTTCTTCATGTAGTTTTCCAGAGCTATTTTCTCGAAGTCCTCCATGAATAGATTTGCAATCACAGGTGATAGTGGTGACCCCATGGCAGCTCCCTCGATCTGCTCGTAGAAACGACCATCCCATAAAAAGTAGGTAGTCTTGAGGCAGTGCTCCACTAGATCTGGGAAGTCCTTTGGTACTCCATCCTTGGTGAGACTCTTGACCAGTTCGACGGACTCCTGTACGGGGACGTTCGTGAAAAGGGACACGATGTCGAGGCTTACTAGTAAGTCATTGTAATAGAATTAAAGCATTTTGTCAAAGTAGTGAGCGTGTCTAACAATGATTCTGGAATTGGGAGAAACTGTTCGTCCATATTGTTGACCCCTCCTCAGAGTATTTTATATCTTTGTGACTATTAACTTTTTTAACTCTCAGCAGCCAGACCATGACCTTGGTTGCATATTCTCATCGGATCTTTTTCTCAAAGGCAAGTTTTGAGTAGTGTCACCAAGTGCTGAGGTTTTCCAAGCAAATTAAAGCTCTTACCCAGAAGAATATTTGTTGCCTCGTTGTAATAGCATAAGTAAAGTTACCATATCTTCCGCATTTTAAAAGATAGAGGTGTAATTTTTGCTGCAATAAATTTGCAAATAAATTTACTAAAAGTTTTACTCTTTCACATGTTTTGATAATTCATAAATAAGAGTGCTATCGCATATTTTTTGTTTTTGAGGGATTAAATTTCGACAAATATTCGAGAGCCATCTTGAAAATAAGATACCGTTAGAATTAATGATAGCAGAAAGAGAACAATACATATCTTATGCTTCACTGAGAAAAGTTTTAAATCTCCTACTAGATTTTGTGACAGACATCGCAAGGTCTATCACAGTGATCGACAACGATACTAGTTTTTGAAATTGGGTGTTTTCATTGTGATTGCAGAATACTTCTGAAAATAAGTTTTCGTTGCCACAGCTCGGTAACTATGGATTTGCGACCCCATGTTGACAAAATAAAAAATTCTTAAAATCACCTCCCCTACCTCCTCCAGAAGTTTCGAACTTTCCTCCTGAAACACCCTTAATATTGGCCCAATTATCAATAAATATTTCTATGCCTCTAGTATTGACGTTAAATATATATATTTGTAATGCTTCCTCGGGGCTGTTAGCTCCTTCTGCATTCATGTATATGTTATAATGATGATTTGGTGATATAGTATGGCATTCATAAATAATAAAAAATTTAATTGCTCCTGAAATATTTTTCAAAACAAATAGGCGAAAATGTGGAAAATGAAGAATTAAGGCGAAGGACCATTAAGTGCTCCTCTTTTGGGACCACCATCAGTTTAACCAATCAAAATAGACATGGACTCTTAATATTTTGCACTGCGCCGGATTCCTTGAGGTCGTTGGACACTATTACGAGATCATCGGTACTCACCAAAACGCTTCAAATGCCCCAAATGATTTAGTTTTCTGCATGACTTGGCATCTCGCAGTATTCAGATATAAATAGTATTGGCAAAGCAAATCAGTAGCCGTACCCTAACCAGTGAAACGCATGTTGGTATGCTAATCTACATACTCACTCTCCTGGTTTAGTCTGGTCGCGCACTGTGCACTCCTGACTGCGCCTTTACAGTCTCCGCGGTTCTGATTTGGACCGGGATGAGTGCTGCACGCCTGGTGAGGAATCACCCCGTGCCATACACCCAAATTGGTGGCTTGCACTGCATTTCGTAAATGTAAATGAACCATTGCACAATTGTGTGTTGAAAGTTGTGAGCTCAAGAACATAGCACGAAAATGACTTTCAAATACGTTTATTGGTGGAAAAAAAACTCACGAGTGGCAATATTACCGTTTCGCATGTCCGGGAGTCACATACGTTTGCATGCATTTAGCGAATAATAATTCAGGGACAGTCCGTCGTTTGAGACGACTTACCCAAGTTCCCTAAAGCCGTCCTATCTGCAATTCCCAAGCAGTGTTAATTTTCAAGTGATACCGTCACGTCCACCCCATGGAGATTTGAGATTGAACTTGTTGCCTCTTGACTAAGACACATATGCTGAAAGAGCTACCTTTCAACTAATGAGGATTAGTCTGACAGAAGCTATATTCCATGCTATGCCAGGTGAATCCACATTGGACACTGAAATTTATACCAGGATCCAAAGAGATGAATACCCACAGATCTCCTAAACTGAGGTTTATCCTTCTGCATTAACACCGAAAAATTAGGAAAAAGCGACCGGTGACAACCCTGAGGGGACTTAAACAAATCATCCGCTGGAGCACCTTACAGGGCACTGCGTAATCAGCTCGCTAGTGTACCGAAGTCGCGAGTATTAGAGATCGGAACTTGGACACTGGGACTATGTGCAAAATACGGGAAGCTGGTTCATGCATGCTTTCAAATTGTGTTCCACGCTCAACTCTGTTTTATATCAGGTTCGATTTCTTTATAACACAGTATCGGTAGAAGTATTCAAATCCAAATACTATTCCAAATTTTATACAAGGGCCTCCTATGGAGTAGTTCACTAGGGATCCTCAGCCAATTTACGTTAAAAAATCTTCCTCGTTCAGAAAAAATTGGAAGATGTATGTTGGATGTTCCTCAAAATGTTTCGTGCAAACCACTGATGAAGCAATTGAAATTATTAACGATTCCAGCAGTCTACATTTACTGTGTAGCTGTTCTGGTTAAAAAGAAAAAAAAACAGCATTATAATTTATACAGTGATATCCATTCACATGGAACCAGAAATACAAACCTCATTCATGTATCCATTTCAAAATGAAAAACAATTGTAACTTTCCACGCAGAATTTTTAATCTTTGCCGACCATGGTTTCAGCACCTAGTGCCATTATCACGGCACCTTGATAATGACCTTGATAATGGCACTAGGTGCTGAAACCATGGTCTGCAAAGATTAAAAATTCTGCGTGGAAAGTTACAATTGTTTTTCATTTTGAAATGGATATATATCGCTTCCACAAAGTTGAGCCTGATACGCTTTTATATATTCTCATTCATGTAACCTACCACATTAAACGAATTTCATCTAATAACACAAGGGTTATGGGTACTAAAATATTTTATTCGTTGCCTGGCAGTGAGAGGAATTTCTGAAAAAATTTCTTTTGGCCAAGTGTTACTACACTGTTCAGGGATTCTTAAGTGATGACTTATAATTTGGAAACACTGTATTTTAGGAAATAGAAATTCCTAACATGTATAAAAATGGTAATTTATGCGAATTCACTCGAATTGTAATTGAAACTCATCTGTTGAACCAAATGTATTATTTTATTAGAGAATATGTCCTTGATGCTATGGATAGTTCTGCGTGAGAATTTACCAATTGTACACTTTAGCATAATTAAGTTAACATGTACAAATGTATTTATGACTGGACGCGCCCTAGATCTGTATCAATGTATGCATCAGACGCTCGGGCGAATATCTTATATTATCTTTAATGCTTATGTATGACGAAACCTATGCAAAAGCATTTTGTCTACTGGTGAATAAACAAATGAATTGAATCGAACTGTTGGCGACCGGGATGCTGCTGCCCGGGATGTCCGCCGCCAGTCACACCACCGCCACGTGGTGCTCCACCACGCCACGCTCGCACGATCACCAAAGAGAGGGGGGGGAGGGAGAGGGGAATTGTAATTAAAGAAGGGGGTGTGTGGGGGTGCGAATCTCCGCTTCGAATCTCAGGGAGGGCTCAATGCGCGCGGAGAGCGGTGGCGGCCCTGGGAAATTCCGGGAGGCCCTTGTAGGGCGAGGGCGACGACGCGGTGGCGCCCCTCGATGCACTCGACGGCCGACTGCGAAAACATGCGGCCCAATGGTCGAGTGTGCCCATGAACTACGCTTCTCCTCAAAAATCAAATCTTCTCAAATTAAAATCGCTAAAGTCTCGACGAAATGAAATCCAGTCGCAGGTATTCACTCCCTAGACGAATCTTTATTTTAACAATGCTTTCCATGTACAATTAAGTTATTTGTCTAAAATAAATGTTAACAGCGAATGTCTTCGAACGACGCATTCACAGCAAGTAAACCATAATGCGCTTGAGTATGAACCGTGTACATACAAGATCCTTCTATGACTTTCAATCGAGTGTGAATGAAGGGGATGCCTAAAAATAACTTCTACAACTCTCAGGGTTCAAAAGACAAAAACAGTAAATAATTTACATAGATTATTTCCTCACTCGGAAATACATTTATTTTGTTCCAAAATCACAAACCCACTCATTCAAGTGAATGACCGCAATATCAGTTTGCTCGAAGATTGACGACTAAACACTTGTCAATCATTCATTATTCGGAACATTATTGATAAAGCGCGATAAAAAAAGAAAGAAGGAGAGTGCAGGATCCAAAGAGATCAGAAAAGGAATGAACTCCAGTGAATCTCCGCACGCAATTCGCGATGAATTTCGGCTGCAGAGTGACTTTTCGCCAAAAGAAATCTTACAACGCCACGCACTTCACACTTCACACTTCATCTACATCTACGTCATACCCTGTAAGCCACCCAAAGGGTGTGTGGCAGGGGGTGCTTCCACACCAGGCATGCATGAATGATACGGTAGAACACCGAAATCACATTGAAACCCGCGTACCACACATGCAAAGCGCCAATTAAAAATCTAATAACCAAGAAACATTCTATCGTCAATTGTTCCAACATGTAAGGGATACAAAGACTACTACTATATATTCAAAATATCATGCATTAATAAGAACATCAATATTTACATCATGCATGAATAAGAACGTAGAGAATATAAAGAGAAAGATCTACTGTCTGCCTATTGTCTCTATTCGAACTATTCATGACGACGATCACAGCTGTTATGGTCCCGAATGGTACGCGGAAAAAATGACATTTTATACCTATTGGCTCTACAATCTATCTCTCTAATTTTATTGGCGCGATCATATCTGCCGTAGTACGAGGGGGTTAATACTCTTGGCGGGATTTTCTATTGCGGTGCTCATGTTTTGAGGTTATAATTCGCACGGCCTTGCGATGCTCTTATTGACACAATTAAAAGCGTACTGAACCACTGCGGACGCTGATGTAAGAATGGCAGCACTCCCTACACGGTTTGCGAGAACGGAGGTTACTTTGTGGACGGCCCTCGTATTTAGTGGAACTCAGCTGTTATTATATATATCTTATTATTATTATTATTATATATTATATTTATATGATATATAATTATTATAACACTTGTAATTGGGGAAACCTGTAAGTGTTAAAGACATTATTATTATTATTATTATTATTATTGTGCGCTGGAAGAACGAGTTTTTGTACCTATCTGTTGGGAAATATATCTTTCCTATTTTATCGCTTCTGCCACACCTAGAGATGTTGTATGGCGTCATGATGATATTCTCTGTGTCGCTCTGAAACACACCAGTTCTGAATTTCTCAAGAAACCTAAGCCTAGCGAGTTGCCTCCGAGTCTCTAGGGGCTCCCACCTTAATCCCTCTAAAAGTTGCGAAACACTATATATACGCCCGTAGCAGTTTTAAACGGAGCAGGCTGCTTGTATTTGTATTGAATTAATTTTTTGGTTAAATCTTTATGGCCAGGGTCCCAAATGAATGTGTGGCCTAACCAGAGCGAAATAGTATCTCTCTTTGACTTTTTCATCCGAGGGTCTTCCTATTATACGGTTAACCAAACCTAGTTTATTTAATGCTGTGCCACATATGTTTTGTATGTGTGTTCCCCACGATATAACGGATGATATTAAAGTAATTCTAAGATCTTTTACTGTATTTGAAGATTTTATGTGTACTCCACCCACGGTGTAGATATGGCTTTTGTGTCATGACTTTCGCAGGAAGTGAACTGTGGTGCATTTTCTGATATTTAATTTTAACCCCCACTCCTGGCACCACGAATGAACGTTGTTAAGGTCAGATGACAGAGCTTCAAAGTCCGCGTTATCGCTCATTTCACGGTAGATAACTGTATCGACTGAAAATAATCTTAATTTACTGCTAACTCCAGAACTTAGGTCATTAATATAAATAATGAATAAAAGAGGGCCAATCACGCTTCCTTGCGGAACACCGGATGTGACTCCATCCACATCAGAGCTAAAACCATCAATAACTAATTTTTGTTTTCGAGATAGTCCCTTATCCAAACTGTGATAGTCCCTTATCCAATTCACTATTTTTTTATTAATTTCGCATGATTGCGATTTATATATGAGCTTTTTGTGACGAACCTTGTTAAATGCCTTCTTGAAATCAAGGAATTGAAATCGCATCGACTTGCTTAATCGACTCACCTGATTTTAGGATATCATGAGGGAAGAGCGCAAAACTGTGTTTCACAGGACCTGCCCCTACGGAAGCCTTACTGACTGCTATGTAAGAAGTGACGATTATCCAGGAATGTCATCATATTGCTAACGAAAATGTGTTCGAGGATCTTGCATCAAAGTGATGTTAACGATATAGGCCGGCAATTTCCTGGGTCTCTTCTATTTCCTTTTTTTAAATATCGGTGTGATGTTGGCTATTTTCCAGTCTTGGGGCGCCTTTCCTTTCGGATAATGATTTGCTGAATACAATTTCTAAGAATGGTGAAATCTCTGGCGCTAACTCCTTGAGCACGCGTGCAGGTATTCCTTCTTGACCTGTGGATTTGTTACTTTTAATCGAACGCAGTTGTATAATAATTCCATCACGTTGAATTGTTATGTCAGTCATCGGCTAGTTCAGGCTATTAGCTAGTTCAGTAAGTCAGGAATATCTAAATTGTGTATTGTGTCATCCTTAGTGAATACACTTTCGAAGTAGTATTTTAATAGGTTGGCTTTGCCGATGCTGTTTGTTACCACTTTTCCGTTTGCGCTCAACGGGCAAAGAAACAGCCATTGTCGAAGATTCGCCCTGGAACTCTGTCGTGTAAGACCAGAATGACTTGGGGTTTTCATCCAGTAATTCATGGAGGATTTTTTTCTTGATGTTTCGCAGAGTTGTGCGCATTATTTTCTTCCTTTTGAGGCGTTGAGCAATGTAAATTTCGCTCGCCGCAAGTTCCATTGTTTTGTTACTTAACTTATTAGAATTTTTATATATATTGTGTAGTTGCCTGTGTCTCCTGATCTCCAGCCTTACTTCGTGGTCATACCAACGAGCTTCTTTACTCTCACGTTCCAATTTGTTTGGAGTAAGTGAAGGTGTGGGGGAGGCCGGGCGTGGGTATGAAATATTAGTTCAAAGAATATCATCATTATTTTCTTACTTTTATGTTTTTTACATTGGATAGCAATTTATAATTTGTCAGGGAGACGATTAAAGGATTACGTGGTTGATTGGTTTTTAATTGCGGCTACTCGTTCGGTCCAGGGCTTAAGTGCGCGCATACCCCCGGGTAAAAAATCCCTTCGCTTTGGACGGACGGATGCGTTTTGAGAGCTGGTGCTCTAGATGGTGCTCGGGTGGACGAGGTGGCTGCGAGAGTTGGAAGGAGGTGTGGCGGTGGGGTGGGCTCATTGCGAGGCGAATAGAGACGAAAAGGTAAAACATTAGAAAGGAAATATTAACATTACTTATATATGAGTGTATAAGTACTAGAGATATTAAAAATATATACACATGTGACTTTATTGCGTGAATGTTTCATTGACGCTTTAAGTGCTTAGTTTTTATTTAAATAATTAGTTCGTAATGAAAATGTATTGTATTGTGCAATTATTCATGATAAAATAGTTGGTGGTGCCTATGCATTTACTAGTTCTTCAATGTCAGCTCAATGATAAAATATTTATGTGATTGTTGAATGCCGCAAAACTTCAATTGGTGAGTCTCATTGTTTTCTAATTTACTGATGTAGTAATTGCCCACAGCTAATGGTATAGTACAACTTCTGCTATTCACTTTCTTCAGTTAGTAGTACCATGCTTTCGAACACTGCCATCCGCATCACGGCATCGGTATGCCCAGATGGCCGAGTCGCTGGGGCCATGCAGGATACGCAGGAAGGAGGTGAGGCGGACATTTTAAGAAGTGTCTTCATTTTGCATTTCTGGGTGGACGTGGAGAATCTGGCGTCGAACTGTCGGTGAGGATGCGTAAACTTTCCTGGAATCAGAGCGGAGGAACGTGGATCGGGTATGTGGGGATTCTCGAAGTGTCTGAGAGACTGCTCGCAGTCACGTGCCAGATTCAGCACGCTCGAAAACGCTCGATGGGGATACTTTGTCCCTAATCGCGTGGGTTCGAGGCCCGTGTGTCGCGCGGCGTTTGTAAGTGTGCGGAAGTTGATGAACCATTTCGATCGCACAGGTGTGATGAACGCTGCCGAAACTAGTGAGTGGTCCCTTAATAAAGGCCGTTTTCCACGGCGCACTTGTTTGTGTACCAACTCTTTCATGAACAAATTTCTCTGGAGAATTGTACCGTGTAAAGCAGAAAATTATATGAGCGCTTGTGCGATTGCCTGAATGACTTAACGGATAAAATTAACTACTATAATCCCATTAATTTAGTCGAGAACTCATTATTTGTGTAAGTGCCAAAAACCACGATATGAGAGCTGATCTGACATAAAACGGAATGAACGCTCTAAGTGAAATTCGCGTTGACCAAACAAAGCGAATATCGTCGGTTTAAATCACAACGCTAACAAATTCACAGATTCTCTTTTTTTGGACACACGAGTAACCGACGTCTTCTCAGGAGATGGAGTCTTCCCGCGCGTCGCTTACAAACTCCAGTAGTTAACTGAGTTGATCATCTGCCACGCGCAAGACATCGCAAAACGCTTCCCCGTCCTAAAGCTCTTGACGCGCAATATTCCCCTTCCCCATCCGCTGTCCGAACCCACTTCTCTTTCCTCCGAATCATTCTCCACTCTCGATTCCTTTGGCCGCTTAAGCGGTTGGATCGCATTCCGCGTACGTTCAGATATTCGAGAACTCAGGATACGAGCACTTATTACTAATATGTATACATGAAAGTCAAAAAAATTGCATGTTACCGCCTAGTTTGTCGGCAATTTATGTACTGTTTTAACAGGTAGCATTTTGGAGATTGACTCACATTTTGAAATAAAAAAATTGAGCATCTACAGATTTTCACCTCAATGCCAAAAAATAAGTTTAATTTTACCATCTATTGCGCCAAACAAATGTCGAGATATTATGACGAGTAAAAATCACGCGTTTCCATATATGATGTCCGCAGTATTTCGTAACTCAAACGAAGTCACGGCAAAGCTTCAAGGCGAAGATTTTATAATATAACTCTTGCAATATTCATGTTACTACATGTATGGTCATTTCAGCCGAATAAATAGATGCACACAGGTGAAATGGGGTCTACATTTTTCGACGTACGCGATAAGTTAACGAAACGTGCTCTCCGATGACCATCGATTACGATCGATTCCCTCGCTCTCGACTTACCTTCGATTCTCTCGCCTTCAATTCTCGACCACTCTCTCTATCTTTCGGTAACATTCACCGCTCGCATCCATAATTCTCCAGCAACTCTTGAGTGTGACATTTATGTTATCCATTTACCACTATACTGCTCGAAAATAAGTCTTCGTCTCGCGGGCACCTTTTAAAAAAAACAAGAAACTCGCTGACTCGCTGATCAATTTCTACACAAAATTGGAAACCATACGTTGGCGTCGATCATGTAAGGCAGGATTTATTAGTTCGTAAAATACTTTCTTTCTCAGTATATTGTATAATTAAATTTACCTACAGTTGTTTGTAGAGCAGCGTGTAAAACGGCTTTAGCGAAACAAGGAGTGCCCATGGGAGGGAGCTTCTTCCCCGTGGCCGATGGACGTGTCGACACTAGAAGAGCACGCGTGGACCAACGTGGACTAGTGTAGGAGCACTCCAGTTTGTCAGTTGATATCCCACCCCACGAGCAAGAGTCACGTGATCCCGTCGGAGCATCTCCTCTCGTTGTGGAATAAAGGAGGGGGGGAAATGTCCACCGTCCGCCCTCGGGGCAACGCAGCGACGGAACCATGTTGGGTTGGGGGTAGGTGGGAGGGGGACCGTTCCTTCAACCGAGAAACGGCTGGCACCCCTCCCCCCGACTCCTCCTCCGTTGTATTCCCATCGCACACCTGCGGGCCCCCTCCCCTCACCCTCCCTTCCCCTCCCCTCCCAAACCCACAACCCCCTCCTGTTCGTGCGTGCGTGCATGTAGTCCGGTGGCAGTTGCACGGCGACGTATGAGAACCCGTTCGTTCTCCGCTCTCACGCATGATGTCTCTGCACGGAGGGGAATCGTGAGGGGTTTCCATGGCGACGCCGGGAAGGGTCCACGCGACTTCATCGCAGCCGTTGGGCCCCGACCATCGCTTCCCTATGGATGGATATCGCCAAGGAATGTGTTGCGCGGTCCGAAAGCTTCTGAGGCACGGAGAAATGGCTCCCTCCGTCCATCCGATCTTATTTTTCGGTAACACTGCGTTCCCATGACAATTAATACCCTTTAGTTTAAATTTTTAAGGCTGTGCGAGCGACAATTTCCACCAGTCAAACTGGAGACCATAATCGATTTTTGTTTTTGGCTGCTGTCAGGAGCGCGAGGGAAATGTTGTCATGTTAATGTGCAGAAACAGTTTTCTATGACCGAAATTCTTAGACAGGACAGAGCAGCATTGAGGTAGCAGTTCCGATGAAACCTCTCAGAGGACCAATTCAACCTAGAAGAAGAATATTTAAATCTTTAGTTCCACTCGTTTCTTCGCAGTTGAACACTCGTTCACAAGGGATGTTTTGTTAGTTATTATGTTAAAATTACAGCGGTGAGTGACCGATTTAATTTTTTTAATAATCGAGAACACATAGAAAGTATACATCGTTAAATTTCATGAATGGGATCACATCGAAATTACTAATTCATTACTCGTTCATAAAATAAAGTCTCTTTGAAGTGTACACGTATACCTTACTATGTGGAAAACGGATTAAATTTTTTCGGCAAATATCTCGTGTAAGTAGTGCGGTAAGTGGCTTATATTTTGGCACCCTTGAAAAGTGGAGATATTTTTCTTTCAAACCAGAGACCGAATTGATTTATATCTCGCTCTGGATTTATATTTCGCAAAAACTACTTAATATTCAATGCCGCGAATAAAGGAGTGGAAGAGGTGTTAAGTCATTCGATTTGCTCCCGTTGTCGTTCCTTTCGCGGTCCTTTCTTCCTTTCGAATCTCCACAACTGCCCCGCCCCTTCTCGGAGGATAAAGGAATGAATGTGCGCACATCCATTCCTAGGGATTTCAGGGCCGGCAGGAGAAACGGAACTGGTGCTGCCAACGCGGGAAACTCGCCACCCGGTATTATTAGTCACCGTTCCGAGCGCTGGAGGTCGCTCAAAATGGTTCACGAAACTTCCGTCGAGGGACGACAAAATGTTGAGCTCAGTGAGGTGAGACGATCCTGAACGCCTATTGCGATTAAGGGTCCCGGGTTCGAGTTCCGAGGAACCATTCGCGGGGGCATCGGAGAGAATTGTGGGAAATGGGCGACCGCGGAAGGTCGCGTGCGATTAGGGAGGCTCTCTGGGAAACAATTGAAGAGCGTCCTCCGCTCGCTTCGAAGCGGAGAAAAGTGCACCACGGATTTCCGGAGGCGAGGAACAATTTTCGCGGCTCCTTCCCACTCCACTCCATCCGCCACGCCATCGTTCCACCCCGCCCCCTCCACGCCGTCGCCACGCCACGCTCGAGAGCGAATTAAGCGACCACTCCCGCCTTCAACCCGCATATTGTGTGGACGGCCACCAGAGGGGCCTCAAATTCATTTAGACGGCTCGCTCCGTGGTGGGCTCAATGAGCAGGAAGTGACGTCAGGGTGTGGCGACCGGGACACACTCGAGAACGCGGTGGCCGACGAGTAAACGGCGTGCTAATTTGCTCCGGCCGAGACGAAACAAAAGGGACTCCAATTTCCCCGTCTCCCAGACATTCTTTTCACGGCCGCGTCTGTCTCCTCTCGATGACTGTAGCTGGCATTTTGGACGCGCGCTCCTCCTGGAGGACGCTCGCCCGTTTGGATGGTCCGGACGGTTCGGACAGAATTCCCATCATCATTGGTCGTTCAATCCTAAGATTGATTGACTGCAAACCTCCACCCTTCCCTATCTACTGCTAGTTCCCTAACTTCCTGGTATCTCATCCTAAGTACTTTCCTCTTTATTTGGCCCACAAACTTATTCCTGGGTCTTCCTCTGATGGGACTTTTCCCTCTGTTTTGCCTTCAATCAAATTCTTCGCTAATCCATTGTCTCAGGGTGAGTCCAATCCACCTTGTTCTTCTTTTCTGTGTGTGGTGTTTCATTAAATGGTCCTTTCCACTTCTACTCTCCTTCACACGTCATCATTTCTCATTTCGAATTCACTCCTCAGTATGAGTGGGCCCCGATCTTCCTCGCCAACCTGGTTCTCTTCCAGCGGCGTCGGCCCTCGGTAGAGTTCTTCGATGTATTGCTTCCATCTATTCCCAATGTCTTCATCCTCTATCAATATATTCCCGTATGCATCTCTGATGTTTTGCCTCTCGTTTTCCTCTCTACGAAGTGTTTCTTCAATAGCTTGTATGATGTTTCGGTGTTTCTCTTCTTCATGTTTTCGTTGACTTCTTCGCAGAAGCTTTGGATCTACTACTCCCTAGCCTTCTTGCATTCTCCACTGACTTGGTTCCTTAGCATTTCTTGCATAGGGTTGCCTCTCCTTCGTTCCTCGGGTTCTTGTATTTTCTTCTTTCTTCTATTAGTTTCCTAATCACCGTCGATATCCATGGTAGCTTCGTGTCTTCACATGTATTACTAGTCAGTTGCTCCTCTGCCACTTCTGTGATTATCCTCTACAGCTCGTGCCATTTTCCTTCGATGCCAATTTCTGATTCATTTTCTAGTTTCCTGTCAACGACTGTGGCGAATCTTCCTGATTCCTTCTTCGGCCAGTTTTTTCCAAGGGAGGACACATAATAGGCCTTCTGCTCTTCGTTATTTATACATTACGACATCAGATTTTGAGTTAGCAGCAAGACTAAGTTGTTTGTGGGGGAATTGTTTATCTATCGAGGAATGACCGGTAATATGGACTGTGGACTTCTCTCTTCGAATTTTGGCCACGTTTCCTCTCGGAGCCTTGGGTGCGGGCATCTTGAGAACTCTTAATACGTTAACTTAAGAAATGGATTACGGTTTTACGAATTTAACCACACCAAGGCAATATTTATATGGTTGGATGCATTCAGATGAAGGGCCATATGAAGTGGAATACTTGGTAATCACCGTAATCTTCCAATATGGCCGCCGGTGCAGTACAACGCGTTTTCTCCTCTGCGCTTCTAGTTGTTGTAACAGTGGTAATTTTACACCCATGGACTTATTTTCGGCACCCATCGGAGAGTAATCATCTACCCTTCAAGAATACTTTCGGGATCGAGAGGTTTTCTCTGATATCCCGCGGAAATCCGCCAATCTCATGGAGGGGTCTCTCCTTAGCCGGTCTACTGATCTTCCACCGACGCTTTCCCACCGGCACCGATACGCCATCCGGCAACCGCGGTCGCTTCTCCCCGGCATGGAGACGTCTCGCTTTCCTGGTTCTACTCTCCTGGGACGTACACGTCAACCCTGGCCATGACCACCCAGACTGTACTCTCGATGGTCATGCCCTGGCCCCATCTGTAACGCCTACTACCAGAACGTCAGATGTCTACAAAACAAGATTTCAGTGCTGTCTTCCAATATCACCGAACTTTCCTCCTTCAACATCATCGCCCTAACTGAAACATGGCTTACATCTACATCTACGTGATACCCTGCGAGCCACCACGAGGGTGTGTGGCAGGGGGTGAAGATCACCAAACATGCACTATTGACATGCGACTAGGATATTTAACGGAGACATGCTGGATAATAGGGTTTAGTGATAAGATCTCCGACGACGAACTTGCGTTCACTTCCACTCATCAAATTTTCCGTCGTGATCGTGGTTCCCGTGGTGGTGGTGTTTTATTGGCCATTAGTTTCGATTACCCTGCCACTCGAAGGGCTGATCTCGAGACCAATTGTGAAATTATTTGGACCCAAATTCGAGTCAACTCCTGCCCAAACAGTGACCATTTTACTAAACTTTTTACTGGCTGTTTCTACCGCCCACCTAACTATGATTTATCGTCTCTGCAGACCTGTTTCGATTCTGTTCTCCGTGCACGTGCTTATGGTGAGGTTTTACTTTTTGGTGAATTTAATTTGCCCATCGATTGAACTTCTTCCGTATCTGGATCTCCTACAAACCATTGTGACGATTTTTTCCTTGACCACTTTGTGAACGGTCTCGGAATCCATCAGTGTAATTCTTTCCCCACGAGAGATACGGCAACACTGGATTTCATAGTTTCCTCCAAACAAGTGCATTCCTTAGCAGTAGGCAGAAACATTTTCTCAACTGACCAAGATTCCCTTGAGTGTTCTCCAACATTCCCCTTCCCTCGACAACGCCAAAATTCCGTGCCTCTTAAAAAATACGAATTTATCACCCAGCAAACCTACACTAGCAGTATCACTACCAATGACAACTTAAGATTCTCAAAACTAGGAAAATAATTACCAAGATTATTCCCAAATTGCAGCCAAAAATAGCCGAAGGGGTCTATTGTATCATAAATATCATCATAAACAAAGACCATCGAGAATACTTCTACTATCCGCGATTATATGTATCACGGATATAATGTTTATTTACTTCAGATCCTTTTCATAATTCCTTTGTTTTTCATTTCTTCCTAGCTCAGTAGATGGCGTTACTTGCGAAGGTTGTCCCAACTCGAGCTCACTTTGCCCAAGGTAGCCAAATATTTGGGCAGCTAATCGCATGCACCCTAATGCCCAACGAGTTGGGATACAGCTTAAGTCCCTGTGGCTCACATCAGAGGCATCTTGGGCCTTGAAAAACAAGCTTGCTGCCTGGAAACTTTGGAAATCCCACCCCAACCCTCGCACCCGCCAGTCCTTTGATGTTCTTCGCCGCGACATCTTCTTCGTCGTGACTGCACGGACTTTGTGAAAAGAATTACTGGGGACATTAAGGTGAATTCGAAGAGATTCTGGTCACTGATCAATTCCAAGCGAAAAACGCCTCGTATCCCACTCACTTTGTCCGCCGGTGGGGTGTCATATGAAGGAGACGCCTTCAATAACTATTTCTCGTCCAATTTCCCCCCTTCCACTCCTAATATCGACCTCCCCCCTGTTCACTCGGTTTCCACGCATTCTCTTGCATCTATCTCCACCTCCCCTCAGGAAATTCTCAACTATTTGTCCCATCTATCCACTAGCAAAGCTACCGGTTCTGATGATATTTCCTCAATGTTCCTTCGTCTAACGTCTGATGCACTTTATATCCCCATCTCCATCTTATTGAACAGATTTTTCCAATCTGGAACTTTTCCGTCGCACTGGAAAAACTCCAATGCAAACCCCATTTTGAAATCTGGACCAAAAGATCTTATTGAAAACTATCGCCCTATCTCCATCTTACCGGTTTTGTCAATTATTTTTGAGCGTATTCTCCATGATCGCATTCTTCACTTTACCCTTCCTTACATCTCATTTCTTCAGCATGGTTTCCTTCCTGGCGGCTCCTGTCTTACAAATCTCTCTACTCTGCACCATCATATCATTTCTGCCTTCGAAAATCGGTCGCAAGTCGACGTTTGTTATATTGACTTTTCTAAGGCTTTTGACTCCGTCAACCACACCCTCCTTCTGCACAAACTTCAATCTCGATATAGCATTCATGGTACCGTATTCTCAGTTATTTCACATTTTTTTACGTGACCGTCACCAGCGTGTGATAATAAATGGTCACTCCTCTGCCATTCGTCCCTGTCTGTTCCGGCGTCCCCCAGGGCAGCGTTCTCGGCCCTCTTCTCTTTGCACTCTACGTGGATGATCTAGTTGATGACATTTTACACTTGGGCTGTAACATTCTCTTATACGCTGATGACTGCAAAGTGTTTAAAAATGTGGTCATTAAGGCTGACTTACTTCAGTTACAGTCCGCTCTTCATGCAATTGATAGCTGGTGCGCAAAATGGTTACTACGTGTTAATCCAGGTACATCCGCTATTATGTCCTTCACATTAAAACGCAAAACTATCTCCTCTACTTACCAACTTTCCAAACACCCTGTACCTTCCGTCACTTCCTTCAATGATTTAGGGGTCACCTTTGACCAAAAGCTCCTTTTTAGTGAGCATATTTCTTCAATTTCTAAAAAAGCTATGTCCATAGTGGGATTTTATGCAGACTTAATGAAATTACCGACCCTTTTGCCCTTAAATCTGTGTTTCTTGGTTGTGTACTGCCCATCCTTGAGTACTGTTCTTCCATCTGGTTAACTGCGTCCCCCACTACACTTAAAATACTCAACCGTCCCCTTAATTTCTTTTTAGCCATAGTCCGGCATCGCGTGCCCTCCCTTAGACACAGCTCTCTAGTAGAAATTCTTTTGTCTCTGGGTCTCTCACAACTCCCACATCGCCGATTGCTAATTTCCGACCTAAAATTCCTTCACTCTATCATGAATTGTTATATTGACATTTCTTTTATTATATATAATTATTATATTGACATTGGCGGAGTGAAAAACAGGAGAGAAAAAGATGATCCGCTCTGATCATCTTCTCTCCTGTTTTTCACTCCGCATCCCTGCCCGCACCACTCGCGATGTAAGTCTGTTTCACACACCCAAATTCCGTCTCTCCACCTCCCAACGTTCCATCTTCTACCGCCTACCTTCATTTTTTAATACCCTTGCCAACAGTCACCCTACCCTTGACCTGTTCTCCTCACGCAACACCTTTTCTTCCCAACTTAAACGCATTGTGTCCTCCTCTTCTTCCTTCCCTCCCCACAACAATTGACTTTTTCTTTTTATTGTTGCTGATTATTGTTGTTATTGTTTTTACTATATATTTTTGTTTTATTTCTTAACTTTTTTTGTCAATTTAAACCAATTGAAAAGGCCCTAGTTGCTGTTTTTGGTGTTTTTATAAATAAAAAAATCAATCATCTTCCCTGTCTCTCTTTATTCATAACTTCAGGGTTAGGATTGGACCAGTGGTAGCGTGATCAATTCCCGAAGGTTCGAGACTAAGCAACGGGAAAACATTTTCCTGGCTGCACGCTACCCGAATTTGACCGGAGAAACTTTTAAGAGTCATTATGTTAGAACATTAACCTGCAATATAAAATCACTGTGGATTGTCCATTTCGCAGAAAGTAAAAAAAGTATTTCCCTTTGAACGTTAAGTAAGCGGAGTCAGGGAGAGTTCTAAAAGGGGGTCCTATATTGGAATCAAGCAATAGTCATTTTTCATTGGTGAGGTCAAACTGTATGGACAACGGGAAGGGATCCTGGACCCGGGCGTCGCGCTTTCCCATGGCAACTCATCTCCTATGTCAGGGCAATCGATTAGTCCGAACGAACCGTCCTACGCATCAAAAACAGCGAAAAAGCGTTAATACTTATTTGATCTCTGGGCGGTCACCTTACCTTAAGGAAAATGTCTGTTAAGCAAAGTTTGGTCGGAAACACAATAGAGATTTAATCTGTGAACTTTTTTAGATATGATCTTGCCCTCCATCCTAAACTGGGATAAAAGAATTGTTAATCGACCGAATCGAAATAGAATCATGTTCACGGCCAGGCCAGGGGATGGGCTTTAGCAATCGTACCGGGAGAGGCGCTCAAATCGTGAGCAACAAATGAGGAACGACCGTGGGGAGTGGAGGTGAGTAATTGCCGTGTCTTTCTCCGCTTCGCCCTAACCATTTTCTTAGCATGGACTGCGGGCGTGGCTCCGCGAAGGACAAATAAGTGGATATTGTCCGGTTTTAATTGTGCATGCCTGGACCGAGGTGAGCCCAACTTTGAATAGATGAATGTTGTGAGGGAAAAAATCCTTTTCTGAAGATTTCTCTCCTCACAATTGTGAGTATCTTCTAGAGATCCTTCATCCACCCGCTTGATGGTGGGTTGAGATATTTTTTCTCAACAGTCCCCTAAGACAAAAGGGCAGTTGACTGAATGAAATGTAGCGAATCAGTAAACACGTCCAACGCCGTTTGGGGGAGGGAGTCGCGTGGCCTAAGAATCCATTATGACGGTCTTCGTTTAAATCATCCGTTCGTCAAATAATTGCCCACCATTCACTTCTTCCTTTAATCAAAATCAACCTTCGAGTTGAAATGTAAAAAAATGACAACAGTTGATTCGATAAAACTCAGTCTCCAATTAAAACCTCGACACGTATAGATGAAAACAAAGAGACAAAACTGATTTCATTCATTGCAGATGTGATTGAATTGTTCACATTTATTTATGACCTTGGTTTTGTCACATTTTATGATTTTTAGCCGTGCTGATGTTGATATAAATTTCACCAAACATTGGCAAAGACTGTTTGACTCTATTTTAAACAATTGACCAAAACTTCTGAAAAAATAACCTCATTTATAAATAAGTGATCGAGAATAGAAGACAATTTTTATAAAACTCAATAATAAACTAAGGTTAATCCTCCAACTTCACCGCAGTTGAGAAAGAGAGGACCTGGCTGGATTTTATAAAAGGATCGCCTTCCTCTCCCGCAACAGATACACGTGTATGAGGAGGTCATAATATTAATACTGACTGTCCATTTCCATTTCCACAGATCGCTGTTCCTGGATTTCACGAAAGAATTTGATGAGGATCGTAGATTAAGAACAATATTTGATCATCAATTATGCGGAATAAACGAAACTTTAGAAAATTGGATTTGGGACTTAGCAACTGATCGCAAATCCACAAGTTATTTGTGACGGCATTTTTGAGTTTCTACATGGTTAGACTGACTATATGCGTCCAAAAAAGGGAGGACACATAATAGGCCTTCTGCTCTTCGTTATTTATACATTACGACATCAGATTTTGAGTTAGCAGCAAGACTAAGTTGTTTGTGGGGGAATTGTTTATCTATCGAGGAGTGACCGGTAATATGGACTGTGGACTTCTCTCTTCGAATTTTGGCCACGTTTCCTCTCGGAGCCTTGGGTGCGGGCATCTTGAGAACTCTTAATACGTTAACTTAAGAAATGGATTACGGTTTTACGAATTTAACCACACCAAGGCAATATTTATATGGTTGGATGCATTCAGATGAAGGGCCATATGAAGTGGAATACTTGGTAATCACCGGAATCTCCCCTGTATCTTTTTATTCCTAACATTAGGGTTCGGGTTGGAACAGTGGTAGCGTGATCGACTCCCGTTCCGAAGGTTCGAGACTAAGCAATGGGGAAAATGTTCGTGGCTGCACGCTACCCGAATTTGACCGGAGAGAATTGATCAGGAAGATCGGACTGCAAAGGACCATTCAACAGCCAGACCAGACAATCCAGCAGCAACAAAAGAGTGTGAAGTTCACAGGAATGATGAAGTGTACAGAAGAGTAGAAGAGGAAAGGACCATTTAATGGAACACCACACAGAAAAGAATAACGAGATGGGTTGGACACACTCTTGAGACACAATGGGTTTATGAGGAACATAATTAAAGGTAAAGTAGAGGGAAAAGTCCTCAGATGAAGACCCAGGAATATGTTCTTGGACCAAATAAAGAGAAAAGTACATGGGGAGAGATACCAGGAGGTAAGGGAACTGGCATTAGATAGGGAAGGGTGGAGGGCTGCAGTCAACCAATCTTAGGATTGAACGACCAATGAATGATTCACTAAGAGCACTGCATTATGTTTTGGCCATTTCATCAATCTTATCATTATCTTAGCCTTTTCTGCTGGCTTTTCAACGAGTTAGGTAATATTTGAGAACTCACAGAGGGAGAGATAGAGAGAGAGTAGATAGTGTATAAAGTTGGGGTTTGTCCCATCTTCGAATGGACTCATCCATCAGAGCCCTGTTACGCTGAACGTGTATTATATAAGTCGCAGTTATTGACAGATTCACCCTTGAGATCAAAAAGCAAACCATGTGTGAAAATGGAGATGAAATTATGTGTGGATCAACTTCATTTGGGTTGAAACTACCTACAAACAAACATAACTCGCTTCGAGAACATTCCAAGCCTCCGTTTTTCACAGGCCCAAATTGCTTACTATCACGAATGCCTCTCGCGTCCATTTAGGGCGAAGTTGCCGCTCACTCTGGCATGCAAGTCACTGGCAGTTCACTCGGAGAAAGACCACTGGAAAAGGAGTGGCGGAGTGAAAATTTTCATCCTTATTCACTAACTAATGGTGAAACTTAGAAACCCTAAAAATAAGGAAAATACGATTGAGTGGAAGAAAAAGTAGTTTGTCGGAAATTATATATTTTTTTATTCCCTAATGATAAACAAAAATGGTCCACTCTTACGAAATGACTCGGTAGGGCATTATTTTATAATTTCAAAAATTCAGTGGCACATATCACCCCACTAAGACGTTAAATTGAAACACCTTCTTAATAAGGGGTCACTTTTATGCGATTTCCTTCGGAAGCCTAGGTATCTCTCATACTTATGTAAGTTCTTGAGATACTGTGCGGCGTCAAAATTACATCGCACGTACCACACTGAAACTTATATTATCTGAAATCGTTAAGGATTTTAAGGCCAATAGTCGATGGCTATTGTTGTGAATATCTCCCGCAAGATGGCGACACGGATGATAATTATCAGTACCCCTTTGCCGAACTATGTATGCTAACAAATTCCCATTACCTGTCCTCCTCCTGCGTCTTTCCCCACCGAGACCATCACGACCCCCTCCCCCTCCACCAAGAGTAACATGAAACTGCGAAATGAAGAGAAGCTCTTTGGATGGGAGGACAGCGGGTGCAAGCAGATACTTTTATTGCGGAGATAATTGTAGGATAACCTGATGAGGATTATGGGAATGATTGTCAGCAAAAACTTGGCTAAAGCCTTACTTGCCTTGTTCCTTTTTCTTTGGGCCTTATGAATGGAGTAGAAACAATATCTAGGGAAAGTTGAGGGGAACAAATTCGCCCTAGATCTGCATGGATCAATCAACGGGATGCGCGAGCCATTTTTCTTTCTTCTGTGACCTGATGAAGCCTGCAGTTTAAACTGCATACGGTCGCCTTCGGGTTGATACGAGTTTACAAATGAAGTCACACCGAAATCAATTACTCTTTTTATTTTATTATTATCATGATTCCGAATAGTGATTTGTTCATTACAAAGCGACATATCTGCCTAATTTACACGATGCAATTTACACGGGCACACCCTAATTTACACGATGGACGGCGTTCTACAATGTGCAATCATTGGCGTCAATGAACATTTTTGGTGTATTTTCTTCTGAAGGCAGAGCCCGGCATTCCGGCCGGAAGTCAGACAACATTATTTTTATATCCTAAAAAACAAATACAGCAAAGCGTCGCACTATTGCGATTACGTTGTATTATTTTATACGAATCATCACAGTTCTCATAAACGAAGCGATTTTTTTATTTGGTTTTGGATTTTTGTTTCTCTGCAGTGCAATGAAGGCAAGTACAATTCAGACTGATATTTCAGTTTCCCTCTTACCATTAATCGACATACTCTTAGGTCAATTATTTCTGGAGGCGTGACATTATTATAGGAGAACATTAGTTTCTTCTCCATACGATTCTTCCTGAACTCGTCATCTTATTCTCATCACCTCATCAAATTCTTTGAATTTTACGATTTGTAGGAGTCCAAACAATCAAATCGCAAAAGGGATGGTGAGAAATATGCAATTTCCCGAGAATTTTATTATATAAATTATGATCTTTCATCCCGTCAAGGTTTTTATCCAAGCAAAAGCATTTTATCTCTTAAGCTGGCTTTTTCAAAATCATATTTTGCGAGGATGTTGGGCACTTGACTTCATGGATCCAGTCAATCGTTACCAGTGACCCCCATCAATCGTTTTTCCGTCAGGTGAGGCAGCTAGGAAACAGTGTTTAGGTCAACAAAGAGACCACGACGAAAAACATTACTCCCCGACAAGTTTTCGTATTTTTAAAGGCATTGGTTCCATTTAGGGCACCATATCTTGTGGTTTCATTTTCAAAGGGCGCGGTATGCAATAGTTTTTTTTTACAAGAGGCGCTCATTTATAATTCTTTCTTCTACATACAAGACCGAAATTGGATGACATCAGTCTATTCCGCCCTTCATCATACCATTGCTTACATTCCATTTTACCTACCATTTCTCTCTCTCTCTCTCTCTCAAGTTCCAATCAAATATTCATTCACCTTCAATATCTCCGGCAGCGCTTTGACTTCTCATTGCATTTCCTCCTCGTCTATATCATTTCATTTCAGACAGTATTCTCCATAGTCCTCAGATTCATTTGTTTTCCAACTTTCCTCTGAGATTTACGAGGCCTTTTAACAAGGCACCTTCTAGCTAACTTTAATCGTTTCAAACCCTTTTTCCCGCGGTTAACCAGCTTGTCTCCCACAAACTTAGCCGCTAATGACATAAAATTCTCTACAACGTTACTGGTTTCATTAGTGACTAACATACTCGATTTTCTAATCAAGTCAAAAATCATTGATTCTTCCTAAAGCTTCCATTACCTTTTGGCTAAAAATATAACAACAGACACGGTGATACTGCAGGTCTACACGCCGACGTTCAGTCATACGGAAAAAGGAATAGAAGAAGTGTATAAGCAAATAGAAGAAGTCCTCTGGGTAGTGAATGGTAAAGATAACCTCATCGTCATGAGAGACTGGAACGCAGTGGTAGCAGGGGAAAATTAATATAGTGTAGGATATTTCGGACTAGGCCAAAGGCCAAAATTTTCACCAGGCATGGGACCCATACAGCAGTGAATTCCATGTTATTTACCTCCAATGTCCTTTCATCTGCACCAGCTTGAAGCATCAACTCCATAAGTACATTTTTTCATGCCTGGTGAAAATTTTGGCCTTTGGCCTAGTCCGAAATATCCTACACTATATTAATTTTCCCCTGCTACCACTGCGTTCCAGTCTCTCATGACGATGAGGTTATCTTTACCATTCACTACCCAGAGGACTTCTTCTATTTGCTTATACACTTCTTCTATTCCTTTTTCCGTATGACTGAACGTCGGCGTGTAGACCTGCAGTATCACCGTGTCTGTCGACTCTCCTTCCAGCTTCACCATCAGAATCCTTTTTCTGTACAGCCATATTGACTTCACTCTCCTGCCCCATTCTTTCTTCAAGCCATCTCCTCCTACAGCTGCAAGGCATCTCCTCCTACAGCTGCAATCCTCTGGTCTTCTCCTGAATGTATCACTCGGTATCCGTCGCTCCAGTAGTCATCTGTCCCCGCTCACTTGATCTCGCTGACTCCCAGGATATCTACCCCTCTTCACCTCTCCATCTCTATCTCCAGGTTCTCCATCTCTATCTTCAGGTTCTCCAGCTTCCCGATCACCCCTAAAGATCTCACCTTCCATGTTCCTATCCTGCATTTATCCTTCCTGACTGATGTATTCCATTCCCACATGTTCCCACCCGGAGATCCAATTGGGGGACTATTTTACCTCCGGAATATTTTACTGGGAAGAGTGCCATTACGTCTTATATATAGTTAGAATGCAGGGCTGCATTTTCTACGGAGACTAATGTCGCGGTTTTCCCGTTGCCTTCCACATCGCAGTACCCCGGTCGGCCGAATCCGTGAACTGTCAATCTCGCCCGAAGCTGTGGTTGTTGATACCGGTGTCCGATCTCCTTGATCTGCGCCATCAATGCCTTCTGCTGAGACTGCTGTCCCTCACTGGTGGGGGATAGCGAGCAAAAGTTGGTTAGGAAAATATTGTTTTATTTCTTCCTATATTCCGTCGGTTGTTCTCGGATCGACGACCCTCGGATTGGGAGTCAAACACGCTACTAGTGGTCTAAACCAGACCCCCCAAATGAATATTGAGAGTTATAGGTATGTCATTTGGAAATGAATTCAACGCTGTTTTTTTGTAAACCTTGCTGAGATTATTATTACAGAAAGTACGATATATAGAATAAATGAGGCTTACGCAGATAAAAGCGGTTGGTTTAATCAGGCCGACTTATATCATTATCTATATTTAACTTATACCATTATCTTGCCTATGTTAAGTGATTTCAATACAACTGGTGAAGGCCATAAATAATTAAATAAAAATGTGTGGTAATCTATGTGTGGATTTTTACTGATAACCAGATGTGAAACTATGGTAATTAGTAAGTGTTAAAAATGTCTTGGTATATAGCATTTTTGATGAAGTAGGCGGGGCTGTTATTGAAGCAGTTTTCCCTGTGATGCACGTGTATTTTGAAATATGCACTGGCCCACATAATGTGTCAGCTATTGTGGTGAACATGTTCTATATATGGGAGCTCACCTGTCATCTGTTGCGCACAATTGACTCACTACGCCAAGCAACTGACTCAACCATATACTCGCCTTTTTATAGAATCGGTTCGGAAAAAAATTAGATATTTGGTTTTGAATAAAAGTAGTCGTGAACTGAGACAAACCTGACTCAACTGATGGAGACTATTGATTATATGCATGCCTTTCTCTTTTTTGTGCTAACTGATCCCAATGCACAGTAGGGAACAACCTTCTCTTCCATTTCGAGCAAGAAGTCAAGATTTGTATCAATGCATCGCTGATTTGGCTCTCCTCGTGGTCGAGCTGTGGCCGACCCTTCGTAATGTAGAGCGTCATCTGCGGGGCTCACGGTGGGTGGAGAAACATAAGGGAAAGTACGAATGAGTGGAAAGATGGAATTAATGGCGGTGTTTATAAGAGCGCGGGAGGAGGAAGAGGTGGGGAGGGGATGGAACATTTGAGGAGGAAAAGAAGGATTTAAAAAAAGAAGAGGAGGATCAGATCCACTCTGGAGGTGGTCCAGGGAGGAGGATGACCCTTTTTATAACCTCCCTCCATTAAAGAGGAGGGCTCGACCGAATTGGCTACGACTTGTATCGAGTGTCGCCAAAACCTCCTTTTTACCTCCCTGCCTACCCCCTTCCATCTCCTCCTCCCTCCCTCCCCCACCTCCTCCTCTCCTTCCTCACGGTGTTGGAATTTCTCGCGGTGCTGGCAGTGACGTCAGCGGGAATCCATGCTATGCCATGACTTTGAGGACGACAGAAAATCGCGTATTGCTAGGATACGAGTTTCGCCATGTAGGTAAGGTAGTGCGAGCGAGATAGTTCCCTAATCATAATGGAGACCATATTCGAATTATACGTTTTAGTTTCACCAGCTGCGAGACACACGAATTAAATATTGTATTATTAATGGTGAAATGATATAGTTTAACATGACAGAAATTGTAAGTAATCAAATGAAAATATCTAAAGAAGTCTTCAACTTGACTCATTTTTTTCTCGCGGTACATTTGAAACTCCATCATAACGGAAGGTTTATTGTGATTCCGAAGAATGTACTGCGGTGACAATATGATTAATTTTCAAAAATAGTTGATAAAACACACAATCCACACACTGTTGATTTTTTGATGAGATATAAGTGTAGGAAATGCCTCATTTTTAATATAATGTCCCTCTGGAGTGTATACACGTACAAAATCCCATATAAGAGGGCTGGAATTTTTTGGCAAATATCTCGGAAAGTAATGCGGTAAGGGGTTAAATTTTTGGTGTCAATGAAAGGGGGATATATTTGTCTCTAAAATGAGACCAAATTTATTGATTTCTAGGGAAAATGATAATAGGCTCAAACTACCTAAAGGTGATTACTCTGACCCTAATCAGGCTCAACTGCCGTCAGGTGTTTCAAATGACGTTTTGAAGTAATAATAATAATAATAATAATAATAATAATAATAATAATAATAATAATAATAATAATAAGGGAAAAAGGCGGCATATGTCAGGATGCCGCCCGACATAAGCGAAACCTATCAATGGCCTGGGTGGACTATCGCAAGGCTTTCGACACCACTTCGCATGAGCTTCTCATCGCCGTGCTGAAGTTGATGAAAGTCCACCCAGAGGTTGTGTCCTGCATCCAACGCCTGTTACCACTCTGGAGAACGCGCTTCGTCTTGACATCGGCAAACGGACCGTCTCCACTGAGTTGGTAACATACCACCGTGGCGTTTTTCAAGGCAACAGCTTGAGCCCCCTCCTGTTCTATATTTCCCTCCTCCCCCTCTCCTTCAAGCTGAGACGAGGCCGAGGATACATGTGCGGCGTTCCTGGTGACAGGGAGCACAAGGTCACCCATTTGTTTTACATGGATGACCTTAAACTGTATGCTTCCAACGCCAAATAACTGCGCGTTGCACTGGACACCGTACATCAATACAGTGAGGCTATAGGGATGGAATTCGGATTGGACAAGTGTGCATCCATCCACCTGGCGAAAGGAAGAATATCGGAGGGCAAGGAAGACTCGCAACGCGTTGACGAGTTGCAAAACCTCGATCGGGGAACGAGGAAGATGCTGACCATCTATAGAAGTCTTCATCCGAAATCTTCCGTCGCCAGATTGTATCTCCCTCGCAGTGTAGGCGGTAGAGGTCTGTTGAGCCTGGAGTGTCTACATAACAGAGTTGTTTTGGGTGCAGTTTGCCGTGTGTTCAACAGCACGGACCCCCTGCTCACTCTCGTAAGGGAGCACGAAGGTGTCGGGGTGGGGGCGTTCCTCTTCCAGGCGGCGAAGAGGGCAGCGGACGAAATCGGTCAGGACTTTGACCTGTCATCAGACGGTAACGACAGTGGCACGACAATTGTCACTGAGGGCAGACGTCTTAAAGCTCGAGGTCAAAAAGGCTGAGCAGAAGACCTTGCTCAAGACACACACCGATAAGCCCATGCATGGAGGTTTCTACCGAAACATGGAAAAACATGGGCTATCGAAGGAGCTGACGTTTGCCTTCCTTCGTTCCGCGGGTCTCAGGTCCGAAACAGAGGGTTTCGTTCTCGCGTTCCAGGATGGTGTCATCAACACTCTCGTGTACCGCCAAATGATATTCAAGGCGGAGGTGGCGGACACGAGATGCAGAGTGTGCCGAGCCAAGCCGGAGACTTTGAGTCACCTTCTCTCCGGCTGCAGTTATTACGCGCAGTCAGCGTATTTAGCTCGGCACAACGCAGCTCTGCGGGTGTTGTATTTCCACCTCCGACATCATTACGGCATCGACGAAGTTTATGTGCTGCCCTATGCCCCTGGAGATATTGAGTCCGTCGTGGAGAACGACAAAATAAAAATCTGGTGGAATTACTCATTCCCCACCACCAGGCAGTTGGAGGCGACAAGCCTGTCATCGTTCTCCTCGACCGCCAATCTCGTTCCATGTTCGTAATTGAGTTTTCGGCTCCGGCCGATACGAACTTGGACTCGAAAGAGGCGGAAAAACGGACGAAATATCAAGACCTGCTGTTCGAACTTCGGCAGATGTACCCGGGACACTCTCTAAAACTAGTAGTCCTAGTCATAGGTGTGCTCGGTGGAATCAAGGGCTCGCTGATACAGAGCATGAAGTGTATTCCTGCTTGCGTGGCACAGGCGGAATCACTTGCAGCCCGCATGCAGAAGGCCGTCCTCTTGGGGTCGCTCCGTCTGCTCCGTGCGCACGACCCGAACGCAGCGTAGCCGCTGATCCGATGGGTTAATCGGAAGCGGCTACGAACTCTGCACTGCCCCTCTCGAGTTCTCGGCCATTATGACGGCAACGAAACCCGATGCTAGCCGGGGACTCGGAGGGGAAAGTTACAGAAGTAACAGGAATATAATAATAATATATATTCTTCCTTACATGTTTCATTACAAATATTTTTTCTGTACTAAGTAAGTAACATAAGCCTATAAGGCATTGAGCCTGTGTTTAGGCTAAATTTCAAAAACATTAATGCGGAAAAGAACACATCAAACCATGATTAACATAATATGAAAAATATACAAACAAAATTAGGTGCGTAAGTAAAAGAAATATTACCACTGTGCTGGCTTAAGAACTCACAAAAATAAGGCAATCGTACTACGGATGCAATTGAAAATACAACATACTTATTTTATACTAAATTTACTGACCATTTACAATTTGTATTCCTTCTGCTCTGATAATTGTATATTTGATTTGCGTTCAATGCTAAAATGGCGAGTGAACATGCAAGTCTGTAGTATAAACATACTTCCGAAATCTGTTCCGGTTCAATTTCTTTATTGATCGTCAAGCTTTTCATGCAACAATAGTAGCTCGTGGGTACACAGCAGTACTAATTTTTTCATTGAATCAAGTATCGCATTTTGACGTCATGAAAGGTTTACAGCCAAATGTAATTTATCCAAAGTGTTAAATAAGCGAAGAAAAGGGATTTATTTTCAATGATTGGTACAATTGACGTTCAAATAATTATTTCATATCCAATTGGCAAATTAGATTCGACTCTATTCTCCGTTACATACATTTGACGGACTCCTCGAAGCTTATTGTTTCTGATAGATCATATAAAACTCATCCAACACTTAGAATACTGAACGGCAATGTTAAATTCTTGCCTCCCATGATGAATCTCGTTCAGATTTAACCACAGTCGTTAATATGTTGAGCATGGTGAGAAGCAACTCATGAAACGGAAGCCTATTCGCTTCATGTACCAAATGTGTTGTCCGGCGGAATGAAATGGCTGCATACTAATTCACTCCAAAGTGTCGGAAGGCGAACGGTGACGAGGAGTTCCAAATGCTTGGCGCAGTTCCTGGGCAAGGAAACGATTTGTAAGTACTCATCATTAGCGAATGGAGCCAATGGGTGAAGTGCTCTTGGTTTTACTATGATAACCTATTCAGAATATCTGCTCTATATGTCACCGAATAATATAGGAATAGAAGGGACTGACACACCACCTAAATTTTGAATCAAAGATAATACTTGTGGGAAAAATAGAAAATGTATACCAAAAAGGCATATGTAGAAGACTGAAGAAGAAACCGATGGTGAGTTACCCGCCGGAACGACTACACAGTTTTGACTATAATAGCAAACATTGTACCGGGAAGAACTTCATACCCAGGTCGGTATTCAACCATTCTCAATGAAAGAAATATGAGACGGTATCCATTCCCCTGCCTATTGAAGTTATGTGACTAATTTGTTGGAGGTGTAGATTTATGTGATATAATTTTAGCGAACATCAGAACATAAAACTTGTAGTTGTCATTTTTCACTTGGACAGATGGTATATCCCGTGGCCAGTATTGGTTATCTAACTCGCATGTATGAAGTGCAATTAATTATTTGCCGTTCCAAAGATTATGTGGTCCTGTCGAGATGAAAACTTTTGAATCTTGATCAGCTAGGCGTGGTTGCGAAAACTCAAAAAGAGGAAATATAAGTGAAAGTTAGGAAGGGTAACAATAGCCGTTTGATAATTAAACGGTTGCCGAAATTCGCCTTTCATGATATTTTCTTTGAGCAAAAGTAATATTCCCTTACACCCAGAATATTTTATTGAATTTCGTGAGAATTGGCCAGAAGATTTTTGTGCGTGCACCTAATTTGCCGCCTCGGTGCCCCCCGGGGAAACGACGGACGATTTGAAATAATCCCAACAATGCTTCAATACTCAACCTGCGAGAGGGCGTTGCGTGCGGAGAGGGGGTGAAGGTGAAGGGGGAGGGTGTGGATCTGGGGTGGGCGATCGACAAATGGCTCGGGCCGGGTGGCAAAGGGGTTGGCCGGAGAGGAGTGCGCGATGAAGGGTGGAGGGAAACCCGGCGCACGCGGTCGGCCCACCCCTCGGCGCTCTGGAGTTAGAACGCGTTCAGAGCAGATCGGAAAGATAAATAAAAGGCCGTTATGATAAACTTGTCAGTGTCATCGACCCTTGGCAGCAACTGGGAGGGGAATGGCTTTCAAGCCATCGATTGACAATTTGCCAAAACATTTTATGTAAGTTTAAAACTAATATATTTACAGACAATAATAATGAATTTTATCGACTTTTACATACTACGGCACATCAGATCATTAGAATCAAATTCGGGAAATGGACTGCAGAATTGAGAGGTTAAAAATGTCATTTTTCCCGCGAAAGATGAGAGAACACAATGGTTGCCAAAGATTTTTGCGACAGGTGGTGCTGCTAGTTAGTTATCTTAATTCCTATTAGTACTATTATTACATTTCGCATGATCCCTACATGCCTCTTGTACCTCGTTTACGCAGTTATAATATACTTCAACACAAATAGTATTCGTAAGATTGGTACAATACCTATAGTGTGGTGCATGTTGGTCAAGGTAACTAGTATGCACATTATAGTGCATATCGGTGATAACTCACCCCATGCCACCCACACTCGATGTGGTTGCAGGGTAATATGCTGATGTAGATGTAATCGCCACGCGTCGTCTGGCAGCTGAAGGTACGCTCTACGCTGCACTTCTTTGCTCTGTTTTAACAGTGCGTGACCGGACGGTGTCTGGGATGGGGTGAAGGGGAGGTGGGTGGGGGTGGGAAGGTTTCGGATACGGCTGGAGGGGGAGGGCGAGAGTGGCGGAAGTTCGGAGAAGGCAGGAGAGGTGGATGTTCGGAAAGGGGATGGAAAGGTTGAAGAGAGTGAGATTAAAGGGAGGAGGAGGGTGGGGAAGCGCTGTAGGAGGAGGACGAGGATAGATACATCTACTTCTACATACTAACCCGCGAGCCGCCGCATGGGCGTGTGGCAGGGGGTGGTAGGTCACCAGCCGTGTAAAGATGAAAAGTTTTGGAGGTGAACTGGTGACATGTATTATAGGAGTGTATTTAGAGCTCAGTTTTTACTGTGGTCGCTTATTGTGCGCGGAAAGAACGAGTTCTTGTACCTATATTTTCGGCAGAGTATCTCTCTTATTTTATCGCTTCTATCAGACCTAGAAATGTAATGAGGTGTCATGATAATATTCTTACTCTGAAACACACCAGTTCTCAATATCTCAAGCAGCCTAAGCCTAGCGTGCAGCCTCCGAGTCTCTAGGGGCTCCCACCTTAATCCTTCTAGAAGTTGTGAAACACTATATCTTCACTCGTAGCAGTTTTTAATGAAGCGTGCAGCTTTCCTTTGTGTTTTATTAATTTATTTGGTTAAATATTCATGACCAGAGTCCCAAATGCTCGCGGCGTATTCGAGGTGTGGCCTAACCAGAGCGAAGTAGCATCTCTCTTTGACTTTTTCATTCGAGGACCTTCCTATTACACGCTTAACCTAGTTTCTTTAATGCTGTGCCGCATATGTTTTGTATGTGTGTTTCCCCACGATATATCTGAAGTTAATGTAATTCCAAGATATTTTACTGTATTTGAAGATTCTATGTTCACTACACCCACGGTGTAGGTACGGCTTTTGTAGGACGACTTTCGCAGGAAGTGAACTGTGGTAAATTTACTAATATTTAGTTCTAAACCCTACTCCTGGCACCACGAATGAATGTTGTTAAGGTCAGATGACAGAACTTCATAGTCTGCGTCTTCGCTTATTTCACGGTAGATTACTGTATCGTCTGCAAATAATCTTAACTTACTGCTAATTCGAGAACTTTGGTCATTAATATAAATAATGAATAAAAGAGGGCCAATCACGCTTCCTTGAGGAACACTGGATGTGACTTCAACCATATCAGAGCATCAACCGTCAATAACTACTTTTTGTTTCGATCACTGAGAAAGTCCCTTATCCAGTTCACTATTTCTTCATTAACTCCGCATGACTATAACAAACTACATAGGCAAAAAAAGGATAGGAAATTAGGAGAGGGAGACGATAGACATGGAATTGAAGATGGATCTAACGGTTGGTCAGCCGCAGGAGAGAGAACGGAACGAATTCGCCAGAAATTTCGACTTTAGGATGAAAGACGTCCAACAATCAACTAATCGGTTGATTGAATACTCAAATGAAAAAAATAGGGTCTCGAAACCGGATCATTGGCGATGGGCGATCTTCAATCGATCCGATCTCATTCGAAGATCTCGTCCCAAGTGACGAGGCTCCGACCAGGCCCTCCCACCCCGTCCCATTGGCCCCCCCAACTCCCTCCATCCACTCCCCCCTGCCGCCCAAGATTCCACTGCGCGGCGCGAGTCTGGTCCACGGAGATGACGCGTCTCCCTGACACCCCGAGGAATTCCCCCCTCATCTCCGTGTCTCGCGACGGACTCGCTGGGAATTCCCTCGAACGATGATCGAGTCAAATTCTCATAGCCTCACATTCTTCGCGCAAATGCTACATTCGGATGCCACGCCCCATGAGGCGAAACTTCAATCAAAACATCTGTATCTACGAAATACCGCGCAAGCTACCACTAAGGTGTGTGGCACGGTATGATTCCACACGTAGTGGTGTGGACCACTACGTGGGAAAGTGGCTCCACTCCGAAGTGGAAGTGGCAGTGGTGTAAAGAATCTGAAATCATAGTTTATAAGGATGCCTTCTGTGAGACATTTCAGGTGCGAATGAAGGAAATTGGTGCAAAGTTAGCACTCATTGTGGGACTGAATGAACATCATTCACCTGGCGCATTCGATGATGATGACGATGAA
Organism: Ceriagrion tenellum; assembly: GCA_963169105.1. Taxonomy (NCBI): domain Eukaryota; kingdom Metazoa; phylum Arthropoda; class Insecta; order Odonata; family Coenagrionidae; genus Ceriagrion; species Ceriagrion tenellum. The sequence goes on along the minus strand of OY720639.1, from coordinate 5,618,203 downwards.
ACGTGGAAATTGTTTAAATTTTACTTTGTATAAGTGGGCTTGCAGACTTAAAATTGCGTTCTCCGTCGAAGAATCCGCGAAGAGAGGGGACGGATTACGATTCCTCTGCGAATGGAGAAAGGGGCGGGGTACACGGGATATGAGGGTTGGTCAGGGGGGGGGGAACAGCGGGGGTGGGGAAAGGGGGAACGAGAGGAGAGGGGGGTGGGGCAGTTATTTGAGGAGCGCTTCCGAAACCCATCGAGAGTGAGTTGGGGCAATTTCGGGCGTCGAATGTCTTTTTGGTGGGCGGAGGGGGAATTTCGGGTGGGTGGCGGTAGAGGGAGTTGGGGGAAAACGTCTTTTACACCGTTCATCAAGGGAGTTTAACACGCGGCGATCCGAAAATTCGCGTTCATTTTCGCTTGGGTCGGGGGAAGTGAATGATTTTTTCCATTGGTTTACTCACATGCGGCAGTTGAGAGTGCAATTTAAAAATGAGATAAGAAGTGAGCGCTTTCGTTCAATCCTCAATTTTGGCAACACTCTTCGTGGCCAGAGGCAGCCGATTAGAGCGCCAGATGTTTCAACCAAAGGCATTTTTTCACGCCAATAATCGATGTAAACTACGTATAACTTATTTCCATCATTAGGTGTGATTGCAAGGGAAAAATGGAGAGGACATGATCATCTAACTGTTGCCTGGCAACTGAAATATCCATATCAAATATGAGGACCCCAGAAGTCAAGGGGTCTAAGTAACAAAACCATTGTTTAGAGGAAACTTAAGCCAAAGTTGCAAATGTTTGGTACAACCCACTAAGTAGTTAAGAGGAATTACCCTAGATAGCGGCACCTGTCAAGAAAATCACTTGGATCCCTTTACCACCTAAAAGATTAATATTTTCACATCCCATTCCTGTACCTAACTTATTTTTTTCAAAAATGTCACTTTGACCCCTTGACTTCTGGGGTCCACATATATAATGTCTTTTCCTTGCTTTCCTTTGGATACCCTCTGCTGAAAATTTCAGATCATGAATTCCTGAAAAATAGAATTTACTTAGAATTATCATTTCAATTCGATTTTCTTTTGTTCTCCGCCGTTGATAAGATATTATTCACTAAACTGGAAATAATGAAAATGAAGAGTGCAATCTCAAAGAGTGATGTCATGCGGACTTCAAATGCCTTATCAATGAAAAAGTACCGTAAAATTGCGTCAACCCTCACGCGCCATTCGGAAGTTTCGGTGGGGGGTAAGCGGGGATACGTGAGATGATGACTTAATTTTCATCACCTAATTTCTTAGAAATAAGAGTACGATATCATATTTTTTTTTGCAAAACTGTCTTTCACATAGACGGTAGAAAATATATCAATTCTTCTCCAGTTACTCCCACTCCTACCTTAGATCCGAAAATCTAACTAAAGGTTTGGTTTATAGAAACGATACAGAACGGAAAGGTTAATTTTTAGAAACTTTAGCAATTGTCGGAGACTTTTCCAATGAGTGGTATGCATCGGAGAAAAATACGCTAAATTCCCTTTGAAGAGGAGAAACTTCCAAAAGAGCAAACCCCCCTCTCTCTCTCTCTCGATCCACGTGCATAGTTTTTGTTTGAAGATCGCTCTGAATTTGCTATAGTTTTGGGAAAATGATCAAAGAAAGTTTTTCTCTCACTTTCTGTCAATGAAGAAGGAATTTATGATTAGCAACTCTAACTAAGCCTCACGGATCTTATTATATACAGAGCCCCAAGAGTGGCGTGGCTGACATGTCTGGACGACGAAATAGCGGACATTCATTATCATTATGGTCGTCTACCAGACAAGGTTGATTCAAGTGGAGGTGATTAAATGTTGATAATCTAGATGCTTTTTATGTGCAGGATTGTATGTACCAATAATATGCCTTCCTTCACCTCGGAGTACTTACCTACCCTCATTTATCCTGTACATAAAACCTATTCCCTTTTTCTTACACTTCCCCGCTTAACCAAATAGCCTCCCCTTTGTCACAGCCTTAAGCAACCAAGCCACCTACTTTGGTCCTCCTTATCTTATTCAGAGGTTTCCTTTCCTCACCAACCATAGGAAGCACTCAGTCGTTCGTCTTCCTTTCCGTCCACCTCACCTTCTCCATTCTCTTCCCAACACCCACATCTCAAATGCCTGCAGTCTAGTCTCTCGTCTTACTTTCTAAGAGTCCGCGTTTCTGTCCCAAGTGGTGCTACACTCCATATCTCCTCCTCTATGTATCCCTTCACAAGTCTCTCCCTTATATCCTTGTCCAAAGTCCCCGTTATCATCTTCACCTTCGTGCTGAACGCTTCTTTCACTGGTGCGATTCTCCTCATGTCTTTGCTTCTATACCCAATATTTCTTCCAACGAACTACCCAAGGTGTTGAATTACTCCTCTCACCAGTTTGTGATCTCCTACTTTTATGACCAGCCTCACTTTCTTTGTGCCAGGGAATCTCATTGCATTTGTTTCTTTATGATTTATCTGCATTGCAAATTTCTCGCGCTGAAATTCTTAAGCATCTACTTAAGCTTGTAATCCCTTCAAAGATCGACTAAACAATGCCTGATCGTCTGCGAATCTAACCAACTATATTAGCTGCCCTCCTACTTTGATCCCCCTCATGACGTTCTTCCCATGGCTCTTTTCTTATTTTCTCAGCATATATATTTAAAATCAAAGGCGACAACAGGCACCCTTGTCTTATCCCGCGATCTAGAATTTCTCTCCCGGATTCTCCGAGAGCATCCCTCACCTGTACCAGACACAGGTTGCAGACAAGTCCTGCATCTCGCCAATCTATTCTAATTTTCTCCAGTATCTGTAGATTTTTTTCTGATTTTGCTCTTTCAAAGGCTTTTTCGAATTCCACAAAACAATAGAAAACATCATTATCACATTATCCAGATCCCCATCCATAAGTGTCCTCATGGCCACATTGACATCCTAAGTTGCCCTCCGCTAACTGAACTCAATCTGCCCATCGCCTCTGTTCTCTGCTCCTGGCATTCTTGTGAGGGCGAGATCCGGGGCCTTATGCCTTGTTGTTGTTCTCCGACCGACTGCCGCACGCAAGCGTCATATCCCACCGCCATGTCCCCCTTTACTGCACCAGGGCCGGGTTTGAACGATGGTAGATATGTGGCGGCTAAACTAACTTGCGTGCACACGGTATTCTTTAAACCTAGCTAAGGTGCTGGTGGCCTCTGGTGGAGAGTAAAGAAGTCGATATTGCCCAACAAACATTGCAACTTGCTTTTTATCTGTTTTGCGTGTGCTGCATTCAAGAGGTTTGTATTGGCAAGAAATAGGATGGAGTGTGCTAATAGTCTTATAAAAGTGTGGAAAATGACAATTTAAAAAAAATGATAGTTGATTCTTAAACAATCTCACAATTATAAAAATTAACTTCGTCTACCAACACGATTATACCACGATCAATTTATTGATCGAAAATTATGGATTAAAAATTTAAAAAATTCAGTCCCATTTCAGCGATTCTACCTAAAATATCGTAATTCTACTCCGTAGGAGTATATTTGCTGAAATGCATAAAATAAAATAAAAACAGTTGTAATCTTTTCTAGAGCCAGATCTGCAAGACAACCGCCAGAGAAACGAATTATATGAAAAATGCCATCAATAGCAATTTTGATCCTAAAAACACGGTTGTTGACGAAGCCAGGTTCAGTGTTCGGTATTCATTTCAGACTCTTTTCAATAATTATCTGAGACATACCATCTACAAACAAAATCACTTTCAGTTAAATCCTGTGGTTTTAAATCTTTTTAAATATCTTTGAAAATTAAAAAGTTACAGGGTTGTGATCAAAAAAACACTCGCGGGATTATTGAAAAATGGCTGAATAATCTGAGGAGTTGATAATTTTTTCAAACTCCTTTTCAAGCTCTACAAATATTGGCAAACATAATGACGAACTATCATTTAAATGAAATGTATCGAGTAACAAGGCCGGCGGACTATTTGAAGTGGATCTTGAGCGAGCACCTCGCTGCCGCACCCGGTCGCGGCCGTCGAAGGACAACAGTGAATGCTTGGTAGACCCGCTCCTCCTCGGCCGAGTTAATGGAAGGCGAGGGTGCAGCGGCGCGGCGCGTGGGGAGCAGACATGGGGAGGGGGCGATTGGGTCCTTGGCGGAGGGGGGAGTGGGGAGGAGGGGAAGGGGTAAGAGGAGAAGGAGAGGGGGAGGAACGAGGGGAAGGAGGGACGCGGGTCCCCCGATCGCGCGAAAGTTATGGCGATATGGTAGTGACGGCCGAGGCGAGCGTTTCAGGCCTCATTTTCACTCTACCCGTGTTTACGTATCACTCACCTACGGGCTAACTATTGAAGATATTGGATTTGGATTTTCTTTATTTAGTTTGAGAGATATCATTCCAAAAGAATATGTGAAAGAAAAATTTTTCTCCCTCTGGGTTAGTGAGGAAACTTACCTGAAATTTGGCTAACAAAAACTCACTTCTCAGCCAGAAATTCGAAAATCAAAGACGGTCAACCTCTGGCGACATCTTTCTTCTATACGATACGTAAAGAACATCCGTCATTACTCGTTTTTGCGGTCGCAATCGTTAAAACGGTGGACCCTTGATCGCTAAAAATTAAACTATTTTCCGACACAATGGAGGCGAACCGTGCCGTGACTAATTTGTTTAGGATCCCCGAGCCTTAAGTCCCCAGCCCCCTTATTTGCTTCTTCTCTCGCCTCTCAGTATCGCACCATCTCACAATGGTTCCGTCGCCTTATTCCTCCACTCGGAGACAAATTATGCAGTGCGCCACTAAGAAATTATCACAATGCGTACTCGACGACTATCCTCCATTTCTGATAATCCCCTTGGCTACCGCGCCAGTGTTGATATCCCGATCGACACTGAACAGAAAGATTTAACCCGAAAAGTAAATAAAGTACGAGGTAAAGATATGGGCTCATCGTTAAAACTTCCACGAGCAGCGAACATGTGTTTCTCAGCAGTGTGAAGTGTTTCTCAGATTTTAAAGGCATTGGGTTGGGAGCCGCTAGAGACTCGCAAGGCTTCCCACTAGGCTTAGTTTGCTTGAAAAATTCAGAACAGGTGCATTTCAGAGCGACACAGATAATATTATTTGGACGCCACACTATATCCCCAGGTCAGACAGAATCGATAAAATAAGAGAGATACATTGCCGAACGGATAGGTGTAAAAATCCGCATTCATGCATTTGGCTTTAAGACGTCCTCTCGTCTCCGGGAATAAATCACTAACCTTCCCTTTCCTCTCTTCTCCTATGCCACTTCCCCCTCCCCTACAGTACCAGAGGAGTAAAAACACTTGCTCGCCTGTAACGTCGTTCCCGGGGCCGACTTTGTCATGGCGGACGTCATTATGCTGGGCATTTCAAACGGAGTGAGTGGGCAGTAATGGTGTTACAAAACACAAGTCGAACTACTCTTCTACGGATTGAGGGTGGGAGTATCATAGAATTGACCTATCACCGCAATTAAGGCCCATTATTCCTCGCAACATAATAGTATTTGGAATATCACGGTTCTTAATTGCATGTCCCTCATCATTTTGTGCCTGTGATTGTTTCTTCCATAATAAGTCGGCTCTAGCAAAATTATCGCACAACAGCCATTAGTGCAGCTCATAACCACCCAATCTAGAGTCAATGGGAGCCACGTAAGCACTGGTGTCAGTCACATCCTCTCGGTGTCCTTCGCTGTGCGCGGCTATATTTCAGAGGATGCTTATTTTGGCTATTGCTCTGTGTCTTATCTGTAACGTCACCCGTCTTTGGCATTCCAATCGCCAATTATAGTTTTAGGACAACGATTGGTGTACTTCAAGTGTCCCAGAGATCGTGTGGTTGTCTTCGCCAATGTTTCTTGGGGCCTCAGTTTTGTTTTCTTTAAGGCATTTGTAATAATTTAATGACTGGTTCTTTATGATAGTTGTAATATCTGTTATTATTGTATCTTATTTACCAGGTCTGTTTTTGTGCCCGCCCTCATTTTAAAAATAGATTTAAGGGTCCTCGTCTCTCTATTATCCTTATCTTTTCTATTGTATATTTCGACGCCAGTCCTATCCACGCTGGCGTGGCATACAATAATACCCAATCGAGAGTCTATGGGATCCACGGGAGCACTGGTGTCAGTCGCATCAATCAACGCATCCCCCAAGCCCTTATACCCTTGCCTTCCTCAACCCCCATGTCCTTCCTCCCTCCTCCCCCACCCATCACCACAAACCCTCCCTCCCGCCTCCGGCCCTCCGCAGCCCTATAGGCTTCTCCTTCTTCCGTTGCGCACTCCCAGGAAACGCATTGCCTGCGACACCACACTTCGCCACCGCCGTCGTAAGGCCTCCCTCCCTCTCCTTCGCCGCTCTACCGAAGCGGGGCTTCTTTCTCGTCCCTCGCGACGACCGCCATCCGCTTTTCGACTGTTTTCCTCGCATCTTACGATTCGACGATTCCCGCGACCTCGCTTGGGTCGAACTCGTCGGGCCCCTCGCTGCAAGGAGTGAGCTCGACGAGACGAGAAATATTTGCGACGACGAAGCAACGAGGGATTATTCTCTGTCCAGCATGCACTGTGGCGGGAGAGGAAAAAATATAGGTGATGAGTACTTCTATCGTACAGAGGGCCGACTATTTTCAAAGCCTTCGAAGGGCAGGGGCCAGTAATGAAGAGGGCTAAATCCATGTCGAACATCGGAAGGATCATTGAAAATCCTTGACCTTCCTCCCTATGCTAAAATAGTAACAATTAAGCATTGCAAAGAGAGTAACATTATACGCTTTATTTTAATCGACTAATTCAATAAACGTACGGCTGTGATTGGCACCATGTATTTTATATGAGCTCGGGTAACGAGTATTGCATTGCTGCAATTTACATCACAAACTTTCTGTTCAAAAAAGCTTTCGATGCAAAACACAAGTAAATGAAATCGCTCCAAGTTTGATAACTAACGACGGGATTGAGACAGTCACATTGCATTTAAAAGTGTATCTTGAGGAATTTTTCACAGAGGGATGGGATAAAATATTTGTGAAATGGAAGTAGTCAGGGAGCTTATTTTAATCATATTGCATACGGCTGAAACCGTTTGCAAAGTTTGGAAATAAGACCAATTATATGTATGCGAAGGTCATCATTTATTCCACAGGTTGAAAGGCTAAAATAACTTAATACATTAGGGCGCGAAATGGAGTAGGTGTAGGTGAGAGTAGGAGTAGGGAAAGACAGAAAATAAAGCAGAAAGCCAAGTGGTTCAATGACCGATTCTAAATACAGTGGAATTCACTGTGGCTTCCTCATCAGGGAATGAAATAAAAGAACACCTTATTGGAATTAGAAAGAGGAGCTAGGTTTGTAAAACGATACTAGGATAAGTTTAGTAGTGTGTCTGGATTGTTAGAAGAATTGGGATGGGAATCGCTATCACAGCGTAGATTAGATTTTAGGCTTAACCTTCTAACTAAATTTCAGGAAAAACATTTCTCTGGAGACATAAGAAAACATACTATTAACCCCCTCGTACTACGGCAGATTAGATGACGCCAATAAGATTAGAGAGATAGATTGTAGAACCGATAGGTATAAAATGTCATTTTTTCCGCGTACCATTCGGGACCATAACAGCTGTGATCGTCGTCATGAATAGTGAGATTAGCTAGATTGTGGATCCTTCTCTTTATATCTTTATATTCTCTACATTCTTATATATGCATGATTGATATTGAATATTGATGTTCTTATTCATGCATGATATTTTGAACCTGTAGTAGTAGTCCTTGTACCCCTTGCATGTTGGAACGATTGACAATAGAATGTTTCTTGGATAGTAGATTTTTAATTGGCAAGTTACATGTGTGTCACGCTGGTTTCAATGTAGTTCCGGTGTTCTGCCGTATAATCCATGCATGCCTGGTGTGGAAGCACCCCCTGCCACACACCCTTTGGGTGGCTTGCAGGGTATGACGTAGAAGTAGATGTGTAGATGAATACCTAGACTGAAATATGATTTACTACAGCGCAGTTTTACATAGTTCAGAAACGTGGCCATAGAGAAAAGAAGACTTTTAAAAAAACTGGAAGAAGGCAGCCGGGGGGTGGGAGGGGGTGGCGGGTGGCGAAAGGAGGAATATTAAGTAGTGACCGGGGGTGGGTGGGGGAGGGGGTTGAGAGAGAGAGGGGGGAGTTCGAAGTGAACCTCAGGGGTAGGGGGAGGGCGAGTGTGGGGGAGAGGAACAGGAATATTAGACGATATGCCATGGGGTGATGCACTTCTATGACTTCGTCCGAAGAGCTCGAGAATGGAAAGAGAGAAGAGTTCGTGAGATACGCATGTCGGGAGGGAGAGAGAGCGACGAGGGACGGAAGAGGACATCGGGACGGCAGGCGAAAGGAATCCTTCGATGCTACAAACATAACCACCCACTGATCACGGCAAAGATTACCGATATGATGGATCATCTCGAATCGTTTAGGTCAAGGAAAATGAACATATTTATGTTTATCTGAGGTTGATTTGGTCTACACGTGTGGTTTTTTGGCAGCTCACTGCTAGTTCGTCACGTAACCTTTGTTGTATGACATATAATCTGCACTTGATTACATGAGTACAAATTTTCTCCTGAACGTGAAAAATACATTGATTGTTTTTATAACAGCTTCTAACGTATTTAAAGTTATCTCTTCGTGTACAATATTCGAAAAAAATGTTTCAACGTAATTTTATCTAAATGTGAAATATAGTGCCCAAAACTCTAGTCATTAGATTCATTGATTATAGAAATTAAAAAAATATATATTCTTTGTAACATTTCCATTGCTGTATGTATGGTGAGGTCCAACGTATTCGCATTACTTTTATTTTTCTACGGGCCGTATGCAGAGAGGAAACTGCCACATTCCCTAAGCGCCAAAGGGTGGCAGCAGTAGGTACAGTTATCGGTGGCTCTTTCCGTGCTAATTCCTGCCTTGAACGTCCTGACAACCGAACCCACCCGACACTTTACGAAGCAGGGGTGTCGACTAGATCGTTGTAATTTTCATACTTACGTCATGCTTCTTTGAAGCTTCGTGTGACGTTTTAACATGTTTACTGTCCACAATGCATTGCGCCGATCAGTGCCGACTGAGAAAATGGCGGTTGAGGACGTTGAACGGATGATAAGGTTGACTAATGAGAAGACGAAGTTATTAGTCAACCTTATCATCCAGCGAAAAACGTATTGGAGAGCAAGAAGACAGATACAGTGACCAATGCAAGAAAGGCGAGAAGCTGGAAGGAAGTGGAAGATGGATTCAATTCGAAGGAATTTGTTCGCAAGGTAAGGGTTTTTGGCGGCAAAGTTGCTAATATGTTACCGTTATATTGTTGCAAAGCTCCGCTGTTCCGTTGAACTGATTCAGTTTCGAAAATCTATTTTGCTGTACTCACGCTCTAGTTCAGTACAAGTTAACATCTACAAACAATGCATGCACCAACACATGCAATGTCACCAAGCAGTGGTGACAATGTATGTACGGCAGGTCGTGAAACATTTGTCTATTAAAGTCTTTAGAAATCATTCGGGATGAAGGACGCTTTGGTAGCTTAACTGATCTTAGCAAACAATATATAGTTCGCTATTTCTTTGTTTCACTGGAAAATTGTTCTTTCCTTTAATGAAATACTTGTATGCCTCACAGCGCACCGTCAAGCAGCTAAGGAAAAATTGGGAGGACGTAAAGATGAAAATGAGGAAGGCAAAGGCCCAGGGAAGGCAGGAGAGAATGAGAACTGGTGGTGGACCAATGTCCTCCACCAGTACGGCGGAGGAGTTACCACCAGAAGTGGAAATAGCCTTGCCGTCCGTTAGCTACTCACCGCGGAATGCTGGGGATTTCGACGTGTTGGAGAGGCCCAGCAGTTCACCGGTGGGTAGCGAAGGGACACCGGAGTGTTTGTTACCCCTAGAAATTGTTGAGGAATCTGGTAAGCTAACCTTTTGTTAGCGGTTTTATGTCATTGAGGAAATATTGTAAGGTGCTATGTGATGTTTTTGCTGAATATTGATGAGGAATCTGTGCTGTAGTGAGTAGTAGTTTAGTACAGAAGTAGTTTCAAAAGCGAATGGAAACTGTATTAGCTACCCAAGAATTGAATGACATTTTATTGGCTGTTGCATATAACTTGAGCAGTTTTCTGCATTTATTTCAAGAAGGTGTATTGCATATAAAAATTGTAGCCAATGGTGATAATGAGCGTTTGTTTTTTTGTTATATTGGCTTGCCAAGTGGTTCAATGACCGATTCTAAATACAGTGGAATTCACTGTGGCTTCCTCATCAGGGAATGAAATAAAAGAACACCTTATTGGAATTAGAAAGAGGAGCTAGGTTTGTAAAACGATACTAGGATAAGTTTAGTAGTGTGTCTGGATTGTTAGAAGAATTGGGATGGGAATCGCTATCACAGCGTAGATTAGATTTTAGGCTTAACCTTCTAACTAAATTTCAGGAAAAACATTTCTCTGGAGACATAAGAAAACATACTATTAACCCCCTCGTACTACGGCAGATTAGATGACGCCAATAAGATTAGAGAGATAGATTGTAGAACCGATAGGTATAAAATGTCATTTTTTCCGCGTACCATTCGGGACCATAACAGCTGTGATCGTCGTCATGAATAGTGAGATTAGCTAGATTGTGGATCCTTCTCTTTATATCTTTATATTCTCTACATTCTTATATATGCATGATTGATATTGAATATTGATGTTCTTATTCATGCATGATATTTTGAACCTGTAGTAGTAGTCCTTGTACCCCTTGCATGTTGGAACGATTGACAATAGAATGTTTCTTGGATAGTAGATTTTTAATTGGCAAGTTACATGTGTGTCACGCTGGTTTCAATGTAGTTCCGGTGTTCTGCCGTATAATCCATGCATGCCTGGTGTGGAAGCACCCCCTGCCACACACCCTTTGGGTGGCTTGCAGGGTATGACGTAGAAGTAGATGTGTAGATGAATACCTAGACTGAAATATGATTTACTACAGCGCAGTTTTACATAGTTCAGAAACGTGGCCATAGAGAAAAGAAGACTTTTAAAAAAACTGGAAGAAGGCAGCCGGGGGGTGGGAGGGGGTGGCGGGTGGCGAAAGGAGGAATATTAAGTAGTGACCGGGGGTGGGTGGGGGAGGGGGTTGAGAGAGAGAGGGGGGAGTTCGAAGTGAACCTCAGGGGTAGGGGGAGGGCGAGTGTGGGGGAGAGGAACAGGAATATTAGACGATATGCCATGGGGTGATGCACTTCTATGACTTCGTCCGAAGAGCTCGAGAATGGAAAGAGAGAAGAGTTCGTGAGATACGCATGTCGGGAGGGAGAGAGAGCGACGAGGGACGGAAGAGGACATCGGGACGGCAGGCGAAAGGAATCCTTCGATGCTACAAACATAACCACCCACTGATCACGGCAAAGATTACCGATATGATGGATCATCTCGAATCGTTTAGGTCAAGGAAAATGAACATATTTATGTTTATCTGAGGTTGATTTGGTCTACACGTGTGGTTTTTTGGCAGCTCACTGCTAGTTCGTCACGTAACCTTTGTTGTATGACATATAATCTGCACTTGATTACATGAGTACAAATTTTCTCCTGAACGTGAAAAATACATTGATTGTTTTTATAACAGCTTCTAACGTATTTAAAGTTATCTCTTCGTGTACAATATTCGAAAAAAATGTTTCAACGTAATTTTATCTAAATGTGAAATATAGTGCCCAAAACTCTAGTCATTAGATTCATTGATTATAGAAATTAAAAAAATATATATTCTTTGTAACATTTCCATTGCTGTATGTATGGTGAGGTCCAACGTATTCGCATTACTTTTATTTTTCTACGGGCCGTATGCAGAGAGGAAACTGCCACATTCCCTAAGCGCCAAAGGGTGGCAGCAGTAGGTACAGTTATCGGTGGCTCTTTCCGTGCTAATTCCTGCCTTGAACGTCCTGACAACCGAACCCACCCGACACTTTACGAAGCAGGGGTGTCGACTAGATCGTTGTAATTTTCATACTTACGTCATGCTTCTTTGAAGCTTCGTGTGACGTTTTAACATGTTTACTGTCCACAATGCATTGCGCCGATCAGTGCCGACTGAGAAAATGGCGGTTGAGGACGTTGAACGGATGATAAGGTTGACTAATGAGAAGACGAAGTTATTAGTCAACCTTATCATCCAGCGAAAAACGTATTGGAGAGCAAGAAGACAGATACAGTGACCAATGCAAGAAAGGCGAGAAGCTGGAAGGAAGTGGAAGATGGATTCAATTCGAAGGAATTTGTTCGCAAGGTAAGGGTTTTTGGCGGCAAAGTTGCTAATATGTTACCGTTATATTGTTGCAAAGCTCCGCTGTTCCGTTGAACTGATTCAGTTTCGAAAATCTATTTTGCTGTACTCACGCTCTAGTTCAGTACAAGTTAACATCTACAAACAATGCATGCACCAACACATGCAATGTCACCAAGCAGTGGTGACAATGTATGTACGGCAGGTCGTGAAACATTTGTCTATTAAAGTCTTTAGAAATCATTCGGGATGAAGGACGCTTTGGTAGCTTAACTGATCTTAGCAAACAATATATAGTTCGCTATTTCTTTGTTTCACTGGAAAATTGTTCTTTCCTTTAATGAAATACTTGTATGCCTCACAGCGCACCGTCAAGCAGCTAAGGAAAAATTGGGAGGACGTAAAGATGAAAATGAGGAAGGCAAAGGCCCAGGGAAGGCAGGAGAGAATGAGAACTGGTGGTGGACCAATGTCCTCCACCAGTACGGCGGAGGAGTTACCACCAGAAGTGGAAATAGCCTTGCCGTCCGTTAGCTACTCACCGCGGAATGCTGGGGATTTCGACGTGTTGGAGAGGCCCAGCAGTTCACCGGTGGGTAGCGAAGGGACACCGGAGTGTTTGTTACCCCTAGAAATTGTTGAGGAATCTGGTAAGCTAACCTTTTGTTAGCGGTTTTATGTCATTGAGGAAATATTGTAAGGTGCTATGTGATGTTTTTGCTGAATATTGATGAGGAATCTGTGCTGTAGTGAGTAGTAGTTTAGTACAGAAGTAGTTTCAAAAGCGAATGGAAACTGTATTAGCTACCCAAGAATTGAATGACATTTTATTGGCTGTTGCATATAACTTGAGCAGTTTTCTGCATTTATTTCAAGAAGGTGTATTGCATATAAAAATTGTAGCCAATGGTGATAATGAGCGTTTGTTTTTTTGTTATATTGGCTTGAATACTTAAGAAAACTTTATATTTTGGGAAGAAATTAGAAATAGAATTTGATATTAATTTTAAGATATTCTTTTGAAATCAAAGAACAACAAACAAGAGAAAGAAACACTCCGGGAGGTGGACTGGTGTCAGAGGTTCCTTCCCTTAAAAGAAGAGCACCGATGACCAGAGAGGCAGCAATTGAGAAGGGGATGGAGGTTCGACGGCAGAAAGTGGAATCTTACCATGAAAAGGAGGGAGCTATACAGAAACTCAGGATGAGAGATGGAGAGATTGTGATAGCAGTCTAGGAGCAGGAGCTAGCCAACGCCAAGGCCTCTGGTGACATGATCCAGATGGAGGAAGAATTCAAGAGGCGCATCCTTGAAGTAGTGCTGCAAACTGAGGAGGCTAAGTTGCAGCGTGTGGTACTATTGAATAAGGATTTGGATATTTTAATACATAACTCTGAACTGAGATTGATTGCATGAAAAGTATATCCTAATGTGGCCATTGCATAGCATTTTTCCTTGTCACTACTCTGAGTAATTTTCAGTCATATTATTTGGTCACATTTGAGTTTGGAATGCTGGTATATACACTTATTTAACGAAACCAACTTTTTGCCAAGAAAGAATTTTTTAATGGTAGTATTTTATTCAACCTAATTTATGCAATGCCTTCTGTTGCGGTTCATGCATGTGAATGTGTGCTATTCTTACTTCTGCAATGGGTTACTTCTGTAATTGGGTGATATTAGATGGTGTCAGCTCAGGCGAAGTAAAAGTTACATCGGGTGTTCTCCAGGGAAGCGTGATAGGCCCAATTTTATTTCTTCTCTACGTAAAATACTTAAATACAGTAGTAAAAAATAGCAACCTCCGTCTTTTTGCCGATGATGCAGTAGTGTATAAGGAAATTAGAAATGAAGAGGACAGTCAGTCTTTAGCTAAGGATTTAGATACGATTGATGATTGGTGTGATAGTTGGCAGCTAGAATTAAATTTGAAGAAATGCGCGATAATGAACTTTTGGAAAAATGTTTGGCTTTCTCCGGAATAATTATTGCATCAAAGAACAGAAAATATCTAACGTAGAATCTATTAAATACTTAGGCGTCACCATCACTGAAGACATATCATGGGGGAAACACATCAGGGAAATAACTAGTGTAGCAAACCGTAGATTAGGATTCGTAAAAAGGGTTCTAGGCAAATGCAATGAGAGGGTACGAGAAAGAAGCTATTTTACGCTTGTCAGGCCTCATTTAGAATATGCCGCTAGTATATGGGATCCGTACGAGGAAGGTGTGATAAAAGAATTAGAGCGTGTGCAAAGGAGATCCGCTAGATTTGTTAAAGGCCGTTATGATAATTGTATAAGTGTTACGAGTTTAATAGAAAAACTAGGATGGGAATTACTATCAGAACGCAGGTTAAAATTTAGGTTAAACCTTTTAAGTAAATTCTAAAACCGATTTGTTCACAGATGACGTTAGATATATATTGAGAACCCCTGCGTATTATGCTAGGTTTGATCAGATTAACAAGATTAGAGAGATGTCATACCGATAGATTTAAAATGTCATTTTTCCCGCGTACCATAAGAGAGAACATTAGGCAGCGTAGCAAAGGGATAGGTAGGTGAAATATAGTAAGAGTAGTCTGTAGTGCATGATGCATGTAATAACAACCAATAATCCCTTTCTTATTATGTAGATACTAATCATCTAGCTGCATGTGACCCTATTATCTAGCATGTCTCCATTAAATATCCTAGTTGCATGTCAACAGTGCATGTTTGGTGATCTTCACCCCCTGCCACACGTGGTGGCTCGCAGGGTATTACGTAGATGTAGATGCATTGTCAATGGGACTTTGCATAAGCACGCAGCACTGAAATACTTTGAAGGTATGCTTCCTCTAATGTTTGATTCTTTTTAGGCTTCAAGGTCCACCTCTTTGAAGACTGCCCCTACCTTGTTTCTGGCGGCTGCAGCTCCTTGCAAGCCTCTCCCTCCTGAGTTCCTGGGTTCCTCCTTTTCAATGAAAGATGCAATGGCTGCAGTTCGACATCCGCCCCTCCTCACTATATGCTCTTCCCTTGGTTATGGTGTTGTATTTTTAAGTTGCAAGTGAACCTCAGCATCTGTCCATCAGCAAGGCTATTTCCTCTTTTGTATGGTGGTGTTTTCTCCTGCCTTTCTTGTGATACGTTCTCCCAACTTTTCCATACATCCTAAATTACAGCATGTCTTCAGCTTCTCGCCTTACTTGCATTTATTACTGCATCTGTTTCTTGCTCTCCAGCACATTCAAATAAATCACTATTGAGAACAGGCTCTGCGTTCTTTACAAGAACACTGCATAAGGACAGAAAAGTTCCATCTCGACTTTTTTGCCAATGGAAGCGAAAGAATTGAAGTTCCACTTTTGGCCACAGGCTGCGCTGTTTTAGTTATCAAGTCTAAAAGCAGACGTGTCTGGGCAAACTATACGTATTTTTACGTCTCCTTTTCCTCTGCTAATACGATGATTTATACTGTATGTAATACTTTAAGGCATTGGACAGTAGATTTATGTACTTAAGGTACCGAGCCATTGACGAGAAAACTCTCCAGAGCGTCGCGATATAAATCAGTTACACCAAAGGCCTACGGAATTAAGTGATGTGATCGGTTGATTCGTATTCCGAATTCCACCCTACAATGAATTGATGATTTATGAAAAGGAAAAGAGTGCATTGTAATAATATTTAATGCCATTAATTCGAAAGCTAGTTCATTTCCGTTTATTCGATGCCCATTGACGTAATACGAATACGCCGATGGATTAGCTGATGTCATTGATGCCATGACAATTACAATGATTCGAAAGTATTTCCCATTTATAATTCGTAGAGCGTAGAAAAGTAAAATGTACATACATTGAAAGAACAAGAATACACAAGCGAGCGGGCGGGCGGGTAAGCGAGCAAAGTATTCCTATATGTGTTGAAAAAGAAACAAGTATCAGTCACTTAATTTCTTTATCATAATCATTGGAAAATTAATCTATGTCTAATACAATTGGTTGCCCGTTATAACAAACGGTCAAGTATAAAATAGCCTGTAGTAGATGAAGGTCATCTGCTGAAATGAAAATGAACAACTTCAGCTCAGAAAAGTCACGGAAACAAATGAAGGAATGACGGAAAATGCAGGAATAGCATACGCTGGGAAAGTCAGAACAAA
The DNA here is from genome assembly GCA_963169105.1 of Ceriagrion tenellum. Taxonomy (NCBI): domain Eukaryota; kingdom Metazoa; phylum Arthropoda; class Insecta; order Odonata; family Coenagrionidae; genus Ceriagrion; species Ceriagrion tenellum. The sequence continues at coordinate 5,601,678 of OY720639.1, read as the reverse complement.
AGAATCACTCTGTCATGTACTCACTGTTGGAGGTACTAGAAAATACATATGTACACCAAACGCAGTCTCTTTAGCCAGCAAATGATGGAAAAACATACGCTGGGAATGTCAAAACAAAGGAATCACACTGTCATGTACGCACAAGGAAATATATACACTGAACGCCGTCTCTTGCGGAATGGATACCATGCGGTAAAGGTAACGATCGTCACCCACGAGTACTTACATTCCTACATAAACCTTTAACAAGCTTTTGTTCTTTTATCCGAGAATCTTATTCCTCATTCGAGTACCCAGTAAAGCACCTGACACAAAACAACTCCGCAAACCCATTTCGAATCAAATTCGCCTCGTTTAACTGCACGTTCACACTCCAAACTGCCTTCACAACAATATACATCTCTCGTCGCAAACAACACTCAATATCGCACCAATGCCATCTGTCGGCAAGTTCCGGAACGCTATTAACCTGCGACTGTAATTTTAGCAAAAGACGATCGAAAGCGCATCAAGAGTCGCGTCCTTATACAGAGTTCTTGGTTTTTTATTTCCCTGCCTGTGCTGAAATTTTCTTATTCCTTCCATTTAGGGACGTTGGTGTGAACAATAATATCAGGTCAGAAGATGTCATTTAAAAACCACTTCTATCCAGTGGTTTCTGTAGTTAAGGTTTGGTAATTTGAGCATCGTTCCACAGTTTTCAGTAAGATGTTCATATTTTGATAGTAACATTTGTTATGATTATATGGTTACAGTTGAAAGTTGCTATTATTCATAAAAAAAAGTCATACAACTTACTGGAAACAGCTGATTCAAAGGGGCCTTAGCTTAATGGATCAAGACCAGTGATATTTACATATACATGAATAAAGAATTGATTAAGACTTAATGAAATATGATAAGCTTGGAAACTTATGATTGAGTGAAAGACGTTCAGTATGAAAAAGATCCGGTGGGAACAAAGCAACATTGGAGCATACGGCGATGCCAAGGGAAGACAGAAAATGCTATAGGTAACAAAGATTGTGAATGGGCTTGTATTGCCTACTTTTTCATGGGAAATACAGTGTACTGACTAAACCCAAAAACTAATGCCATATAAGGTAAGGCAATGAATTGATCCATGTCACCTCGATGAAACTTCTATAGGTATTTTGACATTCTGTTCCATTTCTTTCAAAAGAAATCTTTGAAAGCATATGCAACATTACTAACAAAAATGTTGATTATAAGATAAAGTTATTTTCCATATTGGAGTTGTTCGATATTCACAATTGAGGTTTAAGAAAGCTTAAAAAACTAGCTTAAAACATTTCCAAAAATTTATTATATCAAAACAAGCTTTTGCTGATTCCAAATTTTTTAATACATAGAATGTAAATATAGCAATTAACACTTGAAGAGTCGTCGCTGAATACATAGGATAGAATACACTGAAGTGAAAGGCAGAATCCCTTCAATCACCTCTCTATAGCAGAATTCCTAGAGGTATCGGTTTACATAATGGTTAGGGACATTATTCCAACTTCAGTTAGAGACATTAGCCATAGTGCAACAGGGGTTTGCCGGATCCAGTTCTTTTAAACTACGAAGTGCCTTGCAGAGAAGTTACCAATTTCAGAAGAAGATACAGCATGGTGGAATCAGTTCACTTTTCCTGGATTTAGGGATTGCATCAATTGCACCCATACGAATAGTCATTACAGATTTAGAGAGTTGTGCAGAAATTTCTTTGGCCAAGTATGGAAATAACAGATACATTTACAAATGGCAGACTCGGTTTTCAGCCAATGTAATGATTGACATCCTAGGAGTCAGTGGCTACCCTCACATCCATCCCTGTGGTTTGCCTCCATCGACAAAGTGTCATGGCATGTGAAGTTGTTTTCATTGCACATGAATTAACAGGCAGTGTGCAGTTGTTCTCAATGTGTATACACAGCATCATATCTAATTCCAATGCTCCTGTTCTAGCAAATTGACCTGTGGCTGACGTGCAACAAGTTAGCGGAATACTGAATTATAACGATTGGTTATAATTACCCATGCAAAAGTGCTGTATATCTTATTAATGACGCTAATGTAAATTTGTTCCATTGTAAAGGCCCTGCAGGTGGCAAAAACTTAGACTGTACTGATAAATTCATTGACTTCAATGATTTATTCAATCAGCCTCTCAACGCCGTCCTGCGTACTCAGTACGCACGATTAAATCACCGTATGCCGCCGTCATGCGTACCCAGTACGATCCCTGTACGTCTGAAGCTAATAATTTTTCTCAGTCAGAAGTAGCATTTTAAATTCCATCAATTTACTCTATTTTGTCAAGGTATATTTTATCTATACAATATAACATTCACAATATTTTCAAGTATTTAGGTTTTCTTTAATGTTGCGATTAAACTTCCTTCCAAACCCGCTAGTAAATAATAATAATAATTTATTTAACACTTACAGGTTTCCCCAAGTACAAGTGTTTTAATATATCATGAGACGAACACAAACACCTATATCCTGGGCAGTGAATAATATTACCCAGGCGGGACTCGAACCCGCGACCCTCGGGTTGGAAGGCGAGGACTTTACCCCGCCGACACCGGGGCCGACAAAATTAATACGGTGCTCAAAATCCTCACGTTTCTTCTTACGTTCCGTCTTGAAAACAGCTTCCTTTTGTACTGCTGAGACGCTTAATGTGCTCAGCTCATTTAGCATGAGATACAATATCTTCTCGATTACTACCCTCCCTTCTCGTTCCTTGCGTTTTATCACCTCGGGACCTTGAAATGTTTGCTTCATCTCATCAGTCCTAAGCGAAGGGGCCCACGTGCTTCGCTCTGAATCTCTTTGCTCCATCTTTCATAGTAATCATTGAAGATAAGAGTCCTTCTAAACAGTCAAACACTAAACTGTATTTGATCACCCCTCCAAGGAGTCTTGAAACCAAGCGTTAGTCCACTGTAATGTCTCCTGGTGCACGGCGTCATATCGTGTTGTGTGGCGTCGTTTTTGTCCCGTGTGCTTTCTGCCTGTGGTTATTTTTATAAATTAGTTCCCTATAATGGCTTCAGCAAGCAGAAAAAGAGTACCATTTCCAAGTGACGATGAAATAACTGAAATATTGCTTGTAAGTGATTCTGACGACAGTGTAAGTTCGGAAAGTGATGGAGAAAAGTACATCAACGATCGCACTGAAATTGATACGTTGCAGCATATTTTCGGTGAAGTTGAGGATGCTGATGAAACGGAAAGCTTTTTGTGGGAGAGTATGAGTGATTATTCAGGTAATAAAAAAATATTTGTTGGTGTTTCCGGACCTCAAGGCGAAGCAAAAAATCCATCCGATGCCCTAGATATTTTTCAGTTACTTTTTGATGAAGAATTCGTTCAGAGTATTGTTCTATAAACAAATCGCTATGCTGAGCAACAGATTTCATCAAGTGATTCCCCATTTTCAAGGAAATAAAGAATGACTGCTTGGAAACCGGAGACAGTAGAAGAAATAATGATAACACTGGGACAATCATGCTCGTGGGAATTGTGCCGAAGCCAACACTTCATGCTTATTATTCAACAAAGAGAATTATATCGACTCCAGGTTTTGGAGATGGAATTTTAAGGGACTAATTCGAGATAATTTTTAAATTTCTTCATTTCCACAACAATGACGAGAAAGATCAACGGAGTCCTCCGAAGCTAAAAGAAATATTTTCCGCAATTAACTATCTGAATGAAAACTTTCAGACACATTTTTTTTACGAAATCGCAACATGTCAATAGATGAATCATTGACACTATGGAAGGGCAGGCTATCTTTCATGCAATATATTTCTCTGAAGGAATCGAAGTTAGGACTCAAGGCCTATGAGCTTTGTGATGCAAATACCGGCTACCTATGGTCCTTTCTAGTGTACACAGGTAAAGATACTCTATTTCCCTCGAAAATCACTCCAGAAAACGCGAACAAGACAACATCAATAGTTTTACACCTGATAGAACCGCTGCTAAATCAAGGACGCTCTGTTTGGATGGACAAATTTTATAATTCTCCTACTCTTGCCTAACTACTGGAAAGTAAATACAAAACTGATTGTGTTGGAACGTTGAGGTTGAACAGAAAGGATGTCCCAAAATACGTAGAAGACAAGAAACTGCAGAGGGACGAAATTTGTGGACAACATTATGGGCCCGTTGTTGTTTTCAAATAGAATGACAAAAAAATTTTCTCTATGATCTTCACATTACACAGTGACGAAATGAGTATGGTATTCAAAGGAAATAAAAAGACCCGGAAGCCTATTTGTGTGCTAGACTATAACAGATTTATGGGTGGCGTGGATCTCAAGGATCAGTTATTGAATACGTACCTGATCGAATGGAAACGACACAATCAGTAGTATATGAAGTTATTGAGGAGACTGTTGAATACAGCAGTCCTAAATTCATATGTCATTCACAGAGAAAACACGATTGAAATATTGGACCACATATCATTTCGTGTGCAGCTGGTCGAGGGAATATTTTTGAAATATGCAACTGCATACGGACAATGTGTACCAGGCCGTCACTCATTAGATAATTTTGTGTCACGACTCACTGAGAGGCATTTTCTGAAGAGGACTCCTGCAACCGGGAAGAGAGCAAAGCCCCGAAAGAGTAGTGCTGTGTGTAACAAGCATGGGAAAAGAAGAGGAAGCGTGTACTGGTGTGAACCATGTGCGGTGGGTTTTTGCTTGGATTGCTTCGACCCTTATCACACGAAGCAAAATTACTGGGGTAAAGTCATTTGAATATTTCAACACTAACACATTTACCAAAAAACGCGAGTTTCTACATGAAATTATTTGATAATTATATCTCAGAGCAGAGGAAATGGACAAAGCATTGAATTTTCATGTTAGCGAGACGGGTTATCATATCGAAGGTATCCTCATGATATGACATCCTTATTACTTTTTACAAAATTTTAGCATATGATTATTTAAAAATTAAAGATCGCTATATATTTAGCAAACAAATTGTTACACTTAAAACACTGAAAATTATCCGTTTTATTCATAGAACGAGAAAAAATAAAAATAGACATTAATCCAATGCGTTTTTAAAATTAGAGGGAAATAACGCAATATCTTTTACTGGTTCACAAAAAGTTTCAACTATTATAATGAAATATCATGAAAGTTATAAATTCTTGAACGATAGCAAGTCAAAAAGGCAAATCCATTTAAAACTCCTGTGGAAAGGGATTTAATTAAATGTCCTCCGCGCTTGAGGGGTTAGTAATTAGAAAATATTATGCCAGAATGATTGCATATTCCAAAGTTAAAAATCAGGAATTTTCAAATGGGGAAGGTATTATGTGTACAAAATTCCGATGAAAATAAACTTAATTGGCAAATCACCAAACTGATGTCTGCCTGTTTCCAAATATTACCTACCTTGCCACCGAAATGCCTCTCAATGAAAGCAGCCATGAGGGTATTTGGGCGATCGTGACGAGGTCAAATTCCTGGAACAGGAACATATCTACGGGAATAACTGTCCATTAATCAGAAATTGGATCATGCTGCTGTATAGCCACATTATGAAGTACTTTACAAGCCAAAATGACCTTCTGTGCTGTAAACAACTTCACACGTAGTTTCATACTGAGGCATGGAAATATTCGTTTCCATACCCCAAATTTCATCTCAACCACGCACCTTGTCCTTATATGGGAGATATTATACCTGAAAGAGAAGTATAAGGTTTTGCAAGATACGACAGTTGGCAACAGAATGCTACCTTAGTGAGAAAATATCAAAAGGAAATCAGATTGCTTGAATCTTTCAGACCTCCTTTCGGAAGCAGACGCCGGATGTAACACTGGTGTGAAAAGGTAGGGTACGAGTGGGCATCCACTGTCTCCGAGAAGGATGCCATTCGCTTCATTGGCCTCAAACCATAGCTTCAATCTACTGTTGTTAAAAATCCTTGCATTATGAGCAGAGGTCTTGCCAACGGCAAACAGTATCCATTATTTCCATACTAGGTCCAGCTACGACCTAAGAAAATTAATCACAATGGAAATATGAATAATGAATGTATCTCATGCTAAAATTTTCAACAGGTCACTTTGAAGAGTTAGAGGAGCAAAAATTAAAAAGGAACCAAACCAGTGGAAAAGTAAATTTGAGTGAAATGGCATGGATATCTTCCTAGACTCATGTATCTTAGTACAGCATAAGGGTGACTGTATACTATTCTCATCTACATCTACGTGATGCCCTGCGAGCCACCACGGGGGTGTGTGGCAGGGGGTGAAGACCACTATTATCATATTCCAGATTCAAACAAACGGTACCTACCTGGACATTCAAGGAAAACCACCCCTTCCGTTTTCTGTACAACTCGCCCAACTCATCGCCCGGACTGACGATTGGTATATGGGTACAATCAATACAGCCCACAACACCAGGAAACTGCGCTTTTTCATAAAAGCACCGGTTATATCGTGCTGCAGCTTCTTCTGAACTTGGTAACTTCATGTACCTTGGTAATAATGCTGCCAGGTCATTACTAATGCTCTGAAACGTACACAATACACAAACGATTTTTCAGTAATGCACATCTTATCATGCCTTCTAAATCAAAGAAACGCTTAAATGTTAAAACTTTCGAAAGCATACTCGCTCTTTAACTGGATAAATCGGGAGAAAACAAACCTTAACTATCCTTGACACCGAACTTTGACAAACTCCGGCAATCGCCGCAAACCAACTGCAAACGATAATTGACAGCATAAGGACGACAATAAGGTGATGAAATATAGGAAATGAAACTTGTATTCTGAATAAATCATACCTCGAATAAAATTCCTCGGTGGCATAAAATCTCAAAACAATCAATAGTCTTAAAAGAACTGGAATCGGCAAACCACGGTTGCTTAAATTCTGTCGTCTCGCCAACGGTAAAAGAACGCCCTCATCGTGCGTTTCGAAAACCGATACCTCTGCAAGAATTCAGCTTCTGAAAAGTACTCAAGGGGATCCTGTCTATCCCTTCAGTATATTCTTCCAATTAATTCATACGACTCTTCCAGTGCATGCCTTGCAAAAGACCCTGCTTCTTCCATTTTATCACTCGTTCACATTAACAACCGCAGCTCAACAACCGCAGGGAGGTGCAAAATATCGGACGTTTCATCATAACAGGCATATAGAATGTAATAATTGGATATCGCCAGGCTGAAGAAACGTAAGCTGTAACACATTTGGAGCGCTAACATCGACAGGCGTCTAGAACAAATTGCCAAAATCCAGTGGCGATCGATGCATTTCCGCCATATTGGCTTATAAATCCATCCCTTTACAGTTGTAGGGTACTCCAGACCACCCTATAACTTGTCGGGAAAGGATCGGTTTATGGAAGCTTATTTGAAGGGAGAATTGACTCGACAACTGTATAGTGACGACTAAGACATCGATTTCACTAAGGATCGGTTCACTCTGCTTCTGACGTCAATTCGGTACAGTTATCCCTAGAGGGACGTCTCTGCATACGGCCCTACGTCTCCTTAGTCCGGTTCATCGCGGTCTCAATCCTATTCGATATGAATCGGTGGGAGGCGCAAGGCGTCGCGTCGTCCCGCTGCGCCGAGTCGCCGCCTTCAAAGGTTCCCGCGCTGAATAAATAGACGGATTTTCCAGTTCTGATTCCGTCCCCAGCCCGTGACACGTCTCCAAATCAACCATCATTACTTATCGGTGAGAATGTGAGATGATGTTGACGCTATTTCTTAAGTTAATTTGGAACTTGGAGATTTTTCCATCGATAATGAAGAACATGTTTGAATTTTATTATTTTTATTTTAGCAGCTGTAAGAAGCGCGAAGAAAGTATTTTTTCTATTTATGGTGCAAAAATATTACTTTATATGAATAAAATTTCTATTAATCAACTAATAATGCATGTATAATTCGACTCGTTTTTTCACGCTATGCGGTGAAAAAGTCTTCATATTGGAAAGATTTTTTATGATGCTGTTCAAATTTCGGCGGTGAGTGACTGATTTATTTTTATAAATAGTTAAGAATACATTCAAAGTATCCGTTGTGATATTTCATGCAAGGTCTAGGTGTTAGACATTCCTCATTTTAAATAATGTCTTTCTGGAGTGTGGAGCGAAGTACTGCGTGTACTGCATGTTTCCCATGTGAAAAACCTCTATTGATCAGAAGCCAAATTGTATTAAGCACTAAGTAAATACTGTAATATTCTGGCGCAAACATACAATTTTGTAAGACTAAAATCCCGAGTAATTTAAGGAATGCAGCCTTGTGAGTCCCAAACATGGCTCAACTTTTTACGCCGTTCTATAAAAATGCCTTCGCACGGGAAGATCTCTAAGCGACTCCGTAAAACTTATTATGCAGATTGATTTATTTTTTAAAATAGTCGAGAAAACATTCGAATCGCCCTCAGTTAAATTTATGTCAACATCTAGGCTTTAAAAACTCCTAAATGTCTAAGGAAAGACCGTCCGGGATACCCTCCCGCTATATGTCCCATGTAAAACGACTTCAAAATTTTGGCAAATATCTCGGAAGGGAGTGCAGTGTAAGAGGCTCTGATATCATTTTTTCATCATTCGAAAGGTGAGATAGTATATCTCGCTCAAACTACCTTAATAATTTCGCAAAGTAATAAATTCGGAAGAATTTATCTTTAATAGTTCAATAGTTAAAAATAAATGGCAAACTTAACCATTGTCAGACCGATTGTAGAATATGCCACCACAGTGTGGGACCCACCACGAAATAAGGCTTAAGATTAAAAATGGAAAGGGTGCAAAGAAAGGCCGCAAGATATGTATATACTATGTCGTCACAAGAAAATCAACAGCGTGACGGATATGATTAAAGTTCTGGGATGGGACACTCTCGAAACAAGAAGGAGAGTTAATAGGATGAGTGCAATCCACAAGAGATTGTCGCTGGGGACGAGGGTAAGGGTGAACTATAAGATGCCATTGAGAGGCCTAATTATGTATGTAAAAATGAACATCCGTATTAAATAAAACTAAGAAGTCAAAAGACAAACACTGCCAAGAACTCTTTCTTTAAACGGGTATTCTCGATTGGAATCGGCTGTCTATTGAAATTGTTGAGTCTTTACCTAAATCCTTAAGGTTTGTTTAGGAGTAAATGCTTACTATTCTTAAGACAAATTTAACTTTAATCATATTGTTGCAGTATTTGTATTATGATATCTATATGTATTATGATAATGTCCCTTTCATTATAACTAGGCATTTGCCTAATTGTAATGTACTTAATGAAATATGAAAAAATATGAAAGTGGTGGATTTATATATTCACCTGAAGAGATATAACTAAAGTATAAATTTTGTTTAATGACAATCCCTCCCAACCCCAACTCCTCAGAGGCCGCGATGAGGTTCCCCGACGAAACGAGGCCCCGTTTCACTCCTCCGAATCAAGAGACCGTCGCCGCCCGGCTGCAAATATATACAAATATATATACATGCACTCTGCAATATGTAATGCCCGCCGCGAGTGTCGCGCTAAGTCCGCTCGGCGTAAAGTTCTGTATTACGGCGTTCCCCATTTACCCGATCGGCGAGAAGCGAGGTTGTTGCTCCCGTCCGATCCGCCGCTTCGTGTGTCTCCCGGACCGCTCATTTCCTTCCCTTCCTTTCATCGGCGAATCTCGGGAGAAAGCGATCCGTGGACGGAGAAAAAGGTTGCAGCGTACTTGACGTCGGAGTGAAAGGTTTCTGTGCTGCTCCGAGAGGGAAGTACTCCGCTCCCGCTCCTACTGCCGACTTTGCGAACCTGCGGACCTTAATCGACGAAAGATTGAACGTCCTACGATTTCGATGCGTTATTCTTAAAGGCCGTTTTACACGGTACACTTTATTATACAAACGAATGTACCATCGAATGTACAAGAAACTGAATGGAATTAGAGCAGGCTCTATTTCCCGTTAAGTCATTCAGACAATCATACAATTTGCCGCTTTACACGGTATAATTTCCTTCGCGAAGGAATTCGTACATTCGTTTGTACAATAAAATGTACCGTGTAATGCGGCCTTAACGCTGCCGAATTATAACTGCCGCCGAATAGAGAGTACTAGTTTTGACATAATTATAGGAACGGAAAGTTGGTTAACAAGCGATATTGCTGATAGTGAAATTTTTCCAGTAAATTTTAGGGTATACAGGAGAGGTCGAGAGGGTCGACCGGGAGGTGGAGTATTTATCGCAGTTAAGAACCCATTAGTCAGCAAAATAGAAGTGATTCCCGATAATATAATAGAAAGTGTATGGTGTTCCATTCAATGCGCTAATTAGAAAGTAATATACGTTTGTGCCTACTATAGACCTCCCCATTCCGATGTACACTCAGTATTAGAACTCGAGAAACAGATCAGGTCCATTAATCCCCATAGTAACGAACGACAGACAATTGTAGGCGGAGATTTCAATACACCATCGATAGATTGGAAAACATGTAGTCATAAGTCAGGAGGAAGGGACAAAGAAATCTGCGAGTCATTGCTTAACCTGTTCGCATCATACGCACTACATCAAATAGTAAATTTGCCTAATAGGGGGGAAAATGTTCTCGATTTACTTGCCACAAACATCCCTGAAATAGTTATTAAAGTTGAAAATGTCGATGGAATAAGCGACCACAAGGTAGTATACGTAAAATTTTCCCTCAATACTGAAAAAAAATTTAAATTAAAAAGAAAGATTTACCTTTTTAACAAAGCAGATTTTAACGGATTTAGGCGTGACTTCAAGAATTGTTTGAAAAATTCGTGAACATTAGCAAAAATAGTGATACAGACAATACATGGAAAGAGTTCCTCCAAATTACGCGGTCACTTGTCAACAGATATATACCTCATAAGTATAAGAGTGAGAATAGGGAACCAAGGTGGTACAACGCGGAGGTTAGAAAATGTTTAAAACGCCAACGAGTTAGCCACGCGAAACTAAGGAAAATGAAGAAAAATGTAGCTAATAGCGACCTAAAGAATACTATCGAACATTATAAAATTTGTAAGGCAGCCGCAAAAACAGCCCTTAGAAAAGCGTTTAGTGAATTCAAGAGAAAAGTACAGGGAGAACAACTAGAGGGAAATCCGAAAGCATTTTGGTCATATGTTAGGGAAGTACAGGGAACTAAAAAGTCAACGGTTAATTCCTTGAAAAACGATAGAGGCGAAATAGTAACTTCTAGTTTAGATAAGGCAAATTGTTTGAATTACTTTTTTCAGAGTGTTTTTAATCAACCTATGCATAGTTTCCGCGAAACCATACCAGACCGATTTCAACAACCAATGCCCCCAATCGATATATCTTGTAGCGGAATCGTATCCTTACTAAGTAACATTAGCCCGAGCAAGTTGTCAGGTCCTGATGAAATTCCAGCTCGTGTGTATAAAGAACTAGCTGTCGAAATGGCTCCGTATCTTAAAGCGAAGTAAAAGTTACATCGGGTGTTCTCCAGGGAAGCGTGATAGGCCCAATTTTATTTCTTCTCTACGTAAAATACTTAAATACAGTAGTAAAAAATAGCAACCTCCGTCTTTTTGCCGATGATGCAGTAGTGTATAAGGAAATTAGAAATGAAGAGGACAGTCAGTCTTTAGCTAAGGATTTAGATACGATTGATGATTGGTGTGATAGTTGGCAGCTAGAATTAAATTTGAAGAAATGCGCGATAATGAACTTTTGGAAAAATGTTTGGCTTTCTCCGGAATAATTATTGCATCAAAGAACAGAAAATATCTAACGTAGAATCTATTAAATACTTAGGCGTCACCATCACTGAAGACATATCATGGGGGAAACACGTCAGGGAAATAACTAGTGTAGCAAACCGTAGATTAGGATTCGTAAAAAGGGTTCTAGGCAAATGCAATGAGAGGGTACGAGAAAGAAGCTATTTTACGCTTGTCAGGCCTCATTTAGAATATGCCGCTAGTATATGGGATCCGTACGAGGAAGGTGTGATAAAAGAATTAGAGCGTGTGCAAAGGAGATCCGCTAGATTTGTTAAAGGCCGTTATGATAATTGTATAAGTGTTACGAGTTTAATAGAAAAACTAGGATGGGAATTACTATCAGAACGCAGGTTAAAATTTAGGTTAAACCTTTTAAGTAAATTCTAAAACCGATTTGTTCACAGATGACGTTAGATATATATTGAGAACCCCTGCGTATTATGCTAGGTTTGATCAGATTAACAAGATTAGAGAGATGTCATACCGATAGATTTAAAATGTCATTTTTCCCGCGTACCATAAGAGAGAACATTAGGCAGCGTAGCAAAGGGATAGGTAGGTGAAATATAGTAAGAGTAGTCTGTAGTGCATGATGCATGTAATAACAACCAATAATCCCTTTCTTATTATGTAGATACTAATCATCTAGCTGCATGTGACCCTATTATCTAGCATGTCTCCATTAAATATCCTAGTTGCATGTCAACAGTGCATGTTTGGTGATCTTCACCCCCTGCCACACGTGGTGGCTCGCAGGGTATTACGTAGATGTAGATGTGTATGCGCGGGTAGGAGGGGAGGTAGAAGTGGAGTGGGTGGAGTAGGGAAAGGATGTAGGTTAGGGAGGGAGGCAACGAGGGGGAGAGAGAGATGAGAGAGAGAGAGAGAGAGAGAGAGGTAGTGAGGTAGGGCAAGAAAACTACTCGGCGATATGAGCTAAGAACTAGAATAATGCATCGCCGTGACTGTAGTAAGGACCCAATATTGTTGTCATATTGTGACTCGAGTGATAACGGGACGACAGATAGCTGTGACTCATCCCGATTCTCGAAGCACTCGTGTCGTCAGCGATTGAAAGGCTACGAACACGGCAACCTTCGTTTCCCGTTTCGCAGGACTCTGGAAGTTCGGTCACCCACGATTCCCTGTCCCTAAAATGTCCTCCAAATAGCGCCGGGAACATTTGAGAGAGCTAAACATGTTTGGTGCTGGTGTCGAGATCGGAAAGATGGGGAAAGATGTTATCCCTCGAAATGCCGAGAGTTTACGTCTACATACTACACTGCGAGCCGCCGCGCGGGCGTGTAGCAGGGGGTGTTAGGACACTGGCCGTGCAATTTTGTAAGGTTTTGGGAGGTGATATGGTGTGTCGCGACGTGTATTATGGGGGTGTATTCAGTGGTGCTCAGTTTCTATTGTGGTCGCTTATTGTGCGCGGAAAGAACGAGTTTTTGTACCTATCTGTTAAGCAATTTATCTCACTTATTTTATTCTGTCAGACCTACAGATGTAATGAGGCGTCATGATAATATTCTCTGTGTCGCTCTGAAAAATATCAGTTCTGAATTGTCAAGCAACCTAAGTATAGCGTGTAACCCTCCGAGTCTCTGGGGGCTCCCACCTTAATCCCTCTAAGAGTTGTGAAACACTAATTGTACGCTCGTAGCAGTTTTTAACGAAGCGTGCTAATTGGGGTGAAATAACAATTATTCAAGTAAGTTTTTTGTATTAACCGTTACGCCGTACACATTTATTCTTCGCATAGCTCTCAAAAAGTCTTGGGAAAAAGTAATGATGGTAGCATATTAACAACTTTATAAATTTAAAAAATGACGAGTTGTTATGAATTGACAGGCATGGATCTTTACTACTTATTTGAATGTACATACAAGATTGAGTCTAATTTTCATCAAATGAGAAACATTTTCGCGAAGTAACTAATCAAGCTAATCGTGAAGTGGGATTTCTTAAAAGTGTTTTTGGAAAGTGTGATGATGATTTTAGGGAAATGAGCTACTTCTCCCTTGCTAGACCCCACTTAGAATACACTGCCAGAGTTTGGGATCCACATGAGGTATAGGCTTAAAAACAGAGTTAGAACGCGTGCAGAGAAGATCAGCAAGATACGAAAAAGGCAGTTATGATAGTCTCGTTAGTGTTACTGACCTATTGTAACGACTTGGATTGGAATCGCTTTCAGACTACTGAAAATTAGACTCAATTTTATAAGTGCATTCTAAGCCATTTTTTCATGACGAAGTAAATCACATATTACAAAATCTGACGCACAACGGTGGATCGCATTTTGAGACTACAATCAGGAGCTGCAGAACAGAACGGATGTACAATGTCATATTTGCCGCGAACGAAAAGAGACCATAACACTGTCGATGAGTTGAATGGTGTGCGGCGTGACTCGGTGAAATAGCTTCATGTTGAAATGAATACCTTTGTAAATTCCACATAGGTGACGTTAATAACGACCAGTTTCGTCGCTGTGCGACTGATGATGTCGCACAGCGACGAAACTGGTCGTTATTAAAGTCACCTATGTGAAATATACAAAGTTATTAATTTCAACCATGTCGATGAGTCTTTTAAGTAGATTATGTTGTTAGGTAGAGTAGCTCGTTGGTTGATTTGCACCCAAATTCTTGAATCCTTTTCTGCTACCTAATAATAACAGCACGCGGTGCATGTCTCCGGTGTAAATCATGATTCTCTGAATTGAATCTCTGTCCATTGAAGCAGTTGCTGAATACATCAATCCAAATAGTTTCTCTAACATTTGTAGCATACGCAGAGTGCAATACATGTTGATGAAATTTCTTCTCCTCACAAGTATTTCCTTTTTCATTTTTTCTATGAATCAACAGTCGTTGCTTCGTTGACTTCATTGGTGCAAAGATAAGAGACCGCGAGCAATGTGACACTGTAACGGGGGCCAATCGGACTATGTTTTTCGAAAGAGAGTGCAACGAGTTGATTGCATAACTCCCAAATGTCCAGATTCCTCGTGTGGTACGTGCGGTGCCACCGTGCAAGTCTCAGGTGCGACCCTTTTATGTCTGTGCATTAGTGTGATTGTAGATAATCAAATCAATACAAAGAAGCATGTTTTATAGGGCCGTGTATTTGAGAAATTATCCCTCCTGACAGGTTTAAGCAGGTTTTTGCCAATGCATCAGTAGTTTAGTAACATGAACTTAAGAAGTCCACGCTTTTGTACTTGAGGCGTCCCTAACAGGATCGTGATATCATTTCCTCGTGTTGCATGAGTTGCTGAAAGCTGAATTCGCGTTACATGCCAGCGGGGTTTTGGATACGAGTAAATTACGCGCCTCGCTTCCCTTCTACCTTCAACATTTTCGACCACGTTAGAATTTCATTATTTTTATTTCAGGAGTCGAAGGAAGCATTAAGTAAATAGTTTAATATTAATGGCGCAAACATATTTTTTCTTACGACTTAAATTCGCAGCAATTAAGTAAACATGCATATGAAGAAACCTCTAAAATTGACTTGTTTTTTTGATGCCGCACGAGGAAAAAAGCGTTCGCGTCGGAATGTTTTTCTGCGCTATTGTCAACCTTTCTGCGGTGATTAATTCATTTATTTTCAAAAATTGGGGAGAGAACATTACTATGGGATACCCACTGCTTAATTTCTGACGAAATCAAGGAGCTAGAAATTCCTCATACTTGAAGTTAATCTGTCTTTAGTGTGCACTCCCATGGCATTTCCCAGATAAATCGGCTGGTATTTCTTGGGAAATATCTTGGAAACTGGTTCCATAAGCCGCAGATACCTATATTGGCAACGAGAGATATTTTAGTGGAAAAATAGATCGAATTCATAAAATTCTAGGTCCAAATGACATCTATCTCCCACCACCTTAAGTCAGTGTCAGAGTTGAGTGCTCTGTCACTGTGTCGTTGAAAACAGAAGCGCTCCTTATCCCCGGGTCGTCTCATCGCATCGCCCCCTCGAAGATTCGCCGCCGTCCGGACGTCTTCGCATTCCGCCGCCCGTTCGAGATGAGTAGGCCGTCGTCCAATCGCGGCGAAGTTCGTCGGACGGACGAGAGGGTGGAGGCGAAGCGACGTCGAGCGTGCCACATGTATCCACATCGGGGGAATTCAGCGGAATTGTTTCCTCAAGCTCGTTTAAAGCATGAACCACACGATACTTGACCTTGTACAAGTCCGAGGATGCTAGCTAACATACTAGGATTTGTGCATGGTCAAGTATCGCATGATACAGACCAAGCATACTGGAAATCCTACATGATCGCTAGCATACTAGCTGGTATCCTTGTTTTCGAAATTGGCGCGGTACTAGTTTGATACTTGCTCCTAGTAGCCGCTGACCAATCACCTTTGCTCTTTGCAATGCGGTCGTCAATTTTTTATGACAGCGCCACCAAAGTCCCTCGTGACAATTACAATTTCCCGCGATCAAATAAACAACTCAAACCTCACAACGTTTTTGAAGAATTCTTGTCCCTACTCCTGCTATTACGGCAGCTGCAGCGGCTAAAAGTCGTAGTCTTCGTTCGAAATCATCTATTTCGGTCGTCAAACTCCTTCGGCGACTGTACAAGATCAAAGATCTACTAAACAGACCTCGTGCAAGTTCAAGTATCGTGTGATCCTCTCCTCCTCCTAGGAAGTAGCTCCTAGGAAGTAGCTCCTAGGAAGTAGCTCCTAGGAAGATTTCAAGCATGCTAGGTTTTGTACTAGAAATTCAGTACTCGCTAGCATCCTCGGACTCGTACAAGGCCAAGTATCGTGTGTGATTCAAGCTTAGCATTGCGTAACTCGTTCATCAGGTGATTAGCGAGCCCCCCAGCGTCCCAGAGCGGCGAACTCCAAAACTGGTTCGCGTCAGCTGCTCGCTCGTCTCTGCCACCGCCTTCTTCGCCCCCCTTCGCCCCCTCTCGCTTCCGCACCGCCGGGGCAGATGGGGCGGGGGCGGAGGGGGGGAAGTGGGGCGGCCCCCACGAAGGACACGCAGCGGAGAGCTTCCCTCTCGCACCTGCAAGCGGGTGTGGGGTGGTATGGGGGGGGGCAGGAGGGGCAAGAGGGGCGGCGAGACCGGATGTCGGGGGCAGGGCGGTGGCTGCGGGCCGCTTCCCGGTGAGAAGAAGAAGACAGAGGGACTTCCTCCCGCTCCCCTCACTCCCTCCACGGCTCCTTCACCCACCGCACCCACGCACTCACTGCCACTGTCCGATAATAATTATTGCGTCGAGTGACGTCTGGGAGTGAATTCCGGAAAAAGAACACTGCATCATGCCTAACACTCTATTTTCCCATTTCCACCTTTATTGTCCGTTTAAAACAACCATCGTGGCCTATGCCTACGTCTAAAACCAGATAAATTCGGAAATACTCCGTCTGCTTAAAATAGTAAATAAATTAACTATATAAGTTCAAATATAGTTCATACCCCCGATTTGTATGACTATATATTCTATGTCTTCTTGTAATACTGTACCTGATGATGACGAACTTCGTCGAAACCTAGGCCGTCCTGTTAATAAATCTATGTGGAATAACTAAGTTATACTTTTTATTTACAATGTAAAGCAAATTCCACGAAGTCACGCCCGAGACAGCGGGGTATAGTTAATAAGTTAAAATTGCAAATATTTATTCCATCCGCGGTCTCTAAGCTCAACTGTCGCAAAAATATCGAAGTGATTTTGAAACGAGTAAATGTAAACGGATAATTTAGCCATCGTACTCCTCAATAATATGAATAGCAACTCTGCAAAAATTAATTAACTATTATCATTCACAGCAAACGCCAATTAGAGTGCAAGTAGATTTATCATTTTCATGAGTCTTCCCCCAATGCTCTCCCCCAAGGCTCTCAATGTCAAGCAAATGTGGAAAGACGTGCCGAAACGAGGAGGCATTCACACTTGTGTTTCGAAAGTTGGTAGCTCTGGAACATAGCACGAGAGTGATTTTCACAGGCGTGAGTACGTGGATAAAACTCACGAGTTGTCATGAGACGATCACGCATGTCAGGGAGTCACATGCGCTCACGTTCTTTCGACTGCGTTTGCGAAAAAATTATTCGGTGACCATCGAAGTGTGACAGCGCCGTTGTTTAAGGCGTATCAGCGAAGCTCCATAAATCCCTCTTATACCCGTCCCCGTCGAGGATATAAGTAGAGGGAGCTTACCATTTGAAGTTAGTGCAGTAATCGGAATACATCAGCGAACTTCAGCGCACGCGAACGACGTCAAATAGAAGGAAGAACGCTGCCGAAATGTTTTACATCCCTTTTTGCCGGTTGGTAGCATTTTCTGTCCGTGTGCAATGGTCACGCCTGAATGTTTTGTACGAAGGTGTAGAATTACATCAAAATAAGTGTTTAAAAACTTAAGTTAGTAACCACTGAGTAATTAATAACCTGACAATATGTATACTTGATGCCTCTACCGATCATCAACAAACTTGACAGCAATCTCTGATGCGATTTTCGACAATATTTTGTTCTTTTTTGCTCGAATAGAGAGCACCCTTATGGCCAGGAATCTGGTCTCCTGCTCCTCTGTATCACTCATGGTGACTGCTTCAATAGTTATCATTGGTCGGCATATTCTAATCGGTATACTTGAGACTTAACTGTCACAGAGGATAAGTGTAACTCACTGACGGATATCTATAAGAATTTTTCCGAAAGTTGCGAGACGACTTTGCGAGACGACTCTTAAGTGCCGAAATTTTTATACCACCTAGTTTGGAATGTTTTCCATTCATGCTAAATGAATTTTTCTGCATTTGCAAAATGTCACGTCATTTTTGACGATACGGTCGCTGCTGTCGGCACTGAAAGCTGGCTATATTGCAACATGAGTTCGAATTTGCAGTGGCGAACATTTTTACACTTTTTACATCCATTCTTCATGGCATCATTAGTGATGGCTTTGACCAGACGTAAAATATAAACATGCTTGAAACAAATATAGTGAGAAATTGCTCTGAAGGTGCTAAGGTGAAATATTTAATTTTGTAGCCATATTCCTCTGAAATTTACCAGAACATGCTCGATGCCGGTACAACGCTTGACCTAATGTGGTAGGCTCGAGGATAATAAGTTAAATGCCTCTCTGTCCCTTGATGAATGCAGCTCAACATGCTATCACAAATAGTCCCTGTTGATTACTATAAATATAATTACTGTGAGTAAACTTGAAAATTCTCGAATAAATGACATGGCGGTATGTGCCAAGGGTTTCGACAATATTGGGATCATGATTCAATATATAAGTTTCAATATCTTTGCTGGAGAAAATTTACGACATTTTCTGCAGATGAGACGAAACCTATGGGGTATAATGTGGAGTTACCTGAAATCCGTCAATTTCAAGAAATCACCTGGTCCAGATGAAATTTCCGCCCAAATTTATAAAAAAATTGCGTCAGAAATAGTACCTTAAAATAATATTTAAAAAATCTCTTGCAGAACGTCGTGTCACTTACGATTGGAAAATCGCGAACATGACTCCTGTCTTTAAGAGCTGAGATAAGGAATATCCTTATAACTATAGACCTATCTCCCTCACGCCTATCTCGTACAAGATACTGGAACATATAATCGCCAGTTCAATTATGTGATGTTTAGATAGTCAGAGCTTGTTAATTCAAAACCAGCATGGATTCCGAATAGGCGGATCCTGCGAAACCCAGCTAGCCCTTTTTCTGCACGATGTGCTTTCCTCTGGAGAAAGACTCATTCAGGTAGACGGGATATTTTTAGACTTTAGACAAAGTTTCACATTCGAAATCACTTATAAATGGAATACATCGCGATATTAAATATTGGATTAAAGATTTCTTAGATAATACAGAACAGAGGTTAGTTCTAGATGGCGTTAGTTCAGATACTGTTAAAGTAACATGGGGGTACCTCAGGGAATTCTCACTGGTCCCTTATTATTCCTTTTGTATATTAATGACGTCACCACTATCGTTACGAGCAAAAATCGCCTATTCGCGGTCGACGCAGCATTCTACTGGGATATTAACACAGATTCGGATAGAATTGCGTTGAAGAGAGGCCTAAATACTAAAAAAAGAATGGTGCAACACTTGGCAGTATTAAATTGTAAAAAGTGCGTAGTTATGAAGCTTTGTAAAAATAAAAAAACTTGTCCAACGAAACGTACAAAACTAATCAAGCCGAACTATCTAATGCAGAGTCAAATAAGTACTAAGGTGTGACCCTTACTCAGTACTTTTCCTGGGGAAGAACATACGGGAAGTTAGCGGACAGGCAAATCGGAAATTGGGTTTTATTAAAATAATACAAAAAAATGTGACGAGAAAGTAAAAGAGCGATTGTATTTTTCTCTCGTGAGTCCTCACTTGGAGTATACCGATAGTAATTTGTGAAAAATTTTTACAGTAAGCATTGTAGTTTTACTAAATTGTTGACGGAATTAGGGTGGGAACCTCTATCCGATCGAAGGGAAAAATATGGATTATATCTTTTACGAATGTTTGATGTAGACGATTTTTTGCCGGACGTTCAACAATTTTGCTAGAGCCAAACTATTATGATAGAAACGATCAAAGGCGTAAGATTAAGGAAATAGACTGTAGAACCGATATATTTAAAATGGAATTTTTTTCAACGTAAAATAAGGGACCCTAATAGTTGCGATAGACAGTTCTGGGAAACTTTGACCCTCACTGGTTAAAGTAGATTTTGCACTTGTGCTAAATGTCTGAACATCATTAATAGCTACTCACCCAACATGAAATATCCGGCAAAATATAGCTCCTCCATGATGTTGTACCTTGTATTACAATTCTCTAGTCGTATCAATAATACTAACCAATAGTTGTGTCTAAAATAGTATACTGCATGGTAGTACGAGGTCTGTTAAAAACGTTCCCGAACTATTTGAATAGCGCGCCTTCAGTTGGTTATTTGTTGATCCGCTTGGAGGCGTTGTGTCCGCGGAAACTTCCCAAATAACCGCCTTCAACCACTTTGTTGATATCTTGTTTTATTGATTAGTTACGGCCGTTTATGTGAAGGGGTGTTTGTGGAGTGCGACGAAAAATCGGATCCGCGGAAATGAGCTCTATGATGGAGCAGCGTTGTTCTGTGAAATTCTGCGTGAAACTCGGCAAGCCCTTCGCGGGAACTATCGAATTGATGACCAAGGCTTCTGGTGAGGATGCTATGAAACGTACTCTTGTGTTACGAGTGGTTTACTCGGTTCAAAAAGGGTCGGGAATCAGTGGAAGAGGACGAGCGTTCCGGTAGACCATCAACGTCGACTGATGACCCCCACTTCGAGAAAGTGAACGACCTCGTTCGTGCAAATCGACGTTTGACTGTCAGGGAACTAGCAGAATAGTCTTGGCATCTCGATTGGTTCGTGCAATGAAATCCTGATTGAAGATGCATCGAGTCGCCGCCAAATTCGTACCATGCCTGATGGCAGCTGACCAGAATCAACGTCGAGTTCAAGTCTGACAGGAACGGTTTAATCGAGCTGAAGAGGATGAAACCTTCTTGTGCAGGATCATAACAGGTGATGAGTCATGGATTTATGGATATGGCATCGTAACAATGGTGCAGTCCTCACAGTGGCTTGGTGAAACATCCCCCCGCCCCAAAAAGCTCGACAAGTTCGCTCGAATGTCAAGGTGATGTTGACTGTTTTTTTTCGATGCAAATGGGGTTGTTCATCACAAATACCAACTTAAAGGCCAGGCAGTCTACACGGAGCCCTACCTGAGGGTTACAAAACGCCTCAGAGAGAGAGAGAATCGAACGAAAACGACCCGAACTTTGGAGGAGCGGCGAGTGATTTTTTTCACCACGACTACGCGCCTCGGCTCATTCGTCTCTCAGAACTCGTGAGTTTTTGGCCAAAAACAAGACCGCTGTGCTTCCCAAACCACCCAACACACCAGATCTGGCCCAATGTGACTTCTTCCTGTTCCCCAAACTGAAAACACCGCTCAAGGGAAAAAGATTTGCCACCATTACTGAGATGGAGAACAATCGACGAAGGAGCTTATGAGCATTCCGGAAGAAGCGTTCCAGGACTGTTTCAAAAAGTGGAAACACCGTTGGGATAAGTGTATAGGTTGGGTAGGAAACTGCTTCTAAGGGGACCCTGACCAATAATTTGTTAGTGAAGTATTTTTTTTGATAAATAAAGTTCGGGAACTTTTTGTACGGAACTCCTATTCTCGTTTACGCAGCAATCTCCAAGTTTTTGTTAGACCGCGTGTTGTCATCCTGACTGCCGTTAACCCCTCCGCCTGTCATCCGGGCGAGCGTTTGCGGTTCTGATTTTAGTTGAGATGAATGTTGCATGGCTGGTTTGGAATCACCCCGTGCGACACATCCTAGTGGTGACTCGTACGGTATTTCATAGATGTTGATGTATGACTTAGTAAGTCCATACCGCTATCGCTTAAACATCACGTTGGTGTAATTTGGTAGACGAGCTATTATTGTTGCAGTACGGGATACGCCTGATGACGGAGCGATGTGAAGTATTCTTGCACGAGAATGAAAGAGTGTGCCGAATTTTCGGCACAAATTTGGCCATAATTTCGCCGCGGACATTTTCGCTCGCGAACATGCGGTAGGGAGATTTGAGAAGTGCGCACTGTCGGCGATATTGCGCGTTGTCGGCGCGACAAGAACAAGGTGCCCTACTTTTATAGTGAATTCGTATGTGGCGTCCTCTTTTCGGAACTTTGTGGCAAGAGTGCTCCTCTACGCCGCCGTCTCAACCAATGGCTGGACGAACAGTTCCCCCTTCTCCACTGATCCAGAGCTACCTCCCCTCCTTTTGACTGCGCCCACCGGACGTTTCATCGCAGCGGCCCTCTCCTCTGCCGGCCACCGGAGTGTGTACCTCGTCAGCAGGCATCGTTCGTCAAGTTTCGGCAGCTAGCCTGCGGGCCTCATTGTCGTGTAATCATAATTGTAATTTAGTATATTAAATATAGTGTGACTGTAGGAAATCAGTCCGTTTTGGTCATTTTTGACTCCTTTCCCACTGTGTCAATTCGTCTTTCCGCGACGTTCGTCGCAAGAGCTCAAATGAACGACTCTTTTTCACCCTCGAAGGATTATAATTGCAAGCGGCGGTTGCTAACGCAGCAATCGACGGTATTGAATAAAAATATATTTGCGGTGATATCTAAGAAATGAAACATGTCCCTCGGGCAATTATGTTCCAAATTGTAATACGCTCTCCACTTGGCCAACTTAATTTCAAAGTTTGATTGTGCGTCGTGTTTGATGTTAGTCGTGAAGTTCAACTCAGTTATATCTCCCGTGCGAAGAAATTGTCAATTCCTTCAATTAATATGTAGATAAGTGTACTTGTGATTATCAAAATTAAATTGATGCGATCTAAAGAGTTCGAACATTGAGTAAAAATTGAGAGGGTCTTGTGAGTACATTTATACCAGGAGTACCCAAAAAATAATTCCCCACATTACAAAAAAACCCCTCAATTGTAGAAATCGTCGCGTTGAAACGTTTATCGAGAGAGACACAATTCTCTATTGATCGCAAAGGTTTATCAGGTTATCACGACTGTATCTGAGTGATCTGACCAGTTTTGTGGACTCCTCAGGAGACAGACTGCAAGATTAGGCTCGCAAACACCAGTCTGGGATAAATTTAAGACGTGAAAGAATGTAAATTGCTTCGTAATTTCCCTTCTTTTTCACGATGTTTACATTCATCTGATAATTGTACAAGGACATATTAATGACAGCCCTAGAGTAAGTAATAACAAGTTACTCTCCGAGGATAAAGGAAATATTCCTCACGGTACTCTGCGATACATCAATGGTCACTGGTATAATTACATGTCTCAAAGCGTCACAATGGAAAGGGGTCGA
Organism: Ceriagrion tenellum; assembly: GCA_963169105.1. Classification (NCBI taxonomy): domain Eukaryota; kingdom Metazoa; phylum Arthropoda; class Insecta; order Odonata; family Coenagrionidae; genus Ceriagrion; species Ceriagrion tenellum. Next base: position 5,577,966 of record OY720639.1, on the reverse strand, counting down.
GAGATAAGGATTGATAATGTTTATGATGAAGGATATGTTTCAAAGCCCCTTTCGTGTTAACTGACGACCATCAATACAAAATGGAAATCTTCAACTTCTGCATCATTAAGTATGAACGAATAATTAAAGCATAATATAAAATCCACTTTAAACTTCAAACAGCAAGTTTACAAAAAAGTGGTTCATCATCACTTCGAAACCGGAGCAGAGATAAACCAAAATATCTTCACAGTTATAAACCAGAGTTTAAACCAATGAACGACGGCATCTGACAGAGTGCGCCGAAGTAAACTAGGAGCGAGTCGCCGATGATGCATACAGGAAATTTATTCGTTGCATTAGTCGCGCCGAAACGAGGCGCGAAATTATTTCACTCTTCTGTATACAATTAGACGCGTTAAGAGAGTTGCGAAATGAAGACGTACCCGAACCGCGTCCATTAATGTGGCTCAAACATAAAACGATATAAATGTCATTTAATTCATATTCTGGGTGCTGAAAACTTTGTTCTCTCTCCGATATGAAAAATACAGTTAAAAAATAAGAGATGATAACGTTTACTAAAACCACTAGATTTATTTAAAAAGGTGAGACTGACTAATGTGAGTGATAAAAATAAATTTATAACTTTCCCCGCTTCTTTGTCCCGCAAATTGATCTTGAAGTAACACGGTGTTAAATGCGACAGTTGGCAAAATAATATTCTTCCATCTTATGTATATGCCATTTTCACAGAAATATATTTACCAGTGTTGTATATTTAAATAATCAAATCCATCAACCTTATAGGTGAATTTGTGTTTTCCAAACATTGCATTTAACATTTAACCCTGGTGAATTTGTGTTAAATGACTTTCATCCAGATCAACAACTGACAATGTACTTTTCAACGTCCCGTTGTCAACGAATATAAAATGAGTGTTTACACTACAACCAGAAGCCAATATAACCGGGTTTTTTGATAAAATTTAAAATAAATATACCCAAGCACCTTTATTATTTGAGTTATTCGCTAGTTACGGTGAAAACTGAAGTTAAATGGTAGTGATTCCATAGAAATATCGCTGCAGGTGGCTTCAATGTCTATAGAAAGCGAGCAATCGATGGAATAATCTTATGCGTACGGTCGTGCGAGTTTTGTTTGAAGTCGATTTGTCCGTTCGATTCGTCTCTTCGATCGCGACGACGGCGATGAGGATGTGTTTGGAATTGAGGGATGGAATGGGGGAGGAGGAGGGGAAATGACGGGGTGATGAAGGGAGGGGGTCCAGAGAAAAGTGGCGATTGGGCGGCAATCTGTGCAAACAGTGGACGGAGCGGTTGAATCAACATGTAAACAAGGCGACAATAACCTGGCAGCAGCAACAAAACTCTCTCACCGTGACGAGGGAATTGTCGGCGAGGCAACCATAGAGCCACACCATTGGAGTCCCATTAAAAGGTTTAATTTTCAACCATAAGCCAATTAGCGGGAGGATAAGAAAGTCGGAGGTCGGAGGAAATAAGGTATAATTTTCTCTCGTGAGACCCCACTTGGAGTACGCCGCGCCGCTTGTATATGGGACCCTTACGAAGTGGGACTAGTTTCAGATATTGATCGCATACAGCGGAGGACAGCTAGATTTGTTAAAAATTGTTATGATAAACATAGCTGTGTTGTTGAGGGAATTAGGGCGGGAACCTCTATCCGATCGAAGGGAAAAATATAGGTTAAATCTTATACGAAATTGATGTAGACTATTTTTTGCCGGACGTTGAAAATATTTTTCTAGAACCAAACTATTATTGTAGGAACGATCACAGGAATAAGATTAAGGAAATAGACTGCAGAACCGATAGATTTTAGATGTCATTTTTTCCACGTACAATAAGGGACCATAATAGTTGCGATAGATCAGTTCTAGGATACTGACTAGGTTAAATAGGTTTTTCCAGTAGTGCTAAATATCTTAACATGAATTGTATATACTAATCTCGCATGCAATTTCCGGCATGATATACTCCTGCATGTCTTAGTACCTTGTAGTGCTATTTATTGGTCACATTGATAATACTAACCAGTAGTTATATCTGAGTATTGCACTGCATGGTAGCATCTTCCTCTAAGTATCACTCTCCTAGTTTGTGGTCTGACTTCATACCGTTGTCCTGAATGCTTTTGGTCTGTGCCTGGCATTCGGGGGAACGTGCGCGGTTCTGATTGAACTGGGATGAGTGCTGCATGCCTGGTGTGGAATCACCCCGTGCCACACACCCTAGTGGTGGCTTGAACGGTATTTCGTAGATGTAAATGGTGTTAACATGTAGGAAAAAAACGGGAAAGTAAAGCAAAGTATGAAGATTAAATGCACTCAATCACTCAATTTTTTAATCGACGAGTAACGACCAACTCTCGACTGCCGACCGAAGTCAATATATCGAACCACTATCGAACGAGTTTCGGACCTCTATCCTATAAGCCTTGTCCTATAGCTGTCTCCTTTCGAGGACGACATACTTGGACAAAGCAATCCACGTGAAACTGCTGTCTCGCTCTGTAAAATATAAATAAGTGAGGCAATCATTTGTTCGTCGAAAGCATCGAAAGTACTGAACGGTACACATGCGATGTAAATACATAACGAAGACTATATTATCGAGAAAGTGAGCAGAGACAGTGAGAAAGACAGCGAGCAGAGGACCAATCGATAAGTTTTGCTTGATCATTTCAAAAAGAGTAAACGACTACTTTTATGAACACTGCGAACGTCTGCTATTTCCCTTCCTGCCACGTTTGTTTACTTTCAACAATTGATTCGGCGGCCAATAACCTACTCAGCAGCAGGTTTGAGAATTGGCGTCCATCGAACCTTGATTTAATATGCGGTTTGGCGGAAAGCCTGGTAATTCAAGCCAAAAATAGCTGTTTTGACGTTTTCGGCAGACGCGGTCAAGACAACGGCTAAAGGTTTTGTTCTTGAAATCCACCATTTAACTTCAACTATGCTCCTGTGCTTACAGCATGGGCCACGGTTACCATATGCTATGAAATGTTGCATTTGAGAGCGAAATTGAAATGAGTCATAGGACCTTCGTCTTCATTCGGGCGATGCGTTGGATGGGGACATGGTGTCGTATCGACACAAAAAATCCTATAAGTGACTCGTGCATGCAAATCACTGTCTCCATTAATATTCTTACCAATAGCCGGGTATGTCACGCAATGAATTTCGTAAGTCCAAATGATTGGCAAATCTCCTCCAATGGAATTATACGTTTGAATCTTTTTTAATTCGAGCTGGGATCACCATTCCGACATTGTGGCATTAATTTCTCCTATAGAAAATATTACGCGTGTCGTCATTGTCTTTAGAAAGAATGCTTTCCACTTTTGCCATTATCCATTTTTAATAATTAAATATACCTCTTTCCTCGCGATGAAAATCACAGTTCAGTTCAGAGAGAAGACACAGGCCGATTTCATTTCTCTGGTAAGGGAGCATTCACTTATGCACTATTAATTAGTACAGACATCGTGCAATGAGAGCGATCACTCCGCTCAACACCGCCCGTGTCCGCTGTTTGCAACTATACCGCACGAGCTGTGCACATACTTTTTCATCATAATTACGTTTAAATGATAAATAAATAAATGCATGCTTTATTACATGTGTTACTTAGAATCATGCAAAAAGTTCTAATTAACCATCCGTATGACGTCCTTGGGGAAATTTACCAGAAAATGACATGGCTATAAGGTAGCCAATGAAAAATGGTACTACTGAAATCTGAGAAAAATGATTTTGTCCCTGAAAATGTATTATTTTTAACAAAAACGCAGAAAGTAACAAAATAATTTTCAAGAGGTAAATACGTAATTATTTCCTTGCATTCAGTTGTAAAATTTAAACCCAATTTCGTGGTTTCATGTTATTTAAAAAAGCAAAAACAAACCTCTGCGTTGATGCCAATGCTTTAATTATTGACTGGTAATAGGGGCCCTTGCAACCATACAAACCGGACCTGTGAGGTCAAAGGTCTTCTCTGCAATACTGGTGCAGAAAGGTTTACCCGGGTGTTTCGCCGTTTTATGGGCATCGTGTCTCCCTAAAAGTTCCAAAGAAGTGATGATAGGAAAAGACACCATACACTCGGCTCGGCAGCGTGGAAGCGAGAGGGAAGTCGTCCCTTCGGAAAGTCATTGCTCTCGCCATCACTTTCAATGACGCGTTGTTCTCCAGTGAAATTAGTGGTCTTCAATCACAAAGGAATATTTCAATTTTATTAACTTTTATTGCGAATGATTTTTACTTAATCCTTATCACTCATAAACAAAATTACTGTATTAGAGTAACACCTCAATCCTGCACCGCATTTCAACCAAAGGTGTGTATTGAGACCGAATCAGCAGGGATGCCACTGGCTTCTTTTTAAAGTAACGGGATATTCTCTGCAGTTTCAGGCTTCACTTCGTGGAAGTTAATAGTATCCATATTTAAGGAATACAATTTCGTACTTTTCCACAGAATTTTATTTGTGTGGTACGACGTGTTTCACCGACTGCGGTATCATGAGGTACCTGATGATGCCGCAAGCCGGTGAAACGCGTCGTACCACACAAAATAAAATTCCTTGGAAAAGTACGAAATTGTATTCCCTAAATATGGATAACGGGCTATAGATGAAAACGTGGCTCAGGATGGAAATAAGTCACCCCCAAGAATACAAGATGGCCCTTCATTGAGAGCAAATTCATGGAAATGATAATCGGGAATCAACAAATGGCTGCATAAAATTCACAATTTCGATCATTTTGAAAGAAAGATAAGCGAGCGATAGGGTTTAGAGAGTAGAGGGCGGTAGAGTTGAGGTTTCCATCGGACTGATCTTTTTAATCAACGCCACCAGTGCCTCTCGCTACGGATGGTGATTATCAACAGTGGGGTCGGATGGTTTGGATAGCATTCATAAATTCCTGCGAACTCTTTTCAGAAGAATAGGATTTTTTACAATGGTATTATTTTCCCGCCGTCAAATGATTCCGAACCTTCGACCCTCGGTGGGGCATAAGAACGCACCACTCGAAGCGAGTATTTTCCCTCTTGTCGTAATGGTCGCCAATTTTGAACCTTACTTATAAAGTTCAGCGACTGAAGGAAACATGAAGTAAATATTGAAATATGAAAAGTGTAATAGTATATTATTACTCATACTCACTCCCAGGGCTATTTAGCCGCACCAACATATCCCTTCCAGTCCATTGCATCCTCCTCCACTGCTCCAACCCTCTCCAGATCTATCTTTACTTGGTTCCTCCATCTCTGTCGTTCTTCCTCGGGGTCGTCTTCCTTCAGGATTTCCTCTCATTACCTCTTTCATCACGCATCCATCCTCTTTTCTTTGCAAGTGTCCTGCCCATCTCAATCTTCTGCATTTGGTCTCACTTATGATGCCGGCATTCTTGTAAAGGTTCCTTATTTACTTAATTTACTTTACCTTCCTTCTTCATTTGTAGACCCTTAGATTTTTCGCTACATCTTGTTTTCAAATACTATGGATTTTTCTCCTCTTTCTTATTCAGTTTCGATGCTTCGGATGCATAGAGAAATACTGGGCAGATAATTGTTTCGAGGATTCAAATTTTTGTTTTATACGTCAGGAATTACGAATATAGGAGGATATGCGGCATGCGTGTAAGCATCAATTGGCTAGATTAAATCTGTTTTGTATCTCTGGTTCTTCTCCGTTGTCGTTTGATATAATGACTCCTAAGTATTTAACATAGTCTACTTCTTCAAATTCGCGCCCTACTATGTGTAGGGAACCCATTTTATCCTTTGGAGTCCTTGAGAAATACGTGTACTTTGTTTTTGAGTCATTTATCTTGAATCCTATTTTTTCCGTTTCTTCCATAAATATTTTTATTAGCCTTGTCACTTCTTCCAAAGTTTCTGTGAATCGCGCAATGTCATCTTCGAAGGCTTAAACGTTTATTTTGGCACCAATTCTGATACCAAGGGCCATTTCCGCTGCTTATTCTAGTGCTCCCTCCACCGCAATATAAAAGAGGATTGGGGAGAGCCCGTCTCCTTGCCTAACAACACTAGTAGAATTCATTTCAAATGACTCCGTAGTGCTGTCACTAACCCGCACTGAGCTCTTTGATTCTGTTATGCTCATCTTGGCAAAGTTTATCAATTTTTTTGGGATTTCCAACTCATCCATCTTCATCCATAGTCTCTCTCTCTATTTATAGTGTAGTATGCTTTTTGAAAATCGATAAAAATTGCATAGAATTATTTATTATACTCACAAGATTTGGATATAATTTCTTTTATTATATATATCTGATTTGTTGTTGACCTGACCTTCATAAATCCTGCCTGGTGGTTTTGAATTATTTCATTTGTATAGCATTTTATGCGATTATAGATTATTTTTGAGAGGACTTCATATGGAATGCTCAGGAGTGCAATGCCTCTAAAGTTGCTACATTCTTCTTTATCACCCTTCTTATGAATGGTATTAGTTTGTGAATATGTAATTTATTTATAAAAATATACGAGAAAATAAAGGAAAAACACTTATTTTTTTGACAAGATCTAGGTGTCAGAAAGCCTTCAAGTTTCTTTTAATAATGTCTCCCTTGAGTGCATACAAGTAATATTTCCCAAGAAATTCTAATTTCTCTAATTTTATTGACGCGATCTTATCTGCCGTAGTACGAGGGGGTTTAATAGTATGTTTTTTACGTCGTCAGAGAAATGATTTTCCTGAAATTTAGTTAGGAGGTTAAGCCTAAAATTCAATCTATGTGATTAATTTATATAATTAATTAATCAGTGTGATAGCGATTCCCATCCTTATTCTTCTTACAATCCAGACACACTAGCAAACTTATCGTAGCATCGTTTCACTAACCTGGCTCCTCTTCGCTGCACGCGATCTATCTCCGATATCAACCTCGCTTCGTATGGATCCCATGCACTGGCAGCATATTCCAGATGAGGCCTAACGATTGAAAAATAACCACGTTCTTTCACTTTCTCATCACATTTTCCGAGTCTATGATTAATTTATTAAAAATATGCGGTATGCTGAGCCATGTGTCAGTTGCAATTCCTCGATTCCCTAATTTGATCGGCAGTAATTCTTATTAGTGCTAAATTATTATTACTAATACTAACAAAATTTGGTATCCCTCTGGTCGCAAATGATGTATACTATGTCCATACACTTAAAATTAGATATGATACCATTTTTATGTTCGTAGATGAGGAATTCTGTCCATAGCATTTAATACTTCTGCAAGTTTTCAATTATTATGGTCCGCTAGTTCGAATATTGACCCTTTGCATTGACAATTTCATTGCATTACTCTCTCGATCAATTGGCAAAATGGACGATGGTTTTGCTCTGCTGCCCCGTTATTGCTTCAAAAAAGAAATCAATGGATGAGAATGGAAATTGAAGATCTCACAATTGAAAATATTTCATTGGCAATATTTATCGTCGGTAATAAGACTTCTGAGAAAAAATAACATTTTCGTAAGGTGATAGAAGTTGGGAAAAATCCAGTCATTATTGCCTAAATATTCAAAATGTTAGGCCAAATTAAACTCAGTTTGAATTTTTGAAGATCAGTAGTCAGTTAATTGTTTTGTGCGGCTGAAACTATCCACATTAACGAAGTTAATTCCAGTAATTAATATTTGAACGTATACTGCTATCCCCGTAAGGCCTTTGGTTTTGTCGACTATACTTCACTTATACATAAATGCTTGAGTATTGGTAATCGAAGTGCTAGGTATGCTGCGCAAAGTTAAATGTGGTACAGAGAGCCTATGGGTCCCTATGCTAGGTCAACATGCAAAACTAGGTCATTCAACTTCTTTGTACTGGCAAGTTTAGAGCCCAATGTCACCATCCGTAACAAAGCTGAATTATTTAATTGAAGCAATATTAATGGATACATGTGCACTCCACTTTTCCTTTAAATAGTGTTTCCTATTTTATCGCAATTATTTGTACGTTACACACATTATTTTTGCTTTCAACCACGTTGAAATGGGCACAATCATAATCCACTTCTCCTTTATAACTCATTTCCAATTGCCTTATTTTTACTATTCATGGAAAGTTGGCTAAAAATGCTTATTGTAACAAACAAAAATTGATACTCAACGAAAGTGAAAATTGTCATCAAGAGAGAGAGAAAGAGTGCTCTTCAGCATGTGTATATTAATAATGTCAATATTTTCATGCAGCAATTACATTTTTAAAGTCGTTGTATAAACTGGTATCGAGCTCAGGGTTTGCTACAATCCTGTGTTATATGTTTTTCGTTGAAATAAAAAGTAAAATTGTATAAATATTATGTTTTCATGGAATCATTGGAAGTTTTATCCTCTATTTACCTGTCATTTTTATCATGTTTGGACTCATGAAAACGAGGTTATTTGCAAGGTTAAAGGTCATAATATATAGGGACCCTACAATCGATTTGTTCAAGCTGGAATGTCCGTCTCTCGTTTGCTTCTATAGAGGCAGCAAAATCTTTTTTAATTAATTTTACTCGAAAAATGGTGATTGTTATTATCAGGGCGTATTTATTGCGAGTCCACAATAAAAGTAATACAGAATATGGGCAAATGGCTTTCCATTTTAGGCAGAGCAGAGCAAAATATTCACACTTAATCTCGACTCTACCATAAGGAATATTCGTCGGGACACAGATTACTGCCGATTTATCTGACCTGGATACAATACAATTGGCTGCTGTTGGTCACAACACAGAGAAATTTCAGTCACGAAATACTTAACGTATTCCGAACTTCACCAATGACGAAATAACTACCAGTTATAAGAATTCATCTTACCTGATTCATCGAGAAGTAAATAACGGAATCTCCTCGTCCGAACGTCCTTTGATGTTTCACAACAGTAAAAAGAACAAGTTTTTCAGCAGTCGACCAATCTGTGACGATGTGTAACAAAATCTCTCGAATAATGTATCACAACAACTCCCAACTAAAGCCAATATGGCCGTCCTCAGCCTAGCACATGATTGGACGCTGATAAAATTTACAAAAAACACCCCATGTAAAATGAAATACATTACTAATCGGCATAAAATTAATGTATGGGTTAAAAAAGTATATGCTATTTACCCTGTTATTTGCAATGGTAAATGTAAACAAATATAAAGGGTCCCACTCCAGATATAGGCTACAGCAGCGCATCTGTCTCTCGGGTCGGTAACCATGACCACTGTCGATAGGTATTTCTGTACGAGATATCACACTTCAGTCGTCCCCTTGGTATACCATGAGAGCAGTCGGAAGGATTCACTGCGCGGTATTGTGGTGACTGAGTTGTCAAGTTTGGAGTTGACTAGTTACTTGAGGTAGGTGAGGCATGGAACGTTCGTCTACCTTCTTCCTTCACCGTGCGATTCAAGATGAAACGAAGTCAAGCCAGTATTACATCATTCTTCAAAAAATCCAAACACGATGAAGCAAACTTACTTAGGCCTCCCTTCCCCGAACATAGACTTAGCCATCCCCTTCCCCCGAAGCAAATTTCTGGCTACGTGTCTGCACCGTAGGCTATTTGAAACCCAAATGGACAGGTATACGAATGGGAAGGATTACAGAGGAAGATCAGTAATTGAATGAATGCATCGGTTAAATTATGAAGGACGTCAAAGTGATGGTTTTCGTAGGAATGCAGCGGTTTACCGTGAGTAAAATTGAGAGCTGCAGCAAATTGTTCCTCGTGTATAACTAGTGCTGATCACCATAATGACACCGAACAGAAGTGTCTAATTGTTCGCACATTCACGACGAAAGCATTTCACCCGTGATCTTTTTCTCCGATCACAATTCATAGGACTACATCGTCTCTCGCGCTGAATATGCACTTCAATGGAAATGTCCCCATAATTCATTTAAAAAAACTTTATTTTTATTCATGAATTATTTATGGCCCGACTTAAAAGTTATTTTTCTCCGCCTGACCTGAGTCATCCATGTCAAAAATATCCACCGTATCCAGAAATGGCCGATGGCAGCGGGCAAGAGCGCCTCCGGGATCCTGTGAACAAAACCCTCGATTAGTGATTACCCATTCTTACGTCCTCCTGGGATTGGCAATTCATCTCCCGAGTCTAAGTACTCTAGAAAGGCGAACGAAATGCGTTTTCATATCACATTTACAACATTCATGAGACGGTTACAAGCGGTTGAACCCCCCCCCCCCGCCTTCTTGAGTTAACTACCGTAGAACTACTTACATCTACTCTTATACACTGCGATAGCTATCATCAATGATCAAATAAACAAACTGAGCTCGGACGAGATGCATCCCGAGTTCCCTGTCGTTATTTCGCGTGATTGCGGTGGAGGAAGAGCACCGGATTTTCGTTTGCGAACAGATTTGCGTTAAACCACGCATACGTTTACTTATTAGTAATATCTACGCATAGGTAAGAGTGAAACTATTGAATGCTTCCAATTTGGTTTCTCGGCAAAACAATTCAAATATGCAAGCTTATGGCACTCGACATATATTTCCAAATTATTCGATTCTATACGTTCAGATTTGCCTAAAAATGCGGAAAAATATGCTTCATGGTATTAAAATGGTAGCTAATAAATATAAAGGCATCATGCTTGAATTTTGAATTTCGGAGCGCGTAAACTCAAGTCATAACAAAGTGTTGACGGCATATTACGCATACTTGGTACTAGCTGCTGGAGCAACGAAAGGACTGCGACAATATCTCCAAAGAAACAACTTTACTCCATTCACAAATAACATGACAGTAACTAACAATGCACAACTTAAAAAAACCCTCGTCGTTCCGAACCGCACTCTCCCCGTGGTTGAACGCCCACAACCTTATTGCTCACCGCTAGGAGATAGGGATGGGCAAAAATAACCGGTTATATTCATAACCGGTTTTTTCTTAGGTTTACCGGCTAAAAACCGGTTATTTTTAGCACTGGTTAACCTGAGTACTCGGTTATTTTTTGGCATAACCGAAAAATAACCTGAGAGAAATAACCGGACGCCTGTACTCTCTCGGACCACGGTTGAACTACGTGCTGCTCTTGGCCACTGAGGGCAGTTATTCAGGTTATGCTCAGGTTTTTCTGCGCAGGTTAATCTGAGTGGTCTGAGTACTCGGTTATTGCAAGAAATACTCAAAGGAAAATAACCGGAAGCGTGCGATCTGTTGGAGAAAATTGGTACTATTTGTAACTACTAAAAACAGCTGCTCGGATGAAAGAGGATACGCGAATAGTATGAGGTTCAAAAATTAATTATCAATTAGCAAAGAGAGTAAAAGAATGGTAATTCGATTTTAATTGGAAACTTTGAACGAACGTTATAACTACCCAAGGACCCATGCATATAGGACGCTAAATTAACCATTACCATGAAAGTTTCTACGACTCAACGTTACCTCTGACTGCCAGCATAGTAAATAGAAAAAGAAATAGATGTTCAGAGAGCATTTTGTACTATACGTATTAGGCTAGATAATTCACTGTGCTTATACTTTTTTGTGAGTGAGGCAAGTACAAACATAAAGAACAACTAAATCTATAGTGATGGTAATTCACAAAAACACATCGCTGGAATTACCAGCAAATATAACAATCTGATTGAGTCACAGTAGAAAAGAAGATGCTGTTATAAAACCGCGACTTTACCGTTTATTCATCATCCGTACAGCAACGTGGGCCTCCAGAAAATATTGGTTTCTTACAATAAAAAGAATTGCAATTAATATGAATTACAAGATAGACAGCTTAGAGAAGGACTCGCTCGAGCGAATTCTTCTCATTCCAGACGCAAATTATTATTTGACTGCGTGCATCAATGTAGGTATAGCCGAAAACATTAACACTTAAAAACAATACAACACAGAATTATTACCAAAAACATGCCGTATTTCACCTACTTAACTTTTTAAACCTCCTTGATAAATATTTGCATTGAATCAGTAGTCGTCCATAGTCAGAGTAAACACACAGAATTCAGAATTTTTCAGAATTGGAGACAGTTTTACGAATATATACCGTACGTTACTACATCACATCAATTTATGTCTTCAAAAATTCCATTAAACCACCAGATTATAAAACCTGAGAATAAAAAACGCCTTATCCTTCGGGTATAAATACCAGAGTACTCAACTAACGAAAACAACCGGTTAACCTAACACCGATTTCTACCCATAACCGCCCTTCCACGCTATTGAACCATTCGGTTATAAATCCTGAAAATAACCGGTTTTTTGGTCAGGTTATAATACTCAAGTACTCTACTCACTGAAAATAACCGTTTAACCTTACACCGGTTTTTTTTCCCATAACCGCCCATCCCTACTTGGAGACAGACTGCCACTTCGCACCGCTTCAACCAGCCGTCCTCTTGCGTGGAAATGAGATACTTGACAAAAGACATGCGTGGGTGCAACTCAAAGCAGTCTTAGTTCAACACAAAGCTTTAACTATGACGAAAATTTAAAATTATTTCAATTGGGTCATTTATATTTTTACAGGTATTACATTATTTCCACCGAATAAACAGATGTACTTCAGTGAAGTGCGGCTCTCGAATATTTTTTTGACGTCCTTGAAAAGTTTTTCGGGTGAGCTCACCGTGAGTGGCGCTGCAGACAGGCAAGAGTCGCCTCAAACCGAAAAATGTGGAAATGCGGGCGTTCAAGTCACTCACTCAATGCGTCTTCGCCTCTCTCTCTCTCTCTCTCTCGCGCGCGAGATACACCTTTTCCTTCGTTGGGACAGTTTTTGAAAACCGACGAGGGAATGGATTCGGCGAGTTTCCGGTCTTCGAACAAAACACAAATTTAAAATATAAATTTAACAAATACATTATCAAACGTAAAACACGAGGAGCTAAGGTAAAACACAAGGATAAATTAAACAGGTTTACCATAATATTAGACAACTTTTTTTATAATAACTATAACAAACACGTATATCGAAAAAGATTGAGATTTTTTGACAAAAAAGAAATAGTATGGTACCACTGCACTATACAAAGTACGGTAGTAGTACATTTAAAGTTATTGTGCCAAAAGAATTCATTGTTATACCACATAATATAAGTGAACTAACAAAAATCAGAGAGGTTAAGGTAAGAATTAAAAATTGGCTTATTGAAGAAAAAAAATTATCTACGAGAAAAAATAGATTAAGTAGAATTTCCAAATGAACCAAGCTTTTAAATGGTGGACACCTGCTGACAAGTCCTGTGGACTTAGCGGGGATAGCATGAAAAAAAATGTGTTATAATTTATGAATGATATAATTTATGTTTAGGAATGTTATAATTTATGACTCTGTATGTATTAAGTTTTGGTACGGTTAACTATTAATTTTTGTATGTGTAGTTATGATGCATGAATAATTATTATGTATGAATAAATTATGATGTATGTATGTAAAAAACCCTCTGTGCCTGACGATACCGTAAAACGGAGAAACGCGTCGCACAAATCAAAAGTTATGTGGAAACGTATAAATGATTTCAATTCTTAATGGATACCAATTTAAATTTCTATAAATCTGCGAGTCGCCTCGGTGTTATAGTGGTGTGTGGCAGAGGGTGTTACGATAATAGTCGTTGAAAAGGAGGGAGAAAGGCGATATCGAAAGGCCGTAAAGGTCGAAAGAGTGCATTGTCGATATCAATATCGAGCTTCTTTATTTGAGCCTCTCTGTCTGTCAGGTCGGCAGTTTAACTCTCCTCTTCGTCGTTCCGATTGGTTCCAGAGAAGAGGCTAAAATTAACCCTTTGAGTGCGACATGACGTCATGGTTGTCTTTCTGGTCTACACTGGGGCTGATGACGTTATGTCACGTCAAGGGTACCCGTGAGTGTGTTCCACGATTCATTAGGGGGCCCAGTGAAAGTTATAACACTCAGGGTACCCTCGACGCGATATCACCTCACCTCATCAGCACCAACTCTAAGACAACCTTGAAGTGAAATCACATCACTCAAATGTCCTCATCGCTCTTTATGACCCGTGAGCTGCATTATTCTGAAATAATCAAACACGCAGAAAGCAAGTGCCGTGAGAGGGAAAAATGTCTCTTGGCACTAACTCTCTGCATTCCCGGAAAGTTTACGCCTTAATGATCAAAATTTACGTATTTTCATATTCGTAATTGTGGTTTGCTCTATCATGCTAAAACATGAATGTTAACAAAATTCAAAGTTATACTTTTTGGAGTTATTTATTTGGATGAATTCCTTGATTTGCAAAGTTTCATATTCAAGTGAAAGTCACAATGAATTATGATTATGAATTACAATCACTCGATTGACGTGGCTTTGCAACAGTTCATCGTCATGTGGCGTCGGGGAATTCGGAATGAATTGAAGTCGCAAGATTTGAGTCCACGGTTCAAGAATTTTATTTTCTAGGAAAGCATTTGTGTAAATATATCAAGATATCTTTAACAAAATACCGTTTGCATAATAAAAAAGTCTTGAAGGAGCCGATGTATGCGTAATTTTAAAAGAACGAACGAACAAGAGGCGTCTGTGAGAGCTGATGTATCAGTGCCATTAGTGTTTGAAGGACGACCACCTATGAGGGCACTGATTGGTCGGAATCGGGATCGTGTGAAGGGCCTCACGGGGATCCGTTAGGGAGTCCACAATATGCAAGGCACCGTCCTACTCAAACGCTTACTTCCTCCTCCTCATAATTGTCAAATTATACGTTTGACGGAAGTCGACATTTAACATGTCCATGAAGACTTGCCGAATTTCGGCCATTATTACTTTCGCACTCTTTACTCCTCCATTTTCTCCAAGCTTTCGTGAAATTACTCTACATCTACGAAGTTCCGTGCAAACCACCATTAGGGTGTGTGGCACGGGGTGTTCCCACGCCAGGCGTGCAGCACTCGTCGCGGTCCAAATCGGAACCTCGCCCGTTGTTCCGCTAGCCGCGAGGCGCGGGCCGAAAAGCTGTCAGCAGGACAATGCGTGGAACAATTTGAAAATGTATGTTTAACTTTAAGATAAAAATTCATCCATCAAGCCAGTTCAGAGTTAAAATTGTGTCAAGAATAGGGCTGCCACTAGCCTTTAACATTCTAAAAGTAAAGAAAATTGTTAATTATTCTCTGAATCTGTGTCTCTCAAGAACATTCATTCGCTGCATATATTTGCATTCCCCTTTCGAAGTAATGTGATCAGTAGTCCACCGGTTGCCACGAGATATAATCGCGGGATCCGGCTACTACTCGCACAAGAAAAAGATTCCTGTACAGTTACCATGGAGGTACAAGTCACGGCATTTGTAGTGCGGCGATTGCTCGAGTCCATCCAAGATAACAGCGCTTTTGAAATACACTGATTTGGCTCGGTAATAAAGAATATGTAAACAATTTTTTAACAAGCGAGTAATTTGAATATGATGGATTTTTCGGTTTCGTCATTCCCCTCCCCCACCAAACGGCCTCGGACGATTGGCTGCACTTATAACTGTCGACTGCGCCGTCTAATTGGACGAACTACATATATCCCAGTGCATCCTATCTATACTTGTGCGCCGGGTGCAGGATTCGTCTGCGGCTGCGGGCAGGTGTATTTTTCTCGGCGGCAGGTGCCGCGCCGGCGTCCACGCCGCCGAGGTAGTAGTGGTGGAGAGTAGTATTACTGGTAAAAGCTTAATAAGCTTTTCATTTGTCAACCATCCTCATGTGCGTATTGCTGGGGGGTTAAAAAATGGGAGGGTTAAATAAATCATTACTTCGTTCGTTGAAGAGCTAAATTATTATTTTTTTGGCAAGTTTACTTAAAAAATGTACACATCTGTTTCTCATAATGATAGAAGCAGTTATTCGTTACAAGCAGTGTCATTACCACGCTTAAAGGTATAAATTTCACTTCGCAAAATAAGCATTCGCTTTCCAAATACATAAATTCAGATGACAAAATTGCACATTGAGTAGCTAAGAACTCAAATACTCCAAATCCACTGCGCCTAAACAGTTTTTTTAAAAGAAACAGATGGCTTACATTATCATACATAAAAATGTCAGTTTACTTGGATGAAAATGTGAATTATTGAACGCGCCAAATTTACTAATATGTACTCGTTTTCATCCAATTTTACTGTGGTGCAATTTTCATGTATGAAAACTATTTTATCTTCGAATTTCTCGCTCATGAAAATACTCCATTCCATTTACATACATTAAACAACCAATCAAAGGATTTTAATGGAGTATTGATCTCAGATCATAGGTTATTTGGTAAAAGGTAAAAAAACTTGTAGGTAACAAATTGCCATTATTTATATTTTTTAATAGAACAAGATATCAATAAATCTCTCTTTAACTAATAAAATAACTAATAAGAAAGCTTGGCCGCAGGAAGAGCCATCTTGTATATCTATATGAATTGACGCGAACGTTAATGAGATCGATAAGTAATTGAACCTCGTACTAGTAATTCAAGGGAGGATACAGCAGAGTTGTTATTGGCAGATGTAAATGACCCTTTCAACGAGATAAGACGAGAGAAGTCTGTTGACGACAAGGGGTCAGCCGCATGCGGTCCCCGAAGCTATTCCATGCATCCCACAAAATTAATAACTTTTAATCATTTTAACACTAAAAATTATGAGAGTACAATCTTACAGAGCCTATTGCTAAATCGAGTACATTAGTTATTTATTTATAAAAATATATCTTGGATGCAAGCACTTGCGTCCCACGTAGCCATGCTTATTTGAACATGTGACTCGCTGTCAGGAACAGGTTGCCGAACCCTGCTCTGGACAAAATCTGAATAAACGCCAATTTCATGACGGCGGCGGCGGCAGTCACGCCGACGAAGAGAGACTGCGCCGGCGGCGCACAGGTCTACTTGGTGCACCCCTCCTTTCCAGAGAGGTCCAAGCATCGAGAGCGCGTCGTGGATCCGCTTCTTGCACGCGACTCACGAGGCCGTCGTGGAGTCTCGAAGCCGGGCCTTGGAGGTCGAGGGATGGAGGGCGTGTAGCGTGAGCGTCGATCGAGGAAAGTCGGGCGTTCGCGATTTACGCGTCTCGCAAGAGAGACGGAAGAGGAGAGTGAGCGAGAAAGAGCGGCTTTTCGCGGAGTGCATTGGACTCGGATGGTGAAGAGAAGAGGGAGCGGGAGGGGGAAGTTTCAGAATTGCGGGAGCGAGGAGGGGGTGGGTGGGGTGGGAAAGTGTGTGGGTGGGAAGGGAGGGGGTGGATAAGAGGGAGAACCGAATCCGTGGCCTTGGAGAGAAGACGCGAGCGGTGAGGACGGTTGCGAAGGGACGAGGAGGCGAGGGCAGCGCCTCCACGGTCAGTAGCGGAGTTGAGTGCACTCCCCGCCGCCAAGGGCGGGCCTGCATGGAGGGGAAATGGGAGGGGGAGGGGCAGGAGGGGAAATTAAAGGGGGGAGGGGAGGAAAATGGATGGGGAGGGGGGGTTGACGTGTCATTACATACTGTGGGGGGAAGCGGGAGGAGGAGAGGGAAATGAAGGTTGAATGGGGCGGGAGGATGTCGAGGGACGATTCAGGTCGAATGGGACAGAGTGGCGTGAGGAACGAAAGGCACCAATTAGATTCCCCGATCGGTTTTTCGAAAGAAACGACGCTCGGCCGAGAGACTGACTTGGATTTGAGCATTTTATGAACGCCCTGCAGTTTCTTTACTGAGGAGAGCTGATCATTCCTTCACTCCGGGTGATATGAAGAGTTTTCAATGGTACCGGAGGGACATAGGTAGTTTATTTGTCCTGGGGCTAACATATTGGTGTGTTCATAACAAGAGCGCTGAAGAAAATCTTAAAACTTTACTTTAGAAATGAGACACTCATTGTTTTAAAAAATTACGATCAATTTTGATAAATTGATCAAATTTTATTACAATATTGTCTTTTTTTGTTTTGTATTTCAAATCCTTGGCAATAAGTATCTGATTGCATTTCTGATTACCGACGTGCAATTAAAAGTACCGGAATGACAACTTCAGTGTACCCAGCGAGAAGGTCAGCGATCGTGCACCAAGTCTGCAGTGATAGGCAAGGAAGGTTAAAAGGAGGTTAATTGTAAATCATTAGCATATTGCAAAGACATTGTAAGAGAATGCATTAAATGAGGGGGATAAATGGACACAACCTTATGCTAAGCATGTTTTGACAGCATGATGGGCATATTTTGAGAAGAAGCTGAACATATGTTCAAAACATATGTTGAGCGTAATTCGAGAACATTCTGAACACATTTTTTCCACGTTTGTTGAGCATATTTTCAGGATATAGCCTCCTGGACATTTACATGTGCTCAGCGCATGCTTCAAATATGCTCAGCACATCACACATACATGTTGAAAACGTGCTTAGCATACGATAAAAATAAATTGTGCTGGGAGGGTATGCACACCTTTTTCAGCGAGGCCATTGCTCTGATGATAATGTGGGATGGACAGAGGATAGATGCTGGGCTAGTAAAAAAGCTCCCTAACTTTTGTGTTTGTTCTCTCAGTACCAAAGAGACATAAATGTGAAACCTTATAACACATAAGCCTGCAAAGCCTTTGGCAGAACAATTTTGTGACTTTAGAAGACCAACCCACCTTCAACACAAATGATCCCACCCCAATTAACCCAACAGCTGCTTATGTCAAATCAGACCACTTGCTCACCCAAGTAGTTTAAAAATGTAAGTCAATTCAACGCATAAACCAACCATGAAATACTTCCTCAACAACCTTTGAGACAGTACTTTGGCTAAGTCCCAGGTTGATGTCGCTCCCTGCAGCCTTCTTTTGATAAGTAGCACCCTCGCCCAAAGAAATTAGCAATGCACAGAGAACATGGATAATTTCCTTAAATTAGGTATCAGATGAGCTGATTCATTGAGCAATATATTCATAGTATCTTACAAATATCTTAATTTCTATTGGGATGGCTGCTTGCTTACACCATATGTGGGCGCAATTCCTCCGCCAGTGCACGAACCATTTCCTTGGAAAGGCGGTTTAGTCCCTTAAATAATTCATTTGCGACAGCAAAGGTGTCTGATCTGACCCAAATTCCACGTGATCTATCTTTATTTATGCGGATTAGTCACAGCCTCTCTCTCTCTCTCTCTCTCTCCCTTGGCATTCTTAAGAAGTTCAATGCCTCAATCTCATCCATTCTACAATTAAAATGTTTTAATATGCAATACCACTTGAGCCAAGGTGAGAGTTTCATGTCAAATGTGTTAAAGGTGTACTTATTACGTATACAATAAGGGTGGGCAGTAATTCCAATACCAAATTTGAAATCACTAGTATTAAAGGTGTCAAATTGATTTTGTTTTTGCAAAGTAAACATGCACTGCCAGCTTCAAACTTGTTGAGGTAAAGTACAGAGAATCACATCGATTACTGGAAATCTGCAATTCCGTCATGCAGCAATGCTCTCCCAATCAAAATTATGACAACTATTCCTCATATTTAGCCTTTTAATAGTAAATAATCAGTTGATTTCAGAGGTCATTGCAAGAGGATACCAGCTAATACTGTGAGAATTAGACTGGAAAATACGTAATTACGGTATATCAACATTTAAAGGATCATAAATATTCAATAATGACAATAATCATGATATGTGGGTACTTTAGGCAAAATGTATGACGTCACAGGTAAAAATATTAGGCCAGTGTCTGAAACTTGCCCATTTGATTTGGAAGACTAATATCTGATTTACAAGTGGTATGTAACTGGACTCATCCGGTCTGGATTTCAAAAATTTCAAATCCAGATACAGACCACTTTCAGATCATATATCAGTCTTTCATAGCAGTGACAGACCAGTTTCAGGGAAGTTACCGAGCAAATAGTTTTCTCTGGGTGTGATTTTGATTGGTAAACAAGTACTTCCAAGCCTATTGACTCTTTCAATTTGTTTAACGGCTATAATAACTAGCACTTATACAGTATAATATCACCAAGTCAGTTTACTTCATCACTTAAGAGGCACAATTCACGGTCAGAAGATGCCGGCCGAAACTCTATGAGAATTTGATTTGAAATCAAGCACTACGTATTGCGTGACACAGTCGTCTGCTTCTGCATTCGTGGAAATATAAATAATTACGGTATGTTATCAATTGAAGTCGCCTAAATATTCCATGATCACAACCATGGCACAAAGGCCCTACCTCATACAATGTGTTCGAGAATTGATAAGAACACAAACAGTTCGAAGCCTGTGACTCCTTTGGCTGGTTTAACAGCTCTTTTAACTAAAAGATACAAGTTATAATGTCACCTGATCAACTCAATTCACCACTTAAGACACAAAAACCACGATTACAGGATTCCGAACAACACTTCCGCCGCGGATTCGATTCGGTATCTGAGAATCCGAAGCCTCGGACGGACATTTCGGCAAGGGAAGCCGAAGTTCGAGTCGAACTTCGCGACGAAGTTCGACTCGAAAACTGACTGACAAAAAAACGACTGACAAAAAAAAAAGGCTGCCGAATCCGAAGATTCGAATGCGAAGCTTACGCGGTAATCCTCCCCCTAGTCGGTAATGGATACCCCTCAGTTCAGCGTGGGGAGGGAGGAAAGGGAACGGTTTGGAACTTCCCCTTGGAACATTTTTAAATATTCTGAATGAAGTTTTCAGTTGTTAGGCATCCCGGAGTAATTTTAACTACAAAACTGTAACAGATATTTAAAAGTTATTATTAATGGATCATCGAAAATATAAAAGAGTAATGAAAAACGTCTTTGGTTTTTTTATGCATTAATTATACAAATCAAGAAAGCAAAATTTTAATTGGAGGAAATATTTACTAAAAAGAGACGCTTTTAAACAAGCTGTCCGAAAAACGCTGAATATTTTCAAAGTACTCCGATCATTTGTTAAAAATACTGCTGAGCCATAACACAATCTGCTTGTAAAGTGATCTATTTTGTGAAAAGTCCGATAAATTCTTCCAGGTTCTCTACACAATCACATTCTTATCTCCCTCCACTGTTTTCTCTTCTGCCTCGGCATGCGATCTACCCTTCTCAATTCCGTCCACAAAACCTATTCTCTTTCTTCCCCTTCCCCAACCGCCCAGCATACTTCCCTCTATCACACTCTTCAGCAACCCATCCTCCCTTATTACATCCTCCAGCGACCCACTCCGCCGATCTCGAATTTCATTCACAAGTTTCCTTTCATCGCCTTGAGCCGTATTGAGCACTTCCTCGTGAAGTCTTCCTTTCCGTCCTCCTCATCATTCACCACTTCAACATCACAAGCGCTTGCAACATATTTGTGTCCTCCTTCCCCAGGGTTCCCGTTTCTGCACCATTTATCGCTATACTCCAACCTGCGGTGACAGTTAAGCCCGCGTTTGTATTGTACTCTCAAATAAAGGTTTTTTCCTTTTCATTACTTCCTCGCTTTTGAAATACCTGTTTGCAAGTTGCCTAATTGAGACATTAGCCCAATTTACGTATTCCGTCATTTGAGTTATATACCACAAACATTATTTTCCTAATGGCTCTTATGCCACACCTTCATTTAAACACCAGAATGCAAATTCAGTCGTTCGATTTCCAAACTTCTTACCCCGCGTAGCAGCAATAACGGGCTGTAAAATGGTTTTTATATAACAACTTACACAACACAACCACGGATTTACTTTCTGTTTAAACAGCTTAGAACGGGTGTAAAAAATAACTGTTTACACGCGGTTTGAACAATGT
Organism: Ceriagrion tenellum; assembly: GCA_963169105.1. Lineage (NCBI taxonomy): Eukaryota > Metazoa > Arthropoda > Insecta > Odonata > Coenagrionidae > Ceriagrion > Ceriagrion tenellum. The sequence goes on along the minus strand of OY720639.1, from coordinate 5,556,211 downwards.
GCCCTTCAAGCACACAATAGTATAGATGCGATCTTCATTGGTCCACAGGTAGCTCCGTCACTTGCGCGGTTGTTTCTTCAATTTTTAGAGCAGGGACTTGAACGAATTGCCTCCTTGAATCATTCTCTTTACCTCATGACGAAACACGTATTCAGGAACGTCCACGGAAAGACCAAGGTAATTGCCTAGAAACTAAAAAATGATAATCAAAGTTAAAGTCTATAGCTTACCATCAACGATCGTCTTTGCGAAGACAATTGTGACTTCTTCACTTTATGTCTCACAAAATACAGCCTCACGTCATCCTCACGTCCAACATTCTTGCTATCGCCTCTTTTCAACCTTTTCAACAACCTAAGAAGCGGGATGAGCGTCAAAACCCGCTTGACCAGTCCTGGACTTTACTCCGCACTCACTATCTCGCAATAACTGTCCTCAACACCCTCAAACACACACAAAAAGAAATGTAAAATGAATCAGCGACCAAACTCGAAAAGAAACGCGAATTTCTCATTCAAATTCTAAGACATTGCAGTTGCTCTTTTTAAAGCAAAATGAAAGTTAAAATTCCAATCGTTATTGCCTTTGTTTGAAAAGATATTTTTTTTAAATTCGAATTTCCTCGTTTCAACGCCTAAAATTCGAACATATTTAGACTTCCAGTTCGACTCACAATGCATTATCTTTAGCTTTGAGATACTAAAAAAACTGGCGAAACCCAATATCCTATACCTCGAGAGTCAATCAAGCGGGTATCTAACCCTCGATGCACTGGCTCCAGCGCCATCACATACTGACCACTCCGCCACCCACGCTCTGCCCAATCTCACTATTCTAGCTCCACTCATAATGCTCCCTATGCATAAATCAGGTGTTGCTAGATCCCGGTCACCTGCAACTTTGTATGTGAAATTCCAAAAATCATCCACCCTCCGACTCAAAAATAACACATCTATCAAAAACATTACTATAAACACGGACTCATTCGCAGCATCTCAAGTTTGCGCACAGCCAACGCCCAAATACTATAAAGGAAGATGGAATGGATCAAGCTCTTCTCCATCCTCTTATTCACATCCTTACCCAAGGTTCCCGCCATCAGATTCCATCTGTTATTAAACGCTCACTTGATAAATGCTATTCTCCTCCTTATGTATTCGCTACTATGCACATTTGCTTCTAGCGTACTGACAAAGTTATTTAAATTCACTCTTTGCTCCAGTTTCTGCCCTCCAAATTTAATGACCAGCCTCGCTTTCTTTGTACTAAAGATTCTCCTTACTTTAGTTTTCTTATGATTTATCCTCATTCCATATTTCTCACCCTGAAATTATGAAGCATCTACCAAAGCTTGTAATCCTTCCAAAGATCGACTAAGCAATGCCTGATCGTCTGCCAATCTAACCAACTTGATCAGCTGCTTTCCTGCTTTGATTTCCACGTCTAGTTCTCCACATACCTCTCTTTTCATTTCCTCACCAAGTATTTTAAAAATCAAAGACGATAACGAGCACCCTTTGCCTCACCCCTCGACCAATAGTTTGCCCATCCTGATTCACCGTCACCCGTGCCCTTTGGGTCATATATAAGCTTCGGATTAGACTCCTCTCTCGCCAATCTATTCCCGTTTTCTTGTGTATCTTCATTGGTTTTTCCCAGTTTACTACACCAAAAGGCTTTTCAAAATCCACAAAGCAAGCGGAAACATCTCGGTTATACTCTGTGTTTCTTTCCATAAGACTTCTCATCACTGCAATTACATTCCGAGTGGATCTTCCCTTCCGTAACCGAAACTAGTCATCGCTCAAGTTGTAATTTGCCCTAATCACAACCTTTTATTGATTATTCAGCGTATAACCTAACCTGAGTGTCAAAGTAATTGTTAGTCAAAGTAATCAAAAGTCATATCAAAGTAACTGTTCTATAGTCCTCGCATTCTGACGCTTTCTTCTTCGAGATAGAAATGATTTTTTTCACGAGGTCCTCCGACCATACTCCTTCGTAGACCCTTCGAATGAGTTTGAAAAAAGTTTGTCTGCCTTTCTTTTCTTAATTCTTCAGCAACAAAAGAATTATGTTTTTTACTCCCACAACTGTTCTTGTCTTCATCTCCTTGAATGATTTTGCTGTCGAGAATTTCACCGCCGTTTAACTGTATCCCAAGGTGAAGCTCATCTAGTGCTCCCTCATTATCTGCATTATGGTTATTTTTTACATTTTTTTAAATTTTATCTTCACTATCCCGAATACAGCACAATGGGCCAATTGACGTCGGGTGGATAACAGTAACAACGGACGAGACAAAAACACCCACGGCCTGGGCAGATAATATTCTACCCAGGCGAGACTCGAGCCCGCGACCCTCGGGTTAACAGGCGAGGACTCTACCCCGCCGCCACTGGGGCCGGTTAGTTTGTCCTATAGTTATTCCATGGATTCTCCCCACGTTTCTTGAATATCTTCTTGCTCGCTTTGTATCTTAATCTGCTCTGTCATTAATCTTTGGTACCGTGTACCCTCTCTTACCGCCCGGTAGCAATTATACTTCTCAGTATAACCTATTACATATATACGGATAATCGACTTTTGAGATTTCCCCTTCTTTCCACAGCTTTTCCATTTCCCCGCATAAATGTCTGGTATTATCATTACTTTAAATAAATAGAGCAGCTTGTTTTATACAAGGAACTGTGAGTAATTTGTTTTGAAGTAAAATCTTTGGAGATATTCCTACTCAATGTGCCAAATTTTAGTCATATTGTGCGATGTCGCGGCATTGGGTCCCAAACTGAAAAGTAATCCATGTATCTCCAAAAGTATTCCATGGCTGGACGATAGAAATTTACTTTATCTCATTAGAGACAAGTGACAGTCAACACTGAGAGCAATCATAAAAATGCAACATGGTTAAACGGTTAGACGTAGACCACTTGACGTGGTATGGCGATTCCTATGAGAGGCAGAGATATTGAGTTGCGTCGCGTGTTTTTCTACCCCCATGTACAGTGTGTGACATTCACTGTTTTCATGTTAGTACACAAAAGTGTGGAAATATTATGAGAGTGCTCTCAAATGAGCAATTGTCTCAGCTACGTTGTTATAAACTTTTTGAGGAACGATGAATGCTATAAGCTTAGAAAATTAACTAACGTTTGTCTGTGACCCAAAAAAAATCACACAACATTTTGGAGGGGCCATGGCCATCACTTGTATCCGCGCCTGGATCTATCATTCGTAATGTTTCCGATAAGCCAAAATTACTCATTGGTAACACAGGCTAAAATTGTTGCATCCGGGTACGAAAGATACAAACCAGGTATGATAAGGTACAATACTGATTGAAATACCCAATTTTTCAGACCCCTGACGGTTGAACTCATGAGCTGAAGTTATGAGCGTTTCATGAGAGCAATGTGGAAGATGAGAGACCCAAAGATGATGTCACGATTCCAGGAGACATTCACGTATGTGCTCAGTTCGTAAGGTTTAGTCTTTGAAAATTGTGTATATTGTGAAAGTGTACACTGTCCTCAGATGTACTATCGATAGAAGATCAAATTTCAGAATAATTACAAATAGGTAAAATATTTTTAACTATTAATCAGTCGCGTCGGGTCAATATGTAAGTAATAAGTTTATTGAACTTGAAGCTGTAGTTTTAAGTTATAAACCTGACTTCATATGCCTATGTGAGCATTGGTTGAAAGATGTGACCATATATACCAATACCTGGTAATATGATTGGTGATTTTAATTGCCGCAAGGATCATTGTCATGGAGGAGTTGTAATATATGTTAAAAGCTCCCTGTTTTGCAAGAAACTATCACATGATATACGGTCCTTGAATGCTGATTTGATATTTGAATCTTCGGCTGTAAAATACTCTGTGTCAAATCACGATTTTATTATTCTTGTTATCTATAGGTCCCCTCTTGGTTGTTTTAATTCTTTTTTAGATAAATTGGACTGTATGCTATTTTCTTTGACAAGATATGCTTCCAGGCCGACGATAGTATTATGTGCTGACTTTAATTGTATCCTTCTATTTGATGGGCATGAACAAACACGATTTCTTCAAGTATTGGATTCTTATAACCTGAAACCTCTCGTTAAAATACCAACTAGGGTAACAAGCAGTAGTAAATCGCTTCGTGACAATGTGATCACTGACTACAATGAATGCAACACTGCAGTCCAAGTTTTTGACCCAGCTTGGTCCGATCACCTTGCAATAGAGGCAATATTGTGTGTGAAAGAAAATGACAGTGTACACAATCCAATCAGATATCAGCGGTTCTTCTCTGAGTCTAATGTGAATTACTTCTGCATACTGTAAAACCAGCATGACTGGTCAGAATTATATGGGGAAAATAGCATAAATGATAATTTTGACGCATTTTATAGTGCGTTTCTTCACTATTTCAATGTTGGTTTCCCCCTTGAAATGAAAACAATCAGGAATCAACCAACTAAGTGCTGGCTAACAACTGAAATTTGCTCCATGTCTAAATACTTGGAAGAAATGCCACAAAGCATTAAATACACCAATGTTGATTCACTGCTCCAACTATTGGCTGCAAAATAGCGAGAGTATAGGCTCTTAATAATAAGATCAAAAAAGGAATATAATGACAAGCGAATTCAGCAAGCTTCTCGCTATTCCAGGGTGGCTTGGGACATAATAAAGCGTAACAACAGCTCCAATGATGCTAAATCCTCATCCTTGTATATTGATGATAAAAGTAATAGCATAACTAACCCAATAGAAATTTCTAATGTATTCAACAAGCACTTCTTGGATCTCCCAGATAAGCATCACTCAATTCCCTGTGAGACCACTATGCCTAACCTATCCTTGTCATCAATGTAAAAGCCCTGTAGTGAAAATGAACTAAGGTCTTACCTAGTTAAGGTTGGGATGAAAAAGTCAGCTGACATTGATGGAGTTACTGGAAAAATTATTAAAACTTGTGCATAAGCTATAATTAATCCTTTGCTATCGCTTATCAATCAATCCTTAGCTGAAGGCACATATCTGGAAGCTCTAAAAACATCAAAGGTTGTCCCAATCTTCAAGAAAAAAGGTGATCGAAGTAACATTAAGAATTATAGACCTATATTCATTATTCCCCAGTTTGGAAAAATATTTGAACATCTGTTTTGTAGTATACTAACTGATTACTTGGAGAGTGTCAATTTGTTGTCAGCCTATCAGTTTGGCTTTCAAAAAGGAAAGTCTACCGAACAAGCATTACTTAATGCCATTGAGTACATTATGGATGAGATGAACAAAAAATTGTAAGGAGATGGGAATATTTTTCGACTTAAGTAAAGCCTTTGACACCGTCAATCACACTAAATGACTTCTTAAGTGTGAGAAGCTCGGAGTCAGAGGCATAGCACTACAGTTTTACTAGCACTACAGGCTTAAGTCGTATCTTGACAAACGACATCAGAGGGTGGCATATCAGAAAGATGGCAAAATATTTCTCTCTTCATCACTCGACGTGAGCAAAGGTGTACCCCAAGGCTCAGTTCTGGGCCCTATATTATTTTTACTATATGTCAGCTAATTGCCCAGTATGTTAATGACGAATGTAAATGTTAAATGCATAACGTACGCTGATGATGTCAGTATATTAATGTCTGGGAAAACCTTGCCTAATTTAATTGAGTCAAGTAAACTGGTATAACAACAAATGACAAGCTGGTGCGATAGCAATGATTTAATATTGAATAACAAAAAATCACAATTTTCCAATCCATAAATAATGAACAATGACTTAGCCTGTATCTTTGCCGATCTCAATGTTGGGAACAATGTTAAATTACTTGGGTTGCATGTTGATTCTGTGTTGAAGTGGGATATGCATACCACAATGCTTTGCAAAAAACTGAATTCTGTATATTATTTACTATCTATTTTGAAACACACTGTTAGCTTAGACATTGTGATAACCCTATACTATGGATTATTTTACCCATTTATATCACTTGGAATAGTCGTATGGGGATCTACATCCTTTGTGAATAGTGTATTTTTCATCCGAAAAATGTTTGTAAGAACTATCTGTAAAGTGCATTATAGAGCTCATTGCCGACCACCGTTTCAGAGTTTAGAGCAATCAACAGTGCCAGTGCCATGTGTTTATGTATATCATTCTGTAATCACAGTAAAAAATCACAGATTTTGTGAAGAATAATCAAATCCATTTGAATGATACCAGGTATAAATATGATATGTATGTGATGTCTTCTTGCTCCACTAAACATCTAAAGAGTACTCGAAATATGTGTATAAAATTTCATAATAACTTACCTGCTGATATAAAACAAGAGGACAAACAGAGCGTGTTTAAGAAAAAGGTATTTTATTTCCTGGTTGAGAGGTGTTTTTACAGTGTTAATGAATATCTTATGTGGCACTTAAACCGAACACCTCATTTCTATTTATCTCATTTATTATAAGTTCTTTTGACGTGTCCTATACACTTACATAACACTTGTATTTTTGTACAGTGTCTTTTGGACAAATAAATTATTATTATAATTATGACGCGAAGTATTTGTCGCTGAAGATATTTTACTCGTTTTCTGCGACGACTTTTGTTTTGTCCCTTTTCTCCATCTGACAATCCCCGCCTTACTCCTTAGGGGTGGCTAGGAATATAGGATGAAGATTTAGATTGTGGTTGCAGACGTGATGACACCCAACAGTGGAAGCTGCGACGGTGAAATTCAACGGGACAATCTTTAGAGAGGCCTTTGAAATTGAAAAATACATAAACAGTTCGATTCAAACAAAATACAAAAGATTAGTGGTTCGTGACGACCAGTGTTCTCTAGAAATAAGAATAACATCCAGGAGAGGCTCGATTCCGGCTCTCATCCCTCTCACTTCCTTATGGATGCGTATTTTTTATCCGTAACATTCATTAGACTTGATGAGAACTTCGACCAAGGAGGAGAAAGCTTTCTTTTTGAAACTCAGAGAGGGAATACCAAACGATCATTCCTCAATGAGCACGGTTCGCGAAAGATTGATTGAAATGATGAAGGTAGGGATGGAGCTAATTCTCTTAATATAATATTAAGAGAATTAAGACAACAATCAGTACACTACACTGCATAAAATGTACAACTATTTACGTTTTTTTTGCCATTTTTGAGACTCTATATGAACTTTGCACTCCTGAACTCTTAATGCACTTTAGTCTCTGTCGTTAAGTTTATACTACAAGTTTTTATTCGTAAGTTAATCATTCAGTAAAATTTTCAGAAGTTTTCACGCAGTTACTTTTGAGATATTAAACATTATATCGGTCAAAAAACACTGGAGGTGCTTTATGGAAATGTCCGCCAAAACTTTAAGGAGTTGAAAATATTTTATGCGTTAGATAAATTTCCCATAATTATTGTTAAAATAACAGGAAAATGAAAATTTTGGAGTAATATGACCTGAATGATTGCACACTATCGTTATTATATAGTAATCATAACAGTCTTCGAATACATAATGGCAATAAAACGCATGGAAACGAACGGCGTCGAATTCCCGGCACGTCCCAAAGTATATGACCCGAGGCTCAACTTCGAAGGTCCACTTAGCGACACTTTCGGGACGGCAACCCAGCTGCTGGGAGTGGGTGACCTTCCCTGGAGCGAGAGGAGGTCAGCCCTGCATAAATGAGCAACCCTTTTCCACAGAAACTCGGAGAGGACACTCAGAAATTAGCGCGAAAGGGCGCTTGAAGCAAGTAAGCGATGTCATACTCCATCTCCCCGCTTAAAAAAGTAAAAAAGGAGCATTAGGCGCGAGACCGGGATCCCTCGACGGCGCAGGTGGCGCCCTCCAGGGTGTGTGAAAGGTGCGTACGGATGCGGTGCGTCGGCCATTGTCGGCTGGTCCCTGTGAGACCCTTCGATGGAAGCGAGCGACATGACGACGGGCCACACCGCAACCTAGCTGGCCTCTTTCCATTAGCTTTCCGTGTACCCTGACAGCCAGGGTTCGGCTCCCCTTAATGTGACGGGCTCGTGTGCTTGCGTGCCCCCAATTCCCTTTCCGGGGTTTCACGAGCCAGGTCAAGTGTCGAGCGTCGACCCAGCGGTGCCGACGCGACGCCGCTACAGGCAACACTCCAGGGGGGGGGGGAACCCTTCCCCTCCAGCGGTCCGCAAAGCTATTCATTCTCGATGACCCGGCCCTGGGGATGGCCTGGCGCACGTATTCAGGCGTCCCTAGGGGATAAACGCCCTCGTACTGCTAGAATAGAGACCTCCACGGGATAACAGTGGTTTAAATGTCATCAAGAGTCGGGAGCCACCAACGACCGCCGACGACCGTCACCGGCGGAATTAAAGTTATCCGCCGAGTGCCGCGCATATCAAACGGGACTGCCGGCATATCAAACTTCGTGGAATCAACACGTACTTTGCGATTAACCACGATAAGATGTTTAATGGACCTTTTGTTTTTTCTTGCTAGCCGGACGATTCTGTTGGCCCGAATGTCCCCGGGATCCCGATAGGCTGCTGAGCCTGTCGTCAGGTTTTCCAGGGACCGGACCAACAGAACCTGACACACACCCATGCGCTGGGCGGTGAAAAACCCACCCAGGCGGGACTCGAACCCGCGACCCTCGGTTTAGCAGGCGAGGACTTTACCCCGCTGCCACCGGGGCCAGCATTTTCTTCTTTCCGGACTTTCTGCTCCAATACAAATATCAACAGCGCAAACTTTCGCTGTTCAAAATTGCATTAGACGAAAATGCAAAAATGAGGCAAGGGATCGCCTTTGGTATATTAGCTGAGCTTTCTATCTCTAGATCTACGAAATGGTTTTTGGAATCAATGCGGAAATACTTTCCGCCCGATGACAAAAGAAATTTGATCATGGTCATGACTGAAGTATAATTTTCCATTTCCAAATTGTACAAAGTGAAAGTCTCTGAGAGGCTTTTTACTGTATTTTTTCTCAAGAAGAAGAGTAAACGAGCGGTAACAATAGGATCGTGGATTAAGGAAAATTTTGAGTGCTGGGAAGCAAGAAAATATTTGATTGGAGACGAATAGAGGAAATATACATGTGCTTGGTTTGTTCAAGATGAGGAGGAGAAAAGGATGACTGACGAAGTCTTAAGGAGAAGCCTGAAGTGCCGAGGGATGAAACCGATCAAAGGCGAATGGGTTTCTTTTCCTCCGTGGAATCATCCTCTCGTGTGCACTTACGGGTGACTCCGTGTAAAGTAGAACAGTGGATAGTCCCGGTTTCATCAAAATTTGTGAATATAAGTTGTTTGAATGGTGGAGTCCATTTTTTATTGTGAAACAACTGGGGAAGACTCATTCGGAACGTTGGCGACGCGGCTTTGTACAGACTAGCATGCATCTCGCTAATATTGGGAATCACCTCAGACGGGAGTAATAAGAGTGAACTGTCACTTCGCTCTCACTACGCCTCATCTCAAGTGCGTCGCTGGCATTTGTGAGCCGGAGTGGGACGGAGGGATCAGTCCAAAGCATATTTCATAGCCAAGAAATCTTTTCGAGAAAGCTTTGGGATGTACGATGCCATTGAAGGATGTGCGATGCAAAGAAAACTCTTATTTTAAACCAATATACAACTATTTCTAACGCTAATTCTTCATGAACCCGGGAGGGAATTTGATCGGGACCAGGTGATTTCTTGGAATTAATGGATTTCAGCTGACTTTCTATGCCGCGATAAGATATATTTATAGACTGCATTGGGTGTTTATATAAGCTAGGCAATATAGCGATGTTATTCCAAGGTAATTCTGTATAGACCCTTTGAAAAAAAGGCGTTAAGGATATTTGTTAATTCTAATTTTTCTCCAGCTCTTTCTCCTTGACCAATTTTTACAGACGATACCGTAGATTAATTACCTTGAACCTCATTAATGCAAGACCAAAATTCCTTCCGGTTATCTACCAAAGACTCGACTAATATGTTACTCCTGAATTTCAGATTTTCTTAAGGTCGCTTTTGCTGTCGTTTCAGCTCTCTCATATATTTCACAAATGTTCTTAAGTTACACATCGGATAAATCCTGATGGGTGTTCTTCATTTTCGCGTGCAAGATTCGCTGTCGCACGAGAGATTTCCGGACGTTCGCATTATACCACCTAGGTTCCGTATTAATGTTTTCATTTAATATGTGTAGAAATTTACTAGAGACTGTTCACTATTTGCCAATTTGGAGGTATGCCGAGTTGAAAGCATTGGAAAAGACTGGAGGAACTGACGGATAATTTCGAGATAAGTTTGAATTTACGGAAAGAAGAAAAGTTACGAGAAATAAAAAAATTAACTTCCCTGATATAGACTACGTATCTATTTTTCATTTTCAGTTGCAATATTTAAAACACCGCTGAAAATTCTGAGATTTTTTGCTTGGGGCAATCATTTTGACAAGAGGTTTTTTTATAAAGTGGGAAAATCGGAAGGATTCGATTTGTGATTAATGAATTTAACTAACGTTTTCTCATATAAATCATTACATCTACATACTACCCTCGAGCCGATGCATGGGCGTGTGGCAGGGGGTGTTAGGACACCGGCCACGTAAACATGTAACATGTAACGGGAAAATGTTTTGTGAGGTGAAATGGTGACGTCTATTGTTAAACTGAATTGAGTGGAGCTGATTTTTGTACTGTGGTCGCTTATTGTGCGCAGGAAGAACGAGTTTTTGTACCTATCTGTTCGGAAATGCATCTCTTACTTTACCGCTTCTGTCAGACCTACAGATACCGTGAGGCGTCATGATGAGATTCTCTGAGAAGCTCTGAAACACGCCAGTTCTGAATTTCTCAAGCAACCTAAGCCTTGCGTGTAGCCGTCTGAGCCTCTAGGGGCTCCCACTTGAATCTCTCTACAAGTTGTGAGACACTATATGTACGCTCGTAGCAGTTTTTAATGAAGCGTGCAGCTATCCTTTGCATTTTATTAATATTTTTGGTTAAATCATTATGAGCAGGGTCCCAAATGCTCGCGACGTATTCGAGGTGTGGCCTAACCAGAGCGAAGTAGCAACTCTCTTTCACTTTTTCATCCGGGGACCTTCCTATTAGACGATTAGCAAAACCTAGTTTCTTTAATGCTGTGCCGCATATGTTTTGTATGTGTGTTCCCCGCGATATATTAGATGTTAAGGTAATTCCAAGATATTTTACTGTATCTGAAGAATTTATGTTTACTCTAACCCCAGTATAGGTATGGAATTTTTGCGATGACATCCACAGAAAGTGAACTGTGACGCATTTACTGATGTGATTCTAATCTCCAATCCTGGCATCACGAATGAACATTTTTAAGGTCCGATGACAGAACTTCAAAGTCCGCGTTTTCACTTATTTCACGGCAGATAACTATATGGTCTGCAAATAATCTTAATTCACCGCTAACTCGAGAACTTAGGTCATTAATATAAATAATGAATGCAAGAGGGCCGATCATACTTCCCTGAGGAACACCGCATGCGACTTCAACCATATCAGAGCTAAAACCATCAACAACTAGAAAGAATATCGCAAGTTCATTAACATTTGTATTCTACGAAGTAAGTTCAGTAGAAATTCGAGGGAATAGTTTAAAAACGGGAAACGCTGTAGTTGATATACATGTACGATATGAGTCATCTTATTCTCTTTCCGAAACATATTCGACCGAAAAATCTTTTCGTCAGTAGGGCTCGAATTCACGCTTCCGACGAAGAGATGACGGAGGAGGGCGCAATAATGCCCACAGCTGTTGATGCAGGACAATTGGTGTACATAGCACCAGAGTAAGATTACATTTTTAATGGCAAGTGACACGAACCCGGGTGTAAGGGAGAGAAAGAAGTGACACACTTTCGGTATTTATTCTCTAGTTTCTGGAAAAGTTTGCTTGGTGCACATCCTTGAAATCCATCACGCGATGTCTCCTTGTAAGAATGAAAGACACCAACGTACATTATCACAGTGTCTTTCTCTACAAATTCTTCCAATAAATTACTTTTTTATTATTAAGGTCCTGCAATTAGTTCACTAAAGAAGTGGCAATCTACTTACAATGTCAGAAAGCGACTCTTTATTACTTACGAAGGAAGGGCGATATGCCACTTTGAAATCTAACCTTACGACCTATAAGAGATCTTTCTTGTATTTAGGACCAAAATAAATTATTTATCATCCAACAATATAAAATTCACATACATACATACATACATACATGCATACCCATCACGCCGTTCTCTTCCGGGGTAGGCACAGTCAAAATGTTTCACTCATTAATACATAATTGTACACCTAACTCTGCTTCAATAATTTCCTCCATACTGACCTATCCTTGCAAACCTCTTTTGCCTCATTTACCCCCATACACTGTTTCATACACGCCCTCCTGTTTTTAAAACTCCTAATATTCCTCCTCCTAAGAATTTCCTCAACCACATTCAACCACTACTTTCTCGGCCTACCTCTACCTCTCACACCATTCATGCTACACTCATATATCTGTTTCGTTATTCGACTCTCATTCATTCTCTCAACATGGCCAAACCAATGAAGCACACTCCTTTCATACACGTCCATTACTGGAGTATTTAACCCACACTCATTCATGACCCACTCATTCCTGACCCTATCCATCCTACTTTTGCCACAAATACTCCTCAGATATCTCATACGACGTTTAGCCTACTCTTACGTCTATCCTGACGTACCCATGTTTCACTACCATATAGCAAAGTGGGAAGAAGTACACTTTTGTACACGGCAATTTTCGCTTCCTTAGACAAGCACTCATTCCTTGATATGCTCCACATGCTACCTACCACCTTCCTTCCAGCATTCGCACGTCTCTTTATTTCCTCATCTATTCTTCCATCTTTCGTATACATCTTACCTAAGTACACAAAATCATCCACTTGTTCAATTACTTCACCATTCGCCCTCATCATACAGTCATTCTCCCCCTTCTCCTTATCAAAAACTACTACTTTAGTCTAGCACGCATTTACCTTCAATTCCATTCTCTCCGTTGATTCACATAACTTATCTAGGAGCTTCTGTAATCCCTGTTGACTATCTGAGATTAAAACAGCATCATCCGCATATAGAAGAACTCGCAAATTTACATTTCCAATTAAAACACCGTCCTTTTCACTACATGCGTCTCTAACACCATCCATATCCATACATTTATCCATAAATATATTAAACAGCCATGGTAACATTACGCATCCTAGCTTTACACCCCGATTTATTACAAACCAATCACTCAGAACCCCGTTAACTCTTACACTTGCCTTACTATTGTCATACATCGCCATCATAACATTCAATAACTGCCCATTCACTTCATAGTATCTCAAAACCTTCCACAACTCCTTTCTATTTCCTCTGTCATATACCTTCTCAAAATCGAAGAACGCACAGTACACTTTCTTTCGGACACTCATACATTTTTTTATCACTCGCTGAAGTGCAAAAAGCTGGTCACTACATCCTCTCCCAGGCATAAACCCACACTGCACACCCCATAATCTGTCGGAAGTAATATTCCTCACTCTTTCGATTAATATTTTACTGAAAACTTTTCCCGGGATACTCAATAAACTAATGGCCCGATAATTATTACATTCGATCTTTCCTCCCTTCCCTTTGTACAACGGAACGATGATAGCATTTTTCCAATCCGCTGGAACAACAGAAAACTGTAAGCATAAATTGTATAGTTAACACAGCCTACAAATTAGAAATTTACACCCACACTTCAAAATTTCACTGGATATCCCATCTATGCCGGCAGCCTTCCCATTTTTTCAATATTCTCACAGCCATTGTGACCTCGTTCTCACTTCTAAAATTCACAAGTAATGAAGAAAGATTTTTGAGCCTTCCAATAAAGGGTTCTGTCAAATGACAATATTGACATGTTATATTAAAATAAAGATGAAATGTAAAGAAATAATTCACTCGTATCTTAGGTTTCACTTGAATAAATCAATAAAAGATTGAAGAGTAAGGCCAACTAAATCACTTGGGCGATGACCATTCGGGGTTTCGGAATGGAAGGTCAACTCGAGATGCAATTGCGGTGATGAGAACACTTAGAGAAAAAAAACAGAACCGAGTATAAACTAGGATATTTTCGCATCCTTTGTGGATTTCGAAAAGGCTTTTGAAAAAGTAAATTGGGAACAACCAATGGAGATACACAAGAAAACGGGAATAGATTGGCGCGACAGGAGACTAATCAGTAATACATATATGGCGCAAAGGGTACAGGTAAAGGCGGCTGACGGTGAACCAGGTTGGGCAACTATAGGTCGCGGGGCAAGGAAAAGGTGCCCATTGTCGCCGTTTCCTTATAAAATTGATGTCACGGAAATGATAATACAGGCATGGGAAGAACTCAATGTGGGAATAAAAGTGGGAGGGCAGCTGATAAAGTCTGTAAGATTCACGAACGAACAAGCGTTGATCATTGGATCTTTGAAGGGACTGCAAGCTTAATTAGATGCTTTATAAATTCATTGTGAGAAATTCAGAATGAAGATAAATCGTTAGAAGACGAAAGTGATGATGTTCTCTGGGACAATGAAAGCGAGGCTGGTCATTAAAGTTGGAGGACACGAACTAGAGCAAGTGGAAAACTTAAATTACTTAGGCAGTATGCCTGAAGAAAATGTGCATACTAGCAAACAAAAAAGGAGGAGAATAGCGTTAGCTAAGGAGGCGTTTAGTGATCGAAGTGAGCTGATGACGTGGGCAATGGGTAAGGATGTGAAAAAGAGGCTGGTGAAGAGCTTAGTTGAGAGTGTAGCGTTGTATGGTGCGGAAACGTGGACCCTTAGAAAGGAGGACGAGAATAGGCTGCAGGCATTTGAGATATGGGTGGGGAGAAGGATGGAGAAGATTAGTTGGACGGAAAGGAAGACAAACGAGGAAGTGCTTGAGATGGTGGGCGAGGAAAGGAATCTTCTGAATGTAATCCGGGAAAGGCAGGGTAGATGGCTGAAGGATGTAATAAAGGGTGATTGGTTGCTGAAGAGTGTGACAGAGGGAAGGATGTTTGGGCAAGCGAGGTAGAGGAGAAGAAGGAGAATAGGTTTCATGGACGGGATGAAGAAGGGCAGATCTTATACAGAGGCGAAAAAGGATATACTAGTGGTTGCAAAGCTTCGACAAGCGAAGATAACCGGGAGGAGGTTCTCTCACATTCAACAAAATCTACCATTTACCAGTAGAATTCTTAGAAGTAATAATTATAATAACACATCTGTACCTATTTCATCCCATGTATTTTTGTATAAAATCGTTTTATGTAATATCAAATTTAGCTCGATGTGAAATATTTATGATTGTTTTGTTATTGTTTTTTAGCGCAAAAGAAATGCTATTATTTTATAAGATATATGTGCTGTAGAAGGTTTATTATTTATTTTCTTAATCGGAATTACATTCAATTTCCGGAAGGCAGCGTATCCAAAGGTGTATGACCTTTAAGGCTGCCTAAAGCTCATCAAACATTTTAATAAAAATTGTTGTGTACTTCAAATTGAGGAGTAATAAACATTATTTTGGTATCATCGACATCATCGCTAGGTGAAAAGTGGTCCTAAATGGTCACATTAATACATTGTTGGCAGAGGGGAGAGGGGGGGTGTGGGTTGATGAAGGTGGGGTGAGGAGTGGAGAAAACGGTAGGATTTGGTGACCAATGGAAGGAGGGATAGAATTCCAGGGTTAAAAAGTGCAAAGCAAAATTAATATAATACTGACGTCAATGGGTAAACTCTCCTCTTTATCTTCTCATCACCCTGACAAAGATGTGTCACAATTGACATTCGAGTGGAAAATATATTTACACTAGTTTGACAATAGTGTGGTTTGAATTTCAACTTTTACTGTGGACAGTTGACCAAAATATGATAGTGATTTTGCGGTTCTTGACAGCGAGTATATCACGTTTCACACCATCAAATTCTGCGTCAAATTCCATTTAAGAATCTAGGTTTCTCGAATGGGCGTTCTGTCACTGAAACGCCATCAAAGCGGACATGTAGTCTTGAAAGTTCTTGGACCGTTTTGTCGCCATCACACTCCTTTCATCTTGAAGGGTTCTCAAAACTCTTGAATATGGAATGGGGTTGAAGCCTCTCACCCATTCGCGAGCATCCTTTAGCCCTCCCAGGATTCCGTTTGCGTCTCAAGAGTAGCCAGAAGAACGCAATTTTCAAGATGGATTCCTGGAGTAGACTATTGGAAATTTTTGCTGAATCGCATGACGTTATTATTTTAGTTCTGTTCTGATTTTAACCAAGCCCTAAAACTTCATAAAGTTTTAAGCTTTTGGCCGTGTGAAAATCCTATTAAGTATTATTCATCAAGCATTCTTTAACAGCTTTGTTGAATCGTCTTGGACACGGTTTGATGTTCAATGTTTTATGTTCAATGTTTTTCGTCCAGGAAATATTGAGTGGTGTGAAACGGGCGTATGAGTGTGGATCAGACAGCGATGACTCGCAGCGCACCGTTCCCGTCATATGTTTTCACGACTCGAGCGCGAGCGAGGGTGCGTGATCGATTTAAAAGAAGTCGATCTGAGCCTTCGGGCGAAATTAGAGTCGCAACTCGAGGGAAAGAGGCCGACCTCGTTTCGACGAGCTTGAAGAGGATTCACTCCATCGGCAACTTCCTCATCCCTGGCACCACTGGGTTGAATAAAAACAAAGAAACATGTTTCCCTAGATGACTCATTTCAGTCTTCATTTTCTTTATTGATCTGGTTTTTGAAAACTTGGCAATCTTCTGTACATCCCTGTTACGATACTCCTCTCCCCATAACGTCTTTTACTGGAAAATATGCCTTCATATTATATCTATAACTTTATTATAACTTATTATGACATATTATAACTATAACGATTTCTAAACCTTCCTCAAAACATGAAATCTTTCGATGCGAATTCGCTTTTCCTTAGAAACCATTCCTTTAGTTTCGCTCACCGAGATTCTCATGGATTAGCGAGAGTACTCATCTTTGAAGCGGCCAAGTGCAAAGCTAAAATGGCCAACGTTGAAAATAATAAAATGAGCACGCCGAGTATGTGGCCCCATTTTTTAAATAATACATAATTGGTTGTAAAACTATAAAAAAAATCAAAAACTTTTTAAAAGTTGGAATTTCATCGGTTCTTTATAATAATATTTTGAATTTGAAATCATAAAATAAGATACGTTAACATTTGCACACTGCAAAAAGAGTGAAATTTGTGGGTTGGCAAAGAAAATGTTTCCATTATGACACGGCAATGTTTTTTTGTTTTTATGGGAAGAAGTGCTTGACAAATTGACATTAGTTGATCCACAGTCTTCATGAGGCCACCGGTGGCACTCAGCACACCCGTTGCTCTCGCCCTTCCACTCGAAAGCACGGGAGTAGAATAATCATTCTTTATCAGTATCGACTATTGCCGAGCTATTACACTTGTCATTGCCTCTCCCATTCCTTCATTCCATTCATTCCCTTCCTCTCATTACACACTAACCACCGACATGGGCATTCTTCCATTCACACACAGATATTCTTAAACTTAGCTCTCTTAAAATTTCTCCGTTTTTTCTTCTTATCCATCTGTTATCATCATTACTTTTCAAAATATCTTCATTTTCTGCTGCAACTTATTCCTCTCCACTTTCCAATTATATATCGTTGTTACACCGTTCTCCTTGTTTCCAAATAATTACATGGCACCGCTTTTCTTCTCTTTGGTTTTCTTTTTCATGCTTTTTCCTCTGTTTCGTCTCGGTAACCCCTGCAGAGTTGCTTCACCGGGCGATTATGTCGTGGTGCAAGCTATCTCATCCTCTCTCTCTCTCTGGTTGCAGCCGTCAACAATAAATAGGTTCAGCTCTACCAAAGATTAGTGTCGAACAACATTCATTAGCAAATGAAAAAACGACTTCGTTTCCTTCCACTGATTTATTTTCTTGGTACGACATGTTTCGACACATAGAGGTCATTTTCAAGTACAAAAAATTTTAAAATTCAAGCAAATATATACCTGGAAGGGTCTTGGGGGAGGTTGGAGAGGGTTGGAATTTTTTGTACTTGAAAATGACCTCTATGTGTCGAAACATGTCGTACCAAGAAAATAAATCAGTGGAAGGAAACGAAGTCGTTTTTTCATTTGTGAATATCAACTTCCACATAGTTGAGCCTGATACCATTGAACATTCATTAGTATTAAAGGGAAAATAATTTTTTTTATTGCACGTAATATGATACTCTTCGTGACCGTATCTCTCATACGGAACACAAAAAAATACACATAGGAGTGGTTTTTTCAATATTTGGTTGATAAAAGTGGTTTCAACAGTATGACAAAAAGCTTTTTCCCTGCATTCGAATTCAGCCATTAAAAATTGAGTTTATCTTACGCAGACCTCTGGTTAAAAGAAGTAGAAGAAACCACGAAAAAAACTTCAAATCTCCTGAAATCTGCATAAAACAACGCACGTTCTTGGCAAGGTTCCAGAAACATCTACGTTTGTGTTCGACTGTTCGCTCGCATGGTTTGTTGAGGAGACAGCCAATGGCAAAAAAGAAACCATAGGTTCTTATATTCATCACAATTCTCATACCGATTTGGCAATTTTACCTTATATTTCGGCAAAGACAGAATTTCAGAGGAGGGGGGTCAGGTAGATTGTGCTGGACGTGTAATACGTATACCTATAATAATCATTGGTTTTGCGCGCATTATTGTTCTCCTACAGTTCACGAAGAGTACAATTTGCATGTAAACAATATAGTTTGCTGAGGAATGAGTCTTAAAGCAAGGCAATTCAGGCGCTGAGAGCATTTATTTTTATGCGCCTCCCACTTCGACAACCTACACACTTTTGAAGTCCTCGTCCGGACGCCCAAACCGAAGGTGCCGGGTTCGAAACTCTTCTACATTTGGTTTACACTTCCCAGAGCACGATTGACTGTGCTTGTCCGTTGCACCAGATTTCATATTTCATGGGACGGACTATGGAGACTATTTTCAGAGTAATACAAAGTAACTAACTGTAGCATTGCTCTCTAAATTCAATTTTTGAATGTGAGATTAATTTACAATGCTTACCATTCGAAACAGCTTGATGTATATGCGTATCACGCGAGCCTGGCATCGAGTTACACTTACACTACTTTTGTGTACAATTATCACTATAATTTCGTCCATTCGGTAGCCGAGGCTTGCAAACTATTCCACACTTTTGCTACCCCCGAGTTTCCTCCATCCAACGCAGTGGGGAGTTCATCTCTTGCCTTTGATCATCTCGGAGTCCACCATTTCAGAGTCAAACTTGGAAGTATTTAACGTAACCTAAAATGAAATGACCTTTCGTATCTCCATCCTGCCTGTCGCAATAACATGTTCGATTAATTCACCCGACGGACTCACTTTATTTTAGTTTTAAAACAGAAGAACAGCGAAAATGGCGAAAACGGTAATGTTACCCAGCAAATGCAAAAGCAGAACGAAGCTATACTTTACAACCATTAATACTCGTTTTTATATTTTCACGGACATTTTGTATATTTCTCATCAGAGTTAACTTGGTTCCTCGTGTACAAACCAAATATTGAGACACAATTACACAAGGGGATCGGGTTGGTGTGGTATGGCTAGCGTACTGGCTAACCACACTGGCGGCCAGGGTTCAAATCCCTGCAGAGGAGGATGTTTTTCAGAGGAAACCCGATCTCTACTTGAGTGTCTTGTGGAGGGCACTTCAAGTACAGTACTCCGTCTGTCGGATGAGATGTTAAACCGTGGTCCCCTTGGCGCCTTTCGTTAATAGCAGGCTAATGCCGACGCCGGGTTTCCATCCACCCTTCCTCCCTTACCTATCCCCTATGGCGCAAATGACCTTCGCTGTCGGTCACCTCCTCAAATATCCAATCCCAATCCAGCTATTACACAAATATGTTACAAAAATCGAAATGACACTGTACATCATTTCAATTTTTGCAATTACTATTGTGATATTATGCACTGTCAAAGGAGTATAGAAATGATTAATCACTTATGAGTACATTATATAAATATAATACTCTCGCATCGATACTGCTTGCTCAGTGTTACAACACATTCTAAACGCTTATTTCTATATTCCTACTCTTGTCTCAGGTATTTCATAAAGAGACTGAGTAAAGGAGAACGAAACACGTTAAAAAGGAAAAAAAAATTGCGTCAAAGAAATGAAATCTACGTCAAGAGAGGGAGGGAGAACAGAGGCGACAGGAATAGCTAAGAAAGGCAAAGAATTTACTCTCGGGGAATATTTATTTATCTCCGATAGAACGCACTACCGTCGGCCAGCGAGCCGGTCAAGTACCGGCCTGGTGGGCCAAAGGCCGCGGGTTTGCGTCCTGCCTACGGCATGGATTATTTTAGTTCGCGGCCTAGTTCAGACACTGTGATATTGCAGCCTTAATCTTAGAAACTTCGGTATCTTAAGCCACATTCTGACCCTGTATTCCACTTCGTTCCCAATACCACATGTGCTGCCATATCACATGCCCCATGCCTTGCAATTCTTAGGCAAGCGGAATCGCTGGTTGCGGCCACCTTAGGTACAAAAGGGCGCGGTTACCAGGGATGACGGCCAACATAATTTAGTGGCATCCTGCAACACTGCAACCTTCCAGAATCCTTACAACCGCTAAAATCAGAAGGAATTGGGTCAAATTAACGTGCAAGTGACCGCTCAGGTTCTTCCTCGCTTGCTTCGGGAGATTACGGGACTTGACCTCACGTCTTCTCTCCTTTTCAGTGCTCGGTATAATCCGATTTGTTACATTCTTACTCAAAAGGCTCGGCGCAAGATTAAGCTTGTTGGGGAAATAGTATGACATACATTTGTGTCTCAAAGAAGTGAAAAACCTGTGACTCCATAGTGGGGGAGCGAATAAGATAAAGACAGAGACACAGGGATACGAGCTTATTTTGTAACGGATAATGTATTCGTGATGGAATATTATTCATGTATTCAATTTCATGATTATTCAGTTTATATAATTTCCCATTTATGATTAAATTATTTTTGATGGATTCGTATTCTAAAACTAATGAACACTCATTCCATAAAATTGAATTGTCTCATTGATCCATCAACACATTTCTCTCTGCTTCATGTTGATTCGTAGTCGTTTACTACTCTGTTCTATGCATAAATTTTTGGTTCCCATTGTTTTTCCATTAAGACTGTAGCAAATGAAGAGACGTGCCGTATATACCCCGGATGCCATGGGCAAACAAAGCCGCCCCAGTTATTGAGTCAAATCCTAGTGAGCGGAGGAAATGACAATCGTGAAGTTTAAAATCTCGCCTTGACCATCGATTATTCCCGCTTTGGAGACGTTCATTCGCGGAGTCGCAATGGCCTCTTATCGTCTCGCTTTATTTCTAATTCATTTAACTCATAAAGCTCCTCTGCATTTCCTCACGAATAGTCTCAGACCTGAAATGAGATTCATTTTGCCAACGCAAATTTTGAGTATTTCCGTGAGAGTATCATAAATTATCCTGCTCTCCATCGAAAAGCGAAACAATTTGCACGTGCACTCTGATTCGCTGAATTATTGACAAACCATTCTGAGCACTGAATACGCCTCATGATGATTGGGTTCATAATTATTGGTAACTTGCGGTCACAAAACTGATGAAGAAAAGAGCGATAATAAGGAGTACATAGGATAAAGGAAGTGAAACTAAACAAAGAAGGTATTGCAATGGATAATAATTATTCTCCGCATTTTACTTGAGCCCTTGCTCACGTTCCACCACCCTCTCCTGCGGTCTTTTTCTCCAATGTTTCACTTACTCAGCGATGGATTGAGAGTATATTTCTTTTCCAGCAATCCCTGAGCACTGTTGTATATGTCCGTTGTATCTATCAATGTGAAATTTAGAGGAATATATGCATATTCATTCATGAGCAGTGTGTGAATTAATGCTCGCACAAAGGAGGCGAGTACGACTCTCAAAAAAAGACGAAGCACTCCTTCACTCTGTCGAAAACACAAACCAAAAACACTTGAGTCACGGAGCTCACTAGAGCATGAAGGAGAAAAATTAGAAGAGGTTCCACAGTTTAAGATCGGACGGACGTTGAAACTCCGAGGTTTAACCAGAGTTCCTCTCGGCTGCTCTTAAAACTCATCTCAATTGAAATTCTGCCTACGCAGACATGTGATGAGCAGTGCCTCTCTCGACAAACGTGCCAGGCCAGCGGTTGAGAAGAATTTTAAACATCTCTTTGAAAAGAGAGAGAGAGAAATTGGAGAAGAGGTGCATGAGACTATTGAAGACGCGAACATGTAAGCATGGATTCCTCGTCCAGCCGCTCTCTAACAAGTGCCCGCGTCGAGATCAAAACGTCAACTTTCGAAAGAATAAGGGATACCTTTCATTCCGAGCGGAAAATTCCGTCGTGAAAACCGGATGGTGGCCGAGAGTACTTCAAGATTTAATTGCTCATGTATTACGTTCCGCTGTACGGGTAAAAGTAATTCGACAACCTTTTGAATAACACATGCCGTGGGAATTACTTATTGCTCGGCTCTTAACCAAATTGATCTGCTGCATGAGATGGTGGGTGAAAGAGGAACTCAGAAATAAGTTAAGAATAGTGAGGAAGAAGCCATTAGAATGGAGTATGGCAAAGGACAAAGGGTTTACATTTTAAAGGTCAGGGAATATCTCTGACGGTATTTTCACGAAAGGATAACAAAAAAATCCTCCCGACCATGACTGAACGTCGAACTGAAGGAAACTTTTTATAACTTTGAATTCACGCATCCAGCATTATGAACGTAAATACTGGAAGAAAATTAAACCTTTTAATATGTGGGTAGGCGTATTAAAAACTCAGTTTAAAAACTCGGACAGAAGGTGAAGCCATTGTGGCTGTAAACTCCTGCAGACGATCCACAAGGTCGCCTTTGGTAGAAAGAGATTTCTGATCACAATAAATTATGGCGCGGAATTAAAAGGATAAGGACTTATCAAGAAATCCGTTAGGAGCTCCGCAAATGAAAAATTTAAAATGGAGATGATGATTCGACCCGAAGGGGCATCCTTATTACCTATAGTGTGTCCTCCTTAAATTTCTGACCATACACAGAAAACTTTATTTCATATAACATACAGAATACAAAGGAAAGCCTTCATAAAATAATACTGAGACGATGGATTAGACACGGAAGTAATACGGCTGAGGAAATTACTTGGCTTGGAGCAGATAGAGACACGGGGGCTGTATGCTCGGCTGGGATTACCTGATAAATTAAGATCACGTAAATTTCATGTTGACTCGTTACATATTGTTGTCAGCCCGCATTGTATCTCTTAAATTCATAGAACCTAAAAAATAAGAGGGATACAGCGCCGAGCCTTTTCTGCCATTACCAAATAACCAGCTATAACACAATCGATGGTTATTAAAAGAGGAAGATATTTTGCATTTATTCAGCACGAAAATGTAAAGCAGAATGCAGGGGACACGAGGGTGAGCATAAGAGACAATTCGGCGCTTAGAGAGCCGAATAAGATTAGACTAAGGTCGAACCCAACGGCGTAGGGTGAAAAAAAAGGCTGGATTATCATTGGAAAATGTGGACAAGGGAGGATGAGAAGCTATGCGATCGAGGACAAGAGGAAACAAAATATTCCACATAAAATATTTTTATCTCACTAATGGGGCTGTGAAATATTAAAATTACACTAGTACAGTGATAAAGATATTACGTCTCTTTCATCGAAAGTGACGTGAACGAAACAGAAATTACAAAATAAAGGACTGAAGATTAAATAGAAGCTGAGGAATTTCTCTATGATGATCGGAAATGAAAAAAACCCACTCCCATGACAATATATGTGTAGACAACCTAAGAAATATTTAGACGGTCAAACTGAAAGCAGTTTCTTAAAACTGATAAATGTATGCTGGAGAATAAAAAAACACTTACCTGACGAATTCATTAAAGCCAATATCAGAGCAATTTTAAAAGAAGGCGAAATTTCTAAACACGAAAACTCTACACGTATCTCCTTGCTGAACTCTTATTTCGAATTATACTTCGAAATATTAGAGCAGACATACGATATACATAGAAGAAGAACAGAAAGGCCATATACAAAATGGGTGTCTCATGTTCTGACAGCAGAATAATACTTATAAAATCATAGAAAAACACCGACAGATCAATAGAGGAAAACATTTCATTTTTACAGATAGTACAAAAGCATTCATTTATCGCACTAAATCCAAGTATTGAAAGGTAACGTACAAAAATCACAAATTCCCATCGGCGTCAGTGATAAGAAAACAGATTTAGTTAATCCGGGATTTATTCAAGGATGTAGTCGATTGACAACACTTTTTAATTGGTACGTTAAGACATGTTACGGCAATAGAAGAGAAGAATAAATTGCTGTCCGCATAATCTTAATAGCCAGAAATATTTTCTAACGCAGCTCCTCGTAATTGACCAAGAGGTCATTACCTACAACCATAACGCACTCCAGAAGGTAACTTTTCAACTTCTCAAGACGGCGCAAGAATAAAAATTTAACGTCTCGACCGAGGAAACGGCACTCTTAGGCAATGAACCAATAAGAGGGAAAACGATTTCAACGAAACAATTCAAATGGTTACAGACAATTTCTCAATCGATGAGCACTTTGCAGGCAAACGGATGGAATGAGACTGAAATAGAATACCAAGAGAAAACGAATTTAAAATAAGTAATCCAGGAACGAGTACCATTAATCAATGAAGCTGCGCTTTTTTACGGGGTAAATGAACAGTGGATCGGGTCGGTGCTCCATGTCCCTCGATCGCTTTACTGCCGTCAATCCGAGAGGCAGGCTTTGCACAAGGGGGAACACGACGTCACCAGAAACGCGTTCCGCATTTAGTTGATAGAATGCGCTCCGATAGAGATTCGTATCCTGGATAAATCTCCATAAGGCCAGTATTGCAATGTTGCCAGTAGCGTCAGGAAAATTATCTTGGTGCTGTGCAATATGCCAATTGCGCTTATAGGATTATTTTAGCTTAGCTTACTCTTCCAATAAATATGAAATTTATTCTCCAAAGTAACTTACTTGAATTAACGTCAGGGTGGAAATGTTTCTCGAGGAGGCTTAGATGAGAAGATGCTGGGAGTAAGTCTGGCAACAGCGCCCTCCATAAGGCCCATGTGTAATGTCAACTAAATGTGCTACGCTCTATGTTAGGATTAACGCCGTTTAGCGATGGAAAATTGAATATTACTACGATGCCATAACCGCTTTATTGGGTTACACCGGAACATGTGGTTACAAATTGTGTGTGTCGTACAAGAAAAAAAAACTTAACAAAAGAATAATGACTTCCGGAAACATAACAAAAAAATATGGGAGTACACATTTCACAACAGGCTTATAGGTGATGGTATAGGGAGTAAGTCTGTTATCAGCGCCCTCAATAAGGCCCATGTGTAATGTCAATTAAATGTGGTGAGCTCTATAATATGGCGGGGACTCGAACACTCACTCCGCCTGGAAGGAACTTGGGTTTGCTTCGTCAATTATTCAAAAAGCACTCCCCTTCCCTCCTCCAAATCAAAGACGAAGAGAGGGGCGGGGGCACCTCATTTCGGATGCCGTTTGCACTCCTTTGAGAGATGAACAGTATCGCTGAGCCCTCTGATTCGAATGACAGAGCGGGGTTCGGGAGAAAAGGAGGAAAAGAAAAATAATACATTTACGGAATCCGAGCCAAAAAATTGCTTCTAATACATTAATCCCTCTTAGAAGAATCGGGATACCTCCGATGGGCATTTATTCGTCGTCCACCCGTCGTCGGATCATTATTCGCGTTCGTCCGCTCGAATTGGGCGAAAAGGAGGGAGTCGACGACAGCGCGGACAGCCTGTCCTTTTTTTATGTGGGGAGGGGGGAAGACTAGCATACCGCCGTATTGTAGAGTCGTTTCAAAGTCCACTGTCTGAGCTACAAAGGGCTCTTCAGATTTCGAGGAATCGCACAACATTACCGTCGGAGGGAGGGCAATAGAGGACAGTGGGTGGATATACAGACTCCTCGGACCGATATGATCCGATAAATCCTTCAGCCGAAATCTCGCGGGATTACTTCAAATCCCTCAATGTGAAGATAATTACCACTTAAAATACTTCATCCAGAAATGTAATTCTTGAGAAGAACAGCCGGAACTAAACGAACTGATGGAAAACGAAAGGCAGATGGGAATGAGGTAAGAACTCGGCGTGAAGAATATCGACGAAATGATGCGAGAAAACGGAAGATGAAAGAGAGAACACCAACAAATGGATGAAGATAGAATTGCATAACAAATTCGGAAGTTTAGAGCGAGAGGGGCAGAGAGGAATCCATTGGGGCGTCCACGCGGAAGAGATGGAAAGAGCAGGGCTAAAAGCAGCCGTAAAAGGCTTCACCACTAAAACATTAAATAAGAACAAATATATTTAAAGTTAATTGGTTTTGAGCAATAACTTTGATGAACCCACGATAATGACATTCCCGTGCGATGAATAATGCACGTAGAAATAGCTACGAGAAAAAAAATCGGCCAGGACCGGGAATGGAACCTCGCACCACGTAATTTAGGCTTGGTGGTCCAATGCAAAGACCACCACGCTACACAGGCATCCTAATGCCCGTGGCAATTGCTTGAGAACCAATGTTACCATGGACGCAAGTGAGCAGTCACGTGCACCTAGGAGGACCAATAATGTTTCACAAAACACCATTGAATTACAAATAATATACAATTATTTTTAAAATGCCACGGATTATTTAATAACGACTAGTTTCATCCATCTTTGGATATCATCAGGTAGTTTTACAGATAAGTTCTATGTTGCTTAGGAATGGTCTAAGTAACAGGGCGGGTGGGAGGATCAGATTTGGGAAGGAGTCCAGATGAGGAAAGATGGAAGCACAGGATGAGTACGCCTGAGGTGCGCAAATCAATCGGGGAAGGAGAGAAGATGAGGGGAAAATAGGAGGGGGGGATGGGGGACGGGGGAGAAGTTTCAGGATAATTTTGTCCCATGAGACGACGTCAAGAAGGGAGTAAAGTTCAGAAAGAACAAGACGATTCCCGAGCTGTCTAGTTCTTCCGCCCTTATTTCTATATGTCACAACACGTCGAGTACTCCGCTCTAGACTTCCTGGTGAAGATCTTGAGGAAAGAAATCGCTGTTAGGTACGACCCCTCTCGCCCGGATTCTTCGCGAAGTGAAACAGTTGAGTGCGACCCGTCGTCGTTATTAAAAGTATTCGATGAAAATTTCGAAGTTATTACCTTTTTTATAACCCTCAAACTACCGAAGAATGTTACGGGATTACGCCAGCTGACTTTTTAAATCGCTTAATATTTGAATTTATTTGGGGAAGGAACGATTCCTGGTAATTGTTCATGGATGATTTTAGAACATAACTACGAATCAATGATTCTTTATTTTAATATTTAGTAGATAAATTGGAGGAAATAGTTTCGGGGTAATCAGACAGCCCTTTTATAATACCAATAGTATCGAAGTAGTTTTTAAAGACGTCCGATCAAATAAGTCATAATAAGTGGTCAGTAATATTAAATTATACTATGTATTATATAGTATATATTATAAATTGCACTGTATATTTTTTACAGAGTGGAAGTAAACTAATTTTTTTATCGGTTTTAAGAAATTCTTTTGATGTTTCTGTATAAAATTGTATAGAATTGTTTCATAATGAATAAAAATCAAAAACACAATATCGTGTTTTTAGCTACTATATTATTGATTTAATTGAATTTCAATGTATATATTTGCAAATATTAGGTTTTACTGTTTTGCTTGATCGTCGCAATAAGGGTATTAATTAATTGTTGAGTTATCTGCGACGAATGAATAAAATTTCCAACAATTCATTTAGTTTGTTGGCGAGTGGGCTGCTGTAGAAAACATAAGGCACTTTGAAAATTATATGATATTTCAATGTATCGTTAAAGTTCTGATATAATGGCACTTTCTACGAATTATATAATATCCAATATCAGATAAAATATAATTAGTGTATTAGTACTTTGACTGAATATCATAGCGGCTTACCGATCTGCTCGTACTGCGGTGAAACTAAATAGGTGCTCTGGACGTGCTCTGATTGGGAGGACATATGAAGTTTCGGTTCTGTAAAGTGACTGCAGAGAAGCAAGAATCACGTCGATGGTAAGTACTGTTGCACTCGATATATTGTGACATAAGTCTAAGTATCAATAAATTATATCAAAATAGTAAAGTTAATTAGATATAAGGCTGCTGTAGACAGCACATTTCTTGTATGAGGCAGGTATATAAGGCCACTTGTGTGTTTTCCACATTCCAGAAATTATGAGAGACAAAACTTTTCAACCTCTACAGACAAAGTACGCGTTTTAGTAGCCTTCTGGGGAAAGGTTAAGAGAAGAATTGTGCTAATTTCAGCAGTCTCCACCTGATAAACTCCACTTTGACAGAACTAAATTAAGGCAAGTAGACATACTTCTACAGCTGAGGAAGGCCACGGAGGTGGTCGAAATTTCAGACCATTACCGGGTGAGTTTATTTTTAATGGTTTCCATTGTTCACTATTCTATTATATATCTTAACAATAAAATCCACGAGGGGTGGCAGTGGAAAATAGAAACCTTAAAAAATAAACTCACCGGAGAATGTTTTGAATTTTCGACCACCTCCGTGGCCTTCCTCTACTGTAGACGTGTCTGACTGCCGGCGGAAGGGTTGAACGGGAAGGGGGGAAGGAGGGGAAGTGGAAGAAAGGGAGGGGAAAGGAGGCGCAAAGGAAGGGGTGAGCGAGGGGATTTAAGTGCTCTGTTGATTCCCGGAAAAGAGAGGGCGTCGAGGAGCAATATACATGCGTTTTCTATATTTTTCAGATCAAGAGGGGGGGGGGGGAGTGAGGCTAGGATGCCCACGATAAACATTCGCGGTTGTGGGAGGAGACGTGGGTGGGGACAGGGAGAGAGGCATGCTGGGAGGAGGGGTTGAAAGAAGATCTGAGGCCGTTTAAACGGAGATTAAGAGGTCCGGGAGTCAATCTAACATAGAATGCATCACAGAAATTGCATAAAAGGATTTACACCACATTGGGTGTGGTGCGTGTGGGAGGGGGAAAAGAGGGGAGGGGAAGAGTGAAAATGCAATATTACGATACGCAAGTTCTTCCATTTGACCAAATAAATAAAAAATGAATATGTGCGTTCGTGACGCCAAACGGAGCGGTCGAAAGAGAAAAAGCCAAAAGGGCGACTCACACAACTGCTTCGAATCGTTTCCATTTCTTTTGTTTATGGCCGCGGAAATGATTAGAGAGGAGTGCTCTAAATCCGTCCTCAGAATTATCACTTCAACGTAATTTTGTATTTTTTAGGTACCAATCGTCGATTGACTTGATAAAAAAATCTTAAAATATATCAAACAAATAATATAGAGTCTAAAACTGGTGATTAGTAAATTGCGAACCGAAGAACATAAGAGATTATACTTGAGTGTACTCTACTGGATATCGTGTCGCCAAGAGTTAACAAAAATTATGAGGAGAAAAGGAGTTTGACCGGTAAAAACAGGAAAAACGGGGCAAGGTGCCCGTGGCCTTTATGAGCATATCACGCGGTCGCGCTTCTGCAAGGTGACGAACATGGATGGGAATTTGAAACATAGCCATGAGCACTCCCCACGTGTCCCGGAGAATTTTGTACTCTACTCTCGCCGCTGGAAGTTGGCTACGGAAATCCCCGCCGTATGCAAGAATCCATTTCCAATTACTGCCAGTACATCCGATACCGAAGTAGAAACTTGATATCGGACCACGTTCAGAGTGCGCCACTGTCACGGGAAGCAAAATCCGATGAAACTCACTCAGATTTCGTTTCCCTGAAAATCCGAGTACGACATCGAGTGGATGGGAAGGCTCCCAAAAAGCCGATGCGCTATCGAAGGAAGTATAACTATTGGGGTAAGAAAGGGAATCGTATTTAGCTGGATGGATGGACGAGTCCGCGATGCAGAAAGATGGCCTGAATGGTGGCCTATTATTCAAGCTCTTCTCCGCCACCCTAATCGCTCTGAATATATTATGAATACACCATATTTAAAAAATACTGAAGATATGGATGAAAAGATTCATTTGACAACAATGGTGTCCAAAACAGAGCAAGAAACCGCTCAAAAATCCTTAGATTAATTTATGCCAATAATAACAATACACTTAAAATATTTATGGTTATTAATAATTTTAAGGCTCCTTTTAGACATTAGTCGAATGGCGTCGGCTCTTTTTAGCGGAAAACATATCAAAAGGCACATACAAGATTAAAACTACTGCCGGCATTTACGTTTACAACGAGAATGAGACTATGTTGTGAAAAATCTTTTGAGTTTCTTAAATTTATAATTCTTAAAGTTACCCTGAGAAAATACATAAAAACGTAAAATCATCCAAACTGTTTATAATACGGCTTCGATGATATACCAGTTAATAGAATAGAATAAACCTTTATTTTACCCTGGGACAAGTCCCTTGGAACAACAATACGATAAAATAAAATAGCAGCGAGGTAATTAACAAATGATTTAGTCGAAATCTGAAAATAAATAAAGCTTAATGATATAGGAAGAGAAGGGCAAAAACTACTACTCTCAGTGAAAAACAATAACTGTACATGTGATACAACTGAAATCCGATATCGGTATAAATACAAGATATATATATATATATAGATATATGATACAAGATAATTAAAAAAATCATAAACAGACCATGAGAAAAAAACAACAATCTTTATCTGTGAAAAAAGGGCAATGAGAATTTAATACTGAGCAGGCTAAACTATTCTGGAAAACATTCATAAAATAAAATTTCATACAATTCAGATAGAAAAATGACCAACGAACGAGAATTCCTCAAATCAATTGGAATAGAATTCCTAAGTTATGACGCGGCCACGACAAACGACTCGTGAAAGGCAGTGGTTCGGTGGGTCGGAAGCAGAAGGTTACTAGGTTCTGTTCTAGTGACGATTGCATGATTGGTAGTTCTTTCAGGAAACATATCAACTACGTAGAAAGATTCGTTGTTGGCAAAGACAGAAAAAAGAAATGTTCCAAGTAGGTATTTACGACGTGAGCTGGTATTCAACCAACCAAGTTTTTTATCATAGGGGTTGAGGTGCTCATCTTTGAGAATATTATAAATATATCGAACGCTTCAATTTAGAAGACGCTTCAGTTTGATGTTCTTCTCTGCCGTTAAATTATTATAAACAAGACAACAGTAATAAAAATTAGGAAATATTAATGGTTTGACGAGTAGTTGCCGGGTATATAATGGCAGCAGATTTTTATGCACCTTAAGTTGATAATGCGTCCTATTAACTTTATTTGAAATATTTAAAATTGGTTATTCCACGACAAGTTGTCTTTGAGGGTTATCCCCTCGGTTACCCACAGTTTTGGAATAATGCAGATCAGTATCCCCAACTGTGATTTTGGGAATGAATTTATTTATTATTTTTCTGATCCCGAGTTCGTTAGCTTGAGTTTTGCTACTGCTCGGAAGAAGGAAATTCTCATCAGCCCAATCACAATAGCAGAGACGTCTTGATCAACCTTAAAAATCACATCACTTAGTTCATGTGGATTGCCATGACAATATATTTGAAGATCGTCTGCGTAGAGTAAGTGCGGGCAGTTTATGATGCATTGCGGAAGGTCAACAACGAAAAGGGAGAATAATAATGGGCCAAGGACGTAACCCTGAGGGACTCCATTAGAAACAGAGCCCCATCTGGAAAGGTTTCCATCTGAGCCTTTCACTGATTGACGTCGATCGATTAGATAGGAGTGGAACCAATTCACCACTGTGCAAGAAAAGTTCAATATTTTCATTTTGATGTAAGCGTGAATGGTTCACTCGGTCAAAGGCTTTACTGAAGTCAAATAAAACGAGAACCGTGACCATTCCTTTATCAATTGCGGAGCGGATATCATCGGTTAATTTAAGAAGCAATGACTGCGTACTATAGCCTTTACGAAAACCTGACTGAAAACGATCAAATCTATTATGAGTCAAGAGATAATCCGTAGTTTGTTCATAAACGACTCACTCGAGAACTTTTGATAGAGTACATAAAATGGATATCGGTCTATATTGAGCTTGGGAGGAGGGATTTTTCACCTTTTTTCTGGATCTTTTTAAGCGCCAACTTCCAGATTGAGGGATATTCAGCATGAAGTAGAGAGTGATTAAAAATGTCCAAAGATTAATGGTAGTATAGTGGGAACAGATTTATTTATGAAATTAATTAAGATTCCATCGATTCCCATTGAACTCGTTTTTGACTGCTTAAGGAATTAATGCAAGTCTTCAGGTTTAAGGTATTCAAAATAAAAGCTGTCCGTATTGCAAAGTGCAAAGAGATCAGAGGAGGTGGGATTAGAATCTGACTTATCACTTTTAGACGGTGAGGGTGAACGTTTAGGAGAATACATGCGTAGAGGAGCATGTAGGTATGTTAAGGGTATCATTCAAATGAGAGTTAAAGACGTGAAGCTTAGTTTCAATGGAAGTCGAGTGAAATAGTCTGTTCCAGTCAAGGGAGGAAAGGTTTTCTTGAAAACGATTCCGGTCAATAGTTTAAAAGTTACGATAAGTGAAAGGAGCTGGGGAAGTTCGGGAAACACTAAACTCATAGGAGATATTTAACAGGTCATGGGCGGAGAGAAAGGGTACTGGTGATTGAGAAAATTACTGGACTTTATCCTGATCGTCTACTATACATAGGTCAAGCATCTAATGTACACTCGACCATTACGACCCCAACGGAATTGAAGGTTTCCATCCTTTTTCATTGCTCTGACGATGGCATAAAAATTCCTGTTGCATTGTGTCAGTGACTCGTTTATATATATATATACTGTGGGATTGTGTGTTCCATGTTCTTGGTCAATGTCATGGAGGGACAGGTTCCTTTTTCTCCTTAGAGCTTTCACGAAGTCAGCTGCAATGCACGATCGCACAAAACGCACCATAATTGGGGGAGGGTTGGACATCCATCCCATTTGAGAGCACACGCCATTTCATTCTAAAAGCATAATGAACTTCAGAAATATCAATTTTCGTTCCTATAGCAATTCCAGTTTTGATAGCTAAAGTATTCACACTTTCACCATCAACAACAGGAATTCCATTAATTTCCACCACATTTTTCAAATTATTCTGTTCGACACGATTGAGACGAATCTCCATATCGGACAATTGACGTTTGAGTATCCGATTTTCACTAACGAAACTATTTGTTCTACCACTCAGTTTGGCAAGGGTGTCGTTAATACGCTCAATGGACTTGGTAATATCAGCTATAGAAGCATGCCAAGAAGTGATTGATGAATTAGGAGTACGCCGATCTTAACGCATTGCATCCATTAAATCTTTGAGTAGAGCACTGATAGAGTCACTCGAAGGTGCACTTATGGTTGCACTAGGCCTGATAGGAGTGTCATCGCCTCGTGTTGATCGGATCGTCGTCTGACACTTGGCACAGCTCCACGTCTTCTGCAAGTCTTCAAGAATCTTCATGTCTTCTTGGGACACTGATTGGCAGGAGGGATGGTATAAATTCTTGCAGGTACCGCAGGAGAGACCTTGGCTGCGCTTAACAGAGAGGTCACACTTAGGGCAGTTGCTCGGCATTGCGTTGCACAATATCTGAGGAGAGCAGCAAATACAACCTCGACTGATAATGATTTAAGGTAGTTTGAGCGAAAAATCACTTCACTGAGATTTTAATGAATTAGACCCTATTTTAAAGAAAAACTCTCATATTTCCAATGGTATCATAATATTCACCACTTACCAGACTACTTTTCTAGCATTTTGTCTGAAAAGACAAGCTGATTTACATGGGATAGATAGGAGCACTCCATAGGCAGAGTTTATTTAATTAGAGGAATTTATTTCACTTAGATATTGACAAAAAACCAAGTGAGTGTAGTTAACATGATTTATTAATCATTAAAAAAATAAAAACTATAGTTCAGCACAGTAATGGCCAAAAAGTATTTTTTTAAACTTTTTGTCGCGAATGCGTTTCCTGCAGACAATCGGAAACCGTACGATTTAGTGTGGCAACGTTGCATTGGAAATATTTGTAAACAAACCGTGCGATCACATAAAAAGTTTGAGCATTCATGGAGATATTTGATTGAGTAAATTTTTGAGCGTGTGGACGCTCAATTGTGCCTCAGTAAATTCAAAATACAAAAAATCACTACGAAGGAGTCGACGACGATGAAGAATATAATAAGTAGGTTCGCAGTTTCTTAAACTGCGAAGCAGTGAGGCAGCATCGCACCTCGGCGGTGACTGAAGTATTTTCATGTGTGTACAACCGATCACAAGTAGCCTTGGCCGAAAATGAAAAGGCAACTGTTTTAGTTAATGTAGGACTTAGACAAGGATAAAATCTGTCGCCTACGCTTTCAAATGCATATGTATCAGCGATGGAAAAGAAGGATTAATTACTACTCATGTAATCTAAATGGCATAAAATATGTACTAACGGTACTCTTTGCAGACGACAAAGCGTTGATCGCCGATGATGAAGACGCACTCCAAAAATTCGCTTCTCAATTCTTTAAAATGGCATTTTGATGTAACTGCCAGATCTCGAACGACGAAACCAAAGTAATGGCATTGAAAGGCGATGAAAGAGTAGGATCGAAAAGTATTTTTAATGAGCAAGCAATAATGGACCAAGTGACATCTTTAAACTCACTTGAAACCACTTTATCACACTGTAATGAAATGGACATCCACAAGAAAATTACATGCTTCAACTAAATCAACGGTACTTAACAACGAACTTTAAATATGAAGTTAGGCAAGACATTTGAGTGAGACTTTATAAAACCATGGCTATTCCTAGAGGAATAATGGGAGCGAGAAATGGTCTCTCGCAAAAGCAAATGCCCAAAGATAAAATACATCAGAAATGAAATTCTTAAAAAAAACAGCTGACTGTAAAAGAACAGAAGAAAACGAAAAACAGATATAAGGAGACAACTCGGCGAGAAAAGTATCGATCGAAATGATACGAGATCAGAGAAATAGATGGAGAGAGAGAGAGAGAGAGGGAACACATGGAAAGAATGGCTGAAGAAGAGAGTACAATGCAAAGCAAATATGGAAATATGTGTAAGAGAGGAGGGAGAAGCGAACAATCCGAGAACGTCCAAACAAAAGAGACGGAAAGAACAAGGACTGGAAAAAGATAGTAACGGAATTAAAGAATTGCAGGAAGAAGAAAAATTCCATGATTTGACAAAACCTTCTGCTCAATGGAAAGGTTTCTTTCTATTTTTATTTTAACTTTCCAATAAAATTCCTTTCGAACAGAACAGAATGGCTGACAACTTAAATGGTAATACTTATCCGAGAGTTTCATTTCTTGGAAAATCATTTTAACGCTCACAAATAAACAAATGAGACGATCTTTATTTAAATATGTATGAAACCAACTTAATCAGATGCGGGAAGTTATCTCGGTAAGATACGATATTGATATTTGATGCCTCAACAGTCGAAACATTACGCAAGCTCACATTCACTTGAGGTTTACTTAATGAGAAGTTAGATTTAATTAAAACCGAATCCAGAAATCAGCGTTTGATCTGAATTTGTTCTTCTTTTGTTTCCAACCTGACAAATATGTTCATTCATTTACCTTCCCCATGTTCTCGGACAACTCTGTCGGTTAGTATTATCTCTTTGAATTAGCCGTCCTTTCTCTCAATTACCGCTTAAAACGATTATTTTAATATTTAATCAGCCCTGGCAGTGACGACGGGGTTAAGATATCGCGTTTAATCCGTGGCTTAAGAGGGGAGGAAGCGGAAAAGAGTGATTATTTTTTTCACTCAGAGCACCCCCTACACCGCAAGCCGTGACAAAGGGAGAGCACGCCACGAGGGACACCGACACGCGCCACGCGCCACGAGGGACAGGCCAACCAATCGTCCGTCTGTCGCTCCGACCCGAAGCGTGCTGCACGCAAAGCCGTTTATCTCGGGCCCGCGGAAAATCTCACATAACTTTCATTGCCGTGCTCAAAAGCCGAAAGAATGAAGCTTTTTATTTTGATCGCAGATAACCTTGAAATTCGTCCGAAAGCGGAGGGAGAGAGGTGCCGAGAAGTTGGCCCGCACGAGCAATCTACTTAATTCGCCGACTCTAAACGCTCCTTCGGGAAATCGCATTCGCCCACTATAAAGACGAACGAATAGCTGAGCGTGGTTGATCCTCGAATATTACCAATTGCATAAAAGCAGGTCAACCGAGTCCGACCAGGTGTGCTGGAACGGTATTTTCAAGAATGAGAGTCAATAGATATAGTATTATTCACTTCATTTAGCTTAAAATTCTACATCTACATCTACATAGTACCCTGCGAGCCGCCGCATGGGCGTATGGTAGGGGGTGTTAGGTCACCAGCCGTGTAAAGATGTAAGTTTTTGGAGATGAAATGGTGACATGTATTATAGGAGTGTATTTAGTGGAGCTCAATTTTCATTGTGGTCGCTTATTATTCACGGAAAGAACGAGTTCTTGTACCTATCTGTTCGGCAGTGTATCTCTCTTATTTATCGCATCTGTAAGACCTAAAAATGTAGTGAGGAGTCATGATAATATTGTCTATGTCGCTCTGAAAAATATCAGTTCTGAATTTATCAAGCAAGATAAGCCTAGCGTGTAACCTCCGAGTCTCTAGGGGCTCCCAACTTAATCTCTCTAAAAGTTGTGAGACACTATATGTACGCTCGTAGCAGTTTTTAATGAAGAGCGCTGCTTTCCTTTGTATTTTGTTAATTTTTTTGGTAAAATCTATTTGACCAGGGTCCCAAATGCTCGCGGCGTATTCGAGGTGTGGCCTAATCAGAGCAAAGCAGCATCTCTCCTTCCTTTTTCATCCGAGGAC
This sequence comes from Ceriagrion tenellum, assembly GCA_963169105.1. Taxonomy (NCBI): domain Eukaryota; kingdom Metazoa; phylum Arthropoda; class Insecta; order Odonata; family Coenagrionidae; genus Ceriagrion; species Ceriagrion tenellum. The sequence continues at coordinate 5,519,094 of OY720639.1, read as the reverse complement.
CCTCCTATTGTACGTATAACAAAACCTAGTTTCTTAAATGCTGCGCCACATATGTTTTGTGTGTGAATCCCCACGATATATTAGATGTTAAGGTAATTCCAAGATATATGATTCCCAAAATGGCCGATGATTACTTCGAAATATTTCCAAATTCGTGTTTTTTCTCCATGGCAAAAGGAGCCTTGGAGAAGGAGAAAAGTAAATTATACAACTACTTGGACCTGGAGTCGAGGAAAAGACGAACGCGATGCTATGCATGGAGTGAAATGTCGAATGGCAGTGAAACATGGACGTTGGGGATGAAAGAGAGGAGAGGACTGATTGAGGATTTTAATCTTGACATGGAGGAGATGGGAAGATACATGATGGACAAGAAATGAAGAGGTGCTGACATGGGTTGGAGAGGACGTAAAACTCCTGAAAAAAAACCGTTCGGAAGCAAAGAGAGAACTGGCTCGGGTGTGCATTCAGAGGGAAGGGGATCGAATTTAGAATGCAGCTCTTGAAGGACGGGTTGAAGGAGAGATGAGGAAGGAGAAGGCGGAGAGTTAAATGGGTGAAGTTACGAGGAACAAGGAGACTAAGGAACAGGCGAGGGAGACAGACGGATGGAGATAAAGATGGTGGACGAAATTTGATAAACGGCAGAACTCTTGATGATGATAGTGACAATTTTTCTATTGATTTTTCTTTTCATGCATACATACATACATACCAATCACGCCGATCCCTTCCAGGGTAGGCAGAGTCACTTATAAATAAATATTTGTACACCTAACTCTACTTCAATAATTTCCTCCATACTGACCTATCCTTGCAAACCTCTTTTGCCTCATTTACCCCCATACACTGTTTCATACGCGCCCTCCTGTTTTTAAGACTCCTAATATTCCTCCTCCTAAGAATTTCCTCAACCACATTCAACCAAAACTTTCTCGGCCTACCTCTACCTCTCGCACCATACATTTCACTCTTATATATCTGTTTCGTTATTCGAATCTCATCCATTCTCTCAACATGACCAAACCAACGAAGCACACTCCTTTCATTTATGTCCATTACTGGACTGCATCTAACCCACATTCATTTATTATCCTTTTCTTAAAAGTAAATATGCATAATCAATTTATGTTCATAATAATTTCCATTCTCCAAAGAGTTTGAGGCATTCTATACGAGATTCAGACGGACAATATAATTTTATGCTCTGACAGACGCAGAGCGGCGCCGACTATGGTTCCGCCGACAGTACTACTGGATTCGTATTCTTTCGAATTTCGTGAGACGCTTTGAGTTCCCGATAATCGGACGTGGCGTCGTCCTCATGTACGACCGCGAGTATCTATCGAGGAGTGATGATGACGAGAGGAGAAGGAAAGGGGACGAGTGCGGAGGTCGAGTACAGGGACGAGGGTAAATAGGACATTCCTCAAGATGGCTGAATACGAAGATTTCTGCAGTAATCTCGCGCGGTTTTCAATGGTTCCCAAGACTTCCCGAACCGTGGCGCTAGTGAGCTGAGCGACCTGAATCATTCTCGTTGAGTGCATTGCCTTGTACGAAAGAATTGGAGTGCGTCTCGCTTTTAAACAGCTTTAATAATTAGTGGTGGTTGTACTGCCGATATTTTCAACTTATACGGCCTGAGGAATGAGGCCCAATCTTCGTTGCTGTGTGCATGGGTGCAACGGAGGCTACGAAAAGTCGGAATAGGACAATAAAGAGTTGGGGCTACGGAACCCAAGCCTCTTCAAAGCGAAAGTCAGTAAATTTGTTAAAATGTGGTTTTAATCGATAAAGTGCCGAGATATAAAAATCGATGAGGCTGCATAGTTGGTTTGAGTTGTTTTTTAGGTGAGATAAGCAGTTTTACGTCTAAAGATGGAATTAATAGTGCGTTGTGTAGATTGAATCGGAAGTGAAGCCGACTCAAGAGGTAATCCTCTCTGTATAATCCTTGGTCGAGAATGCGCGGAACGGCACGGGAGACTTGTGGCGAGGGGCGTTATTTGGGCCCGTGCCTAATTGCACCCGGAATCGCTTCCGTCCCGTTTTCCCGCGTATATGAGACTCATTGTCGACCGTAAAATGCATTAGCGAAGTATACTCGACTCAAAGGTGGTCGGAGCGACTTTCATTTAAGCACGCATCTGCGTGAAACTTTGCACACGTGAACTCATTGTAGTAATATGTCTAGATTAAAATGAAGAAACAAATTGCACCGATTCGGTTTCTTGGGAAATCCATGGTATTTTAGCCCTTTAAATGGATTATGGTACGACATAAATATTTCTATATAATTCTATTCTTAATGAGCAGATTTTCCCATGATCGTGAGAAAATACGTTTTACGTTATTGTAAAATATATACGAACAATCATCAAGGTACATTACCAAGTAGGAAACCCATATTTGCAGACGATTTTCGAATTAATGTCTAATTCCTTGCGGCAAACCCAAGTCATAGCAATGCTTTCTTTAAGACGAAGATTACAAAATTTAATTCTTAAATCAATTATATTACAACATTTATGGTTATTATCAATAATTTTAATTATTTTTATAGATACACTAGCGAAAGGTACCCGTTGAAACTCAACGGGTGTGAAAAACACTGAATTGATTACATACGAAAGCCACAAAACCTGAAGAATACTGAGCGCTCTTCTTTGAGTCGTCTTCGGAGTGAATGAACTTAATCGCTTCCCTCGTGTACACGTGCATATATTTGCATTCAATGACTAATTTCAGTTGCGATATTCATTTTTGGTATGGGCGTTGAGTATCTTCAAACAGGATTGGAGAGTAGGGGTACAATCCAGCGGTTGAAAATGTCAAACGGATCATTTGCAGCAGCAGCCATGTTTATTTGACCAATTAATCCTCCGTTACCTGGACCGTGTCTTAGGCGTAAAGGGTAGCCATAATCATTGGTTTTGGTTTTTAAATCAAAAATATATGTTGATTCTTAGGGCAATTGTCGATTTTCATGCATGAATGGCGTTCATTGAGCAGAATACCCCGTTCTTCTTTCGGGTTAGATGAATGTAGTGACGTTATTATAGTTTCCGCCATATTAAAACTGATTGAAGTTTCGAAACAGACCTGTCAGTATTTGAACCAGATTTATAGCTGGGTACCCTTCCGTGGTTGGGTTAGGATGGCATTTGTGCAGTTCTTAATGTCAACCGAGAAACAACACGGGAAGGTGACAGACTTAGTTTCCCATTTTTCTTGATATAGGTATCCTTTTTTGGTATTTTTGTGTTGGATTTTTAATTTATTTTTTGTTTAATGCTTATAAACACTGGTTATCGTTAAAGCATCGGTATCAGCTCATTATAAAATAAACTTAAACATTATATTCACGGCTTTCTCTCAGGAGTGTTGAATGTATACTTATTGTAAATATGCATTGAATTAATCGATTACCCACCTAAGCAATCCATCATGGGGCCCTTAGGACTCCTGGCCCAATGGGGCCCATGGGACTCCAGGCCCTTCTTATACAGATATTCTCTCAATATGACATCATGGTCCTGCAGGAACAAATGTTATTTAAAGAAGCGTGAATATCTTTTGAAAATCAAATCTGTGGTTGCCAAGGAAATACGACATTGTTGATTTCAGAGAAAATGAGAGATTTTTCAGCTAAAAATATGAATTCCACCCGAATACAAAACGTAATAGAAAATCGATTGAAAGAATTAGAATTTTCATTTATTCAGATATCCGATAAAAACAATTTCAGCCCTCTATCTTGAGTGAAAGCACTTCTAAAAAGCAAAAAATGAAACCACTGAACCGAACCCAATGATTAGCATGGACCACCAGGAGGGGCGTTTTGGGGGGGGGTCTTAAGGGACCCTGATTGATTAACAAACATACAAACTTTCACATTTATAATATTAGTAGGATTGCTTCAAATACACACAACTAAATACAAGAATATAAGGAATATTATAGGCACCTCATTAGGACAGCTGCCCTGCTTTTGGATTCCATAGTTTTCACAGTTAATACACAATTTTGTCAATATGCTACATCATCCCGTGTAATTTAATTGCTGGAAATTAAAATGATATTAAAAAAAGAAAAGAAAAGAATATTTGATGATATACCTTGTACATAATTCGCAAATTAAACAAAGTTAACAAAATTATACAAAATATTGCACATTTGGCCTGTAGCAAATATTTCTATTTGTGCACAAAAAAAACAAAAATTTGACCTCTTTATTTTAAAATTATCAACTTTTTATTACTTAACAAAATTTCCCTTCACTTTTGATGCCTGGAATATCAGACGGTAAAGAGTGGATCAATTTTGGTCCCAGATCATTGCTACCCTGTCTGATCTTTTGGGCCATGGAATCGCTATATCACGATTTTATCTTAATACATAAACCCTGAGCTTTGCCAGTTCACCACTATAGTTTTAGAAATTTCCAAGAACTTCATATACAAATAGGTGTCTCTACGGTAGAACACTGAACATTGTCAATTTTCACCGCTAAATAGGAGTGCATTGGAGTCAAAATTTGAAACCAAATCTGTAATGTGCAATTTTTTCCATTTTTATCCATTAATATTTCTAATGAGTGTATGTGTGTGTGTACACACGCAAAGCTTCGAGCAAGTCTGTACGGATACGAATGTCATTCCTCAGACCATCTTGAAGCGGGAAGTGCGAAGACACGGTTGGGATTAATGCACAGGCCGCTCTCAACGTCCGATTTGAACTGAGCCAGCCTTCGATGACAAGCGGTGTGTGCTTCTAGTCTTTTCTCGCCTGTTTTTTCAAAGATACTTGCTTCCGATCCACAGAGTGCCACGGTCCTCACCGTTTTCTTAGCTCGGAATACGTGAAACACATTTGGTCGAAATCGGAGATAACGTGGGCAACACGTCGACTTCAGTGGACGAGGAATAACTCCGTCTGTCGTTGAGAGGCGATAGAATAATTGCGAAAGTATCCCAGCCGTCGAAAAACGTTTCACTAAATTACTACAGCTTAATAAATCACCTCGGGCTGGCGGTACAATTTATCTCTTGAAACATTTACTACAAAAAAATAGTCCCTAACAGAATTTCATGAGCAAGGTGAGAGGCAGAGGTCCAACATCGTCGTGGATACAGATGCTCATGGGAATCGATGTATCTCGATTGCATATATTGAAGAGTTTTGAAGCCCATTATAATCTTTCATTTAGGTACAGCGAAATCACTCTCAATTTGAATACATAAATTCTAGCCAAAAACAAACAAACATTCTACACAGAGATTTTGCCCAACTTCTCCACCGACCCATCTAGCAGAAACCCTGGTTAAAAATGTCATCCAAATCACGGCTTCTATAGTAGAACGGGGATTACTGTCTATTGGTCATCCTAGAGATCGATCGAAGTATGCCAGGTTTGTTATGATACTGCCCCGTGCTCAGGTAGTAGTTGACTTATATTACAAAACGGACATGGCACTTAATAATACTTATGGGCGATAAGGACTCGATGCGGTTGTTGTTTCAACTGCCGAAACATTTAACCTGTATGCATATGCATATTCTCTAAAGGGATTTATTAATTATTATCACACAGGCTACCGAACGGCCTCGTTGAATGTTTACACTCCCTAATCTCCGAAAATTCGTGTATTAGAACAGTGTCACGGTGAAGGCATCGTTGGCATTGCTTTGGGTCATTTCTCATGAGTTTGGCGAGAATAATTTCAAATCAATAGAGATGAAATCCTGGTGATGGAGTGTTGCATTGTGTTTTAAGCGTGAACATCTCTGGATTCGTACGCAAAAAATGAACCCGCTTATGAAATTCACGACGTCAAATTACATTCCAAACAATATACGTATAATGCTGTACATTTACCATAGAAATCACCCTTGACTGGAAAGGAATATTTGAGTAACCACTGGTTCATTATATCACTCCACGCTGACCCGTATGTGCGTCGGTGAATGAAATCCGAGACAATTAACAGTTTATCATTGGCAGAGTTTACACTTTGTTCTTCTAAAATGTTTCCGCAATATCAAAGATGAAATGGCTGGCGTCATATTATAATTTTGATAACATCCAATTCCTTCATTTGGTCTCTATATGTAATAAGATCACAGCGCAGGCATTCGATTCGGTACGAGGATAATAGATTTTCTATGTGCTCTCCATATGTTCCTACGCTCGGGTGCTTTTTCGTTTATTCGTTTACTCTGTACCAAAGAGCCGTTCTCGCGATTATCTTCTAAATGTCCTCAAACCCTCGGCCCTCGCCGTTTTTCAAAATGGCGATAACAGTCCCTGCCATTCGCCCTGCGATGACGCGATAGCGCAGAGTGGGAGGGAAGGGATAGGATGGCGCCCGTCATGTGACCATTATTACGGACGCTCGCGTTTGAATGTCTGACTGCAGAAAGGTGGACGGGCTGATGGGCGGGCGACGCGATGCATTGCCTTTTAATATTCATTCTCTGATATCGCGTGCCAGCTTATCTCTCTCCAGGAGTTATGCTGACGAACAAATAACAGGGTATTAAACACGATGAAAAAAAAGCCAGAGTTTATGTTTCAGATTTAATTGCACCGAATAATTTTGATTAACTGCTGCCGCTCACGGCTTAATCTGTGTAATCTAATGAGCGCACACAGGGCAAAAACAATTGTCAACGGCAAGTCACTGGTAATAATTATTTCCAGGGCATTATAAATTGCATAAGTAATTGACAAGGATATAAAATTTTACAATCCCACTTTTTTCCTGGAATTGCTCGCTCCTTGCCAAGAACAGATTACAAATATGTCCCCGTATGCATTTTCACCTTCAAACAGAGACTCGGCTGTTATTCATGATGCTACCATTTTCAAATTAAAATCATAATTTTTCCTTTAAGACTGACCATATTATCTGTATCTAAAAATTATCAAGTTTCTCATCAGTCCGCATAACTGTTAGCTATGAGATACCACTGCACCATGTGAAAACATAAGATGCCATCTTGAATTAATAAACGATGTTCCTCTGGAGGCTGGAGTACATTCTCATAATCAAACATTTGATTATTTAAGTGGGAGCGGGGATTCCTCGGCACATACGAAAATCCTCTTCAACTGAAACCAGCTGTCAGAAGAAATTAGGAAAAAATAAGCACTTTGTTCGGAATTGGCTATTCTTTACAGGCTCCAACGCTATGTGCACCTTTTAGGAAATTAGGAAAAAATAAGCACTTTTTCGGAATTGGCTATTCTTTACAGGCTCCAACGCTATGTGCACCTTTTTCATCCACGATCATCGTATATTGGTGAGAGACACATCATTTTCAATGCTTTTCCCGATTCACTCAGCATGATTCTTGTAATTTCTTGACGGAGCGGATTGCTTGAAATGCAGCTGTTGTTTCCCATGAGTGTGCTGTTGGCTTTTGCTCCTCGTTCAAGTCGGAGAATTATCTTCATGACGTGGTTTCAGTGACGTTTTCCTCAGTCATGGCACAGACCTCGCTTTTATTTTACTTTTTGATTTCAGAAGATGTGAGAAACATTTAGTGAATATTGTGATATTAATGGAACATGCTGATTCATGGCTGAAATATTTGTGTGTCACTGAAATTCTCTGTACTTAACTAAATCTGCATTTAAAAGTCTTTTTCATCGCCTACTTTTTTAAAAGCAGCGCGGTGAAGACGCCTCCATGACCCAAGATTATTTTGCGGATCTGTAAAAATTATTGCCGTGAATAATTGAGTCATCAAAAAACAGGTAGTCGAAGATTAATACCAACTACGCAGTTTTAAATTCCACACGAGATCAGAGCGTTAGGAATTCCTCATTTTCCAGCGAAAGTCTTCCCGGAATGCAGACCTACTGTGCCGCTTCCCACGGAAAATGGCTGGCATGTTATGGAAAATTTTACGCCTCGAAAAGTGTCACGAAAGATCATATATCTCTCCATATGATGTGGCCGAACTCAGTGTATATGATAAAAAAATGGGATAACTCAAACTGCCTTAAGCGAGCGCAAGCAATGCTCTCCTACAAAGTACGACCACCGTTGATAAACATTCCCCGTTTAAGTTTTATGGCTGAAGTCAGTTACTGCCAATTTTTTCCACAAAAATTTGTCTCGGTGTTGGTAATCTTTCTTGAGCGACATGGGTCGACTAACACCGAAGCTGGTCCCAGTGTCAAGAGGCCAAGAAGGGAAGTGACGCCAGAGAGCAGTGCCTTGACTCCTTCCTTTCGTGTCCTCAACGGAGTACAAATCCCTCCACTTTCCAAACAATCATAACTATCTCCATCCCTCTCCCCTCCTCCTCGCCAACTCCCATTCATTTGTTTTCTATATCGATTTTATATAAATTTATTATTGTTTTTTGTATTAAACGCCATATTTATTCTCTATATAAATTTTTTATGACATGTGTTTTGGAATGCTAGAACTTGGAATGAAATTGAATGGGATTTATATTGATTTATATGGAAATAATTACCTCGGGTTTCGTCAGTTTTGGATTTTGCCGATTATTTTCCGACGAATTTTCAATGAAAACCGCCGTCTCATTATATTTTATTTTCGCAATGGCGATAGCTCTCAGTTATTTAATCAGATTATTATTCCAAATAAATCTAAAAAACTACTTAGTCGGCTGATATTTATGGGATGACAATATTCCGCAATACAATCTTTGTTCCAGGCGCTCTTGTATTAATTAATAACATTTTATCGCTCAGAAAGCAGCCGGCGATGATTAAAAGCTGAATAAGTGTCTAAATCGGCTTTAGTAAAAGGCCGCGGGAGAACAGTACTTGAATTATCAATGTAATAATTAAAAATGTAGCGATTGAATGTGAAACAACTAATTTAAAATAATGTAGTGTTAATCATTTGTACAGCTCAGGAAACAGGAGGGACCACATCCAGTATTGAGGGTATGCGCAGAGTGAGCTATGTCGGCAACTTACCGGAGAGGTCACTACTTTCTCGTCTGTCAGACGCCGAGCTGAAAAGTCCACATCATTTTCACTCCCTGGGGAAAGGGGGGGGGAGCAGGGGAAGCCCAGTCTATCGTATGTGAAGGGTCGCCCATGGTTAAGTGTTTTACACTGCCAAAGGATAGTACGTGAATGAGGCGCCCTCTTTGAGATTGCATCACGACGCTTACGATTGCATCGCCCATGAAAAGTGAGCACGTGTTGGGCGCCTTTTCTGTCAATCGGGTCACTACGAGACCTATCTTCTCCCTACGGAAGGGATGCTCACTCACTGATACTGCACGCTTAAGGTAGTCCGAGCGAGATAGTTCACTAGTCATAATAGAGACCATATTCGAATTATACGTTTTAATTTCACCAGTTGTAGGACACGTGAATTAAATACTGCATTATTAATGGTGCAATAATAGAGTTTTATATGACAGAAATTGGAGGAATAGTAAATTTCATATTTTTAATTATTTGGTTAAAAAATACTCTGCTATAGCCAATGAAATCGGCAGCATATTAAATCTAAAACGATGGTGCAACATGTGACCCTATGTGTACACGATTATATTTTCAATGTCAAGAGATGTCCGTTGCCGACTGCAGCGGAGCGGACAAGTGTTTCGGCTCACGCCGCAGGATTACAACTTCCGCCCTGGTTTCAAGCTCTCGCTTATGTCCGAGGCAAGGAAGAGGTGGGAAGGAAAGGATGGGAAAGGAAGGTTAGGGAAACCGACAGCCCCTTCGAGGCCGACACGAATGAGGCGGATTGAGGTCAAAAGGACCTCAATTGGGCCTCCGCCTCCCCGAAGTGCTCGTATTAGTTTGGTTACCCAAACAACTGAGACGAGTGACCGTCGGTCTCGCTTTCGCGATAAGACATACCGCACATCTATAAAAACCGGAAGAGCCCGTTACCCAAAGATTTGGGATTACAAGTCTCCGTGGCTCCCTTTCCGGGTTGACGACGTGCGGTCAGCCGGAGTACATCATCGAATCAGGGGCCACCATCATCATCATGGAGGGTCAACTCGGACCAATTCTGGTCAAAGCGTGGGCTCATCCGTCAACTCTATACTCCTCGTCTCCCCCTCGGACATAAGCGAGAGCTTGAAACCAGGGCGTAAGTTGTAATCCTGCGGCGAGAGCCGAAACACCTGCAGCGGAGCGGATTCGTTGGCCCTACGGCTTCAACGGCTTCAGTTACAACCGTAATTTGCTAAAAATTTTAAGAAACAGGAGGTAAAATTGCTATAACTTATTTGGAATCAATTTTTCCGGACTTTTTCTTCTTGTATAGAGTCTTAATTAAAAGAATAACCATGCTTTCTCTTTCCAATTGACATTTCCACGATGGAATCCGAGCAATGTACACATGAGTGCCCTTGCTGCAAACTCTTATTTTCTAGGCCGAATTACAGTAAAACAGGACTGGATACTCTATTTTTTCATTTCACAATATAAAACGCGGTTCAAAGATGCTACAGTTCAGTGTTCAGAATTTCCACATTAAGTGAACCTTAACCGCGCGGAGTTTGTCGTCACTTGAGCTCTCCCGCCAACTCGTGATCCACTTCATAAGGTAGTCCGAGAGAGATAGTTCCCATTGTCATGATAGAGGCCATATTCGAATTATACGTTTTAATTACATCAGCTGGAGGACACATCAATTAAATATTGCATTATTAATGGTGCAATTGTATAGTTTTATATGACAGAAATTGTTAGTAATTAAATGAAAATATCTAAATAAGTCTTTAACGTGACTCATTTTTCCGAGCGGTGCGTTTGAAACTCCATCAAAACGGAAGGTTTTTTGTGATATCCAGGAACCTACTGTGGTGACAATATGATTGATTTTCAAAAATTGTTGAGATAACTTACACACTACACTGTTAGTTTATTGACGAGGTCTAAGTGTCAGAAAAACTTCATTTTGTAAATAATGTCTCTCTGGAGTGCATACACTTACCATTTCCCATGCAAAAGAGCTGGTATATCTTGGCAAATATCTCTGAAAGTAATGTGGTAAGGGGTAGAATTTTTTGTGTTATTGGAAAGGTGAGATATTTTTCTTTAAAATGAGACCAAATTCATTGCTTTCTGAGTAAAATGCTTTTTCGCTCGGCCTACCTTAACCGTGCAGAGTTTCTCGTCATTTGAGCTCTCCCGCCAACTCGTGGTCCACTTCTTAATATACCGGCCGTATATTCATGCAGTGTATGTGTGTGCCGTCTGTGTCGATGTCGCGTGGCGCATGGTGCGTGTGGTGCCTATTCAGCGATGCTTTCAGGAGGAGGGAATCAAATGAGAGCGTCCCAGGAATTTGGAAAAGAGATACTCTCCCCGAGTGTATTCGCGGGCAGGAATAATGAGCACGCGACGACAAGGGCATTATGCAAAGTGACGTCGGAGTTTAAGCATACGTGACCCCGTCGTCACCCTATGAAATACACGCGGGGAGTCGGCAAAGGTCAAATCCGTCGCGTCTCCGTGTCGAGGTCGAAATCCCTACTGTCATACTTTTGAAACGGACACTCGTCCGAATAGGAATGAGGACTATCGATTGATTTGGGATTACTACGGATTTATGAGTCTCCGAGGTGCGACCAGATCCAGATTAGAGGCTTAAAAACAATCGAAGGAAAAAAAACATCTCGCGAGAGGTTAGGTGAAGAATCGGAAATCGATGTTCTAATCGCGGGGAATTGGCCCCGAATGTGGAAAAATGAAGATTTGATAGAGAGTAAAAGGACGTAGAGGAGAGAAATTTATTATTACAAGGAAAACCTTTGAAGCGATGGATTCTGGCGCACTACTCGGAATAAAAATATTGAAAACTTGATAAGACAGGTCACGGCGGGCTTAGAAATGTTTTCCAAAATAGATAGTCTCAAATGTGTCGGTGGGACAGGAATTCGAGGGAAGCAATCGAACTGAGGGTTTGCCCAAGGACGAGTGCTGGAGGAGATGAATAAAAAATAGTCCCTTAGCCCTTGAAGGAGAATAGTTAATGAACACGGACTCGCCCATGGACTCAATACGTGTCCGGAGCGAGGTCAGCAGGATTTATGGAAATTCAAGCGAACTCTGACCTCGGAGCGACATGTCACAACGATCTCGGGGACTTCGCTCGCGTGACGACCCCACGACATTCCATTTGCATCCCTCTTAAACAGGAGTTTTAGGAGTGAGAAAGACTTGAGAACTCGATAATATGCGAGATCCACAACATACGGCCTTCTTTACCACCACACCGACATTCATGATCCGCTTGCTCTCCGGACGGTATTCTTTGGCTATGTCCTCCCCATTTTAGAATACTGTGCCCCAATTAGGTCACCCGCCTGCCCAACGACCTTGAAACTACTTAATCTCCATATTAACTTCTTTCTCGCCACTGCCCGTCATCGAATTCCTTCCTTCAGAAACTGTACATTAGAACTTATCATGTCTTCACTTGGAATCCCCCACCTCTCTCTCAACGTCATGTGCTCTCTGACATGAAGTTCCTTCTCATTGCATCTGGAGGAGCTCTCTCCGCACCAACATCCTTCTTCCTCTCTTTCCACTTCATGTTCCTCCCCGTACCTCACGCAATATCTGTCTTATAAACATCCCCAAATTTCGTCTTTCAATATATCCCAGCCTTCCCTATTCTGCCGCATTCCAAAAACTTTTAACTCCCTGGCTTCGCATTCACCCTCCCTCGCTCCCCTCTTCTCGCCACCCTCCGCTTACAAAGCCTTCCTTACTAACCAGGGGCTCAGTTCTTGAAATCGTGCGATAATTTCCGAGCGCGAAAATTTTCGCTAGGTGTATGTCGCATGCGACACGACTTTTGTATTCTCGAACGCTATGTGACATGACACCCCCGATACTTAGAGTACACGACTTAGTTCCAACGTTGACATGTCTATCTTCGCTCCTATTGGCTGACAAAAGTATAGCGGGCCAATAATCGCCAAGCCGCTTCAGGAGCAATTTCAAGAACCCCTCTAGGCCGTATTGATCACTTTTGTTTACTGCAGAACGTTGAGCTCATTTGTAAAGGGGTCGAGGAAATCAAAACCAGCGATTCAAGCAGATGTCTGTGAACATAAGTTTAAGGTATTTTCTTCACTTTAATTTTCATTTTGAATAACTTTTTTATAATTCGCCTTCATTTTTCCCACAATTTGATTCGCTTAATTTATCTGCAAAGATGGAGACTCCACAAAAAAGAGCAATGTATATTACGGAGGAGCAGAAGAGGATTTTGGTAGATTATATTAGTGTACACAAAGAATTGCAGCAGTGCTAGTTTTCACAGTCTTTTACAGTGAAAGACGCACAGAGCCTCTGGGGAGAATTAACTAATCATCTCCATAGTGTGCCTGGGGCAAGAAAAACGTGGCATCAGTGGAGAATAGTGAGTAAAAAAGTGGAAAATTCGGAAATACTATCTTATATAAGCATGCCTAAAGTACGGAAATTAAGAAAAAATGTTATTAAATATTGTAAACGCGGAATTCTGTGTAATTAGCAAATGTAAAATATTGGCGACCTACGTAGCAGTCCTTGATTCCATGATTCCTTTATGGACTTCATTACAATATGTGCTCATTTGAATATTTAGAGTCGGCAAGATATGAAGATGAAAGCGAAATAAAAAAACTGCGCCATAAACATGCATAGGAATTCACATGGAGGTGGACCCCAAATCCAAGAGATAGCCGTGGAGGACATCACGAGTGATGCTTTCTTTAAAAAATGTGAAGAGCATTCAGTCGATAACGCACAGGATTTTGAAACGCATCAGCATTGCAAATTACTTGAATCGTTCAACGCGTGAAGTTATTCGTAATAATATTGTGTAATTCCTGACTAACCAGGTCTGCAAATTAGTCCCATCTCCCCCGTCAACTAATCGCTAAGTCTCGGTCTACTTTCTCATGTTCTTCTGTATCTATTCCGTTTTCTGTTATTATGTCTGTTGTTATTTTATATTTTGTAAATGCTTATAATTTATTTGTTTGTTAGTCATCCAATGTTAAAAGACTTTGTGCCGTTTTTGGGACTTTTTCAAATAAATAAATAAATACGAGAATGTAAATCACCACTGCCTCTCACTGGCGGAGACGAAACTGACTTCTGCAGCAGCAGTAGTCCCCAAAACGAGCGTCCCTTCCCATTGTCCGCTCCAATGTGGAATGGACGGATGGGCACTGACACCAAACGAGAAACGCATACATGGTTGTCTTGCTATGAATAAGATATTTATAGCGGAAATTTTAAATAAGAAATTCAACCATACTTGCTTGAACTTTATTTTTATGATCTTCCTCATTTGGCCATGGAATCTGATTTCAGAGCTTACACTTAGGGGTGTTGTTTATCGGTTTTAGTATCGTTGTGTTAAGTAATGAGAAGTGTTGAGTATGGAGTATAGTTTGCGGAACCGAAGGGTGTCTCTCGGAAAATATTTGACGATGCATTATTTCTGCGTTCCTTCGCTGAAGCGGTGCATTCGAAACATCGTGTATCTAAATGGAGCGATCAATGTCTGCGTAGAGATTTGTGTGAAGCTTTGCAAATATTTTTTAATTAGTGATATATTTTAGGGAAATTATAATTAGGAAAAGTGAAAATAAAAGATTTTACTCACCTGATTTCTTGGAAATTTTTTTAACACAACTACTTTAACACACATTCTCATAGCACATGTATATAGTTTTCAAATTAAACTGATTGTCGTGCGGCCCTAATGCCTTGTCTACACTACAGGCTTACCATAAGTGATTTCACTTTAAGGTTTACTTTAATTTTGGTATGGTCTCTACACTAGCACTTCAGATGAACCTTAAATCGACGGCAGCGACGCGAAACAGGAACTAAAAACAAAGTAAATAAACAATTGATTAGCACGGCGAGCTTGATAGATTTCTTATCAAGGAGTATAACAAGCAGAAAAGGACATTTTTAAGATCCTTGGCGCTGATGTGTGACTACACCACTTAGGAAATCAATCATTAATGCATTCTTCAGCATTTGAGGTCATTGAGGTGTTCATTGAAGTCGAATAGTCTCCGTGTGTGTGGGGGATTGTGATGAATGAGGCCGGTTAACGTTCGTTTGGCTCCCCTGTCAGAATGAAAGTAATAGAAGTATGTCTTGGAGATGAATTCATTCCGAAACGGAACAACGTATACAATACATTGCTCATTTTCGTCCAGAAGACGTATGCTTCGTTAGGAATAGCCTCCCAAGGTGTGTGTACGCTAAGAAAAAAGAGTTTAGCGGAGGCCTGAAAAACTATGTGCGTGGACTACGAGAGCAAATTTTCCCTGAAAAGAATCGAAAACAGTTGTAAATGCGATATCTTGAACCCTTACCCATGGCTTTGATGATACGGCCTCATTAACTCCCCTGTGAGCCACTCACCTCGCGTCCCTAAATGCCCCAGGTGTGGGTTTCGTATGTTCCACTCTGCGGTGCCCACATGTGTTCATGCTTCTTTGCCGTTTCAAACCGAGAACTTAAAATTTTGAATTTCCAATCAGCTACATTGTCCCTTACACTTTTCTCTCACGATAAGTTTATACCCAATTGACGCCGAGGAAAAGAGGTTTCTGTTGTCGTTTACCCCTTCAGTTCAGCTCAAAATTCCATGCGAGCAAGATGTCTCCGACGAAAAAAGTGTCCTTAGACTGCGAAATCTGAGATGGGAAAGTTCTGAGGAAGGAAATCGTGCTAGAAGGAGATCCAAGAATTTGAGAAGACGCGATATGAGGATATCATCACCAATATTAAGGAGTTCTTTGACAGTGTAGGGGCAGGTGATTTGGTAATTGACACCAATACAATTTTGTTCAATACCGAAATTTGTGCGCGCACGAGTGAGAAAACTGTACTTAACATCATTTAAGATAGGAGAGAAAATTGCCGATAGTGCGGTGTCATCTTCGAAAAAAAATTCACGGAAGGTCTCGCATTGTGCTTGACGAGGAGTTCACCCAAGGAGGTATTCGCTGATAAGTGCATTCATTTTACCACAGAAAAAGTTTCCCTCTATTGTCAAAATACTGGATGCATTGAAGTGAGATCTGAAGGATTTTGCTGACGTTAGCCCAAACACAATGCTGAGGTGTCTTAGAAGGCTGGGGTTCTCATTCCGAAAGTTAAAAAATAAGCCGGTGCAATTGGAAAATCCGCGAGTGCCTAATCAGTGACAAGTTTTCCTGCGATCGATTAAACAATTACGGTCGTCACGCTGGAAGGTATTTTACTGCGATGGTGTGGCGCTAACCACACAGTAAATACGCATGGCAGGAGAAAGTCAACGACGGGAACAGAGGAATTGACATCGGCCGTGGAATGATTCAACAGGTAAAGCGTTTAGCGAATTCAAGAGAAAAGTACTTGGAGAACAACTAGAGGGAAATCCGAAAGCATTTTGGTCATATGTTAGGGAAGTACAGGGAACTAAAAAGTCAACGGTTAATTCCTTGAAAAACGATAGAGGCGAAATAGTAACTTCCAGTTTAGATAAGGCAAATTGTTTGAATTACTTTTTTCAGAGTGTTTTTAATCAACCTATGCATAGTTTCCGCGAAACCATACCAGACCGATTTCAACAACCAATGCCCCCAATCGATATATCTTGTAGCGGAATCGTATCCTTACTAAGTAACATTAGCCCGAGCAAGTTGTCAGGTCCTGATGAAATTCCAGCTCGTGTGTATAAAGAACTAGCTGTCGAAATGGCTCCGTATCTTAAAGCAGTATTTAACAAATCCCTCGAAGAACGCGCGGTTCCCAAAGACTGGAAGATAGCAAACGTGACCCCAATTTATAAAAGTGGAGATAGGGAACAGCCATGTAATTATAGACCAATATCATTAACGTCACTATCATGTAAAATTATAGAGCATATAATAGTTACATCAATAATGGGACACCTCGACAGCCAGGATTTATTAATAACAAACCAGCATGGGTTCAGAAAAGGACGGTCTTCCGAAACTCATTTAGGTCTTTTTGTTCACGATATTTTAGTTTCCGGAGAAGGTAACGTTCAGGTAGATGCAGCGTTTCTTGACTTTAGAAAAGCTTTTGACAAGGCTCCCCACTGTAAGTTACTCGCGAAGTTAGCATCATACGGAATAGACAGTAATATAGTAGGCTGGATAGGATACTTCTTACATGAACGCGTTCAAAGGGTGGTATTAGATGGTGTCAGCTCAGGCGAAGTAAAAGTTACATCGGGTGTTCTCCAGGGAAGCGTGATAGGCCCAATTTTATTTCTTCTCTACGTAAAATACTTAAATACAGTAGTAAAAAATAGCAACCTCCGTCTTTTTGCCGATGATGCAGTAGTGTATAAGGAAATTAGAAATGAAGAGGACAGTCAGTCTTTAGCTAAGGATTTAGATGCGATTGATGATTGGTGTGATAGATGGCAGCTAGAATTAAATTTGAAGAAATGCGCGATTATGAATTTTTGGAAAAAGAATGGCTTTTACCGGAATAATTATAGCATCAAAGAAAACAAAATATGTAACGTAGAATCAATTAAATACTTAGGCGTCACCATCAGTGAAGACATGTCATGGGGGAAACACATCAGGGAAATAACTAGTGTAGCAAACCGTAGATTAGGATTCGTAAAAAGGGTTTCTAGGCAAATGCGATGAGAGAGTCCGAGAAATAAGCTATTTTACGCTTGTCAGGCCTCATTTAGAATATGCCGCTAGTATATGGGATCCCTACGAGGAAGGTATGATGAAAGAATTAGAGCGCGTGCAAAGGAGATCCGCTAGATTTGTTAAAGGCCGTTATGATAACTGTATAAGTGTTACGAGTTTAATAGAAGAACTAGGATGGGAATTACTATCAGAACGCAGGTTAAAATTTAGGTTAAACCTTTTAAGTAAATTCGAAACCGATTTGTTCACAGATGACGTTAGATATATATTGAGAACCCCTGCGTATTATGCTAGGTTTGACCATATTAACAAAATTAGAGAGATAGATTGTCGTACCAATAGATTTAAAATGTTTAAAAATTTTTCCCGCGTACCATAAGAGAGAACAATAGGCAACGTAGCAAAAGGGATAGGGAGGTGAAGCATAGTTAGAATAGTCTGTAGTGCATGATGCATGTAATAACTACCAATAATCCCTTCCTTATTATGTAGATTTTAACCTGTACTATACCGTAGTAACTAATATTCTATTGTAATAACTAACGCAATTACTTGCAATAACTAATAATCTACTGTAGTAACTAATAAACTATGACCCTATTTTCTAGCATGCCTACATTATATATCCTACTTACATGGCAATAGTGCATGTTTGGTGATCTTCACCCCCTGCCACACACCCTCGTGGTGGCTCGCAGGGTATTACGTAGATGTAGATGTAAAGAGTTGCTATTTTTTTTTCAAAATTAACTTCGTAGAATAATGGAGAATTTTCCGAGGATATATTTCGTGTTATTAACATGTATGAGGATACAATCAATACTGATAAATGTTACAGGTAAATGCGTGAAATGACACAAATCTGAGAAAAAAATCTTATTTTGCGTGTATCATGGTTTTAACGTTAATGCAATGAACGAACGCACAGAAATACACACGGAGTTGGTTCTGTCCATTATATTTGCCAGCGCTGCAATGTGACAGGAGTAGTCGACGGGCCTTGTCGCATTCCCCCCGCTGAACGGACTTTCGGTCGCCGTCCAGTTTGGCAACGCGACATCAATTGAAATAATAAAGATTAACATATAATAACATTTTAACATAGTACGCATCATAGAAAAGTTACAAATATAATAAATAAGTATTTCCTTGGCTTTAATGTTTTGATTATGTGCAAATTGTAGGACTGGATAATGTTTAAACATTTTCATTAACTGACAACAAAATATGCGTTTTAAAAATTTCGCTTACCCTTTTTTATCTTTATAAACTATCGCAACCATTGGTGAGAAGCCAATGCTGTAGATGTCGAAGTTTTTCCTCGGCTGAGTTACAAAGTTCATGAAGTTGACAAAACTGCTAAGTTTAGGTAGTGCGGTGTCGATTATTGCAGTAACGTGTCTCCATTTCTTATTATATTATATAATAAAAAATTACAATGAAATTACAATAAAGTTATCTTTAAATTGGTGCATAAAATATTGCACTAGCATTTACACGGACCAAGATATAAATTCTCAAAGTACAGTGGCACATCATTTTAACGTCTACCCTCGTGGCGAACGAGGACGTAGTCCAATCTTTGAAGTTAAATATCTCCGTTGTTTATGAACTGCCTACGACAAAATTTATTTCTGAGATAAGACAAAAGACTAACGTGTCAAACTAGATAAAAAGTTTAAAAATACAAATGTCTGTATTTTTTTATTAAAATTTAAATATTTAAAATTTAAACAATTTGAATAAAATGTAATTAATTTACAAATTTGATATTATATTGTTGTTATGCATTCTTTTGCAAACAAAATAAGATGTCAACCGTTTCTCTAGCTATTTTGTTTAGGATATACAGCAAAAAGAAAAAAAGGTCTAATCGCAAAATGGTCGAAACTTTGATCGTCTCTAGATCTGCCAACATTTTTTTCTCCAAAAACGCTTCTACACTTCTTCATTGAACGTAAGATGGAACCCTCACAAAAATTTTGGTTCGAATCGGAGACGCCAAGGGTCAACTCACTGCTGATCTGACGTGGAATGACCCAGGGACAAAAACACGGTCTTTTACATAACCTCACGATCTGGTGACCTCAAGTCTGGTGACCTGGGAAGCCACCCAAGATGGAGAAAGTTCCCCAACAAGTTCAATTTGAGGAAATAAACAGTTTGAAGCATGTCTAGATAATTGTGTATTGTCAAAGTTTTCTCTATGAAGAAGAAAGGTCCATAAACTTTGTTCACAGAAATGGCACAAAAGACGTTAACCTTCGGTGAATCTCTCTCATGTTGAATGACTGCCGTAGGATTTTCACTTGCCCAAATTCTAACATTTTGGCGATGAACTTTACCGGAAAGATGAAAATTAATTCATCGGAAAATAATTAATCATTCAAAAAACTTGTCCTCATTCATATCTTCTGGCATGCTAATGCAAAATTCGTACCTTTTGCTGTGGTCGTCAGGATGCAATAACTGCCGTTTGTACGGCTTCATGTGTAGACGGTGTTTCAGTACTCGCCATCTCGTTGGTTTAGGAATGTTAAGTTCCTTGCTTGCTCGTGTCATGGATTTCCTTGGGCTCCTTTCGTAAAGCGTACGAATACGCTCGACATCTTCATTCGATGCACGTGGACGTCCCATGTTTTTCCGTTTGCAGGTGCATCCATCTTATGACGAATTTTCGATGCCACTGGTAAATCTGCATATGGCGAGGCGGTTATTTGTTAAACTGGCGGTAAAATGCACGCCGCACTTCAACAGTGGACTCTTATTTTGCTAATTGCAGCACACAAAATGATTGCTCCTGTGGTGTCGCCGCCATTTTTCTACAGACAAGAAACAGCGCCACTGCGGCCTTAACTGGAAATTCTACCCGGACTGTTCAAATTTTGAACTTTTCTCTGTCCACGAACGTTGGAATAGTGTTTCTATCTTTTGTAGTTTGGAAGATATAAATGTTGGAAATCTGCTCCTTCTTTTGGAATAACCCTGTATATGAATTAAAATACTATAAATCTTGTTCTCGAGGTTGGTTGGGGTCGGATTAAAACAAGATGGACTGTTGGACGGATGAAAATGCACTTAAATGTTATTTGGTTTATGTCTCACGTTTCATTTTCTATGGCTATCCTTAACAATCTATCTTAATCCCTCTGTGTCGATCATATGAGTATGTCACGATATTATGATTCATCCGCTTAAACTTCGAAACTCGAGTGATTATATGATAAAACACTAAAAGGATGGAATTTGACACGCACCCTTTTCCTCGACTCCGCCGACGGCATCCCCTGCCACACGCGAGGTGGCTTTCGGGGTAAGTATCACATAGAGATGTCGCGCAGGCGCCACAGCGCGGGACCGCAGCGCGACTCCGATGGCGCGGGGAAATTTATAGGGATGTGAAATCGGTCTAATTACCCGGAGATCGGAGCGGTTTAAATCCCTTAACCACAGCGAATGAATTACTATTATTGTGGTCGTTTCCCCGGCGACCGCTCGGCCACTCGGGACATACGCACCAAGAGAGACGCGCGAAAACACTTGGTCATTGGGAATGGGGTGGTGCTTGCGGGTGACTCCGGAGTGTGTGCGTGCGTCGGGGGTGCTCATCACTCCGTGGTTGTGGTGCAAGGTTGGATCGCTTGGCGCCGGCGCTTAGCGGGTGCAGTGCACACCAGGGCAGTGCTTCATCGTCTCTAATGGCGGACGAAGAGGACGAGGGAGCGGAGAATCCGAATCGAGGCTTTCGGTGCTCGACGCACTTCGACCCTCACTTTGCCGCTCTTCTCCGATCTGAAAGGAAAAGGAACTGGGAGACCCATAAGGTAATCCCATGAAAAATTATCTTCTGATCTAACTGCGATTTAGAAATCAAATAATGGATTCAAATAGGCTCCTCGTATCGAATTACGATCGTCGGTATTGGTGAAATTTAAATAAATATCGATAAAATTAAAACATCAATGAAGAAACTCGCTGGCAGGTGGAAAGGTCGAAGGAATAGGGGAAAAGAAATATTAAATGTGACTGCTTTGCTGCAGATGCAAAATTAAGTCAAGAGTACGGATGGTACTTATATGTATATGCATAGTCATCCGGCGGTGTTTAAATTTCAACAAAAAAGCTAAAATTTCAAAGAAGAATAATTTAAAAAATGGACGAAAAACTGACCATGAAAAAAGATGGGTGTTCTACGCAGAGCTTAGAACAGGGAAACCATGGCAATGGAGGAGGTTTGACGTCAATACTGACGAGAAAGGGAAAAATAATAAAGATAAATAGATAACACAACTCGATGAGTGCAAAAATTATGAAAATGTAATCCGAAGTTTGCGGAGAAAGGCAAAGCGATAATTAAACGTGGCTGGAAAAATCTAGAACGAATGGGACAAATTAGCTGTCCAGGGTGTAAGATCACCTGTTATGGAGGGAGAAAGACGAAAAATGCGAAAAAAGGACAAGTTAGAATGGCCAGTGAAAAAGTCCCGCAAAGAGCTGATGAGAAAAGGTGTTCAGCGAAATCTCTGCAAAGTAGAAGAGACGAATATATTAGGGCACAATGGAGATATTTCGGCCTCTTAGATATCATTGCGGGAGGAGGATTGGATGAGGAGCATTATCATGGAGGGAGATGGAAGTCATCGAGGCAGTAGTGAATGATCACAAAATTGATGTCATGGAAACGGATCGATCAGTCATCTGAAACAAGGCTATATTCTTGGATTGGCGACAGCGGCCATGATGCAGATGCATATTTCCGAGGTTTGTGACTGACAGCGTCGAGTATTATCGACTCGAAGCCACATTTGTCGATGGGATAGCGACTGCTCATCACAGAAAATTAATGGCGTTACTTGCTACGCAGCCACGGTCAAACAGCGGAATCTACTCACAAAAGTAATCTCGATAAGCAATACTCGGAGGGAGAATAACTCCTCTCTTAATTGCTTCCTGAGATTCCTCCTCTCCCCTATTTCAGAGCTTCCTTTTTACCGCAAACGATTAAGAACTTCGATGCCATTATGCAAGAAATCTGAAAATAGATTTATCTTTGTCGCTCAAAATAGAGTCTGAAATTTCTCAAAAATAAGTGCTCCTAAGCATCAATGTCGATGAATGACAACGTCAATGGTACTGTTTAGTTAATTAGGTTTGGAGAGTCTGTTTACTAACTCACCACAATAGCTATCGCCTCATCTCGCTTAAAATGTCTCGCATTGTTTGTTTTCTAAGCGAGCTAATATCTCGTACCAATGGATGAAAGTATTGGTAATACTTACTAGTAATTCTGCGCAAATCTGTGCACCGCTTGTTAGCTTGATTTCATCAAGAAAGAATGGCGAATTTCTGATTATTAAAATCCCGAATGCACACGCTGACATGCATACGAGGAAATTGAAATGCGTCATTGTAACAGATTTGAAAATGCTTTGAAAAGCAAAGAAAATGTTGCAATTTGAAAAATATATTAATTTATCAATCAAAATCTACAATTATGAGAAAGAAATTAATCCAAATCCTAAATGAAGGAGGCGACAGCTATACATAAACACAACAAAAATTGACGAGAAATGGCTGCTTCAGCTACGAAGTATTTGAATTAAATACTGTTGAAATCACTCGAAAAATTAACGATCCTGTTATTCACACATAATATCTTTTAACAGTTATAGCTATACTATTAAGTTAATTAGCTTTATGATTTCCTATCATGAAATTATCACCTTAACACAGAAGAACCGGGTCAACCTTGAAGGACCGAACGCGCCGAACATTTGCTCACTGCGTACAATTCCTCTTTTTCGCGACTTTTTCTGATTCTTGATATTTTATAAACAGAGTGTGATGAAATATGGTTATTACTCGTTTTATAAACATACGATATGCAACGGATTGACAACATTTTCAATCCCAATACAACAATACAACAAATACTAATACAACAATGTCAAATACAAATTTTTAGAATGTCAAAAATACTTTTTTTTTAGAAGTTGAGAGAGCAGACTTATTAAATAGATAGGAGTCGTCAATTGTATTTATTTTTTTAATTGCTAAAAATTACAACGGTAAGTTTAGCAATATTGAAGATTCACATGTAGTAGAGCACGTGAATGTCATATTGATAGCGATTTTAACTGAACTATCGTTGCATTAATTCAAACAACAGCAATGATTTTAGAGCCTGGATTTAGGAGGGACTGCATGGCTACTATTAGAGAGTTTTTATCTCAGCCAAAGAAACTCTGAGAGAAGATCAATGAGAATGTGAAAAATCTGCGACAGCAAGAATTAGAAAGAACTGCCAACTCAGCTGTTAGCGCCTCATGGGCTGGATCTATGAATACGGGAAGAAATTATGAGATACATTGGCTTTTGGTATAAAATTCAGCGTACTATGTTAAATAAATGAATTATACTCCATAGTCTCATGAAATTATGAAGATCTCATCATCATTGGTCGTTAAACCCTAACTACGATACTCAAACGAT
This sequence comes from Ceriagrion tenellum, assembly GCA_963169105.1. Lineage (NCBI taxonomy): Eukaryota > Metazoa > Arthropoda > Insecta > Odonata > Coenagrionidae > Ceriagrion > Ceriagrion tenellum. Next base: position 5,494,929 of record OY720639.1, on the reverse strand, counting down.
ATCGTATTGTCTACCAAATTTATTTCAAACTCTTACAACAACTGTCTAGCAGTCATCATCAGGTAAGACTAATCTTAACATAAACAGACATGAGCATATATATTGGGAGTTACATTGCCCAAACACAGTAGTGGGGGGAGGGTGGAGATGGTAAGGGAGAGGGGGTAGGATAGGAGGGGAAGGCTAAAATCATGAATGGGATATGATCCTTTGTTCGTCCAAAAAATCAGATTACGTCAAACACCAGATTTGCGTCACACTGGGAAAAGGATAGAAAGACAGGTGGGAGAAAATGGAAAGGGGGGGAGGGTGGTTTGTTGGAGGAGGTAAAGTTATGTTTAATTGGTGTCAAAAATAGGAGAATGACAAACAAATTCGTTCTCATTTAATAGGTTCATTTTCTTTTGTTTCCTTTTGACTATTTCCCACTGTTACGAAACATCTAAACGGTATCCTTTATCCAGGAAACGGAGGATTTTCAGATTAAATGTGGAGTGGTGGGATTCTTCCATTAAATGTTTGGCGAAATAAGATTTAGGATCGCTGCTCACCAAACACCCTTTGTGTTCAGACACCCTAGTTACAAAATTTCTCCCAGTTTGACCGACATAAACACTACCACATGTGTCCCACTTAAGTTCATAAACACCCGATTTTAGCAGGGGGTCAAAAGGATCTTTGGCATTATTGAATATTGTTCCCAGAGTTCTTGGTGCATAAAAACTCACTCTGTACTTGTCTTTAGGGAATGATTTGACTGCATCGTAAGACATTTTACCTAAGTAAGGCAGCTTTACCCATTTTAGTTTTTTATCTTTAACTGGTTACAATAGTGAAATATCTTTTAATGCCCTCTTCTATAATTTCTTATTTAATATTTTATTTACAAGATTTCCTTTGTAACCATTATATTTAGCGATTTGTCTAATTATATTTAAATCTTTTTCAAAATTATCACCAGAAAGAGGGATATTTTAAGGTCGCTGGATCATATGGTTGAACGCTGCAGTTTTATGAGATCACGGATGGCACGAATCAGACGGTGTAACGTGGTCTGTATAAGTTGGTTTGCGGTATATTGCAAATTGATGGAGATTATTGGAAGTTGAGATACTTAAGTCAAGGAAATTTAAATTACCGTTTGATTCAGATTCCATGGTAAAATTGATACGTGGGCGTAAGGAATTAAAAACAGTTAAAAATGTGGTAGCTTGCCTATGACTACCTGTCCAACAATATAAACTATTATCCACGTATCTAAACCAATAAAACACATTAGATAAAAGGTTAAAATTTGAATTGAAAAGCTTCTTCTCTAAGTGGTCCATAAAAATATCCGCTAGCAATGGAGACAAAGGTGATCCCATGGCAAGTCCTTCCTGACGATAAAAATTACCATTAAATAAAAAGTAATATTGATTTGTGCATATTTCCATGAGTCTGAGCAATTCACTCGTAACCACTGGGTTGATGGTTGAATCAAATAAAATTTCTTCCACTAAATTTAAAGTTTCTCTCACAGGAATTGAAGTAAACAAATTAGTTACATCAAAAGAATAAAGTTTATCATTCTTTGGTATCATTTTCTTGCTCAATTGCTCCGTTAATTTACTAGAATTCTGGATGGTGTATTTCGGCACAAACTTGGAAATTTGACGAAAGATGCTATTGATTTTGTACGCCAGTTTGTGGGTCGGGGAACCTACCCCCGATATCACTGGGCGGATAGGAATGTTAGCTTTATGAATTTTGGGTAAACCATACATTCTAGGGAGTCGAGGGTTCATTTGAACTAAATACAACTTTTCTGTATCACTCATTATCGCAGAGCAAGATTTTAGACAGTTTTTTATCTCAGCATTGTATTTACGAGTGGAGTCTGACGGTAGACTAACAAAGGAATTATCATCAATAAACTGCAAACATTTGTTCACATAATCAAATTTGTTGAAAATAACCACACTATTGCCTTTATCTGCTTTCGTCACAATTAAGTCAAAGTTGATTGAAATAGAATTAGAGATTGATTTGACAGGTGAGTTAATGTTACTATGGGTAAACTTTTTAATTAATTGCTCCCTATTGAAACTTCTTCGCAAGGAGTTAGCGCACAGTTGTTTAACGCCCAGCTGTTCACCACGTAGAGACACTTCACAGTCAATCACTTGTTCTTTTCGCAAAGAAAGACTCGGTTTTGGGGCAAACTTCAAACCTTTCAAATCTTTCCCTATTAAATGTCCCTAACTTCCTGGTAACTCTTCCTATTTACTTTCCTATTTATTTGGCCTTACCCTGGGTCCTCTGGGAATTTTTAAACTCTATTTCATCCTTCAATTATGTTCTTTACAAACCCATAGTACCTCAGGATGTGTCCGAACCATCTTGTTCTTCTTTTCTGTATGGCGTCCCATATTGTCCTTTCCTCTTCCACTCTTGTACAATATCATTATCTCTAATTTTTTCCGTCCATTTTATCCTCAGCATCCTCCTCCAGCACCAGGTATTGTAGGCTCCTAGTCTTTTATGGTCAGCTATTGAAATGGTCATGCTTCCGATTCAGAGAGTGCTACGCTCAACACGAATGTGGAACACTAACTTCTAATATGTATTGGGGAGCACACGTCCAAAACATATGCGGTACAGCATTAAAGAAACTAGGTTTTGTTAAGCGTATAATAGGAAGGTCCTCGGATGAAAAAAATAAAGGAGAGATGCAACTTCGCTCTGGTTGTGCCATACCTTGGATACGCCACGAGCACTTGGGATTCTGGTCAAATAGATTTTATCAAAAAATTAATGAAATACAATTAAAATCTGCACACTTGGACGAGAGACCATATAGTGTTTCACTACATTTACAGGGATTAAGGTGGGAGTCTCTAGAGACTAGGAGGCTACACGCTAAGCTTAGCTTACTTGAAATATTCAGAATTGGTGTGTTTCAAAGTGACACAGGGAATATTATCATGGCGCCCCACTGTATCCCTAGGTCTGACAGAAGCGATAAAATAAGAGAGATACATTGCCGAACATAGAGGTATAAAAACTCGTTCTTTCCGCGCAGAAGAAGGGACCACTGTAAGAACTGAGCTCCACTTAATACACTCCCATAATACACATCACCATTGCTGCGTGCTCTCATGGGCCTGCAGGAAAACGTGGACATTTAAATGCTAGAGGCGTGCAAATCCTTTGAAAATCAAATCTCTGGTTGTCAAGGAAATACTCTATAGTTGATTTCTGAGAAAAATGTGAGATTTTTCAGCTAAAAACATGAAATTCAGACAAGTACGAAGCTATTTCAGTGAAAAGAAAATCGATTGAAAGAATTAGAATCTTCATTTATTCAGCCATCTGATAAAAAAATCCCAGCCTTCTATTTTTAGTGAAAGTATTTATAAAAATCAAAACTGAAACCACTGAACCGAACCCAATGATTTGCATGGACCGCCAGGGGAGCCTTTGGGGGCCCTGAGGGCTTTTTAAAATAGCCTATTTTACGACCAGATATATTTTCCATCTACATGCCAAATGTCAGCTCAATGGTTTTGTGGTTTTTGCGTGGCGGAGCAACATACAGACAGACACCATTACATTTTTATACATTAGAAAGATTATCATTCAACAGCTCACTACAAGACGGTGGCTGCAAATCCAGTTCCACCCACACCCTTCCCAACCAACCAACCCTTTAGGGTGTGCTATATTATGTGGATTGTTTCAAGAACGTTGCCTCAAATCCAGACTTCTGATAAAATTTTGGTATTTCGGATCTGGGTAGCAAAGTTTTCTAATGTAGCCATCTCAGTTTTCTTGTCCGCACCCTTTTTCTGAACTCCCTGACACGCGGTCGACATATCTTTTAACCGCTTCGGTATAGCACGGAAAATTTTAAGAAACGAATTCGGGCAGAGTTTTACCTTGCAAAAATGGCAGAAAAGTGCATGTTGTCAAGCTTTCTATCATTGGTGGTGGTGACAGCTTACATGTAGCTCAATCTATGATGTCACCGAAGTCTAAGGCATCAAAATTTATTTAAGGAGTCGAGAAAGTTCTAACAAATTCCCCTTTGGATTTTGGTTTCTTGCCTTTAGTTCCCTCCGGAGACGCAACTCTCGCATGTGTTGTCTCTCATTAACTGTCATTGCCAACAACACATTCACTGGGTGGCAAAAGAACGCGTTCCTCTCAAACACAGTATCGATGACTCTCTCTATGCCCTCTGGCATATGTCTCGTTATTTGAATCGTCTAAAAGATGTGTTTGGGAACGTATTTCCCTGAGCTGTACCTCTTAATGTCAATTCAAACAGGAGCATAAGTCTTGACAATGTAGTTTACAAGCATCTTGAGTTTCTTTGTGGGACTTTCTTGGGAAATGAACAACCGTAAGACACGGTTTGCACAACTCAGCCATCGAGAGTGGACGAGTGGTCCAGCATCTCTCACAGACCAGGAGCGCAATTGCCTCTCTGGATAGATCTTACTATGTATGTCCAAAAGGTATTGTTGTTCTTTACCAATATCATTTTTATCTACATCAATCCCTTCTGATTCGATTACTTTGATATTTAGACTGGTAATTTCTTAAAATCTGGCAGTTTTCCCCACTGAATGAATCTGGTCCAGATATCTCTCCGTCCAAATATTCAAATAAAGGCCTAAATGGTTGCTCGTTCAAGTTAATTAAGCCAATAAACCACTGCCATGGGCGTTGAATTTTTAGCACTATGTTACGGATAACCCCATTTTTTCGGCCTCTGTTTGTTGCTTTGCCATTTCAATCAATCGCTTACAATTCATCAGTGTTAGTGTCATTTTATTCCAGGTACTCAAGGATGCTATGAACAATGTCACTTCAGGTTCCATTCGTCGCGACGTGGGTAATATGTCGGTCACGTTACACTGACGCGTCCGCTTAGCGAGACCGACATATTACCCGCATAGCTCATGAATCACGCCAATGTGTTCCTCTGTCCTTGCTCTCCGATATATTTCAGACCGTATTTTTCCTCGATTGATTGAGTATTATCTTTCTACCGTCAAAGTATATTCCCTTTGTTATCATCGGCAGGTTCAAATGTTGTCAACCATCAAAAGGCTCGAAGCTGTTGCAGCTGAAGCCCTATCAGAAACACCAAATCTATCACTAGCTAAAGCAGTTAACGTTAACATGAACCTCATTTGAGATGTAGGTGTAGAGGGAACCAAAGATAAATCGACAAATTCTCTTCTTCTTTCGTGCGGAGACTTTCAAGAACCTTCCAAATCAACTGTGTCAATATTAACTTCAAAATAATCTCACTGTGGTTCTTGTCTTTTTATCTCCTGTCTCTGTTAAAGTTTCTCTGTTTCTTGTTTACCTAGACGGCCAATGCAGGCAATCCGTATTGTTTGCTGATCATATATTTAAATTTTCTCTCGATCGTTGGGATCTATTTTTGCTTTTCTCATCATTACAATCTTCAGTAACAGGACAGCCACAGACACTTGTCTCTCACCCAGTCACACACAATGTAAGATGTGAGCCGCTGGTCTGTATCAAGTCACTCGCAAAAAAGTTGCAATAATTAAACTTAATTTCGATTTAGGATTGAATTTTACGTCATTGTGTCGTCATTAATTAAATGTAGTGAAATAGTGTGTTAGTAAAATCTCGATTTTTCACAAAATTTCTAAATTTTTAGCCCTTATGTGAGAATTGATATTGAAGCTTGTGTTTACAAATAAAATATTTTTATTAAAATATTTATAACTATGTAGGAGTGTTTGCGAAAAAAGTAGGATGAATAGGGTCAGGAATTAGTGGGTAATAAATGAATGTGGGTTAGATGCAGTCCAGTAATGGACATATGTATATGAAAGGAATGTCCTTTGTTGGTTTGGCCATGTTGAGAAAATGGATGAGATTCGAATAACGAAACAGATTTATAAGAGTGAAATGAATGGTGTGGGAGGTAGAGGAAGGCCGAGAAAGTTGAGGTTGAATGTGGTTGAGGAAATTCTTAGGAGGAGGAATATTAGGAGTCTTAAAAACAGGAGAAGGGCGTGTATGAAGCAGTGTATGGGGGTAAATGAGGCAAAAGAGGTTTGCAAGGATAGGTCAGTATGGAGGAAATTATTGGAGCAGAGTTAGGTGTACAAATATGTATTTGTGAGTGAAACTTAGTGACTCTGCCTACCCAGGAAGGGAACGGCGTGATGGATATGTATGCATGTATGCATGTAGTCTATTTGGCATCTGGCTATAGCCCCTGGAATCTTCCATGTGCACCTCCTACGTCGCTGGTGCTCGAACAGGATGTTAACTCCTATCATATTCTTCTCAATGCAGAACTCTACCAGACTCGTTCCTTTTGCATTTATTTTCCCCCAGTCCGAAATGCCTGACATTATTTCACTCCTTTCCCTATTCAACCTCTGCGTTCCAGTCTCCCATGACGATGAGGTTGTCTTTCCCCTTCACTACCCTACTGAGGATTTCTTCAATTTGCTCGTAAATATCAGCTACTTCTTCTTCCGTACGTGTAGACGTCGGCATGTACACCTGCACAATTACTGTGTCCGTCGACTCGCCTTCCAGCTTCACCATCAGAATCCTTTCGCTGTGCTGCCAGACTGACTTCACTCTCCTGTCCCATTCATTCTTCAGTATGGTTCCTACACTGCAATCCTCTGGTCTTCTCTTGGATATATCACTCGATAACCGTCGCTCCAGCAGTCGTCTGCCGCTTCCCATTTGATCTCGCTGACTCTTAATATATCTACTGCTATCCTCTCCATCTCTATCTCTTCAGGTTCTCCAGCTTCCCCCCTCACACCCCCACACCAAAGATCTTTCGTCCCATGTCCATATATATGTATTGTTTGTATAGTTATATTACTTGCAACCAGAGTGATCTATGCAGGCGAGTAAGAGGAAGAAGACGATTCAAAATTCCAAGGTGTAGAAGTAATGTGTAACAGTTAGTCACTATAAATTCCGCCTTAAGAATATGGAATGGTATTCCTGACATCATTATAAAATCAAACAATGCATACCAATTTAAATCGGAAATGTTATCATTCTTGTATAAAAAATATTATTGTAGTGCAGTCTGAGTTACATTATATACTTTATTCATTTGTTAATTTCTATGAATATCCCTCTAAATCTTACACATACGAATTATACTAATTGTAAATATAAACATACATTATATATATTATTGTAAACATATACATACATACATAAATACAATACATATTGTATTAATATATGTATGATTGTTCATATCTGTGAGTACACCTGTTCCATATACTTGATGAATGTACATATCTGTAAACTGTGGTGTCCTGAAAATATTATGTTTTTTTGCCACAGTTTTTTTTGATAAACTGTAATATGTTCCAAAGGAAGCGAAGTCCTTGAACAATAAATCTGTATTATCTTAATTATCCTGCACTTGTCCATCCTGACTGATGTAACCCTTCCAATAGTCTGCACCCGGAGATCTGATAGGGCGACTATTTTACCTCCGGAATGTTTTTCTGGGCGGAATTTCATCATGTCAAATATAGTTGGTGTAGGGCTGCATCTTCTAGGGAGATCAATGTGGTGGTTTCCCGTTGCATTCCACATCGCAGTCCCCCGGTCGGCCGATTCCGTGAAGTTCACTCTCGCCCGAAGCTTTGGCTATTTATACCGGTGTCCGATCTTCTCGACCTGCGCCACCAAAGCCTCCTGTTGAGTCTGATGCTTCTCAGTAGTGGGGTAAGTTCGGGTGAGGTGTAAAAGTTGGCAACCACTGCAAGAAAACATTTTTTCTGCGCCTTGGTCTCGACGTGCGACCTTCGGAACGGGAGTCCAACACGCTACTACTCATCCAAAAATGACCATTATGAGAAGCTATCGATTGCTAAAATGATTCAATCAATATTCTTCAATTTTATCGAAAAAACAGCTCGTTCCTTAGAAAACAAGATCGTTTCACTTACATAGAGCATATCTCTAAACGAGTAACAAAACATCCTACCCAAACCAATATTTTCTGCATTCACAAATTAATCATTCTTCGGTAATGCAGCGCAATTGAATACTTTGATATCGCAATGCAATAGTATGTCTCTTCAGCCCTAACAAACTATTTGAAACTTTTTCGACTTTTTTTCGCCTGTAAATATTTATATATGTTTTCATTAATACTGTCATTTATAAATGCTAGCTAGCGACAGTGGGAAAATGAAAATAACATTGAAGCTTGACATGTCAACTTTAGATTACAATGATTACTTTGAAAGAAATCCACAAAAATTAGCTGGAAACTTCTTGGGATCCCAAAATGCTAATTAACTAATGTATTGGAGCTTTCGGATGCACCTGAATTATTTACCCAACGAGTTCGAAAGTCATGGCCTTTAATTTTAATCACTTTACAAGTTCTCAACCGCACGATGTTTTCTTACGACGGTGGAACCGTGGTCGTCGTGGCAAATTGTGGCGTGTGCAAGATATTCAGAAAGACTCATGAAAATAGATTTTAAATATTAGGGTGATCAGATGAATGCATACGATGCTTCGAATATATTCGATTAGTAACATATTAGAATATGTATCGACCACAAATATGGACGGAGCTTTCCGCCGTTGGATGAGGGGATTCCGTCACGCCATTAGAACAGGACAGTACGCCAATGGAACAGTTCGCTTGGTATAGGATGGCCAGTAGAACACTGTGCCAAAGCCATCCATGTGCCAAAGGGACATACCGGTCGTCCCTGGAACCACACGCCACTCGGCTTACGGTCGTTCGCAGACAGGAGTGGCGTCATTTATGGGCGTCCTCCGCGTTGGACATAAATTAATCGTGTCATATCCACGAATGTGGCTTCCACGACCGCGCATTCCGGCGTTTGCTGAAATCGTAAATAACGCCGGGATCGCCCGGAAGACTTATCTAAACGACTCCAGCGACTGTCTGTGCACTCTGGAATCGCTTCCTCTTAACGAGAGATGGGGGTGATTTCGAGCGAGCGCTACTGGCGCCGCCTCGATCGTCAGCGGCGATACTCCCACACACTGGTATTGACACACGCCGAGCAGTCAGTTGTCCAAAATGGTCGCGAAATGCCTCGCGGATTCCAGAGGAAAATGATTCCTACGTCCGTCCCCGATAACATTTATGCCTTTCGGGAACATCAATATTTCCTACCGAGGTCCACGTTGAGTCACTCGATATTTTTCCAACCGAAAGACGCTCTGGCCCAGCTTTATAATGTCCGGGTGACCTCAACCATTAGTTGACGAGACGACTTTAGTCATTTGTTGTGTTTGTCAGGCGTTAGAGTGTGTCACAAAAAACATCGCGTAATAGGTTATTCGTCAAGAAAGCTAATGATTCATAAACACATCTGCGACAGCTCACTAGCAGTTAAAGTACTGAACTTAACATTGAAACCGATTTCTTTTCAATTCAATACATTAGGGCCATATAGCAAAGCCCCGCTCATGGCAGCAAAACGAAACAAAATTGATGTGAAAGGTTGCTATAAAAAAATCATTGGACTTGATCCGTTACAGCTCGATTCGTTGATATAGTTGACTCCACCTTCCGGCTCCCAGGAGAATTAGTGAATTTTGACAATATGGTCTCTTTTAATATAAAATGTACATCAGGAAAAAGCAGTTTACAATTTAGATCCTGAAATGAATTCATTGACGAAGAATTCGAGGCAAACCCTAATCACCTTTGGACTATTCTCAACCACGGAAACGATTGAATGGTGTAGTGAAGAACAAGAGCATGAATATATATTATGGATTGTTATCTCGTCGCCAAAAACTGCTGTCTAGAATTCCGTAAACAAACAAAGTTTTGGAAAGTGGTGCTGCCGAGTGATGAAAGGCGGAAGTTCAAATGTAAATACAGTCGATGGTTTGTAAATAAGTAAACACGTCGTACTGGTTTTACCATGAATATACATGGGTTTTACTTACAATTAATCATAATGCAGTTGATAAAAAATGTAGTACTGTACGCGGGACGTATTTATACACTTTTTTAATATCGTCCGGTCTATAGATATATTTAATTCCTCTCCAAATTTAATTACACAAATGCACAATTAACTTATTAGAACTTCGTGAATATCGCTCTACGGAAATTTAATAATAATGCGAGGTAACTTCATGAGTATTCCCAATGGCCATCATTGCAGTGTAGGTAAAAAGGAATGCACTTACCGCCGCCTTGAACAGATTCTTATTTTTCAATCCAAGTCTCCTTATTTTGGTTTCTCGTAGACGCATACCCTGTTTTGCAGCCTGGTACAAAGCAAGTTCTGTTTAAAAAGGCATTCAAAATTCTTTATTTAAGCCGAAAGAGCTTAATGAAGCTCATATTAGAATCAGAGTCTGGTAAACGTCATCGTCGTCACACGATGGACGTTTCATAAACCTTTTACACATTTCCTGTGATAGATATTGCCTCTCTAGCTTTTAAAACGTAACTGTTAGATCACAAAAATTGCAAGATATTATTCAAAGCGTGAATTAATTCATATCTCCTCGATCGTTATTGAATATTCATCACAGTGTCACGTTAGCAACAATTAACAATGCCTATTTACAATAACAACTGAAAAAACTCAAATCGAAGTGGCACCAAGGACTGGGTGAACTAAATGTGGAAATTAAGGCAACACGTAGCCTATGCAACAATTCCAAGCATCTAAATCCATAATATGTATTCATGAATTAGAGTGAAAGAAAGGGCGGGAGATGACGCATATTTCAACCAAAGCATTTCCAAAGATAAATAGCTGTAAATATGCACTGCAATTGCTTCCACCGCGTCTACAAATTTAATCGCAAACTTTTATCTGATTGCACGATCACCTAGAGAACACCCAACCATTAAAAAAAATATATTTTCATAATTAATGTGCAGGCGGTGTCTAAGCCTTGACCACAGCATGGAAGAATTAATGGAATAATTGGAATCAATGGCATTGGTTTGCCAAATGTTTATGATTGGATATCTTAACTACATAACTGATGAATGGAATCCATCGGCTTCTCATTTTAAGGGACCGAGTTGGAATTCCAGCAACGGAGGGTAAATTTCCGAGGAAATCCCAATGAATGCTACATGGATAGCATCTTAATTACTGTGGACCGTACGTCGGATCAGAGGTAAGACAGTGATCTCGTTCTTCGAGGACATGCTATATGCAGGCGCTGGGTTTCTCTCCTCCCTTCTGCAGATAATCCTTCCGCCAAGGGTTCCAGGGACCTCATCCGTCCCTCGCCAATCTCCATCAAAAGATCGACCGACACACATGAGAGTCTTTATCTGCATCGTGTCCTTCATGAGCGTTGTGCAAGCTGACGGGCACGATCCACCGAAAATCATTCACAAGGGTAAACTCTAAAAGCTGTAAGTTCTCAAGTTCTTCGTCATCTTACATTCTCACATGTGACGGGCATTAAAGACGGGAAGAAGAATATACCGACTCATTCCACTTTCAATAATTAAATCCTTTCGCCACCGATTAAATCCTATTTTGATCCGCGCGAGAATCCTAATTAATTGGAAATCGACCGCTGAAATCAACTCCATATCGTGACTCTCCGTGGAAAATAATCTTTACCTAAGGTACTTAGCCGTTCTATCGCAAGATATTTCGGAATTAATATTTACATCTCGTCAATTAAAACGGGTGACCTTGCATGCTTCAAGAAAAGCCCAACAATGACACGCACCACATAAGCCCAATTAAAGTGGTAACATTGCCATAGTAATATTCTAAGTGCGAAAACATTCATTTCCTGAAATATGCTATAATAATTTTAAAGGAACGACTTACAGTTTGAATGGCTACCCAGGTGACGTTTTTCTTTATCGGTATGCGTACCTTCAAAATATGGTAACTCATCGGATTTATAATAGTTTAGCGTTTGAACTTTATTCTGAGAATACTTTAGATTCGATTTCTGCCATCAAAAAAATAGCTGTATTTTGACCAAAGAAACGGAGTTGTTAGACCGTTGTCTGTCGGCCAATCGTCTTGCTGGCGCACTCGATTGAGGAATCGGTTGAGGGTGGGGGGGAGAAGGAGGGATGACGGGGGGTTGGAAGGTAGGTTGAATAGGGGAGGGGGGTTAGGAAGGGAGAGAGGTGAAAGGGGGGGAAGGAATAAATCGGGGGTAGCGGAGGGTGGTGTCCAGCCGCAAAATTCGAGGTGAGCGAAGTAACTTTGTGAAGTTTTGTCCCGTTATTAAGGTATTACGAGCGAAATATCATTTTATCCAGAAATCAATGAATTTCCCCTCATTTAAAGAAAAATATCTCACCTATGCAATGACACCAAAACTTCAACCCCTTACCACATTACTTTCAGAGATATTTGCCAAAATATACCAGCCCTTTTACATGGGAAATTGTACGTGTACGCCCTCCAGAGAGATTATTCACAAAATGAGAAATTTCTAACACTTAAATGAGCGGGAAAAGAACAAGAAGATATTGAAAGCACAAGCTCAGTTAAAAACTGTACATGCAACATTAAAAATAATCTCAAAGACAAACAAAATGTATTATATTTTTCATTCATAAGTTTATCGATTCACGTAAAAATCACACTGTACGGTGCATTTCAAAGTTCTCCCGCCAATATCGACTTCCTAATTCAATCCTATCGGTGAAGACGAGCCGTGCTCAACCCTCGCATGCTCGCTCGTGGAGGCAATTTCCCGGAGGGGAGGATTGGGAGAGGGGGAGTGGAGGGGAGGGAGGGTTTATCCCGACCACGGACTTAGATATTACTCATCCCCCATCCCGACTCAACGTTTCTTCCAAAGCACTTCCCTCCCCCCTCCACTCCGTCAGCAGCCAAAGGCTTTTATTTCCTCCATTGTCCTTCTTCGCCTCGATCCATTGACATTATGCTTCGGCCGCCTGCACGACATTCATCTCCATCCCCTCTTCACTTCCCTCGTGGGGACTTGCGGCGGAGTTGACGGCGGATATTATTTAAACCTTTGATCCTGATTCGACTCTGATGCTGGCCAGTGGATTTGACAAAATCCGACCGACATATCGGCTATCATTTCGATGGACCCACAGAAGAGAACAGCAAGGAATATGTGTTTTACTGCGAAAAATTCACACTTAAAAAAATCATGTTTTAAAAGTCCCTGGGAGAATCACTAACTGGATGAAACCCTTTTGCGCAATGTCTTCTCATTCTCGGGGGACGCAAAATTCGGAACGCTCAACTGTCATACACTCACTTCCACTCTCTTAAGAGTTTCTCTCGACATGGTCTGGAATTGGTCGGCTTGAGTATGCTCAAAGTTGACCGAATATCACGATTGATTAACATTTAAATTTTGAACTTATGGGGAAATGGGATGTCAAATTTAAGTCTCATTTAGATCTTCACATAGACCAGGACGAAACAAATTTTTCGAAGCCAGTTTGACTCGAACAGTGCTAAGAAAATGTAGGATAATCCCATGTTTACAAGGCTACCTTACAATTAGTTATGATATGCGTGACTCTTCGCAGTCACGAATTTGAAGCTCATGGCACCTATTCCGTGGCCAGTGAATGGGTTTCTTGTCGCTTCCTTCTGAAAATATAGATAAGAATATTCGTCTCCATAAAATCCGCGCTAAATCTTTGAGCAAGAAGAAAGAAAAAAACAACTGTCAAGCAACTGATCAGTTATGGGTGTACATAAGGTCCGATCCAGATATTCACTGGATTCATTTCATTATTAGAAGATTAAAATGGGATATTTAACAGCGTATAATGTTAGTTTACTTGCGTTAAAATATCAATCGTTTTATACGTTGATTTTTCAATGCTATTATTTTCCCAGTTAAGGTAGTTTGAGCATAATATCATTTTACTTAAAAAACAATGAATTTGATCTCATTTTAAAGAAAAATATCTCATCCTTCTAATGACACCAAAAATTCAATCCCTTACCACATTATTTTCCGAGATATTTGCCAAAATATACCAGCCCTTTTACTTGGGTAATGGTACGTGTATGCACTCCAGAGAGACATTACTTACAAAATGAGGTATTTCTAACACTTAGATGCCGTATAAAAACTAACGGCGTGTAGTTTGTATTCTTTCTCAACTATTTTTGAAAATTAATCATATTGTCACCGCAGTAGGTTCTTGGGTATCACAAAAAATCTTCCATTTTTCGAAATTTCGAAATATTTCGGAATTTTGAAGAAACAAAAAGAAGTCACATTTGGCGTGGAACGAATTTAAAACTTAAGCATTAACCAAACATACTTTAAAGTTGGAATTCCTACTGACGATCATCGCAGTCAGCGCAGTGAATACTGGTCCAATAGTTTCGCGTAACGAACGTTGTTCGATCAGGTGAAGGAAATTTGAAGGTGCAAGCGTCGGAGAATCACTTTTGATTCTCAGATTACTAGGATGTTTCAGATTAGGAGAAGCGCGAGGGGCATTGTTTTAGCCGCGCAGCACATCTCTAGGACTGGCAGACACGATTTATTTCAGCACACTTTCGGGCTAACAGGTTTCAGAATTCTGTCTTCCCCTAACGCACCATTGACAGCAGCTAAGCGTAGCAGAGGGAGCGCTGCTCATCCTTCAAGGCACATCTCCCTCCGCTTCATCCTTCACGTCTTCCGATTCCTTTTCCCTGTTCCCTCCCTTCTTCATGATTGGCGCCCTGACACCCCCATTCCAAAGGACACGCAGCGTTTCGCAGGGAAGAATATGCAGAAACAGGAGTCCTCCGGCAAAAGGGAACAAGTGATTGCCAAATAGGCACGAGGCTCATTTTAAGTCGCGTCCGTGGATGAGAAACTCGAATCGTCGACGCTGGGGAGTATTCCTTAATATTTCGCATCAAAACAAAGGTTTCCGAAACCTCAACAACCGGGAAATATGAAGGGAGAAAATTGGAAGCCCTTCAGATGTTCATTTGGAGATGAACGGATGATGGGAAAACCAAACGCCGCACAGAATGATTGATGAAGTGATGCTCGGCTTAGCAACGGAGGACGCGAGTTGGCGCAGAAAATCGGAGATGAAGGCAGAAGAGGTGTCGAAGTGGAGAATCCAAATCGGTAGAAAATCCGATAGTCGCAGGAATGCAAGAGACCTAGGTATACACGACAGGAATGAGACAGTCGTGCATATGCCGTCATCGCCGGGAAGGCAGAATACGGATGTTTTCGATGGGAATGAAGTGAAACCTCACCCTGGATAAGAGATCCTTTATGTATTATGTCCTAAAATATTCAACTCTATACCGTAACAGATAAGAAATGTAGTTAATATGAACAAATTTTTAAAGTTGTTAAAAGAATGGATATTGTCACATTCTACAATTGAAAACCTATTAGGCCTGTTGATTACCTTATACCAAACCGCACGTATTGTTTATTATGAAATAAATTGTAACAAATTTTTGTTTCACATGAATGTAATTTGTGCTTAATTTATTATTCTTTATATGATTTTCTGTGCATTACATTGTCACATGCGGGTGTAAATTGGTATACTTAAATTTCTAAAGTTGTACGAGACCGTACATGTTGTCCTCCATGCAATAATTTGTAGGTATTATTTCTGTTTTTGCATAAATGTACCATATTTGCTCGATGTATTATTATTGTTGTACATGGCATTCTATTTTTCATAATATGGGCAAAACTGATATATTCCAATGAATTGTTTTTTTATGCTTTGGAAAATCGTGATTATTAAATGCCAGCGATGGTATTTATTTAAGGAAGGCAGTCTCCATACAGGGGACACCTTTGAATCTTCCTAATGCTCCTATTATTTGTAAAAAAAAGTATGCATGAAACTTTGGAGTAAAACACACTATTATTATTATCATATAATATATAGTACCGAGGGATCGAGCTTTGCTCGGTACACTGAAATCAAAAATTATTACTGAAATTAAAAAAAAATGAAACAGGATGTCCGCTATGATGGCCATAGAAAACTGGCAGAGGAAAAGAAGGATGAAGATGATTGATAAGGCTTATCAAGAGGGGTAATTACTTTGGTAACATACAAATGTTGACATTCCTTTACACAAATTGATCTGTACAAGCAGCTAAAGTTTTGAATTTTGACACTTCTTATCTTTGTAATGGAATTCAGTTATTCTAAGAGATACTGGTGGTTGTGGCTCAACTCTTTCTGTGTATGAGCTCCTGTTACTCTCTTAGCACCCGTGAATGGGGCTTAAGAAGTAAAATCTAGTTCATATTCAAAGTAATACCTGCGCCTAGAACCGGAAGAATGTTCAGGATTTACTTTATATGACATGACTAGTATCGACGCATAGCGTACCTGAAGGGTATCTGAAGATGACGCCTACGCGTTGAAACTAGTTTTGCCACATAAAATAAACCATAGAGAACACCAACATCAGGTCTTCTTTTGCACTTCAAGCAAACATAGTTTCGTAATTGTGACTACGAGATCCTGAGGGCCATTCCATTTAAATTGATCCCTGATAATAGTTGCATGATTATTTTAAAAATATCATTTTTTGCACCCGAATACACACAATCATTTGAAGTTAAAAATGACTTTTTTTCTCAATTCAACCCCACTTAGTTTCTTCCGGCAGCCATTTTCCCAAGATGATAGACATTAGAGATGGAAAGATTAAAATGGAGTGAAGGAGTGAGAAGCGAGGAAGTTATGGCAAGGATTATTAATGATCAAAGGAATACTTAGAAGATCAGTAAGAAAGAGGAAGACGAAATGAATGGTACACATCCTGAGGTGAGGTTGCTTGCTGAAAAGAATATTAGAATGGAAGAAAGATCGGGGGAAAGAGAGAAGGAGAGAGGGAGACGCACACACACACACACAGCAGCCATCCTCAATGTCTCTCTTAACATATTTCATTTTCTTCCAAAGAGTGCGATCCGGCAAAGCAGTGGCCGATTGATGGATTCGGAACTCAGGATTCCTCCCACCCTCTCTACCTACCTCTTTCCATTTTCTTCCTTCACCTACTCCCTCCCTCCCTTCCCCACCCTACACCCCCCTCCATACACTGCCCCTTCCCCTCCACCTCGGCTCACCGCTGGCCACTCGCCCGAATCTACGAGACGTGATTTCACCGCCGCGGATCGCGTGGATTATGCACGCGTGACACTCTATAATTAGAAACCTTTAAAGCAAAACTCTCGAGTAAGCGATGCTCAGTATTTAAAGGCAGTTTGAGCAAAAAAATCATTTTGCTTGGGAATCAATGAATTTGGTCTCATTTTAAAGGAAAATATCTCACCTATCCAATGACTCTAAAAATTCAACCCCTTACCGCATTACTTTCAGAGATATTTGCCAAAAAATACCAGCCCTTTTACGTGGGAAATGATACGTGTATGCACTCCAGAGAGACATTATATTAAAAATGAGGTATTTCTAAAACTAAGATGTCGTAAAAAAACTAACAGTGTGCAGTTCATATGTTTTCTGTACTATTTTTTAAAATTAATCACATTGTCACCGCAGTAGATTCTTGGGTATCACAAAAAACCTTCCGTTTTGAAGGAGTTTCAAACGCACCGCGTGAAAAAATGAGTCAAGTTTAAGACTTATTTAGATATGTTCAGTTGATTGCTTACAATTTCTGTCATATAAAACTATATTATTGCACAATATGATTTAGTTCTTTACCGGCGTATTATGCTGATGAATTATTCCTTGGGTTTTCCTCCGCTATGGGCCCATAAAGACTTGACCCGGTGGAAAACCCGAGACGACTTCATCAGTATTAATAATTGCACTATTAATAATGCAATATTTAATTCATGTTTCCTACAGCTGGTGAAATTAAAACGTATAATATAAGAATAATAATAATTCGACTATGGTCTCTAATTATGACTAGGGAATTATCTCGCCCGGACTACCTTAATAAGTCGGCTAGATTCTCAGGAGGCGACGGAAGCTTCCCATTCCATCGCGTTGAAGCACTGCGCAGGTGGGAAAACACCAATCGGCGCCAATCATTGCGCGCAAGGACGACGTTGAATGGAGCAATGTACGAATGCGAAATGTTTTTTAACCTGTTGCCGGTTAGTAGTATTTTGTGTACGTGAACAGTGATCAGGGTTTTGGATCAAGATGCTTTATCGGTTAATATACATATAATATCACAGAAGCATAAAAACCTCATAAAAATGTTCATTTGATGTCATAACTGAAAATAAATTAACTTGATCTGGAGCATAAATGCTAACATAAACGTTCCTTTGTTGCTTAGCTCACATCAAATTTGATTCCGGTCTATTTCTTCGTGCGCAGGATCTGTTATAACGAATGGTAGAAAATTGCGACATTGTGCTGCGTGAAGTGATCAAGGCATTGGAGGGAATGATGTTTCCAAATGACACGTTTGAATCATACTATGGCCAAGTGTTGTAGTGTGGACGATCACAACAGAATAACAAATGGACGATGCACTGGAAACGCGGCGTCGTCGAAGCATTCTATCAGTACATCTAATGGACCGAAAAAAAATCCCCATCGAAGAAGTCCCATTCAGAGTCGGAGAGAATAAATTCAAAACTCAAAGAGAAATAATAAAATTGATTGTTTGTGAATAACTTGGCGGAAGTTGATAAGATGAATGTTGATTACATCCATATCTACATTCTGCCCTGCGAGCCGCCGCATAGGCGTGTGGCAGAGGGTGTTAAGACACCAGCCGTGTAAAGATGTGAGAGATAAGGTTTTGGGAGATGAAATGATGACGTGTATTCCGGGAGTGTAATGAGTGGAGGTTATTTTTTATTATGGTCGCTTAATGTTCGCGGAAATAACAAAGAGTTTTTGTACCTATCTGTTCGGCAACATATCTTTCTTATTTTATCGCTTCTGTCAGACCTAGAGATGTAGTGAGGAGTCATGATAATATTCTCTGCGTCCCTCTGCAACACACCAGTTTTGAATTATTAAACACTTTTGATTAACGATTAAATCATGGTTGAATCATTACAACGGTCCCGTTCGTGATGAAGACCGCGAAAACTCCTTGTGGCATGGATCGCCATGCGTCCTTCGACTAAGGGCGCATGTGTCTCATGCAAATCGCCAATCGTAGTACAGTAGTCGACGGAGGTGCAAACATTCTCCAACCACCATGTGTATGCATGCAATTAAAGCGCTGTCCCCATGTACTTCATGTCGGCGTCTTCGATCGCGGCACATGTTTAACGCTCGTCTCACAGACTCATCGTCTCGGTGCAGTGCTCACGCCTCGTAGTCCAAGTGGAGCGTGGGAGTGGGTAAGGCCATCGTACGTTACAGCGCGGGAACTGCGCGCCGAAAACATTGCGAGCTTCGCATCTTCTCACGTGAGATGCGCAGATTGAATTAAATTTTGCATTAATTGCGTGAACGCAGTCGGCGTCTCGAAAAAGTGTATTTGGACGCTGGAGAGGGAGAGGGCCGCGAGATGCCCCGATTGGTCGATGCGATGCAATCCAGAGTGTCGAACGAGTCATCGACATGAGTGCGACATCCGCTCTCTCTCTCTCTCGTGTGTATTCTTTTTGCGAGAAAGAAAAGGCATGGCTACATTAGGAAGGTTTTTGCGGCTCATGAGACTTGTACTTAAAAACCTGGAATAAATGGAGGAATCTTGAAACGATTTCCGGAGAAAAATCATGAGATATGAAATAAGTACGGGAGAGTAAGTAAGGTTTGTCTGAGCAAAACTAGTAAGAAATCTTTCTATTCCCGGAAAAGGCTAATGCCTCAAGAGCCAGATGGAAGAAGAAAGAAAAATGCTTGGAATAAATAAGCATTTCCAAGAAAGACATGCGTGGACGATTGTAGCATAGAGTCATAGAAATAGTGCTTGCCGAGCGGGCAATGACAGAGGTGATTAACTCTTCGCGTGAATTCAATCCTTTCAGACGTAACCTCGTGGAAGTTCATTATGAATAATGACCATAACATCTATATTTCTATCCAACAACTCTTAATTGGTACTGCTAGTTTCAACGCCACTGCGTCATCATCACGTACCTGATAATAAGACTCCTAGGCTTCCACTGTTAAGTTCGGTATATCCTTGTTTCTTCGTTCATTAGTAACGCCCCATGCCACACACCCTGTGAGCAATCCTTTCAACCTGAAAAACCAATCCTTTCGGTTATATGGCGAAAAAAATAAGTTCACTTTCTAAGGGCAGATTGGTTTACAATTCATTTATGGTCTCGAAAGATATGAAAATACGGGGGAACCACCAGATATTATTCATTTTAAAAAAGATACGACTCATGTCACCTATGTAGCCAATGAAAACTAATCGCTTTCCCATGACAGACAAAAAACAATGAAAATGACAAATATGACTGAGCAAGAAGAAGTAACTCATGTGAGCCTGCCATATTTCAGCTGCTCGGCTTGTTCTCGGCATTCTCTGATTCGGCGGTATTTGTCATCGGCCAGCGAGTCTAAGCTACTTGCTTTGACGAAGGTAAAGAGAACACACCCTAACGAAGGAATAACTCAATGCGAAATTTTCGCTCTGATTTGTTCCATGAAGTATCAAAAGAGGGTTTCAGCAGAATATTCATCCTGAAAAGTAACCGCTCAAAGTAGAAAAGATAGCAGGCAAGAGCTATGCATGTGACTGGCATACTGACAGATTGTGTAAATGAAAATGATCATTTCTCACTGAAATAACCGGTGGGATCCTTCATAGAATAGGTCAGTGTAGAGAGAACTAGTCATTCATTTATGGTTGGATTCTGATGACTATAGTCGTCAGTCACCAACGAGGAAGTCGCTTTAAATGTTGAGAAGGGAACTGACCGAGTTGGGAGTGTGAAATGCTTTCAATCACGGATATAAAGCGGACCACATCCGACCCGGATAGAGAATGCACCTAAAATGGAAGATACTTTGCATGCATTCGAAGAGACTCCTCCTTCGGGATTCGAACCTCGGGATCTAGACGACATTTGGCCAGTGTCCGAAGGTCGATAATTGCATCGCTGGACGAGAGTGGGGCGTTGTCGAACCATTTTCCTCTCTCCGCTCGCTTCGTCCAGAGGTGACGCAATAAATAACGCGAGGGCGGCGTCGATGGCCGACGGTGGCGCCGGACGCGGCAGCCCGAGTAAGTAAGGCGGCTCCCACTCCTGCCTTCCGACGGCCAACGCGAGAAGAAGAAGAACGAGATGAGTTATGGCCACGCAAATATCTCTACGTCGTGACGGCGGCTGCTGCGGCTCCTGTTGGGCTCACGTCCAACCCCCCTCTCCTTCCCCTCACTTCCTGCAGCCCCCCACACCTCATTTCCCTCGTCCATCGCGAAAGGCATCACGGGAAGTTATCACTCCCGAAACCCCATCCAGTCTATAGATGGGCGGCCTTTATGACGCCCAGAATATGGGTGATGGGGAATGGGGATGGGAATGGGATGGGAGGGGTCGTGGTGTTCGAGCGTGCGGGGGAGGAGATGAGAGTCGAGGTGATGCTGCGGTCCACGGGCTCCCTTCCCTCGCTCGTCTCGTCTTCCCCATCCCTCTTCCCCCTAGGAAACAGCTGCAGCTCCGATGGACCGCTTTCACCGTCGGGCCTGAGGGGAAGGGGGCGCGCGGCTCTTCCAAAACAGCGGCCCTAGCCGAGCGGAAGGGCCAAAGTGTATAATGCCACCCTTGGCTCTCTACCTGGTCGTTCGTGAAGCGGGATCTTTTGGGGAGCGTGAGCCCTTTACGACCTCTCTCTCGGCCCACAATGAAGATCCCGACCCTCCCACCCCCTCCCACCCACCCGGAGATGATAATGCACCCTCCCTCATGGACCACCGACCACTCCTCTCCCCAAGAGCAGCAGATTCAATCAAACTTTTTCAGAGAGAACCGTTTCATTGGACCGTAAAGGCGCCAGAATATTACCATGGACTGATCAAATAGGAAATGCACTTGCTACGTTCCGCAGATACGAGGCGCATCCAGAAAGTAAGTTTCCCTATTTAAAAAAAAAGAAAACATAGTTACATGAAAAACTTTATCGGCAACAGATACAGAAATGTTTCAGCTATTTTTCGACATAGCCACCACCAGAATTGAGACACTTGTCGTATCGTGGGATCAACTTTTGTATTCCTGTGTCGTAGAAGCCTGCCGCCTGTGAATGGAACCAGCGCAGCGTGTAACAGTCGTCTTCAGCTCTTTGTCGTTGTCAAAATGCTGACCGGAGGACAGGAATTTCTTGAGGCGCAAGAAATGATGAAAATCGCAGGGAGCAAGATCAGGAATGGATGGTGGATGATGAAACAGCTCCCATCCGAACATGCTCGTCCGCATACGGCTCGGCGCAATGCAACTGTTCTGCAGGAGTTCGGCTGGGAGCTGTTTCAACATCCACCATCCATTCCTGACCTTGCTCCCTGCGATTTTCATCATTTCTTGCGCCTCAAGAAATTCCTGTCCTCCGGTCAGCGTTTTGACAACGACGAAGAGCTGAAGACGACTGTCACACGCTGCGCTGGTTCCATTCACAGGCGGCAGGCTTCTACGACACAGGAATACAAAAGTTGATCCCACGATACGACAAGTGTCTCAATTCTGGTGGTGGCTATGTTGAAAAATAGCTGAAACATTTCTGTATCTGTTGCCGATAAAGTTTTTCATGTAACTATGTTTTCTTTTTTTTTTAAATAGGGAAACTTACTTTCTGGATGCGCCTCGTACTAATATGACACCATCGGTCATATTCAGAATAATATGCATCGATACAGAGTATCATCATCAGGACTGATGACGATACTTTGTATCGAAACCGGTCGTGACAAATGTTGTGTGGAATATTGCAGGTGATTTTCCTTTTTGATTAATCGAGAAGAAATTCCATAATATATCGCATGAAACCATAGTTAACAACGAAATCGTGAAACAAAGCCAATTTCAGGAAAAGCACATCACCCTGGGAGTCGAAGTGATTTGTCCATAAACTAATTGGATGTCTCTTCTCAACACTTCAATAGCTCAGCATATTTTTGAGAGGAAAGATGAAGTGGACGTAGAGTAAGAGCGGAGCTTAGTCAGACGAGCAGGAAAGGAAGGTCAACGAAAACGCTGCAGAGGAGAATTGGCCGACTTCTCCAGCCGGAAAGGAAGGGAGAGGAAACAGCCTCTGCCAATTACCATTCTGAAAGGAAAATGGAGTGCGGAACAATCGAGGAAGACCAAGAATAGGACATCGTAATTTACTCATAAGATACAAGGTGAGGACTTATCAAGGAGTAAAACGGTTACCACGGGAGAAGGTAGTAAGGTGGCTGATGCAGATCAATCGCCGGATAACTGCCGCAGATAACGGCAATTGATATCATGAAGTAGGAAAGCCTAAAACGTCAATACTAGCTGGGAAGAATGTGCATTATAAATAGGGTAGATGTGTTCTTATTTTTACTGATTTCCATTGCGTTGCAACGAGAAACACCACTTGAAACTATGACGTTACCACATGCTCAATCTCGGGGTTACTATTAAAAAATAAACACTCCAAAGTCGTAGGCACGCATAAATATGGGAAACCAGGCTCCCCATCCAATGATACGCTCCTCATGGATTCAATTGACATAGTAATGAGACACTTTTGCAAAACCAATTTCTAAAATATATTTCTTGCAAGGAAAAGAAAAGACGGGAATTCTTCAATAGCTAAAGGTAAATAAAGAAAGAGCCTCAGGAAACATGACTGCGGCGGCAGCAAAAGAGAAATTGAAGACGAAATGTTTCCGAGTCTCCACTTATTCAAGAGGGTAAGGTATAATCACTTCCGACGCCCCTCTTGAAATATCCTTCGGCCATAGATTGTGTATTACTTGAATACTCACGTCAAGTGAATGCGGAGGCAAGTTGGTCGGAGACATTTGGGGCAAGGTACTCGAGCGAGAGGTGATCGTCGCCTGTGGTCTCAGGCGACCCGAAGACGTAAAAGGGCCAATTGAGAGAGAGATAATTGGCCGACAAAAAGAGAAATGGGACGTGCGGTTCAATTGCTTGGTATTCACTTAAGACGGAAGAAGTCTAATTCCATTTTACGTCTCACATAACGAACGAAAGTCTAAATTTAAGAGCTCTCCTAAGGCAACAAATTAGTGATTTCCCTGGAAATACCTTCGCCACTGCCGGGAATCCAACCCGGGCGTTTGCAATGGAGGTCAAGCTTTGAGTCACGGTGCTGGCCCATTCATGGAATTCGGGGTCAGAACACTATTCTAGGGACCAAATCATGAAATAAGATCCAAAAGACAATTACCAATCGTGGAGAAACAGTCGACACACAAAGGCTATACTTAGAAGCTTTCGCTTGGACTTTCCTCCACTTTTGCATCGATTATTTTTCCGCCTTTAAGTCTCGTGAGTTCTTTTTCCTGACACTTCTCCGATGGAGCGACACCTTGAAAGGGGATTTGATTTGAATGCCAACATCAACAAATGCAATGAGGATTGAGGATTCAAGTTCCTTACTGAAAGTCAAGCTGCCTCATGGGCTCGTGGCAGAGGACACATTAGGTCCCCAGCAATGGAACACGTAGGACAACAGAAGAGAGGAACAGAAATGGATGTTTGTTAATACGTTTGTGTTTTGCTACAGAGAAACGAATGGAGCAAGAGCAATGACTGATGAAAGCAATCGACTGGCCAAATGAAATCACATTGTTCGAAAATCTGGAATATTACCGTCAACTTCATTAAAACCGCCGAAACCCATTAAAAGATATTTTGCCGGAAACGAGGGCTTTGGTCAGTAGGCTTTTTTTATGCTTCCTTGATGATGTCATTGCTTACACTTTCGTATTATCCGTTGTCTCGGGCGTGACGTCGTGGAATTATGAAATGCTTAGCATTGTAAATGATAAGTATAACTTAGTTTTTCCACATAAATTTTTTATAACAAGACGACCTAGGTTTCGACGAAGCTCGTCATCGTCACGTACATTAGTAGAAGAATATATAGATATTCGAAAATAGCGTATTTTTCTCTCTAGAAGACTTTCCATTAAGTACCCGTCGCTGAACATCTTCTACAATAGCCAGTGCCTCTCTCTTGGTATCTTTCCGAAGTTCGTTAACCTCCATTGCAAGAAGACCCTCTCTTCAGCACGACACTTCGCCATGGCCAAGAAAGCGGGGATAAGACGAGAGCTACACGAGTGGTACGTAAAAAGAGATGCTATTTCCGAATATTCTGTCTTCTTCTACCAATGTACCTGATGATGACGAGCTTCGTCGAAACCCAGGTCGTCTTGCTATAATAAATCTATGTGGGAAAACTAAGTTATACTTATCATTTACAATGCTATGCTAACACCTTCGGCTTTTCATAGTATTTTCCCCTGCGAACTCCTCAAGGGAAAACTTACAATGAACAATATTCATTTCCACACACAGCACTTTTTTGTCTGTAATTTAGTCAAGACATTGACACATCACGAGGACACGTGAATGAACAAAGTAGACCTCAAAGATTCATTTTAAAAATTAGGGCTAAATTTATTAATTCCATTAGATGAAATAGGCTCCAAATACCAAATATGCCCATTCCCGTTTCTTAAACGATTCTACAAAAGGTGGAATTCATTATTCGGGAAAATGATGGCGTCCTGAATGAACTATCAAAAAAGTATCTCTTCAAATAAAATGCCAAAATAATTTTATATAAATTTATATATTTTATATAATACCAACCAATATAATTTTAACCTTGGATAAGTATCTTATGTCTTACAACCAGAAATGTACTGTTGTATGAATCTATTCGCTAATGATAAACTATTGGGTTACTTTCTATCAAACTTTCAAACTTTCGAAGAAGCACAGTGACTGCGACACCTGAGAAGACAAAGGCTGAGAGATGATAGGAACCCCAAGCGTTGTTGAGTCCAGTATCACAAGCATCAACAATACTCATACGAATTGTAAGCCGAAGAATGGATAGGAAAATTGAAGACAAAATCTCGAAAAACGGGTTTGAATGAAGGAAGAGCAGGGGTCCCGGGGAGACCATACCCTGCCTGAGAGTAATGGTAGAGAAAACAATACATGTGAACAAGCCATCATGTGTCGCATTCGTGGATCCGGAGAAAGCCGGAGAACGCTGAGCAAAATAAAATGTTCAGACTGCTGGAAAAAACTCGGGATGGATGACGACGACAGAAGAATAATCTACCAACTATACAGGAAACAAGTCGGCACAGTGCGGATGAAAGACGGAAGTCAGATAGAAGCAAATATAAACAAAGAATTAAAAGACAAGGATGCTTCCTCTATCTCAACATCACTGCTTAACGGTGGCTCTTGCTTGAATATTTGAGTCAAGACATACGCTAACGAACGCGTATTTATTTATTCAGTTTAAAAAATCTTTTTTTCTTCGATGATATGGGTTACTTTTTTAAAACCAAGTTCAAAACACAAAATATTCAGATAATTGCACGAATATATGTTTAGCGATCATATTTTTTCAGCTATAGGAGCAGACTACAGCGCCATTTGCATGGAACTATCGGATTTGCACTTCAATTTCGGTACTAATTAACTAATAACATAAATAAATATGTAACAAGATACCAATTTTTTATATTTTTTTAATTTCCCCGGATTTTCCGCTTCTTTAAACAAAGATTTAATGATAATCTTGAATATGCTTTCTCGTTCAAATTTTCGATTTTCTGCTTCTATATGAGCGACCCTAATGAAATCCCATATTAAAATCTCCATTTTCAAAGGCTGAATTTCAGCAAAACTAGTCCGGAAATACTATTATAGTTCCATCTAACTTTATAAAACAAACTTTAAAGATTTTATATTTAAATTTGGAGAAAATCTGGGATAAGTGACCCTGAGGCCAGGTCTACCTGGACATGTACTTCGCGGATGATATCGCAGTCATGGCGGGATATCGCGAGGATTTTCAAAGGTCACTAAGCATCATGGACCAATTCCTCCAAGAATACAGCATGGAAATAAGTAAGACGAAGACTAAAATCCTCGTATACGGAAGAGAGAAGCTGAATGGAGAAGTCACCCTGAGAGGAGAGAAATGAGATCAAGTGGATTCCTTCACCTATCTCAGAAGCACCATCGAGTGGGACGGAAGAAGTACAACGGAGTACCAAGCGGAGAATAGCCCAAGCTAAGATGGCGATCATGGGAAAAAGACAACTACTCTGCTCAAAGAAGATAGGACTACAAACCAGGAGACAGTTTGTGAAAACATTCGTGTGGAGCGTAGCACTCTATGAAACGGAAGCATGAACCCTTTGGAAAGCTGACCAGAACAGACTAGAAGCCTTCGAAACATGAAGCTGAAGGAGGATGCTGAAGATAAAATGAACGGGCAAAATAAGAAATGATGAAGTGTATATAAGAGTAGTATAGGAGAGGACCATATGGAACACCGTACGAAAGAGAAGAACAAGATGGATCGGACTTACCCTGAGAGACGCAATGGGTTGGTGAAGAACATAAATGAAGGTACAATAGAGGGAAAAGTCCCCAGAGGAAGACCCAGGAATCAGTTCATGGACCAAATAAAGAGGAAAGTACATAGGAAGAGTAACCAGGAGGTAAAGAAACTAGCATTGGATAGGGAGGTGTGCAGGACTGCATGCAGTCAACCAATCGTAGAATTGAACGACCAATGATGAAATCAATGGCATAGGGCAGGAATGGGCAGAGACGCTTGCTCCAATGCAATACTTAGATTGACACCTTCCGGCGGTGAAGCTCCGTTGAAGATGGACAAGCTTTAATTGACTATTTCCATCGTTCAAAGTTGACAAGATAAGCGACGGTGACTGCTGTCAATTGTCCCTGACTTCGAGAACAATACTTGGAATCCTAAAATGGTCGAGGAAAGATATTCTCCACTCAACAATTCATTCCACACCTTGGTGTCCAATTTTGAGCCAGTGACGAGAGGGATATTTTGCTGCTTTTTCATCACTTCTGTGAATGGATATTATTTCAAGCTCTCTAATATATTGGGAAGATGAGTTCTAACTCTTAGCAACTCACGGTAATGGCAGATTTTTATTCATGAAATCAATAAATCGACCAGGAATAACTCTTTTCTATCCTTAAAAATATTTCATTTACCTTTTCCTAACCGTTTATACGGCACTTATAAAATTTATTCAATGAAATATGTGATGTGGTGTCATTGCAACACTATGATCATGCGAAACAAATTATTATTAAAGAAGTACAGCACCAGAGTGGCAATTAATTAATATTCTAAAGTTAGGAAAACCACTAGACAACCTGGAAAAAGTTGCACGAAACGTTGATCAATTGTTGTGTTTATCTATATATGTGTGTCCATACAGAGGACCTTACTTTGGAGAAAACGCTGTAATTAGAACAATAACATTTGTATGAGTCAATCAATTAGTCCACCATATTTCTAGTTCCACGTTGCATTTTTACATCCTATGAACATAAAGTGACGTATTAAGGAACACAAAATAGAAATTGCGAAAATGGCGGTCGGAATGTTTGAGAACTTCACACTTGGGCCATGTGCGACTCAACGATAGAAAGAGCCAGAAGCGTTTCTTGCCGGGGACTTAATAAGGGGAGAAGCTATGCAGGGTATCCTCTAACCTGTCTTTTAAAAGTCTATCAATGGATCTAGGGTCAATTGATTGACATTTGAAGAAAGCTGCCAATGCTCACTTTCACTTAAATCCTATTTCGATACATCGTCATAAACACGCCCAGGACGAAAATGAGTTTCTCCGATGAGCCTCAAGCGTAAGTGGGAGATTCACAAACGATTTTCCCCAAGTACAGTGGACTGCATACACACAGGATTTGCTGGCGTTCTTTTCCTGAAGAACCCTAGCACATCGCGCTGACGTCAGACGTGCCACTCTATACTGAGCCATTATAAAGAAGCCTGAAAAGAAACGGTAAAAGTCGTAAAAAATAGGTAATGACGATAATATATGCCGCGGGACAGAGGTACTGGAAACAATTACCATTTGTAAACAATAAGTGACTGCTAGAGAAATTAGGATATTGAAACCCTTGATTGTGTTTTCATAGTTGCTATTTATAGAGAGATCACTGAAAAGGCGCTTAAGAATATATCGATGGAAATCAAAGGAATGTTTCGACTGTCCATAAATATCCAAAGGGCAAAGAGATCTTAAAAAGCTTCGTTCATCATACTAACGGGGTCCGTGTTTCATTCCTAAGTTATGAAAAAGGGTTTTTGGTCACCGCATCGAATGTAATGAAATGCTAGAGTGGGAGACTCGTAGTCCAAGTGTTCCATGCAAGGAAGGTGATAAAGGGATAAAAATGGAAACTGGCAGTAAGTAATTGAGGGACGAGCCCCAGGGAGACTTATGAGGCCTATTTCCTCTCCTTGTTCAATTCCTGCGGGTCTCAGAGAAAGTGCTGGTACACAAGGCGATGGCACGGCCAGAGGCCAACTGGAAGAGGGGTGGGGGAAGTGTGTTGGGGGGAGCGCGTTTTTTGGGAGTGGAGTTGGGGACTTAACCGATTCACCAGATGATACCCCGACGCCCCTTTAACACATACAGTTTAAAATCCGTCAGAGGTCGTGCGGGTGGGCCAATGCTCTGAAAGGCTCCCACATTCGAAAGCTACGCGAAGGAGAATGAGATTATTTCGGGAAAACATCTCAAAAAGCATTCTTGAGATACATTTAAAAGTCTATCGTAAAGCGACTCTGAAGACGGTGACGATTGTTAAGAAACAGTGTGTTTGATGCCAGTGAAAAAATGCTGTGTACGCAAAACATTTTTCCTACATCGCAGAAAAAAAGGATGTCCAAACGGACCAACTGAAAGAGCAAGGTGAAATAGTTGAATACATTACGGTGCTCAGAGCGACAATCGTGAGTAATCGTGGGCAGATTTTTACAGCTCTTCAAGAATTTCTAAAACATTATCGGACTGCACTTTACTTAAATACATCAATTTATGCATTGAAAAAAACCGTATATGCTGTGTTAGACAAATAATGAAAAAATATATTTTATAAAATTTTCGTCAAAATCAAAGTTTTGTTGTGACTTGAATTATCGAAGCGGATTCGAAATTAAGGCGAAAATTATATTTAAATACGTATTTCCTTACAGTGTGATTCCTTGATGTATATGTATATTAGAAATCATTAAAAGGACTTGAAACGTATATTCTCGCATTTCTAAGACAATCTATGAATAGAAAATAGAATCATTTCGAAATACATATAAAGGGCCATAAAAGGCACTAATAATCGCCCCAAATGCACTTTCCTTTAAGATCGCATTAAATAATCAAGATACCAAATCGGCAACACGCAATTTTTTCGCTTTTCCTGTAGGTACATATAATTAGTGAGTACGCGAGTGCAAAGTTTCACGCAAGTCTGCGCGTAAACGGAAATCGCTCCAACCACCTTTTATAATGAACGGAATTATTATTAGTGTCAATGACGTCATCAGGCTAAAGATACTCGGGGCTCGCATACCACGACGTAATGCGTCCATGTGGTTGCGAATTGTGGATCGACCTTGAGATACAGAGAGATAATATCTGTGAAATAAATGATGGAAGTCGACGGAATAGCAGTTTTGGGCAAAAATCGGTGGTGTCTGAGGGTGTTAGGGGATGGGCAAGGTGGCTCAAAAATGATACAAAAAACCCAAGGGGATGTCGTGACTTGGCGAATGGCTGTCGTCAACTAATGGACGGCCAGTTGAGTGACCAGGGAATAGGGGCCAGCCTTCTCATTGAGTGAAGATGGAGACCGTGTTGGTCGGTAGGGCCATTCTCATTATATAGGTATATTATATAGTATATATATATACATATATATACATCATATATATCACTATAGGCATGGTTAGGTATTATCTGCTTCTACGGCTGTAGTAGTGTCAGTTGGAAGGCAACGGGAAACCATCGGCTAACTACCCACAGGGGAAGCAGATCTTCAGGTTTTTCTATAATAATTTTATAATAATAACTTAATAGAATTTTCTCGAGTAAAATATTTTAGAGAGGTAGATTAGTGTCCTATTTGAACCTATGGAGAAAGGAGACTTCACGAGAAAGTGCATCAATCATGAAGGATAAGCAGGATACCAGTATTGGCACTTCAAATGTAAGATTTTCACTTTGGATGACTTGAAAGTGACAAAATGGAGATGTGAAGAATTTTTCTGGATGTATAATTAGCTAGCGAAAGGGAATGGTGGGAAGACGCAACTTCTAGAGCGGAAGCCATCGGAATATCTACTCTGGATGTACGAATGGAGGCGCAGGTATTGGTATAATACAATCTACGGTCATCTTAATTTGATCTTGATTAAATTTCAGCATCAGATCGATAATTAGCGTGATCAAAGGAGAACTGCCGGAAGGTGAAAAGCGAGAAAAGGGAAACAAAGCGTAGATTGCACTGTACTCTAAACCAAGCTGAAGAGGATGATTAAGGATAAATCGAAAAGAGATGGTAAGAGATCGAGAAAGGATTCATTAACGTAGCCGAATAGAGAGATATTGGAGGAGAAAAACAGAGAATCGAAAGAATACTGATTACAATGGTAATTTGAATCTCTTGGGTGAAACAAGAAAATGCAAACCGACATAACAGAGTAAGTGATTTCAACGTTGTTCGGGTTGCATCCACGTCAGTTGTCATTCAACACAACAGTTTCGCCAGCTATCCTGCTGGCGAAACTGTTGTGCTGAATAGCTGACGCGGATGCAACCCGAGAAATGTTGAAACCATTTGATCAAAGCCGCGGAAACCTGCGAACCAACATAACAGAGGAAGGGTTGTAGGGTGTATAGAGTGATAAGGAACCTGATCCGCTGTAAAGTAGGGAAGACCAAAAATAATACGCGAAATACTTATGTGAAGAGGTGGAGGGTAACATATCCCAGGAAAAAGTTGAAGCTACAGACAACTGTATGAAATCACTCTAGAAAACAGCCAATCAAAGATAATTTCATGCGTAGTTAATGCCACCAGGGTTGAAATTCGCCATGAAAAAATCATTTGACTTGACCGAGATTCGAACCCGGATTTCCTGCTTGCCGGTCAGGTGTAACTGGGCAACTAGTAACCAGTAACTGGCTAACACACCTGACCGACACACCTGACCCGGAGATCCGGATTCGAATCCCGGTCAAGTCGAATGATTTTTTCATGGCGGATTTCAAGTCGAATGATTTTTTCATGGCGGATTTCAACCCTGGTGTGTATGCACCCATGACTTCGTACCACATCATTTGTTAATGTAATGGTTGGAAATTCGTAGTTGATGACATTAAACTGTAATAAAAAGTGAGTATATTAAAAGTAAGATCGAAAAGATGTAGAGTAGAGTGGGGAAACTTCACAACTCAGCAAAGCGATGAAGAGCAGGCTAACTAACAGAGGGTGGAGACACTGCGGATATGACGCCGCAATAAAGGACTTTTGAGGGAGAGAATGGCGCTAGGAGTCGATAAAAATCTCACGTAGGGTGTTGGAAAAAAAGACCCAAAATTACCAATATCGATTGAAAAGAGGTATTTATTCAAGTGGAAAAACACTGATTGACTCTCAGACAATAAGCAATGTGAGTTGCAGATGCAAAGAATTTATGACAATCAGCCTAACAGAATATGCATCGAACATTCTGACGAGAATCATTAACAGGAGGATGGGATAGAGGATCTAAGTATTCCTATCAGAATACTAATTTGATTTTGAAAAAAATAGGGGAAGGAGAGAAGCAATTTTAGCCCGGAGACTTAAAAAAGAGATTAGGGCTCAAAATAACCAGTACACGTATCTTCATTTCTTCAACCTAGAGAAAGCAACTCGGGCTACTACTTGGGCTCCAACAGAATTATGTCTGCACTTAATCTGAGTGTCATGTCATGACAGACATTATCAGGCTATAGGAGAAATAGGTGGCGGTGATCAAATGTGGCGGAAATGCAGAGGAAGCTGAAATGAGGAAGTGCGACATGGATGCGAGTTGTCACTTACAGTTTTCAATATATGCGTTGAAAATGCTATATATGGAATAAAAATAAAATGAAAATCCGGGGTACAAGTGCACGGAGAAAATAAATCAGTGTGCAATGCACCAGTGAAAATACTGAGCTATATCAGCACAACCATGATGAATAAAAACTTGAAGGTTTATTATCCAAGGTAATGATTTGTGGAAGAAATGAAGAAGACAGAATTACAGTCAAATTTAGGCGACAGAAATTGCGTAGGTGGAGGAATTTTGTTATCTAGGAATAAGAATCACCTGAGAGAGAAGTAGTCAGAAAAATCTGTGAGCAGAATATCCCGAGAAAAGAAGGTATCCTAACAGAGGAAGAGTCTGCAGACAGCTTGAAAAGCAAATCTGAAAGTGAGGAAGGACATGTTTAAATGATATTCTTGGAGCACGCTGTTATGTATTAGTTAACCTTGAAAAGAAACGGCAGCAGAGCAGAAGAGATTAGACCCAATGGAGATGTTTTGTTACTGAGATAAACATTAAATGAACGAAGTAAATCGCTGACAAAAAGTCGTAGAAAGATTTGAAAGGAATAGAATCACAGTGAAAGCTCATTGGTTGCGGATTGGAGAGACAAAGTTTTTGGACAGATTTTGGCAACAGGACACCTAAAGAAAAATAATATTGGAAGGAGAAATAAATTGACAGAGTTGTAGCAGAAGACTAAGAATGGAAAAAATCAAGAAATTCATTAAGGTCATCAAACGGAACAATCAGTTGGCGATGACGCTGCGTTCGGCAGAGAGATGGAAACTGAAGTGGAGAGAGCTGCTCCAGAAAACACTCTTCGGGGCGGCGATGTCGACTTCGGATAATAACGCTGAAGAAGGTGTGCAAAAAGGCGTGCGCTCTTCCAAAAGCAATAAGTTACGGTACATCTGTGTAAAATCGTTGGATGTGTACGCAAATAAATTCATTTGAAAGCATTTAGGTCGTTCTAGGAAAAAAGACTTAACTTTATTGAGGATTATTTAAAAAATGAGCTCTTAAAGGTTGCAAGACGAGAAAATATTCCTGCGGTTTTGGAAAATTATTTAGGCCTGAGGAAGAAGGAAGTGTATACCCGAGGGGAGAAGAGAAGGGAGAGAAGCGTCTAATTCTAAGTACACGACGCATGGACTGCCATGAACTGAACGTCAATTTCGGAAATCACAGAAAATCAAAGCTGAAGCCGAGTGAGCGTCAACGAATACTCGCAAGAGAACAGCACAAACTATGACGAACGACAGTGATTACGTGGTCTCTCCGTTTCATTGAATGAGAATAAATTCAGTCATGGCTGGCAGCTCGCGCGCAACCTTGCTCTAAAACCTTTTCCATCCACTGAATGAGGCTTCACATCTCCATAAAGAGGCATGACTGTCAGTCATCAATATGTATGCAAATGTGTGCAAACTTGCATCAGACGAGCATAGTTTACTAGTAGACTGCTAAAAACAATCTGTTCTCAATATTGATTTCAGTCTTCGTTGATATATCAACGAAGACTGAAATCATACGTTTATTTACATATACGTTTGATTTACACTAACAATATTGCTAATTTTGTATTTGACAATGCGTATTTCAGTCATACTATCTTGTTGCGGGAGTCAATAATATGCCAAATATTGATGACAAATCATTTATCAGAAATATATTTAAAAGTAATACGTAGAGAATCGTTTTGACCAGTTTCTCCGTCTGTCAAGAGAATGAGATCAAGAAAGAGAAGAGGAAAATGCATAATTATTCATCCGTCGTTTAAATGAGAACAATATCGCCGACAGCCTTTGATCGTCGAGTGAATACTCCACACAATGGACTCGAGAGAAAACAAATTATCCATCTACATCTAAATACTACCCCGCACACAGCCGCATGGGCGTGTGGCAGGGGGTGTTAGGTCACCAGCCATGTAAAGATGTAAGATTTTTGGAGATGAAATGGTGACATGAATTATAGGAGTGTATTTAGTGAGCTTAATTTTTATTGTGGTCGCTTATTGTACGCGGAAAGAACGAGTTCTTGTACCTATCTGTTCGGCTGTGTATATCTCTTATTTTATCGTATCTGTTAGACCTAGAGATGTAGTGAGGCGTCGTGATAATATTCTCTGTGTCGCACTGAAACACACCAGTTCTGAGTATCTCAAGCAGCCTAATCCAAGCGTATAGCCTCCGAGTCTCTAGGGGCTCCCACCTTAATCCCTCTAAAAGTTGTGAGATACTATATGTTCGTTCGTAGCAGTTTTTAACAAAGCGAGCTGCTTTCCTTTGTATTTTGTTAATGTTTTTGGGAAAATCTATTTGATCAGGGTCCCAAATGCTCGTGGCGTATTCGAGATGTGGCCTAACCAGAGCAAAGTAGCATCTCTCTATGACTTTTTCATCCAAGAGGCTTCCTATTATACGCTTAACAAAACCTAGTTTCTTTAATACTGTACCGCATATGTTTTGTATCCATGAAACTCTTGAAGGGCTAAGGACCCGCACACTTTGCCGTTGAAATGAATGAATACAAAGTTTCGATCAGCAAATGCACGCCGTATCTGCGTGCGGCTAATACCTCTTGAGGAGCCATTCTTCCGCTATTCCTCCTCTCGCGCCGCTCCCTCTTTCAATTTCAATCGAGTTCTCTCAAAATGGCGGCAGACCCGCAAAATGGCGGCTCTCTCTCACAGGGCAGAGGATTTCTCCCGAGAATTTCTGTTTTCCTCTTTCGTTTGAAATCCGTTCGTTTCCTCTTTCCCTCGATAGCGAAACGATTCATCACACAGACATTCCTCTCCGCATGATTAAAAAAATCCCCTCTCATTTGAAAACGCTCCCTTAGCTTACCTATCAGGAAAATTTTTTTGTATTTCAGCAAGCAGTAGGACCGCAGTGTAAGTATGTGTGTATAGAGTGGCAAAGCAATGATAAAAAGTGGACATACATTTTTGAGAGCTTTGGGAAGTATTTCTCAGGTGGCACCACCTTAGGGGAGGAATAATTCTGACTTACGGAGAAGGCCACTTGGAGGCGCTAGTGGCACTCGGGGATTTTGCATCAACATGCAGAAGAGGGGATTTACCATGGCTGTTGTGTGCTTTTAATCGAGTATCAATTGTTTTGTCGTTGCTAAGATGCTTCGGTAAACAGTTGACTCCGTATTTGGTAATCGCGTGTCTCATCATATTGACGTGAATTCGATTCATTATAGACGATGCTCATTTAAGGCACCTTAAAATACATGTTTTATTTGTTTTTGACGACTCAATAAGATATGTTTTCGTTGCTATGGGTCGATTAGTAAACATCCAGGCACTTAAATCATCATATGAACATCATGTGAGTTGTGCGACACTAAATGGAGTGTCCGTGTGCCAAAGCTCATTTGTTATGGCTTGTCGTGCAAATTCGGTACACCTGTTCCATCTATCGGCCAACGTATTATTTAAGGACTCATATCCGAATCTCCCTACCTCTTTGCCACTCTATATGTATATACTTACTCTATGGTAGGACGTCACTTACTGATGACGCAGGGTAGTCCTGGTTAAATTTCACCCAAATTGATTGGGATTTGGTTTCAGATGCACCCAGAGCAAAACTTCAAGAGCAAGAGAGGTCGATGCAATTGGTTATGAGTGAGCTACTGTCCGAATCATTGCGAAACAATTCCGGAGAGCCAATCTTCGAAGACCTTGCTGTATGATCATTCCATTCACTACTCGAGGGAATTTATTGAGAGAAAATAAAATAAAAATATTTTCGTCAAATGGAAAGAATATTGTTGCCAAATAATCCTAATGAATAAATGATGTCCATATGTATATAATCAATCATTCATTCACTCAGACCGCACAGCGGCAAATACATACAAATAAATATTCAACAGAAAGAAAGAAAGAAAGTGGATAGGAACTCATAAAATTGACAAACACAAAATGGTGCGAAGATGTAATATTGGCCAATTCCAAGCGGAAAAAATTCGACTGGACCGGGGATCGAACCACGGACCTTCGGATTGTTTGTTTGTCAATTTTATGTGTTCCTATCCACTTTCTTTCTTCCTTTCTGTTTGAATATTTATTTGCATGTATTTGCCGCTGTGAGGTCTGAGTGTATGAACGATTGATTGTATGGCCTGAACGGCTCATTTCCTACTTGGGTTAGCGTATCCTGAAACACCTGTTCTATATCTTTCACCACTGTCTATGTGCTTGAGTTATTCTTTCATTTCGCCTTCTGTGTGTGTCATTCTCTCTCTACGGGTGGGTGAAAAGCAGCCCTGGTGCCATCTATTGGCCGCTCTCGTGGGTCATGCCTTGGAAAGTGTTCATTCATTGTTCATATAAACCCCCCGCCGATTCCAGTAGTTTCTTATTAGACTGGGTAGCTCAGTGGTCAGAGCAGTGGACGCGAAATCCGAAAGTCCGTGGTTCGATTACCGGTCTACTACACTTAGGATCACTCGAGTGACGAATATATAAATGGTTTGCCACAGGAAGGCAATCGATAAACAGAGAGAAACAAAAAAATGAACACAGTTACAGAGTTTCTTGATATTTTGGTGCCACTAGCACCTTGGTCGCAAGAGTTCCCTTGGTATCAGTCCCTCTACGCTCGTGACTACCTACTAATTTCTGACGAAGGTGGTTGTGTCCGCCGAAATATATAAACAAATCTGTGAGTTTTTCTTTTTTGTGTTTTCTCTGTGTGTCTGCCAGTCACGCCTGTGACATTTGTTTTTTGTTATTGTGCACTATACGTGTTTTTCGTCGGTTATATATATATATATATATATATATATATATATATATATATATATATATATATATATATATATATATATATATATATATATATATATATATATATAAATACGTTGATGGATTGGAGTCAGCCATGCGGCGATGAACACACGATGTGGATAGGATGGAGGAGATAGACACACAAAAAAAGAGACGATCACACTTACATAGCTAGCTTTCGGAACTAGTCCGTCTTCAAGGCGTATCACGGAACAAATGTCGTGTGCGCTGGTGAGGATAGGGGTAGGAGGGGCGGTAGGTTAGGGGAGTGGGGATGGGGGAAGGGGAAGGAGTTTTTCCCAGCGGTTGACGAACGGTTCTTGAAAAGGGGAAATTTTTACCAGCTCGTGTCTTGGCCGGAGAGAGCGGAAGGGGTCGCAGTGAGGGTGGGGGGGGGGAGAATATATATATATATATATATATATATATATAAAATATAAAACTTCGTCACAGGGTGACACTAAACATAAAACATATAAAAAGGAAACTCACGAGTTTAAAATTTTCGGTGGGTCGCCCGCACCTTCATCAGTGATAGAATCATCAGTGAATATATATATATATATATATATATATTTATTTATTTATTGATATCCATTTGTGTGTCGTGATCTCGGTGGAAGTGTTTTTAGAAATTTCAGCTGTGACTTTTGCTTACTGTGTATTTGTGTTTGATTGGTTGACTCTCGAGTTACTCCTGTTTTTAGGAGGCATTTTTTTGCGTTCACTCAATATGTGACGAATTCATCCCGACTCGTAGCGATAACAGCATCGCGTTAAATTGTGCTATGATCTTCTTGAGAGGGCAAACAATGATATGACGCATTCCTTCAAACCATTATTGCGTCTGAAGAAACATGGTTTTATGGATAGTGATAATCAAATCCCCATCATCCGAGGAGAAACCCAAAGATCCAAACTCAGGACCTAGGAAAGCTCGTTAGTCGCGAAGAAATTTCATATTAACAGGTTTCATTGATTCAGAGGGAGATGATCACTAAAAATTCCTCAAACAATGGTCATTTAAAGATTTTTCTACATATAAATTGTTTTTTGCCACACATTCCGCGTAAAACGTCAGATAACCAATCAGTATTATTATTTTGTAGTTTATAGGCGATTATGTGAAAGTGTAAAGAGGAAGAGACTGGCAATCAGGCGCATTAACGAAAGAGTGATGCAGCTCGGTGATGAAACAGCGAACTCAACGTTAAATATTCGCGAGTTTAGAGCAAAAAAAGAATGGCGTTCCTTCCTCAGCTCCTTGAATAACCTGATTCGGCCCGAACCGACTCTTTTTATCTATTCTCTAAATTTTCAATTCGTTCCTCATGAGACGAAGATTTGACCCAATGGACGAAATCAAACAAAACTCGCTTGAGGAACTAAACAGAATTATGAAAGAGGCTTTTATTTCACTCTACCAGTGGTGAAAGCGCTATTGCAATAACAGCCGTCATTCAGAACGCTGGAGGAGTGTAGCCTTGGGGTCGAGGAGTACGTTGAAATGGGATGTTGACGCAGGATTGATTGCTGTGTGTTTTTCATTGATTTATTAAGAAGCAGTCCAGGAAATCACGTATCAGAACTCATACACTGATGATATTACGCGTTTCGACCACTCAGGTAGATGGAGTTGGCGATTGCTAAGCTGGCCAACGTTAGAAGCTGCAATGTGGGCGAGGCCTGCGCGCCATATTTGTTCCCCCGATTTTCCTTCAGCGACTAATTTTCCTTCAGCGACGCACCAATTTTGCTATTTTGCGATGTTTTCCATCGGAAACGCGAAAAGAAATCAGGATAAATTCACTCCTTTTATATGCACTCATGATTCGAGAAGATTCAATAGCCAATTCACATTACTTGGGCTACTTGCCTTAAATTTAAAAACGGGTGGTCGATATTCTTTGCTTTACATATCCGCTAGTTTTTCCATTCCGTCGTATGAAATCCAATTGGAAAACGCATGAAAGACAGCAGGAAGAACTAATATAGTTGTAATTTCATTTGCCAGGCTACAGTTTGATGACGCAATGCACTCTCTCCATCAGCCTCAATGGTTTCGACAAAGTAACGCGCAAGCACAAGAGTTAGTAAACGTAATACCGAACGGATAGCTGTGAAGCCAGTTTTTTCTCAGGCAGAAAATCGGAATGGTATTGGAACAGATCATCACGAAGCACAAACATGGATTGTAATATAGTGTCACAGACTACTCAGCTGTCTACAATCGTGTGAAAGCACTTCACTATCATAAATGGCAGTTACATATATTACTAGATTAGTACTTTTTTGTTCTCATTTGCCGTCTATACTGCCAATGTGCTCATCGAAAGCTCAACAAGTTCCTGGTTATTTAGCCGCCTTCAACTAAGGTTTTACCTGCCATGTTTCACGTCGATCGGTGAGAATTCACTCATTAACACATCACGTGGTAGCTGAAAGTGGGAACCAACTTATTGAAGATTTCAGTGCAGAAGCTAGTGTTTTAATTCTGTGTGTGCCGTTTCAACGGAACGTTTTCCAAATGTAATCATTAGGCGGCGGTTCACTCTCGTGGGCGCGCGCTTCAAATCAGTGCGAAGGACCGACTCTAGGTTCTCCGCTCACGCCGCCGTGGCCCGCCGTGGCCTGGGTTAAGTGACCGACTAATTCCACATCCGGCGTTCGAAGAGAAGGGCTTTTGTTCAACCTGAGGCTCATTCCCACGGCTCCGCCTCAACTGGCTTTCAAGAGGCGTCTCTTCCGCCACCACGACTTCGGAATCACCGTCCGACCGCGGCGGATCACGTCCCGGACGCCATATTCGTCTTCTTCATCCCTGCGACCAGGGATTGGGAAAAGTCTCGATATTTTACTCTTATTCACAGATTTGTCTCGATCTCTAGTACTTTCGTACTCGATACTTTCCTTTTGATAATTTTTCTCGAAAGGGTTCTCATATTGCGGTATCGACCCTTAGTAATCGAATGCAATAGAGCGTCGTTCGACCACGGTGATGGAGGAAGAAGCCCAGTCGGATAACCAAAATGACGGATAATCCTTTGATGTTCAATTTCGTGGGAGTCGTGGCCTTGTTTTCATTGCCATGGTTTCTCAGATACTTCCCCGCATTTTTATGGAAATGCTCTTATTTTTCCCTCTTCTTTCCTTCGCCAGTCGATCGATCATTCCATTCAATTCTCGGAGACTTTTTACCAACGAATACTAATATTATTTGATTGGTGAACTTCATTCTCAGACGCGCAATGCTAAACCATATCACTAAATATTATATAAACTCTTCAAATGTAAACAGCCTGAATATATTATGCAATTTTTTCAGCCTAAGGAGAAAAACCGAAATGTAGCAACACGAATGTCACCAGACTTTTTAATTGTCCCACTTCATCGAACCACTACCTTCAATAAACCTTTTTCTGTTGAAGGGGCAAGGATATGGAACAGTACTCAAAATCAATCCAAAATTCTAATTCGCCGATGGCTTTAAAAAAAAAGATTGTTTAACAAAATGCTATTGCAGTAAAAATTTAATTCGATTCACTTATATGCTTGTTTTTTTTGCTTTCTTTGTTTCCATTGTTATTTCATTTATTGCTTTTTACCCACTTCTCCTTTATATGTGTGTATATATATATATATATATATATATATATATATATATATATATATATATATATATATATATATATATATATATATATATATATATATATATATATATATATATATATATATATATATCTGTTCTCGAGCTCTAATATTAATGTATACTTTTTGTATGTCCTTAGTGGTCCAAGTGGTCCAATAACAGTAAATATTTCTTTCTCTAACCATTGTCATCATTTCAAAGACGTTGGATGAAAGCTTGCAATGGTATTGGATCTCCAGCGGTTGTTCCCAGGGTCAAAAGAATGAAGATGACGTAAAAAATTGACTCACCTCTGCCATGCCAATCTCTCTGCGCCACTCTTGGAGCCATCTTGTTACCACAGCATCCGTTTCCTTCTGTTTCCTGGAAAGCAAAAGATGGAAAATTGAGAGCAAAGGTCTAGAAACATCGTAAAAATTCAATGCGTAGTCTTGTTAAAGGAATCTTTCAAAATCCCCGCGAAGGAGCTTTTTTATTGGGTTCCTCGAGTGAGCGAGAGCCGCTTTTCCGATTCCATCCCGTGTGGGCCGATAGGGAGGAAGAGCAGAGGCATTTCAGCGGTCATCATCATTTGCATTGTGTGTGTAGGCTTACGTGGGTGCAAAGCACTCATACAATCCGGTTTCCTTGAAACTTAATTTAATTTAATAATTTAAATAATAATAAGCGTTAATAGTAAGACAACATATTTCTCTTAGTTCTTCGCCTTCAAGTAGAAAATTTCCATAGAATTTTCGAGGGATCACTTTCCGTTCCAACCTTGACTCCGTCAATAATCACAGTAAAGTTACATTAAAAATTTTTATGTGCCCAGAGAGACATAAGAAATGAACTTCTGAGTCTATGTTTCCCGAGCAGGCAACAAATATGTATTTAGCAAATGCACTGCAGCAAAAAAGTGATTGACAGCGG
This sequence comes from Ceriagrion tenellum, assembly GCA_963169105.1. Lineage (NCBI taxonomy): Eukaryota > Metazoa > Arthropoda > Insecta > Odonata > Coenagrionidae > Ceriagrion > Ceriagrion tenellum. The sequence goes on along the minus strand of OY720639.1, from coordinate 5,452,509 downwards.
AAACACGCAAAAATGCAGATACCAATGCGAGGAAAGTTCGAGGTTACCTCCGACCATCGGCCGAGGAATGCGATCGGCTCTATTGTTTAGGTATTTTCTTGCTATTACACCAGACCTTAGGAGTAAAGAAAACCTTTCTCGTGGGTAAGTTGCGTGCTCCCAGTGGGGGCAATATTCCTTATTCCGCGCCCAAGTTTCTCTTGAAATGCATTTGCCAGGTTAATGTTTTCTGGGAAAAAGTCATTTATCTCCAAATGAATGCCCAGGTCGCAGTCTCTGTTGGAGGTTAATTTGTCTCATTGACACCTCCCCTAAAATATTTCCATACAGATAATCTTACTCTTCTCAGAAGAACATAAATTCTCTACGGTCATATTCACGTTTATGGATTAATGTTCTTCTCGATGCCTTGTTGCCCTCTCCTACAGGGACTTCCTAAAAATGATATTTCATGGTAATTACTTTTTCTTAGAGTGACATCACCTGAATCCTTCTCATAATACGTACCAAGAGTCCTTTCCAGTTATCTTCAGTTCTACTTTCGTGATTTATGCGTGCGGCGTGCTTCACTGCCGGTCTGTACTTCCTCTCTGCTCTATCCAGTGTATGGTATTGAAAGAAATATCAGGACGCGACTGATTTCAACTGCTGAAAACATGTCCAAGATAACGACGTATAAGTCGATTCTAGAAATTCTAACGAGAAATGACAGCGAGGATGACGAATTCTGTGGTAATTCTGATTATGGCATTTCACTATGACAAGCGACTTCAAGTAATGCCAGTCACTCAGTGTCCGCGGACCGCATATTTCATGAATTAACGCGGTGAACAAAAGTACCGATTCCTTCATTCGCGCTATGACGACTCTAGCTCAAATAGACTGAACATGTGAATTTTAAATTCATAATAATTTCTATCGTAGATTAATGGATAAATTATTTCCGTGCTCGAAATACAGTTGCGACATCATTTGTCTTTATAATCTTTCTTCTGCTATTAACTTTCCCGTCTCCCTTTTCATCATTAGAATTCGCCCACCCCCCGCCCTATATTACTACCAAGTACTTATAGTCACAGGTATGTCATCTGTATTTCCTCCAGCTCATTGTTTACACTATCCACCTCTTTCTCACTACGATTAAAGGCAGGTATATACTTAATTGGCTTCACCTTAATTGGCTAAATCACAGATTATAACTTAATTGGCTGGATCTGCACTCGACTCAACTAGTATCATCCTTTCACTCACCTGATGTGAATCGTCTACTTTTACATTAGATTTTCTGTCCATTATGGAAGAAAATCCCGCGCTAAATTTCATTACTTCTGCCATCTACCATTATAATGACAACACTTAACTTTGATATTCCACATATCTTTATTTTCTACCGCCCGGATTTCGACGTTCGTCGTCATCTTGAGGCAAAGAGTACGTGAAATAACAAAGTTAAGTGATATTATTATAATGTTAACAGATTCCACAAATTTACGCCTGATACTTCCAATTATATCTACCATGATATAGCCATCACTCCAATGGTCCCCGCTATTTTTAAATCTTACTCCGCAAAGAACCATCATGTCCACTAACTCATTCTCCATTTCTTGTAGCATAATCTCTAACGTGCCGGCCCTTAGTATAAAGTCCTAATATTCCATGTGACTATTTTGATTTAAGTGCATATTCCTCTACTCTGCTGCCTCTTCCTCTCCTTTCGTGAAAAGACGACAAACTCGGGGGTCATGGACACCGCCGCTGTCGGGCACGACACCCGGCACAGAGGGGCCACGTTGCCAGGATTCATACCTCTTGAATACCGTCCATGATTTCACGGGTAATTGATAGAGATTGCACTCCCTGGCCTTGAAAGACCGCAATATAGTGGCCAGACGTCTTTCCCGGCCGCTCACTGAGGTAAGACGCTACGCGGACTCAAATTCCATCCAAGCCGTTGACATATCCACCATGGGCAGCCTAAGGTAATTCTTTTATTTGCCTTAAGGATAATGCTATCGCTATAAAATTGAAATTACGGCGACAGTAAACAGGAGATTTTTTTGACATTTTCTGAGATTCACAAACCCACTGGGCAACATACCGACTCTATGCCGCGTTGGAGCTTTTGCGACCCCCGCCCCCCTACCCACACCCATCCACCTATTGTCCCCCAACCTATTCGCCCCTCCGTCGCCGTCGGAATAGTTTGGATAGAGTCCTTTGAAGAGCGTCTTCGGATAATTCGACGCTCGGACGAAATGGAATGCCACGAGCGAGAGGGGAGAGGGAAAGAATTGATTTCTCAAGAGGAATACTGATCTCACACTTTTAGCCACCGAACTAAATGAAAGCGTGCTCACCGATTGGCTAATATCAAAAATCATCGCTCACTCGCTTTCACCGCTGTGGCAGCAACTATTTAGGCAGTGTATCTAATTGTACATCCATTCCACATTAAGTTGACAATAGGGTATTCTATGGCGATTTGTTTCCTACGTAAGTCTCCGTAAGGTCGAGCGATGTCACCAATCACAGCATTATCGTAACTTTGTACTAGACCTGTGCGCCGATGGAAAAATTATCGGCGGCGGACGCCGACTGGAAATGGATCGGCGGCCGGCGGCGCGGGCCGATCCGATGGGTTTTACCGGTGGCGTAATATTAGCCTTCATATGTTCACTAGTATTGTAGCACTTAAGCAAATTAGAGGAAAAAGTATTCATTTTTTCTCATTAATAAACACATTCATTTGCATGTCATGAAAACACTTATATAATCAAAGTCCTTCATACGTATGCGACAAAAGTGTCTCACAATTTTAAGCATTTAGACAAATGACGTATTTAATAGCTTTAATGAAAACTATTATTATACCGTGTCTTTTATCTCAAATGCGAGCGAAATTTCCTTTCATCGCAAATGCGAGCGAAATCCACGTTATAGTATTTGGGCGTTGGCTGTGCGCAGACTTGAGATGTAGCGAAAGAGTCGATGCTTATAGTAATTTTTATATAGATGTGTTAGTTCTGAGTCGTAGGGTGTACGTATTTTGGAATTTCACGTACAAATTTGCAGGTGAACGAGATCCAGCAACACCCGATTTATGCATAGAGATTTAGAAGTCGGGCATTTTTAGACGTTAGAAGGAGGAAATTTGCCTTTTTACAAACTATTCATTTAAATTAAGGCGATTAGCAGTTTGTTTTAACTTTCATTTTGATTTTCAAAAGTGAAAATACAATGTCTTATAATTTGAATGAGAATGTCGCGTTTCTCTTCGAGTTTTGTTGCCGATTCATTTTAAACATTTTTTGTGCGTGTTTGCAATGTTTAGGACAGTTCTTGCGAGATTGCGAGTGCGGAGTAAAGACGAGCACTGGTCAGGTGAGTTTTGACGCTTATCCCGCTTTTTAGGTTGTTGACAACGTTGAGAATTGGTGATAGCAAGAATATCGGACGTGAGGATGACATGAAGCTGTATTTAATGAGACATGCTCCTGCATTGGTTGATTACGAGTTACGTGCAAGATCAGCAACGTCAGAGAAATTGTTTCGGTTAGTTTTTGACCTTGGTGATATATCCATGCCTAGATGAGTTTAAGAGTTGATGAGTTTTTTTGAGACCTGATCTTGATTGATTATTGATTTTTTTGTTATGTAAGCTGTTATGTAAACACCATTTTACAGCCTGTAATTGTTGTTACGCGGGGTACGAAGTTTTGAAAACTGGAGACCGAACGACTGAATATGCGCTCTGGTGTTCAAATGAAGATGTGGCATAAAGGCTATTAGGAAAAGAATGTTCGTGGTAAAGCTCAAAATACTTGCTGAATTATGCCGACGGAAGATTTAAATTGGGCAACTGTTTCAATTAGCAGCTTGCAATCATGTTATACAAAAGTGAAGAAGTAATGAAAAGGGAAAAGAAAGCGAACCTTTATTTGAGAGTAAAATAAAAAATCGCGAACCGAAGGTGGCAGCATAAGCTAGTACATATTGCTGTGAACAATTGCCTTCATGTCACATAAACTTATGTTTAAAAACATAAACTTTTATTAATAATTTTTAAAATATGATGAAAGTGGGCTGCCGCGATCGTGTTTGAATACTTTGTATCTGCTCCAGTCATTTGCATTTCACGGTGTAAGAGAGTGGAAGAGGGAGGGGGGTATCAGAGTAAGGGAAAGGGAATTATAGTTTTCCCATCACTGCTTGAAAGCCTGGCCTGGAATCTGTTGGCCCCCCTTGTCCTCCTTCTTGGGTTCCGCATATCGGATCAACATGTAACTACTTGTCAGGGCCTCTTCCTTCCCCCTCTATGTTTCGAAAGAGACCTCTACCCTTTAACACCATTCGTTCCCATTGTACCTCGTTGCATCAGGGCTGGGACCACTCTTCCTCCCAGGTGGTCACAGAAACGTAGTTTAAACTCTCCCAAATAAACTCTCTCATCATTCACCCGTCTAAACTTTTCCAGTAAGGTCCATCACACGTACTTTAGCACTCTGTTCATCCGCAGCAGAAAATTCCTATGGCTTTCGGTTAATTATTTAACGGATAATAGGATGCGTTATGGATACTATTTCCATCATTTAAATAGTATTTGATGGAAAATTATGTCTCATTAATGCCGTGGCATATAAAAACTTCTTATGAAATTTATTCCTTCTCCTACTCCGATTCCTTTTCCTATCCTCATGCGAGGCGAGGTCCTTAACATCCTCCTAGATACTCTCAGACCTTCTAGATTTACTTCCTTGAACTTCACTTACCATAACCAATGATCAGATACAAAAGGAATATCGTTCACATATTCTCCAAATGTTTTTATTTTGGATTTAGAAGTATTATCTCTTCAGCATGTGCATAAACCCTTTGGTTAACTACTTCCCGTTTTCCAATACATTGCGTTGTAAGGCTGGAAGACAGTAAACCTTGCAAGGGAAAGAAAGAAGAGAGAGAAGTCTATAAGATGCGGATGTGGGGAAGGAAAGAGAAACTGCAGTAGACGGAGAGACATATGAACATTTTGTAAGGTTGTTCAGCGAGGAAGGGAAATCTATCAATATTACACGTTCTAATTACGCATAGTTTCAAGAACAGTAGGATGAAGTATATTCGATACCTTTTTCGGTTATACGGCCTTTTATATCGTCATTACAATCTCTTATTATACAATATTGATTAAGACGGCATCAAACGGGAAACTGAATATAAGCCAATCATGCCGCATTAGAGGCTTGAGCCGAGTGAAATCCACGTCAACGAAGGTTGAACACTGAACACGTGACCCATGGTCCAACAGAAATGGTGACCTTGCTATTTCCTATCGCACAGATTGACTGAAGACCAATTTCATCAGTAAATCACATTCGGACAGAAGAGCTGCTCTTTTTTAACAGTTATCAGGAAACTATCGATTAGGAAATAGAGGGGGGAACGCAGGGGATTGGGACATTCCGGTGCGTGGGAGTGCGCCGGTTTGGGCGCGGTCGTTTTGGCGCGAGCCATTTTTGCGCAGGTCAATTGGGCACAGGTATGATTGGGCGAAGCTGTTTTGGCGCAGGGATGATTAGGCGATGCCGTTTGAGAGGGTATTTCGCCACAGGGACAATTTGGTTACCACTCGGCTGGTATCGATGCTTTTTTGATTTATGACTAGTGATAGTCATCTCAATGGTGGTGGGAAGGGGTGAGTAATGAACTACGTACTGCACTGTAAGTTTGCTACCAATACTGTAAAATAATATATGATTTTTTTTCTTTGCGGGGAGATTTTTTTCCAGTACTATAAGGAACCATTTCATCTATCATCGAAAACGCCGAACATACAGGCCAAAGCATATCTGGTCGTTGATGAAAAAAATTATGCTAAGGTCTGTATGTAATCTATGTAAGCAACACCAAATTACATACAATAGTTACAATTTTATTTGACACATTTATAAATACTGCCTCTAGTCATAAATCATAAAAGAATCGCTACTAGCCGAGTGATAACCGAAACGCCCCAGTGCCCAAACGGCTTTCTCGGCTAAAACGGTCCCTGCGCCAAAACGGTTTGCCGGATTGTCCTAGAGGACGTGGATGTCTTGGAGCTGTGCGAATGGTGATGGAAGGACAGCGGAGACTATTGCAGTGATCCCCACCACTATAGATTACCCTGTAACAGGGTAATCTATAGTGGTGGGGATGAGAGTCAACGTGAGGTAGCTATAGTATGGAACGCAAAATTGGGGAGGAGGGTAGTAAACATTGAACAGAGGGACAGCATATAGTGGTTGAAATAAAAGTACGCTCAACAACTTTCGTTACAGCTCAGGTGTACATGCCCACAAGCAACCATGGGTATTCAGAGGTGGGTGGGCTTTATAAACAGCTAGAGGAGATAATCAGAGAGTTCCCGGACAAGAGAAACCTAATGGTATGGGTGTCTGGAACGCAGTAGTGGGAGAAGGGAGATATGGGTATGAAGTGGGAGGGTATGGATTAGGAACGAGAAATGACCTCGACGAGAAGGCAGTTGAATTTTGTTTGAATGCAGGCTTTAATCTTAACTTAGTTATGATGATATGTGATCGCAGAGTTAAAAAAGTAGGTGGATAAACAGATGGAACTTTGAAGCATTGGTCGGGGAAAAAAGAAGGGAATGCCAAGAGCAAGTGGGATGGAATATAAGTGAAGCAAAGGGAATGTAGAAAACATGGGAGAATATAAATACAGGCATATTATGAGAGGCGGAAAAAAACGAAAGGATAAGTGGAAACGATGGGGTTAAGGAGCAGTGGGTTATGATGGGAAATGATTGGGTAAATAGAGGAGAGAAGGAGGTGAAAAAATGCCAACACTGAACTAGGTAAGACGGAGCATAATGAGTATAATCATCAACTTCAGTGAATAACCAATTGGGCGAAGGAAAACTGGTGGAAAAGGCACTGCGAGGAGATGGATAAGCTGCAATAAGATGGGGAAAAGGGTGCGTTTTGCGATTTAAAAAATGCTATCGGGCGGGGAGAGAGGGAAAACGGTACCAAATATTAAGAGCAGAGCAGGTAGGATATTAATTGAGTAAGAAGATTCATGGTAGGTAGAGAGAATACGTGGAAGAGCGATAGTAGACAGCGATAGTAAATAAACTAATTTAGATGTGAAGGATCAGGGAACACTAGATGAGGATAACCTCGTTCCAATGATACTCCACGGTGAAAAAGAGAAAGCATTGAAAGATAAGAAGGCAAGAAAAACCTGTAGGAGTGGAGAACATACCTTCGGAGTTGCTAATTAATTTAAGTAAAAATGTTAGGCAAGCGTTTTATAAACTAATTTGATGAATCAACGAGGAAGGAGTATGGCCAGAGTGCTTATTCCTATCCCGAAAATGAATAAACTTCTGAATGAAATCTGGAATAGGCAGAGTCTTGTGGAAGTGAGTTGCACAACAGCGTGATAGAGGGAAGAATTTTGGGCAAGCAGGGAAAGGTAAAAAAGGAGAATTGGTTTCTTGGACAGATGGAGAACGGTATGTCGTATGCTAAGGCAACAATGGTAGTTCTAGAGGGAGATAGAACCCTAAAAGTGTAGAAAACCAGAAGGAGATTCTCTGGCTGTCACATAAACCTATCTTTTACCGGTAGAATATTTAAAAGAAATTACTTTTAAAAGTCACATACAATGCTGAAACATAACCGCGTGCAGGAGTTTCTATTGCTCTAGATCGTTCCATACATTACATACGTTCTCATACTTACGTTCCATACATTCATACTCTAGCTCAATCCCACCCACCTGATGGGTGGGATTGAGCTAGAGGTTCTACGCTGGCGCATGGCCCTTCATGAGCACGTAGCAGATAAAGAGTTTCTGCGGTCTCCACTCGGTACCCTCAAGCCTCAACTTTGGCTGAATTCAAGTCGCGTAATACTTTAAAACATGGAGTAGAACAAAGGTTTTTACTGTGTATAATTAACATTTTGATATAGCCTACAAATGTTACAATTCCAATGAGAGAGGATGCTTGAAAAAAGAATAAAATACGAATTTTTTATTTAAATACACTGAATACTGCCCTAGCGTGCAAACTAGTGGATAAGCTTAAAAAGATATCGCAAAGTCTTTGAAGATGGTTCCCTCCCTAAACGCACGTATAAATGTCGCTATTAAGGAAAGACTTTTAATACTGCTGCACGGATATCTGTGTAACTGTGGTGAGTAATGTTTGACAAAGTTGTGAAATACAATGACGAGGAGTCAGCAAAAATTAGCGTAATCAAATACAGAAGCCATGCTCTAGAGGCAATGATTCGTACATGGCCGGATATGACGGCGCGCGCTGTCGGCGGCGCGCCGCTCAAAATCCATTGGCGGCGGCGGCGCGGTGGCGCACAGGTCTACTTTGTACTATTGCCGTTTACACTCTGCAAATCTAGGAGCCTTTCAGTATTGTTTTGCAAATATGATTTACAATCATAATTAAATGTAGTGTGATACTGGCAACGGTAACCTACGTGACCAGAAGGCGAGCAGATAGAGCGTAAGTTTGGTAACATTGTTCTCCATTTTTTAAATACTCTACAGGTAGGTACATGTTAGGTTTTGTTGAAAGTGAGAGAATCTCCTCCCGGTTTTCTACGCTAGTCGCGGCCAATCTCCCTCTAGTATATCCTTTTTCGCCTCTGCATACGATCTACACTTCTTCATCCCGCCCACGAAACCTATTCTCCTTCTTTCTTCCTCTTCCCCACCCGCCCAACATCCTGCTCTTTATCACACTCTTGAGCAACCCGTCGCCCCTTATAATATCTTGATGATTGGGTTGTTGTGGTGACTAGAGTACTGGCTAACCATACGGATGGCCAGGATTCTAAGCCCTGCATGTAAAGGATGTTTTTCAGAGGAAAACCCGATCCCTACCTGAGTGTCTTGTGGAGGGTACTTCAAGTATATACAGTACTCCGTCTGTCGGATGAGACGTTAAACCGTGATCCCCTTGGCGCCTTTCGCTGAGAGCAGGCTAATGCCGACGCCGGGTTTCTATCCACCGTTTCTCCCTTACCTATCCCCCATGGCGCAAATTACCTTAGCCGTCAGTCGCCTCCCCAAATATCCAATCCAATCCTTTTTACATCCTCCAGCCACCAACACTGAATATCCCAGATTTCATTCAGAAGTTTCCTTTCCTCGCCCACCATTTCAAGCACCTCTTCGTTAGTCTTCCTTTCCATCCACCTAACCTTCTCCACACCCACATCTCAAATGCCTGCAGCCCATTCTCGTCTTCCCTTCTCAGAGTCTACGTTTCAGCTCCATACAACCCTACCCTCTTTATCTAACTCTTCACCATTTTCTTCTTCACATCCTGTCCTGCGGTCCCCGTCATCAACTCCCTTCTATCACTGAACGCCTCCACACCTAACGCCATTCTCCTTATGTCTTAGCTACTATGCACATTTTCTTTCAGCCTACAACGAAAATGATTTAACTGCTCTTCTTCCTCCAATTTGAGTCATTATACTTTAATAACCATCCACACTTTCAGTGGCCTCGAGAACCATGCTACTTTTGTTTTCTTTTAATTTATCTTCATTCCGTTTTTACCGCTCAACTGTCAACTAATGACGAACGCTCTTTAGCTGATTTCCATCTAAATGCTTTACCCTTATCCGCTTTTCACCAAAATTAAAGCAATTCGATTATGTTACCAGTACAAAACTTGTATTACTGTGCATTTACGCAGTGGCATAAAACTATAATACAAGCGGTCTCACTATCGTTCGATATTCAACCGAACTCGTGGAACGTGGAATATGAGATTCGTGGTACCTGATGATGACGCTCCAGCGTCGAAACATCTTGTACCTTAAATAAAACCAGAAGGAAAAATACATTGCGTTCACAGTCTTACATTGCTAGTATACCTATGGTGAAGCGCATGCGTGTAAAAGATCACCTCTTGACACTTTTTAGAAGTGTTTGCGAATTCATTGAGGGTGGTAGTTGCATTAACTTTCACAGGGTATAGTGTTGACAAAATAGGGTGAGAATATTTCTCCAATGCCCGTAACTATTGGCATCACTCGTCAAAAGATAGAACAGAAAATATTTACTGTGTTGGTTTGACGTTAGTGACCACGTCAGTGACCAACCACAGCCTCTCAACCAGAATACACTTGTGAGGGTTTACGGGAACGTCAATTCCTCGCCAGTGATCATTCACAGACACACACACATTCAACCCAATTGGAATCCTTCACAGGGCTTAAGAGACCCCGTTAAGGAAGCCTGAGTTATGATCACAAGTTCACAGAGCAATCAATCTCACGAGCACTCACAAAATCACTCACTCACACATTCAACAGGGCCCAACTTCTGGGAGAATCAGGCTCGAGATGAGCTTGGTCAAAGGAACGAATCAGGAAAAGACGAGGGTGTGCGTTGTATACGCGTATTTCGGCATCCACAAGGTGGCCCTCTTCAGCGAACTGAAGGGAAAAAGACACTAACAACACAAGGGTGATAGTCCTTTCCTTAATATTCTCACCCTATTTCGTCAATTCTACGAGGAGGTAGAGCTCAAGTTTCCTTGATTTTAGGGTATAGTGTAATGTTTAGCGGTGATAATCCATCCACTGCCACACACCTCTGAGCAGACGAGCAGGATACTATGATGTAGAAGTACATTTTCGTCTGCTTACTGTCCAGTGGGCCGACGTGTGGACGAGTGGCTGGGAGTGTAAGAACACCAGCAACTGAAACGCATGGATATGAATTGGCGGAATTGGGGAAAGGACGAAACCAAACTTAGGAACGCCGCCGTAAAGTGCACTTAGTTGCCCATCGTGAATTATAAATAATAATGTGGACATCTACTGATCTACAATATCTACTGATGTTCATCACTGAAAATGCTGTTCCACAGCATCTCGGCCGGGAACAGTCGACTTCATTTTCGCGTCCCATCCATTCCGTGAGCGCATATCAATCAGCACAGGCGGGACACGAACCCGCGATCACCGGATCAACAGTGAAGGACGATATCCCTTCCCAACCGATTCCGACAAAATGAACTACATTTGCGAAAACAAGAGGACTCAGCTTTCCTCCGTAACTATCGCTGGAAACGGCCAAAAATAGACATAATGCGCTTCAAATGCTTCAATTCACAACTTTCAATTTTATGTATTAATTATATCCAAATACCAACTTACAAGATCAACCATCACGAAAGAATAAAAAAAGTTGACTTTTAGTGAGTAGGTATAACAATACGCGTTAGAAGTTCTGCTCACAATTAATGCAAAGAGCAATTCCGTCACGAATAATTAATAACTACCTGTTCAGAGAAAACGCAATTAAGAGTGTGAGTAGAGTCATCGTGTATAAAAATGATTTCCCGTCCTTTGCCTTGAATGGGTACGCATATGGGGTGCTTGTGTTGGCTCTGCTCGTGAAATGAACATTATTCGGCGTAAATTGGTGGAATTGACTCCTGTTGACAGAAAGTTATTTCCATGAACAGAAATTTACTGTGAAAATTCCGCAAAGGAAAGGCGCCATTGAACCTGACGATGCCCTTGCGGGTAAAACTGATTGAGCTGATGGATCGAGACATTTTTGAGGAGTTTGCGAATTTTCTTTTACTTTCTGTCGTCTGTTTTCTCTGCTTTACGCAAAGCGAGGTCCGCTTTGATAGAAACTGGTCCCTTAACTTTTTAGGATATAATGTTGGATGAAAAACTCAATAATTAAATTTGGTGAGGGCATATGAGAGACATATGAGAGTTAATTGCGTGGATTCGGCTGATGCCCCCTGCATCCCCCTCCTCCTCCTCCTAGACCCCTCCCCCTTCCCATCCACCCCCTCAATTTCATCCAAGTCGTCGTGAGCGAGTGTCGTAGTCAAGGGAACGAAGAGGGGGGGGCGGAAAGGGGGAGGGAAGAGGGGAGTTGGGGTCGGGCTGTCTGCTCGGACGGAGGGGAGAGGGGAGGGGGGGGGAAGTGAGGGGAGAGGTGGGTGGAGGGGGAAGTGGAGCAGGTGAGAAAGCTGCTTCAAGTCGCTGAGGAGTGCTTCCTTCCGATGGGACTTCCAAACAGCGGCGTAGCTAGGGGGGGCGGGGAGGGGGTTGCCCCGGGTGCGCTCTTTCAAGGGGGCGGCACTGTGGGGTCTGCAGAAGGCTATTAAACTATTAAATTTTTAATTCACAGAAGCATTCTTTTGCCACCCTGAGATTTATCTTTATGTTTAATTAGTCAAAACAGAGTAGAATTTGTGGCATGTCACTTGTATCACAAATCTTTTGATATTAAGCTTCATCAGTCATCACTTGGATCTAATTTTTTCATCTGTTTTTAACATGCTGTATGAATTTTTCTCTAAAAGACAAGTATTTTATATTTTTAACAGACTATTTTCAGATGAAGCGAGTTAAAGAAAGTGATCCAGATCAAACTATGAAGCTAGTTTTTGGCATGATATGTTAAAAGTCACTAATATAGTTCCATTAGTTTTTCAAGCCTTTTGCAGCAACTAAGATGGGAGATGCTCTCAGATCGACTGTTTAAATTTAGACTTAATGTTTTATACAAATATCAAGACGATCTATTCGGATGGAGAAGATGACGATATCATTTGGACGATAAACTATGTTCGCGCAATGAAGGAAGCATTCAATATATAGTTCATATATGATTCAATCATTCCACTCTTTGTGTTGAGTGAGACTTGAAATGATAATGACGTGACATGGTTTGGGGGACATCTCTGTGTTTCTCTTTCATTACTCGTTACAATTTCGATGTGCGCACTTGGAAACGTGCTGCTAAGGGGACCGTCCCCGCGAATGACCTTGGCGGTGACTGTCGGGGTGGAGTGAAACCTATTAAAAAAGTACTCCTAGTAAGTAGTCGAGGAACTCTCTGTGACAGCGTTTGCGATGGCCGGCAGTGAGTCGCTTTATTCCACCATTGTTGCCAAGCAGTCACCGACTGGTCTACGATCTGGTGGATGAAGTCCGAAGCACAAGCGCTCTTATTTCCCGGTCGCTCAATCATCCGATTCGCATACATCTCTCGTTTGTCGTCCGCCATCGGAGGCAGAGGTATTAACACGGTATCAGCGTATTCGCAGTACCGTTGTAGTTTTTTGGTGTCCTACTTCAGCTCAAGTCCTATCACTGAGTCGTGCACGAGAAAACTTGTGGCCTTCTTTTCATATGTAAGTAATAAATCTCGCATTCTTTATTTGATGCCTGTCGCTTTCTTGCCAAGTGGGGTTGCACTGTGGGGTCTACTGAAAGCTGTAATACAAATGCATTTTAAATTCACAGAAGCATTCTTTTGCTAAACTGGCACGTCCGCCATCGGAGGCAGAGGTATCAACACGGTATCAATGTATCCGCAGTACCGTTGTAGTTTTGTTGGTGTCCTACTTCTGCTCAAGTCCTATCTATGAGTCGTGAACAAGAAAACCTGTGGCCTTTCTCTCATAAGTAATAAATCTCGCATTCTTCATTTTACATCCGTCGCTTTCTTGCCAAGAGGGGTTGCACTATGGGGTCTGCTGTAGGCTATAACAGTAATCAGTGGCAAGGCGTGACGATTTGGACTACTGTCGGCGCAGAAATTATGTGCACTCGAGTTTGTTTACGAATAACGAAGTAACAAAGCGGCGTACGGAAAAAGCAATCACACCAGTATTTTCCTTATTTAATTTTGCGTTACTTCATGCCAATTTAAAATTTTAGAAACACATTTTTGTACTTTTTACTTCGGGTCAAACGTAAAAAGTACCGGTTGTTGACAGTTTTTTCGACGAGCTCCAACTTCGGTACTTCGTAACTTAGAGCAAATATCTCTGAAATAACCAAACTTTAGCAGTTGTTAGATAGATACCTTTGCTATATACTTCTTATGTTTCAGGTTTGTAACTTAATTACAAAAGCTTTTGTTGTCAGTTAAGTAAAAAGCTACCATTTCAGAACTGGGGTGTCGTAGAATTTCGTTCTTGGTAGCGATGGAATATTCATTTCCTGAGCAAGCGATGGAATTCCTAGCGATGGAATCCTCATGTCCTATTATTTAACTGTCCAAAATGTTAATTCACGCATTTCGTTAAAATCTTTTAACATTTATACTGAGCGCAGTGCGAGTTCTCCGCAGGCGAAATACCTGTCAAAACGGTAGAAAATGCTTGCCCTGTTGCCGTGAACCCCAGCACGTAGCCGCCAGCTACCGGCCACAGTGCCTGTTATGAGTGAAAAGCGCAACAGCGCCTATTCTTTTCAGTCTTTTCTATCGTTATGCACTTCGCCTGCGGAGAACTCGCACGGCGCTCAGTATACATGTTAAACGATTTTAACGAAATGCGTGAATTAACATTTTGGACAGTTAAATAATAGGACCGCTCAGGACATGAGGATTCCATCGCTACCAAGGACAAAATTCGTAAGTCGTGGAGCCAGGCAAGTCACCTCTGAAACTGGCGCATCCGTCGCTCGTTCGGCTTCTGTCGGTCACTCTCGTAAACTCTCGTTGGACTCGGCCGCCCGGTGGCGGGGTTGCAAGGGAGGCAGTTTGCCCCGGGGCCCCTAAAATACGTCCTCAGCGCAGTGGAGTATTGACACTGAATCGAATTATTTAAAGTGAGCGAATCTGGAGCTTGAGTTTGGTCTTTTTACGTCATTTCTTTGAGAAAAAATGGAACAACTGCCGTTGCACCTTTACTTGCAAACGTTTTCAGACCTTCGATAAATCCTTCTTAATCTTTTCATTTTGTCTTAGTCATCGGCGAATCCAGAGAAGGCCGCGCGCCTCGCCACTGACAATAATAAATTTTTAATTCACAGAAGCAGATGTTTTATTTGTTAAAACAGTGTAGAATTTGTGGCATATTACTTGTGCCACATATGATATGTGTCGTGTGATATTTAGCTTCATCAGTCATAACTTTGATATAAAGTTCTTTTTTCATTTTCTTAACATGCTGTATGAATTTTTTCTCAAAAAAAACAAATATTTCTAACAAACTGTTGCCCTAATTTTCAGATGAAGCGTGCTAAAGAAAGTGGTGCTGCTCACAGAAAAAAGAAAGGCACGAGAAGAATTATTGGAAAACAGTGAAGGTGCACTATTGAAATACATATACATCGTATAGAAACCACTACTACTGAAGACGGAGAAGTTTGCAAATCCAAATCTTTGTCAAAATCCATGAATTCAACTTCAAGCGATTCATCCAATTCGACTCCCTTGAGTGATGAAGAACATAAAGAAAACATTCCAGGACCTGATGTGGACAGAGTGGGCATGAAAGATGTTGGCCTTTAGCCAAGCACGATTAGCAATGACGGACGGATCTTTCTGGTACGTCGAGGCGCATCTGTGGTTCAAAATATAGATAAAAATTTTGGTGAAGTGATTCGTCAAGGTGTGTCAACCAAAGGACAAACTAGAAAACTAACTCGCAAGTGGTTTTTTAAAACTCTGACTAATGGCGCAAAAATATTGAGATCTTGGATGGTGTACTTTCCTTCCACGGAAGCTCTTTACTGCTTTTGTTGCAAACTGTTTTCAGAGAGAATTGACTCAAAATTTAATTCTGAAGACGGATTCAACATATGGTGGAAACTGAATCCTAGAATATCCGACCATGAGTTCAGTGTAGATCACGTCAGAAACTTCACACAATGGAAGGAATTGGAAATTAGGGTTGCTGGTGGAGCAACAGTTGATAAAATAGAACAATAAGTTGTTGAAAGCCAGGTGAAGGAGTGGAAGGCAATCCTTACAAGATTGCTTGATATTATTAGATTCCTAGCTAAACAGAATTTGGCTTTACGAGGCCATTGAGAAGGAGTCAATCATAAGAAAAACGAGTGTGAAGTTGAACTTGAAGCAACAGAAAGTTGAGGAATTTTTTTTAGAGCTAGCGCATTTGTTAGCGTATCCAGTGCTACGTGAACATCTTCTGAGAATCCAGCTGGGAAGAAAGTTTGCTACATCCAATCTGTCTCCTACTATTCGGAACGAGTTTATAGAAATTTTGGGAGAAAACGTAAGAAGCAAAATCATCAATAATGTAAAAAAAGCCAAGTACTCTTCCATGATATTTGACAGCACTGCTGATATTTCACATGAGGATCAAACGTGCCAAGTTTTACGCTATGTTGTGATCGATGGAGATGAAGTGAAGGTTGTGGAATCATTTGTCGATTTCATTGAAACGAAGGGTAAAACTGCCGAGAATATTTCAACGATGATTTTAGAATAATTAGAGAAAGACGGAATTAATATCCAAAATTGTAGAGGGCAAGCATAAGATAACGCTGCGGTGATGGCTAGTCTGCCTACTGGTGTTCAGAAACGCATCAAGGAAATTAATAAAAAAAAGCAGAATTTGTCGCTTGTACAAATCACTCGCTGAATTTGGCAGGTGTTCATGCAGCTTCTGTTGGTGTGAATTCTGTTACCTTTTTTGGATGCGTGGAACGTTTGTTTGTATTCTTTTCGTCATCAACACATTGCTGGGAAGTTCTAACTTCAGTCAGTGGTCAAAGTGTGAAGCGCATAATAGAAACTCGGTGGAGTGCGAGGGGAGAAGCTGTAAGTGCTGTAAAGAAACATTACTCAAAAATCTTAAGTACCCTAGAAATGTTAACTAGTGAAGCAGAAAATACAACTACAAGGGCAGATGCTGGTCTTCTACTTGGAACGTTGCAATCATTTTCCTTTTTGTGCTTTCTTGGCCTGTGGGGACCCGTCCTTCTAGAAATTAACGAGACACAGACTTATCTCCAAACCAAAGGATTGAACATACAAAAATGTGACATAAAACTCAGGGCATTAAAAATTTTTCTATCTGAAAACAGGGACAAGGTAGTGAATAATGGTCTAACCTACGCCAAAAAAATTTGCAATGATCTAGGAATAGTCATGGAGCGTCAGCGTCGACCCAAAAAGAAGAAACAAATGTTTGGTGAAGGATCACAGGACGCTGAATTGCCATACGACATAGAATAAGGAGAGAAATATTTTCTTCACTGGACAGAGTGATCCAAGAATTAACTTCGAGATTTCAACTGCTGCATGCACTTGCTGAGAAATATGCCTTTCTTACCCCGTCGAATCTTTTGGATGATGAATATAAATGTCAAATAGATCACGATCACGATGACATTGATAAAGAGGAGTTCCTTAATGAGAGAAAAAGACTTCAGCATTTATTTGCTGTTGCTGATATTAAAGAAGGAATAAAGATGAGGAAAGAAGGCCCCCTTGAACTTCTGCAGTTTATTCATAAGTATAACCTTGGGAATTCGGTTCCAAATGTAGAAATATGTAATGCTGCGGATTTTCCTCACAATTGCTGTTAGTGTTGCTACCTGTGAGAGGAGTTTTTCAAAACTAAAACTGATCAAGAATTACCTGAGATCTACTATGAGCACCTAGCGTTAGAGAAATCTTGCCATACTGTATATAGAGCAACAGTTATGACAGACAAAATAAATTTTGACAGGGCCATTGAAGAATTCGCAAACAAAAAGGCAAGAAAAATTTATTTGTAGACATTTGTAGTTTTAATTTCGGAATTAAAGATGATCTTCATTTTAACAACTTTTTACTATTTTCCTCCCTGTGCTATTTTTGCTTTTTTGTTAAACACTGTTAGTTCTAAATTGCGAGAATTTTGGGTGTGTATTTAAAGCATAATACATTTGAGCATGTGAAAATAATATCATAATTGTACACAAACTAGTTAACGCATATAAAACTTAAAGAGTGTGTCACTGTGCAAAATGTACTTCTTCGCGGGGCCGGGGGCGCCAAACTCAAGGACCGCCCCGGGCGGCACACGCACTAGCTACGCCACTGCTTCCAAACCATTCTGAAATTCAGAGGATCTCGAAAAAGAGTGGAAATAGGGGAACATTAACCTTTGTGCTTCAACTGTACTTCGAAACCGAGACATAAACAAGGACGGAAAATATGGCCAAATATTTTGGAGGAATTAGCTTTTTATTCGTGACTCCAGGATGGAAAGACACCATCAACCGGGAAAAGTTGGAACACCGGAACGATGATACTGCCAGTGGGCGTGCCGTGCCTTCTTTTGTATTTATCGCACAGGTGTATTTGTTATTAAAACATTAAATATTTAATTTTACAAATATACCTGTCGACATGATAGAAAAATTGTGCTTTTAATTTAGAAAGATTCACGCAAGTTGTACGAGTCATATGACCATTGAAATAAACGTTAATCTAGCGACGAAGGAAAAACCAGAGATATCTTGTAGGTCGTGTTTTTTTATAACTTTTAATGGGGTGTTTTGGAATTCTCTGCTGATTTATTCTTTCCAGTAAATGATTAAAACCGTGAATTATACTTGTGAAACGTCTATTATTGAGGCAGTAAGAACTTATGAGGTAATTTACCGCACTATGGCGTCAAGCAAGCAATAACGGGAAACCTTTCTGAGGGCATAATGCAACATACGGTTGCTTTATAAATTTCCTCCAAACCTAAGATGCCTGACTGGTTTTACATGAGCTATGATCGCGTTTGCGCGTAAAAAATACTCTCATGAATAATATCAAGAGTAACAATAGAAAAACAAATATTTGAATATGGGACAAGCATTCACGACGCCATGGCATCGTACGGCGTGTCTAGATAATGTTGCTCTACGTCACTGCGAAGTATTCGCCAGGTACGTATAGCATCTGCTCTGCTCACGTGGCAGATTACCGCGGTTTGATTCTCTATGAAAATGTGCCGAAAATATTTAGTTTTAAGATTTTAAAAAACTCATTACATGAGGTAGGTACTCAAATGGTGTGGGTGAGCTTTGCCAAAATCTATTTTCTTCTAACCTCTCTTCAATCAATTCTTCTAATCTAATAACTATTTGAGGTAGAAATCTCCACGGAAATTAGGTAAATCATTCAGAATTACTCGTCTGTAAGTCATTAAAAAGGTGAAAATGATGTGCATGATAGACGCTTTCACCGTAATAGTTCCTCGTTCTAAAATCAAAGCCACTTCACTCATAAATGATTTCACTTCACTTATAAAGGCAACTACACGTGGCAACAATCGCTTCATCAAAACCCATTTATCGATTCAATAACTAAGTGTCAATGACGAGGCTACACTATCTTATTTCACTGTTTCGTGTATAATGGACCAGAGGATTACCAACGCAAAAATTGCCATAGAACGGCTGCCCTCCAATCCGAAGACTTTTTAGTCTACTGAAAATAGTAAAATATGCATAACTTGAAAGGAATTGGTTTTTGACAGACATTTTTATTATCCTCCCCATGGAAAATCGGCTTTTGATGTTGCCACAGCATTTACCTCAGAAAATGGCTCGCTTCCCTCAATCAATTGGATTACATGAAATGATTCTTTTGTTTATTAATTCTTAATGAAATACCTTACCAGTCACAAACCGTCAAAGCGAGAATTAAGTATTATGTGCACTTTAGATGTAACTTATTCTATGCCCTTCCTCCGCTAACTTACCCTCACATTAAGTCCCTTTCACCAACTATTTAATTTTATTTCTATCAATGGAAGTAGAATGAAATACGACAACTTAACCTTTTGGTATTTTGATTTCCGTGCAGTGAGTACCACTGGAATCCTCCCAAGCCTGTCAGTGCAGATATTTAAAAAAAACGGCCACATCACCACCTGTATTTTTGAGAAAAGTTTTAATTAGTGGAATGTACATCTCTATTGACGACAGAAATAGATTAACACTCAATAATCTAAGTATTTTTAATTGAATTTTGTCATTTACCGATCATGAATTTTCGGACATCTGGTTTAGGGGAAATTCTTTTATAATGATGGGTAATAGCTTCCCTTAGCTCCTCTCCGTATCCGCCACTGACCACCGCCTTGACACATAAAAGTTGCACAAGAAAAATGAGCAGATGGGTTGAGGAGAAAGCAACGCAATCAACTGCGGATTGATTGTGCAAAAGAATAAAGGACAGCAGACACTAATATTGGAATCACTAATTTGGGAGTGATACTATCATGTACTCTGGAATTTATTTTGCTGCTTGATTTCCCTCAAAATTAAAAAATAAAAGCCTATACAGAGTGTCTCCCATGCTTTTTCATCATGTGTAGGAAAAATATTATCCTGATGAAAAGTCCAAATAACTGTATGTAATGATTGGTCTGGATTGTGACCATTGGTGATTCTGTCAGTTAAGGATTTTGCTGATATAAAAAAAACTTTATCAATATATATAAAGAAAAATGACTGCCACCAAACTACTGCTACCTGAATATGAACCAATACAGTTTTTCGTTTAGGAGGTGGATGTTCACTATTTTTATAGAAAATTGAGTGAAACTAGACATTTATCGACTTAGTATGTGAGAAACATAATGTACTCTCAAATTCTATAATTTTCACAAATCATGACAGATAAAATACCTAGAAAGATTCACATGAATGCTTCATAAGTTTCAATTGACATTATTACTCTGAATTCGCGCGGAATTTGGCTAAACTACGGTAAACATATGCAAATTAAAAGCGCACAGTGGATGGTTTTAGATAATTTCTAGGTTTGCATTAACACATGGAATCTCTCTTCGTCACTGCATTGCTACTTCTAGATATTATACGAACTGGTCATGGCTACACTTCAATATAATTCCTATCTATTACATATCAACATTTTGTTTTTATGGTGTATTCTCACATACCACGCCATTCCCATACAGAGCGGGCTAAGAGAAAGAATTTACTTATTGCTGTTATAACCCTATTAAACCAGCTCCCTATGAATAATTTCCTTCATGTTGCCCTGCAATCATTACTTTTATCGTGCCCTGGCCTTGATAGAATAGTATTTTATGTAATTTTATTACCAATAGGCATGTTATTCAACCAATTCTCATCGTAAAAAATATCCACTCATTAGTAAAGCAAAAGAGCAATAACAGTTTAACGATGGCCTCGGAGGGCATGTTTATACCATTTTAATTTACATCCCTGTGGTACGAGTTATGTGAACACACTCAGAAACTCCTTTTTGACGTGAATTCATGAGCTTAAATGTAATTCTGTTTGAGTTCACAGGTTCTCACAAACATCGTTTCATGTTAACTATTCACACGAAATATATATACACTGAAAAGTGATTTTAAGACGAGTGAAAAAGTAGACACCAACTTTTAAAAGAAAGAAACAGACACAAAAGCCACTGAGTCTTCGGCATGAAATGATATCGTATCCTTCTTACACTAACATTGAACAACCCTTATTAAACCATGTACAATCAAATTTCTCGGACGACACTCACTATCAAACAAAACATATTAAGCCCGAAACAAAACTATGGCAAATTTCATTTTCCCACAAATCTCCGGCAACTCGTAGTTTCATCAACCTTTGGGGAAACACCGTGCCGTACTTATGCATCTTCATGAACTTCGCCATATCACAAAAATCCGGCGGATAAAATGTTTGATAAACGGTACATAAGGCCATAATCTGGCATAAGTTGCGATATCCGGCGGATAAAGACCAGGAAGTTTACCCAGAGATTGATAATCCGGCCCTTAGTCGATACTTGAACAAAGTTGCTTTCGGGTGCACAAGATGAGCCATCAATTGAGCAGCACACGTCTCCTTATTTTTTATTTATATTAGCACCTTCATTTGATTTAATGAACCAGGTTATGCATATTTTATCGATCTGACGAAAGCGTTTGCTAGGGTATAGCTGAAAGATGTAACTGGCATACGGCTGGAGAAGGAAATATCATTGCCCATGATAAAGACCACAGGAAAAACTGGAAAATAAAGGTTAAAGTAGATGGAGAACTCTCCAAACAGATGCCAACATTGACAGGAATCAGAAAAGAAGACAGACTTAGTTCCTTCCAGTTTCATTTAATAATGGACACAGTAATTGAAAAAGTAACATCTCTTGGTCTAGGATACAGGATGGGCGAATAACTCTTACATATCACGTTAGGCTGATGATGCAATCATACTGGCAGAAATAGGAGGACGATTTGTAAAGAATATTGTGCATTTTACACCCAGAATCTAGGAAGTATAATATGGCAACATTTGTTGAAAATACCAAATGTCTCACAATATCTAGACAACCCTGTTGGTGTAAACTGGTCATTGATGATAGGCCAATAGACCAAGCAATGAAATTTCAATATCTGAGTGTAAAGACATCAGGCTGCAGCGACCTGTATAATGAAGTCAAAGGGCAAACAACCAGGGCGTAAGTTATCTCTGGATGCCTCAGACGCACTACTTGAGTAATAAAAACATGCAGGTGGAAAGCAAAGTCAGAATGTATGATACATGCATCCGACCCATCATGACTGCCATAATCGAAACAGGAGCAGAGACTACCGGAACGATGAACCTTCTCAGAACCTTTGAGATGAAGACACTGCGAACGATGCGACTACGGTGAACACTGCGGGACAGAACACGGAGATATGAAGAGAGCCGTGAACCCTGAAACAAGGAAGATATTTTAAGTTGGAGCAATACGAGAATATGTTTTTAGAGTGACCACTTATGAGAGAATGGGTGACTCAAGAATTCCTAAGATTGTGTTACGCGGCATTCCAGAGGGCCAACGTTTGCCTGGAAGACCAGCTAAGAGATGGAGAGATAGCTGCACCTCTCCACTTAAGGACCAAATGCAGGAGAAAGTGTTACTGAAAATAATTCCCGATCTAAGATCTATTAAAAGGAAAAAATGCTGTGGTTTTTTAAAAGGTTTTTAATGCATCGGAAGTTTGTAATTATAATTATAGTTTGTACGTACTTCAGCTGCTCTCATAATAATTATTGTAACAATTTAAACTATTTATTCAGAGTAACTTTGAGGCCAGGCATTCCATCGCTCCTAATTTCAAGTTCTGAATGCCGTCTTCATCTCCGATCAGTGTACATTCGGAACAGCTTCTCGAAGCCTCATGCAATCGTGACTTATGATCTGCATGTCTCTTTGAAGGGACCTCGCAAGTCCAAGAATCCATAGCAGAGGATTAAGAAGTTGAACATTCCACTCATCCGTTGCAAAAATACTGCCGGTCACCCTTTGGGAAGCATAATCGCATCCGATTGATCGCTAATCGCCACAGCGTCACTCATCCTCGTCAAAGTCCTTTTTCATCGCCATGGCCATAATCGCAAAAATGAGTGAAGCTCGAAATATAAAGCAAATTCTTCCGCCAAGGCAAGAATTCGACCCCAGAGTGGGATCCTGTGCCAGTGTGTTCCATCGATCCGAAGCCCATTCGGAATGCATTGAATAGACGATGAATTCATAGATATTCCATTGAATTACTACACCTGCTGACGAAGTGGAACTGACCCAATCGACAGCCTTATCTCCAATTTCGTTAAAAACTGCTACAAGAGTATGTATAGAGTCTCACAACTTCTAGAGGGATTAAGGTGGGAGCCCCTAGAGACTCGGAGGCTACACGCTAGGCTTAGCTTGCTTGATAAATTCAGAACTGATATTCTGTTGAAGGCTTCCGCGGGGCTTTGATGGAGGTTGATTCCTTTTTCCGGGTTTTCCGCCGCGTTGGTTCATGCTTGGGGACGATATTTCGCCGGCTGTCCTGCTGGCTTCCTCAGGTCCATGTAACAATTCGGTTCTGGAAGCGCCGTGTTATGTAGGGTCGTTTTCGCGCCTTTTTTGTGGTCCTCTTCTCTGATTGGTCGGGCTCTTTTCTTCTTGGAACAGTGCTTTCCAAGAAGCGGAGAGAGGGTAACCGTCGTCTCTATTGAAATTATCGCGGTTTTTGGCGATTTCCACCGCTTCTCTGATGAGACGGGGGAAATATCTTTTTTCTCTGCGGATGATCGTCGCTTCCGGGAATAATATGTCATGCTGCGGTCCCTCCCAAGCATGTTCCGCAATGGCAGAAAGGTGGAACTGTCTATTTTTGGTGGCTCTTAGATGTTCCTGCATGCGACACTTGAGCGCTCTGCAGGTCTGTCCAATGTACCTCGAGCCGCAGCTGCAGGGCACGGAATAGATGCCTTCGCTGGCGTCTTTAGGAAGGCGGTCTTTGGCCTTGCAGAGGATGCTGGCTGTCTTCTGCACAGGTTTGAATCTAGAAACGACATTATGCCGTTTTAGGACCCGAGATATCCTCTCGGAGACGCCGGCCACGTAGGGAATCGTCGCGTAGGCAGCAGGTTTTTCACTCCTTCGATCCTCCTCGGCGGTCCTTTTCAGGGCCATGGTTCTCTCCACACTTTTGGCGATCTTCAAGATGGAGGACCTGTGGAAGCCGTTTTTTTGGAAGGTCGAGAGCAGGTGTTCCTTCTCGGATTGCAGGGATTGATCATCCGAGATGGCAAGCGCTCGGTGGTACATGGTGCGGATGACAGATTCCTTTTGAATAGGATGGTGGTGTGACGATGCATTCAAGTACCTGTTGGTATGCGTCTTTTTTCGGTAGACAGAGTGGCCAAGCGTGCCGTCTTCTCTCCTGGTGACGAGAACATCCAGGAATGGCAGTTGTCTGTTTTTCTCAATTTCCATGGTGAATCGAATGGAATCATTCTGTTTATTTAAGTGGAGAAGAAAGTCCTTCAGTTCTTCCTCTCCGTGGGGCCAAATTATGAACGTGTCGTCCACGTAGCGTAGGAACAGCTTTGGCTTCAGATGGTAGGTTTCCATAGCTCTTTCTTCTAGGTTCTCCATGAAAAGGTTGGCTATCACCGGTGATAGTGGTGAACCCATCGCAGTGCCTTTCTCCTGCTGGAAGAAGTCTCCATTCCACCTGAAGTAGGAATTCTTCAGGCAGACCTCTACTAGGTCGGGGAAGTCCTTCGGCCATGCCTTGTCTGTCAGAGAGTGGACCGCTTGCATCGCGTCTGCCACGGGGATGCTGGTGAAGAGGGATTCAACGTCAAAACTGACCAGCAAGTCACTATCAGTAGTGGTGATTTGGTTGATGATGTCAATGAAATGTTTGGAGTTCCTCACGAAGGTTGGCGAATTGCCCGTGAATGGTCTAATGCTCTCAGCGAGGAATTTAGCCAACTTGTGTGTCGGCGAGTCAATGGCGCTGACAATGGGACGTAATGGAGTACCTTCTTTATGGATCTTGGGTAATCCATAGAGTCTCGGTGGTTTGGGCGCTGTTTCCGTAAGCTTCCTTCTCTCTTCCTTGGACAGGGAGATGGCGTTCCGCAAAGCTTCCTTGACCTTATTTTGGACTTTATTCGTAGGATCTGACTTCAAAATGCTGTACGTGGTGTCGGTCAGAAGGTCTAGGATCTTACCACTGTAGTCTTTCTTCTCCATCAGGACAGTAGCGTTCCCTTTGTCAGCAGGGAGTACTAAGAGGTCTTCGTTTTGTTTGAGACTCATGAGAGCCTTACTTTCGGCCAGTGAGATATTCGACTTGGGTGCTTTTGCCCGACGCAGGATTCTGCAGACTTCAAATCTAGCTTCCTCGGAAGCGCTTTTTTGGACCCACCGCAAGGCGTCTTCAACTTCAGTGACGATTTCTTCCTTTGGCATTTTTCTTGGTGCTATGGCGAAATTAAGGCCCTTGGATAACACCGATTTCGTGTTGTCGTCGAGGACATGGTTGGTGAGATTTACAATCGTCCGTTCTGACAAGGAGTCATTGTCTAACTTGGGTTGGTGCTGGTGGTTGTAGAGTTTCTCAAACTTCTTCATCTGCTTGTCTCTGGTGCTAGTGAAAACCGAGAAACCGGACTCAAAGGTGATGCGCTCCAATGTTTCCCAATCCACCCGGTTGAGAAGACGTCCAAGTTTCAGGTGAAGACGGTAGAGTTTCGACTCAGAATGGTGTAGAATCCGTCTCGTATGTTGCACTCGTTCTCTGATGAGCGCTAGGTTAGTTCGGTGTAGAATTCCTCTTTGCTTTCTTCGATTTGATGTGGTGTTTAACTGCTATGAAGGTAGGGATAGTGTTGGTATCCCTACATCTTTCCAGAAAGGCCAGGTGGGATAAGAGTTTGAATCTCTTCTTGCGAAGTTTCTCCAAAGTCTTGCATTTGTTCGCTACTTTCTTCCCGTAGAGGCGAATGAAGTTCTGTTGAAGGCTTCCGCGGGGCTTTGATGGAGGTTGATTCCTTTTTCCGGGTTTTCCGCCGCGTTGGTTCATGCTTGGGGACGATATTTCACCGGCTGTCCTGCTGGCTTCCTCAGGTCCATGTAACAATTCGGTTCTGGAAGCGCCGTGTTATGTAGGGTCGTTTTCGCGCCTTTTTTGTGGTCCTCTTCTCTGATTGGTCGGGCTCTTTTCTTCTTGGAACTGTGCTTTCCAAGAAGCGGAGAGAGGGTAACCGTCGTCTCTATTGAAATTATCGCGGTTTTTGGCGATTTCCACCGCTTCTCTGATGAAACGGGGGAAATATCTTTTTTCTCTGTGGAGAGAACCATGGCCCTGAAAAGGACCGTCGAGGAGGATCGAAGGAGTGAAAAACCTGCTGCCTACGCGACGATTCCCTACGTGGCCGGCGTCTCCGAGAGGATATCTCGGGTCCTAAAACGGCATAATGTCGTTTCTAGATTCAAACCTGTGCAGAAGACAGCCAGCATCCTCTGCAAGGCCAAAGACCGCCTTCCTAAAGACGCCAGCGAAGGCATCTATTCCGTGCCCTGCAGCTGCGGCTCGAGGTACATTGGACAGACCTGCAGAGCGCTCAAGTGTCGCATGCAGGAACATCTAAGAGCCACCAAAAATAGACAGTTCCACCTTTCTGCCATTGCGGAACATGCTTGGGAGGGACCGCAGCATGACATATTATTCCCGGAAGCGACGATCATCCACAGAGAAAAAAGATATTTCCCCCGTCTCATCAGAGAAGCGGTGGAAATCGCCAAAAACCGCGATAATTTCAATAGAGACGACGGTTACCCTCTCTCCGCTTCTTGGAAAGCACTGTTCCAAGAAGAAAAGAGCCCGACCAATCAGAGAAGAGGACCACAAAAAAGGCGCGAAAACGACCCTACATAACACGGCGCTTCCACTAAGGCCCCTCTGAGGAACTCACCCGTTCTTTCCCCGGATGAGGAAGTCAGAGCCCTAACTTATTTCCCCCCTTTCCAAATTCCTCATCCCGCTCGATCCGTGGCGTCGCCGGATTTCGAGTCCCCCGTCCCTACAGACCCGACCGTCGGTGGCCCGAGACCGGCGGCCGCAACAAGCACGCCGACCACATCAAACAACGGCCACTCAAAACCCAATGGCCGGACGTCCCTATTCAAGCCGATCGGGCCGGCACCCCCCACCATCTCACCCCCTAGCAGGCCACCATCCCAGATCCCGCCCCTCATGTCGGTGAACCCGTTCATCGTCGGACCTCCTCCTCCCCTCACCCATGGACCTTTCCTCCCACTCCTCTCCCTGCCCTTCCCACAACCCATCCGGCCTGCGAAGGGAGCCCCGCCCGCACTAGCGAGCACCCCTGGCGAGTGGACAACCCCCACCGGCCGTCGTGCTGGGTCCATGAAGTCAGGGCCCTCTCCCCCCGACACACGCCCTCCCAACCCTCCCGGGCAGGTCCTCTCGTGGGTGTCCATCGCCAACCTACCCCCGAATACCACGCAGCGCCAGTTCCACTCGTGCTGGAAGCAGGCCTTCCCCAGCCTGTCTTCCGCGCGTATGGACGTGCGCTCCGTCGAGAGGACTGTGAGAGTCCAGCTCTGCGGAAAGGGCCTGGAACTCCTACACGGTGGAGAGAAACGCTTGGCCCACCTAGTAGGAGAGCCCATACGGGTCTCTTATGCGCTGGGTCCCCGCTCCGTCCCTAAACATAAAGTCCCTAGGTCCGAGTCATTTATTCAGAACACCTTCTCCTTCGTCGTTAAAGGGGTGGACTTTGCGACGCCGGAGAAGGACATCAGAGACGGCCTGCAGGACCTAGGTGTTCCTGTCCTCGTCATCTGGAGGATCAGGGCCAGGCGGACGAAGAGGCCGAGCACCGTGATGCGAGTCGTCACGGAGCTCCATGCAGAGGACCGATGCAGGGACCTGATGCGGCGCGGGATATGCTTCTATGGGAGAAGTTACCGATGCGAAGCATCCAAGCCCCCCTCCCCCCCTTCCCAGGCCAAGCAGTCTCGGCGGAGTGACGAGCGGGCTCGTCGCGGACGCCCTTCCGGTCCACGCCGGGAGGGGGAAGGCACGGTCCGTCAGGCGCGCTGCCCGGACTGCGGCGGCGAGCACAGGGCGGGCGATGGGAGTTGTCCCCGACGTCCCCGCGCCCCGCCCTCGCTCGCCGCGGCCGCCCCAATTCACCCCGACCCGTCTGTTTTGCAGGCCATCCCCGCCCTCCCCGTGGACGCGAAGCCAGTGACGAGGAAGGAGCTCCTCCACCTGCTGACGATGGTGCTGACCAACATCCACCAAGATCAGCGCCAGGCAGTAGGTCGAGCCATCGACGATGCGGCAAAGACCGTACTGGGGATGACAGTCACCCCGCTGTACTCCCCACCGGCTTTCCCATCGCTCTTCTCTGACCTCTTCAATGGCGAACGATAAGTCGAGGGTTTCTTTTATAAATATTCGCGGTGGCCTGGGCCAAAAGAGGCCCCTCCTGAAAGAGCACATAAGGACAAGGAAGGTCGCCATCATGGGGCTGGTGGAGACCTATCTGCGTCCCAACTCAAGTGTAAATATTTCTGGATTTGAGGAATTCAGCACCGCGAGGCTTGGCAACACATCGGGAGGCACCACACTGCTAATCCGCAATGACATAGCCGCCGTCAGGGAAGACATCCCACAAGACTGCCTCACCCCGGGGAATGAAGCAGTTCTCGCCCGGGTCCACTTAAAGAGGAGGAAGATTTTAATCTGTGTTATTTATTCCAGGCCCAACGTGGAACTCCCTGTGAAACTCCTGGACCACATAATAGCGTCCTGTCCAACAGCCATAATTATAGGAGACCTGAACGCAAGAAACACCTCCTTCAGGGACCAGGCGACGAATGCTAAGGGGAGGATTCTGCAAACCTACCTTCTGCAGCACTCCCTAACCCGCCTGGATATCCCGTCGCCCACCTTCGTGGGCAATGGGTGTTCATACCCCGACCATGCCCTGGTAACCGGAAACCTCATGTCACTCTCGGGTGACGTGACGGTGGACGATTGCCTTACTTCCGATCACCTGCCCTTTTCCTTCCCCCTCTACCTCGTGGATCCTCTCCCTTGCATCTCCGTCACCCGGCCCGACTACAAGAAGGCAGACTGGGACACATTCAACAGCACAATCGCTGAAAGGACGAAGCACATTGAAGGCATAGAAACAACGGACCAGGTGGACAGTGCCCTAAAGGCAATGGAGGACGCCTTTAAAGAGGCTGCGGGCTGCATCCCGACGAAAACAATCGACCCGAAGAGGCCACCACTACCCAGGGATGTGGTGGATATGATTAAACAAAAGAGGTCGATATACCGGGATTGGGTTAGAACAAAAGACCCCGACCTAAAGACTGAATGGAATAGAATGAATGCCCTCATCAGAAGGAAGGTCATTCTGCAGAAGGAAAAAAGGTTGGGAAAATGCCTGCAGAACACTCGATTACAGGGACGGCGGCGCATTCTGGAGAAAATTCAAAATACTGACAGGACAACACAAGGCTAAAACATGCCCGTTAACTGACATTACCGGGGTTCCGATCGCTGATGCTACAGCAAAAGCTGAGGAATTCCGGAGAGTCCTGTCGGAAATTTACACGCCCGCCGAAGATCCCCTCTTTGACGAAGTCAAAAAAGACAGATGCCGAGGGCAGTGCAGACTGCTGAAATACTTTTAAGACCATTGCAGACACCAGCCAGGATAGAGGACGACCCGGTACTCCAACCAATCTCCGCAGAGGAAATGGAGGAAAGCAGACCGTGGAAGAACAAGGCACCGGGCGACGACGGTATAACCACCCTTCATGTCAAAAAGGCCCCTGCCTGCGCCCCACTCCTGATGTCTATCTTCAATGCCATACTATGTATTGGATACTACCCTGATTCCTGGAAAAGGATTACAATGGTAATGATACCTAAGCCAGGAAAGGACAAGAAGAAAGCGGAGAACTACCATCGGCAAGTGGTTCGAAAGAATCCTAACAAGACGGATGAGCACCGTGTTCGAGGCCAATGGTGTCCTGCCCCAACACCAATATGGCTTTCGACCACGTAGATGCACCACCGACCCTCTGGCACTCCTAACAAGCACCGCCACGGAAGCCATAAACAGAAACAGATATGCCGCAGCACTGTTCCTGGATATCGAACGAGCCTTCGACAGTGTATGGCATGATGGGCTGATGTGTAAAATGGCAAAACTCCCAGGGGTGGGTGCAAACCTACTGCGCATCATAAACTGCTTCATCAGGGACAGAAACGCAAGGGTAAGAGTGGCCTCAAACCACTCTGCGCTCTTCCCCCTCCAAGCAGGTGTCCCCCAGGGCACCGTACTATCCCCCCTGCTGTTCACCCTATACTGCCATGATATGCCAACTGATGGTAGGGCAAGAGGCGTGGTCACTCTATGCCAATATGCAGACGATACCGCGATATGGTGCGCAGGGAATTCCGCCCGGACTGCCACAAACAATCTACAGAAGATGGCAAAGAGATTGGAAAAATGGTTCACCACATGGAGGATGCGACCCAACGCAAGCAAGTCGCAACTACTCATCGCCAAACCTCTAGGAAGTAAACCAGATGGTTGCAGGCTACGACTATGGGACCAATGGATCAAGGACACAGACACGGCGACGTATCTCGGGGCACTAATCGATAGACATTTTACTTTCAGGAAGCACGTGAGGAACGTGGTCGCAAGGTGTAGTAGGCGTAGTAACCTGATCAGGGCGGTCCGCGCAAGGGGGCGGGGAGTCTCGGCGAGGTGCGGCCTGCTCCTATACAGGTCGTTCATACGGCCAGTCATGGAGTACGCCGCGCTGGCCATTCTCCCGCTACGACAAACTTGAAAGTCGTACGCCACCCTTGAGCGAAGGATCCTCAGGCAGACCTTCGACCTGCACCCATTGACCCGTTCCCGCACCGTATATGACCTCACTAATAATGAACCTCTGCTTCACAGGTTGTGCCGCCTACGCTGCGACGGGACAAGGAGGATAGCGGAGAACAACAGGGCGCTTCTGGATTCCAAAATTGGTACAGCAGGTGGTCCACTGCCCAGAAAACCTAAGAAAAAGCTGTATTCCACTCCAAGATTCATCTCGGACCACCTCCATCTATAATACCCGGAGGTCGCGCTACCACCTCATACAATCAGACCCACGGTTCCCGCACCCGCGCAGCTTACCATCACACCAGGTTTTCCTCTCCGCCCCAAGAAAAAAGGAAAGAAGAAGAGAGAAGAAGAATCGGCGTCCGACACAGTGGCCCCCCAGCAACCCTTGCCCCAAGTGACTCCCCCCCACCTCCCCAGTGATACCCATATTTATTCCTCCCTCCCCCCAGTGATTCCCAGTGATATTGACTATTTATTATCTATTTATTGTTAACAGAGACATATATTCCATGTTGAAATATTTCATAGTTTAACCACGTTATTAACGGATCCCCAGTGATTTCTTTATTACCAGAGACATATATATATATATATATATATATATATATATATATATATATATATATATATATATATATATATATATATATATATATATTATTTATTGCAGAGACTTATTCAGTGTTGACTTTTAAATTTCTAAGATTTGTTATTTCTTTGTGTTGTTTTGTTTTATATTGTTAAGTTTGTGGCCTGGCGGTGGTTTTAGCGGGTTTCCCACCGTCCTAGGGCGAATGCCGGGCCAATATCTTCCCGCACCTGTAAAAGTATTCCAGTGACTTCCCTGAAGAGGCGACAGCCTAGAACGGGGTCCACACCATTGTTTTTGTTATTTGTTATACTTGTATTTGTTTCGGTGTGGAAATAAACATATTTTGACTTGACTTTGACTTGAACCGAATTGTTACATGGACCTGAGGAAGCCAGCAGGACAGCCGGCGAAATACCGTCCCCAAGCATGAACCAACGCGGCGGAAAACCCGGAAAAAGGAATCAACCTCCAGAACTGATATTTTTCACAGCGACACTGAATATTATCACGACTCTTCACTACATTTCTAGGTCTGACAGAGGCGATAAAATAAGAGAGATACTCTGCCGAAAAGATAGGTACAAGAACTCGTTCTTGTGCGTTCCACATTTAGTTGACAGTACAGGCCTTATGGAGTACAGTGTTGCCAAACCTACTCTCCGTCATCCGGCATCCTGATGGTGTGGGCTACCACTCATAACACCGCGCCAAAATGTCAAATTTAAAAAGAAATAATGGAGGCCCTCGATTCACGTCGTTCCGATACATGCTTGATTCGATATTATGCGTCGTAAATAGCGATTATTAAATTCTAAAATTCAATACCACAGCGCGCAATCATAATTTTTGTATGTTTATACTGTAAACATGCATTAATCCCATCATAACAGGCCATTTAAATATATTTTTTTATGAGTGAAGGAGTAAGAATGAACGTAGGAATCAACCACTGGTATATAATTAAATTTAAGTGGTCACGAATATCTTGTTGTTTTACGTCCATTGGATTTTCGTCGCACATCGTCAGCACGCATCTCCGACTCGGGAATCGGGTACGAAAAAAGATTGATAGAAATGGAATTATGAAGAGAAAATACATACTATTTATTAGAATATGAATGGAAAATTTTATAAGTTTTAATGGAAATTTTTATTGATGGAAGTATTTATCCAGAGAATGTCCCAGGAATTTGGAGAAAATTCAATTCTGAAGAAGGGGAATTCTTTGGTTAATCAATTTGGTTAAATCAAGGGATTTGTACATGAGAAACAACTAACCCATTGGTGAAAAGTAGGGCCTACTCTTACCGTTTCACTGTAATTTTTAAACGGAACATTTCATGGGCTAGTGTCTTTGGGGCATCGAGTAAATATTTTTTAAAAATAGTGACAGTCGTTGTTTACAATATTTTTTGGATTATTTTCTAGCACCAATCGATGCAATCATTCTTCTCAATGAGATTAATGATCCTGCAAATTTTTTGCATGCAACAGCTATTTCTACTTCCTTGAAGTGCTGACGAAGACTGAGGAGCGTTTCTTATTTCTTTCTTACTCCAAGTCATGTCTGCAGATAGCTTAATATTGATCCATATGTCGTCTGTGAGCGCAAAAACTTTTTTCACGATAATTTTTAGCTGTCTACATTAATTGTATAGCAATTGTATAAAAATCGTCCCTTTTAATAAGAATGATTCGTTTCCCTCTGCAGTCGCATACGCAGGGCCGCCCAGAGGTAGGGAAAGGGGGGCAGTTTGCCCCAACTCAGCGCCTTTTGAGCCTTGAAGCCGCTAAAATAAAAAAGAGCACTCAATATTTACCATATTCTGAGGAGTAATTTCTATTTTCCATTGAGACAATAAGCAGATAATACACAACACTCCTTCAGCCTCGTTACCCCTTACCTTACCACAATCGTAACAAACGAACCATCCCCAATTCCATCCATCCATCCCCAATCTGGTTGCCGTATTTTCCTCCTTTTGAGGATTCGCGAGTCTACCGGATTCCCTTCTACTTGCGACCCTTCTTAAGCCCCCTGCCCATTCCTGCACGTAAGTTGTCCCTAGAGTACCCAGGCCTGAGGTCTGACGTCCAGGTTCTTTTGTACATACATTTTTCTTTAGGCGGGTCCCTCCCACTCCTCGCACAATGGAGCCCACAGGGCCCCACAGGCGGAAACCAACGGGGAGGACACCGCGGGTGACTTGACACAGAAGCTATCCCTTTCGTTGAAACCCTATCCAGCTCCCAAACATTTAATGCAGCCTATTGAAGGGGAAGACGCCAGGCGAAATCCTTGAAAGAACAATCAATTGCCGCTGCTTCCTACTGCCCTTCTCCGGTATTCCAACGATTAATTTTGGAACAACAACGTCCCTTGTGAAAATGTATCGCATATCCTCAATTACCTGTTCGAAATTTGCTTTTCTTATATTTTACCAAAACACTTTCCACTAATGCTAGGAGATGAAAAACATCGCCTACAACTAAATGATAGTGTAAGTATACGTAAAAATGTTAGCAAAATGATTCACTACCGCCGAAGAATTATTTTCCCCTTGTTTTAAGCAAGCTAAGGTATTTAGATTTACTTCTATTTTTTACTTTTAAAATTCTAAGACCGATCAAGTGAGAACCTCTCTGGCAAAGTTTAAGGAAAATAATATGACGCATTGCCAATACACGCATGCTCTAGGAATTATACTCGAGTTTTTTTTTTAAGAGCGGTCCTCTTCATGAGTTTGACTTTTTCAATGAACTTATGTGTCGCTTATACAGCAATGATGATAAACTCTACGCTTTCAAGTCTCCGTAAATAATTCTTGTCTTAAGCAGATTGTATAATAGCACTGTAATCAGCCGAAACATAAAAAGATTAACTGTTATCAAAACAAAATGTCACTATACCTTCTTGTTCATGAGTCCGACAGATATTCCACTCCCTCCATGTAGCGCGATGTGCTCGGCTGTGGCTCGTCCTCCGTTGACGGAGATGTAGACTGAGAGGATGAAGACGATGTCAGACGAATAATTAACTCTTCGATGTCATCTTGCAAATTGTCTGCATGCCACATGTCTTCTTCCACTTTCTTCACGTGCTCGACATAGTTTTTCCAATTTTCGGAAGTGATGGCATCAAAGCTTTCTGCGATGAGTTTTTCTACTTCTTTCTTCTTAAAAGTGGTGTTCTTCATCCCAACGTAATGTTTTACTTGAGCCCAAACCATTTCAATTGGATTCAATTCGCAATGATATGGTGGTAGTCTTAGAAATCTACAGCCACAACTCTTCGCTAGTTCATCTTTCTTAAACTTTTCATATTTTTCCCGTACTTGATTCACCACAAATAAAAGATCTCTTTTCAAGCTGTCCTCATCAAAGCTAATTCCTTTGCTAACCAACCGCTCTTTAATGGAATTTTGCCTCCAGCTTGTGGTAGGTAAGGATTCCAACTTCCTCGAATGGTATGATGCATTATCTACAACTATAATTGTGCCTTCGGGTATGTTTGAGAGAAGTGAGTGCTCAAAACAGCTCTCATAACACTCGCCATCAACTTCGTCACGCTCATCCATGGTGTTTTTCTTCCATAAAAACACGTGCTGCTCCCTCTATGAACCCTTTCTCCGTCCCTGCATGTATAATTGCAAAGCGTCCACCTCGGGAGGTGGGGGCCTTCAGCCCGGTTGTAAGTCCAGAAAGGTAAGCCTGACGAGGAGTTTCTATTTTTTTGGTCGCGCCCAGTCATGTTCACTGTTTGTCCAACATTGATCCAAGTTTCGTCTGTGAAAATAATAACCCTTCGTTCACAACGATATTTTTTAGCTGCCTTAAATAATTATGTCACCAACGAATAATATCATCCCTTTCAATTAAAATGCTTCTTTTTCCCCTGCGTTCGTACACGAAACCTATGTCTACAAGAAGGCGATATAATGTAGTCCTCTTGAAATTTGGAAGATCTTTGTCCATGTTGACTGAGCTTGAAATAGATTTTAAAGTCGGAGGAATATTTTCATGAAAAATTCATGTACTTTTCTTCGAACTCCCGATCTCACAAAATCATCGTGAATCAACGCTCTCAAATTCTTGTAAGGCTGTCTAACTTTTTTAGTCTTTGAAGGTGTCACCAATGGACCACGGGACGCTTCCTTTCTCACTCTTTAAGTAGTGGAGTGAGACCAGCCTT
Organism: Ceriagrion tenellum; assembly: GCA_963169105.1. NCBI lineage: Eukaryota > Metazoa > Arthropoda > Insecta > Odonata > Coenagrionidae > Ceriagrion > Ceriagrion tenellum. Next base: position 5,416,685 of record OY720639.1, on the reverse strand, counting down.
CGAAGTTTCACGGCAGGCTTCAGTTATACTGAGGGATTTGTTGAAGTAAGAGAAGACGTTGAACACCAGCTCTCTTTCACTGCTTCTCAGCTTCCCCCTTTTCTCCTCCTCTTTGCATCGGACATGGTGATAGGGCACCTTACAGCACATATTGATGAAAAATACTCCACAGCTCTGATAAACACAGCAGACTACACACCACTTGTTCACTCAAAAAAATCCTACAAGAAACAACATCTTCGCTAATTCTTTTCCGAGCCCCTTCCGCTGGGGTTGCTTCCCGTGCAGATGTTTTATGGCACCCTATTAACGGAACTTCTGAAAAACCTAGAGTGCCCTTTTCCTTAAGAGCTTACACCGAATAGGAATGCCCCTCGTGCGGATTATGGAATAATTTATTTCATGTTTCCTACGGCAAGACTCGTAAAGGCGAAATTTGCGTCTTATTTCAAAGCCGTCAAAAGGTTCATGGGATAGGCTTACGTATGTCATTGTCTTGAAATATAAATATTTCTAATACAACGTATGAGTACTCTCCTTAAAAAACATCTAACGAAGAATTACATGCATTTTAGTAAGCATTTATATAAAGATATAAATCCCGGTTTCCACCGAAGAATCTCCCGTCTGCGCTGTATTAGTTAGCAAGACAGCAAGCAGCGCGCCTTGGCGGTGCCGTGGCGCGCTGCTTGCTGTCTTGCGTGGCGCCTTAATAATTTTTCTTAAGATCAAAACGTTGTAGCTTTCTTCACAATTGAGATAACTAAATGATTATTGGACTAAAAACAAATTAATAGTTTTCTTCAAATTTTATACGCAGAATATACGGACCTAAAACTTAAGGAACGTAAGTTAGCAGGCGATTACTTTTTACCTTACAAAAACCTAACTTTTTAGTCCTTACGATATTTACATCAGTATAACAAAATTTCAGCTCAATTAACTTCTAATTGATGTACATCTTTTATGAAATAAAAAGAATACGGAACGTTTTGCATAAGTTTCAATCCAGTATAAAGAACGGTTTGCCCACAATTGAGTGAAGAAGACTAAGTCAAAAGAGCCGCGTTTGTTGCGTAAATTAATGAAAATGTTTTTTATAACTTTTATTATAAATTTTATTGAAAAACTATTACGACCAGTAAATGTAGTGTCTATCTTTGCATTAAAAGAGATGATGATAAATTGGATAGTGCAATATTAATTTTCCTGCTGCTGTTGGCAACAGCGCATCTCCAGCCTTACGGGGATTAACATGGGAAACGAATCTCCATAAGAGCCCATACTGTCAACAAAATGTGGAACGCACTTTACCACCCCCTGCCACACGCCCATGTGGTGGCTCGCAGAGTGTTATGTAGATGTAGAAGAATGTCTAAGACCATCCGACCTCGTTCCACCTAAATATCCACTCCTTCTGCGGGTCTCCGTTCGCCTACAGACGATCGAGTGGCTCTTGCATCGCATACCGACGTGGAGGAGGAGTCGATTTAAAAATACCTATCGCCCGAACTGCCGCTTCTCTCGATCCTTCTTTCCTCGCGATGTTCCGTCCATTTCAAGCCCTCTCAACCCTAACTCCCTACGTCATTCACTTTCGCACATCCACGCGCACAAATTTAACATATCCACTTCGAAAACAACTCTGTTGTCTCCAGCGTGACTTCATGGAATTTTCTCAGCATCTTGAGTAAGAAGAGAGAGTAATAAATGCCACAGAAATTTGTTTCGCATACGACCTATAGTGGGGTTTCGACGCAGCACGACATGATCAGGATGACAAGAAGATGACGTGCTACGTGGACACCTCCCTCTCTAAGGTGAGTATATTTTTGAGTAAGTATATTTTTTTCATTCCAGAAGAAACGACAATATGCAAGGTACAATGCAATAAAATAATTTCATCGAAGGGTATATTTTCTTTCCATTAATGGGTTAGGTAAGGATTTATAGCTGATAGATTCAACAGTGTCGTTTGAGGTCACGGTGGAACATCATTTGAAATGACTAACGACACATAGTATACGGGCAATATTTGGCCATGGCCATTATAGCTGTCGGAATGTCGCGGTCAGACTTCAAAACGACGTAGAATCGACAAAACGACAAAACGGCCGAGAATCTTTCAATCGCACCTCTGACGGAATTCAAAGAGTATCCACTAGGGTGGATCGAAAAACAGTTTGTTTCGAAATCCGTCTGCGGCTAATGCTTATAAATTTGTGGTTGGTGGTCCTTATTACTCATAAAAAATTCTAACTCGATCGGATTATATCTTCAGGCTGCGCTTTTTAGTCAACATTTTTCATTTTTATGAAAAAAGTCGAAAATTTGCAAATTTTCCTGATAGTTTCTAGATGTTAACGGAATGATTTTATGGCAAATAATCACATATATTGCTTGTATGGTGCTTGATATTAGCGATCGAGTGTGTTTGAATAAGGCAAAATGGTATAATAGTTCGTCTAATAACGCCAAATATACAGAAATGCTACGGTTGTTAGGTAGGTAATAACCCGCTATAACAACTCGACCCCACCAACTTTAATTTACCAAGAACGATAAGGTAATAGGGTAGGAAGTAAAATGCAGCTTTAAGTTTATCGACTAATTGACTATCCAACACTCACCATGAAAGGGTAGATGCAAATACATTAATGACTCCAGAGCGCACGTTGCTTATATCCTGCACTGGTAGGACCCATCTTCCATCACCCTACTAGTGCTCCCATCGCCCGTGCGTCATCGCCCGCGCCACTTACTCGTCAAGAAGAGCACATTTCTCTCATTGAGAAACCTGGTTCATTCTACCTTACCCACGTTACGTTACGCCCAAAACAGCCGAAGCAGAAGGATCAACTGCCGCTATTTGGAACTTTCTCTGCGAAGAAGATGGCATAGATTTGACGGAATTGTCGTGCGTTGGATCCGACGGAGAGAGGAGGAACACGGGGAAGCACACCGCCATCATTCGGAGTTTAGAAGAATATATCCAGCGTCTTCTCCAATGGATTATGTGTCGATTGCATTCTAATGAGCGCCTCTAAGGTACATCCACTTAAAAAAAATTGAAGTTGTTCTTCCTGATGTTGACGTTGATGTTCTCAGCAAAGACCAGGTTTACCTCTAAAAATGTACCAGGCTGCAAGCTGTGTCCAAATGATCTTGCGATGATTCTTCCTGCGCCCATTCACAATGGATAACTATTGCAGGGCCCATCCTTCGACTGTATGTAGCAACGCCCAATCCATCACCTGATCTTAAGATATTGACTGAATTTGTCGTTAAAGTTTACGCCTCCATGTGGTTTGACAACAAATGCAATGGAACTATTAAGGACGCGTCAAAAAACCTGGGGCTATTATTACAGAAAATGGAGTACTTGCCAAGTGATTTGAAGAACTTTCTCTACAAACGTCTTCAGAATTATGCTTTCTGGAGGCATCCAGAAAACATACTTGTTAAAATATTGGCAGATAGTCGCCCAAATCTGCGTTCAAACGCGCTGAAGGAGATCCTGGAAGCATGAAAAAACCAAAGCCAACCAAACAACACCATTAGAAAATTGCACTCTCAGTGATCGACTTTAATGCCGAAGGTTACGTAAGCTTTAGCGCACAGGGGAAAGAAGAAATAACCTCACCTCCAGTAGCACTCACTAACCAATGAAGACTTAGAAGAGATCGACAGTGATCGACTTTAATGCCGAAAGTTACGTAAGCTTTAGCGCACAGGGGAAAGAAGAAATAACCTCACCTCCAGTAGCACTCACTAACCAATGAAGACTTAGAAGAGATCGTAGCAAGAAGATAAGATTCCGTTGGAAAACTATAGACTTCGATTGACCTGCCGTGCCATAGCCAGGAAGTGGAACGGTGCGTCAAGGATGTAACTGCTGCATCAATTGCTGTATGTAGTTCTGACTCCCGAGATGACTACATTAGAGATCGATTGGCGGACAGGAAATTATTATCACTGTTTGTTACGAAAGCGGACTTTAAAACCTGAATAGGCCAGTCTCCCCGGGTGGATGGGCGGGCGGCTTTCGATTGCAGCCACCTCCTCGTGATGGATAGCCGATTAGTCGATAAACTAATAGCTGCAGTTTACTTCTTATCCTATTACCTTATGGTTCTTGGTAAATTAAAGTCGGTGGGCTGGAGTATTTATAGCGGGTTATTGCCTACCTAACAACCGTAACATTTCTATATATTTGGCGTTTTTTGACGATTTTCGACAATTTTTGACGAACTATTTAACCATTTGCCTGATTCAAACACACTCAATCGCTAATATTAACACTAGAACGCCCGGACTTAGGCTCCCCCTTTAACGCCCAATGTGCCAAAAATGGTACATGACTAAACTGCCTTGGGTTTCTCACATATAGTTTGTTTTCAGGATACTAACGGGTTTAAACTGCAAAGAATAAGTAAGACGGAGACAATTATGCATTTTCATATTTTGTCTTATTACCTTTTATTAATTAAAACCGAATAATCCCTAATGGCCACATACAACTGCAGAGAAAAATCAGACCTTTTTCACTACTGAAGGGAATTTCGAACAAATAAACCGTTTTTTAACAAAAACAAGAGAACATGGCAAAGTTATATTGCCTGTAAAGGTTTTTTTTGTTAAAAATATAGTTTGTAAACAATCACAAAAATATTTCACTCTTTTCCGCAATTAAAACACAGGTATGATGTACATTTTATATATTTTTTGCACGCTGGTTTGCTGCATTTTGTGCATAAGTACTGACTTTTTCCGTCTGCTTTGCAATTTTTTCGAATCTGGCAACGACGCCTTTTTACTTGCAGGTGTAGGATCGGGTGCATCAAATGACTCTTCACCTTCAGCATATACCAATGTTCTACAGTTATTGAGCCTGTGATTTGGCCTTCGGCGAGTTTCAGGAGATAATCTCGTCTACTTATTTTCTTCGATGTACACTCTTTGTACAAAACCAAGGCGTTAATTCCGCAAAGGTCCATTATGATACAAAATGTATGGACTGGATTTTACCGAATACTTCCTAGCCATTTGGTCAACGACGTCTACTCCATACTTTGTTTCATTATATGTCGCAACAGACTCTGGCTTTTTCTTTTCACCGCGTCCTATTTCAACGTCGGGGTGTCAAGTGCTCAAAATAAGAACATTTTTTTCTTCTTCCCTCGATAAACAGTAAGTGTCATATTGTTACATTTTAAAACAATGGTACTGTACAGAGCCTCCTTGGCGCATCACTTGGCACCTCTCGCCTCACTTTATTCAAAGTACCGACATTACTGGTTGCCTTTTGTTCCAGCTTTTCAGCTAACGACTTAGATGTAAAGAAATTGCCACATGTTCTATTTCTTCCCTTGTTCAAGTATGGGCCCATAAGTTTCAGTACAACAAAGTCACTCAATCTCTCATCATGAGGTCTCGGCTCATCTTTACCCAAAAAGGAAATGTGTTCAATACGTACTTCGAATCTTGATCAACAAGCATCCAAAATTTTGCCCATATTTGTCGGGCTTTGATGACATAAATTGCGTAAACCGACGCCAAGATTTCGACGGAAAAAGCTGTTCGTCAACCGTCAAGAATGCCCCCGGAATATAACATATTTGTGCATTAGCAATGAATTCATTCCATACTTCCGACACAAGGGCAAATTTATCTTTCTCTAGTCTCTTAGACCTTGTGGCTTTAATATCAAATCTCAGATACTTAAGTATTTCTGTGAATCTATTGCGACTCATCACATCCTTGCAAAATTGTATACCCCAGTTTTTGGACCACATTGAATGAGCATTCAGTCCTTTAGCACCAAAAGCACCACGCACGTAAAGAATTGATAAAAATGCATCTAACTCTTTCAGTGAAATCGTCCAATTTGCATCACCCGACTTCAACCTTGCCTCAGTTTCTGTACAATTTTGAATGTGTCTTAGGACTTTTTCGGACATAAGAAGCTTCCAAGAGCTTGAATAAAATTCTTCCACGACGTACCTCTTGGCGTTAAGGGGAAGGGCACCTTCTATCCATAAAAACATTTGTCCTCGCACACCGACCAGCATTGACCTCGCCTAGTGAAATAACCTTCCACTCAGTGCCATCAGGAGATCTCAGGGTGGAACCAGGTGCCAAATCCTTGAGCTTCTTGACACCGCGGGGAAACAGAGCAGCGGCATTTCTTCCGTCATCTCCGGCTCGGATCTCACGCTCACGCTGGGGTGGAGAATCGAGCGCATTATTTTCCCCGAACTCTGCCAATGAAACGCCGACCACGAACACGGGGACGACCAACACCTGAGTACCAATTTCAATTGTTAATCGAGCAAAATTAAAGAGATAAAACATGTTCACTTTAAATCATTAACTTACCCCTGATTTGAGTTATGCGAGTCACTGGCTTTCTAGAAGCCCATGTATGGGGCATGTCTGGATCGGAAATTGCGTCTTTTTGTGTCCTCTGATGACGAATTGCCACTGTTTTGCACACAACATGCTCATCATCCGAATCACTGTTTAATTCCACTTCAGAACCACCTGACTCCCCTTCTGAAATCTCATTCAGCGCTACCAAAATTTCTTCCGTATTACGGCAGGAGAGACATAGTCAACTCCTCAACTACCCCCACGGAACTAAAAGCGAAGGCTCTGGATGACTGATGAAAGTCGATGCAAAACATTGTACATTTCAATTGTTCATCCCTTGATAAGTGACGTGCAAACGAGCTATCTCGTGGCGGCGCGGAGTAAAAGGGGGAAAAGAGGGGAATGATTCATGCGATACCTTCCTCCCCTCCCTTCCCGTATCTATTGAGTTCCAATTCATACATTATCATCCGGCTCGCCACAGTTCATCCAAATGCATCTCGTGACACACATGTGCCATGTATGCAATGTAACGCACGTAACACACGTGTGCCAAAAATGACACATCGGGCGTCAGAGGTAAATGTGAATTTTTAAGAGGAACGCAATCACAGAAATGAATGTAACAATATGAGCTGAAACGTCAATATGAATGATGAAAAGTCACGGAAGCAAAAGATTCTAGGAATAAAAGCAACCGCTCACCGCATTAAAGAAATTTGAAATGTGCCAAAATGGCACATCGGGCGTTCTAGTGTTAAGCAACATAAAAGCAATATATGTAATTATTTGCCATAAGATTATTCCGGGAACATCTAGAAACTATCAGGAAAATTTGCAAATTTTTGACTTTTCATAAAAATTTAAAATTTTGACTAAAAAACGCAGCCTGAAGGTATAATCCGATCGAGTTGGATTTTTTTACGAGTTATAAGGACCACCAACCACAAACTTTTAAGCACTAGCCGCAGACCGATTTCGAAAAAAAACGGCTTTTCGATCCACCCTAGTGTCACAGCTCGACACGGCGCGACAGTGACATTCGTGAGCGTCTGTGGCGCAGCCTAGGACCAAATCACAGTCACGGCCACACTGTGCCTACTCTTGAATATCGGGCCACGGGTTTATTTTCGAACGCCGAGGATTTTTAGGCACGCCCTCTCCTCCTCTCCGTTCGGCGACCGTTCCTTGCGTGAATGAATCCTGACTCAGAGAATGTTTCTTGGAACTTAATTCCCCTTCCCTCCTCTTTCCCTGTGAATGCATGGCATTACCCCGAGTCAACGAGGTTGAAGTTCAGACCGTAGTTTCTGATGCCTGGCCGCCCCACCATTGCATTCCAATCGGGAATGATACAGGAGGAGCCGGGAGAGGAGAGGAGTGTGGAGGGGAAGGAGTAGTAAAGTAGTGGGGGATGGCATCTGCTCTCTTACATCCCCCTTCCAACCCCCTCGCATCGCCCGCCACGCTTCTGTCCCTCCTTCGCCCCCTCCTCGCCTGTCCATTTAAACGCCTTCCGCTCCCCCCATCGGGGGAGTTTGAAAATAGCATCCGCGGCGGGCGGCGAGAGTGACTGTGGAGTGGGGAGGGCGGGAAGGGGTGGGGGAGGGGGCAGTCGAGGCACAACCTCCCCCCCCCCTGTATTCCTCCCCAATTCCTCTGCCTCCACGCACATCCCAAAGGATGAGGAGGTGGCGGGGGGGAGCGAAGGATTGGAATGGAATGGAGGGTGGGTGGGGGGGGGGAGGGGGAAAGGGGCCAGAGCATTAAGGAAAGGGGTAAAGTAGAATGTTTCGCGAAATCTGAGCATCTAAAATCATATTTCCGTGCTAAACGTTCAAGGACTGATATTTTCTTGTTTGAAACGGTATTTTTTTGTAAATGTGTTTGTATGTTAATACTCTGGTTCATGACCATTGTTAATTCATATTTTTTTTGTTCTTGTAACGCATGATTTAAAAAAAATACTATTTCTTGACTTCATAAAAAATCTAAGTTGTAATGTTGTTTTTGCCGCACCATCCAGCTGTTTCTTCTTTTTCCTTCTCGTCAAGATAACTTTATATGATAGCAACTCCACAACTGGTTGTTTACCACAGGGGTGCCTATATTCTACCATATGTTAATCTATTGTCAAAGTTATCTGTAGTAAAATTTAGTGGAATAAATATTATATACCTATCTATCTATTTACTGCGAGAAAAATTCTTAGCCCCGAGCTGGTGTACGAACCCAGGACACAGATTTCACGCCGTTTGTTCCAAACCAACTAAACTCCCCCGGCCTAAAGTCATTTTGCGGCATATTTCGCAGTTCATTGAACTCATAATTTCAATGAATTTATTTGAAAATATTGAACTGATTGACACGAGAGCAGCCGTTCTTTGTCACCTACTAGAACGCCAGTAGGGCGTCATTTCGACTCCACCAGAAGTCTGATCTGGCCAGAAACATTGTATACATATCTTTGTTTATTTCCTATGATATCGCATAGTTTGCCAGCCATTTAATTGGAGGAACGCTAAATGAATCTCTAGAGGTGGCCAAATTGACTAGTTCCTTGATCGCCAGTCGTTTTTTTCGTGCCGTCGTCGTAATATATAATTCAGTGGGACTCTTTAAGGGTTGACTTCTTGAACCCCTTTGAGTGTGAGGAAGGCACAAATCAGTTCCTGACAGGCTGACTGTTCACCTCTAAACAATCTGATTCCCACCCATCCCATTTTGTCTGCCCCTCATACAGTGTTTCAATTCTCGACAGGAGGCGGCGACGGTATGCAGCTGACGGAGGGAACATGATAGGTGTACTGAGAACGAGGCGGTGTTCAGAGCGTGAGCAGCATGCATTGATAATACTCTTCCACGACGATGAGTAGCAATTTATGGCACTCAGGAGTGGAAATCGCTTTCATTCGAGCATCAGGGAGTAACTTGGACGCCTCTCGGACGTACTAACTATGTCTTCAATTAATTTGAACATTTGGAATCTTAGCGTTCTTATCTTTTTAAACAGAGTTAAATTGCGGAATTTAGGAAAAGACACGAGAGGAAACGGCTTACACAATGAAAACAGAAAACGACCTAAAAAGAAAGGAGCAGCTATTTTTCAGGGCGGAGGAGTCTAAATGATGCCAGAGGGCGTTTAAATGTCACGGTACTTTGAGTGAAATATGATTTGACATAAAAAGTTATTGAATTTGGCCTCTTCATAAACAGCTCCCTCTTCCCAATGATTCCAAACTATAGACTTCTCATAGAACTAATATTTGAGACGTATGACAAAGAGTACCAGCCATTTTCCATGGGATATATTAGAAGTATACCCTACTGAGATCCAGCGATAACAAAATCACGTATTCCTACCACATATAGGTATAGGGTGAAAAAATTAACAGTGTGACGTTTCTATAAATTTATAGCTTTTTAAAAATTTAATCAATTCCTCAAACTGCAGTAGTGTTCACAGATTTGCCAAAAATCTTTGATTGCGAAGGCGTACTCAGTGTTCACCGCTAAAGAAAACAGTCCATTTGAAGACACATGAGTGCATGCCTAATAACTTGCTGAGAATTGCAGTATTATAAAGCAAAATCTTTTCTCCACTAATATTACAACATTTACTTCTTACACTGCTCAAATAAAAAAAATAAAATTCGAATCTCGTCTCAATTATGATTTGGGACGAATTCTCGCTCTCTCGAATCAGAAACTGAAATCCCCTCTCAGGGCGACACACTGCCCTCCTCCCCACTGCACTGCTGAGAAAAACATGTCTTTTCATTCCTTATTTCGTGCCAATAGCAATTTTTGATATCTTTCCTCGATTGTGAAAAATCGTCGTCAAATGCGAGCGGACTTGATCCAAGGAAACGGGAAAAAGTTGGCAGGGACCGAATCTGGCGAGAATGGGCGTTGAAGAAGGCAAGACCATCCCAAAGATGATGCTCAACTCACGAAGAAGGGGTCGAATGATGAGGAGGATATTGATTGATCGGTCCGTCGAAAGATCTAACACCTAAAGTTCGGGCTTTAACTCTCTGGCTGTGGCGCTTAGCGCACGACTTAAGGACCTCAGCATGCGACGCGACGACAGGCGTGGTTGTGTCTCGGACAACGTTCGGATCTCCACTGTGCTGATCGAGCCATGGTTTCGATGACGAACCCGCTGACCCTATGTGTCGCAACAAATTATGATGAGTTACGTTTCCATGATAGGGGTGCTGCACAACGTTGAGGTTGATAAAAGATCGTAGGCTTTCCCGGCGAATAATATTAGTAAAATCTTCTCGGGTTTGGCATCGGGTAAGACAATTAAAGGCCTACGTTTCGACGAGAAACTCTCTCATCATCATCAGTCTTAGCCCTGATGACGATGAGAGAGTTTCTCATCGAAACGTAGGCCTTTAATAGCCTTACCCGGTGCCAAACCCGAGAAGATTTTACTAACGTTGAGGTTGCTTGCATGGTATTACGTCAATGTATTTGACAGTTTGCAGGAACGCGTCATTTTCGGTTGCCGTGTCACTAAATTTCAGGCTGGAATTTACAAACCGAAGTTGATTGCGCTCATCCGCCATTAGCCGAAAAGCTACAAAGCAGGAACCGGAGAGAAAACGATACGTTAAAACATTCGTAGTATAAGTGATCTATATCGACATATATCTGCGACCAATGACGACATTGAAATCCACGCCAGCTGTTTTAAACGGGCGTACGACTATAATGCGAGCGTCACCTCTGCGCATGCGTGTGACGCAGTTGGACTCCCGCTATGACTCGACATTTCTTTGGATTGTGCGAATATTTCTGTGCGGTACATCTCAACGAGCGTATTTATTTCGTTGGAAAACGAAGGAACTGATTTCGGTCTTTTGGATACGTATAACAATAGTACGTAACTGAAATTTGAAGTAAAATTTAACGCACCCGCGACCTAATTATAATTATTCACGCTTGTATCCACGGCCACGTTGTAACGCCGCGCTCCTTTCCTGGAGTTATCATTTGTTTTGTGTGTTTAAAATGTTAAATAAGTTTATTGTTTATTTTGTGTGTTTTGTTTTCTCTTATTTCTTGTTTTTGTGTTTTAATATGTAATTTGTTTATTTTGTATGGTCGTTGTAGGTTGTTAGGGAGTTATTTAAATTTGGAGAGAGGGGCTTGTTGGAGAGGATATCGAGGGTGTACTAGAAAACTGAAAATAATGTGCTACCAAAAGAAAACACCAAGGCGTAACAACGTCACCATCATAAATGGATGGCATGGATAAAGTACGCGAGATCAATCTATGGTTTAAGTTTTTAATAAAATTGTCATCAATACTCATAACCTCCTGCTGTCTAAGTGATGGCTTCAGGCGCAACTTTGTTGAATAACTTCATGATGAGAAATTGAGACACTTTGTAATTTTCACATGAGATTTTTACCATCAATTTCAACGGCCAGTGCTCATCAAAGAGACTGGTGCCCAAATACGTCCAATTCCAGTGCGTAGTAGCTTCTCCCCTCCTAAACTCCCTACTGAAGCAATCTGATGGTACCCCTTTTAGGCCTGAATATATATTTTTAGAAATTGTGGGCAGTGAAGGGAGAGCCTTATTTTGTGTTATTTACAGGCCTCCAAAAACGGGTTTCATGTCAGAATGCTTCGAACCGACGCTCTACAGTCTCCTTTCTACCTACAAAAGTGTGATTTTGTGCGGGGATATTAACATTGACATTTTGAAGAAATCACCAGAAAGTGCCTACCTTAAGGATCTGATGTTCAGTTGTAACCTGTCAATTATCCCTTATAAATCCACCCACAATCTCCAGCACAGCAGCACCCTCTTGGATCTCTTCATTGTCGACGATATCACCAAGGGCGAAGACTACGGACAGCTTCCTGTCCCCTTTTTATCAGAGCACGATTTAATATACATCAAATATCGCTTCCAACATGAAGTTCATCTTCCTAAGGATGTAAACTTTCGTAACTTTAAGACTTTTGATCTTGCTAAATTTGAATCTGACTTGTTAAATGTTAATCTCGATAACTTTTTCAGGTCTCATGTGGTGGATGAGAAAATAGAAATCTTTAATTCTGTGGTCATGGGGTTGCTTAATACTCATGCCCCTTGTCAAATCATTGTGACAAGACATCAACCGTCCCCCTGGCTAACCCCTGCACTAAAAAACTTAATGTCGCGTAGAGACTGCCTTCGACGGAGTTATCGACGTACCCTCCTTCCTCACCTGCATAAGGAATACAAAGAGATTCGAAATCAGGTGCAGCAGCTTCTCCGAACTGCAAAACAGAAGTATTAAAATGAATGCTTTTCGGATAAATGGGACGTTAAATCTACCTGGCATGAGTTAAGGCGTCTTGGTATTGGAAAACCTAGGAGACCCCTACCTAATACAACATTCTCCCCGAACGACTTAAACGGTTACTTTCTCACTCCTGTTTTCAAGGATGATAACCAAAATGAAAGACTCGATGACTCTACTTTAACCGGTGATAGCCTTAAGTTTTACGATTCTTCACTAATCTCCCTGTTTGACAGTGAAAGGATGTACTTACCGCATTACACTCCCGAAATTCTCATGCGCTCGGTTAAATCATTGAAATCGAACTCCACAGGTGTAGATGGAATCAATGCGAAAATAATTAAACTCATACTTCCCGCAGTAATGCCTCTTATCCTAGATATTTATAATTGTTCCATAAATTACTCTACATTTCCAACTCTGTGGAAATCTGCAATAATCCGTCCTATCAATAAAATTCCAGCGCTTAAAGATATGTCTGATTTTAGGCCCATTGCTGTGTTGTGTGCTCTCTCAAAACCCCTTGAGCGCTTTGTATACAACTCTATGGTAGATCATCTATCTCGGCTAAACTTTTTTGACAAATATCAATCGGCCTTTCGTAAAAACCACAGCACTCAGTCTGCACTAATTAAAATAACAGATAACATTCGTCGATCAATAGACGAAAGAAAAATCACAATTCTAGTTCAATTTGATCTTAGCAAAGCCTTCGATTCCGTAGATCATGATATCCTACTACGACGCATGGCTCAACTTCAGTTATCTCCCTCCGTTCTGTTCTGGTTTCATTCTTACCTATCCAATCGGCAACAGGCTGTTAAATACGGTGAATGTAAAGAATCAAGTTTTCTACCTGTTCCCCGGGGGGTCCCGCAAGGCTCAATTCTTGGACCCCTATTGTTCACTATATATATCAAAGACCTCACTAGCATCATATCTCATTGCAAATACCATCTTTATGCAGACGACTTGCAGATTTACCTTGAATCCCACCCAAAGGAAATAGAAAATGCTGTGGAATTGATCAATAAAGATATCCAATCTATCTGTAAATGGTTAGCTGTTAATCGGCTGAAGTTGAATCCTGACAAGACTAAGTCAATAATATTTGGTAGTCCTTCCTATCTGAACTTAATCTCAATGAGTGGCCCTCCCAAAATAAGAGTACAGAATATCCTTATAGATTACTCGACTTCAGTGAAAAGTCTCGGGGTTCATTTAAATAACACCTTGAGCTGGCGGGAGCACGTTAAAGCTATATCTAGCAATGTGTATAAGACTATGTACCAATTGAAGCACTTCAGGCATCTGCTCCCAATTTCACTTCGCCAGAAGCTGGTTCAAACTCTGGTATTCCCATATTTTGACTATTGTTCAATCATTTTCTCAGATGTTAACTCAGAACTGTGCATTAAGCTGCAGCGTCTTCAAAACTCCTGTCTGCGTTTTGTTTTCAACATCCGCTATGATGAACACGTCACGCCTTATTACGAAAAAAATAAATGGCTGAAATTGGATAAACGCCGAAAACTGCAAAAGACTTTATACGTGTTCAAGGTCCTGAAATCCAAAAACCCCACCTATTTGTATAAAAATTTTATATGTAATGTAGGTACAGGAAAAAGATCAACTCGTGTCACTGAGTTATTTTTAGTCCCTAAATTCCATACCTTATTCTTTGAGCACTCTTTCCTAATTTCCTCCTGCAAGTTATGGAATTGTTTACCTGTAAATGTTAGAACCTCTATGATAATTTCGATGTTCAAGAGAAACATGACTGATTACCTATGTAAAATTGCTTAGTTTTTTGTAATCTTTTATGTTATGGCATGTATTTATTTCTTTTCTATGTTCCAGGGGACTTAAAGTCCCAGAACAATAAAGGCTATTTTCTATTTCTATTTCTACTCTACCATCTCCTCTCCTTGCTGCCTTTTCCACCCCCGTTGCGTCAGAGATCATGTATTTGTATGGGCCAACTTGTAAATTACCTGATGATGCCGCACAGCGACGGAACCTGGGTCGTGATAATAAGGGTCCATCTCTCCAGTTTTGTAAAATTTAAAAAGATAACACATATATACATATTTATGAAGAAGAAGACAAAATATGATGTCCAGGATAGAGAAACCATAATGTAAAACAATCGTGTGAAATTTACAATGAAAAAATCATTAGCCAGGACTGAGCTGTCCATAGGGGTCGTGTTCGAAATGCTCGAGATTATCCTGAGCAGGTAACTGTGGAGTTCAGAGGTACAACCACGACGGGTTTCAGATCCTGGTGCAGTGAAATCAATTGTAAAAATCGCGTGCAGCCTTATCGATCGCGTTTTTCTCTTGGTAGTATTGTTTATCGAATAAATAAATATTGTCTTTGGTTACTTTGTGGTATTCCATATTTAATAAAACAATGGATAAGTAATAAAAACTTTTACTAACTACTAGATCTGAAGATGGTGCTCAGCGCCGAAACTCGGGTCGTGCTTTTGAATTACGATTTTTTAAATTTGTGATTTTAACTTTTATATCTGTGGTTTTAGTCTAAGTTTTTATTACTTATCCATTGTTTTATAGTTAATCGAGTTTTATATCCCATATGGAGACACAATACACGGTATATCGGCCGCTTAGGATATCAATCTTAGAAGGTAAAGCATCACAAAATCTCCGACCTCTAGCGATTGTTACACGTGACTCTTTAGTTACGAGGTCGAGATTATCACGAACGGTTCAAGTACAACTCCACAGGTGAATGACTTTCCCGCTGTGAATTTCAACCAATTGTGTAACCATGAGCGAGTGAGCCCATTAAAGTTTGCAGATATTTCTTTTACTATGGATTGGACTGGATTTTTGGGGAGGCGACCAACAGCTAAGGTCATTTGCCCCACAGGGGATAGGTAAGGGATGAAGGGTGACACGGTTTAACGTCTCATCCGACAGACGGAGTACTGCACTTGAAGCAACCTAGCCACCCAACACCAACCCGACCCCCTTTCTTTTACTTTTGACTCCCATCTATATAAATGCCGGAGTAAACTTTCGAAAGTTTATAACTTAAGAGATAATTTTTTGGCTAAGTTAAGTCATCAAAAGATTTGAATGAGGACAGAAGTGCTGAGATTCGACATTGAATGTTTTGAATATCGCAGGTGAGGATTCGTGGGAGACGACCGTCTTTAATTATCGCCCGCGGGCGTTCCTCGGGACAATCGCCACCATCCATCCCCCCACTCCACCTCACCCTACGCCTCCCTCCCCCACTCACCCTCTCTCCCTCCGCGTCCGAAATAGCACCCCCTCCCCATCCCCCCCTCGCCGTATCATTTTCTTCCTTGTTAAAAAAACAAAGATGAAAGGCAAAGCGGCAAATGTGTGAAAGCGGCAAAGAAATAGACGGGGGGCAGGGAGATCGCCAGCTGATGCCTCCTTCCTCCAACAGCGTGGGTGTTTGCCTCTTCCACCCCCGTTCCCTCCCCCCAACCCCCACCCCCCATCCAATCCACACTCCTCCTCGTGAATGAATGGCGAGACAAAGGGCGGGACGCGTGTTTCCGAGTGCGACCGCCGAAGGTGGGCGGGCGCCACTTGGACACTTGCTCAGCTTCCGTCGCCACCGCCGATTGCTAGACTCGTCGACCGTTAAATTGTAGATGGTGAGACGGCGCTCGTTACGGTGGCCATTGTTTGAAGCTGTGACGTGGGCGTCGCCCTTCCGCCATCTTTGTTCCCCTCGATTCACCAGAATGGCGCTTGCGACTGTTTACGATGTTCTCCATCTATGACTTACTGGAAATCTTGATGAATTTCTTTCCGAAAATATATTCTCCATGCAGGAGGAAAACGGGAAATGTAAGAAAGACATACGGAAGAGAATAGCGAGGAGGCGTTTAGTAATAGAAGGGAGCTGATGACGGGGACAATGGGTAAGGGTGTGAAGAAGAGGCTGGTGAAGAGCTTGATATGGAGCGTAGCATTGTTGTATGGGACAGAGACGTCGACCCTGAGAAAGGAGGACGAAAATAGGCTGCAGGGATTTGAGATGTGGGTATGGAGAAGGATGGAAAAGTTAGGCGGACGGAAAGGAAGACTAACGAGGAAGTGCTGGAGATGGTGGGCGAGGAAAGGAAACTTTTGAATAAAATCCGGGATAGGCAGTGTAGATGGCTGAAGGATGTAATGAAGGGTGATGGGTTACTGAAGAGAGTGATAGAGAAAAGGATGCTGGGCAAGCGGGGAAGGGGAAGAAAGAGAATAGGTTTCATGGACGGGATGAAGAAGGGTAGATCTTATGCAGAGGCGAATAATGATATATGTACTAGAGAGAGATAGGTCCCTGAACGTGTAGAAGACCGGGAGCGGATTCTCTGACGTTCAACAAAACCAATCTTTACCGGCAGTATACAATACATTACATAGATATATTTATTTTTTTAAAATTAATAATAATGCGTATTCCCAACAAAATGAACCATGGCAACATCGACTAGAATCAATACCTTCGAGGACAAGTGTATGGTTTAAGATTTACTGACCCAACATCATCAGCAGAAGGTAGATGGCAGTGCGGCGGATGCTTCGGTTGCCAGGCTACACTTTGATGACGCCATCGCCCTCTCCAATCATCTTCATAAAGTCTATCCACGCGACGAAGAAGCTGCCACTGCGCCGACGAGAGAAACGCCAATTCATCAGAGATGGTTGAAAAGTGATGACGCTGCGGCTTCGACCTCGGACCGTTACAAAAGAGTAAAACTAGACCGCTGGTGTCTGTCCAAGATAATAGCGTATTTGAAATTTAATGTTGTTTGTCTCCGAAATAAATGGCGAGTAATTATATAATTTTTAACGATCGTGTGACTTGAGAGGAAAGGCCACCACGACAGTTTCTTCGGACGCGTGATTCCCATTTCCCCCAAAACGGTATCGCACGGGTTCACGAAATGGCTGCATTTCTGTCAACTGCGGTGTAATGGACGCTTTTTCGGCCCAATTACCTTCAATTGTTATGTGAACATGATTCTGCATTATGTTACCACAAGGCTATCCTTCGATTATGTGCGTCATTTTTTTAGGCACAAAGCTTTCCAGATCCGATACTAGAGGGTTAATGTTTTAAAAATGACATTTTCTATAAATCTCGTGCAAGTATGGTGTCGGAAGCCCCTAGTTACTCGGAGGTTTCCTTCGAGGCTAAGATTATCGTGAAATTCTAAGCACGTGCATTCCAGGTTTATTTGGGGGATATTATTACGACTTATCACCATATTTGACGGCTGACTATATCCATGAAACCGATAGAAGCGAAAAGGGGAAGAAATCTATGCAGAAAATAAATGCAAAAACTCCTTCGTGCCGCATTCTCATCGTCTCTTTAATTCCGTTCTCTCCATTCGCGTCTCAAATGGACGACATCCATGTAACACTACTTCCTGCATACCGCGACGAAAGGTCTCCGGCGCGTTGTCGGGAAATTAAATACTTATATTGGGGATTATTAAGCGGATAACAGCACATTAACGTTTTGAAATAGGCAAGGAAATGAGTTATCTTATCTTTAACAGTTCGGCAGCATGAAAATAACTAAAAATTGATAATTATGGCTGTTTAGTCGAATCGTTTATTTATTGGAATTCATTACATCAGAAAAATTATAACATCCACAGATTTATGTTACAATAATGGCGAAAATAGTGAAGCTGGTTCCAATGACATCAATCAAAGATAAATGATTTTTTAACCAGAGAGCTCTTCCTCTGAAGATAATGTTTTTACATTGAAACCAGTCAGGCTCCTCAAACAATAAAATACCTTACTTCCTTAAAAAATAAAATAGCGTGTGAAATTACAAAATTGTAATTATTATACTAAGCTAATCCTTTCTTGTGGAGTAATATATGCGTGAACTCTTCAAGGGTAACTCACAAAAGGGTTAATACTTCCACTTTGCGAATAATTGTGGCACAATGGAAATATTAACCCAGCGTGTTGCTCTACACGGATTATTGAATATTCTTATATCCACTTTAGAGCATTTCATTCAATTCGAAAGACCAGTGCTTTAAAATTACTTTTTACAGTATTTTGCGAAATATGATTATCAACCAAACATTACTTATCAGACTGAAATCTATATCTACCGGGAGGATGTTAGATATAGAAATTCCTCGTTTCGGGTCTCACATAGTTCAAAATATTGGCGTATGCTATCAAGAATTGCTAATTAACTTCCGTTGGAGCGCCAAAAGCGATGCTCTCCTTAAATGACATCATAAGCACACTCTGTGACTTCAACACGCCTTGGGAAAATTCATTTGGCCTCTCCTCATCCCACTCCCCCCCCCGCACCCACTCCCTAAAAGGCTGGCAGCCGCCTCAACCGCACCCATGCCGTCGTCTGCATCCAAGTCCACACACCCGCTGGAACGCCGCGCTCCCTAAGTTATTGTTTGTTTTGTGTGTTTTCAATGTTTCATAAGTGTATTATTTATTTTGTGTGTTTTGTTTTCTCTTATTTCTTGTTTTTGTGTTTTAATGTTAAATTTGTTCATTTTGTATGGTCGCTGTTGGTTGTGAGGGAGTTGTTTAAGTTTGGAGAGGGGGGATTGTTTGGAGTGGAGAAAGAAGAGGAGATAGTAAGTGTATTAGGGAACCGTAAATAAAGCGCTACCAAAGGAATCACGAAAGGCGTTACACCGCCACTGGCGATGAAGCGAATCGGAAATCTTTGTGTGTTGGCGATCCGGATGAGGCGATACGGTCGTTTCTTCGTCCGCTTTCGTCTTCTGTCATCAAAAATGTCGACCAATGAGAGGTAATTGGCGTTCCATTGAGGGCACAAAAGGGGAGAGGGCAAAGGGGAGTGATCCGTCGATCTGCTAGGATCCGTTAAGTAACTTCCGCACGAAAGTCGAGCCAAGGCGAGGCCAATGCCAAATGCTAATACGCTTTGAAAGCGGACGGTGACGTGTTTATGACGCGGAGTGGCAGGGGAAGGAGGTGGGGCGCCCACGCGTACGTACGTATATTCAACGACCCCCCATCAACCCTCTCGACACCTCCCTTCCCCTCCTCTCTTTCCCCTTCGAAAGTTTGGTATTCCGGACCGGAACGAGGTGCAGGTGTTAACTAATAAACTTTACGACTGCGGAGCTCCGAGTTAAGAATTAGTGGGTCTAAACAAATCCCTTGTTTTATACCCTTCTCTCCCTCCATCCAGCCAACCGTCACTTCCATATTCGGTGCTTAATTAAAATTTCGAAGCGAAGAGAATTGCAGGCAGGCGGGTGATCGGCTGCCTGCAATATGTGGAGACGCGACCCCCCCCCCCGGTCCCTCCCTTCCCCATTGCCCCCCTTTGAGAGGCGCCAGTAGAATTGCAGACGGCAGACTAGTAGACTCGGCGGGTTGCGATCGAATCGAGAGCGAGACTGAAACGTTTTGAGTCGGAAAGAGAGGCGTGGGCGGTGCGGGCCAAATGCCGATTTCGCCGCGGATTAAGAATGAACTGCTAAGTGGATTGAGAACACCCACCCAACCATCATTCGCGTTCCCACTCCACTCGCCATCCGCATTTCTGCGCCACCAACTCCTTCAAGAAGCGGAGGACTCGACGTGGAATCGTTTTCGCCCAAGTCTTGCTCAATAGGTACAACATTCCCTCTGTGCAACACACTAACCAGTCACATTCAAAAGAGTCGCACCACTCATAAGCGAGAGTTGTTCAAAATGCTGGATTGATATATTGTTCACCGAAATAGTGCACGTGATATTTAGTTTACGTTCTAATATTTCTTTAAAATATTCAATTGTTGATAATCGATAATTGGTTCATGATTTAATTTCACACTTCAAAAAAGTCTATCATTATGATGAGGGTCGAATCCAGTCACAAAAAATCAAATAATACGTAAGGTAACTCACGATTAATAATAATTTTTTTGGATAAATAAATTTAGTGCTACGCTCGATCTATGCACAGCAGATAAACTTTAGCAGGCAATTGCATTTATGAAAATAGCTAACTCTAATGAACAGAAACACAGATTTTGGATTAAATACCTTAGCTGAAAACTTTTCCAATATTATTCCGATTTACAGAATTTACGATTTATTGGCTAAAAATTGTTTGAAAAACAGAGGTTCATTTAAATAGAAATTCATTTCTGTGTGCTATAACTCCAGAGGTTAGTCTTTGCGCGTCACTTGATATGTGATGATTCAATGATGAATGAAATTTACCAACGAGAGATTAAAGTGAGAACATTTACACTTCACCCCACTTACAGACCTCAACAGTGTTCTTGGAAATATTTGTTTTGAACGGTAAGGATTAGTGTTGTGCCAGACAGATACCAAAAAGACATCACCTGGACTAGGACCCTTGATTATCAAGACAGCACGGTCGAGTAGTATACAACTAGACTCATAAGACAAATCCATTATCAATTCAAAGTATAATTGTGTGGATAGTGCTAGAAAATAGATAATCAAATTCACGACTAATTGCAAACAAAAAGAGCAGTCGAGGGTGTTAGTCAACGCAGGGTTGCCATGACAGCCAGAATCTCACAGGGTGAGCGATATCGGCCCACTGCTATCCCTTATTTACACACACGAAACTAGATTACTTTCTGGCGATGTGATTTTCTACTGCCAGGTCACTCATACCCTTTGAAGTGGTCCTCAGGGTATCATGTAGATGCAAATGTACTGAAATACAGCCAGAAAGTGAGGTTATTGAACCATAAAGTGACTAGAAAGACATTTTATTCATTCAAATCGCTATTCATTGAAGACTGTCCTCTGTTTTCCATGGTAACCAAAATCCTCGTCTTCCTAGCTGAATTGTCAATGCCAAAAATTTGAAATTTCGGGTAATTCGTCAGAGAAACAAGAGAAGTGCGGGCAAAACGAGAATTCTCAGTACTTGTGGTAGAAATTTCTTTTTCGAGAAAAAGTATCGTCAATGACTTCACAGGGAATTTAATGGTAATGTAATGTACGCACCCGTTCATTTTAGTCTGGAGTAAAATGGCGAATAACTGCGGGAACTGCAGTCAAAAGCACGGGTTCCAAAAGTAGTTCTGCAGAAAAGGCGCTGCAGTGGATTCGCATAGCCGGAAAAAGGGCTTATTAAAAAACTTATCAGTGGATATCAGTGGAATATCAGCACTTATTGTACCGTAAAATAGTTTCGTTATACCCTTGGACTGTATTCAAAGAGAGAAACACATTTTCAAGAGTGGATAGGAAAAGGTGCAATGCAGTTCTTAATTTGGTGCCTTGGAGTCGTGGGCGGAATCCGGGCCCATCAGCGTCGACTCGTGTCGTCTTGCGCGGGACCGCTCGAACTTCATCTCAGCCAGTGAACCGCCGTGAACAACTACTCTCGAAGAAATGCCAAAAACGCCTTATCAAAGGGGCGTTTAGGGTAACAATTAATGTTCATGAAATTAAAATGAAATATTTGTAGATTAGACACAAATTTATGGGCGACAAAATCATTAGCCCAGACAAAGATTCGAACCCAAATCCCTTGATTTCGCGCCGAGTGCTCCAACCAATTAAGGGATATAGGTATTCACTTGCTCTGCGAAGTATGTCAGAAAGGATTGCTTTAAGGGACGATTTGTCAGGTACAAAAACCGTTCATGGGGATTACATATACAAAACATATGTGGCGCAGCATTAAAGAAAATAGGTTTTGCTAAGTGTATAATAAGAAGGTCCGCGGATTAAAAGTCAAAGACAGATACTACTTCGCTCTGGTTAGGCCACACTTCGAATACGTCGTGAGCATATGGGACCCTGGCCAAATAGATTTAACTAAAAAAATTAATAATATATAAAGGAAAGCAGCGCGCTTCGTTAAATACTGCTACGAGCGTACATGGCTGCTATTCTGAATGAGATAGCTGTACAGCTGTATGCCAAAAATAGCTTTCGTGACACTTTTGGTTCGAAGAATAGCGTTAACGCAGCTATTTGCGATTCTGAACGCAGACTGACGCCTGGGAGCGACGCTGTTTTAGGCGACGATCTGATCCCCACGCTATTCTGATAGCGTCAAGCTATTCTCGAGTGAAACGGCCACCTGATTCTTTATCACACGTTATCTAACGAGGATTCAGCAAAATATGCATTGAAAAGTGTTCCTAAAAGCATAAAAATATTGGGAGGATTGACTTGTCAATACGTATATTCCAGTAAACATAAAAAATTCTTCTCGTAAAAAGTAGGCAAATGTGCCAAGCTGGACGGGAAGGAAAAGTGAGCAAACTTATTTGAAACTGAACCAAGTTGAGTTTAAGCATGAAAATGGAAACCTTCCTTGACCTTGCCTTTTCCCGTACCTCTCATTGAAAACTGGCATTGACCGAGTCTCATTGCTTTATTCTTGCATTGCATAATTTTTCCCATCTCTCAGCCGGGGATAACAAGTTTAGGTAAAATAGAAGAACCTGTTCTACACGCATAGGATGAGTGTTCACTCTCTTCGTAAAGAATTGTATCTAACATTTCCGTTGTATTATTTAAACAAGTCGGCTCGAAATATTGCTTACCATATTCACATTCACTTCCAACCTCACATTTCCCAACGGTCCCAAAAGATTTTCAAGAGGCTAATTGCGATGTATAACCATCTTATTAAGCCCACGGGCTATTTACAATAATACATTTCAAATATCCGTGATAAAATAATTGATATTTACCATCACTTTCCTTGATACACTAATATATCATTATTCCTACTTCGTATGCATCCAAACGTCGTGTGCTCAGTCGGATAAGTGATGAGAATAATATAAACAACCCAACAGATACACAAAAACAATGTGCTTTGTTACAATTTAGAGTTGAACTGTAATTATACGTGTTTAAATTGTTCTCTCAGCATTGTAACCCATTATTTGTCAATATTTAACAAACGTCGCAAGAATTTTCTGAACTGAATTTCCGTTCACCGCACAGGTTCTTCTAAAGTTTTCTATCAGTTGATGAATTCAATAGAATACTAGATTATTATAGGTAGCAAATCCAATGATAACTTCAAAGGAAAGTATACTTTGAAGATAATGCTGGATCACGCACGTCTCATGTATCCAAACGTCGTCCGCTCCCTCGAATAAATTGTGGAAGTTAAAATATTAAAAACTAAACCTAAAAGATACATGAAAACAATACGCTTTTCTACGATGGTGAGGTGAACTATCATTATAGAAATTAAAATTGTTTTCCCAGCCCGGGCAGCTGTTATATAGCCATATAGGTATGCATAACAAACATCGCCAGCCTTTCCTAAACTGAAATCCCGTTCACAAAATCTAAAATTATCAGAGAGTTATCCATCAGCTGATGAATGCAGAACAAAATAAAGTACAATAATAGTATCCGAAGACAGCATTGAATGAATTAAGTTGGATTATTTATTGAAAACTTTCTTTCATGCGCCAGACTCACGGCATCAATGGCGAAGGTCTCAGCTGTTTGTGAAAAACGTAAACATCGCTCGTCATTGGCTGCCTGAATTTCCAATTACTGTACCAGAAGGTTTACCCAAATATATATCCAAATAAACAATACCCAACAACCCAACAACCCAAAAAAAACAATACCCAAAGGGGCGGGATTAATAATAGCATTACGGAACCGACGCCTTGGATAGCTGCATCATATTCAGAATCGCTTCTGACGCTATTCTGGAGCAAGGAATAGCATTAGCCATAAATAGCGTCGCTCGATTCAGAATAGCAGCCATGGTGTTACACAACTTTCAGAGGGATTAAGGTGGGAGCCCCTAGAGACTCGGAGGCTACACGCTAGGTTAGTTTGCTTGATAAATTCAGAACTGATATTTTTCAGAGCGACACAGAGAATATTATCATGACTTCTCACGACATTTCTAGGTCTGACAGATGCGATTAAATAAGGGAGATACACTGACGAACGGATAGGTACAAAAACTCATTCTTTCCGCGAACAATAAGCGACTACAATAAGAATTAAGCTCCACTAAATACACTCTTATAATATATGGCACCATTTCTTCTCCAAAAAACTCGCACTTTTACACGGCTGGTGACCTAACACCCCCTGCCACACGCCCATGCGGCGGCTCGCGGGGTATTATGTAGATGAAGATGAACCTGCGTGCGAGCGCTAAGTGACTCTGTCCACGAGGTAAAGCCTTAACTTTAAACACTAAGGCGCTGACTTTAGACATTAAGTATGCACGGTACCGATACGAACAACTTGCTCCTTAGAGCCTCCAAGGTGAAGGAGGACGCTTGGCTAGCTTACATACGGGAATTTGTGCGAGATAATTCCTTCTTGTCGTAATGGGTACTAATTTCGAATTTAACGTTTTAACGTCAGTAGCTATAGGAAACACGAAGTAAATATTGTGATATTATCGATGCCATAATATAATTTTATTTGACTGAAACTCTCAGTAATTGAGTAAAGATATCATTACAAGTCTTTAACATGACTCATTTTTTATTCGGTCTCGGGGATTCACGTGGTACGTTGAAAACTCTTCACAACGGAAGGATTTTCGTGATTCTTAAAAAATCCTCCAGTTACGCTTTATATTTTAAAATATTGGAGAAAAGATACAAAGGATAAACTGTTAATAATTTGAGGAAATTGAAGAACAAGATATTCCTCCTATTTTTTAATTAAGCGTAATACAGAGTGCACAAACCATTTCCCATGCAGCATCGCTCGTATTTTTTGGCCAATGTCTCGGAAGTACTGCGATATGAGACCGATATTTTGGTATTTTTGGAGGCATGAGACATTTTTCTTTAAAATTATGCCAAATTCATTGATTTCTTTGTCGAAGTGATAAACCTCGCGCAAACAATCATAACTGGTTTGAACACTCGGTGCGAAATTGATGGGCCTGGGTTCAAATCCCAGTAATGAATGTATTCTTCGGTATGTACTTCACACAATTGTATGACTATCAGCGGTTGACACCGCAATAGTTATTTCTCGGCCATTTCCACAGTTCCTTGAATAGTGATTTTAGACTTAGTGTAGGGGCTTAACATGTGATAAGCATTAGCAGCGCCTCATGAAGGAAACAAAGGTTTATTCTGAGATAAGTAGGAGGCTTCTCCGATAAAATGGCTAAATACATGGGCTACTTTACTCAGGTTTGTCTAAAATACGCCGTAAGCAGTTCGGTGTCTGTTAAGAAGGATTTAATTCAAGATGTGCGTACATTGAATATGAAGGAAAAACGCAGGCTTCTATAAAAGATGCTACAAGCTAACAGATAGAATGACACATCTGTTGAAAGGACAAAGATGGGAGTAAGTAAAGATTCGGATACAGCGAGATAATGTCAGATTATTTACAGAATTCAGAAAATGTGAGCTCAGGACAAAAGTGAGAGCATTTATAAATCTCCTGCAATAACTCTTGATCTCGTAGTCGAAAAAGTAAGATAGATGCACTGCCGTAGTGATAGTTACAAATAATCCTTCTTCTCATGCGCTCTTCGCGTCCACAGCCGAACATGAATGAACGTCTCCGCTGACGTGTTATTCGCTTTCGTCCCATACAATTCCTTTCTCTTATTCTTCTTCTCTGGTTACAATCCTACGATTGGTCTGCAACAGTCTTCCACTACATCCGATCCTGGGCCAATCTTTTCACTTCACTGTACGATTGGCAACCTAGTTCCTTCATCAACTGCCCCATATAGTCCAGTCTAGGTCTGCACCTCTGTTTTCTACTGTATCTTCTAGTATGACCTTAACCCAGCTTTTGTGTCGGAGAATATACATAATTCCTTTCCTTCCTTTCTCTATACCGTTCTATTTCTAAGGCCGGTGTCCTGACACCCCCTGCAGCACGCCGTCGCGGCAGTAAATTTCAGACATAAACTCAATCTCTTGATTTTACACGTTTAAGTCATATACATTGGCTTACACGTGGCCCCAATTCACACAATACACCACCACCTCATTCGATGCGCAATATTGTGAGACTTCATCGGTTCAACCTTCATAGTCGGCCCCTGGATGCCAAATCGTCCATTCTGCGCCTAGTTGGTAAGCCTCTTTGTCATAGTTGAGGCCGTAAAAAAGTATTTTCGGAAAATGAAAAATGCGATGCTCGTATCGTCGATTTTCACTGCACGTGTTATGACGTCCTCCAACGTCAGTCACTCAGCTCACAAGTTGATGACGACGATATGCATCGAATCATGTGAATTGTTAATTAATGGCAAAAGGTGGACATTTACATCTGGAGGCGCTTGCTAATTATCGGTGGGGAGCAGAGTACGTAAAAGCTGAGTAATGGGTTCGAAACCCGTCTGGGATGGGTAGACGTCGTGAATGCCTTTATAGGTTGACTTATTTACTATATAAATCTATTGCATCAAGAATAAAGCTGTTAGTCTCTTGCGACCACCGTTTGTTTGTAATTAAATAGTAAAATTACAATTATACTCTTTATAATTCTCTCACCAGATGTCAGGAGCGCGTTGTTCCAGATCACTGGCCATTCAAACGCCCTATCCAAAATTAATATCTACCTGCATGTTTACTTTACAAAGTGTTTATGTCTTCGATGGAACGATTTCTTTTGTCCTTAGCGGTGAGGAGATCATAAAAACTTAAGCTTTGAACCCACCGTCCATTCATCTCCGGCTCCGAAAGTGCGCTTCGGGAGCGAAGATTCGTAGACCATTGTTAGGAAGCGCATTTGCATCCCGACGTCCCAAATTGTGATTAGCGTCCGAGGACTTTGTCTTCCGTTTTTTTACCTTGAGCAGGATTAAACGGGCGTATTGGTTACATAAGGAATTTATTTTATATTATTATTATAAAAATTTCATCATTACAATAATGACAAGAGCTCTAGGCGTTTTTAATTTGGTACGACTAGTTTTAACACCTATTCAGATTAAAAAAAACTATCTTTTTTGTGCCTGAAGCTGACGCCTGTGCGTTGAAACTAATCGTACCATGTCGAAACTCAGTGGAAGAAACCTAATTATTCTGTTTATCGTTGAAAATGAGTTTCCTTATTGCCATGCCTGAATTCATTGAGTTTGCTCATAATTACCACCATATGGATTGACGTAGTTTCTAGTGTAGCGGAGACAATGAAAATAGGTAAATATTAACAGCCGATTTAAGACTGTTCGAGCGAAATATCTTCCTATTCCAAAGATACCAAAATATCAGCTCCATATCACACTAATGCCGAGATATTAGCCACAAAATACCAGCCATTTACTTAAGAAATGCTTCGAGTATTTGCACTCCATACAGACATTATTGGAATAAATGAGGCATTTCTAGCATCTAGATCTCGTAAAATTTCACAGTGTGTCGTTCGTATTTTTTCGAGGTTATTTTTGAAAGTAAATCATATTGTCACTGCAATAATTTTCTTAGAATCGCAAAAAAAACATTCTGTTGTGAAGGAGTTTTGAAGGTACCGCGTGAAGAACATGAGTAAAATTTAAGACTTTTGTGGATATTTTTATTTGCTTACTTCGAGCTTTTGTCATATAAAAGTATTGGTATCATTGCACCATTAATAATGCAATATCTAATTCATGCTTCTCACAGCTGTTGAAATCGAAACATAATTCGAATGTGGTCTCCATTATGAAAAGGGAACTATCTCGTTCATTCCACCTCGAATTTTATTTTACAATTTTTTTAGGCTCTTGAGCACCACGCTGAGCGGCGCCTTGCGATGTCGGATCGCTGCCGGGTGCGGGAAAGGTCCCGCTCCCCGATCTGCCGCTGTCGGGAAAGAGCGCGGGATTTTACCGGAGCGGAGCCAAACCAAGGATTGGATATTTGGGGAGGTGACCGACGGCTAAGGTCATTTGCGCCATAGGGGTTAGGTAAGGGAGGAAGGGTGGATGGAAACTCGGTGTCGGCATTAGCCTGCTCTTAACGAAAGACTCCAAGGGGACCACGGTTCAACGTCTCATTCGACAGACGGAGTACTGTACTTGAAGTGCCCTCCACAAGATACTCAAGTAGGGATCGGGTTTCCTCTGAAAAACATCCTCCTCTGCAGGGGTTTGAACCCTGGCCGTCCGTATGGTCGGCCAGTACTCTAGCCACCACACCAACCCAATCCCCGGAGCGGAGCCAAACCAGCGGATCTCGTATCTGCTCTCTTCGCGACAAACGATGCCGAGAGAGAGAGAGAGAGAGAGTGAGTTTTGAGAAATCGAGGGATTGTGGGAGGGGAGGGGTGTGAAGAAGTCGCCTGGGGGGTGGAGATTCGGTGGGAGGGGGGGTTGAGGGTGAAAGGGGGGAGAGGGTGAGATATACCTATAGAGAGGGAACCCCTTGAACTGAACCGCCTCGCCGAATCGATTTTATATACTCCTTTTCCCCCTTTTTTTACAAGGGCTCCCGAAAACCTCACTGCCTCTCCCCCTCCCACTCTCTCCCCAATCCACTCCCACCCGCGCCCGTCCCAACTGCCCGTATCTCACGGCTAGAGATTCGGGGGAACGTTAAACCGGAATCGAATTTCAGGCATTTTTGGAAAGGATAAGGCTTCCGCCGGGTCCGAAACACGCATCTGCTCAACGCACCATTTTCAGTTTTCGAATTTGTGACTCGTAAAACTTTCCCGCGTTTCGCGTGGATACTGTCCGTTTCGAGAATCGAACTAACAGGCAGCGTTACAGTGATGTCAGTGAGAGGGGTGTAGATGAGGAGCGGAATATCCCCGATCCAAGTACGGGTGATACTTCTATGAACTCATTCCTCCGCCTAATCACGCATCCATTCGTCGCGGTCCGAATCCTCGCGTACGACCGTTTATCGCTAACCAGCCTGGCGGCGCAAGGTCACAGGCCACATTCTGCAGAAGTTCTGAAAAATTGTACTCCAATCGGCTATCAAACCAACGTTCGGTTTTATTGATAAAGAATTTTAGTACTGATATAAATTTTCTTCCTATTTCTTTTCGACATAAATTATGACCCTTGACAAGTTTTTTCGATATCAGAGTATAACTGAATACTCGGCAATTTATTCTCACTCTTTGACTCGAAACCTATCGCGAATTTACAGAGGTGCAAAGGAGATTTATCATCGGTATACCACAGTCCAGCGCAGTTGAGTGCGCTTTGGAATGCCGAGTGATTCCTCTCTGTACTCAAACGAGAAATCAAGGGGACTATTCATGAATTCAGTAAGTGAGGTTCGTTTTTAAGACGTTCCAGTTCCAGTAAAAGTTCCTAGAATTACGCAGTGGACGATTTTGCACATGGGCTACTGGACTTTCAGAGTCGTTCGAAACGGGGACGGAGAGCTGTTCGGTTTGTAGCCTCTGTAATTGCTGCGTACGATAGAGCATCTAGAATTAGAATTACTCACGACTACCTGCCGTCTCCTCTTTACTCGTCCCGCAAACAAACCTCATGATCGGGTTCCTCATGTTACACATTCACGGCGATGGATGATGATTTCAACCGCTTGTCTAATGGCCACGCTTGGTCGGATAATACGACACAACCTCATTTATATTTTTCACCTTACATTTAGTTCATTTAATGATTTTCTAGAAATAGTACATTGAAACTCTCTGTTCCATTGAATACCAAAATCTTCATATTTAATGAACTTATGTTGATATCGAATATGCAAGAGCGCCCCATGCTTATCGTAGTGATTTTGCATAAATAGACAGCTTCAAATAAGTTACATTGTTAAAAACATAATTTTTTTTATTTATGTTTGTAGATAATCTATTGTGTGGCTAATTTCCTAGAATTGATTGAATTATTTCCAGTACTAGGGTAAACTTTCATTCGCTTGAGCAAATATTACATTTTCCTTTTCAGTACGATTCTAAGACATTACTTTCCTTTTTGGTTTTTAGTAACATTATATTTCTTTTAGAAAAAAGCATGCTTAAAAAAGTTATTATTCTTTTTATTATTTTTTACTTTTTAGTCCTAGTTAATAAAATGTGTATTAAAATAAAACTAATTCATTGATGAAGTTTCCTTTGCACTTTACATAATTGAAATGTTTTAGATACACATTTTATTAATTAGGACTAAAAAAATTGGCCAAAACATGGACTCGATACGAAATCTCTACCTCGGAACGAGAGTCCGATTCTTCACCACTATGCTAAGACGAACCACACACACACTGAGAGGGAAAGAAGTGGCAAACATATAACGTGAACATAATGAAGGGGTAACCATGGAACCATGAACCATGGAAAAGCGAGCTAGAGAAAAGTATGTAAAGTAAAAAAAAATAATGAGGAATTTCTAACACTTAAATGTCGTAAAAAAAACTAACAACGTGTAGTTTGTATGTTTTCTCAACTATTTTTGAAAATTAATCATATTGTCACCGCAATAGGTTCTTGGGTAATAATAAAAAAACCTTCCGTTTTGAAGGAGTTTCAAACGCACCGCGTGAAAAAATCAGTCAATTTAAAGACTTATTTAGATATTTTCATTTAATAACTTATAATTTCTGTCATATAAAACTATATTATTCCACCATTAATGATGCAATATAAAATTCATTTGTCATACAGCTGGTGAAATTAAAACGTGTAGTTTGAATATGGTCTCTATTATGACTAGGGAACAATCTCGCTCGGACAACCTTAAGGCATGTTTATCGGCTTCAAAGTCATTTCTGCTTCTGAAACCATGTTTGACTCCTTGCGTCCTCCCCCAGTGACTTCGTCACGAATCAAATGGATTGCGGTGGGCTGTCCATTTACTAATTTGAATCCAATATCATATATTCGCGTTCTAATGACCGTAATCCATTGCTTCTCGTATCCTAATCATTTCCTCGCACGTTTGTTATTTTCCCGAAATAGTTTCATTCAAGTGGTGACGGGAGCAAAATGGGAATTTTATATATTAACGCTATGGAGTTCATTCGGATGCTTATTGATGGCTAGACGCGGATATACCGCCATAATGCACTATCCTATTGAGGAGGCGCCCAGCGGAGGACCTGTAGCGTAGAATAACAGCAAGACATAAAATACAGTGAAAATTCGGGAACCTTCCACAACATATGAAGACAAAACCAATTGGAAATATTGAGAACAATTCAATTTCAGTGAATTAAACGTAATCAAAGATAAAAATTTTAAAAAAATTCCAAACTCTCTGTCCCCTCCTTGTTCGGTCTCGATACCCACTTAGGTATGTTCTGCCCCCCCCCCTCCTACACTCCCTTACGAAAGGCACATTTTCATTATACCTTTGAACTGACACAACTACAGTCTATGAGCGTTAGGATGCTTATTTTACAATTTGATCCACGAATTTTAGAAGTTACTTATAAGCAATTATTAGATATGGCTTTTGGAATGCAACGGTCGCGCTGAGAACCAAAACATTTCCTTCCTTTGTGGTGCTCGGCCACATTGGAGTTACACTGGAGAATACTATTAACCCCTCTTTTCGAAAATATCATTTTTCCTCCTTTCTCGTAATAAGGCCATCTGGAAGGGAATCACGACTACTTTTGGCAAGTATAATGCAGTACCACAGTAATCATGTGCCTGGAGATTGAGAAGTATTTCCCGATCTTGGACACTAGTTTTATTTTTGAGAAGTATTTCCGATTTTGGATCCATCAATCAGGAAATTACACTCTATTTTTAACGAAATGGATGCCTTGAAACAGAGAATGAACAGGGAACTGATCAAATACAAGCGATTCCACATTATTATCACCATGGGAAAACTGCGGCAGCTACATCTGCAATAAATCTGTCACAAGGTCGCAACACGTGATCCATCCTCACTAATTCCCGGGTCTGCAACTCATGCGGTGGAAACACATATCAAACAAATCAAAATCCTCCAAATTTTGAAGATCCCGGACGTTTTGGGCGAAAACCAAGATGTCATTTTCAACTATATATTTTATGGCGAAAAAAATATTTCTGTGCCTCAATAGCCCCAAAAAAGGACGGTAAAATTACTGAATATCATAATCACAGACGTAAGAGGTCGTTTTTTTTCTGCACAAAAAAGAGCCTTCATTCCCTTGGAACTCTTAACTAATGAATATGGGAGAATTCATTTAGGAGAATGGTGTCCATTCAGTCATTTCGTTAGCTTTGCTTTTTAGTGTTAAAGAATTTCACGATTCAAAAATAATATCAATACTGCATGATGTAATGACCATTGGACAAATTAAATATGAGATATAAAATATCTAAAAATTAAGGTATCATCTTTACGCGACTGGTTCACTTGAAAAGTTGTCCACTATCTAAGAAATTGTTAAATGCTGACGACGGCAGCCTCAACTCTGATAAAGTATAAATAATGCACCGCTCCAGTATTTCGGCGGGCAACATATAAACGAGAGAAACATGTATTGACGTACTCCCAGAAAAGTTTGAGAGGCATGAATTCAAAGGAGATATGAAAGGAAGCATTTGGAAGCGGATCAACAATTGGCCACAGTTTTTGTGGAGCTGGAGAATTGCTTTAAAAAGGAGGCATTTTTGACGCATAGATTTCATCAGAAATGAAGTTGTATGGAGTTTGAACGTATCCTCAACTGCTTTCGAAAATAAATTAATAACTCATTCCCATAACGTTTATAAAATCACATAAAAGCCTTCCATTGTGACGGCTTATCTCCGTGTGATGCGAACCAGAATGAATAGAGTTGGACATTTTTATTACAGAAAAGTTTAGTCATTGAAAACAATGTTTTTGCGCCAGCAATGTCACAATATTTAGTTCTATCTTCGTACAGCTGGTGACTTCAAGAGACAAAATTCGAATTGGGTCTCCATAATGATTGATGGGAAAAAATCTTGGTCAAACAACCTAAAGCAAATGGAATGCAAAGCAAAGGGTCGTATGTTTTCGCTAAATGAACTTTGTACAGTTCAAATATAGGGTACCTATGTGGATACATTCCCTATCCGATGAATAAAAAGTTAATTTGTAAATTTAATATTCTGCTAATGTTCTGTTTTTCTTTTTTTAACACTGTATTCTATATATATTTTCGGTATTTTGTTTTAAATGTTGTAAGTATGTAATGTGTTCTTCTAATAATCGAGTGATATGAAATTGTAATTGTAATCTGGTGTAACAAAAATAATGCTGGTGATGTTGGAAAGCTTGTTATGGCTCGATTGTGACTACCGTAGATAATTGCATTTTTAAATCAATGTTCCATATGGGAATTATTTTCCCAGAACAATAAGCATTCTATTTATTCTATTCTAAACGCGTCGTCACAGTCGGGGCAGTCGGCCGGACGGAGACATCCACACTTCCATTTAACCCACTCGCACGTAACTCTTCCCTTTTGCCCTTCCCCCCCCCCCCCACTGCCCCCCCCCGCAACTTCAAGAAAAAGCGATCGCCGCCAGAGGGATTTGACAAAACACGCGCCCCGAAGATGCGACGACTCGTTTTGCAATTGCATCGCGAGATGTAGTGCGGAGAGAAAGGTCCTCCTTTGTGATTGAATAGCGTGCGATTTTTACGATTATATTGAGTGAAGTTATAACTACGTCGGAAATCATGTTAATAATACATTACACCTACCATATTTATCAGATAAATGCGAACATCAAGTCTAAATTAACCATCTTCGTAGACGCGATATTTGGCCATGAGATAGACTTTTTGAGCCAAATAAGTCTGGTGCGATCCTTTCTCTTTGAGTTCCAACCTTCCTTATTGAACTATTTTTGATACCATTGAAGCATTCGTGAATTGTGAATTGG
Source organism: Ceriagrion tenellum (assembly GCA_963169105.1). Classification (NCBI taxonomy): domain Eukaryota; kingdom Metazoa; phylum Arthropoda; class Insecta; order Odonata; family Coenagrionidae; genus Ceriagrion; species Ceriagrion tenellum. Next base: position 5,382,240 of record OY720639.1, on the reverse strand, counting down.
GATAAGACAATGAAATGAATGGTCATAAATTTAAAAAAAAATCTTTTTTAAGTTATGAAGATGTCTCCTTAACCCTGATGTCAAAGGCAGAACTTACCGACGCTAGTTAAGGGGCTGGGTACCTACGCACGTGAAGAAAACACGGTTTCAGCAAAAAAACATGTCATTCAACTATGTGTACTCGAGATAAATACTCGTATAACATCGTTCAAGTACAATAGCGAGATTTGTGGCTCAGTATAGGTCAGGTACTATAGTCTGATCAAGAGAAAGATACAATATAGCGTGTGCGCTGATGGCTATTCAGGCTCAGCAGCTAGCCAAATTTGAAGTAATGAGAATAAAAACAGACTAGAATGCTATGTAATCTATCCTTTTACTTTGGAAAATGATTCAGTATGCGTTCAGCATTTATGTTTGTAAGTGAAAATGCGTCTTTTGGGTGGACACGTGGCTATTACTCCAAAATGGAGAACGTGACGGATGAAAGTTCGTTAAGCGAGGGTTACGTTACACAAAGGCTAAGTTAGCGTAGAAGGGGTCTGATAAATCAGTATCTTGATAGCGAACCACACGTTGACATTACAAATAAGAAAAATCTCATAGTATATTCCACACTTGGAACTTTTATTCCTGACCTAGGTTTCTATTACCTTGCAATCTTTTTCAAAGACCTTTGGAAAAAAAATTTTCAAAGACCTAGGTTTCGATTGCCTTGCAATCATTTTCAAAGGTCTCGGAAAAAGATTGCAAGGTAATGGAAACCTAGGTCAGGAATAAAAGTTCTAAGTGTGGAATATACTATGAGATTTTTCTTATTTGTAATGTCTACGGTAACATTCCACAAAGTTACGTCTTCAACCATTAAGTTTAACCACACGTTTGTATAGATTTCAATGAAACAGAGATGTATGCGTATAATGAGATTTCAATTTCTGCTGGTGCTAACAATTCCAACATCGATTATACTGCGGACATGTGGGATTCTTTATCGTATACGCTTATTGGAACCACGGTGAGCCTTAGCTGTTTTTGGAGTACTTTTGGACATTATATAAAATTTGAAAATAGAAATACACGCACAAATTGTGCCCGAAGAGAAAAACCAGCTTCAGTGATTTGGGACATTCAAAATGCAAACTTCAGACGATTGTGTACGCCTACAGCAAATATTACAAAAGACTGGCATCCTTATCGAGGGCGCACATCTTTCACACACTATAGCCCGAGTAAACCAACTAAGTAAGGCGTCAATAGTGGGTTGATATGTGGTTTAGAAAGAAATTACCCTAACTGGATTTATTATGATAACTTTGGCAATCCACTGTGGTCAAAAGCAACATGCACGATCCGGATTTTGAATACTAGAGCATCATCATCGGGTGCTAAATGATGATGATGCTCTACCATTCGAAATCCGGATCGTGCATGTTGCTTTTGACCACAGTGGATTGTCAAAGTTATCATAATAAATCCATTTATAATGGAATTCCACAAAGTATCCACAGATCGCATTTCATTCGAGAAATTACCCTCATCAAGGGATTATGTACGTACTGGAAAAAGCAGTGGTGTTTGCGTAAAATGCAATTGGAGAGAGAACCTAAAGTGGAGGACGTCACCGCTCCTCACGAGAAGAGTGGAGGAAATATTTTCGTGGATGATTTGTTCACAACGCTGCCACTTGCCATTTGTGTCCCTTCTTGGAACTTAACTATCATTGGAACAGTAAGCAAAAATGAGTCCTCCATTACAAAACCTACGACGGAGCAGGCTCAAAACACAAAAGGGGTGTATGTATTAAACTATTTTGAGTTTCTAGATGAAATAACACTTGATCTTTCGAGTCATACAGGAGCAAATCTATTATTCATTTATCCAGAATGCATTTAGATGTTGTGGTGACAAACGATGCGATAAAGAAACCAGATATTAATTTGTATTATAAAGAGTATAAGGGAGGTAAATAAAATATTGACCAAATGATAACACACCATTCCACACAACGTTGTACAACAGATAGCAACAGTAGCAATGCCCTGCAACATGTTAGATGTCGCTGCTTTGGTACCCTCCACAGCTTCATACGAAAATAACAGTATGCCGAGTAAAAACTCATTACAGGCGACTATTTCTTCGACATCTATGCTACCTACGAATGAGCCCGGCGGATGATCGATGAGCGTGCTGCTGCAAATGATCGAGCAGCGAGAGTACATTCAACGAGGTGAGCAATAGAATGCATCTTAGGTAAAATAAAACCCGATGTTCAAGCATTGCCTGGTGATACAGACAAAAGAGATTCTATGCGAAGAAAAATTGCTCTTTGAAGCCACTTCATGCGTAATTAATAACAAATAACCAATAGTAGTAAAATGGGAACAAATTGCGAATCATGCAGTGAGCCATTTGGTAGTAATGAGCATTCGATAGATACTGTAAAGAGCTTTACTAACACTTAATTTTGTATAAACGATAAATACATGTTATTTATTCAATATATAACCTTAATCTATCAGTATGTAATTATTTTGAATAATGAACAATGGTAATCATGTTCATAAAAGTGAAAACGTCATTTTAACTATGTGAGCACTCCTGCTGTGCCTGGGAGATATTTATTGAAAAACTATTTCTCTCACAAACACAAAAGATCTTTTTTCGTTTTCTGTGTATATTTTTAAAGGTCATAGGTTAGTTGAAGCTGATCCGGCAGGGTTTTTGAAAATTTTCAATAGGGCATGGGACAGTTTTCAATTTTCGGCCAAATGAGTCCCCGGGTACGCAGATATTGACATAAGGGTTAATGCGATTTCTTTGAAATCTCTCCGAAGATCTGTGAAGTCTCTCATTCCTGCCTTTTGTTCTACCTCATATATGGGGAAGCCTACTAAGCCGCAGAGTCACACCATTTTAATAAGAAAGCATAGATTTTATGTCATTGTTCCCACGGAAACATTTAAAAATTAAATTTTGGAGCCAATTAAATCACACGTTACGGTATTTTTGTCGTGCCGTGATTTCATCCGCGACTGCTCATGTACAGTATAATATGCTCTAACGGTTCAATACAAAAAATTCACCGTCATGACGCCCAAGAAACTTGAAATTAATATTGACTTTTACAATGTAAAACTGTTCCGTTGGTGAAAATTAAAATGGAGCATTGCAACCCATGAAGTGTGAAATAGAAGAGCATTGCATGATGATCCTGCAATAATGAACCGGATGTAGGCTCAAGTCGCAGTGGCATGCTTGATAGGCTAATGCAGATCATATTGCTGTGAAAGTGATCCATTTACTTTCCGATCGTTGACAATTTGCCCTTCTTTTCAGATTCATCACAAATGCTAAAGTTCTCTGTATCCACTTCTGTGGAAGCTTCCGCCTCAAAACTGCCTCTTTCCATGAACTTGGAAATACGAATGTCCGCCTCACCCTCATACGCATCCACGACGTTTCACTCGATGTAATAAACGTAAAGATTTTACATTTATGCGGGTTATACGGACTCCCTTACTATAATGTAAGAAGTATCGGATTGGTATGAACCGCATTTCGTAGGGGCACCGATGAGAGGACAGATGAAGCGTAAATGCAAATAAATTTGAATAGACGAGAAGCACTTGGAATTCATGATGTGTAGGATTTTTTGATACGTACCCATTTATTAAATGTAAAATAAACGGGCGCATGCAAATAAATGTTTATATGAACGTTACTGCAATGCGAAAAATGTACAGAACGAATCATTGACATGTGGTGGTCATAACGAGCAGGTGATAACGTAGAGTTAGAGGAGAATTTAGCTGTGGCCGGCGATGAGGTTTGCGGGGTTAATATTGACTATATTTAATGTTGGAAAATGTAGAGTTTATAATCGTAATGTAATATTTTTGAACCCAGAGTCCTAAGGACTATGTTGTAGTTAGCATTTCTCATGCTATTCGAAATACAAGAGATTGCGATGGGTGTTGAAATATCTGATACTAGATGATCGAAGGGCCCCAGAAAGTTTTTTTTTCCTGTAATCCAATGAGTGATAAGTTGCAAGCTGGCCCATGTAACAACACCAGACTCGGAAAAAGTCTTCAGACTGGCTCATCATCAACTTATCAATAGTTTAGGTAGTTTGAGTGAAAAATCATTTTACTTAGCAATCAATGAATTTGGTCTCGTTGTAAAGAAAAATATCTCACCTACCCAATGGCACCAAAAATTCAATCCCTTACCACATTACTTTCCGAGATATTTGCCAAAAAATACCAGCCTTTTACATGGGAAATGGTACGTGTACCTATGCACTACGGAGAGACATTATTTACAAAATGAGGTATTTCTAAAACTTAGATGTCATAAAAACTAACAGCGTGTAGTTTTTGTGTTTTCTCAAATATATTTGAAAATAAATCATATTGTCACCGCAATAGGTTCTTGGGTATCACAAAAAAACTTTCGTTTCGAAGGAGTTTCAAACGCACTTCGCGAAAGAAATGATTCAAGTTAAAAGACTTATTTAGATATTTTCATTTAATTACTTACAATTTCTGTCATATAAAACTATATTATTGCACCATTAATAATGCAATATTTAATGCATGTGTCCTACAGCTGGTGAAATTAAAACGGATAATTCGAATATGGTCTCTATTATGACTAGGGAACTATCTCGCTCGGACTACCTTAAACGATCATTGGACCTCATAAAAAGTCGATAAAACTTTGAAAGTATTTTTTTAATTTTATGTAACATTTAATGATCACCTCTCCACTGACAGTGGTATTATAAAAAGATACCTCGTCCTCATATGGTAAATCACAAAGATCAAAATACAGAATCTTCATGACATATATTCAAGTCGTAATTCTCATGAAATAAAACGTAGCCTCGTTAATCTATAAGTCGAATAAGAAAATCGGAATTATTTTTTCGTTGAGTTCATATATACCTTGGAATTGCCTGAACTGCAGATATATCGTGGGGAACGCACACACAAAATATATGCGAAACAGCATCAACGAAACTAGATTTATCAAACGTGTAATAGAAAGGTCCTGGAATGCGAAAGTAAAGTAGAGATGCTATTTCGCTCTCGTTAGGCCACATTTCAAATACGCCGCGAGCATTTGGTACCCTGTACAGAAAGATGTAACAAAAAAACTAATGAATGACAGAGGAAAGCTGTGAGCTTCGTTAAGAACTGCTACGAGCGAACATACGATGTTTTTCAGCTTTTAGAGAGATTAGGTTGGGAGAGCCGCTTGAGACTCGGAGGCTGCGCGCTTGACTTATTTTGCGTGAGAAATCCAGAAGAGGTGAGTTTCAGAGCAACATAAAGAATGTCATTTTGACGCAACACTGCATTTTTAGGTCCGACAGAAGCGGTAAGATTAAGCAAGAGAGATACATTGCCAAACAGATGGGTACAAAAATTCGTTCTCACAACGCACAACAAGCGACGATTAAACAAGCAGAGTTCCACTTAAAACACACCCATAACACACTTCACCCCTAAAAACCTCATTCTTAGTACCTTTGAATGGCTGGTGTCCTAACATCCCCTGTCACACTCCCTTGCGGCGGCTCGTAGGGTAGTATGTAGACGTGGAGTTGATTCCTATCAGATATTAACATTTTAATACGATGAAAAAGTTACGAACATATTACAGAGGAACTGGCAAAAGAAAAACTGAGACGGGAGCCTCATGAACATTAAATGCCCGAATGAAGACGCCGATGAAGTTAAAACTTTGATCGACAAGAAAGTCATTGTCTACATTGCAATATTGCATTGTGGAGTGAAATTAGGGAGAATGCTCAACTGACAGGTACAACTTTTAGTTTTCTCCATGCGTTATTTACAAATGCAGAACCAACATTGCAAAATGCCAACATGTATATAAGCTTAGAGATTTATATTCCTTTCTATAGTAAGCTGAACTAATTTTTAATGGTTAACCATTACGCTTCAAGAGGCATTTGAAACTATCCGATGAATTTTTTTCAGGATGATTTACACCATCTAAGTCGAGACATGGGCTCGAAAACTTGACTTCGTTTCCCGCATTGAAAAATTCCGCCCCCATTGGTGATGTGCTTTGACGTCACACCTCCGATTCAAAGCCATTGCCTGCATAATTCACGCTGGGTCTGGCTTATTGAGATGTACATTATAGCTCTCATTCATGTAAGTGTCTGAAGAATATCTAGGAGTTGACGACCTTGAGACTGGCTGGAAGAATGGTTGAGTCCCGCAACAATTGAGGAAATATTAGAATTAATAAAAATATATATATGAGGTCACATTTACGGAAAGCAAGGATGCAAGATTGAAAATTTTGGTGGATCTTTTAACTTGACTCTTTGAAATACGATAACAGCCTCTAACTACAGTGAGATTTGGACTAAACTCTGACTATAAAATTATATTTTTATGTTCTTTCGTACGATATCCCTTTTCTTAATGGTTAAAATTAGCAGAGCTCAACCCCAGAGCAACTTCGCCATTCCTTCTAAAGTCAGCACCAAGATGGCCGAAATAGTTGTACTACGAACACAGTTATGAATGGGAGAGGAATTTGATATTTGTGCAACCACGTGTTAATTTTTTGAGATAACAGTTGGGCTATTTATATACTTAAAAACCTTTGCTAAGATCAGCTAAATCATATTATATTACTAGGAGGGAAAGAAGATGGATAAGAATTAATTCTAATACTGTTTAAAACTCGCTATTACTGCAGACAAGGGTGCATATACTAATAGAATCTAATGAAACTCATTTTTTACATTTGAAAAGACGGATAACCTCGTAATGACCTTTGGAAAATATAAATAACGCTGCCTCGAAGTTATTTCAGTTCATCAAGTGACGGTGATTGCATTGAAATCGTGGAATAGCCGTCCCTTATATGATACACTTATCGGTTACCCGTGGCTTCGCTCGCTTTAAAATTGTCCCAATTACTATGTTAATTTATTTCGTCGTTATCTTTCCAACCATCACGATCAACTAAATTAGCGATGGAGACATTTGCTTCCATGTCCTTTTGAGACACTGCAAATCAGGAAACAGCACTATGTCATTCATCGAGTGGAGAGCACTATCGGAAAGTCCTCTTTGCTCACTGCTATCGGATAGTTCGCTCCAACAATTTAAGGGTAAGAGTGGCTTTTGCAATGCCATTCCCCTTTCCCCTTCTGTCGTAGAGTACGGGGGTAAATTAGTGCTTTAAGGGTTCTCCCCGCGTTGCATCATTTTTATGGACGACCGTTTCGCCGGCATTCCAGTCGTCATCATCAGGTCCTGATGAACAGGAGAATTGTCTGCCGCTATATCTTAACCTATCCAATTTTTTTACCATTAATGATTAAGGTCGCTGTTTTGGGGGATAGCTACTTTCCGAGGGTCTGGTCCTTATGGAAAACCTTATGGTCCACATTTTTCCTATCGCACCAGGTATTACGACTGGGCGACCTCCCCCTGAAAATCTGCCACTGAATGAAAGCTACCACATTTCAATGTAAGTGGTACGTATCCGTGAACGAATCAGCGAAATCAAAATTCGCCGTTTAAATGTGGTTTTTTATGCCTAGCTTTTTTACTGGGTTTAATTTTCTCAAAGCAGCTTCATCGAGACGGTTTCCCAATGCGTGGGGGCAGCAATCTAACTCCAATATCCTCCTCATCACTGCCATCCCGCCAGCAGTAAGATGATTGCCTGTAGATGGTTACCAAATATTGTTGTCATCATCTTAAGATACGTATCTTGACCTCAGCTTCATTGTCGTGTTGCCATCGTCTTATTTTCCTTCCTGTAGCATTTTAGCCATCAATACAATCTATTCAAGTGCATTGCCCTAGAATAAGAAACAACACTTGAGCCCGCCTATAGAATCCTCAACATTTTTCCCTTCTCGGCTGGACTCGCAGGGATTCTGCAGACATCCTTAGAAGTCCTCTCACAGAAAATAGAGAGCTGCGAAAGAAAACGCACTGAAATACGCACCCCATCTAATCTATGTACCTTTCAACTGCCGTGAGTCTCTTAGCTAGTATTGACTGGCAATGGAAGGTTTTCTAGTGAGCTGAGAATACGTTAGTTCTTAATTCACTCAGCGATGTATAGGTACTTACTCTTCTATTAACAATCGGGGCGTCGGCTTCCAATTATATTCTCGCCTCGGGCCGCTGAGTGCTTCAAAAGAATCCCAGCTTAGGAATTGCAATTTTGATGGTCTCGCTTTCTCGAGCCAACTTAGAACGGAGAACAATCTTTATTATTATCACGCATTCATTTGACCAAAACATTCGAAACACCCTCTCACAACGCCACGTTGTAAACGTGGAAGACGCGACAGCACGCGAAATATTCCACTCTGCGGTCGAACTTAAAACATAGCGTCGGAACATGTACTCAGGTAGAGCTTTGGCAATCGATTATAATGTAGCTTCTTTCCTTCTTCACGATGCCAATCACGGCTGACGGTGAAAGAGACAATCACGCGATCACGGGTGGGAATTCAAACGCGAGGCTCCGGCGATGAAGAATCACAGTAGGAAAATGACCGTGAACTGCAGTGCGCCGAAAACTCCACGAGGGATTCAGGGCGAGAGTGGAGTGTGTCGAGGGGAGGGAACAAAAAAATTGAATTGTGTGATGTCACCAAATGAGCCAACCAATGAAAATGTCATGCTACGTTTCAGCATCTGGGTACAAAAAAGCACATTTGAAATTTTGGTCGGCTTTTTTTCGATTTCTAGCGATTGTCGGCGGTGACGATCTATGCTCGAGCTTGCACTGTAATTTTGGTGTTTCACTGTCAAGGTGCAGGCAGCACCCCGTGGCGGCTGTTGGCCATATTTGACACTCGCGAAAACTTTCGCGCAAAGCATTTGGTTTCTCCAATGTGCAATGTGCATTGAGTTCATTACCAAACTGAGGATCTCATCAATGTAGTGAAGCCCAAAGATGAGATACTCTACCACATAAATTGGTGACGGTGAAAAGTTGGAGCTCCGATTTAAATGAAAGATGTCAGCTCGTCCTCACTAATATGACCGCACGAAATGTAATGAGACTTTGAGAATGAAAATATTATTTCCAAAAGCAGCGAAATTATATTTAGCGCGGTGTTGGAAACGGTCGCTTGCGTGGCCGGAAAGTGAACTCACGGAGCGAAATTTTGACAGAAGATTGTTCTCCATTACGCCCATACAGCTTACTGAATGTGGAAATCTAAATACCTAGTATATACTCTGTGGTTTCAGGCTTGATGGAGTGGAATCAGAACATAACTAAGTATGAAAAAATAGGCAACTTCCACCGTGACACAATGTATTCAACACACCGTCTTACCACCCTCTCCTTCCCTCAACCCGCCTGCCGACATAAACTTATGCACACTTGATATTTCTCACCTGAAGATGCTGTAAAAAGCGAAACCGGTCGGAATAAATTTTGTCAGAGTGAAGTTGCCTATTTTTTCATACTTAGTCTCAATAGTACTTCGATGTCCGCAAAGTTAGACGTGCAATCGCTGGATCCGGCTCACTTGTCTCCGACACAATAGCCACACTCGGCTATATTTTTCCAAGTTGAATTTCCACGCTTTGGTTGTGGCGCGAATGTTCCTCACGGCTTGGCACGCCGTGCCAGAAAGGGACTCTGTAAGGCTGGCGGGGTGAAATGTGGTGCGGTGGAAGGCTGGTGCTGCGGGGCGAGCACTTCCCCTTTGGTTCGGGGCAGTACATGATCTTCGGGTTTTGACGGTTTTAAGGGCGAAGGGAGGGGGATTTGGGTGGGGGGAAGGTGGGGTGGGGTCGGAAAAAAGGGGAAGGCGTCAGAGCGTGTTCGCCACGGTCCCACCTCCTCCTCTCCAGATAGATCTGCTGCGGAGATGTGGATGTGATGGAGGGGTGAAAGGGGCGGGGGGGGGAGTGCCGGGGGGGGGGGGGGGGGGGAAGAAGAGGTGCTTGAATGCCGTCAGCAGGGAAATCCCGTGATTTACGACAGCCGCACCCTCTGCAGCCGAACAGCGAAACCACTCCCTCCCCCTTTTCTTTCTCCACATCTGTCTACTTTCCTCGCCGGTCGCTAGGGGAGCCACCGCTCGACCATAAACCCTTTTTCTAAGTCAGGATGCACGCGGCGACGGTCCCTGCCCCACACTGCCCTCCACTCTCCTAGAACCCCTTTCAAAATTCAAATTGAAAAACCCTGACCCATTCTCACTTTCATCTTATTCATATACCCATACTTGGCGACAGCAATGCAACTCAGTCAACACTTCCACCTTTGAAGTGTAAGCGTCGCGGGCCATTAATGATGCTCTCCGCTCTTTCAGCCGGACGTTCACGTGTCTGCTTATGGCGAATGAAACTGATAGTGTCTCGGCTCAATAATAAGGTTGGAAACGGTGGTTTATCTTGCGCGTCGGCCGATGTATTATCTCCGCAAACCTCCTCAAATGCGTCGAGAATAACGCAGACCTCGACACAGGGACAAAAGGGCATATTATTCCGACATTTCCCTAACTTAAGAGTGCTGACCTCTTTTCCCCCCTGCCAATGTATAAGACTTCCACTCCCTTCTATCCATGAGGAAATTTCGCTGTATATTTCGTCTGCCGTCTTTCATTGTGGACCGGATGGAGATTCTGCAGAATTGATATGTTTCAAATTACATCCGCATTTGTAATCTGCTCGATTGTGGGAGAGAATTATCTAAAATAAGAACACCGCTCCAGCTAATTATAATTATTCAACCTCATATTTTACAGAGAAAGTTATCATAAAGTGAAACGAGTTTCGCTAAGTGTTCTAGTGCTTTATCAATCCTCAATTACAGCACATATAAGTACTATGCGTATTCTCCGCTCATTTCATCACTCATCAATCGTCACTTCCCATTTTAAAAGCGGTGACGTGACTAGTGTTGCCATCACTTTGATCAAGCGTTGGTCCAGACTATCTCTGAACATATTCACACACAATTACGGAGACTCACTCATTCTTGAGGTACATGTAATTGACTCAGCATCCAACGAGCTACAGGCAAATTCGCGGTGAGAAAGGCCCCAAAATGCACAGAGGATTGCATTGAAGGGGGTTGAGGGTTGTCCCTAGAGAGGGGAATCGGCGGGTGGGTGAGGAGGGTGCGTGGGCGAGGGAGGTTCGGTAGGGCTGCCAACAGCATGGAGAGCGATATCAGGTCCGAGTCACGTAAGTGAACGAAATATCAGTGAAGCAGCAAAAGCGTCAATGTTGGCAGCGAACGCGAGTCGTCGAATTGAAGTCCTGAACAAAAATTCTTACTTAAAAGTTAAGATTATTGATTCGGGGTGCGTCGACTAAAGTGGTCATTTTGCACCACTCTCGTCCATAAGTAAGACAAAGTAATTCAAGAAAAATCACTCATGTTACGTAAAATGTGTGTGCGTTGTCTAAAATCAAATTATAATTGATTAAAAACGTTGATTTCTTTTAAAAAGGCAATTACTCTGAATCGGGAGAGTCACCTAAAATATGACCTAGGGCACCGTTGACCTTGTATTTATCTCGAGAAGACCGCATAACGGCGGAGCTATATGGATACCCCTTAATCTGTGAAAGTGCACACATACATTTTCTCATGAGAGAAACGAAGCCCGTTTTTCTTTTCCCAGTTATTGAGTTTTATGACGGTTAGCTGAGTTGTTCTTACAACGCTAGCTAATGTAGACGACCTGCAGAAGATTGCAAGGTCGTCTACGAATAGGGATCCCATCACCATACAGTCAGCAATGTCATTAATGGTAATTGCAAATAACGTGACGCTTAGAACAGTGCTTAATTCTTCTCTTACTTCGACAGCCTGTAATGCACATGCGCAGCGAGTGACAATCGACTCGCAAGTCGTGACTGGTTTTCCGCGCGAGCACCATTGACTTTCGCAGAAGTTTGAACTCAGCTGCATCTAGACGTCAGTAAGTATGAAAGCACGTTCACGTGACGTTGTTCACTTTTGCTAGAGGTGCGCAGAGTTACATGGACTAAGGAACAAATGAAAATACTGCGAAACGTGGGGGAAGTTCGTCTATAGTGTGGAGAGACAGTCAGAAAACATTAATCGCTGCGAATATAAGCGCTTTGAAAAATGGATTAATCACTACTGCCTATCGTCCCGTTTCGACTCGTTTCACCAAGAGACCTCAAAATTGGGTCCCAGATAATGTGAAACGGTAATTTTAAGTACCCACCATGAGAATTTTAGGTGTTTTTTACGCGAAGTAGTTCGGTTCCCCAGCTTCCCTCTCTCTCTCTCTCTCTATCGTTGTCTCTCTCTCCCTCTAGCTTCCCCTCCGTCATTTCTCCTTCGCCCCACCCACTCCATTTTTGTCTCTCCTGCTTACGAGGAACTTTCAAGGGAGCTATGCACTTTATTACGAAAGTGCTAAACCAATTCTTTTGCTAACGGCGTGAATATTATTTCGCGACATCCATCCTACTGCGGCAGATTAGATCATGAGGATAAAATTAGGGAAATAGACTGCAGAACGGACGGGTTTAATGTAGTCCGAGCGAGTTCCCTAGTCATAATAGAGACCATATTCGAATTATTCGTTTTAATTTCACCAGCTGTGAGACACTTCAATTTAAATATTGCATTGTTAATGGGGCAGTAATGTATTTTTATATGACAGAAAGTGTGTTATTAAATGAAAATATCGAAATAAGTCTTTAACTTGTCTCAATTTTTCGCGCGGTGCGTTTGAAACTCCATCAAAACGGAAGGTTTTTTGTGATACCCAAGAACCTATTGCGGTGACAATATGATTAATTTTTAAATATAGTCGAGAAAACATACAAACTACACGCTGTTAGTTTTTTTGCGACACCTAAGTGTTAGAAATACCTAATTTTGTAAATAATTCCTCTCTGGAGTATACACGTACCATTTCCTATGTAAAAGGGCTGGTATATTTTGTCAAATATCTCGGAAAGTAATAGGTTGAATTTTTTGTGTCATGAGAAGGGTGAGATATTTTTCTTCATAATGAGACAAAATTCATTGATTTCTAAGCAAAATGATATTTCGCTCAAACTACCTTAAGGCAATGTGGTACTCCGTCTGCACACTTCACTTCGATTCAGTGCTTCCCTTACCTTACTACCTTAACATATCAGTTTAACCGCGAACGAAAAGAGATCATAACGGCTGCCAATGACACTTTTAATTAGGTTTGTCGATAAGTAGTGTAACCGGTTGATTGCTTTACTCCTCTAATGCTTGTATCATTGTCTTCTATCTACTAATAACAGCACGCAGTGCATGAAAGTTGCATGATGAGCCACACTGCAATGCAGTGCAGCGTAACCCATTTATCCCTGTACGTTTGCGTTGCCGCAAAAAACATTGCAAAAACATAGAGAAGTGTAGAAGGGAAAAGGACCATTAAATGGAACACTATAAACAGAAAGGAAGAACGAGGTGGATTGGACACCCCTTGTGGCACAATGGATTTATGAAGAACAAAATTGAAGGTAAAATTGAGGGGAAAGTCCCCAGAGGAAGACCCAGGAATAAGTTCTTGGACCAAATAAAGAAAAAGTAGATAGGAAGAGATACCAGGAGGAAAGGGACCGAACATTTGAATAGGCAAGGGCGGAGGACAGCAGTCAACCAATCTTAGGATTGAGCGACCAATGAAATAAGAAAACATTATTACAAAAATACATCGGTTGTATGCTTTTAGTTTGGCGCAAACCGTGTATTGTCGCCTCCAATCAAGTTATAGAAGGTTTTCGCCAGTGCATCAGCAATCATGATTACATTGACCGCATGTGACCGCATAATAGGAAGGTCCTCGGATGAAAAAGTCTAAGAGAGATGCTACTTCGCTCTGTTTAGACCACACCTCGGATACGCCACGAGCATTTGGGACCCTGGTCAAATATATTTAACCAAAAAAATTAATAAAATACAAAGGAAAGCAGCGCGCTTCGTTAAAAACTGCTACGAACGAACATATGGTGTTACACAACTTTTAGAGGGATTAAGGTGGGAGCCCCTAGAGACTCGGAGGCTACACGCTTGGCTTAGTTTGCTTGATAAATTCAGAACTGATATTTTTCAGAGCGACACAGAGAATATTATCATGACTCCTCACGACATCTCTAGGTTTGACAGATGCGATTAAATAAGGGAGATACACTGACGAACGGATAGGTACAAAAACTCATTCTTTCCGCGAACAATAAGCGACTACAATAAGAATTAAGCTCCACTAAATACACTCTTATAATATATGGCACCATTTCTTCTCCAAAAAACTCGCACTTTTACACGGCTGGTGACCTAACACCCCCTGCCACACGCCCATGCGGCGGCTCGCGGGGTATTATGTAGATGTAGATATAGATGTAGATGTGGATGTAATGTAGTGTAATCATAGAGTAAGTATATATATAGAGTGGCCAAGCAATGATAAAAACTGGGCATAAATTTTTGAGAGCTTTGGGAAGAATTTCTCAGGTGGCACCACTTTAGGGGGGGAAGAATTTTGGCTTGCGGAGAAGGCCACTTGGAGGCGCTAGTGGTACTCGGTGATTTTACATCGACATACAGAAGAGTTGATTTACCATGGCTGTTGTGTGCTTTTAATCGAGTATCAATTGTTTTGCCGTTCCTATGATACATCGGTAAACAGTTCACTTCGTGTTTGGTAATCGCGTGTCTTATCATATTGACGTGAATCCGATTCATTATAGACAATGTTCAATGAAGGTACATTAAAATGCATGTTTAATTTGGTCTCGATGACTCAATAAGATTTGTTTCCGTTGCTATGGGTCGATTAGTAAACATCCAGGCACCGAAATCATCATAAGAATATCATGTGAGTTATGCGATAGTAAATGAAGTGGCCGTATGACAAAGCTCTATTGGCTTGTCGTGCAAATTCGATACACCTGTTCAATCTATCGGCCAAAGTATTATTTGAAAACTTATATCCGAATCTCCCTATCTCTTTGCCACTCTATATGTACTTACTCTATGGTGTAATGCATGACGGGATAACTCACCCCCCTGCCACACACCCTCGATGCTCGCGAGGTCTCGTGGATGGGCACGAAAGGGGAGCCACGAGGGGTCGCAGAGGGAGGAGGGGGAGGGAGATGGGGAGGCCGCGTTTAGCGAGTGCGGCCAGCCCTTTACGTCCCGAGGCCCTTCCGCCTGATCCCCCACCCCCATTGCATTGGACCGCTCTTCAATAGACAGCACACGCATCCCCCTTCTTCCTCCCTCCCCTCTCACCCCCCACCCCCTGCGCCCCTTTCCACAGACAAAACGCGTCACTTACCCTCCGCTCCCCTTAATCCCACACCCACGCGACAGACCCTCCCTCGCACCCTTCACTTCCATTCCTCATCAGTGAGCGAATGAATCTGGGGAATGCCGCCCCACGCGGAGACACACACGAGGAGGGACCGATTACTGAAAAGGTGGCCTACGGGGGTTGGACCCGCTTTCCTAACGCACGAATCTCCAATGGGATCGGTTTGGTGTGGTGGCTGGAGTACTGGCTAACCATACGGACGGCCAGGGTTCTAACCCCTGCAGAGGAGGATGTTTTTCAGAGGAAACCCGATTCCTACTTGAGTATCTTGTGGAGGGCACTTCAAGTGCAGTACTCCGTCTGTCGGATGAGGCGTTAAGCCGTGCTCCCCTTGGCGCCTTTCGTTAAGAGCAGGCTAATGCCGACGCCGGGTTTCCATCCACCCTTCCTCCCTTACCTATCCCCTATGGCGCAAATGACCTCAGCCGTCGGTCGCCTCCACAAATACCCAATCCCAATCGACTCTCACGATTGGCACGACAGCGGGAGAATCCTTGATCTGATAAACACGCGATACATATCGAGTGGTTTGCGATGGAAATGAGAAGAAAACTTATGAGTGATGGGGATCAAATTCGCGGAAAAAATCGCCAAAAGAGGCGTACAATAGCGAGCGACGTGTTAAAAGTTCCGTATTGAAATCTCAGGGGAGCAATCTTTATATTGCACATTCTCAGACAAAACAGCATCCAAGCAAAGATGTCTCATAAAATGATCGCTGAATGGGAAATATCACGGGAAACTTTAAAAATTGGCAATCATAGATAAAGCTTTCTGGGATTTCTTAGCGAGGGATGTTGAAATAGATGAGCGGTTAATTAAATAGAACGCATAATACCAACGAACCAACCACCAGATCAACAAGAATGCGAGTGCGATATCCCATTATGTCGCGTGTCAAAGGATATTGCCAGTAAGATACTTCACTTTCAGATACAAATCCCGATCCGAGAGAGGGGATTGGAGATACACCAAGAAATAAGAATGACTTCGAAGGCAATGAATATATAACTGCATGTTATGATGAGTATAATTAAGAAGTGCAATGGTTTTGGACAGTCTAAAGAATTCAGCGCCCGAGTAGCTTGTCGTCAAATAATTCTGAGAACCTCTTTCACAGAGCAGAGCGATTGAATGCATAACAGGCAGTTGAGAATTAACCTCTTCCGTATATCCCATTCTATGCTCATTAATCTTTGAATGCCGTAATTTAAAAAAATATACCGTAGAACATTAGCAAGTGGTTAACAGTGGTTCTTCCCCTTCTGTCGACGTAACCAATTAGGGGGCGTCCATTAATTACGTGAGGTGATTTTGGCGATTTTTCGACCCCGCCCCCCCCGCGAGATTCCCCATTGGCGAGATGTCGTGAGATTTGGCTGGACCCCCTCCCCCTAATCTCACGTGAGATTTTTCAAAATTCATATTTTTAGTGTAAATACGTTAATCTGTGCTTGATTGCGTTGGATTTATTAAAAAAACATAATTTGCTTAATTATTTTTATTTAAGACTAGTTAAGACTAGTATTAAAGACTACTAAGAACGTAGACTAGAATCGAAGTGAGAAAATCGAACAATAAAATATTTACATAGGAATTAATAAAATTCGTAAAAGAATCCTCATTCTAATCCAGTCCACGGGGACTCATGTGTGGTCTCAAGAGTGACTACTGGAACCAACATGTCCATGTGATATTTACCGAAACCCCCCCCCTCTCCCCTATGTGAGATTAAGTGAGATTCAGCTCGAACCCCTCCCCCCCAAAACGCCTCACATAATTAATGCCCTTACACGCCCTAACAGTCAGTCATTTCTTGCATATCATTCTCCCAGTCAGTACGCTGTATTAATGCACAGCCTAGCTGAAAATAAAACTCTCTCCGGAATATTTATGTGCTTCGAGATAACTTAAGATTCGCCTTTGTACAGAACGAAGGCAAAATAATCCATCGTAAAAAAGCATCGCATTCGATTTTCCCGAGATTAAAGTTCATGGCGAATCTATCGTGCCTGCACAAAGGATTCTTCGATTTCTTTAAACGTATTTGGATGTAATACAGAAATATCGGTATTTTTATCGAGAATGATGCCTATACGACCAATAAAACTTCATCTTGTAAAACATCTCCGTCCCATGTTCTGTTCTGATGGCCAAATTAAAATAAAGGAATCACGCACGGTTTCGAAGAGATAATTTTTAAGGGGACGCTACAACTCAAAGTGGTAATCGTTCTTCTTCCGCATGGGATGAGACGACACAAGCTCAGAACAATGTTATCACGCACTAAAAATGAGCCAAAAATGCAGCTTCGACATGACATCTTGAACTAAACACGCAGCTTTGAGAAGAGCTCTGAGAAGAAAAAAAGCAAACTTACCCATTGCATACATTCTTTGTTCGACATGAAATGGGGAGGGCAAATGATGGAATGTAATTACAAATTAATGAGGACTGCTCCAATGACGAATCATGGTGGAAATAAGCGTTTGATCGAAAGTAAAATTGATTGTAGTGACTCATAAGATCAATCTTTGAATTGATAATCACTATTGTAACTACGAAAAAGTAAAACACTTCGAAATTCTCCAAGGTATTTTGTAGGCAACTTATTTCATTTCATATTTTATTATTTCTTTGTAACCTCTCCCGCTTCACCATTTCTACATTTTCGCTCCCCTATGATTCTCAACCCTGCCCAAAACTAGGCGTTTGCCCCCTCCCCCTCCTTTCTACCGTGCGTGAAAATCACAACAAAAAACGAAAAATAAACAAACATGCTATACCTGTCGATGCCGTAAATGGACGAAACGCGTCGCGTCTAATAAAATATTTTCGAAAAGTATTAAGTATTTTAATTTATTATGAAAACGAACATATTGCACGTTAGCTCATTAGAAGCCTGCCACAGTCAATTGAAAATGTAACTCGTTCCAAGTTTTTGTTTTAACACATCAATGCACACTTAAGGTAGTCTGAGCGAGATAGTTCCCTAGTCATAAGAGAGACCATATTCGTATTAAACGTTTTTATTTCACCAGCTGTGGGACGCATAAATTAATTATTGGATTATTAATGGTGCAATAATATAGTTCTAAATGAAAGAAATTGTAAATAATTAAATGAAAATATCTCAATAAGTCTTAAACTTGACTCATTTTTTTTGCGCGGTGCGTTTGATACTCCTTCAAAACGGAATGTTTTTTGTGATACTCAACAACTTACTGTGGTGACAATATGATTAATTTTCAAAAATAGTTGAGGAAACATAAAAACTACACACTGTTAAAATTCCAATCATTGCATTTTAACAAATGAAGCGGTACAAAGTCAGTCGCACGGGTGTATCTACACCAGGGTTGAAATTCGCCATGAAAAAAAGCATTTGTTTGACCGGTCAAAGTAACCATTGTACACATTTTGAGATTTTTTTACGAAATCTAAGTGTTAGAAATACCTCATTTTGTAAATAATGTCTCTCTGGAGTGCATGCACGTACCATTTCCCATGTAAAAGAGCTGGTATATTTTGGCAAATATCTTCGAAAGTAATGTGGTAAGGGGTTGAATTTTTGGTGTCATTGAATAGGTGACATATTTTTCTTTAAAATGAGACGAATTCATTGACCTCTAATTAAAATGATATTTCGCTCAAACTACCTTAAGCTGAGGCTATTGTTCTCCCAAATGGTTAAGAACCTTCTGGATGCAGACATATGGTGCGAAGAGTGAATAAACTTGACCAGCCTCCCGGAATACGCGCTTGCCTCCTTGCTGTTGAGACAAAATCATCGGGAAAGTGGGAGGGTCAAATGGTGACCACACTGCCTCCCCATCTCCACAGCTCACCAAGCATATTCGAGGTCATACACCCGACACTTCGGGATGCGCAGTTCACCTTTTACGTTCGAGAGTCGAGGCATCCCGCATCTGACCCCCCCACCTCCAAGCATCGCCCGGCCCGTCGTAAAAAGGACTTGTCATTCGTCGTCTTCCACCGCCGAGACGACATCTATTCCTTCATGGTCGCGAATGAATGTCCGGCGCGGCGACAGTCTCCACCTTCCGATTGACGAGAGCAGCCAAAGGCCGCTCGTCGACCGGAGGGCGGTTGCGTCCATAAAAAAAGGAAAAGATGTCCCCGAGAAAGGGATTCCCCGAGACGGGATGAGACTGCTGCCTTCCCCAAGACGTGCCGTTACGATCGTAAACACGGAGAGACATATGCGACGAGCTAAGCACCGAACGGTTACAGTGAGAGAGACATACGTAGAAGTTGGAAATGGAAAAGAATACGTCGAGAGGAGACCCGGGAAGGTTCTGTTGGATGCTGGGATGGCTAGGAAGTACTAATGAAGAAGTAAGCGTCCAACGTGATGGTATGGTATATTGGGGAAGAGGGGAATAGAAGCTAAATAACAAAATATATGAATAACATAGGACGCTACAATGCAACACAGAGAAAAATGGACGGAAAGCAAAGAGTAGAGGAGCTTCCCATTAGACACAGCACAAATATTTGCGAGGTTGAAACGAAGAAAAGATAAAATGTATATGAGAACGACATACATGAAGATTTATTGAACGACGTGCCGTCATCATTGGTCGTTAAATCCCAAGATTGGTTGACTGCAGCCCTCCAACCTTCCATATTTAATGCTAGCTCCTTCTGCTAATGCTAACTTCCTGGTAGCTCTTCCTATGTATGTACTTTCCGCTTTATTTGGTCCATGAACCTATTCCTGGGTCTTCCTCTGATGGGACTTTCCCCGCAATTTAACCTTCAATTATGTACTTCACAAACCCATTGTGACTCAGGGTGTGTCAATTTTATCTGATTCTTCCATTCTGTACGGTTTTCCATATGGTCATCCCCTATTCTACACTTATGTACAGTTCATCATTTCTTATTTTATCCGTCAATTTAATTCTCAGCATCCTCCTCCAGCACCAGGTTTCGAAGGCTTCTAGTCTTTCTTGGTCAGTTTTTCCCATGGTCTATGCTTCCAATCCTGATGACGCGTAGTGTTTTAATCATGTTATTGGGCGAAAATGAATATTTAAGTTTGGAAGAAGAAGTGATGGAG
The DNA here is from genome assembly GCA_963169105.1 of Ceriagrion tenellum. Taxonomy (NCBI): domain Eukaryota; kingdom Metazoa; phylum Arthropoda; class Insecta; order Odonata; family Coenagrionidae; genus Ceriagrion; species Ceriagrion tenellum. Next base: position 5,361,772 of record OY720639.1, on the reverse strand, counting down.
GGCTCCGGTAAATATCAACCGAAAGAGAGTGAGTGACGAACGATTATCGGTAAATTAGGTTTTTTGAGCTCCTTTGAGGGGTAAAACGAATAGAAATGAAAAAACGAAAAATTCAGCGCCTCACTCGTGAAAAATTCCACAAAAATGCGTGTTAAGTTTGAGTGAAATTTCATTACTCACAAAAGGGATTTGATTGACGCGCCGCACTTCAACCTTTACTCTCACATTCATATGCACAATGAGATACAATGTTATGAGACCTGTCATTCGGAATATTTTGCCAGAGAATTAATTTTTTGCCAGGCTTAATCCACTGGTTAGGTCATCTGAAGCCAGACTTCTGGTCCTTGGCCTTCAGGAGGCCCAGGAATAAAGGATTATGAAAACTCATACGCTCTTTGGTCGCTCATGAGATATGTGGTTTCACTCCGAGGTTGGTTTCAGACCGTGGGAATAAGCGGCCGTCATAAAATGATTAAGGTGGAGCTAGAAGCAGAATTAGGCCAATGAAGAGATACTACGGAGAGGTAGAGAAGTTGGCAGATGACATACTCAACGAATACTCATCGAAGAAAAGGAGAATTATTTTATGCAATGGATTTGGGAATTAAGGGAAAATTTAGCGCAACCAAGGGTAGAATATATTAAGTTAATTACGAGACATCGATTATTTTGTGAAATGCAGAATTGAGAATTATACACCATCGAGATATCGAAAGAAAGAAACGCCCCAATTGGGAAATCGTCATTTACTAGATGGTTTCATGTTGTGACTGCCGAACACCCTTGATCAGCAATCGGAGTAATACGGTTTGGATTCCAATATGTGTTGATTACAGAAAATATCTTTTTACATGGGGCAGCGATGCTTTGCATTTAAGACACGCATCTTCTCTCTTGTTTCCTCAAAAAAGTAGAAACGTAATGCTTTTTCTCAGACAATGCCACGAGAAAAAAATCGGCATCGACTAGAAATAGAACGATATCCCTCGAAACCGCCGCTCTCATGCGCAGGCAATTTACGCAACGGCTATTGTTGAATATTCCACTGCAGTATTTGTTCCAGGCTTGAACATGTTCATGCTTCTTGCCGCGCCTATCATGGGGTTGTCGTTTCCAGTGCAGTTCACACAAAGAGCGCCCCGGGAAAATGGAGACCGTCGACCTAAGTACATGGGAGATATGTTTTTCGGGCAATAATCACAAGTGTGGAAGAATGATGCTACTTTCATTCCGAGAGATGACCTCTCCGATGTATACCAGCATTCATTCATTCCCAGAGCACGGAGGGAGAGGAGGCGAGGGGAGGGAAGGGAGAGGTTCGAGATAAGGACGCTCGCGGCTGTTATCATTATTCCCCCGCATCCCGCCACCCGACAAAGATCCGCTCCCAACTGCACCACTGCGCGCTCCCCGGAGAGAGAGAGAGTCCCGGAAATGACACAGCCGGGAAGACGGGAAACGATCCATGTATCTGTCGCCATAAATGCTAAATTGATATAGAAACGTGGACCCCCACCTCCCCCAACTGTATTTTTGCCACTTGGATTCTATCGCTCGCACACATCGCCGTCCTTCCGTCGCCGCTTCTGCCCCTTCAGTGGAATCGTCTCGAGACCCGTCCGGAAAGGAATCGACGAAGGAAGGCGACGCCCGCCCTCTCGAGTGTATCTATCCGACACTCACTATCCCACGGGATCCACTTTTCACTCGGCCATTTGGAGTGAAGCAGACTCAGAAGCAAATGGGGAGCGGCGAGGCGATAAAAAGATTAACAACTCCCCTTGATTTTGGAGGACGAATGGTTTCGGCAACTTTGAATGCTGAATATATAACCACTGCACGTGAGAGCGACACTCCAAGAAAATATTTCAAGTTAAATATTTTAAGCGTTAGTTCGAGGATTAGAAACAAAAAAAATTATGTTTGTAAAATTGTCTCGGGTTTGGCACCGAGTAAGGCTTTTAAAGGCTGACGTTTCGATGAATTACTCCCTCATCGTCATCAGGGCTGAGACTGATTGCCGAGTTGGTCCATGCCGGATTTTTATAGCTGGCCAAGGGCAGAGAAGATTTTACAAACATTATTCGCCGGGGAAAAGTTAAATCTTTTAAAAAAGTATTGATAAATTAAACTTTTTTGCAAAAAATTCAACATTTAGGTTACCAAACACTATAAAAAATAATAAAGCATACAATTAACATATTTATGTTAATTTCCCGAAGCATTCTCGAAGCACTCGACGGTGCGATCGTACAAAAGAATTACCGATGTCAAGAAGTGCACATAATGACTCATGCTACAGAAAGAATCTCTTGATTTTACGATCATTAGTAATTAAGTACTTGGATTGGTTAATTGTATACCCCCTCCTCCCATATTACCCCGTACCTGCTCTTATTATAAGTCCGAGAGGCTCCTCTTTTTTACATGGCACCCTGGAATCCATTGCAGAGCTTCGCAGCCCAAAGGCAATATCGCTGCCTAGTTCGTTCAACGTGGTCATCCATCCTTTCTCGCTATGTTCTCTCTTCCGTTTGGTTCCTTGCAAATTCGTTTTCTCTCAAAGCGAGAAAATCCGTCCGTCTGTTTTGTTTGTGTGCAGTGCTTCTCTTCGTGGTTTTTTCCTCACCAAGCCTCAGCTTCACTTCCTCGTTTCTCAACTCGCCCGTCCATTCGATAGTCCCAATTCCAGCACCGAGGTACGGTCTTCCACTCTGCTCTTCCTTTTTTTATTTTATGTAATATACGCCGCAAAACGCCACATGATAGTTGTTTCGATGTTTCTTCCTGTGTTTGATCCTAATTTGCTAACACGTTATTTTTCATCAAGAACGCTTTCTTGGTTTAAGCTTCCCTTTTCTTCATATCCGCTGAACCGCTTTAAGTTGTGATCTTGAGGATGCTCGCTGCACACATACATCTCGAATGAGTGGGTATAGCTCCCGAAAAAAATCCTGGCGCAGACCTGCGCAGTACGAAGGGGTGGTGGAAGTGGGTGTACCTAAATTTTTATTCGGTAAGATATCACATATTTGACTTTAATGATTCGTGCAATAATTACGAAGATACAGAGGAAATTATTACCAAACTATTATCATCATTTTGTCCTCTCAAGGCAGAGCACATCATTTTGTCAATTTTTTCCGCAAAAACTGACAACGCATCATATTACCAAGGGTGAGACAATTCAACTTTCTATCGCGAGGGCCGGTAGAGGTGTAGGTGGCCATATTCTCGCTTGATCTCCCCGCCTGGAACAACATTTTGTATTCGGTACATCCATCGCGTCAATTACTAATGTGATTTTATGAGGACTTTTTAATAGGGTGGGTAAACTAAATGAAAACAATATGTAGCCAGAAATAATTAAATCCAGGAAAGGCTCTACTTCATACGGCCTCTGACATTAATTAAAAGAAAGACCCGAATGTCATTCAAAGAGTTTTCATTATCTCACGGGACGGAAAATAAAAATCCATATTGTCAGGACTGGTATTATAAAATTCAGGAATAATGGATAATTACGTTTACCAGCATAAAATCTCCAAAGCCATGAGCCATAATCCAGCCAATAATAACAATTAATCGTGAAGGCTGGTCATTAAATGAAACGTCAGAAAGAACTCTCTTCAGGCAGCAGAACTGGATTTTAGAAGAGTCGAAGGGATATCTGGACGTAATGAAGTTTGGAAAAATAGAATCGGAGAAATCACGGACGTCCTAATTCCAAGTGTTGTGACAAATGTTGTGACACCTTTGACCACTCGAGAGATTGGATAAAAAAGAGGAGTGGAATTTGCCGTCTGTTAAACAAATCGGGGAACGTTTTATGAACTCTATCGGAATAAAATAAAGATAACATTCTTATCAACAATGATGGAGAGTGGGAAAACAAAAGTATGTATGAAAGGGCCCATTCCCTATTTCCTCATCATCATTAGTCGTCTGCTTTCGCAAGTGGTCCTGGGTGCCTCCAATTCTCTCTCTCTCTCTCTCTCTGTCCTCTGCTCTCCTCTTCAACAATTCTCTGTAACTCCCTCCATCCTTCAGGTCATCAATCATCTTTCTTTTCTTTCTTCCTCTTTTGCGGTTTCCATCCACCATTCCTTCCAGTACATCTCGTAACAAACATTTCCCTCTCAGTACATGTCCCATCCAGCTCTTCTTACCACCTTCAATCGTCATTAAGAGCTCTCTTCCTTCTTTTATTCTCTCCAAAACCTCTTCGTTCCTAACCCTAATCAGACCACTTGATGTTAAACACTTTCCTCCGAATCCACATTTCTAAACTCTCTATCCTTTTTCTATCCTTTTCTGTTATCGTCCACGTTTCCCCACCATAAAAAAACACACTCCAAACAAAATACTTGACGATTCTCTTCTTCAGTTCCATTTTACTATTTAGTATAGTCTTTTTCTTCCAAATGCCTCATTAGCCATATAAATTCTTGTTCGTATCTCCACTTCACTCTTCCCAATCCCCAATCCCAATTACCTACTCCAGAAATAATACCCTCTAAGAGTGCTTCCCATCAGGATAAAGCCTCTACTCGACATACTTCACACGCGTATTCATCACCTGAACGGCAACTAAAAGGTTGTTGCATGGTTGCTGAAACGGAAAAAAAATCATAGATTAGAGGTTATGTGTTTTTTTTTCTTCCTCTGCCGGGGCATCGCCGCAACAGGCCATGACGTCTCTTCAAATCTATATCAGTTCAAGGAGGACTGTTCCTCTTATGCCGGGTGGTCCAAACCCCCCCCCCCCCAATATAAATAGGTCCACGGCTTAATGGTCATCTTGCGAGTGCCAGAAGCGAGCTAAAACGTCAAGAGTTTTATTTCTAAACCTTCTTTCTTGCTCGATCCTGCGGCATCAGGGGCATTCCAATGGGATGGGTTTTAATTTGAGGTCTTTTTATATCACCTCGGAATAGGGATATGTACCTCACATCTCTAACTGCAGTATCTTTTAATACAAGCAGTAGCAAAAATATACGGGCCATCATTTCTTAGTGAGTGTATTAGTAGGTTTAGCTACGCATTATAAATTAATTATTACCAGCTGTTTTTGTTTGTAATGCTGAGTTAAATTATCTCGATTGGTTTTGGTGTTTATGCTAACAATTCTTTGCAGTAAGTGAATTTCAATCTCATTTTCATCTCCTATTAGGTTTAATAGATGATAAGATGGAGAATTGCTTAGAGGGTTCATTACTCACGGCTTAGTTTAGAGGACAAAGTCAGCCAGCTATGGCAGTACAATGAGTGAGAGAGAGAGTTTAAATTTGGAATTCTAAAGTATTACATTTGTGGTATTAACATGGCACAGTCTAACTCAATCCAAGTCTAACCCTCGTAGGGCAACAAAAGTTTTTTTTTTGCTATCTGGCGATACAAATTGTTTTCATTTGTGTTCCAACTCAGTATTTGCGTCATTCTTGTATGCGTGCCTCGAGAGCTCAATGCAAAGAGGGAAATAAATTTTCGATTAACTTCTAGGCACTAGCACGACGAGCTATGGGCGAGCCTTTTATAGAGACATAAAATGCCGTGCTTGAAAATAGATGCACAGCCGCCATGGGGTCAGCTTAACCTGGAGCAAAAGTACCAGGACACTCCGGGATCCCTCACTTTGTTCTCAAGTATCAATCCAACGCGGCGCTCAAACGTCCAGCTCAATTAAGCAATCTCACATCTTCATGTCGTGATTACTTCTTCGTTTACGATGCGTCAGATTTTGATTGAGTTTTCCAATGAGGTATAAAGCGATTGAAGTCAGTATTTTGATAGATTGATAAGAGAACCTCTCATGTGATCATGTACACATTTGGAAAGAAGAATGTGAAGAGGTAGTGCCGTATTGATCTGAAGGGAGCACGTGATCAGCAGTTCTCCCCGTATACATTTGACTTAAAATTGCGTATTTTTTACGGAATTTATAATTACGGAAAAGTGTTTCAGAAAGATGCCTATGTCCCGAACAAACGGGGAACGGTCGTAGGAAATGAAATACTTAAGCCCATAATGAGCCCGATTGTGCAATTAACATTCAATTTGCTTAATGAGTTGTAATCGATACAAGTAAGACATCAGGTACACGTCTATCAAAATGATGAAATGCACATTTAAAAATTATTGCCTTTTTTCCATTACGTCTTCTCAATCTTATTTATCAATCAAGTATAAGAGAGGAACGCTTTATGTGATCTCTACAGTTTAAGGAAAGTTGTTTTCATTATTTCATTCATAATAGAATTATTTTTAATTTCGTTTATTCCGTGCGATGCAAAGTTTTACATATTACCCAAGAAAAAGGTAATACCCAATAGTGAGTTGGCTTCAGAGAAATGACATCACCACTAGCCGTTATAGCCGCGTGAAGAACAATAGAAGGCCTACATTTTAACCAATAAGTCATCAGGCTTTATTCATAATAGTATATTTACAAGATAACCCGCATTTTCCGGTAATTCACTAGCGGATAGCTGTCTCCAAGAGACGCCAATTCCTCGTGTGGAGGACGACAGAGGGAAATCATTTACTGGCTGTAGAATTTCGAATATTTTCGTGAGAAGAAACGTACTCATTAAACCCACTATCTTAGGTCTAACTCATCAAATTTTTCTCATGATGATGATTATCTGTGAATGAAGAACAAGTTCAAAATTTGAAACCAATGTATTGGCTGTATTGAACATGCATTTTTTAATTAATTCACAAATAATATTATCAAAGAGTCATTCTGAGAAAAAAAGAATGTAAAAAAGGAAATTGTATATCGCTGTTATTTCTGTATATTAACAATTAAAATATCTATGAAACAAGTATCTCTTTGTCATCATTTTCTCTAATTTATCATTTCAATGTCATAGAATGACCTTTGCATGGTATTAATAAACCTTAAGTTACAATGCAAAATAATGTTTACAAATGGAATGTCATTTTCCTGCTTTAAACTCTTTGATTTTTATTATTATTCTTTTTAATATTAAAAATAAATAAATGATATTTTAGAGAATATCACAATCCATTTGAAGTGGTGCATGAAAAACCAAACGCTGATGGTGGAATGTAGCAAGGAAGAAAGGAAGTTTGAAGAGATTGCTCAAAACCCTTTCCGTGGATTTTTAGAATTTGGAAGAACATGGAAAAGGTGAAAATAAGCTCAAGATAAGTGCAGTTAGAGATACGGCGGTAAAACTACTGAAAAAGCTAAGCTCTACGAACGACATTAATGTTACACCAAGGTCAAAACCCCGTAGTTTCTTAAGAAGTATCACTGTTTCTGAAAGAGTTCTCTTGTTTGAAAAAGTTTTGCAGTGCAGCTATTGCAGCTTAAACAAAATTAAAATTATCTTCAAGGGGAAAAAATAAAGTTGATTCAAAATAGACTCCCTCATGTATAATAATAAAAGTATTTGAATTAGGTTTATTCAATATTAAGTAATAAAAATGTTGCCGGAAGTGAATGCAAAATAAATACAATTTATGAAAGAAATGGAAAAGACGTCGAAACGTAAAATGTACACAAATTTTGCAAATGGACGATAGAAAAAGTCGCTAGAGTTCGAGGGAAAGAATTAAACGCGGCTATTTCAATGACTCACTCAAAGTCCTGCACCAAATATATATGTTGTCGAATATCCTTCACATAATGTCACACATTCTACCCATTTTCAACTCAACCCAGATCTTGATCCCAATGAAGAGAGCACAGATACTTGTTCGGGTGTTTCCCACGAAAATTAACAACTAATCACTCAAAAATATCTCCTTATTGTGCACTTAATTCAGGATCACAAAATGAGGTTCTCGAAGCTTTTTACATGCAAAAAATAAGTAAAAATGAAATGCGTGCTACGTCAGTGCATCAAATGCGAAAATTATTCTGGAGAGTACAGTTTTTTGCAAATGTGCCTCAGAGGCACGAGATATGCATTTCAGTGGTTCGCAGTGAGAAATGACCGTGAACACAGGAGTTTGATGGGAGAAAGCGGTAATTACTTCATTTTTTATCATGTCCGAATCAATAATACATGCCTTATTAGCCACGGAATCTAATGGCAGAGTCATATAATGCCGATTTTGCGAAGTGTCACGCCAAAACAGCAAATAGAAAAACTATATTTTTATTTGAAGCCGAGTTCAGCCTTCACCTACTCAAAATATGACGCGATCATCTTTGAATTTTAACGAGGTAGGCCATGTGGAAAATGAGCCCTAGATGGACTCAAAGGGCTATTAAAAAAGACAGCAGATTGCATCGTTGACTTCAGTTCTGATTTGGCTTGTTCCTTTCTTATCTTTAAAGCTCTCAAAAAGATTAAATGGGAGGAAGCCTCTTCAAGATACTTATATATAACACCAATCTTGAGAAGTTTGAATTCGCGATTGCAAGGAGTCAGATATTGAACAATTTCCGGAACTCTATCGAATTACTCAAAGCAAGAATCGACTTTGATGTCCAACGTAAAGAATTTTATTATATCTCTTAGCTATTGAAAATAATTGCATACAAGACATGTAACAAGAGCTATAATTTTGGTAGGCATAAAGGTTTTGAATATTAAATGGAATCTTAAATAATTTCCAGCGCTGATATGAAAATAATAAGAAATATATAGGTATGCTAATATTTAACCATTCCTTTTTTTGGGCATAGCGATAGTACTCCAGGGAAAAACTTCATTTGCATTCCTTTCCTCGCGCATTTTATTGATTTTTGCGCTGTTAATAGTTACTAACTTTCCTCTGTCAGTCAACCATAGTCAAAATACTATATACTTAATACACCTATCACAAAATGCTTACAAAACCGTGAATCAGATATATTCTTACTTAATTGTGTGCTTAATTCAGCGATAAGATTGGTTCTCTTAGGTACATATCTTTGTACATAACAATTGTTGGACATCTTTCTCCCAAACCAACTGTCTCTACAAACTTAGCATTGAATGTATACTTTAATAACATTTATGGAACATCTATCTGAGGCTACGGAGGAAACCAAGGCCTCAATATGTCAGCCGCACGATGGCAATGTGAAGCTTTCCGCGCTGATGGAAGAATTTTTCTCTCTCGATTCCCAGTCGAAGGACATCGATCCGCACCAACAAATCGATATATCTGGCCCACGTAGACACTCATTAAAGAAAAAAAACCCTCCCCCACTCTCCCCTAATTCCTCCCCTTTCCCTCCTTGAGAAAAACGTCTCGTGCCCTTGACGGGCCGACGGCCAACGAATTGAAAATAGGTTTCGAGTATTTCTGACCATCAAGATAGAGCGGCAGGCCGAACGAACGAAGGGATCGGTGAAAAAAAAAACATATAATCAGATAGATAAAAATATATGTACGTAAATACATACATATTATATACATACTATATATATACTATATTATTTGTATGTATATTGGTTGGAAGCAAAATATGCGAGTATAGTACATGATGACGGGTGGCTGGATTTAATGTCCCTCTCGCATGGCAACCGAATGGAGGCTTTTGGAGAGCGAGGCAAGAAGGTGATGGCAGAGAAAATAACCCAGGCACGCACGCACGCGGTTGTGCGTGATATAAAAAAGAAGGATCTTTAGTTTACACGCGGCAGGAAGAGAGTAAAATAAATAAACAAACGCGCTCATTTTTTTTACATCGATTTCCGAATGGAGATAGCGGCATTCAATTTGACGTGAGAGGGAGGGGTTGGGGGCGGGGGCGATCCGCTCCCCCTTCCCTCGCCCCCGCCCCCGCCCCCGCACGCGCCCCGGGCGGCAGCAGCGGTTGTTGCCCCCGCTCCCACGAATCGCACGAACGTCTCCGCTGCTGCGGTGATGTCAGAGTCTGCAATGAGATGGTGTTTCGCCTCCATCGCTCTGTTTCCCGTGAGCCCTCCTCCTTATCGAAATCCCTCCCTTTTCCCACCCCTCGCCCCCATCTACCTCCCTCCCCCCCCCCTTAACGCCCCAAAAACATCAATTTCCACGGCCACCACCCTTATTGTGAATACATTCCCTAGCGCAGAAATCCACAGACAAACGGAAAGAGTCACAGACCTCTAGCTCCCGCAAAAGTTCCTGGCGCGGAGCAGCACGGCATGGGGGGGAAGTTAAAGCGGAGGGATGGAAGAAAAAGACGGAGGGGAGGAGTTGAAGGATGCAGCGAAGTGGAGGGAGTGTGGCAGGAGAACCAAAGTTCTCGGCGGAATGCGCTGAAAATGCAATTAAGGTATAGCGGAATATCATTGTACCTAGAAATCAATGAATTTTGTCTCATTTTGAAGAAAAATATCTCATCCTTCCATTGATATAAAAAATTAAACTCCTTACCTCATTACTTTCCGAGATATTTGCCAAAAAAACCAGCCCTTTTATATGGAAAATGGTACGTGTATGCACTCCAGAGAGACATAATTTACAAAATGAGGAATTTCCAACACTTAGGCCCGTATCGTCAGATCCTCCTTGAAGGCGACCTTCACCTCCTAACTCTCCTTAAGGAGAGATTTCAGTTCGCGAGACTCTTCTCTCCTCCTATTAGGAGTCGAAGGTTGCCATGGCAAATGCTTCTATTACAAGGTCTCCTCCTAATTGTTTACAAATGGTCGCGAACTGGAAGTACCAGACGACCATCTCGATGATTTATTGGAATATATTTGCAACAATTTCCATGATTATATACCTTTGCAACGCTTGATAGATGGTAGAATGTGGTGGAATCATCTTCAGATACATTTTTTAGGACTGGGATCAGGTTTTACATGCGACAAATATTGATATACGTATGCCAATGTTGTCGCTAGCGAACAGCAATAGACGTATATTATGTACGCCACCGATCATGAAGACATGGACAGCCCTGTGGTTTTTCCGCTTCCAGCAGCTTTCAGGTAGGAGAAACTTTTTTCTCTTTCGATATTATCGAAAATAATTAATAATGACATGAATATAATGTGACCTCTACGCTGTGTACGAATGTTATCAAACGCTAATGCTGCCCACAAGTTTTTGACATTTTGCTTTATTTTTATAATCCGACCCTGACAGTGTTTTGTGCCAAACCTCACGTAAATATTTGATGTATTGATTAAAATATGATTGATTCGCAAGATTTCAAATTAGATAATTACGTCCTATCCATTATTCTGCGAAATTGCTAACCAAATCGCGAGAACGAATACCTAAATGTCATTGATCCCCAGTAAACGATAGTTTCTATTAGCCTATCATAGTACCCAAAGTTCATTCTACGTAATGCATTGTTCATAGTGTTTAAGTTTAGATGAAGTGATATTTTCAAGATCATCTTCGTATTAAATACATGGTTTTTTTTTGTTTACAGATTGCCAGCGCTGACTAAAAACAGTTGACGATGTGCATTGGGAGCAGAAAATCTCGGTGTTGTTGGTATGAAATCGTGAATTGTCTTCATAAACATGTCAGTGCATATATGTTCTATCATTATTTGCCTATGTTGATTGAAATAACTCCTTGCCAATTTCAATTGGATCTACGAAGGCTGAAGTGATACCTCATGATGTAATTCATATTTTTTCTTCCAAACTAATAAAGAATCAAAATAGTTAAAACTGCATTTGTTGAAACTACATCCTAAGCAAATGCGAACGACATTGGCGAACGGAGCTAATAGCGGTTGCGAAATGGTAAGATTTCAATATTCACGCACTAATAAGTTGAACCACTGTCATTTACTGTTCCGCAAAATCATACCTATATTAATTAATTAAGTATGAACATTCTTTTAAGCTACTATTCGCTAGAAAGTAATGGATCACATATCTATTTACCTGCGGGTCATCATAACTTGCAGCATCATGTTTCCGCAACCAGTTAGCATCAAAGCAGGCTCTTTATTAACTGTGCTATTGTACCTGGAACAAAGTTCTTAAATGGCCGTAGCTTCAAATGAAATGGAAACATATCGGGACAAATTCAATTTTATTCGCAGAATTTAGAATTTTCTTGTAGAATCACAGGTATAAAGATGTTCACAAAGTTCAAAACAAGAACGGCACTCCAACAACAATTCAGTGAGAATACAATGCAAGGTAAATTAACTGGAGACTTCTCCGGAACTCATGGGAAGGAAATTCGGACAAAAGGAAATCCAAAGGACATCAATGTAGAACTGGGGACAGCCTTGATTTACAGTAGCACCATAGCACTCTTCCTCATTAAGCAAAATAATCTTCGTTATTACTATATGTGTGGAGCTGACCCCTTTTTTTATAGAAGGCATCAAATATTTTCAAAAGCATTGCTCCTCTGTCGTGTCTAGTTCTTTTGATATTGTTGAAATTATTGAAAGAGTAAACATTAGCATTATCAAAAGTTTGCATCCACCATCTTGGAAATATGGCTGCCGCGAGGTAACTAGGGGGATTACATTTTTATAACCGTCGTATTAAATTTCCAATATATCAATACATTTGGGTATGAGCGTGAGGGATTTATTTATTTTGAATAGTCATGTAGCCAATAAAATTTTTAATGGACCTTTTGAGATGAAATTGCCCTTGGAGAAGCTGCGTGTTCAGTCACGCCCACTAAAATATTAAAATGACCAATCGTTCGCAGCAGGCAATGCAGACTGCACTTGTACCATTCCTTTTCATAATGGAATTATTATCGTATTCCTCCAATCCGTTGGAACAAAAGAACCTTTTAAATGTAAATAACATATCACTGGATTTCTCACCATTAGCTAGCCAAAGTCTTTCCCTTTTACAATCATCTCGCTGCTGTTACGACTTCGTCATCGTCACTTATTTCCATTACCATTGTGACGTCCTTGCATACCAATCCGCTAGGGTCATCCAATTCACCGACACTTTATAACTTAACTCACGATTATACTCCCACCAACATTTCCTGGCGTTGATTTTCTGCATCCATTCCCCACACATCCAATTTATTTCCCCATTTTACAAATTTCCAATATCATTTTTTTACTTCCTTCAGAATTAATCAGCATTTAACTAGCTTTATCAGCACTTTTTTCTATTTTACAACAATTTTGATTTCCTATCTCTCTCCGTATTCATCACATATCTTTTTTCGCCCTTTCTCAGATTTGGCTCCAAGTAATCTGTTACTCTCCTCTCATCATGCCTTCATTCAACCATTAATTGCGTTTCATTTCCCAAACATTCATAGCCGCTTTCCGCACATTCTATAATTATTCCTTTCAAACTCACCCCTCGCATCATTGACCACTCTTCCATGACCAATGCAATCGTCTCGTTCTGTGGCTTGGACGCGACGGTCTCAACATCCTCAATCGTGCGAAGCCACTGTTCCGTTCCCTCATCTCGTTGTGGAGCGACTTCTTCGAGAAGGGCTGACTCCCTGCGACGCGTGGAAATAGGTGAATCATTTGGACTTTTTTAAATATCCCTTCAGTTCTTCAGCACCCCTTGCTTTTTCGGAATCCCTTCAGAATCCCTTGCTTCAGTTTTTCACGACAGTTTACCTAAACAGTAAAATATTATCTTCTCTATAGCTTCGCCCTGGATGGCATTTAGGGCCGAAAAGGTTGCCCTTTGGGAATGACGTAGGGCGGAAAGGTCGGACTTCTTTGACGAAATCAAATTCAAGAAACAGATTCGGTACCTTTTTTGAATCGAATATCGATATATATTGGGATCCCATTCCAGTGGAACAGATGGGATGAAGTGAGAATAGTCCACGGCGATTGGCGATTGAAAAGCAACCGAAATGAGAAACATTCGGTTACATCAGTTAAAAAAAATACACGTTCATCGAGTAGTAATCTCGTCAGTAATGGTGATCGAAAAGGCAAATGAGGGCTTTTATATGTCCCGCCAAGGTCACGCACCACAAGCCGGGTGGAATGACTCGGGAGCTCCGGCGGACGACTGCATGAGAATAGCAATCGTCAGTGAGATCTTCGATGAAGACGAAGACACGAGATGCGACGACGAAGGGCATAACGAACGCCCTGAATGAATGAATCCGGAAGGGCATTTTCGCTGCGTGGATACTCCTGGATGCGGTGCGGAGAAATCCAAAATTGTGTGAGGAAATGTGCTCAATGAATATTGCCACCGTAACTTTAACATTATATTACTAAATAATAGGATTAAAAATGCAAAATTGGCGGATAAGTGAGAAGCTCCTCGGAGGAAGAATTGCTCGGGCCAAGATTTGAACCAGGATTCCTCGATATCTCCCCAAGTGCTTCAGTCAGTTCAGCTACCAGCAGATGCGTCTTTCTCCCTATCTTTGGGAAAAGGGCAATTTTGTATGAAATGAGATTACGACATTTTTCCTTCGCTGCGTTTTGTTTAAACTATAATTCAGTTTTTTAGATGAAAATAAATATGAATAAGCCAGCTTTCAAAGACTCCAAATAGAATACATACTTTCGCGACCATTTTGGCATCCCAGCTCTTTTGACGCGAGAGATTGAATGGCGACAAAATATTACACTACAGCGTATGGAATAGGAAAATTAAACAAATAGTCTCACTCTTCACTGCAATCGATTACTGTTTGAAATATTTACAATCATATCCGATGTGTTACACGTCTTATGGTTTCTCAATTATTTGGTTGAACAGAATTCAACAAGTATGTCCTAATTTACTCAACCAATCTATTAAGTTAATATCATCACCTATTAGAACCATACAAAATATATTTCCGGGGGATTTTTCGCATGCACCTGCTATCAACATAACCTCACTGCTAAGTGATGATGTCCAGCCAGTGTTTATATGAGAAGCAAAGGTAATTATTTATTTAAATAAGATTTAAACTAGTCGCAATTAATATTCTTCAACAACTCTACCGATTTCTTTATTTTCTCAACAATATAAAATCCTCCGGAAAATGAAGGGAGGACGTGCGGAGGCTTTCTCTAAGATATACATAGCGTTAAGTTCAAAAAGACTATTAAAGTTACAAATTTCTACATTTTAGAATTTCGATTCGTACACAATTCTTGCGATTAAAATGAAGGGAGGAGTGCGCATGGGACAATTTGGGGGATCGGGAAATGCCCCCTTTGCTATAACAAAATAAACCTGGCTATATCCTTTGCTGTAATCACCCACCATGGTCCCTTCAGTCGCATTTCATCTAATCCCGATCATCTCTCTGAGCAGTGACGTGGGGTCACGTGCCCTCTTAAACATCGGGTGCCTCTTCAGTGGTGCAGTGAAATTTGGTAACTCTCATCACTAACTAACGATGTCAATCGAAGTTCTTCGACCTGAAGATATCCTCCGGAACGAGGACGAAACTGTGGTCAACTCAAGACTTTCGACGCGATGGCGGTCTTCCAAGAACTTCCAGGTCTTCAATACAAGCACCGAGGAAGCCTTCGTCAGGATTGGAATGTTTGACCATCATATAATGTCATTACTCTTATCTCAAGGCATCACTCAATAATATTAGCTTGTTCACTTACTGGTTTTTTAAGTTCAATGTCACACTAGTACAGTTAAGGTAGTGCGAGCGAAATATCATTTTACTTATAAATCATTGAATTTGGTCTCATTTTGAAGAAAAATATGTCGCCCTTCAACTGACATCAATAATTTAACCCCTTATCACATTACTTTTCGAGATATTTGCCTAAATACACCAGCCCTTTTACATGGGAAATGGTCTGTGTATGCACTCCAGAGAGACATTGTTTACAAAATGAGGCATTTATAACACTTATATGCCGTAAATAAACTAACAGCGTGTAGTTTGTATGTTTTCTCAACTATATTTGAAAATTAATCATATTGTCACCGCAGTAGGTTCTTTTGTATCGCAAAAAACCTTCCGTTTTGATAGAGTACGTTTCAAACGTACCGCGTGAAAAAATGAGTCAGGTTTAAGACTTATTTAGATATTTTCATGTGAATACATACAATTTCTGTCGTATAAAACTATACTATTGCACCATTAATAATGTAATATTTACTCCGTGTGCCCTACAACTGGTGAAATTAAAACGTACAATACGAATATGGTCTGAATTATGACAATGGGAACTATCTCGCTCGGACGACCTTCAATACTTAACCTTCCTCTATTTCTAGTTACCGAAGGAATTATCCTCAATCGGAAAGCTAAAGCTGCGAGTAAATTATTGCCATGATATCAGTACCCATATGCGATAATTCAGATTCAGTTAAACGCTCGTCGGCGGCGAATGTCGATTCGTATTCGCTCCCTGTCCTGCGCAGATAGGAGCAACAGAACAGGGCCAAACGGTGTAACTATTGTCTCTCATCGACACGCGTTGTTTCCCGCGAGGAATTTATCGAAGCTGGCGAGTGAGGAAATCTCATCTTTCACAAAATTCGCCAGTTTTGTCGATGTCCACTAACAGAGATGCAAATTTTACGCCGATTAGACCCTCACGATAAAGCCCTAGGTTGCTCACGTTGCTACAATTTTCGATCGTCGAGAAAGATGAGATTTATAGAATCACTAGTGTCGACTCGACTTCATAAATCTATTTTTTATATCAAACTTTCTTCAAAAAGTCATTCAAGAGGATATAATAAGTATCAGAATCGTCATTTTTATGGGTTTGTGGGAGGAGGGGAGGGGACATTTTTCGGACATGTAACCACTTACCGATTGACGCCAGTCGTCGTGGTAGATCGTCCACACCAGATGGCGAGTTTCCCGGACATGCGACGCTCAGCGCAGTTTTCCCCGATTTAATAACCCGGTTTTCGTGACCTAGTACCTTTCACGCCCCTCCCCACCCTCCCAGACAGGGTTTATCGATGAATATCGATTTGCAAAGCAGTCAAAAATGTCTCTAAGTATAAGTGATTGGTCTCGGTCCAAACCAATTCCCCAAGAATATCCCTTATTCACACGAAAAACGCAGTTCCTTTATAAAGGTAATAGCTACGTCCATCAGAGACTGACATTTTGTGGTAATAGTTATTTGAAGAAAAAAATATATTCACTGAAATCACTAAGTTTAATTTTTTGGCTAAAACCAGTAGAGCTGAAACCGCGATGAAAAAGAATCTATCGCAGGGACTTGATCTAAGCGTTTTGTCTTTGTACCTTTGAAAAATCGGATATTTCGGACAAAACAGGATTTATTAAAATAACTTACTTGCTTTTGATACAATTCATAAAAACTGGGCACAGCAAAAGTCGTGATAAAAGACAATTTTGAAGGAAAGCACAATGATTTCCAGCATTAGAATGTTTATGATGGCATTCCACAATCAGTTGGCATATGGTGTTTATAAATGGCAGCGAAATTTATATTTTCGAGCAAATAGTCACAACGCCGATAAACTTTCACTGGTTTTCTACAATTTTCACTTCAATTACATTCAATACCTTATTTTGAAAGGATTTGTAAAAGAAATCCCGATCCCTTGATACTCGGCTAGCCTTTTCGAGCTAAATCAATGTTTGCTTGGAAACGGTTTGGCTTTTGGACCTCCAAATTCGGAAAATTCGAATTGATTGATAAACCCGAATTTAGCTGGTCGGTAATGCATTATAAATAGACGCCGTAAAATGTATCGCTATTGGTGATGGAATGTTCAGAGAAATAAGTCAAATATAGGTAAGGAATAAAAGATTCTTCAGACTTGACCAAAGTTCTCAATATTTATGATGTAAGAAGCACCCAGTGTTCTTCCTCAATAAAAAGACATCGGAGAATTGGATTACTTTGAAATAAATATACTAATGCTTAGTGTCACGAATTACAACATGACGTCAAATAAAGATGTTCTCGTTGCTCTCTTCAAAACAGCAAAAATCGATGACCACCGTTTCCCATGATTGGTTAGAGGCTGCTTTTTATATATGAAATTTCCCGTTTAGCAGTAATTTTCTGACTCGTGTCCAAGCAGCACTTTGCACTGACTTCCCAAGCACTGACTTCTACAGCATGGAGGGTCAACTGGGAGCAGCAATTGGTAAATTTCTGACCGATTGCGGTTCGTTCTTCTGATCAAAATATATGACCTTTTTGCTCGCATGTGACATTTTGATTCCCGCAATAGTTCGCACACGATCCATCGAAGTTCTCATCACGTGATCAAGGCTGGGAATTGAGACCCAAAGCGTATCTAAGTTTCAAAACAAAAATTAGATTTGAAGGAGGACTGTTCGTGAAAATAAGTATATCTTTGTTTACTAAGATATTTAAACTATTGTTGCAATATATTACTATAAAGAATACTTAAAACTGCTCCAATTCGTCACTGCTCTTGGAATTACGTTTATTTAGGTTTATGTTTTGAATTACTTAAATGCATAACTGTGGACCACGAGAAGTGTGTAGAACAATGACTGACGCAAATTTCTTTGCAGATAATGAAGAAGTCAATGAGAGAGCGTATCGCAGATAGCATAGGGATAAAAGAACACCAAGACATCGCTGCAATCGCCTCTTCCGGAGAACTCAGATTCCGTGAGTACAAAACCACCCTTGCCAACCTGTGAGTTTCAACGTCCTTGAAGATAGTTCCGTTTCCTTAATGGATGCGATTTAAAGCACAAAAATGAAGAATTCAAACGCGGCTACGTGAGCTACTCAAATGCTGTCATCAAATTCAAATGAAACCGCAGCACCCCAATCGTATGTGTTATAATTTGACTGCAAACTGAGAGAATCCAAATAGTTCAGGTTCTAGTCAATATTTTTGTTTTCACTTCTCGCGGATTTCAATTTCTCAAAGAGCTTTAGTCTCAGATATTGGCGTTAAATATACGGTGTCAACCTTTGAGACGCATCGTGGAGTCAGCTACGATAGTTTGGTCAAATGATTAATTAATTATCATAAATTGCACTTCAATAATACGATATCCAATTGAAATAATTAATGGATATGACACATTAAAAGTTCTTTTGGGAATGATTCATGGATTTTGTGTTTTCATGGCGATTTTTAAATTAATAGTATAATTCACCTTCAGTTATTTTGGTTGGGTTACATATTATGGTAAGAGCCGTGTACAGCCGAAATAACATAATATTCCATCTTCTTTTTATCCTCAATTACTGAATGAAACAACAGATCTCGAGTCACTGAGACTCATGGGATCCACCCATCCTCCATTTCCTTGCCCTCCAAATCCATTTTTCCCTCCCACGGTCCGCAAATCACGCGGTTGGCACTCCTTCTCTGTCAGCTCACTCTCCGCTCCCTGCCACTCCTCCGCACCATGGTCAATCATTCGATACTGACGATGCCGTCAACAGCAACCCATACACCACGGGGCAACTTCTCCGCCTTGAATGTTCAGATATTCGAAAGCGATCTCGAATCGATCCACCTTTTGGCACTTTTGATGGAGTTCCGCTGCACACTACATTTTTCAGATTTTGGTTCCGACGCTTCCTTGGCCGAGAGCCGACGAAAGACTTTTTTCTGCTCCCGTGACTGAACCGTTGAGAATTCATGGCCATTTGCGTCAGGTGACGTGGACTTCATCGATACCTGAAGGCAATCATCAAACCCATTATAACTTGTTTAAAAGGGACCAGCATTTTCTTTCGCTATAAACGGGAGATCGTTTCATCCAAACTTTAGCATTTATTCATATGTACATCGTAGAATTTCAGGCTTCTTATCGTTAAACGTCCGTATAAACCCAAAAAATATTTTTTTTATAACTGACCACTGTCACAATGTATTACCTTATTCGATGCATTGCTTACAATTGTATCATTCTGTCAATTGTCACTGATTCATCATTTATAGAACACCATTGTGATCTGAGTAATGAATTTTAGGTGTAAACACAGTCCTCCACTGACAATCCCATAGTCCTATAGTTAAACTGAATTATGTCATAGCACACCGTATTTTACACGCAAAACGCCAGAAATAAATGATAGGACATCGCGAAATTCGATACGTCGGGCCATTTCAGTCCAATGTATCGCGATGAAATCAGTCGTGTGGCGAAAACGACAGATGGAGAGACGCGCTCCAATGCAGACTCATAGCGATCGGCGTTTTTGACGCAATTAATCGAGATACAGCCGGGTATTGCCATCTCTCAAGCCAAACAAGATATCGCCGGTGATTGAGACAACATATCTCCATGTTCACAACAAGCGTTGTGAAGCCGCACACACAGCAAAATAGTTTATACCAAGGCCATGGATACCATCCGTAGCCATGGTTTAAACCTACGACTTGCGGCTGATGGGGTGGACAGCGCCAGAAATCTCGTTATTGAGCGATGAATTAAGATGAACAATTTTCATCCCAGGACGAAAATTCGTTTGATCATTTCGAGCAATGTACACCCTACAACGGAACACGAGTGAAATGTATTGAAAACGCGTCGTACATTGATAGAGCCTTCCGTAAAAGTGGAAATTCGCGAAGAGGCAAAGTGGAAAATGCTAGCTCCCCACGTATGAGATTGCATTTCGATGATTTTTTTGGAACCATATACAGAGGGAATGTTCTTCGAAAAAGGAGGACATTCAATAGTTAGGAACTAGTTACGTGTCGTAATTTTTACGACGATGATGTTCCACAAAGAAATATACTGCAGAGATATTTGCCAAATGAGTCCGTATCTCAAAGTCCAGCTTAAGATTGAATCACACGATACTTGACCTTGTACTAGTCCGAGGATACTAGCGAGTACTGGATTTCTAGTACAAAACCTAGCATGCTTGAAACCTTCCTAGGAGCTATCACACGACACTTGAACTTGCACAAGGTCTGTTTGTATCTATAGGTGATGACGGCATCCGCATTATCTTTTAAAGCCTCTGCCCTTACGGCCCCTTTATGGTATGCAGGTGATTTGGTATTATAAAGGCACGAAAACCTACCATAATTATCGATTAAAACCTCAATTGCCTCAGGTACCCAAGCCATTGTGTATTGTTGTGAGGTTTGAGTTGTTTATTTGATCGCGGGAAATTGTAATTGTCACGAGGGACTATGGGGGCGCTGACAGCAAAAATTGACGACCGCATTGCAAAGAGCAAAGGTGATTGGTCTGCGTCTACTAGGTCCTAATAGGAGCCAAGTACCGCACCAATTACGAAAGCAAGGATACTAACTAGTAAGCTAGCGATCATGCAGGATTTCCAGTATGCTTGGTCTGTATCACACGATACTTGACCTTGCACAAGTCCTAGTATGCTAGCTAGCATCCTCGGACTTGTACAAGGTCAAGGATCGTGTGATTCAGGCTTTAGTTAGGCAGAAGATGGTTTCATTGAAGAAACTGCAACAGAATAAAAAAGCCGTATTAAATATTGGAGGCGAAATTTTCATGAAGGGTTAAGAGGTGCGAAAAAACCTCTTTTGGGGACCTCTGCACTCTAGTTGGTCCACGGAAGATTCGTCCCTCATCCCCCGTCTCGCCACACTTTGTTTACACCGGACATCGCCCATCGCGTGCACACCACGTGCTCAAGAGCCGAGACGACTCTACGTGAGTATGCCCTCACGGTCTTTCACGGACATTTCTCCTCCACTTTCCCCTCGTTTCGAGCTACAAGAGCGCGAGAGAGAGAGAGAGAGAGAGAGAGAGAGAGAGAGAGAGAGAGAGAGAGAGAGAGAGAGAACATATACCTACGCCATATGACGAAAGACCAAAAGTATACGCGTAACTTTTTCGTGCGAACGACAACAGACCAAAACGGCAGCGGCGCGAGACCATTAACTTGGTTCGTCGATGGGTAAAGTACATGAAATACTGATTTGCACCATAATGCTTGTTTCCTCATCTCCACAATGTGGTACTCACAGCTATCCGCGCGTGTTTTCAGAATAACTCTTGTATCTCCGTACATTGGCTTGGGTGTAAAAAATATTCATACAAACAGTCTTACGTCGGTACTCACCCATAATATGGCGGATATCAGAGAAAGTTCGCCTCCTGACATATATTGGCCGATTATTACTAATGCATAAGTAATTGAAGCTTCGGCGAAGTAGTATCTCTTTGACTTTTTCATCCGAGGACCTCCTATTATAAGTTTAACAAAACATAGTTTCTTTAATACTGCGCCACATATGTTCTGTATGTGTAATCCCCACGATATATCAAAAGTTATGGTAATTCCAAGATATTTTACTGTATCTGAAGAATTGATTAAATAGTCACGCATCATCAGCGTTAGTTAGCATTCATATCTCCCGAAGATTGACTTACTGCAGCTCTTCAGAAACCATTCGACCCAAGATATATGTTTCATTGCGACATTACTCCAATTTTTTATCTATTTCACAATTATCCTGATGTATTCCATCGTTTGCTTTACTTTGTAGTTATTCTCACTCGATAGCCCTTCTATAACTCTGGAACATGAAATATGTGACAGTTACTATCTCATCCTCTAGTAATTTTTATGAAGCATATTACATCTCCGATTATGAAGGACTTCCTCTTAATAATGTTCTCCTTCCATTTCATATTCATCATTCATATATGAGCACACTTTTCCAATCCCCTTGGGTTCTAAGAATGATATCGTCCCGGTATCACCTCTACAAAATGACACAATCCATACATACATAACTTTTAATTGGGTACTTCGTCAATTACTCGTTTGAGTTCACGCGGAGTTTAATACAGATTATGAGAGCAAATGTTCGTTTAACTTGTAGCACATGGATAATGTTGGTTCGCATTTCCGAGGCGCAAATCATCGGCTATCAACCCTCGATAATTATCGTGCGTGTGCGTCATATTGTTCCCGGGCGGTGGGGGTGTTGGGAAGGGGAGGTGAAGGGGAAAGACATGGTGGGGGGAGAGAGGGGAAGAAAAGAATAGGGGGAGGAGGGGAACAAAGGAGAGGGAAAAAAAGTGGAAGATCATGACGCGATGAAGAAGGGGGATTAATTTCTCTCCGAGATTTCCCGACGGGGGCCGTGAGGGGGGGGAGGAGGATTAGAGAGGGGGAAAAGGGGCAGGGGGTGAATGAGGAGGAGGGGTGCGTAGGTAATGAGAGGGGCGCCTTTCTTTCAATGACGACACCGCCACCGCCCCCTGTCCCTCCTCACATGCCCCACCCACCCCATAGGAAACAACTCTGTCCGTCCCCCTCCACGGGCGAAATTCGGAACGCTCGAACGGACTCACCTGGGAAATTAAGGGACCCGCATTCGGTGGAATGTCAAAAAAAGTGACAATGAAGCCTCAATGAGAGACATCGACCGACGAAGATGACGAGCCTCGGTTGATGACTCCGAAGGCGAGATAAAAAAATTCCCACGCTGGATTCGGGAAAATTAACGCATACAATCGCTGGAGAATGTATT
Source organism: Ceriagrion tenellum (assembly GCA_963169105.1). Taxonomy (NCBI): domain Eukaryota; kingdom Metazoa; phylum Arthropoda; class Insecta; order Odonata; family Coenagrionidae; genus Ceriagrion; species Ceriagrion tenellum. Next base: position 5,338,496 of record OY720639.1, on the reverse strand, counting down.
TCCCAATGTCCTTTCCGTCCTGTCATTCGACCTACGCACGTTCCCGGTGTCTGTTGTTATGTCCAACAATGTCATTGTTTCGTTAAATATTACTAATACGCGTACGAATAATCATTATAAATTATTCTAGAGTAGGTGGTTTCCGGGGATACTTAATGGAATTTGCTAAACATTTTGAATGAATAGTATGAACTTTGTTTTTCCACAGTGAATTTAATGACTTACGACCGTGGTTTCGACGAGTAGCGTCATCATCAGGTGAAGATACATTTTGGTGCAAAAACTTATATACCCCACTCTCTCAAGTACATGAGTTGTTGCACCAACATGTTTCTTAACCTGATGATGACGTTAATCGTCGAATCGATGGTCGTAAGTCATTAAATTCACTCTGGAAAAACAAAGTTCATACTATTCATTCAAGATATTCTAGAGTAAATTTTACTTTGGGGGAACATGTTTTCACTACGATTTTTTTGAGTAACAGAATATATTCAGCAATATTTTATCTGCAATTCTGTTCTCAGTAACCTGTTTTTTAAACATAGAAGTCGTTTCACTGGATTCATACTCCGGGAATCATCGCGTAAGACTCGAGTTTGCATGGATTAAAATATGCAATGGTTTGATATAGCACTGAAATTCCATTTTAAATCCTTAAAAGTGAAATCGACAGTCGTACAACAATTTATTTTAGTACACTTTCTGTTGACTCTCTATTTGACGAGCGTTAGTAGCATAATTGAAAGGAATAACGAAAATAAAACAGCTGTTGTATTTTTCAACCAGTGATTATGTCGTCTTCTGCATAGACATAAGTTTATTTAAATCAAAGGGTCAATAGTGGTCTCACCACGCAAGCCCGAAAATACTAGTTTGACATGCACCATCACTATCGGTCCAAACACAAGAAGTATGATTATTTTTGCCGAACACAAGTAACTCGATCGATACTCAAAATATATGTTCCAGGGGCAAAATATAACTTCCACCGAGTCATATTCGCGACACTATTCGTTCCAAAGGACATCCCATCCGAACCCTAGGATCTCGTAACGTCATGGACTGTCCCCCAAGTGTAATGCAGCTGTGGAAAATAATATATTGGACAGTCCAGCATAGCCTTCATAAACACTTGACGGCATAAAGAAACTGGCAATTCCAAGGGTAAATTCCCTCAAATATCCACTTACGCAGTGAAGAAACACGACTCCAGCTATCAAATGACACATAAGTTGGCTATGATTAAAAAAAATTTGTCCTATAGAGTAGCAAGGGGCAGCCACTTTAGGCAAAGTCATCGGTGGGAGTAGAAACTGCAGTGACTATGTGAATGAGAGCTAAAGGAATCTAGGGAGCGATGAGAAATTAATTAATTCTTTCGGTCGGGCCCTGAAGTCGACTGTAGCGGGCTCAGATTCCTTCCGAATACTGCAATAAGGTCTGATACTTAACCAGAAGTTCACAGACCCGGACTCGTCCAAAGAGGCATGTTCCTCGAATTGAACTCCTCGGGTTAGCCGCCCGAAGACAGAAGGCGACCACTGCGACGCATCCGATGGACCCAACCATTCCAATCGTATCCCCGTGACTACAGTCAGAAAATCCGCAAACATGCACTGACTTCGAAAGTGATTTCCGTCGTTGTATTGAGAAGTACTGTTTTATTTGCAGACGTATTTGAAGGAACAGAAATCCATAAAGCACAACGTTTGTGAGGCATTTAAGTGATAAAGTACCAGTTATTATTATATCGACTTCTAGTAAAAATATTTTACAATGTCTAAGATGGTATAGTTATTTTCCTTCTGTAACAGGAACAATTTTACGTCATTATAGGGAAAAGTTGGGCCCGGTGGCGGCGGGGTTAAGTCCTTGCCTGATAACCCAAGGGTCACGGGTTCGAGTCCCGCCTGGGTAGAATACTATCAGCCCAGGATATGGGTGTTTGTGTCTCGTCCGTTGTTACTGTTATTCGCCCGGCGTAAATTGGCCCATTATGCTGTATTCGGGGTAGTGAAGATAAATAAAGATAAATAAATAAATAAAAGGGCGTGATACTCGAGAAAATACGTGGAAAATTTCGCTATTTATATGTGTTGAAAAGATAAGGATTATATCACAAACAATTGTCATTGCAAAAACCTTGTAAAGTTTGCTACTAAAGAAAAAGTTTCATAATGATTCAATATCGCCAAAACTAAAGGAGGACTTAAAAGAAAAAAAAGTCACAATTTGACGTGACAACACCGCTTCCCATGCTAACATATGGTGAATCCTGTTAAAAATTCTTTTATCCAAGATTATTGCAATTCGACCACGTGATCGTTAGTTTTTTAAAGAGCATGTCATCTCTATGAAATGAGACTGCCCCTCTAGTCTCATTATGAATTCATATCCTCATTTGAGTCTTATTTGCAAAACACCACCAACATTTCTTCCATAGCTACTTTAGTTTTCACGGCCTCCGCAGTAATGTTTAATAATATTACCAATAATTTTCACTACACTCAAAGTAACGGCGTAAAGTTATCAACCACATCTTAGACACTGTCTGCAACGAAATTCCTCCACGCGTTCTCTAGCACCTGCATTTAAGACAACTTGAATGTGAATAGCATCACGTGGGACGGAAGAAGTACGACGAGCATCCAGCAAAGAATGGCTTCTACCTACTAGTAGAGCGGCCATGATGAAAAGGCGAATACGTTGAACACAATACACTACACGTCAATTCGAACATCGAGCTGCCCATTGCCATCACCGATTTTGATCAAATTTTCAGGACACCCTCCGTTTTGTTACATCGTTGGCAATTTGCATTTGTTTTGTAAAATTCGCATCCGTTGCTTAATTACGGAAGTATTGCTCGAAAATTTGCGTTTGATCTATCTACGATATCTCCATAAGTATTATACCTAGAATAAGCAAAACAAATATTATTGAAAAAAAACTACATCGCATAGCATAGTAACAATAAAATTGAAATATTGTCCAAACTATTACACTTATTTTTATTTTGAAAACTTCAAACGCATTTTTCTCAAAACACGTACCTCCTCGATTTTGCTCAATTATTTATATTTTGTAGCCTAATATCTTGGCCACACAATTTAAAAAAATTGCGATGGTGATTTTCCTTTTAAGGGAAAAATCAACTTTTCGGCTGTGGGGCGGTGAATTCACATCATATTGTAATGAAATACCTCTCACTTATAATTTATACCGAAAGTGCCCATTCACAACGAATATATTAGAAGGAATCATATCCCAACGATGCCTAGGCAACTTTCCTTACACCTCGACAAATCTTTAAAATTTATTTCCTCTGAGATCTCACATTCTTAAGGCAGTGACGTGACAGGCAACGTCATTGTTGAGGTTCTACAACCACGAGTCATTAGTGAAAAAACAGTCCGAGAAATCGAGTCTCAGTAAAACTCATTGAGGTTAAAATCTATAATCTACGCATGGGTGGAATCGACACAAACGACTCAATGATTAGTTACCACTCATCCCCTCGTAAAACAGATAGGTGGCACAAAAAAGTGATATTCCATCTTTTAGATGTATCACTTTGAAATGCCTTGTTTCTATACAAAAAAAATTAATGATACAAATATGCCATACCAGTGATCTTCACCCCCTGCCACAAACCCTCTTGGTGGCTCACAGGGTATTACGTAGACGTAGACGTACTTAACCTTTAGAGATTTATTTGCTAAGGAATATTTGAGAGTAACACAAATTGATGATGGAATAAAAATAGTTAGTAAGGATTAATGTATGGAGAAGGGAGAGAAAAGAAATCTGACCCCAAAGTACCTCTTTATAACATAGGGGAACACTATCAGGAATTAATTTCATTTCCGCAAATCACAAAAGAAAGTATTATTATTTAAGATGCAGGCAATGCACTAAAACGTGCAAAAGAAAGAGACTTCTTACCGGTGCAAGACGTGTCCTGATAAGCCTCCACTCTGTCCCGGAAAATATTTTGAAGATTTCCACAGAAATATGTAAAAAGAGTGAAATTTTGTTTTGTCAATTTATAAATATAATATGCAAAGCTTAGCATAATGATTGATGTAAAAATGTTTAATAAAGATAAAAATGGGTTCAATGGTCGTATTTATTGCGTGATAACCTATTGACGGCAATGGACGTCATGTCCGACTAAAACAAAAAATTGTACCTAGGGACAAGATGGGTATATCAGTCTTTATTGCTAATTATGAATACTTCACTCATGTACGTATATCAACATGTGAATAACATTAAAATCGCGAAAAAACAAGTACTAACGGATAAAATTATGTGTCTATCTGAGAACTTTACTTGATCGCTACTGTCCGCGAACGGGTTAATAGCTCCTGGGCAGTAGGGTAATACCACAGTCAATATAGTCACGTCATCCCATGTAATTTTCCCTATATGGACTTTCAGCGCGCCGAGGCCATCGCCTCTGGTGGTGAGCGTGTATAACTAACTTACGGCATACCTACATGCATGTTAGTTTGTGCTATTTACAGTCGAAATTTCTGTAACATTTCCTAGTTTGATTTTTGTTGGCTATGGTTTTTTATAGAAGAAATGCTATCCTCTTTTGATTCTCACGATTTAGTTAGGTTCAACCCTATTACAATAGCCGCTAGAGGCTGATCCGAGACGTTGATATTTCTAAGGAGTGTGAGTCCTATCCACTTCAAATATTTACTTCAAAATAATGGATTTCACATTTTCTCATTAAAATTCTAATGACTTATGAAGATTATCGTGAACCTTTTAATAACAACGAGAAACCTGAAAAGTACAAAGAGAAATAGTTAATGAATTTTAAATCAGAAATGCCAATGTTAATACTTAGGAGCTGAGAGGAATAAAAAACAGTAGAAATCCAAGGAGCTATTTTTACTTGCACATTTAATTAACTTCAGTAACCTAAACTCCACTTTCTCAGGCGAGATATCGTAGAACAGCATAATGAGTAAAAGCTCAAACGATTTCGTACTGTCTACTAATTTTTATTTCACCTCTTGCTACACGTGTTTCAACTGAACAACAGTCATCCCAACAGTCTTGCCTGAGGATGACTGTTGTTCAGTTGAAACGCGTGTAGCAAGAGGTGAAATAAAAATTAGTAGACAGTACGAAATCGTTTGAGCTTTTATTCAGTAACCTAAATTATTCACCTTCAGATACTGTTTACATATTTTATTTGCGTTGCTAGAGACGCTGGTTGTTGAATTTCAAAATAAAATACATTCTTATTCTAACAAATATTCTTACAAGTAAATTTTTCACTTCTGGACAACATTTGTCTGGAAGGGACATTTTGTTTTCTTTACATTTATATTCACCAAAGACATGCCACAGTTATATTCTTGAATAACACAATCAATTTTTTTCATCAGTATTTTCTCACATTCCTCGACAAAAGAGTTCAGTTCGTCAATACACAGTACAAGACTTCCCACTGATGAATTTTCATCACTTTGAAAGTTTTTAGAACATGTAAATACATCATTCTCACCCCGGACATTTCCTTCCGTTTTCAAGAGAAAGAACTTACAATCGCAGGCATACTACGAAAACAATTTTCTTAGAAAATAACCAAAAACATAAGTCATGGCATTTTTTCCTGGCAGTTTTATATCCCCAACTGCCGCCAAACTATTCATTTGAGGCTCATCAGAAATAAATGACTGAAAACAAGAAATCGTATCATCGCCAATTGCTTCTTTCTTGTTATCGAAAACATATTCCCATTTCTCAATCGATTCGCAATTACTAGATGAATTTTCTCTCAGAAGAGAATTAAAAAAACCGTGATCAAAAGATGATATAAATCTCTTGGCATTTGGGTTTGAAGAAAACCCTCCCTTGTAACGGATAATAGAGAAGAAATTTTCCAAAGCATCTTGATTTATTTTTCTAGTTAGAAGGTATCTATCTGAAGGACCATTAGTTCTCAGCTCTTCCCAAAGATTTTGCAAATAAGCGATGTTTAGGAGCCAGCCTTTGACAAATTTTACTATAGATGTATGGTCATTTCCTAATTGATCAATGAATCTTATCGACTCTAGCCACTTCTTCATGTCTTCGGGGACTTGAATATGTTTAGATATTTGTGTGATAGCTCCTTTCAGCTTAGCAGCTGTAATAACTTGAAAATATCAAATAGATCGTTTGCCTTTTTACATAGCTCTGATGTTGCGAGTGATTGGATAGACATAGAGCCAAAAGAAACAAAAGTACTAATAGCTGCTGCTGTGGAATGACCAAGGATGTATGGTGCCAAACTGACTTTCATTTTTGAAAAGGCAGGAAGATCTGAGTCTTTCCCGGCGAATGCTTAGAATGAAGAGTTCTCGGGTTTCCGGTTTTTGAACAACGGAAAGGGATTCCCATGGGATCTCCTCTATCGCCGGCTATAGCTAATCTTTTCATGGAAGATTTTGAAAAGTGAGCCTTGGAAACAGCACCCCTCCGACCAAAATATTTCTTCAGATATGTGGACAACACATTCATAGTGTGGCCTCATGGGCGGAAATCGCTGACGGAGTTTCTTGCTCACATGAACGGAATTCGTCCCGAGATCCCGTTTACCATGGAAATCGAGAAGAACAACCGCCTGCCCTTCCTAGACATCCTCATCTAGAGAAAGAAGGACGGAAACTTGGGCCACAGCGTGTATAGAAAGCCGACGCACACCGATCTTTATCTGAATGGAAAAAAGTAGCCATCATCCCGCACAGAAAATAGGTGTGATGACCACGCTTTTTCACCGGGCGAAGGCAGTGTCAGATGAAGAGAACCAAAAGGCTGAAGTGGAACACCTGAAGACGACCTTTCGTGCCCATGGATACACGGAGAGTGTGATCCAATTGGCTCTGAAAAGAACCATAAATTCGAGGAAGAGAGAGACGGAGACAAAACCAAGAGGCAGAGTGTGCCTCCCTTTCACACCAAAAGTATCCAACCAGATATCAAGGATACTAGCCAGACACGAGATCGAGACGGCCCACAGAACAACGACAAAACTACATTACATCTTGGGAAATGTCAAAGACAACCTGCATCTTAAGACGCCAGGAGTATACAGCATTCCTTGAGAATGCGGCAAGGTATACATTGGCGAGAGTGGACGCACGGTGGAAACACGCCTGACAGAACATGCTAGGTGCATCAGGCTCTTTCATCCAGAAAAGTCTGCAATGGCAGAGCACAGCCTGGAAAATGGCCATAGAATTGACTTTACCAGCACCAGAGTCCTGTGTAAAACAAAGGATTTCTGGGATCGCAATGTAAAGGAAGCCGTGGAGATCAGACTGGAGAAAAATAATTTCAACCGAGACAAAGGTTTCCAAATCAGCAACGCCTGGAAACCTGCTCTGAGGATGCTGGAAAAACGACGGGAAAAATCCGACCAATCGGAGCCAACCTGACAAAAATGGCGGAAAAAATGATCAAATGTCACTGTAAAAATATTGGACCATTCTGGCGAAAAATCCCCGGGAAATGAAGCGGTCCTCGCCCGGGTCCACATCAAGAGGAGGAAGATTCTAATATGTGTGATTTATTCCAGGCCCAACGTGGATCTTCCTTTGAAACTCCTTGACCCCATATTGGCGACGTGGCCCACAGCCATCATTATAGGAGATCTTAACGCTAGGAATACATCCTTTAGGGACCAAGTGACTAATGCGAAGGGGAGGATTCTACAAACCTACCTCCTACAACACTCCCTAACCCGCCTGGACATCCCAACGCCCACCTTCGTGGGCAATGGGTGTTCGTACCCCGACCACGCTCTGGTAACCGGAAACCTCATGGCACTTTCGGGTGACGTGACGGTTGACGATTGCCTCACCTCCGACCACCTGCCCTTTTCCTTCCCCCTGTACCTGGTGGATCCTCTCCCTTGCATCTCCATCACACGGCCCGACTACAAAAAGGCTGACTGGGACCAATTCAACAGGACCATTGAGGAAAGAACAAAACACATAGAAGATGTGAACACAATGGACCAGGTGGACAATGCACTGAGAATATTAGAAGGCGCCTTTAAGGAAGCTGCCGACTGCATCCCGACGAAGACAATCGACCCGAAGAGGCCACCACTACCCAGGGATGTGGTAGATATGATTAAACAAAAGAGGTCGATATACCGGGATTGGGTTAGAACAAAAGACCCCGACATGAAAACCAAATGGAATAGAATGAATGCCCTCATCAGAAGAAAGGTCATTCTCCAGAAGGAAAAAAGTTGCGAAAACGCCAGCAGAACACTAGATTACAGGGACGGCGGCGCATTCTGGAGAAAATTCAAAATACTGACAGGACAACACAAGGCTAAAACATGCCCGATAGTTGACAATAATGGGGTGCCGATCTATGACGCTACAGCAAAAGCTGAGGAATTCCGGAGAGTCCTGTCAGAAATATACACGCCGGCCGAAGATCCCCTCTTCGACGAAGTAAAGAAGGACAGATGCACGCGGGACGTGCAGACGGCAAAAGTCCTATTACAACCATTGCAGACACCTGCCAGGATAGAGGGCGACCCGGTACTCCAACCAATCTCTGCAGAAGAAATGGAGGAAAGCAGGCTGTGGAAGAATAAGGCACCGGGCGACGACGAAATAACCACCCTTCATATTAAAAAAGCCCCTGCTTGTGCCCCACTCCTGATGACAATCTTCAATGCCTTACTCTTCATTGGATACTACCCTGATTCCTGGAAAAGGATTACAATGGTAATGATACCCAAGCCAGGAAAGGACAAGAAAAAAGCAGAGAACTACCGGCCCATCAGCCTCACTAGCACCATCGGCAAGTGGTTCGAAAGAATCATAACCAGACGGATGAGCACCGTGTTCGAGGCCAATGGTGTCCTTCCCCAACACCAATATGGCTTCCGACCACGTAGATGCACCACCGACCCACTGGCACTCCTGACCAGCACCGCCACGGAAGCCATCAACAGGAACAGATATGCCGCAGCACTGTTCCTGGACATCGAACGCGCATTCGACAGTGTATGGCATGATGGGCTGATATGTAAGATGGCTAAACTCCCAGGGGTGGGTGCAAACCTGCTGCGCATCATAAACTGCTTCCTCAGGGACAGAAACGCAAGGGTAAGAGTGGCATCAAACCACTCTGCGCTCTTCCCCCTCAAAGCAGGTGTCCCCCAGGGCACCGTGCTATCCCCCCTGCCCTATTCACCCTGTACTGTCATGACATGCTGATTGACGGCATAGCAAGAGGCGCGGTCACTCTATGCCAATATGCAGACGACACCGCGATATGGTGCGCAGGGAATTCCGCCCGGGCGGCCACAAATAACCTCCAGAAGATGGCAAAGCGATTGGAGAAATGGTTCACCATATGGAGAATGCGACCAAATGCAAGCAAGTCGCAACTACTCATCGCCAAACCACTTGGAAGCAAACACGATGGTTGCAGACTAAGACTATGGAACCAGTGGATAAAGGACACAGATACAGCGACGTACCTCGGGGCACTAATCGATCGACACTTTACTTTCAGGAAGCACGTGAGGAATGTGGTCGCAAGGTGTAGTAGGCGAAGTAACCTGATCCGGGCAGTCCACGCAGGGGGGCGGGGAGTCTCGGCGAGGTGCGGCCTGCTCCTATACAGGTCGTTCATACGGCCAGTCATGGAGTACGCCGCGCTGGCCATTCTCCCGCTTCGACAAACTTTAAAGTCGTACGCCACCCTAGAGCGAAGGATTCTCCGGCAGACCTTCGACCTGCACCCATTGACCCGTTCCCGCACCGTATATGACCTCACTCATAATGAACCTCTGCTTCACAGGTTGTGCCGCCTACGCTGCGACGGGACAAGGAGGATAGCGGAAAACAACAGGACGCTTCTGGACTCCATCATTGGCACAGCAGGTGGTCCACTGCCCAGAAAGCCAAAGAAAAAGCTATACTCCACTCCAAGATTCATCACGGACCATCCACATCTTTACCACCCGGATGTCACGCTGCCGCCTAACACCATCAGGCCAACGGTTCCCGCACCCACGCAGCTTACAATCACCCCAGGTTTTCCTCTACGCCCCAAGAAACCAAGAAAGAAGAGAAAGAGGAAGGAAGAGTCGGCGTCCCCCACAATGGCCCCCCCCCCCAGCAACCCTCGCCCCAAGTGACTCCCCCCCACCTCCCCAGTGATTCCCAGTGACGTTGTCTATTTATTATTACTAGAGACATATATCTCGTGTTGGACAATTTCATAGTTTAATGATGTTGTTACCCGATCAGTGATCACCAGTGACATTGCTTATTTATTTATTTATTATTTATTACCAGAGACATATATTATTTATACAGAGACATATTCAGTGTTATCTTTTTTAAATATCTTCGATTTGTTGCTTCTTTTGTGCTATTTTGTTTTATATTGTTATGTTAAGTTTGTGGCCTGGCGGTGGTTTTAGCGGGTTTCCCACCGTCCTAGGGCGAATGCCGGGCCAATATCTTCCCGCACCAGTGTACATTTTCCAGTGATTTCCCTGAAGAGGCGACAGCCTAAAGCGGGGTCCACACCGTTGTTTTTGTTTTTTGTTATTATTTTGTATTGTTTGGTGTGGAAATAAACTTATTTTGACTTGACTTTGGCGAAAAATCAATCACCCTGAAGACGATGACAGACTACGTCATCGAAACGTCGGTGCAGTTTAACACCACTACCCGGCTGGAAACCCGAGAACTCTTCATTCTAAGGCAGGAAGAGTTACTTAACAATGATACTCAAACGATATCGTACTGAATAAACAATTCTCGGGCTTCTAGCCGAGTAAGAATTTTTGTGTGGATATCGTACTGTCTACCAAATTTATTTCAAACTCTTACAACACGTGTTTCAACTGTCTAGCAGTTATCATGAGGTAAGACTGTAAGAGTATCAGGTAAGATCGTTTGAGTATCTTTGTTAAATATGCTGTTCTACTATATCTCGCCGGAGAAAGTGGAGTTTATAGGAAGAGTTACTGCTTTTTTTGTAATCTTAGGTGAAAGCCTACATCTATTCTTGGAATCTTAGGAGTAAAGCTCAGTAATGACCTTCCAAGAGGCCAATCATTTTTCACTGTCCAATACATAAGATAAATTATATTTAAACAAATTATTCCGAAAACTCTTCAGTAAATAGGGTGAATCATAAAAGAAGTACACTTTCTGATTTCCCACTGAGACCCAAGATTTTCCAACATTGATTTCTAATGACTTTCGCCACTGAACAAAATTTGATCCCTGTTCAGTGACACGTCTTTACTGTAAATCCTGCTTCAGAAAGCATTTCAACAGCAGTGTTGAAATTTCATTCAAATGCTCTGATTTTACGGATTGACATGCAAAGAAATATCCTATGGGCTGTATTAAATTACAAAATAGTCCATTAATCATTAACACGAGAGCTGATCCTGCAATCTTGTTGCTTCGATAGAAACCCACGTCCTCTAGACCACATACATAATCTGCGCCATTATTATATAGGACAACTGCCACACAATTGTCGCCACTCCGTCCATACTCAAATTCACCACTCGTTTGTCATCGGTAAGGTTCTTGGCCTTCTCTTTCAATCAAAACTCTTCTATGATGGCCACACTTTATATTTATTCCCTCGACATATCGTTGCAAAGTACGAACAGATGGAAGATTAAAGTGATCAGAAATAAATCTGTTTCCTTGAGGACTGCGGTACAATAGACTCATAGAAAACAATTTGGCATCACTGGACCAAAGTGACCTTGGACTCCGAAACTGACTTACTATACATTTCAGTGCAAAAGGTTTAAAATACTTTTTGGCTATATCTTGCACTGTGGCAATATCTTCTGTATAAGTTAATTTCCTACTTCTCTTCGGTTGTCCGCCAATACTGCTCATTCTGTTGTTATTTCGGAGAACCGTCATTTTTCTCCTCAAACGAGCAATCTCGTCTTTCGCTTTCTTCAGCGTGTTCTTTAACCACGTATTTTCCAACTGTAAGCTTTCAATTACACACGGCTGGCTTGTTGGGTGCTCCGAATCTGAATCAGTATATATAAGAACAAATTGCTCCATGATCTGCATGGGCTGAAGGAAAATAACATACGTCAGCAATGCCAAGAAGAACAATTGTAAGAGACTTTAAAAGGCAATGTATAATTAGAAGAAGGAATATGTACCTGGAGTTTTTTTCTTCGGAGAGAAAGTCATTCTCTCGGGAAACTTATTTTTTAAGCTTATTGATAATGGCTTATTCGGGACATGAAATGACGTGGGGACAGCATTCCACACCAGTTTCCTTTTTTCCGAGTTAGTAAGTTGGTTGTCTTCAAAATGATCTGAGCAGAGCAAATGACTTTTCCACATGTTAGCTGCATCTTTTCCATATAAATCCTTTCTTTGGCCGTTGATGATCCACTGCCTACTCCTTAAAGGGCCATGATAAAGATGACAAATATAACAGACATATCCTTTAGTGAGCTCAAAAAAATATAGCATCAAAACACAACAACGTACCTGTTGGGATGCTTAGGGAATCGGAAAAATGACGTGTCCGGATTTGCTTTCCGATTTTTGCTGCAATTTATCGCACTGCAATACTGACCACCACTGACTCGCATTTATGCAATGGCTCTAAAGCTCACGAACAGTGAGCATAACCCATGTTTCATTTTTCAAATTTGCCTTTAAATGTAGTTGATTCCTGCGCTTTCTTTCACGGAGAGACAATTTAACCTTATTTTCGGAGGCCACGGTTTGATACAAAGTTTCGTACTCTTGACGTTCGAGCGCTTGCGATCTCTACACATGAACTGCATTTTTTCTTACGGCTACATCTTTACGTGTTTTAATTGTGTTCATTCGAAGAAGAGATAATGCAACATTTTACTTGCAAAGGCAATAACCCCATTTCATTACAGCGAGAAAAATATGCTGCCTTTACCAATGGTTGTTAATATACGCTCATGTGTATAACTGTAGTTACACACACTCGCCGCTTGGAGCGCTGCTTACCACTTACGGCAAGATATGTGTCCGCCTTGTCGCGACTGTATAGACTGTGGTAATACCTACGCATTATCGTAAAAGTTACATTCTAAAAATTTGAAATAATATATTTTCATTCTTTAAATGCTCTTTCAGCACATCCAAATAGGAAGGTATCGTCAATACATAAGCTGTAGTCTATCTGTTCGGTTACGTTCACTCGAATTCATTGGAAAAAGTAAGCAATCAAAGTGAAATAGACTTACAACGACAATTAAATGACTATTAAAAGCTTTCAAACCTGTCCTACTTTGCACCATCTTCGTCTTGTACCTTGAAAAATGATTTGCCGTTAAGATTGAACCGATATTCCTCTGGAGAGCTGGATTATTCGTTTAAAAAGGGGATCTGGCCCGGGCCCTGCCATTTCTGTAATGCCCGTAGCTCAAGGTTAAAATTTTCAGTAAAATGCTTTCTAACACCAACAAATTTTATAAAAAGTTAGAATTGAAATTATGAAAATAAAAATTAGAATTAAAAATGAAATTGATCACGAGGTAACGGTTTTATAAAATTTTGATTTACCAAGCAAAGCGACCACAAGGGTAGGCATTTGGTGGGGGGGGGGGACTTATCACCAACCTGACCTACACTGAAGAACTTTACTTTCACCAACATGCACCCCACAATGGGTATTCTACGAATGCTACAGAAACTGCTAAAATAATAATCTATAGCGATGGGTCTGTCCCGGGGTTTGCCCGGGAGTTGGCTTAACGGGGATGTGATATGTGTTGTTAGTTTGTAAGAGAAGTACATGATCGATCGTGGTGATAAGTGATACAAAAACCAACTATCCCGAGGAAACCGTCTCGGCATGAAAACCAAGCTAGACAGACGTCTAACTTGCTCAGTTTAGCGATCGCGTGGGCAAATTGCCTTCGCATTGGTGTTCCTCGGCATCTGATGGGCGCTCCCCATTGCTCGGGTGGACCACCGCTCGCCTCGGAAGCATTTGACGGCCGCTTTAACTCCTCTCGACTCTTTTCATCCGGGGACGCGGACTACGCAGCATAAATTTCCTCCACGGAGGCGAAATTGCTCTTCTCAGGCGCCATAGCGACACCTCTGTGGAAGATGGCACAAGATGCGATATGGCTCTGGATGGCTCAGGGTCCCAAGCAGGCAATTTCAGTAACAACAGAAACCTCTCAGAAGCGATATTCAAGTCACATGTTTTTTTCATGGCGAATTTCAACCCTTGGTGTATAAGTACCCGTGCTCCATAAAGTACTTTCGGATCTTCATAAAATATAAAAAATTGAGCAAAATCGAGGAAGTACGTGTTTTGAGAAAAATGCGTTTGAAGTTTTCAAAATAAAAATGAGTGTAATAGTTTGGACAATATTTCAATTTTATTGTTAATATATCATATGATATAGTTTTTATTCCAAAAAAATTTGTTTTCCTAATTCTGGGTATAATAATTGTGGCGATATCGTAGATCGATCAAACACAAATTTTCAAGCGGCTCTATTTTTCACACTTCCGTAACTAAGCAACGGATGCGAATTTTACCAAACAAATGCAAAAGGCCAACAATGTAGCAAAACGGAGGGTATCCTGAAAATTTGAAAAAAAAATCGGCGAGGTCAAAGGCATTTTCGATAATTGTTTGTCATTTTGACGTGGAATTACCCGTGTAATTATTGTTGAAAGAAGATTGATTTCGGGCGAGGAAACAGTGTCGAAAAACATTCATGTGAAGCGTCAGAACGATCGCAACATTGGCGAAGTTGACCAAAAAAGAATTTGACGCTTTTAAAATGCGATGCAGTGGGAAGATGCACAAAAGTCCAAATGCACGGATACAATAAGAAATGGTGAAGTATGCAGAAGAGTAGAAGTGGAAAGGACCACAATATGGGAACACCATTCAGAAAACATGAACCAGATGGAATTGACATACCCTGAGGCACAATGGGTTTGTGAAGAACATAATTGAAGGTAAAATAGACGGAAGAAAGTCGTCAGAGGGATACTTAGGGAGAAATGCATAGTAGACCAAAAAAGAAGAGGAAAGCTCATGAGAAGGAAGGAAGCATTGGACAGGGAAGGTTGGAGGGCTGCAGTGAGCCAACTTAGGATTGAACGATCAATGATTATGAAATCAGGATGCTGCAATTGCTGTCTCACTATGGATAGGCATAAGCAATTCGAAATAGTGGGCCAGAGGAAGAATTTCTAGATGAAATGCGGACATTTTGAAGGTCAACATTGTGAAAAGATGAACAACGAAGGAAGAGGCAGTCAATTGTGCTTCGGACTCGACGACCAATGAATGTATTTCAGGTAATGTGAGCGCGTGTTAATATTTTACCGAGAATTCCATGACTTTGGTTTCATTTTCAAGTAGAAGATGTCACCTTTCCAGAGATGGCGAAATATTAGTCCCTCACCTCCGCAGTGCCACCCAAGGCATTTACCAAACAAACAGGAGCCGTTTTGTATCGGATATGTTTACGGGTGTTCCCTCGAGGGAGACTTTGTTCAAACATAAGGAATTTCTATCAACTACAAGTTTGATCTCATCAGATATTCAAGGGTGCACATTTCGTGTTTTCCATCAACTATTTTTGAAAATGCATTGATCGCAGACATTTTCACAGAATAGCTAAAAAATCTCTTCCTTCGTAAATATATTTTCACATTGCGGCGAGATGACAAAAAATAATAAAGTCTCACAGAGATATATTTATTACCGAGGACTTCAGCGGCACAAAATTATATTTTTGCACCGCATATATTACAATATTTATGTCACGCTTCTAAGGCTGCCGAAATACACATAACGTCGAAATATCCATCCGATGAATCGGGAAAAATTCACGCTCAAACTGCTCTAAGAAGAGACTCACCACTCAGCTGCTTTCGAACGGTTGAAACCGCGTTATTGAGCGCATTGGCTATTCGTTTTTAAGTAAATGATTGACGAAGCGCTGACCACCCCTTCGCCTCCGCCTCTGCCTTGCCCTGCCTCTTGTCCTCCCGGGCTGTGCATGTGGGGGTAGTGAGGGAGTGGAGGGGGGGTGAGGGCTGTGCAGTTGGGGGTGGGAGGGAGTGGAATGGATACTAAGGGGACTGTTGGTGATTGAGCGAAGAGGTGGGTCGAACCGCGTCGCCATGGAGACTGCATTTCGTTTGCGGTCACTTTGCTTTTTAATGAAATGCGTTTCCTAGAAGCGGCCTCGCCGTAAAATGTGGGGGGCGGAGAGGTTAATGCGGCCGCGGGGGAGGTGGTGGCGGGGGAAGGGGAGCGGGGGGGGGGGGTTGGTTTCCGTGCCATCCCCTCGGGTCGGGAGGGGAAGATGAAAGAGAGATAGAGAGAGAGAGGGTGTCCGACTGTCAAACATCGGAAGCGATGCGGGCGCAAAGCGGAATGGCGGGGTTGAAGGGGGGAGGAGGGGTTGGGGTGGAATAGGGACTGTGGAGAGATACTCCAAGCGTTTATCCTTCGTAAGAGCACTTGCAGTTACGCCGGAATTTCCCTCGTAAAGCATGCGAAAATGAATGCTAATTGTGTCACCGAAAGTGAATGTAAATAATATCAACGAATGAGAACGTTAATTGTGCCAAAGCAAAATGAATGTAAATGAAATCAACGAAAATGAGTGAGCCATCGAAAACGAATGTGAATAATGCCAACGAAAATGAATGCAGATATCGTCGACGACAATGAATTAAAATGGACTCAAAAGGTACTTTGGTGCAGTTCTAAAACACCACTCTTCATGAATTGAACTCCAAGCCTTAGTATTCGTTCACAAATAGCTCGAGAACACTCGTAGACCCAGCGTGCTGTTTTATGCAAATGGAGCTGCTCACTCATGCATTGTGGCGACTCATCTCCCCACTCTTCCGAACGAAGAAATCTTTCGTCTCCCGGTCACTGTTTGTTAAGGTATTCCGAGCGAGATAGTTCCCTAGTCATAATAGAAACCATATTCGAATTGTACGTTTTAATTATACCAGCAGTAGGATACATCAATTAAATATTGCATTGTTAATGGTGAAAAAATATAGTTTTATATGACAGAAATTGTTAGTTTGTTAGTAATTAAATGAAAATATCTTTAAAAGTCTTTAACTTGACTCATTTTTTTCGCGCGGAGCGTTTGAAACTCCTTCAAAACGGAATGTATTTTGTGATACTCAAGAACCTATTGTGGTGACAATATGATTAATTTCCAAAAAAAGTTGAGAAAACATACAAATTACACACTGCTAGTTTTTTTTACGACATCTAAGTGTTAGAAATTCCTCATTTTGTTAATAATATCTCTCTGGAGTGCATACACGTACCATTTCCCATGTAAAAGAGCTGGTATTTTTTGACAAATATCTTCAAAAGTAACGTGATAAGGGGTAGAATTTTTGATGTCATTAGAAGGGTGAGATATTTTTCTTTAAAATGAGAGAAAAATCATTGATTTCTAAGTGAAATGATTTTTCGCCCGGACTACCTTAACGTCCTACCCTCAAGTTCTGCATTCCTAGTGCTCTCATTGGCCCCTGGGCCGCCACCACACCACCTGACTGCGCGGGGACTGACACCCTGCGCACATCCGACCGAGGTCGTTTCAGCAAGATATCATCTCCGTCCAAGTACACCTGAATTGGCCGATTGCTAATTAATCGATTTCATCTCTCGAATGATATCTTGCAAATATATCCGTCACTCCCCGTACCAATTTCAAAGATATTTGCCAAAATAGAGAGAATATGGAATTTTCTATGGAATGCGGCGTGGATCGAACTAGATCACTACATATTTAAAGTTATGAGCTTTTGACGCACAAAAGGCCACAGAAAATTGCTTGTGGGTAGTTTCTATGTTTTATAAACTATATTTTCAAAATAAATGCATTACTCAACGCTTTATCTTTTCCAAAATTGCAAAAACCTTCGGTCGTTATGAGAGTTTAAGAATACGTAATAAAAATAATCAAGACTCAAATAAGTATATTAAAAAAACTGATGAGAAGTTTAGCCATATTAAACAATGTTATAGCGTGTTTTTAATATTTACTTAATTCTTATTGCAATGGCCTGTATCAAAAATATATGGTATGGTGCTTATAAGCACTTAAGAAAAACCTTACTCCAACTACCTCTAACGGTAGAATTTACAAGTTGGTCGAAGGGATACTGAGATCGGGGTGAATTTTATTCGGAGCAGAAACAAGGGTCTAGCCTCTTTTAGAATTGAGACAGTACTATAAATAGCCTGAAATAATTATCAAAACATTTAAATCTAACAGAAAAAATTTGTGTACGTTTAAAAACAAGTTGCACAAAATAATTAGAGAATTATTGAATAAATTAATTTAAACTTGATTTCGGCTTATCTTAGTGAAAAGATTACGTCTTCCACACTGAAGCATTGAGGTTTGTGCACATTCTATGTTTTTATTTTTGTCTTGCTTTTTCAAGACGTGTGGGAACATTATCTTGTCTTGCAGAACTTGGAAGCTTTTTCTCACGGGCTACGGCGCTTAGCGCACGTTTATTACTGCTTGTGACATTGACAGTCCTGATCTCTGGAGCATCTTCTCCCTTTAGGGCCACATAAATCCATGGAAAGGGAGTACTCGGCCTGATGTCGAGGAGGGTGGATGATTTTTACTTTTAGGGATTGTGTATTTTATGTAATGACTGGAAATAACATTTTCGTAAAAAAATTAATGTAAACGACTTCTACCGGTAAATGTAACGGCGATAAACTAAACCTCAGGCTCATTAATTTATTTGGTATGTAATAACTTCAGGAAGGATACTAATTGCGTCAGTGGTTCAGTATAAATAGCATAGCTACTTTGTGACTCTTAGGAGTAAGTTGTAATAGAGCATGTAAGGTATTCAGTCATTGCAGGACCCATTATAACATTGATATTTTTATTTTAGAATTCAAACTTTGGTAAACTCTTGACTTGATATTCGTAACGCGAGCCGCATTCATCGGTTAGTTTAAATCACGTCAACTGACGGGATTAACAGCAAGAGTCCTATAGCAGCCGATGGAGTAGAGGTTGATGCTCAGAGGGAGGGAGAGAGCGAGAGAGAGAAGGGTGGGAGCATCCTCTTAGCAACCATCCCCCACCACAATCGTCTAATTGCACATTTTTAATGAGGGGTGAAAATTTAAGACCGAGATAGGTCTTCGCGGTGAGGTATTCCTTATCGCAAGCACCATTAAGTTGTCATGCTAATTTAAATTATGCAGCGGGCAGCCACGCCATTAATTCCCTGAAACAGATTCCCTCTTCATATTTTCGTCCCGTCCCCGATTTCCTCTTGCACGCAAGCCTCTCCTTGGACGTCACACGCAGCTGACAGAGGTCTCCACCAGTCTGTCAGGGATGCACGCACACCCACGCTCACTTTTTCCGATACCAGCGCCACTGTGCGATCAAGGGCCCGCAGCCAACTTTCCCATCACCTCCTCAAAACAGTCTTCTCTACGGCGCGGGCAAATCATTGGGTACGCATGAAAACGGAAGGGATCTCGCCAGATAAAATATTTAAACTGTTTTTACACCAGAAGGACTGAAGCACAGCGGTTCCCTTCGAAGGCGGCCAACGACCAACTGTCGGAATGTGAAAGAAAGAGGACTTTAAAGAGTCATTTCTGACCTCAAAGTCACCTCAACTATTAACCACAATGTTCCTCATAAAAATTAATATTTACATAAAAAATGTAGGTCCCTCTATTTCTAAAATTTGTAAATGACCGTGATTTTAAAATGTTGAAAGATTTCAAAACGGCAACATCACAGGTATCAGTGCCTTAAAATTTAGTGTTTTCGTAGTCAGTGCGATGTAACCATTGTAGTTTGGGCTGCTGAGTAACCGTTATTTACATATGAATAATAATCATCTCAACAACTGGTTAAATCATTTCATTTAGTTAAAAGATGTAGGTATGGCATGGATGTATTTTCCATCTACGGAACAGCAGAACGAAAAGGGCAAATCCGGAAAAATTGAGTGAACAAGGTTGCTCAACACTTTTTGTTAACAACAAATTGATTTTACGTCGATTATTTCTGTAGATGCAAATTATGACTGAGTTGTAACGTCCATGCGTATTATTGATTGGTGTTACCAATCACCAATAACGAGAGCAAGAAGTTGTCCTCTTAATAACACCTTCACTCCCTTGGATTACAACATATCCTGTCGTAAAATAAGTCAAATCAGGCGGTGCTTGAAATTATATTGCGATTGATACGTTTGTGAACAGCGGTGAAAGGTTTTCAAGGTTAACCGAGATTTGAATTTCTGATAACATTTTGCAAACAAAATTTAAAAGCGTTGATCCATTTACAGCAGTTGAGATTTTAGGTCGAATGACCTTCAGTTACCGGCAGTGTTACTCAGCACTATTTCATCAGGATTGACTTCCTTGTGACTCTTGGAGCCAAAATCAGTGTGACCGACCGTAAGTTTTGAGAAAGTATCCATTTATATTTCAGGTCTGCGCATCCATTTCATTTGGAGATGTTCACGAGATACGGCGAAAGAAAATTGCTTGGCCAATGTTATTTGAAAACTGATCTACAAGTTTGTTACAAGTTGTAAGTTTGGCCTAATATTTGACTCGTTGCCATAAATTATTTACATATTTTCCTTATATCTTTGTTGTTAGAACATTTTAATAGCAAATATTTCACCAGTGCATGAATGAGGCTTTGCGACGACCTGGAAGAGTGAAGTTCATTTACAATGCACAAATTCCACGACTTTCAAAAATTGCGAAGTTGTCTAGGGAAGCTT
This sequence comes from Ceriagrion tenellum, assembly GCA_963169105.1. Lineage (NCBI taxonomy): Eukaryota > Metazoa > Arthropoda > Insecta > Odonata > Coenagrionidae > Ceriagrion > Ceriagrion tenellum. Next base: position 5,317,647 of record OY720639.1, on the reverse strand, counting down.
TTCGAATTCAAATGAAAACCATATTATTATAAATCCAAAACGTCAGAAAACATCCAAATTCAAACATCTGTGAAACTGGGATACAAATTTGCGAGCCTATTCAGCGATAGCAGCGACAACTGAACGAAGTAAATGTCACCATAAGCTTGTATTCATATATGAAAGATTTTGGGGCAAGCGTCAGCAAATATATGATACACAAGGAATTCTGCATTCAATACACATTTTCCCCATTGAATTTCCCTTTCTTAAATATTTAGGAAGGAATTGTGAAAAAAATAGGCAATTTTTCTGCTGGACGTAAATACTTATTTCCCACATGTCAGATGTAATTAATTTCCGAGACTTCTCTTCCGTCCCTACGGAGTCGTTCGATTCGATGTATCCGTTGCTGTATCGAAGGAAGAATGCAGTCGAAATTGAACGGCCATGTTGTCCTTATACCTCCGCAAGCATGATATACATAAAGAATATTTCTTCTGATTTTTAATGTCATTCCGCACAATTATCCTCCACGCATTTCCATACCAGACCCTAGTAAAAGTTGAAACATGGATTTCATAAGGACAATTTAATGGAGAAATTTAGATAATTATTTTAAGGATCAGTCGATTATTCTTATAATACAATTATCTTTATAACAGCAATAACAGCAGTTGCAAATACCATCATTGTGGTAAGATCTCGCTGGTAATCCTATGACATAACTCTGATGAAGGCGGTTGTGCACTGCCAAAATATAAAAACCGGTGAGTTTCCTTATATTTCGCGTTTACATATTTGTACTGGTCTCGCCTGTGAGTTCTTTTATAGGTTAATGTGCTCGCCACGTGATATGTCGTCGTTTCACTACGTGTGATTTTTCATCTTTTCGACATATGTACACGACACGTATACATGGTATTCTTCAGTATGAGGAAGTCGTCGGACTCGGTTTGAAAGGACGTCCTCCTTCATTCAACTCCATTAATGTTGACTGATTGAGCAGTTAAAGAAATTACAGTTCCGGTTGACGAGTTTACTTCGCTAAATGGTCCAATTTTGCTAATTTCTGAATCCTGAAGATGGCAAAAAATTAGTGAAACTTTGGCATTGGAATATAAAACAATTTAGTCCCCAGCCGGAGAAACTTGTGTTGTTGCTCGCACAGAAAATTGGTGCACAGGGGAAAGAGGGGCGACGGGATGAGGAATCGAGGGAGAATCGGACAGTGGTCAATGGTCGGGAGGCAATGCAATTAACACATGCAATTTTCTTCCTGGACGGTAGTCTTCCGATTCACTCGCGAGCTACACGTCGATGTGTAAGGAGTTTCATGGCAGTATTTGCATCGATAATCGGCTGCGGTTCGCTCAAGTAAACCTGAGGTTAATTTCAATGAGTATTTGTGAAGATGTTCGTGTGGAGTATATTCACCTATGGTTGTGAGATATGGACATTAAATAGGCGAGAAAAAGACAAGACTCCATGGCAGCCGAAATGTGGTTCTGGAGGAGAATGACTAAAACAAGTTGGGTGATGAGGAAAACAAATGAGCAAGTCTTGAAAGAAGTATTGGGCGAAAAAAGAACGCTTTTCCAAGCAATTCACTCCGGGAAAATTAAACTTGTTGGTCACTTAGTAAGACATAACGAGTTCATCGAGAACAAGAAAAGTGTTGGGGAATAAAAGGAGAGGACGACCTAGAATATCCTTACTTCACAATGTGATTTCAATCATGAACTGCAACTCCTAAAGGGGTAAATGAAAATAAAAACAGCCGTAGAAAGATACAATTGGCTACAAAGGCCAAGGACAAGGCCTGGCTTTTTGAGTGACGACGGCTCAGAAGCAAAAGATGAAAATCTTTTTTTCAAATCTCCGTATAAGAAGGCCAAAAAACCACGGACAAATTAAAAGCGAGGAAACGAATTGGATGGCAAGAGATGAATCCCAAAACTTGGGAGCAAAACCTCAACATATGACCAAACAATTCATGATCTCATCCGTATGATTAATCAGAACATTGTTGCTATAAATGGCTTTTTACATCCAAATGCATTGACTTGAATGTCCGGAAGTTGCTCTTTACATGCAATCAGTCTAATAATATACAGTTGTATGTAGTGTTTTACTTCACGGAAATGACACATGGCAATTTTTCTGATGGAAGAAAAGGAATTAAGAGCTTAAAGACGAATCACTCAAAAGAAAACTCCGATATATGATCCGGCAAAGTTACATTGGATATGGTGAATTACTTTTCTGGGTCAAAATCCATTTAAAAAACATCTGCTCAATTGATATTACGGTGACTGGAGTCGAACTCTTGACCATTAAATTGGGAATGCGGACTAGATCCTGCAAAAATCCTTGGATTGGATCGCTCCACTGTCGTCGATTCTCCGATACGATGGTCCCCATGGCGACGAGGGTTCCCATCCCATCCCCCCTCCCCTTTCCACTCCACATCCCTGCGCCATGGCGCCACGCCACGGTTATAATGATAATTATCACTTCGCGGTGAGTTTCCATCATCGCCATATCATAATTATCATCCGAGCCTCGTCGACGGTCTGCCTCATCTGCGGTGAGTACTCGCGTAGGTAAACAGGTCGAGCAGAAGGCACCGCCGTCGTTGAGTGCTTCGAAAGGGGTGGGGAAAACATTCGAGGGACGGGTGTGGAAAACAAAAGAGGAAAGGTAAACTGGGACGAATACATTTTCGAGCGTTATTTCCCGTAATTAGTGAAGGAGCAAATTTTGGGTCGCTGCTCATCGTAACTCGGAAGCACTCCACTCCCTCCGATCAATTTACACCGAAGGAATTCCGCAACATCATTCACGGGCATATTTCACGGCACGAACGAAGGCCCATCGCCCATTTTCCCCATCAACAGCGTGCTCGTAATAATTTGCAGCACTCTTTAGCTATACCTACGAATTAATAATTTATTTTGCCAGTTTTACAAAATGCTTGTTTTAGTTGGGGTGGGGCTGGGGCTAGTTGGTTACGGGGGCATATTCTTACATTAAGGATAACTTGGAAACTGAGGTAGCGAGTGCGTGGAAGCTGTGTCTGATGCTCTCCGTACCCCTTCACTCGACACAATGCCATTATTACGCCACTTGCCTCCGTTGGAGAAAAAGATTTAACTCTGTGTTCACTCGGATTCCATATGGTTTATGTAGAATTGCTCCAAATGCATTGAATCCAATTAATTGTTATTAACTGAGATATATACTACTAAAGATAAATTATGACATCTGTGTGATAAGATGATACTTGCATATTGTGTAAGGACACTATTTGTATGTTTAGTTGAATATCCCTTTGCATATTTTATTTTGTTATATTTTCATGTAACTGCCGAAAAACGCCATAACCAAGGAATGGCAACCCCGTCGCAGGAACTTTCCATCTGGGGTGCCTAATTTCACTCTACTGTTTAATTTATTATTTTTGTATTTCTTGTTGGAGTGGAATAAATATTTATTATTATTATTTTGAGCCGGTTAATAATATTATTCCATCTCATTTCCTTATAAACCTAGAGTTAACTAACTTAACTGAGGTTTTGAATTTAAGATAATTTCAAAGAGCGGTCATTTGACTACAATTTGACATATTCGCATTTATTGTGCATTTTAAATGGACAACTGTAGGTCAGGTTAGATGAAAAATATGGTGTGACGGAGCTAGTACGTACAAAGACAATAATCAATCAAAGGGAGAAAGAAGCAAAAGTTGACACGCATGATATATAATCCTAAAAATGCCGCTTTTGAGGTGAAAATGGGTGCTGTAAAAGGGATAAATAAATTGAACATACATGAAACCTCATAAGAAACCAGAACCAGGAGTAAATTGGATTTGATGCTTGAAATGCAGAAAAAAGGGCTCACCAATGCTGCATTGAAGGAAACAAATTGTTCTGTCGTTGAAATGACAGTGAGAGTGATGAGAATGATGACCATTTTAGAATACTTCCATAATATATGAGTCTAGTCGGCGAATTTATGCTATGAGAAAAATTTTCTGTATTGCTCCAAAGAGCCTTTTTATACGGTTACGAACGTGCCCCGGTCTGTGGACCAACTTTCCCCGCACCCGAGGCATGTTTGTACATGTGTATTGTTTTCGGAAACATTAAAAAAAAAAAACAAATCTTCTAATGATTTTTCACCTGTCGTTGCCGTTGATTGTAGGAGAATAGTGTTTCAATGCGCTAAACATAATTGCTCCATTGAAAACACGAATGGTTGATAGAATGGAAACTTCAAAAGACAAAAGTGCACCAGACTCGCACCGGTTTACCCTCCTGAACATCGAGCTGAACTCGGCATGCATTATATCGTCCTGAGTAATGGAAGAGACAGCATCCGACTTGACGAATCCACTTCGAAATTTAGTGCTGACACTTGAAATGAGTACGATACTAATTTTCCATCTTGGATGCAACTCAATCAAAGGCAAGCAGGCGATTCGAGCGAAATGATCTTCGTGGGAGCCGCGGGAACCATAATCGAGGACATTTTTTCTTGAGACCGTTAGAACTGGTTTCCTGAAGATTGTTTAGAGTGCTTTGTTGACAACACAGTGACAATGCACATATCAATTAATTTATATTGCGTGGTTCAGCGAATGCCCGCACAGCGCCACTGCGCACTGAAATCAGTGGCGCTCTGCGGGCATTCGCTGAACCACGCAATATAAATAAATTGATTATTGCATACATAATTGAAGAACATAACTGAAGGTAAAACAGAGTGACAAGTCTCCAGAGGAAGACTCAGGAGTAAGTTCGTGGACCAAATAAAGAGGAAAGTGGGAACATGGTAAGAGCTACCGGGAGGTATGGTGAACTAGCATTGGATAGGGAAGGGTGGAGGGCTAGAGTCAACCAATCTTAGGATTGAACCACAAATGATGAGTTGACACTAAATTCTGTGCACGAGCTGCCTTAAACTAATTGACATATTGTAATAGAAGCAGTTTTCTTCCGCCAATTTTTCGAAATCGCGTACAGAGGTCTAACTGAGAGGAAAGCACGAGGATGATTTTGGCTTCCGAAAATCGGTTTTCCTTTGGAACCTCCTTCGCGATAGACTTTCTCAACAAGTTGAATTGCGGGTGGAATGAGTAACTAAAGAGAGTTTGATGGAGAGAGTTGGTACATATTTTGCTTTTGCTCTGCAAATAATCTTGGCTGGCCACATTTGTTGTTTAATTAACCTACTTCTAAGGTCCTTGTCGTACAGTCGTAAGGTACAAGGTCCTTGGGAATATCTGAGTGGGACTCTAGCAGAAGAAAAGCCTATACCTCCGAATAATGTGCCGTACGTATGCCTTAAATGAAAGGGATCGAGGGATTTAAAGATTACTAAGATGGTTATTTTGGCCGAGTATTCCAAATCTGCGTCATACTCGATGTGCGTACCTACACTTGGACGATGCCGGGAGACACGGGGGAGGATCCAGATAGGTTGGAGAACGATTAGACCCAGAGTCTGGAATAGTGATAAAAATTTCAAGCCTATTTATGCCGATGCAGATTCGCATCACAACATATAGCGTACCGAATACTTAGTTTCGCTCAAACTCGTAAGACAGAGAGGTGGAATTGAATGAGAGTGGAGCATAGAGACATAAACTGGAAAGATGATGAAGTATCAACTGCAGGCTCATAAAATCCTAGGTTCGGAGAGAGCTGAAGATGGAGTTATATGAGTATAATGTGAATAAGAGAGAGAGTTTAAACAAAGTCATTTTTAAAATAAATAGTAGACATAACGAGTAAAGTTCAAATAAAAAAACCGTGGGTTACAATGAATATAAAAATTGTGAGGAAGTGAAGTACGGGTGGCGCTAGGATAGGAGTCAGGAAAAGATGATCGTAGAATCAAAAGTGGTTCGAGAGAGATGGAAGTAATAATATTAAAGAGCTTATTGGTAAAAAAATAAGCACCAATACATATGCAAGAGCCTTGGCAATGAATTTGCGGAAACTTAATACATCCATCATGAAGAAACGGAAGCACTAGCTCCCATTGTCTCAGAGTTGTGTGGGTACATTTTATCGGTGTTTCTGTTTCCTTCTGTTCAAGAGGGCCCAGTTCCTAAAATTTAGAAATATGACGAGGAGTCGGATTACATCGGACAGGGGTGGGGAAGCCTGATAAGCCTTGGGATAAGCCAAAGGGATAAGGTGGTAGGAATATATTACATACTTGGAAAATATTTGAAGTATATGGAGAAGAATGAAAGAGGAAGGAATTTTTACGCTTATTCAGACGATTTACGAGGATGGAATGAGGTCGGAGGACTTTGTAAACACCGAAGTGATTCCTATACGTATGAGCAACAAGTCCAAGATTGAGCGCAGACTGTCGGACAGTACACTTTGCATCCAACGGGATCAAAGTAGGTTATTAGAGGTATAAATTCGAGGTTGATGAGCGAGGCTAACGAATACTCATCATTGGTCTTCCAATCCTAAATCCGGTTGACTGCAGTCCTCCACCCTTTCTCTTAGGCTTCTATTCTTTTCTGGTCAGCTTTTCCAATGGTACATGCTTCCTATCCATCGAGTGCCACCCTCCACACGAATGAATACTATTAATAGTACATTACAGAATTGAAAAAAATATATTTCAAATGTAAAACTTTCATTCCAAAAACTCTCAATAGTGCAATTACTTCCTGGATAAAAATGAGAAGGAAAACATTCTCCTGATACTGAAGAAGGTGCGCGATGATGATTTTGTGATTTTTGGAGCCATATCCAGGGACACACCTCATATAACAATTGGGGGTGAAAAAAAAAATAAACGCTGAAATTCCTCGATTTTCGTTGACTTCGGTTGTCGTCGGTTTTCGTCCGTCGTCAACAGGCCGCCAATGTCTAGAAAATCTGTAAAGATTATCGAGTAAATTCTTGGGTAGTTCGTTACAATATTGGCAAAATTCAGAGTAGAGACGGCAAAATGTATTAAGTTTCCCGATTGTATCAGACTGGATGAACTAAAAATGCAATTTTTTCATGGATAGAAATGGACGATTTGGAAATGTACTTTACTAAATTCCAGAGTGGCTCAATTTGAAAGCAGAAATCTGTTGACATCAGAGTTGACTTGAAAAGTACGGAAAAGGAGGGATATGAGACGGAAGTGCGAGAGAGAAAAGGAGGAAACGAAGTATTGTGAACTTGAAACACTATTCAAGAAACTCGTCGATTTTCAAAACCCAGCAACTGCATTATTGCTCATATTTTCATCTGTATATGCTTGTGAATCATTGTTCTAGTCTCATAACCTACTTCGACAAGTCTCTTGACCGAAGTAGCCAGACGGATGAGACTAGAACATTATGCAAAGCTCTCTAAGTTAATGGGAACACCCGATATAAAATTTCGGTCATTTGTGTTCGTCCAAGAGAACGGCGCAGTCGACCGGAACGAACAAGACACTTTGTAAGGACGCCCTATGCCGTTTGGGGAAAGGAGGAATTCACGTGATCCCATAATCATAAAGATCCCTAAAAAGTTGGTTCGGTTTTCGTCCGTTGCCTTGGACTTCGTCGGCGTGCCCACGTTCCCTTGCTTCTAATGTCGCAAAAAAACAAAGGCCGGCCATGTTGTTCTCCTGATAAGCGTCGTGTTGTTTCCCTAGGATCCACACGGCAGAAACACATCTCTTGGGACAGCTCTGTTGAGCGACATGGGTCGACCAACATCGAATATGGTCCTAGTGCCAAAAGGCCAAGAAGGGACGTGACCTCAGAGCTCAGAGCAGTGCCTTGACGCCTTCCTTCCGTGTCCTCAACGGAGTGCAATTCCCCACTTTCCAAACAATCATAATCTTTTATATGCTTCTGATATTAATTATAACAAGATATATGAATGTATTATTGTTTTTAGTTTAACAACTATGTTTGTTCTCTATTTAATTTGTCCTTTGCATGTACTTTGGTGTGTCTAGAAGACAAAATGGTTTTACGTTCATTCAAACGGAAATAAGTTCCTAGATTTTCCTCGGTTTCGGATTTCGCCGATTGTTTGCTGGCAATTAATCGATGGAAACAGAGTTGTCCCTGCGTATAAAACCTGCCATTCATGCACACTACCGATAATGAACCATTCTAACGGGAAACTTTTCACTCGCGAGCTAGTTTGCGATCATCTCCGACCAACATTACATCCCAAATCCAACGTGGCGTTTGGGTGGTCTTTGCAATTGTGATCGCTGTCCCATCAATTCGTTTTCCATTCGTCAAAGAATCCACGAATGATCGAATGCCAACTTACACACTACATCTCACTTTTGAGAAAAATCACCCACGATTGGTTTGATTATAAACTCAGCTAATGACCGCATCCAAGAGCTGCGGTTAACGTGCAATACGATGCAATTCAATTTTGTCTGTATTGGTATACATGAGTTCCATGTTCAATCGAGCAATTCTGCTCACAAATAAATCTTTTTTGAGAGCCGGTCACTCACGATAAACTCATCACTTTGCGTGGACCGTTTACTTACAGATAAAATAGTTGAAAATCAAGCAGAAACAGAAAAAAGTATTGAAGAAATTGCCATGAATTAATGAATATAGTATATAATTTATTGTAAATCAATACAGTTCTATTTTCAACTTAACATATATAACTACAGCTAACAATATAAAATATCGAAATTTGTCATTGTCAACCACATTTTTGCTGAAGCAGGCGGAGATCTTCTTTAGGCAGTTGGTGATACACGTGTAGGTATTTTGAAAAATGCATTCGTCGGCGCCATGTGTCAGTCATAGTGGAGTGCGTGCCTCTATGAGGGATCGCTTGCCACGGATCGGCACCCATCTGAATCACTACGCTTAGCAACTGAATCATACGTACGAACGCGTAGCCTTCAATGTAAAAAGGCTTGTAAAAAGAAAAACCTTCATTTCTAGGCACGACGAATCGGATCCATAAAATTCCAATCACTCACGAGGCGATACGTTACCACGTGAACAAACTTCCGAAGAGATGCAGACGAGAAAATGTCGGCTGGCCTTTGAAGGACGAAAATTTGTGTCGTGCATTGAAGATATAAATTTTTTCCTAGTATGCATCTGTTGTATGAGTGTAAAAAATATTCAAAAGAATTTTTTAAAAATCCTCTCCAACAAACAGGTATTCATTAGAGCAGAGCGCCATCATACTGCACGACTCGCGTCCGGAAATGCCGTTCCGATCGCGGGGAATAAATATATGAATTCGATCGCTCAAAAGCACCGCTTCCGAAACTGGTGTCCCACTTGCGCTCGTATCAGCAAATAATAATTCGGATCATCGATATCGATGATGTACTTCGATTTCCCGAAAATTTCCCCGCGGTCGAGAGACTGAGGAATGAGGACAGACAGTGGGGACAGAGGACACCAAAAAACAACATTGCTTCGGCCCAAGGCCTTCGGAGCGAAGCGGGATTTTTACGAAAGCCGAAAGAAATATCTCAATCATTATGCTGAGCGCACACGTGAATGGCGCTCGCCGGTCGAGTGAAGGGACAGACAGACGGATATATGTATATATATATTCTCCGGAACGTGGTTGCTTCTCTCTCTCTCCCGTCCGTTTCCCCCTCTCGTCCTTTCGTTCCTCCTCTTCCCTCCCTCATCCTCTTTCCGGTGATGCGTCCGCCATCTCGCGAGGAAGGAGAGAGGGTAGTAATACGCTGATGGCGACCGCGATATATATTTTCTTCTTTTTTTTTAAATACCCGCTTTTATGACCGCCTATGTAACGCGGAGTGGAGGCCCAGTCGGGTTCCACATTATAGAAATGGCGGACGGAGGACTGGAAGGAGGGAGGGAAAGGGCCGGTGGCGCGGCAGCGGTCCCGGGACGCGGCAGAAGAGAGAGACAGCGAGCGGCAGAATGATAATGGTTGGCGGGCTTGCGCAGTCTTTTGTCGGAAATGAAAATGGAGTGGTGGGGTGGGGGGATTCGGCGTCGCGGAAGACGACAGTCAAACGAGGCAACAATAGACCGAGGTGAGGGAGAAGGGGGGGCGGGGGGGGGGGTAGCGAGACTTGGAGTCCCCCTCTCCCCCCCATACTACCCTCCCTTCGAGTCCTCAAGGACACACCAAAGACCACCACCACGTTGATTACGGAAATGGAGGCCATTAGGTGGATTATTTACTCGTTGCCGGGGTGACACACGACTCGTCCCGCCGACGAGAAGTGTGTGCGGGCCACGGCCTCCCGGGTATGTCATGTTCGACGCTGCCGAACGAATACATACGTATGTTCACTCAACATACAAATACATACTTACACGTGGAATAGTTATGCGAGAACAGAGGGTTTCGGAGGGGTGGGGGAGGTTCTGGATTTCTGGGGGTGGAGGGTGGCTGGACGCGTACCTGCCCCATTACATGGCGGTGGCGAATCGGTTCGCTGAGCGACCCCCTCTCAATAACTTGAACATGGCCTTTCCCACAACGGACGTAACCCGTGAACCCATAAGCTGGAGCATTAAAAGTTCTCGCAGCGATTTCTGTTCATGTACAGATTTTTAAAATAATATTGCAAGCATACTTATTAGTAACTAGCTTAAGCTGCCGTCTTCGGTGTCAGTTTAGTCCGCGTTTGTATTTTACTCTTAATTAAAGGTTCGCTTTCTTTTCCCTTTACATTACTTCATCGCTTTTGAATAACCCGATTGCAAATTGTCTAATTCAAACAGATGTCCAATTTACATCTTCCGTCATTTGAGTTATATACCACAAAAATTCTTTTCCCTAATAGCTTTTATGCCACATCTTCATTGAAACACCAGGACGTAAATTTAGTCGTTCGGTCTCCACTTTTCCAAACTTCTAACCCCTTCGTAGCAACAATAACGGGCAGTAAAATGGGTTTTGTATAACAACTTACACGACAACGGGTTTACTTTCAGTTTAAACCACAACACCTTAGAACGGGTGTAAAAAATAACTGTTTGTACGCGGTTTGAATATCAAGTACAGAATAATGTTGAGGCGAACTCCATTGGTCCACAGGTAACTCTGGCGCTTGCGCAGTAGTTTCTTCAATTTTTGGAGCAGGGACTTGAACGTATTGCTGCTTTGGTTTCACTGTCTTTACCTCGTGACGAAACACATATTCAGGACTGTCAACGGAAAGACATAGATAATTGCCTACAAACAAAAAATGTTTACCAAAGTTGAAGTCTAAAGCTTACCATCAACGGTCATCTTTGCGAAGACAATTGTGACAGGTGTTCAAATCCCTGAAGAGGAGGATGTTTTTCAGCGGAAACCAGATCCCTACCTGAGTGTCTTGTGGAGGGCACATCAATTGCAGTACTCCGTCTTTCGGATGAGACGCAAAGCCGTGGTCCCCTCGGCGCCTTTCGTTAAGAGCAGGCTAATGCCGACGCCGGGTTTCCATCCACCCGTCCTCCCTTACCTATCCCCTATGGCGCAATTGACCTTAGCCGTCGGTCGCCTCTCCCACAAATATCCAACCCAATCCAACAATTGTTGACTTCCTCATTCTTTTTCAACTCGTCGATGGGCTCTCTTTCTCGTCAGAACAATCTTCGCGGAAGTTCGCAGGCAGAACAATCTTCGCGGACGATGCAATTGACGCTTCTTCCTTCACGATCGCCTGTATCTTCAATTTGAACTGAGCGATGTTGCCACTTTCGTCTTTGGTTCCATTCTCCAGAATAATAGCACGAAATGCCAGATAATAAAAGTTGAGCATAAACAATCCAACTCACTGTTAAGTTTGAATAATACCCGAGTCTCAAGTGACTTGCCTCTTGGTTCACTGCTTTATTAATGACGCCCGTCCCCTCTCGACAATGACGTCCCTCTCGACAGCAAACAGCAACGGAACCGACGTCAACACAAATAAATAAACATACTTAAATAAACCAAATTACCGTAAATATTAAAAAACAACTTAAACCGACTTAATTAACAATCGTTATACATAAATGTAATACATAACACTTACTAATTTGTTCTTGTCTGTTTTTAATCGGCTTAAGGTCACGCCAAAATGGCAGATACTTGTTTACGGCTGGATATTCACCAATTCGGTGTTGCTATATCTCGGTCACCTGCAACTCTGTATGTGAAAGTCCAAAAATCGCCAACCCACCTGCGGCTCAAAACTAGCACATCAGCCAAAAATATTACTATAAACATGGACTCATTCACTAGATCTCAAATCTGCGCACAACCAACGCCCAAATCCTATAATCAGGATATGAATAGATAGAAGTGGAAAAATTATATTGCCGATTTGGTTTCTTGGCAATTTATTGCAGTTTTCACACGTTAGCATTGCAGAACTTGTCGTATTTCGTAACAAATCGATACTGTATAAATTGATTATCCGATGAACGCGAAAAAAATACGTTCCATATCATTACAATTGTTGATAAAAATATCAAGGTATCATTCCAAGTAAAAATCACGTACATGGGATATTTGCGGAGCTTTTGAATCCAGCACCATCAACCAAATTCAAAACAGTGATTTAATAACGACTACAATTTGGAAACACAATTCTCATGTATTTTTATTACTACATGATTGTCTATTTCCACCGTATAAACTGATTAACTTAAGTGAAGTGTGACCTGAGAATATGTTTTCGACTGACTTTAAAAGCTATTAAAATGAGCACTCAATGATTCACGATTACCGCAACAGCCACCTTAAGACGCACTCGAGACGCAAGGATTTTCCTCACCACAATTGAACTCTAATGTTGACGTCGGCCGTCAATGATCGAATTGAATATAAAAGACAAATGAGGGCCAAACTTTTGTTCGCGTGGCGAAGCATTGCATATTCATTTTATGTGAGTTTTTCATGAATAATTCATAAAAACTTCACCTCAATGATTGCATACCATCGAAATTCATCTCTACTGTCGAAGCACTTTCACTAAAGCTATGCCCCTAGAATCCATAATGGTTAGCTTATATAAGGTAATTTGAGCGAAATATCATATTACCTAGAAATCAATGAATTTGGTCTCATTTTTAAGAAATATATCTCACCCTTATAAAGGGGAAAAAATTTTAACCCCTTACCGCATTACTTTCGGAGATATTCGCCAAAAAATACCAGCCCTTTGACATGGGAAACGGTACGTGTATGCACTCCAGAGAGACATTATTTACAAAATGAGGAATTTCTAATACTTAGATGTCGTAACAAAACTAACAGTATGAGGTTTGTATGTTCTCCCAACTATTTTTGAAAATTATTCACATTGTCACCGCAATAGGTTCTTGGGTATCACAAAAAATCTTCTGTTTTGAAGGAGTTTCAAACGCACCGCGGGGAAAAAAAATGAGTCAAGTTCAGACATTTTCATTTGACTACTTACAATTTCTGTCATATAATACTATATTATTGCACCATTAATAATGCAATATTTAATTCATGTGTCCTACAGCTGGTGAAATTAAAACGGATAATTCGAATATGGTCTCTATTATGACTAGGGAACTATCACGCTCGGAATACCATAAAACATATGATGTGAATGTTTTCGTATATTTTTTTACTTTTTCCTTTTACTTTTTATTCCTCTCTAAGACGCATTTGTATATTTCAAAGAGGCGATATTCTTTGTCGTACATTATAATTTCTTTCCGAGATTGCGAAAGGGTTTCTCGGGAATGGAGCGAGAAGCCGGCTGTCACGCCTCCGTCCCAAAGGGGAAGAGAGGCAAACATCCAAAGGAAGCGGTGCCTCCCACCTCCTCTTCAATTCGAGTTGGTCGTCGGAAATCTTCCGTTGAACTTCGCGGAAGCAAAATAGCTAGCAATCATGCAGCAGCCAGAGAGTGAACCGTACCCCTCATTCCGAGAACCTAGATCAACATCTTGTCGGTCCCGGTGGCGGCAGGGTAAAGTCCTCGCCTGATAACCCGAGGGTCGCGGGTTCGAGTCCCGCCTGGGTAGAATATTATCTGCCCAGGACATGAATCTTTGCGTCTCGTCCGTTGTTACTGTTATCCACCCGACGTCAATTGGACCAATGTGCTGTATTCGGGATAGTGAAGAAAAATAAATAAATAAAATAAATCTACATACTACCCCGCGAGCCGCCGCATGGGCGTGTGGCAGGGGATGGTAGGTCACCAACAGTGTAAATGTGTAAAAGTTTTGGAGGTGAAACGGTGACATGTCCCATGAGGGTGTATTTGGAGGAGCTCAGTTTTTATTGTGGTCGCTTATTGTGCGCGGAAAGAACAATTTTTCGTACCTATCTGTTCGACAGAGTATCTCTCTAATTTTATCGCATCTGTCAGACCTAGAAATGTAGTGAGGCGTCATGATAATATTCTCTGTATCGCTCTGAAAAATACCAGTTCTGAATTTATCAAGCAGCCTAAGCCTAGCGTGTAGCCTCTTAGTCTCTAGGGGCTCCCACATAAATCCCTCTGAAAGTTGTGAGACACTATATGTACGCTCGTAGCAGTTTTTACCGAAGCGCGCTGCTTTCCTTTGTATTTTATTAATTTTTTTGGTTAAATCTATTTGATCAGGGTCCCAAATGCTCCTGGCGTATGCGAGGTGTGGCCTAACCAGAGCGAAGTAGCATCTCTCTTTCACTTTTTCATCCGAGGACCTTCCTATTATACGCTTAAAAAAACCTAGTTTCTTTAATGCTGTGCCGCATATGTTTTGTATGTGTGTTCCCTACGATATCTGAAGTTAAGGTAATTTCAAGATATTTAAATGTATTTGAAGACTTTTGTTTACTCCACCCACGGTGTAGGTATGCTGCTTTTGTCTGATGACTTTCGCAGGAAGCGAAGGAACTTGTGCCCTGAGGCAGGTCAGTACTCCGAGAGAAGTGCGAAGTTTCGAGAACCCAAGCATGGCGTAGTGGACGGCCACCTCGCTGATCATACTCATGGCATATTAGCGCATATCCTTTTAGATTCAAGTGACTGTAGTTTCTGGCTCCCATAGTTCAGTTGGGCACTTTAAATTTTAACCAATAGGGTACCAGCTTGCCCAAGACTATCGGTGATGTATGTGCATTATTACTGCCACATCTGGAGGAGTGAAGCAAACGGCCTCTTGCGGAAAGAATGCGCTGAAGAAATTCACTCCACGTTCTAATAATTCCGATCTGCGTCCTTCTTTCGAGTTATTTCCTCTCTTCAATAAAAGACGAGAGTGACACCAAAAGCCATAAACAACGACTTTTAGGGCTAAAAAATATTTCATTCCAATAATTTCTCCTTCCACTATTGTTTTCCACAGCTAACCAGTGTCGAGTCAAACGGGCTCTACATTGCACAGTTTTCATAAAACCTCTCTCTCTTCACCACTTCGTAGGACTTAATAATTTGTAATTCGTGCGCAGGCAATTTGATCCTGACCATTTTCCATTTCCCATACATCATGCGAGATTTCTTAAAAAACTTCGTGATACTTTTTTCAGTTACATAGCTAACTTTTGGCTTCCCCGCGCCTTGGTTATTCAGAAAACTAGTTTCTTCTCCACAGCCGGAGACTTCATCAGGTGTCGTGAACTCTCTAAAATACAGAGAAGAACCGTTGGATATTTAATTGACCGATACGCGAGAAATCCCAAAACCAATTATTTCACCGCATTTCCAATGATTTGAACCTTATTTGGATGCTACGAATCTATAATGTGTCCAAGAACTAATTCCCAAAAAGAGCAAACTCCAATCACATGTTTTAATGGAGAGCCTACCATCTCAAGGCTCGAGCAGTTGTTTAACCCTTTGAGTACTGCATGACGTGATAACACGTCATGGGTACCGTGAGTGTTCCAGATTTCACTACTAGGGGGGCCTAGTGAAAGCTGGAATACTCAGGGTACGACGTCACGTCATCAGCAACAGCGTAAAGACAACCATGACGTGATGTCATGTCATGCCGCACTCAAAGGATTAACAGTGAAATCCTTCTTGGGATACACGATGTGTTAATATTAAAAAATGGCAACTCCATTTCCGTGTAAACCTGGGTACACCTATTGACGTCTGGAAAGAAACGGCCTCGCTGACCGCTCTTCGATAAAAGGGGTTTAAGCCGCATATCCAGGGCACAGTCTTCAAAGGATCAGGGAAAATATTATGGCCGGTGCTTGATGATCTCTTAAGTAGATCTTTTTTCTTAAGTAGGTCATGAAACTATCTAATGAAATTTCTCTAGAAAGAGAGATTAACTTGAGTGTGTGGTGCCATTCTTCGGTACCAACTCAAAATGAAACTGCTCGTTATGACTAAAACTTCACTTTCATTCGAAACTAAAGCCTGACAATGCTTGGACATTGACTAGTTCTCTTCGGAGCAGAAAGTTTTGCCAAAGAATAATTTTTCCCGTTTCAGGAGAATTATTACTTGAAATTAGGGATCAGCAAATAGTTCGTCGGAAACTTCTCTCGACGCCTTTTGACGGAAGCAATGGCCGAGTTCCAGATAGGGAGGGTTGCAGGGCGCACTCAATCCATTCACCGGCATCGCCGACTTTTCGCCCGAGAAGACGCTCAACTATTGGAAATGATTCAAAGACGAATCGGAGAGAGTATTCTTCTGTATGGTGGTGTTACATGGCAGAGAAAGTGAGGGCCTCGGAGCATTCTTACTGAATAATTCATCTCCGAACACGGCGCCTCGACCAGCGCCTTTTCTCTTTTCCGCTCCGTTTCCACGGAGGTTGAAATCTGTCCTTAAGCGCTAGCTGATGAAAGAGCTTGTTTCGCTTAGGAATAAGTTCCCGTATCGCCCGCATTGGATTTTAGTCTCTGAATATCTATCTTGCGATCATTATCGTCTCGATCAGCTTGCATTCTTTCTCGGACTCTTCCGCAAGCATTCCTATCTTCAAGGTTTCCATCATTGCCGTTCGCGAGTATTTCGAAGACCTATATTTCGCGAAGAGTCACTTCGGGCCACCGGGCAGCCTCCATTCAAACCGCTACACGCCGAATCATGTCGCAGTTTAAATCTTCACCGTCTAAATCCGTGGCGGTGCGAATGAAAGAACTCGGTAGTAATTTTCGCGCTCGTTATAAAAAAAGCCGATCGAGTATGTCTCCTCAGTGACCACGGTTGGTTTTTAGTATTAAGAGCGTGGAGAGTTATTTCATTCGCACAATGGTGGACATGGAATATTTCCACAAAGTAACGCCTGAAACGCTTTTATACGATCATCGTTGGGCGAGGAACCCGATCGAGGAAAATGAACGTTACGGCGGCGGAACATTGATTTCCGTGCGTCTTTAAAGCTAACGGCGATGGCAATATGATTTTTAAAATGCAAATAAATAACTAGATTATAAAAGTGGACTTCACTTCCAGAAGGGATCTTAAGCCCTATATCTTAGAAATACGGAACTGGCCGCAAAGTATAAATATATTTTCATTTTCTACAATTTCAATCATGTGTGGAACCCTTTTCCTTCTAAAACCGTGTGAAAACCTTCTAAAAACTTTAAAGGAAATTACGATCAAGTGCGACCCCTTCACCGAGTGGCATCGCCCTCAATGGAGGGCGGACGAACGAGTGAAGATCGTAAAATATACCAGATTGACTACATTTTCACCGCACAAAGATTCAAGAACCTTGTGAAAAATGCAAAGACCCAACCTGGAGAAGATATATATACATACTGCTTACTGATAGCAGAATAAAGAAACGATCTAAAGCGAGTTAAAAAGAATTACTATGTGTATTAACAATTGGGGTATAAATAAATTGAAAAATGAGGAATAGTGTTGCCGCGAGACTCGATACTTTCTCGTCTCATCTCGAGTCTCGTCTCGTTTTTAAGTCTCGTCTCGTTTTCGAGACGAGACCGTAGCAGAGACTTAAAAACGAGATCGATTTTTGACGAGACGAGACAATACCTTTTCCACGATACTGGAAAGTCTCGAAATACAGATATATGTGATTGATTTTTATTTAGTGTAACATTATCCCTAAAACTACGTCCTTCAGCCGATATGCAGTAAATGTCACATTTTTCTAATGTATTGAACATGCAATATAATTCAATGATACCTTTGCGATATTTGTAAAATATTGAAAATTATTTTTTGCCGATAATAAAATTTCTGATGGCATGAGCGTGACTTCTGGAGCCTAGTAAGGGAGGGTTAATGACGTACAACTTTTCATTATTATCAATTGTAAATACCTTACAAAACTTATCTAGCATGAAACGTAATATTTTATAAAGCAGTAATTGTCAGTGCTCACTTCTACGACAAAAGTGTCATGGATTACACTCGTATATAGTGTAAAGTACCTCCTAGCGGCTCTTGTAATCCTGCTCATAGCTTGCCTGCTAAGAAAAAAGGATGTCAAAAGGATGTCGCAGTCTCGAATTACACATCGCACATCACCTCGGCGAAAGGATGGATGACAATAGAAATCACTAAGTACCTCTTCCTGCATGATATATCTTCCCAGGTTAGTTGGGATGTTAGGCATAATGTCGTTAAATTGTTTCGAGAACGGCACGAGAAAATAGAATAACTGTAATGGCTTTCCTTTGCCTTAAATTATTTTAATTTGCTTTAATTTTGCCAACATAAATTCCATTCAATCAAAGATTCCAATACTGGAGCAACTAATCGACATTTTTCACCAGCCACTCATTCTAACTCCATTCATTCTACTTTTTACAAAAACACCTGGGAGGTACTCCCTCTTTGGCTGCATTTAGTTCATTCTTAAAGGGTACCTCGCGAAAAAATCTGTTTGCAGACTATCCATCTTTACACTGCTAAATTGGATTGCAGACAAAAAAAAACTACAATTTTCACGATTCGCTGTAAAGATGCAGCTATGTCGCATGTTATCTCTTTTGTGCGTGATTCCTTCCTTATTGCAGCGATAAACGCATTTATTAAGTCTAAATCGTCCATTTTCAACCATCCTGTCGATTTTAATCAATTTCCATGTTTCTCAAGTCTCTCTTTACGAAATGTCCCTCACTACGAATCTCTCTCACTACGAAAGCACAATTAGAGTGCAACACTATCTAATTACCGAAAAAAAGTGAAATAAGATAGAATGTTTGTTTTAATTTCAGAATAATGATGGAAATAATGACTTTGTGAATGCAGTTGACAGAAGAGCGCTTTCCATTTTTTTAATGATTATGATACTCAAATATTTTCAAGATGTCGAATCCCGTTATATTCTCTAGAAATACAAAGTTGCGTTAGATTGTACTTGATCGTTATAATAGGATGCATAAAGCGGTGTTGCAGCTATTGAAACCAAATAAATCCAATCGGTCTTTCACTATCGATGGCTGGTCATCCATTGCTGGAAAATCGTACTGCAAAATCACGATCCATTTCGTAGACGAGAATTCGGAAAACCAATCTCTCATTATTGACTTCGTTCCATCCAATGGTAACCACACAGGAAGGGATATTGCTGAGGTTTTTATGGATACCCTAAGTTCCTTTAAACTTGAGCACAATTGCAACGAGTAACTGTAGACCACGCCTCCGCAAATTTATTTTCTGCCCAGGACATGGGTGTTTGTGTCTCGTATGTTGTGACTGTTATTCACCCGACGTACATTGGCCCATTGTGCTGTATTCGGGGTAGTGAAGATAAATAAAGATAAATAAATAAATACTGAATTCATGGAGGAACTCGGCAAAATGCTGCCAAGTGTTGATGGCACCGATCAGCATTTTATTTGCATCGTCCACAACCTTAATTTTTCAGCACAAGATCTTTTAAGAATGTTATCTCTGGAGGAAAAGGGGGTTTCAGAAGACCAGCTTCAATTCATTCACAGTGATGATAAAGATTACGAATTTGAAGAAGAAAATATAGCTTCAATTATCAAAATTAGATCACTAGTTGTAAAATTTTAAAAGAAGGTGGGCAGTAACGAAATATATTCCGGAGCGCATGTGAAGCTGCAGGGGAACCATCACTGAACCCCGTTATAGATATGTCCCCTACTAGGTGGAATTCAACGGACGATATGATTGGGACTGCGCTTAACGTGAAGAGAGGTATTTCAATTCTATGACATAGTATCAGTGACCTGAAACGTATCAAAATCAATGGATGTTAATGGGCACTGCTTGAAAATGTGCACAAAGTCTTTAAAAAAACTTTAAAGTTCTGTTGAATAAATGAGGAGGAGAAAATTACGTTACCCTTCCATTTTGTACCGTAACACTTAACTTTTTGTTGGATAAAGTATAAAAAATGTTGGAAATACTGGACAACGAGCCTGTAAGAAATGATGGAGATGAAAAACTGTTGCTTGCCTATCAAGCTGCTCGAGACAACATGTTATGGCACTACTGCCCCACTGGGATTATTGCGCGGTGATTATATTAGATCCTTGTCATAAATGTGAAATTTTCTCCATTACACCATGGGGAAAAGAGATACAGGATAAGTCCCTATTGAAATTACCTAGAAGAAATGTTCAAAGTCTATCACGATAAGTATTCCACTCGGACGGAGTCCACTCAGTCAATGGATCAAAAGAATCTTTGAGAGGTCAGCTTTGGCATAAAGTGATGAGGATGACCTGTTTGATGTATAATAACCCTGTGTAAACCGGCACGACCCAATACTGAGAGGGATGTTCCTTCGACTGAACTATTCCCTTTATTTACCCCATGTCGATTAAGTTCTTTTACCTTAACTATTTTGACCATTTGAAAAATTAAATAAATATCTGAACTTTTATAAGATTTTTTTGACTTTTCAATAGAGTTTTTTCCCCTTATTTGTTATCACTTAATAGTTTTACTACATTTACCCCCAATCAGTCATCCCGGCATGATGAATGGAGGAATGAACCTGAAGATTGTCTTCAACAGCCGAATTCCCCTAGTAATGTAAACATATTGACTTGGTGGAAGGCAAATGAGCCAAATTTCCAGTACTGGCAAAAATGGCGAAAGACTTCTTTAGCATTACCACTACATTCATTCCAGCGGAAAGATTGTCTCACGGGCAGCGTTGTCAATGAGAAAGCATAGAAGTCGCTTATACCACGAATTTTCCAGAAGTTTTCTCCGTGTGAAATCATGGTGATGTGCAATTTGGCTAGTCATGTAAAAAACTTATCTTTATATAATTGTTTAAAATCTGAAAATTATTTAAAATACTTAACGAAGCAAAAATGTTCTCACTTTAACCAATCACATTTTTTAGAGTTATATAATTTATCCAACTCTGTATTTATCTGCACTAAAATAGTGACTTCATAGCCATTTTTCACCAATTTTATGTTTCGTGTTTCTAGTTTATTCATTGAGTAATCATAAAATCATTGATTATACATGCAGTTTGATATATTCGGTGTCCAATGTAATATACATTTAAATGTCATTACTATTTCGAGTGTACCGTTTCAGCGATTACATATGCAAAAAGGAACTGGGCTTTTTGTGGTACTTAAATTTGAGGAAACTTGACATGACGAGAGTCTCGTCCAAGACGAGACTGAGGTTCACGAGACGAGGCTTGAGACCACGGAGTAGGATATTGTCATTGTACACCACGTGTTACATTCATCGCACTTAAGTCGTTTCCTACACCTGGGAAACAATTCTACGCGTTTACACATAAAGCAAATATATTCCCAAGTTAATATATTTAACTTGTTTTGGAAAAGAAGAAAATGATTACCTCATGTAAGAGAAAGAAAGCTTACCTTGGGTACCTTGAAAAGGCTTACATTCTTCAATCCATGTTCCCGGTTGTATTTTAATGTGGTCCGGTATCCAATGGTACATCCCGGCACAAAACACGTTCTAGTCATTTTAATGTTTAAATCTTCAATGTTTAAATCAAAGACTTAAACTCTTCGCAGTCAAAATCGACACAGTTCCGAATTCACCTCCTTTCTCCACCACGCTAACTTCAGGAAAGAGAGACTTCCGGCTACTTACAGCGCCTCTATCGGAGAGTTGAAAACCTCTTCCCTTGCTTACCATCCGGGCTCTTTTCCTCCCCTTTTTCCCTATCCCGATCGTACTCCTTATCCTACTCCGTGCTCGAGACGATACCAGAGTTGAGGAAACGAGACTGAGACGAGACTGGTTCAAGTCTCGTCTCGCGGCAGCATTAGTGTGGAATGTGACTTTCACAAGACATTTGAAAATAAATTGTAACTGAGCGAAGTGAAAAATGAAGTAAGTTAAGGGTGGAACGGAGATAAGGATAAGATCCTTGCCCTGCATTATCACATCTTCCTAGGATAAGAATTTACCCTGCATTATCACATCTTCCTATAATGGCCATAGCAAATTCAAAACGTTAGCAGAAATGGTAGGTAAGAAGAAGCACATGAAAACTAAAAGGATTTGGGTAACGAATGAGATGATGCAAAAAATGGAAGAAAGAAGAAAGTGGAAGAATAAAAATACGGAAGATGGAAGACAGAAATGCTGAAGGATGAGTAAAGAACTTAGAAGAAGATTAGTTTAGAGAAAAATAAATTGGTGAAGAAGAAGGCTGCGTGAGGAGAGTAGAGGGTCCAACTTAACGAAGGAAGAATTAGAAGGAATAGAGATGACGTAAGGGAGGATTGGATGGACAGGGAATGCTGGGAAACTGAGGAATTAGAAAGATAGGGAAAGTTCGAAGAGATGTACGAGGCTGAAAGAAACTGATCACAAAGAGAGAACCAAGGGCAATCAGCATAAAAGAATGATTATGACAATGGAGATATGACTGCAGAGATAGATGACGTAAAAAGAATACGGGAGAGCTATGTAAAGCTATACTTTCTACGATTCAGAACATAAAAGTAGATCAGAGGAAAATCGGTTGGAAAGAGAATAAGACTGTGATGAGGAGAGTAGAGGACCCAACATAACGGAGGAAGAGTTAGAAAAGGCCGTGAATGATCTCAATGACAAGAATGCAGTTGGGAGTGATGGGATTCCATCAGAGGTTCTGAAGGCATTGGGAAAAGGCGCAACCCTCTGGATGACACTACTTACGAGTCAACAAAATAAAAGATGCAGGAAAATTTCCGTACATGGCTTTCACAAGATAATTATATCTAATATCTATACCACAGAGGAATAATACCAATGAGTTCAAATATTTCAGAACGATTAGATTCATTACTCGTGTTACAAAGGCTGTGACTATGATTATATTAGAAAGAATGGAAAATAAAATTGAAAAGAAACTGAGAGAAAACCAGTTTGGCTTCAAGAAAGGCAAGGGAACAAGAGGTGCAATCGCCTGCATAAGAAAGCTGATAGATGGGTCCATTGAAGTGAACAGAGAGGTTATATACATGTATTTTTATAGACTGGAGAAAGGCCTTCGACGGGGTGAATTATAGTGTTCTAATGAAGAATTAACTTGTGAATAGATTGGAGAAATAGAAGATTCGATAAAGAGCTGTACAAAGGGCAAAGATTAGCGGTACGAGAGGATAAAGATGAGACAGAGGAAATCAACAAAGGGAAGGGAGCAAGACAAGGCTATCGTATGACTCCAGTTCTATTAAATATCTACAGTGTAGAATTAATTGAAGAAGCCACAGGTGATATAGTACTTGTTTGAGGAGAAAGAGTGAACATTATAAAATATGCAGATGATCAGGAGGTATTAGCAGAGAGTGAGAAACAGTGACAGGAATTAGTGAATATAATTGAGAGGGTAGGGAAACATTTTGGACTGAAGGTTAACTTTGGGAAAACTAAAATATTGAAGACAGGAAAAGAGAAAGGAATTCTAAATATGACCATTGATGGGAAAAGGCTGGAACTAATGCCATCCTTTCGATACCTCGGAAGTGTTAATACATGGAATAGAAGTCTTAGGGAGACAATAAGAAGTCAGAATATCGCAGGGAAAGGCAGCCTTCAGTAAATTCAACCAACTACATCCAGCCAAATCAATCAACATAGGCTTGAGGAAAAGATTTGCAAAATGTTTTATTCGGAGTGTTGTGCTTTATGGAAACATGGACAGTCGGGAGGAAAGAGGAGAAATATCTTGAAGGATTTAAAATATGGCCATGGATGGAGGAAAGTGGAAAGATTCAAATGGAGTGATAAACTGAGAAACGAGGAAGTGCAGGCAAAGATAAATCTACAACTACGTTCTACCCCGCGAACCGCCACATGGGCGTATGGCAGGGGGTATTAGGACACCGGCCGTGTAAAGATGCGAGGGATAAGGTTCTTGTGATGAGCACATACATTAGAGAACGCGTGTGTTAAGTGAGGCAAGAGCAAGCCGGCTAATGTGACGTCAGACGTAGCAACCGATTGGTGCGCATGCGCTTGGGCCTGAAGAATAGCTCCCACGTTACCACTCATGCCATTAAAGAGCAGTGAGATGAAGATATTTAATCATGATGCATTGTTGTTCGGTATTCAATTGCCTGGAAAAATTGAAGAAAACGGTTTCTCATTTCATAAGTATGTAGGTATTTACGAAGCGTACAGAGTATATATGTCTCATATTGTTTTAGTGGCATCTAATACTTCATTTAGTAGTTTTGTTGTTTCCGTCTTTTTTATTAATTAGCATATATATATAACTGGCCCTTTGAATAATTAATGCTTTAAATTATTTAAGGTATTCATTCATCCGAAGTTGAGGTAGGTAAGGTTTCGTACGGAATACTCTCGCATTATGATTAAGGCAACTATTACCTCAGTGGCTAATTGAGATGTCGTTAAATTGCCAGAGATCTGTATCCTTGTGCATGGGAAACATAATCAAGGATACAAGATACGAAAGAACTCAGCGGTACTTCTAAGTGATTTATTTGATCCCATCAGGAATATGAATCGGGCAGAAGGATGTTTTCTAAGTTGTTGCACATTCTCAGTGTTCCTGTCGCTGTATCTCATAAGGCTTCATATTGGACGTAATGACGTTGTGTCGAAGTATGAAAGCGGCTCTGAATATAATAGGTAGGCGACCATGAATGTTTAAATTTGATGGATAAAATAAGAGGAACGGCTTACGGTGTATATATAGAGGACAATGTCGACGGTGGAGGGGACAACAGATGGAAAAATCCTCGTTCAGAGATAGTGTTTTCGATATCAAGGAATTTTAAATACCTAAGAGTATTGGTAGAGAAAACAACACATGAGTACAAGCCAATATATGTCGCACTTGTGGACCTGGAGAAATACTTCGCCAATATTGTTTGGAGCCAGATGTTCAGGCTGCTGGATAAAACTCGGAATGGATTACAACGACAGAAGAATAATCTACCAACTATACAGGAAACAAGTCGTCACAATGTGAATGAGAGATGGATGCCAGATAGAAGCTAAATTAACAAAGGAGTAAGGCAAGGATACAATCTCCTTCCAGTACTGTTCAACATGTACTTGGAGGATGCCATAAGAGAGGCACAAGAAACTGGACTGAGCGGGATAAAGACAAACGGTGAAGAAATAAACATGCTCCGCTTCGCAGGTGATATCGCAGGCATAGCTGGAAATCGCGATGATCTTCAAAGGTCACTAAGCAACATGGACCAAGTTCTCCGAGAATACAGCATGAAAATAAGTAAGACGTAAGAAGTAAATCCTCGTATACGGAAGAGAGACGCTGAATGCAGAAGTCACCCTGAGAGAAATGAGATCAAGTGGATTCCTTCACCTATCTCATAAGTACCATCACGTGGAACAGAAGAAGTACAACGGAGTATCAAGCGGAGAATAGCCCAAGCTGATAAGGCGTCCATGGGAAAAAGACAACTGCTGTGCTCAAAGAAAATAGGACTAGGCGTAGCACTCTACGGATCGGAAGCATGGACCATTGAAACAACTGACCAGAACAGACTCGAAGTCTATGACACCTGGTGCTGGAGGAGGATGCCGAGGAGAAAATGGACGGACAAAATATGAATGACGAAGTTTAAAAAAGAGTAGAAGTTTAAAGGACCAAATGGAACACCATACAAAGAAGAAGAGCCAGATGGGTTGGGCACACCCTGAGACACAATGGGTTTGTGAAGAACACAATTGAAGGAAAAATAGACGGAAAAGTTTCCAGAAGAAGTCCCAGAAATAAGTTAAGTAATAAATAAAGAAATGCCAAATTCATCCCCTATATTTCAAATATCTCGGGATGATTGCTTTTCGGGGATCGGGATCTTGCTTTAATACTACTACGTCCATGAAATCACTTCTCATGAAAGGTAGCATATCATGTGATTTAATGACCGAGTATGATGACGTCAGCAGTAGTTTTCAGGCTTTCTCATATAGATGTTGTTCTAGTACGGCCCGGTTGGTTAACTAAATCTGTATAGTTAATGAATATGTTCATTTTTTATTTTTTGTGAAGACATAGAATGAAAATCATCCTCAAGGACCTTTATCACATCATTAAAAAAACAATAATCCCGCTTTCCTCGTTGTACTCTCTTGTCCCAAGGTTTCGTACAATCGTCCATCTAACCTGCGAGGCGTTTTGAAATCCACAAGGCCTTCCATTTAACCCAACCACCCCGCGTCCACCACGCCTACTCTACCTGTGAGAGGGAAGAAATTGCTGAGGGCATATTGAGATGAAATAAGAATACTTTGTATAATCCCCTGAAAACTTTAATGGTATGAGCCCGACCGGTTTCAACACTTCCGTGTCATTCTCAAAGGGACTATACAATTCGTATTTTGGCGAGCACGTATTTATATTTCATGTCGGAGGAGGGGGGGAGGGGAGAATTGGGGTTGAGGAAAGTATGACTAAGGATAATGGTTAAGGGTGAAGCATCGGGCTGGAGGGGGACGTAACCAAATATTTTCTGGAAGGGGGGGGGGGACAGGAACCTGGCAGAGGGGAGGGATAATGTAATGGTACCAAGTCATTTAACAAATCGAAACCAAACTGCTTAGCGTGCGTCATAATTTCAAAGTTCTCAATAAAATACAGTTTGGCACCTTTGTCAACAACATGGAAAACATTCACTTTAAAATCAGACTCATGATCATAATTTGCTAAAAGATTAGCGAAAACAGATTTTTTGTCACAATTGATTGCAGAGGGCACCTCCGATGCAAAAGTTGCATCCCCCTCCTCCTCCGTCCTTCCCCTCTCCTTCCCCCACCACAGACCTTCCCCTCCACCGCCAACAGCTCCCCCCACATGCAAGACAATCTACCACTTTTTAATCAATCATTGCACGTACAAATGATATGGCACGAAGTCACTCGCAAGGGTGCTTCAACTAAAAGGAATTAAATTCGTCATGAAACAAATCTACTGCCTTTCCTATAACTTCCTCCCAGTGCTCTGCGTAGGCAAGTGCATCACGGGTCTACTCGTACCAAGTGGTCCTGGTTGGTAGTAGCTTGAAATTTTTACAAAATCTCTTTTCAGGGTTGATAGTCTCATGTTTCAACAGTTCAAAACAACTTTTTTTTCAATTTTTTCTGGTTACCATTTGGCGGCCATTTTTCAGTCACTGTGGAGAGTATTTTCTGAATTTGCAAGAATAGTAAGTATGTAACATCTTTTTTCGTCCGTCGTAAGATCCAGGAGAACGAAGTAAAACTTGTAATGCTATATAAGTGCGTAATTACAGCTTCTTATGCGTATTAACCTGCAATTACTCATACCTCATAGTTAATTTTATTGCTAAAATGCTGAATTGAAATGGCAAAAATAACTATTTTCCTGAATGTTTTTGAGGGGAAAGGTAATTCGTCAAATTCTTCGACACTGTCCATTTGCACAAATGGTCATACGTAAGTCGAAATGATTTGAAGTTTGGGAGCTTTGCATACACGTTTATTTTTACAGCGCCGTACATATGTAACTAATGAACATTTTCTCATTTCCAAGGTTATATATCTCTGATGGGCAGTGATTTAAAAAATTTGAAATTTGCAGGACATAAAGAGCTCTAAAATTTGTGTCCACACTAAGAGGTTTGAGTTTGTAGCTAATGTAGTTAAAAAGTTACAGCCATGTAAGCGATGCAAAATTTTCTAAGCTGTCAAAATCAGCCAATTCTAGACTTCATTTTCTCCATCGGGAGCGCTACTAAATTTATGAAAATCACAGAATAAAAATATGCAATATCAAAGGCAACATATAGTAAAGACCACAATTGAGAAACGAGGAAGAGCTGGCAAGGACAGTTGATGAAAGGAATATTTTGAGATCAGTAAGAAAGAGGAAAACGAAATGAATGGGACACGTCCTGAGGTACGGTTGCCTGTTGAAAGGAATATTTGAAGGAAAGAGAGTGAGGGGAAGACGAAGAAATAATACATATATTGACGGACATAATGAATGGAAGGAGTTAGAAAGTTCAGAGGGAGACAGCTCGGGATAGACGAGTATGGAGGGAGCAGTTCCATTGAAACCTGTTGGAGGACAGACTTACATTAGAAGAAGTGAAGCTCATAAATTCAAAGTTAGCTGTGTACACTTTGCACACTCGACCAGCAACACTGAATAGCCATTCTAACAAGAACTTGTTGGCGGTATACTTCCAATTATTAGCTTAATAGAGTCTCTGAATTTTCTTGGGTTTTGTTCATGTTTAAAAAAACCGCTCGTCTTATGTCATTTAAAAATTATGCAGAGTGTACTAGTTATAACCAAGCGAAAGCTTAATGCAGTGGTTTGTTCGGAATAAATGATGAATAACTGACATGAAATATCATTTCTTATGTTGCAGCAAGAATTACGCCGTCAACCCTTCGCCTTAAACACACGATATAAACATACATTAATGTAATAATCATAGTGTTCTGTTACCATTATATTGTTGTGATATTATATCCATTGAACAAGTGTATGGACACTGAGATAATGTAACCGATTTATAAATTTAATGGCTCCGTCCGAAACCAGCCGCAACCATTTCGAGTGAACTCTAAGTTGGAAAACAACGAAGTATTCCATGGGAATTCACCGTATAATGTAACATCAATGCTATTTTATCTTGTCATTGTGTCGTTTACATTGTAGGGTGAAAAAACTTTGTATCTTCCACACAAATTTATTGGTACACTCCTGACCACTTTCAACACTTGCGAGCCTTTAAACGTCAAGTTTTGAAACCGATCACGGGAGTACCCTTTAATTAATCTGGAAGATACGATAGATAAAATGATTTTACTCTACAATGTGAAAAACTCGAAATTTCACGAAGTAATTTGCGCATCATTGGTGATATTTATAGTTTTGAAAAAGAAACGTGTCCACGAGATTTGAGCTCCGTGGAAGGGATCCCTTCAAACCCTCGAAGGCAAAAACAAACACTTTCCCTAATTGGATACGTCAGCAAAATCCGGTAACCATATACTTTGTATTTTTTTAAACATTAACCAAAATTTTGGGTATGAAGAGGACGAAAAGATAGACTCTGAGCACAAATAGTATTCTTTCGCAGTCATTACCCTAGGGAAGACTCTTTCCTAACAGAAAACGGAAAAGTTTATCTAGAAAATCAAAAGGAAAAGAAGGAAGACGCTATTCCAATGAGTAAGGCACTGCAATGTTTTTTAAATACAGGAAAAATTTTAAATATTATATTCGTCCATTTTTATAGGTATATTCGAATATTTTCTCAATTGCTTTCCTGTAGTTAAATCATGGTGGACGTCAGTCAAGAAGAAACGCAAATGCATATTAAATATTATTCCTCTCCCTAATGACTTTCGTTGTCTGCAGGCAACCACCAAGTACACATTTCAAGTGGTATTCGCGCAGGAGAAAGAAGAGCATGTGGCTGGTAGCAACGGCGGTTGAGGTACGCCCGGGAATCGGTAAAAGACAATAATGAAATCGGAGTCTGCCTGCGCGTGGCGGTGGAAGACACGAAGCCATCGTCCGAAGGGTGAACAGTCCTTTTTATTTCCTTCAATCTATCCTCGGAGGGGTCCGCTACTTCGAGTCTTTTTGCTGTTTCAATTCTTTCGAGCGAAAGTGATCTTGCGATCGACTCAACGGTCGCTTTGGCGATTGCGGACGCCATAAAAACAAACGGCCGCAGTCTTCTGTAGGGAGCAACATTTTTTTTCGTTCAACTCCGAAAATACTTACCCCAATCGCCTTTAAGACGGCTTTGCTTTTTCAAGTTGACTTTTAAGGCAGTATATAGGGTGAGTAGCGATATCTCGAATCTAATCGATACTTGCACGACATCTCTCGGCCGACTCATTGCTTTCGACACATCTGCAAATGTGAGATTAGCGGAGCTAAAACGGCGAAATTATTCCAGCGCGTATTAGTATTTCCAGCGCGCACTCACTCCATTATCTTCTCGACTCTTTTATGATAACTATTGAATTGTTTTCGTTCACGTTTACGCAGGTGATGTCAATGAAATGCCGCGGCAGTGTGACACACTTTGCGCAGCTGTTCAAATCTCCACTTTTTGTTCAAATATGAAATTTCTGATGGCACCAACATCCTGGGGTGACGGGTAATGCTTTAATTTGAATTGAAATTATTGAAACGGATCCTGCGTAAATGAAAATCGATAACTACTACAAAAATGCTGAATACAATTTTAAAACTGCCTTATTTTTAAGAATTCGACGGTATAGTTGAGCGTTCATTGTATTTATAATATAAAACACAACAGACTGGTCATTTTTCTTTAAAAATTCTACAAATGGTTCCAATAAATTCGTGCACAAATTCCTATTTCATCGCAAATTTATAGGACTCTAAAACCATTTGGAAACCATCAAACGTGTAAGCCATTGGTCCTCAGATTCACACACACTGATACTGCGGCAATTTCTGCCTATTTCGAAGTTGACTGATAATAGTTTCCTTTATTCACTGAGCAATTAGTTGGTCAATTTACCACTCATAAGCTTTTCATAAATGTCTACATGCAATCTTAATCCTCTCAAAATGCCTGTAACGAGAGGGTTAGGAATCCAAAGGACCATGAGTTACAAAAGTAATATTTCAGCTGCGAATCCTGAAAGATCGCAAACAGAAATTAGACATCTGAAGAATTATGTGATTTAAGGATTTCTAAACACGTGATGAGGGGTGACTGCGTGGTGGGTTTAGGCAGGTAGAAATGTGTTCAGTGCAAAATACCACTGTTAAGGCAAATCCCACAAACAGGCGCTCATTTTAACATTGACAGCTTGTGATCAAGTACACGTGATTGAGCAGCTTCCCCAAAGTCATTTTTTGTGTTCATGAAATTTGCCGCTGCAGTAATGGGTTGAATTCTCACACCTTATCGTAATAACCAAGAATGTACTACTGCTCGCTCTTCCTTTCTAACAGAACAAATCGCGTTCTGCAATGCGCGGTCAAATGTTTTCAAGCTTCAACGATGGGAGCTAAATGATATACCCGTTTATATCACTAAATTATCTCAAAAGGATACCCAAGAAATAGATTTTTACGATGAAATTTCAATAAAGGCCCATGAAATTGACAAAAAGTTTACATTAAATATTACGAGAAAATGCATACTAGAATTGAAACCGTTCTGTTACTGAGCCTCATATTAGCATTTCGCAAACCGATAACTTACCAGTGGGAGTTGGCTTCACAAAAGTGAACAGACAGTGATACCTGCAGTACCCATATTGGAAATCATAAAGGTGCGCCTGTAGATACAAGTATATCCTCTTTCCTTGCTAAACAGAGTGACATGTAGGTATCACCATTTTCTTCAGTACCCACAGATGGCGAGTTCACCTTCGCGCCTGAATCCTAGAGCAGTCTAGACAGCTTCAGCCTGATGCGTTGTCAGTATCTCGAGCCGTGAATGCTTCTTAGGTAACTGAAATATTACGAAACATGGGAAAATTCAACAAATGAAATATTTATTACGACCTAAGTTTCGCTAAATGCAGCATCAGCGACCTGATTGTCGATGGTCCTCTTTAGGTCCTGCCTAAGGTAATCATAACAGTTATCTTATTTTGGGTAATTCCCCATTTTTGGTTATTTATCAGTGATGTTTCCTTTCCCCACAATGTCGCCTAAATCTTCAGAGGTCGCTCCTTCTGTCGACCGTCAGGAGAGAGCGCTGCGGTCGGCCATAAAAAGACAACCTCCCCCCGGGCATCCCAGAGAGACATATGTCCCCCACCTCCTATTTATTACTCCCGCGGGTCGATTTACGATTCTTGATTACCGCAAGATTTATCACTTACTCGTCCCCGAAATGGGATTTATGCCTTTTAACCCGAAACTATATACATCATCGCTCTGCGAGAGGACTCAATCTAAAGACTTCATATAGATAGAGAAAACTGAGATCTGGGCGCAACCTTGGGAGCAGTTTCACTTTTATGTCGGCCATAAATAAAATGAAAAATGTTCTGAATGTCATAACTTCAGCCGCTACTTCGGGGGGAAATTGAACTAAATTTGGTTAAATCTCCGTATTTCTCTAACCCTCTCCCCCGTCAAGAAGGAATTCCAATCTGACATTTTAACGAAACATTCTATCGGCAAGCGCATCTCAGTTCGATATCCCGAAGGAGGAAGGACACCGGGCATTTACAGCGACTCTTATCAAACTTTTCATAACGTATTTAAAAGCGGTCGTTTTTGGCACCAAATGCTCAAATCGAAACATTTACTTAACGGTGTTTTGATTGAAGAATGCGTGTGAAATTTTTGTGCGTTGATGCCGCGTAATGAAAAACTAATATTTGAGTGCTTTGAACGGAATATGTAATGGTAGATTGATACATTAGGAGGAAGAAATAGCAAAAGAAAATTCAAGTGGAGAAAACAGAAACTACGAAACTCGCACTGTCATTATTTTCTCTCAGACCGCACCAAACTATGGTGCTGATATCTAGCGATATCAAAATGATTACTATCACATTGAAAGATACATCTAATATTTCTTCAGCTATATATCAGATACTACTAGTATTGAAAGTAACCATTTGTTTGGGGAGAGTTTCTGGTAAAGCAGTTGCAAAAAAATTGAGTCACCGTCCTCTTGCATTAGACTGATCCACATAATCATCCCTCAAAAATCCCAGCACTGTTACGGGGTTGTATCTATATGTCCTATGCCCACATTCACTGAAACGGCTGAGCAGAAGACCTTGCTCAAGGCACATACCGATAAGCCCATGCATGGATGTTTCTACCGAAACATGGAAAAACATGGGCTATCGAAGGAGCTGACGTTTGCCTTCCTTCGTTCCGCGGGTCTCAGGTCCGAAATAGAGGGTTTCGTTCTCGCGTGCCAGGATGGTGTCATCAACACTCTCGTGTACCGCCGAATTATATTCAAGGCGGAGGAGGCGGACACGAGATGCAGAGCCAAGCCGGAGACTTTGAGTCACCTTCTCTCCGGCTGCAGTTATTACGCGCAGTCAGCGTATTTAGCTCGGCACAACTCAGCTCTGCGGGTGTTGTATTTCCACCTCCGAACTCAGCTCTGCGGGTGTTGTATTTCCACCTCAGACATCATTACGGCATCGACGAAGTTTATGTGCTGCCCTATGCCCCTGGAGATATTGAATCCGTCGTGGAGAACGACAAAATAAAAATCTGGTGGAATTACTCATTCCCCACCACCAGGCAGTTGGAGGCGAACAAGCCTGACATCGTTCTCCTCGACCGCCTAACGCGTTCCATGTTCGTAATTGAGTTTTCGGCTCCGGCCGATACGAACTTGGACTCGAAAGAGGCGGAAAAACGGAGGAAATATCAAGACCTGCTGTTCGAACTTCGGCAGATGTACCCGGGACACACTGTAAAACTAGTAGTCCTAGTCATAGGTGTGCTCGGTGGAATCAAGGGCTCGCTGATACAGAGCATCAAGTGTATTCCTGCTTGTGTGGCACAGGCGGAATCACTTGCAGCCCGCATGGAGAAAGCCGTCCTCTTGGGGTCGCTCCGTCTGCTTCGTGCGCACGACCCGAACGCAGCGTAGCCACTGATCCAATGGGTTTCGGAAGTGGCTACGAACTCTGCACCGCCCCTCTCGAGTTCTCGGCCATTGTGACGGCAATGAAACCCCAGGCTTGCCGAGGACTCGGAAGGAGAAAGTTACCAAAGTAAAAAATAATAATATTATAATAATATAATATTTATTTCTCAACACAATTAGACATACATTAATCTTTACAACATGAGTAATATTAGGTAGCCTAAAAGGAGGACCTGTATTAAGACTAACATCATTTGGTCAATAGTTATGCGTTAGTCTTTTACATACTTAAACATGGAAAAGGATGCACAATATTACATATGAGGTTTTCAGTACTTTAAGCGGAATTATCGAGTTTATCGCATACAATTATAACAAGGTATCCTCTATTCTTTCTTGAGTAAATAATCGAGATTGTAGCTATTTCAATACTGTATTAACAGATTTGGATTTAACACATGAATTAGGCAATAGAATGTAAACTTTAGGTCCGAAATACTAAAAAACATCGTTTTAATAACGTTAGGTTTGTTTTGGGCAAGGGTACACGAGATTTTCGAAGGTACTTCAGGTATGTATTTGGAGACATCATCGTGGACGGAGCCGGCTATACTTTCGAAATAAATAAAAAATATACATGGAATTCTATTTACATCAAAGAATGAAAGATAGCTCATAGTATGCTGTCAAGCAGCGCTGTCCAGTGAAGCGAAGAGAAGTACTTGGTCGACATTAGCGAAAAAATTTAACGCTCATTGAAAACTGTATTATAATGTGAACCGCTAAACTAGAGACACAGGCTTTGCAATTACATGCTTTGCTCTAAAATACTTTAGTATTTCCTATGACTTTTATTTTCCAGCGTCCATAAAAATAAATGAACTTCTTCATCAGTAGGCTAAACTTTGTGTAAAGAATTTTACTTAAGAGTAGACTGTCCATAGTGTCGTGTGGTATTGGATTACAATAGCCAATTTTTTACCCACGTAATAGAAAATACTACATGAATTATTTTCTTAGAGTATGCATAAAATTGAGGACCCGTTGGTTATCTTTACAGTGAATCGTTAGCGGGGTCAGAGGAAGCTGGCACATGTGACGTCAGACATAGCAACCGATTGATGTATTTACGATTGAGCCTAGAGGATAGGAGCAAATTATCACTCATGCCATTGAAAAGTAATGTTTTCGAGATAATTAACCATGACTAATTGTTGTCCGACATTTTATTGCCCAGCAACAGTGGAGAAAAACGGTTTGCCATTTCACAAGCATGTATTCACGAAGGGTGCGGATGATATATGTGACCCATTTTTTTAGGGTCTTAAATGTTTTATTTGGGATTCTAATGACGTCTGAATTAATTGCTCATTCAAGAATTTTTGACCCAATACTAAATAAGAAAGACATTACACATTTGTTTGAAATAACATTTTTGCGTCAATAAATCCATTTTCGAGAATTTTGAACTTGTCATTTTAAAATGGGTGCTCTGGGCATAATCGGTAGCCTCGCCTTATCTGACTTCTTCGATTGTGCGCCGCACAGGAGTCACTTCTCCTCGCCCACAGCGCCTCTATTGTCCACGTGCTCGAAGGTTTTGCTCATTTGGGATGTCTACAGATAATTGATTAATATCGTCTATTCTCCTTCTAAGCGAGTGCATTCAGCCGGTTGTAATGGCTATCACTTCAGCTAGCCATGCTTACACGCATTTAAACACGCTACGTGGTTCATTTCTCACTATCATCGTGGGTAACTGGTTGCCACAGGCCTTAAACTAAGTCCACAAAGAGACTTAACAATTTTACTGCTTATCGCCATTGACTATTACAATTATTCCGGTTTTAATATGATATGAAGATAAAAGGGGATGAGCTTTCTATTTGGAACGAGTTTTAGTAGCATTCCTTCATTATTAATTATTTGCTGCTATTACCCTGATAATTTATATGAAGTTTGGTTATAAAGGATAAAATTAAATAACCAGGGAGAGGAAAAGTAAATTAGACCAATGACACAAATAATTTCCGACTCGTTTAATTTCGAATGAGAAAGAGAGAGAGAGAGAAATGATTTGGAAAATTTCTTTTGGAATGATTTCATGAGCAAATTGTGTTTGCGATTCGCCTCAATTTGAGTCTTTCGATTTGAGTGTACGAGGAGAGTAAAAAATGAATGGGAATAAAGCGTAAGACAAAGAAGTTTTAATAACAACTGGAATAGGAAGTAATGAGGGAGAAGGGTGTGATGGGAACCATGTAAGAGGGAGATGACATTTAGGGGCAAAATGGAAATGAACCTATGAGAAACCATTAATAATCGTGTAAAACATTCCTCACCAACAGAAGGTACCAACTATTTTTTATGGTATCTTAGTTATCAGTCACCTCCAAAAAGATTCAATGAAAAACTTGGTAACACTGTTATGTTTCACCGTCTCAACACTATGTTCTCGCCCTTAGGAATGATCTCGGCGATAAATACGGCACCAAAAACTGTGGGCATTAAATCATGGCCGAGCTAAGGTTTATATTAAGCCAAGAAATACAATAGTTCTTGACTGTATACATAGATATAGAGAAAGGGTTTTAATGAATTTATGATTTTTCAAATTTTTAAGTTATTTCATGATTCTAAATAAAATGTTTATGGGAGTAAAAATTATTACTGATCCCAATTTTCGTCGCATAATTTGTCTCAAACTTGTGGCTTCTCAAACTGTGGTGCACTGCCGACATATATTTTTTCTTCACTGGTTGGGCACGCGTGGTGTGACCAAATTATTGTCATTGACATTTTATGTGTATTTTAACATCGTATCTGTACTGCCAATTCTTGGAAGGCGAAAATAGCCTTGATTCATTATTTATGCTTGAGTATCCTTATAATATAGCTCTGACACGTAGAAATAAAATTTTAGATCTATCTGAAATTACCCTGGGAGTGCTAATATTACCAGGACCTGAGATTACCATGGTTGACATTTTGTTTAGGATTCCTATGGAACTTAATGCGATAAGTAATTGCATCATCCACATTTCCCGAAACATGTCACGCGAATGTTTGAAATTCACGGCCGTGTGAGACATTGAGCTATCAGCTCCACATGCTATTACCCTGAGCGTAACTTCATTAGCGTAAACATGGGTTGCCATGTCTTAAATATAGGAAATATGGGGCTCTTCGCTCTGACTTGCCTGTAGTCACTTGTGGTGGGTGGACAGAAGGAAGTAGCGGTGCGTCTTCTCAATTTGTCATTCGAATCAGTTCCATTGGCTTTGAAATGACATAAAATAATATCCTTCTGACCTCAAAAGTAGCATTATCTGAAAATTCAAGTTCGACTTGTTGGCCAAATGTGACCCTTCAAAGGGTTTCGTCGCCGCTTCGACGCAATAGAAGTAGTTTCTCTCGCGGCCGATCGCCAAAAACGCTCGGAATAGAGAAAGACATGAGACGAATAAACGGTCGGAAATCCATGCCAAACGACCCTTCGCTCCGAAGGGAATCAGGGCGCGGTTAATGGAAGCTAGAGAGAAGCTGCGACATTGGGACGCGGGGACTGTATTTACAGCCGCGATCGCCCGCGCCTACCCACCCCACTCCCGTGGTGCTGTGGCGGCTGCAGGACTTCCCTCTCCGCGCCCCTCACGAAATACCTCCGACCCAAATCCATCGGCGCCCGTGAATCGACGGCACATCGCCGTTACTGTGCCGATTCACTTCGAGGCAGGCGAAATTGGGCACGGGAAAATCATGTTGGTATGTATGTCATGAAGCGGTACAATAAACGAGCATTACATAGGGGTCAAGCGTAGCAATCGACTGCTGTAACAATCGACTGAAAAGATCGTCTCTTGCATGAAAAGAGGTGGGAGTTGCGATGGAAATACAAGTCGATTAAGCACTTGGTCGATCGCTAACTGGCCCGCATTAGAAATCGCAACAGGGTGTCGGCTCTTTCACTTTCTCTAAGTGTGATAAATATTGACCACGCCACAATCCCTATGGCGCTCTGCTTTCACAACATTGGCACGATTCCAAGGCATGATTTCTAGAAGATAGTAACGCTTCAACTTACTCAGGTACTCGTTAAATACGCAGTCGCAGTTACTAAGCTATCTCGTGTTACAGGCAACTGCTATAAGGGACAGGTTACGCTAACGTGGGCAATCAATGGACAAAAATGAGATTTAACCGGTATGAATTGAAATGTTCTTAATTTTAACATTCATTTTAACCTAAATCTAATCCTCTTAAATGAGGACGATAATTTTGACGTAGAAGAACCATGAAAATAATGACACCTTGATATATTTTTAAAACTATTGCAGTTACCTAATAGTCTTGAGACACTGTTATGAGACGGAATTGAGATAAAGACATCGTGGTAAATAAGAACCTTAAGTCGTGGCCGAAATGTGTGCTCCGCGGAGCCAAAGCGAGTATCAGCAGCACGCGTGAGTGACGCTTCACTTTACCGCAATCTGCCGGTGTGGGTCCGAAGACACAACAGTCCCAGCATCAAACCATAATGTCATAATCTCATAGTAACCATCGTACATTCCTACTCATGTGAGCATGTTGGACTTCTCTTCAATTTCCCCTTCAGAGAAATTCACTTCTCATTCAAGTAATATCCGCCTCATTCCCATCCCAACTTGCTTTTCTTGTCACAACCACAAGGCTTCCTCTGCCGTTGAATAGTGTGGGGTGGGGGGAGGAAGTATTTTGCACCCGATGGTTTTCAATTCCCAAGACAAATGATCATTCCTAGATATGCCCCACACACCACCCGTGAATTTCCTACCGGCAGATGGATGGAAAGGATCTCCTTAAAATGAATTTCCTTGACCAAAAGGATTTCGACTGCCGAACCAAGAGTGGCTGAAAATAATACAACACACAATCTTCAAAGATATGTGTGACTCTGTCAAATAGCCTTCGTATGACGCATTAATACAAGAAATGTGAGTATAAACAAGTGAGAAACAAAATCCAGTTAAGTTGAGAGGAATGTGAAGTCCGGATTATGATAATTGAATACTTACCAACATTCTAGTATCTTAATGTTTCCCACGAGTCATTTCTACATTTTTTACGGTCCGTCAGAGCGCAAAAATTCTGCACATTTTACGTGATGGACACGGTTACGTGAAACAGTTAACTTTGCCAACTCTTCTAACTGACTCGTCAAATTCATCATAAAATGGCTGCAGCAGACTGGAAGTTGGCATAAGCTAATCACTATATCACTTTCTAAAATATTGGTCTTAACTGGCCAATGAAGGCCCGAACAATATATTTTCCATACTTGAATTATTTAGAGACAATATATCTATTTTTGAGAATGTTTTTTTGAGGTAAATATCGATCAAAATAATATTAAAGAAAGCACACCACCGTTGCGCTCTTATTTTTGGCCTTTTGTTAATTTTGGGCCGAACATGACGCCACTGGTATCGCTACTAAATGGTCTATTAAACCTGATTAATTATTCGCGGTCTAACGAGGGAATGATTTATTCAAAATTCCTGTGAAATTGAGGCATCAAATCGGAGGCATTCGTTTATAGTAAATGTCGTTCTCCATTGAGGAGGAGGATGAGGTTAGAGCGATTTTTGTTTCTGCACTGATTTGCATGAAACTTTGCACGCGTGTTTTCAATGAAGGCATCTATTTGATGAAAGTGAAAACATTAGGGAATTCACAACTAATTAAATTTTAGGGAAAATCAATGATACATGTTAAGAATGAAACCACTTAGTTTTTTTTCCACCAATATATTTCAAACGCCAATCAACCGGTTTCGGCCTTTTCAGGCCATAATCAAGATTACAGACAGATCAATGATATTTGAACACTAGTCTTTTGGTAAATGGTCTCCACTGACATCTGGGGTTCCTCAAGGCAGTGTCCTCGGTCCTTACCTTTTCAACCTACACATTGATGATTTTGTCTCCCAAATACTCTCTTCCCAAACTCATACCCTACTTTATGCCGATGACTGTAAACTCTTCAAGAACATTCAAAAACCTTCCGATTGCCATGAACTACAGGATGCCTTACGTCAGACCTGTAATTGGTGCGATGTTTGGAAGCTTAAATCAAACCCGGACAAATGCAGTGTGATGTCTATCTCCCTAAAGAAGGCCCCTCTTGAATTTAATTATACTGTGACTAATCACCCGCTAAAACGTGTTTCAACATCTAAGGACCTTGGTATTCTTATAGACAATAAATTGAACTTTTCTCCACAAATACAAACAATCAAGTCTAAAGCAATGCCCCTCTTAGGCCGCCTCTATCGTTTTACCGAAATTAATGACCCCCGAGTACTTAGAACTTTCTTCTCTTCCATTAATCTTCCAATCATTACCTATTCCTGCTCCATCTGATCTATCTCTTCTCAAACTAATCTTTCATTGCCGGATTGTGTCTGCAACTTCTTTGCTAAAATAGTTAAGAATAGATTACCACAGTGTCGTAATATGTCCACCGAGGCTATTCTATCCTACCTCTCCATCCCTAATCTCCCCACTCATAGACTCACAGCAGACTTAAAATGTATTAATAATATTCTTAATTCCACCATTCCACCATCGACTGCCCTGAATTGCTCTCCTTTATCAATTTCATTTAGTTCCATCCCGCCCCACCCCTTCACACCCTTTTACTCCATCCACACGTGCGCTTCCCATTCCCAGACTTTCGATCACTAAACGTTCTCTGTTCTTCCGCCTCTCCTCTCCTCTCCATTGAATTCCCTCCCTTCTCACACATCGATCCTCCGGCACTTTTATCTAAATCCTTTATAAACCTTTCTCTTTTGTATCTTTCACCAAAGCAGTTATTTCCCCTATTTATCGTTTTTTTTATATTTACAAAATTTCTGCTTGTAACCTGTTGTTAAGTTTGCTTGTACATGTCCATAAGTATGTGCATTGTTACATGGCCACTATAAAATGGCACCATAGCTGTATGTGGTTTTCTTTCTTTAAATAAGAAATAAATATATGACTCAAATACCGTAAAAATTCGATAGCATGTGTACAGATTTTCTTCTAACATGAAACATTACGTTTCTAATTATTGTTGCAAGAACTGCTAACAAACGTCAAGATGTCACACCGACTCCATTATTAGAAAATATAACACATTTCAACATAATTTCGTATACATTTCGAATACCACGCTTAAAGCTCTGATCATTTATATATTCTTTAGCCGAGGAAAAATATAAATTCAATTCCTTTCTTTTCCACGACTTCCTGTGCAATGACTTCCTGTGCGCTTTGACCGATTCAATTAAGTAAAATGAGGCCACCATTTTTTTTCGAATTTCTTAAAAAATATTGATACATGCATTCATTGCCTCACGGTTACTGGCCAAACTTCCGATAGCGACAGGTTTACATATACATATTACCTATCATAGTCGCCTCTAGGGTGTTTGGCAGGGGATGATTTATCACCAGCATGCCAACTATTGTGTCAACACAACTTTCATCAACGTGTACTACACTAAAGGCATGCTACCAATTCTACAGAAACTGTTTGTATTAAAGTATAATTTTCAAATACGCACAGGAGATACAGGAGTCATGCAGGGATCATGGGAAACGTGATGTTAGTACTGCGTGGGAGATTAATAAACAAGCGTTTGGGAGCAAATCGACCAATCAGCTACACTCTTCCTGTCGACTAACCTAATTCTATGTCTCATTGGCAGTCATTATGGACGACATTTTAAACCAGTCTGTTCTGCAGTCTATTTCCCTAACTTATCTTTTTTAATCCCTTGATCTGATTTAGCGTGGTATGCTTAATCTGCGATCTGAAGGCACGTGACATATGTATTATAATAATACGATTACATATGTACACATTTTCCTCTAATCGCGTAACAATGTATGTATTGTCATTTTCATGAATATATGTCATGGATTGTTATCTCGTCGCCAAAAACTGTTGTCTAGAATTCCGTAAACAAACAACTTTTTGGAAAGTGGTACCACCTAGTGATGAAAGACGGAAGTTCAAATGTAAATACAGTGGATAGTATGTAAATAAACACGTCGCACTGGTTTTACCATG
This sequence comes from Ceriagrion tenellum, assembly GCA_963169105.1. NCBI lineage: Eukaryota > Metazoa > Arthropoda > Insecta > Odonata > Coenagrionidae > Ceriagrion > Ceriagrion tenellum. Next base: position 5,275,669 of record OY720639.1, on the reverse strand, counting down.
AATATACATGGGTTTTACTTACAATTAATCATAATGCAGTGGATAAAAAATTTTATTAGACGCGGGACGTAATTATACACTTTTTTAATATCGTCCGGTCTACAAATATATTTAATTCCTCTCCAAATTTAATTACACAAATGCACAATTAACTTCTTAGCACTTCGTGAATATCGCTATAGGGAAATTTAATAATAATGCGAGGTGACTTCATGAGTATTCCCAATGGCCATCATTTCAGTGTAGGTAAAAAGGAATGCTCTTACCACCGCCTTGAACAGATTCTTATTTTTCAATCCAAGTCTCCTATTTTGGGTCCTCGTAGACGCATACCCTGTTTTGAAGCAAATTCTGTTTAAACAAGGCATTCTAAATTCTTTATTTAAGCCGAACGGGCTTAATGCATTTAAATTAGATCCAGAGTCTGGCAAACATCGTTGTCGGCACACGATGGACGATTCATAAACCTCTTAAATATTTTCTGTGATAGATATTTCCTCTCTAGCATTTACAAAGTAACTTTTAGATCACAAAAATAGCAAGATATTATTCAAAGCATCAAGTAATTCATATCTCCTCGATCGTTATTGAATATCCACAGCAGTCTCACGTTAGCAATATTTTACAACGTCTATTTACAATAACAACTGAAAAAGTGGCACCAAGGACTGGGTGAATTAAAAGTGGAAATTTAGGCAACATGTAGCCTAGGCAACAATTCCAAACATCTCAATCCATAATATATATTCATGGTCATTACCATTGCTGCTCAAAATATCAAGGCGTCACGCGGAGTCCAATATTCAAAAACATATGCATTCAGCTGCCATATTGAACTTCTAAAACCCTGTTTCAACATAAGTCGCGCACTGAGTCCAAATATTCGCTCAGAAGAGAGCCCAAATGGACGAGTATTTAGCATCGGGTGGGAAATGAACGGAAGTTTAGATGATCGCCAATCTTCGATGCCTTCCTTGCCGGCGAAGCACATGATATGAGATGTTGAGAAAAGTCCAGCTGCGCTCTTGAAACCTCATTCGCCACTTCAAAATTCCAATACCGGGAAATGAGGTCTCGTATGTCTTAAGAAAGAATTTCACTGAGGAGAAAGAAATCGCACGAAACGTCGTATTTTAGTCTTATCTTTCGCTTGAGCAACTTTCTTCTTTTAGCTCCGTCCACTCTCAATGACCTCTCATTTTCCCGCGTCGTGGCGCCACATCCGTGGCACCTATCGTCGACGGCGCTCCCCTCTTGCGGTAATGTAAACACAACGCGGGCATGTTTTGATGATCGAATCTCTTAGCCTACTTCTCGACCTCAGAAGTTATTAACTGCCAGGAAACTTCTCTCGTATAAATCTCTCGTGTCCTTCGGTTCCTTAAATAAATGCGCTCATCCCTTTAAGCCCAACGCCTATAACTGCTCCATGAGTGCTCATCGCGGTCGACAGAATCACATTCAGCGCAAATATACATACATACTTACATGATATTTCACAAACAAACTCAAATAAAATTATTAATAAAAGAAACCAATTGAAAAATAAATTTAAAATGAACAATTAATCGAAGACAAATTTGCTGCGCCTTTTCTTAAAAACATTAAGATAGCCGTAAAAGGGGTGTCTAACAGATGTGCGGGAAGAGTGTTCGAATCCACTGCTCTGCTTGCTAATAATGCTCTGTTGAGGAATGAGAATTTTCTTACATTTTCCTCTTGCGATCGATTCTTCACCGCGTACTGTCAATCATTCCTCTTTTTATAGCTTGGGGTTTCCAATTTTTTCTTAGTTCCCCTTTCAGGATTTTTTCCCACAAGTAAGCGGAACAGTAAATATGAGGCATTGATACATTTAAGTTTTATCGCATAAAACTTCTCGAATGATGGCATTAATTTTTCCCAAGGAAACGTGTTTACCCACTCTTTCACCCATACTCGACAGAACTGTTTTGGTTGCGTCGTCCATACTTTCCCAATCGAGAGCATATCATCCAAGTGGACTGCAGCGCCAGGCGAACAGCGTGGTCACTAAGGGAACGGATTGGCCATGCTGTTTTTGATGCGTGGCGTAATTACATTTATTAATTCTTTTCCAAACAAGCCAGTCGTGATGGAGGGTAATTTCAATCGTACACAATTTCGTATTCTCTTTCAAAATTTTTGGTTACCTTGACTATAAGGGTTGAACTAACGCTACAAAAAAACTAGCAGTATTTTTTGCCATCGAATTTTGCAGTTTTTGGAAAACAAGTATGGAAAAAGACCGGGGAAAATGTTTTTACGGGAAATTTATGCGGAAAACTTAGTTTACCTGTTCATACTAGTTTTAAAGTTGTATGCAAAATTATTCCTGCACAGAAAGCAGAATAATTCTTTAGCCTTGAAAATAGAATCGTAATGTATAGAGCAACTCGGATTGAGGAAATAAATGGCAAAAAATTACGTGATTCGATAAAATTTGTATTTAATGATTAGCTTCTAAGTATCAGTAAGGTTGCTCAGAAATTCTCTCTGTAGAAGCAGTGTTTCGAGCAGCATAAATAACAAGAATGTAGATTCCTCATTTCATTTGACTTAAGCAAACGCAAGGCAACGGACACAGCAACTGAAGAAGGAAATGAAGCGAGAGAGAGAGAGAGGGAGGGAGAAGATCTGTCCGACGTAAGCGCAGTCATTAAAAGCCGCGTTGGCTGAGGTGGGAGTTATTTTCGGAGCGGATAAGTGAAGAAATGCGGAATGGCAGAGAGGAGAATTCGACGCTCAGATGTCGCCTCTGCTGCATCGAGATGGAAAGACTCGCGACGGGAGAGAGGGGTTTTGTCTTCACGTCTTCCATGCCCTCTCAGCAGAAAGCCTATTTTCAAAAGTTTCTACTTCGCCGTGCCTCGCTTCCTTTTCTCGTGGCCTCGTCGCACTCTCCTCTTTGGACTGACACAGCACAATCTCCCACTTTATGCTCCGAAAAATCATTTATCGACAGCTTTCCAATCAATGTATCGATGTCAGCGCAGTACTCGGATCACATAGTAGCGCACTTCAGAGCGCAGGAATGACGTCGAATGTGCGCGGGAGATTTGCTTCGTTACCGGCCGGTAAGTTTTGGAACTGCGTGACGACAGTCGCGGACGAGTGTTTTCTATAAAGTTACTGAATTGCTTTAGAATGAGTCTTTAAAAACAAGATTTTAATCACTGAGTAACTAAAAACCTCACAATACGAAGGATGCGTTTGACGCATTCTCTGAAAACCAAGACTCTTGACAACAATCACGGATGTCACTGTCGACGTTCATTATTGGTCATTTAGCACACACGAACCATGCTTCCGATCTGCTATGAAGGGCGCAGTGGAGGGTCTGTTCAATGAATGAAGGGCAAGTGCGGCGTTGTGTTACTAAGTGATGGAAGGCACCCTTACGTTCAGGAGTCTGGTCTCCTGTCCATCATATTATATGTCAAGCGGTATGTTTGGGACTCCGATGGTAGTAAACGAAAATTTTTTTCCTTAAGGTAGTCCGAGCGAAATATAATTATACTTAGAAATCAATGAATTTGATCTTATTTTGAAGAAAAATATTCCACTCTTCTAATGAAACAAAAAATTCTACCCCTTACCACATTACTTTCCGAGATAATTCCCAAAAAATACCAGCCCTTTTACATGAGAAATAGTACGTGTATGCACTCCAGAGAGACATTATTTACAAAATGATGTATTAATAACACTTAGATGTCGTAAAAAACTAACAACGTGTAGTTTGTATGTTTTCTCAACTATATTTGAAAAAATCATATTATCACCGCAATAGGTTCTTGGGTATCACAAAAAACCTTCCGTTTTGAATTAGTTTCAAACGCACCGCGCGAAAAAAATGAGTCAAGTAAAAGACTTATTTTGATATTTTCATTGAATCACCATTTCTGACATATAAAACTGTATTATAGCACCATAAATGATGCAATATTTAATTGATGTGTCCTACCGCTGGTGAAATTTAAACGTATAATGCGAATATGGTCTCTATTAGGACTGCGGAACTATCTCGCTCGCGTTGCGAGACGAATAACTAACCTTCCACTCCATGTTTCTAGGACCACCTCGAAAGGGATTACGAGTCTTCCCTTCGAGTCGATCGAGCGATTTCCCTTGAGCGCCGTGTTCACAGACAGCGGCCAACCCAGCGTCGGATGCAATGCAATCAAACGGGAGCCTCGAAACACTTGGACCAATCCGGTGCTATTGCCGCCGGCGCGGCGCGCCCGGCGCGAGTGCAGCCGGTAGGGAACTCGACAAATCGGAGGCCAGAGCACCCCTTTGTTATATTTCTCAATGCTCACTTTCCCCACGCGCGTCTATTTTGCCGGAGAGGTGAGAGTTTCGGTTTTTTTATTCACAGTCCTATCGCTGCTCTGATGGATTGCATTGTCCCTTCCCTTCCGTATACCTCGTTCCTTGTCCTTTGCTGTTTTCTTCCATTCCTGAAGATTAGTTATGTTAAGTAAAACGTGGTTACGTCGGTTGAATTCGTGGAGAGTAGGCCTCGCTTATGGGGCAAGACTGCGAACCGCCGTACAGACCAACGGGAAAACAAAAGGCAATAAGCCACCAGATCAATGTGCCATCAGAACGTCTTATAAATTGTTAGAGGCAACTGGAGGCATCACTTTCTGGAAATATTTGATGTTCATGATGACCAATGACACCTCTGCGCTGTTTCCCGCTTATTTCATTTGCAGATTTGCGTTTCAGCTCATTTTTGCCGTTGTAATTATATTGTATGATGACACAAATGTGTCGAAACCTCGGTCGGCAATTAAAATAAGTGAATAAATAGCACTAAGTTCTGGTTGTCCATCATGAACGTCTAATAAATAATTTAACGTCGGTTTAAATCGGAATATGTGATGGAAATTCGATGAAAGACGCGAAATTTTCATTGAAGAGGCGATCAGAAGTTCGCACCCTCTCCATATCTCCACATCGCTCCGACGGACGTCTCAAACTTCACAAGTCTCGGGCGAGAAAGATACAGAAGGTGGTCCAGAGGACGGAAGAGCGACCGGAGGGGAAATGGAAGGACGAGGATGGAGGGGAGGTAAGGGGCGGGGGGCGGGGGGGGATGGACGTATAAATAGCCTTCTACCGACACCCCCCTCCACTCCCCTAAAGAGTCGCAAAATGGATGGGTTAAGCCATCTCTTCGCCTGAACAGATAAAAATGTCTTAAAGAAGCACCATTGAGAATTCTTCGCGAAGCACAAAATGAGTGATAGAAGAAGCTGATGGAGAAAGCGAGGAATTTTCCGAGAGTGCTGAGTTGCCTGAGCGTACGTAAGGCGTGATGAGATGTCACCCATGTGTGCCCAGCTAAAGACGGGGCGTGATTTATGTTGTGGTGATTTTTTTCCTCAAGGACTGGTTGCCTTTTATTGAATCCGCGAATTCGCGGTGCCGGGAAGAAACACGGCCCCAAATTCGGTCGTACTCGGAATGCGTTGATCTATTATCCCCCTGCGACAATATTGAAGGTTTTTCGTTTGCCTTTGCGACCTGGTCGCAAATGTGACAATCTGCGCTGTGTATAAAACTTCCAGTAACATCCAATTTCAACCATTCTTGGTCACTTCAAGTTATCTTTATTAAGAATGAACTCCTATGGTTTGCTGTTATATGTCGCAGCGGTGTGCGATCTTTCAAATTCACTGATATGCTTCGCATTTAATAAAGCACGGAGTAAGTTTTTTAAAATTTATTAGTTTTCGATTTCCTGATTTTAATGTCTTAGGGCTTAGGAAGTAAAAGAAAAAATGTCCGGGGCAAAACATCCATGGACTTCTGGCATAACGAGTTCAAGAGGACGGAATTCGATGGGCACTAGTTTATACCGAGGAAAATATGGCGAATGTTTGTTACATCGTACGGAGAGTCACGTCTCTCTTAGAATCAAGTCAAGCGAAGTTTTCGTTATTCGCGTGAGCAAGAAAAAGAAACACGATATTTTCCACATCCACGCCCACATGCAAGAATGAGGAGTGCCTTGAGTCATCAAAAACGAATTAATGAGGCTGTCAATAAATCTAAATGATTTTTTATGAGGGCGCGAAAAAGCCTCATCATAAACCAAGCAATCACTTTGCCCGAATTATGCCAATTATATTATACTCATGGGAGGCGGGAGTTTGAGTGAAGATTTGCTCCTTTCAACCAATAAGAGGGGGATCGCCATTGCCGGAGAACTAACAACTGCAGCATTTCTTTCATTCTGCACTTTGGAGAAAGTGACGACCTCTGCACACCGCGCTCCTCGACGCCATCTTGTAAAAAACGTGTGCCCCGGAAGGAGAGTGCCAGGATGAAGCTTGGGGTGGGAAGTTGAGGGGGTGGAGGGAGGGTAAGAGGTGGGAGAAATGGAGAAAGCGCTATCGGTGGCGAGCGGCGAGAAGAAAACAAGTGAGAGACGGGTGTCCGAGCAAATAACCCCACGGCAAGGAAGGCCTTGGCTCTCGACCACCTGAGAGCAACATTTAAACATAAAACAATGTTTTGTAAAGTTATTTGTGATTTGCTGCACAATGACTGTTTTTTGATATTTTCTTTATTCGCTATTCGCGCGTTTTTTGTTATAAAAAGAAGAGTTGGTTAACCCCAAACAGGATGTTATCCTAAAGGGAACCTAAGTCCCTCGTTTTGAAATTTTTAAACATTTACCTCTACGTGTATGTGCTTATACGAGGAACAGATAATCAAATTAAATAACTATTCGAAAGGGCGAGTGCAATAACTATTGCCGCGTGGCTTTGAAATTAGTACGACTTTTAGGTGGTGTGAAACGAAACAGTCAATTATTATGCTGCAACAGCATTCGAGGAGATCAACACTTGAATTTTTTCCGACGTTATACCATTATCGCTCGTCTCGATATCAGTGATTTCTCCGTCTCAGTTCCCAGAAGAATGGCCCAAATCCTGCATTCCAGCATTTGTCCGTTCTGATTGATGTTTCCTTCTTAATACTTCACACCCTCGGAGATCCGAGTTTTTTTGGAGACTAATACAACCTCCGGAATGGTTCACCGGGAGGGATTCCATCACGTTATATGAATGCAAGACTGAATCTTATAGGGCTAATGCTGTGGATTCCCTATTGCCAAGCCATAATGCAGTGCTCCGGCCGATCCCATTCATTACACTCTCGCCCGACCCGAAGTTGTGGCTCTTTGATACCGGACCGATTGGCACGATCAGTCCTTTCCCTTAAAGGCCTGCATGCGTTTCGTGCGAAGAGTGCGCCCAGTTTCGCGCGAAACCGCGCTAAAGGTTCACATGCAAGCGTAGGCGACCTCGTCGTCAGTCGCGACCACTCCACGTGCTGACATCTGTCGGCAAATGAATATAGAAGAGGAAAAAGCTGGAACTCCGAGTACGTATGCCTTACATTGTAGCTATTTCACGGGCACGCGACAAGCCATAACAAATGAGCTTTGGCACACGGCCACTTCATTTAGTGTCGCATAGCTCACATGATGTTCTTATGATGATTTCGATGCCTGGATGTTTACTAATTGACCCATAGCAACGAAAACAAATCTTATTGAGTCGTCGAGACCAAATTAAACATATATTTTAATATGCCTTCAATGAGCATCGTCTATAATGAATCGAATACATGTTAATATGATAAGACACGCGATTACCAAACACGGAGTAAACTGTTTACCGATGTATCATACGAACGACAAAACAATTGATACTCGATTAAAAGCATACAACAGGCATAGTAAATCCTTCTTCTGTACGTTGATGCAAAATCACCGAGTAGATACCACTAGCGCATCCAAGTAGCCTTCTCTGTAAGCCAAAATTCTTCCTCCCCTAAGGTGGTGGCAACTGAGGAATTCTTCCCAAAGTTCTAAAAATTTATGTCCAGTTTTTAGCATTGCTTTGCCACTCTATATATATATATATATATATATATATATATATATATATATATATATATATATATATATATATATATATATATATATATATATATATATATATATATATAAATGCACTTAGGATCACTTAGGTGACGAATATATAAAAGTTTGCCAGAGGAAGGCAGACGACAAACACAGAAAACAAAAAAATGATGAACACACTTACAAAGTTTCTTGATATTTCGGTGCCACTAGCACCTTGGTCGCAAGAGCGAAGACTGAGAAGGAAGGGAGGACTGAGGTGGTAGGAAGGGAGGACTGAGGCGGAAGGAAGGGAGGGAGGGGAGGGACAGGGGAAGGGGAGGAGGGGGAGGGAGAGGAAAGGTGGGGGCGGGAGGCGGGAAGTGGAAGAAATTCGAAAGGAAGAAGTAGTATGGGCAGAGGTGATAGAAGAAGTTAGTGGGATTTATTGAGTCCTGGCGGAGAGAAAGCCTGGAATAAGTAAATGCAAGAGGACTCAAGATCTTTGATTTGGAGTGGGGAGGAGGAAGGGGGAAGGGAGGCGAGAATGCCAACCTTAAAAATGTTATTAAAGGTGGAGTTGTGGGAAGACACATGGGTGGCAACAGGGAGGGAAACAGAAATAGAAGGTGGTTCATTACAACTGGAGCGGTGGCCATTCATGCGGATGTTAAGGGGAGTGGTCGTCAAACCGATGTAAAAACTAGGGCATAATTGGCAAAGAAGGATATAGACAACATTATGGGAAACGCAGGAGAGTGAGGGGACGGAAGGAAGATGAGCAGAAAGGAATTTATCAGGCAGAGGCTGGGTGAGAAGGATGCCACAAGTTTTGCAACGTGGGCGATTGCACGGCGTCGGAAGGGACTTAGTAGGTCGGGAGATTGATTTGGAAAGAGGTTTAGTGATTTTAAAGAGGGTGGAGAGGTTGGGAGGGCGTCTAAAGGTGAGAGAAGGACAGCGGGGGAAAATTTTGGAAGTGGTTAGGTTGTCAGAGAGGATGGGGTAAAGGTTTTTGATTAAGCGACGGATGGAGTGAGCTCCAGGGAAATAGGTGGTACAGAGGGAGATTTGATCATAAGGAATCTTATTAAGAGAGAGAGATTTAGAAGAAGAGGGTCGCTGTAGGATTTTTTTCTGAAGAAGACGCTCAGGGTAGCCTCTGCGAAGGAGGGATTGGTGGAGATTAGAGAGAAAAAGGTCAAGGGATTCGGGATTGTTGCATATTCGGTGACCACGGATAGAGAGGGAAAAGGGGAGGGATCGTTTAGTATGAGAGGGGTGGCAGCTGTTGAAATGGAGATATTGTTGCTTGTTGGTGGGCTTGATATGGACAGAAGTGTGGAATTTAAGGTTACTGAGGGAGATATCTACATCCAGAAAGGTAATTTTAGAGGCAGAGATGTTAGAGGTGAAGGAGACAGAGGAGGAGGAGTTTAGGGAGGAGATGAAAGAGTTAAGGGAATCAAGGCCATGTGGCCACAGAAGAAAAATATCGTCAATGTAGCGAAGCCAGAGAAGAGGTTTAGGAGAGCAGGACGAGAGAAAAGATTGCTCAAAAGCACCCAAGAAGAGGTTAGCATAGGAGGGGCTGAAACGACTACCCATGGCACAACCTTTAGTTTGGATGTAGAATTTGTTATTGAAGGAGAAAGCATTATTAGTAAGTATAAAGTTGGAAAGGTCAAGGAGAAAATCTGAACTAGGGGCGTGAGGAACAGGCCGCTGGTCAAGAAAAAGACGAATGGCGGAAAGTCCTTCAGAGTGAGGAATAGAAGTGTAGAGAGAGGTGACATCTATGGTGGCCATTAAGATATCACAGTCTGAGGGGAGTGGAGTAGATTGGAGGCGTTCAAGAAAATGATAAGTATCTTTTATGTGAGAAGGTAGAGACAGAACAAAAGGTTGTAAGTAGTGGTCAACGAAAGCGGAGATGCGTTCGGTGACAGAGTTATAAGAGGAAACTATTGGGCGACCAGGGTTGTGAGTCTTATGGATTTTGGGAAGAATGTAGAAATTGGGGGTGCGAGGGTGTGGGGGGGTGAGAAGAGATATATCATGGGAGGAAAGACCTTCGTTGGGACCTTTTTCCTTGAGGAAAGAGGTGATGTTTTGCAGAAAAGTGGGGTTGGGATCATTTTGGACGGGCTGGTAGGAAGAGGCATCCGACAACTGCCGGAGAGCTTCATTTAGATAGTCAGAAGAGTTTAGTACAACTACCGTGGAACCTTTGTCGGATGGAGTAATGACAATATTAGGGTTGCGGGTGAGGCTTTTTAGGGCAGAAATTTCGGAGGGAGAAAGATTGGGAGTAGGTTTGAGGGAATGGAGAAAAGAGGGTTCAGAGAGTTTGGAAAGGAGAAGGTTGGTGAAAATTTCTAAGGGGTGATTCGAAAGAAGGGCTTTGGGCTCATATTGGGAGGAAGGCTTAAATTTAGAGAGAGCAGGGTGCGGGGGGTTGGAGGAAGAAGAAAGAGAGGGCCGCGTTTCCCAGAAAAGCTTCCATTTTAGTCGTCGGCAGAAGAGAATGGCGTCGGAGAGGATGGAGATAGGATTGATTTTGGGAGTGGGAGAGAAACTGAGTCCTTTAGTTAGCAATGAAATCTCGTCGCGGGAGAGAGGGGTGGACGAAAGGTTGACAACTTGCTCAGGTAGCTCAGCTGTGTTGGCGGTGGAGGGTGTTGGGGGAGGAGGAGGGTCTTTTGGAAGGGTGCGCTTAAGGAAAGCCAATGACGTCGGAGGAGGCGGGGCTAGTGGCACCGAAATATCAAGAAACTTTGTAAGTGTGTTCATCATTTTTTTGTTTTCTGTGTTTGTCGTCTGCCTTCCTCTGGCAAACTTTATATATATATATATATATATATATATATATATATATATATATATATATATATATATATATATATATATATATATATATATATATATATACTTCCTCTATGGTACAATGAGGAATGTCGTAATGGAGAGAGAATAAAGTAGTTGGCCGAGAGGAGATGGGAGTGGAGGGCTGACAATAATCAATTTTCGGATTGGCGACAACCGATTGCGCTAGTTATGATCGAAAGAAAGGAAAGAGAACCTCCTACAATATGCCCTTCAAGTCATAAGTAATCATCGACGGACATCACCAGCCTCGGAGCAGCTTCGTACTCCCCGTAGCATCGCATGCGGTCACAATGCCTTACAATGGCTTTTCCCATTCGCTGTCCGTTTTTCGTCCTCCATTTAAATCTTCCCACTTGCTGTAACTAACTTAGATTCCACGAGTCCATCTGGTCTCAGGATGCGCGAAATATTTGTTAAATGCATCAATGTTTAGGATTTCAAATGTTTTCGAAGACAGAATGAGCTAACCCGCTTCTCCTGCGAGTGACCTGGAAGTCGGTGTCACGTTTCCCAGTTCCGCCAATGTGGTCTCCTCAGAGGATGACCAATGAGAGCGCATCACCCAGCCGCTGCGTCATCACCGCACAATGTTACGCGATTTTCAATAATTGTATACACCGTTCGAAAAAATCAATTGAGCACAACAAAACATGGAAGACTTTGTATTGGGTTATTTGTACGGTGAGGGCTTACCGTCAATAAACTGCGACCTGGAAACCAAAATAGCCGCCATATTGCTTTCCCCAGTCCTTTTCTCGTTTACCTTTGGATAGCACCTATAAAATGACACATTATCGAGCATGTAGGAAACATATATCTATTTCATAAGGTATGTAATTCTTGAAACATATTTCAATTGTCACTTGCAACCATTGCCTTATTATTAATTTGAAAAAAAAACAAATGAATACACATGAAGAATGCAAAATGTTCATAGATGCAGATTTCAAGTTAGTTATGGGTGGACAAAGTCGTACAATTGCAAAATAGGGAGTTGGCTCCTAAGCGCCGCGGTGTATCGTGGGAGCAAAGATGGCGGGTCCGCGTCACAGATTCAAGAATTGGCCCCCATAGCAGACGCCATCTTCCTCTGCCTCAATGTGCAAACCCAACTAATCGGGATATATATTAGGCGCCCATCCGCCCAGCATCCTCACTTTACAAATAGTATATCGGTGACTTTCCCCCGTCTCCGCTCGGCCGAAACAAATTTACTACTTCCAGCCCTTTGGGACGATGACTCGTGGAGAGCCCGTGAATCCAACAGAGTGCACGCAGGAAAACGTTAGGAGAGGATTTTTACGTCTCCTTTAGTAAATGCTTTCACTTACGGGAAGCATACGAGACAGACAGAAACATTAGTGTGAAACTCATGGATCAGTAAAAGCTCAAGAGAGGACTCCGCCGATAATAACTAGTGTCGTAAGTTTCTTTGAAGCGCGCGTGTCACTAGCGGATACGTAGGAAAGTTAAAAGTTTCTCCTGGACTCGAATTTTCTGTGCATGTTATGAGGCAATGAAGTAGGTAGTCTGAGGAACTAGCGAGCACATTTTCCTTTCATATGAACTTGCTTTCTCTTGGACTCCAAGGTGAATGGACATGCCCTTCTCTAACTAACAACTTCCTTAATGAATAGAGATAGGATTTGTCTTTTCTCTATCCCTATTAGAGCAGAAAATTTTAGAAACAAACTCTTTAATCGCTGACACTACTAAGCTATTGGTGCACAGTTGTAGTCAATGTTTTCGTCCATTCTGATGACTACTAAGGAGAAACGATGTTTGGAGGATCAGTGGAAACTGCAGGTAGCAGAAGGGTCAAATTTCAATGCAATAGATGAATAGAAAGCCCTTTCCTATCAATAATTACCGACTCAAATACATCTAATGAAGCAAGCCAGTCTCACAGATTTTTACCATCATCTAGAGCTTAAAAGTAAAGTAATTGACACTAGGTTTTAAACCAAGTCCCTTAAACTAGATGAAAACATTCTTTCCATTTGGAACAGCTCCCAATTGACGATTCTTGCAACGGAGAGCATCTCCAGAAAGTGATTGCTAATCAAACTGGAATACCCGAATTAAATGGCTATGAATCTTAATTTTATTCCACTTGGTTACCACATCGTATCTATCAATCTTCGAAGTTCGACATCGATGATGGTTTAAGGCTAATGTGGTGTTGATAGCGGTAGCCATAGGTAGCGAATCATTGTGCCAAGAGCTATACAGAGCTATATATATTACATAATATCGCGACTATCTATTGGGCACAAAAACATGAGGGATTACGTATATGCGTACTTATAATTGCGGGTACATATGATGATGAGGCATGTCTCCGCGCAATGTCCTCACTCTGAGACTCAGTCAGGGAGTTGGTTCCATCTTCAGTCAGCTACAAACATTATTAGTTTATTCTAAAACGGTTTCTCGTAGGAAATTTGACAAAAAGACCAGACAAACGCCAAAATATGTAAGGGTGTAGAATAGCCTGAACAATTGTTAAAAACTTAACAGATTCCTTTTGAAAAGAGGAAATAAACATATACATCCAAAAAGCATTGAGTAATAAATTTTGCTGTTCGTGACGAGAGAATCCTCTCGCGTGTGTTAAACAAGGAGAATGAGACGGGCAGTAAAGGAGGAAGCGGGCGAAGAGCAGTCTGATTTCAGATATGGGAGGATGAGTACGAATGTAATTGGCAAGAGGGGAGATTTAAAGAGGCCAGTAACTTGGAAAGAGATGTAGAGTTTTTACAGTCTAAGATTTTTTATTGCGTTTCAAATACAATCTGGGTACGGAGATTAAATCAATAATCGAATCCGTGATAAACATTTGACAATCTCAAAAGTAAAATGGTAGGAAGGAATTCCAAAAATGTTTCAAAGTAAACGCTTATGTGACGCCAAGTATATGGTATACATCGTATATAGTATATAGTCGTATAGTTTATATTATAGTATATGCCAATTCCCGTCCTCTTTGTCTCGAAAAACTAGCTGAAAATTTGGATTTGAAAATGTCACCAGTAATTTTGAGAAGATGGAACGAATGTTTGAAGCAGACTATCTAGTATTCGCGGATGATTTTACTATATACTTTCTGAAAATCTGACGAATGCAGCCACACAAGTTCATCTCTAAGAGAAAAAGGCAGTTGGACAGCTTAAGGATTTTGGCGGAAAAAGTATGTATCGAGGATGAGAAATCTCTAAAAATTTTAATTACTGAAAGTGACCTAGGAAAAGGAATAACAAATTACAAGTTAGTATTTATGGTAAATTTTAACAGAAAAATTGTTAACAGAAATTTTTCGGTGAGTAAAGGAAGCTTAAAATGCAATTAAAAAATACATCTAATGAAGCAAGCCAGCCTCCAAGACTTTAACCATCATCAATAGCTAACTAAGGACAAAATAAATATGAAAAATGCGAAAATTAGATGTAATGGAGAGCAGTAGTGCTTAATGCCAATATGCAAAGCACACGCCTAGGATTAACCGACAAAAAAGAAAACTGAACGTGTAGCGTAAGGACGGATCAGTGGGAAAACACTCAATCCGATAAACACTATGAGAAAAATGTTTATCAAGGATAGCTGTTTAAATATATGTAAATATAAAAAACGTAGTGTAAATAATATAAAAGAAGTTTGGCATATGTAATACATTGTAATGAATGGATAAATGATGGGTTAGCATGCAAGGCCGGATCTAAAAATGTTATGGGCAAAATAGAAAACATGTTGCTAAAAGTTAGGAATGACTTTGGAAAGAAATAACTGAAAGGAGAAAGAGACAGCGGGAAATAAGACTTATTGAGATCAAGTGTAAATAGTACAGGGATCACTTAGTTATCACAACCATCATCAACATTATTATCAGTATCACTTGTTAACAGTATTACCCAAAAAAATTGCCTAAAATGGGTAATTAATCATTGCTTTCTAACGTATGTATCATTAAAAAAGGTACTTGAAGGTGGGAATACGGGAAAATGTGGGAATTATGGTGGTATGCTTTCACTACGCATTAAGTTCAATATTTTTGGGCTCCTCCTCATTTCTTTTACGGGGTTCAAAATAAGTGTTTTCAGTCTTTTTCAAGACATTTTGCCGTAAATGGAATCCGTTTTCCATGATACGTATTAATGTCGCTCGGTGCTACAAAAAGATAGCATACGAATAGGAAAATAGACGTCCACAATGTGCCAAAAATGTAATTGCGTCTTTGTTCAAGTGTTATCTGAACTATTCTTCAAAATTTATCGCAAACTGAAATATAATTGACAAATTCGTTAGAAAAAAACTTCGGTTTGCGTGGCCTTTTTTATCTCATGACGGGAAACTAGTTTAAGTCTAGAATATGACTATTTTCGTCATTTTAGAGTCAGTGAAAACAGTCTGCCTTCGCTACCTTCTGCCTTTAATCCGGGATATCTCTGAAATAAAACGGGCTTAACTGGAAAATGAAGCGGGAGAATGGGAATCGAGTGAAGGGGATGAAGTGGTCGGGGTCCATCCCATTAATGCCCTTCAGAGGTCAGAGACCGGAAAAGTCCAATCGCCCAACTACATGATGCTGCATCTACATGCTACTCTGCGAACCGCCGCACGGGCGTGTGGCAAGGGTTGTTAGGACACCAGCCGTGAAAGGGATAACGTTTTGGCAGGTGAAATGGTGTTATGGGTGTGTTCTAAGTGGAACTCTGTTTTTATTGTGGTCCCTTATTGTGCTTAATAAGAACAAATTTTTGTACCCATATGTTCGGTAATGTATCTTTCTTATTTATCGCATCAATAAATGTAGTTTTTATCAAAGTGATATTCTCTAAGTCGCTATGAAACACGCCACTCCTGAATTTCTCAAGCAAACTAAGCCTAGCGAAGAATCAAGGGGCTCCAAAGCTAATCCCTCTAATAGCTTAGAAACACTATATGTTCACTTTCTGCAGTTTTCACTGAAACGCGCAGCTTTTACTTCAAATTTTATTGGTTTTTTATTGAATCTTTATGTCCAGGGTTCGAAATACTCGCGGCGAATTTGAGGTGTGGCCTAACCAGAGCAAAGTAGCATCTCTCATTTACTTTTTTATCCGAGGACCTTCCTATCATACGTTTAACAATGCCTAGTTTCTTTAATGCTGCGCCACATGTTCTGTATGTGTAATCCCCACGTTATATCAGAATTTAAGGTAATTCCAAGATATTTTACGGAATCTGAAGATTTTATGTTTACTCCACCCACAGTAGAGGTATGGCATTTGTGTGATGAATTTCGGAGGAAGTGAACGGTGGTGCATTTACTGATACTTAATTCTAACTCCTGGCACCACGAATGAACGTTGTTGAGGTCAGATGACAGAGCTTCAAAGTCCGCGTCTTCGCTTATTTCACGGAAGATAACTGTATCGTCTGCAAATAATCTTATTTTACTGCTAACTCTAGAACTTGCATCATTAATATAGATAATGAATAAAAGAGGGCCGATCACGCTTCCCTGAGGGACACCGGATGTGACTTCGACCATATCAGAACTAAAACCGTCAATAACTACTTTTTGTTTTCGATCACTGAGAAGGTCACTTATCCAATTCACCATTTATATACATAAAGTCCAATTCACTATATCTCATTCACTATACATATGTATAAAGCATCACATGCCGCACGCCTGTCCCACGCGGATTTCGAAGCAATGACCTTCCAAGTCGTCTGCCGTCTCTATTTCTGTGTCCTCAGACCGGAAGGATATTTTTCTTCAGGCTCAATGCTGCAGACCTATCCGCCGATATATTTCCATATTGATCTCAAGCCTCATAATTCAATCTTAATAGTGATTACAAGAATTGTAGGAGGACCACCAACCTCTTGGCGACGCACCTCTTTACGGCTTTTTCCGGGTCATTATGGGCGTCGCGTGTGCCCTCAATCACCCGACATACAGTATATATTTATACATAAATAAGCTTACTGCCCCTAAGTAAGCACAAAAATAATACAAGATATAATGTTTTAAAACTAGCAATTTTACTCGACCCCTCTGGCAT
The DNA here is from genome assembly GCA_963169105.1 of Ceriagrion tenellum. Lineage (NCBI taxonomy): Eukaryota > Metazoa > Arthropoda > Insecta > Odonata > Coenagrionidae > Ceriagrion > Ceriagrion tenellum. The sequence goes on along the minus strand of OY720639.1, from coordinate 5,258,785 downwards.
TTTCCTGAAGGTGGGGTGTCGCTTAAAAAAATATCCTGCACTACTTATTTTCGGAGTTTTTTTAACGATATTATCACACGTGGTAGTTTTTTTTACATGCGCGAGGATTGTTTTAATAACAGAGGCACAAAATATGGCAAAACTTCCGCATTTTCCTTGCCCGAGTAGCCTATCTCCCTGCTCTATTCCCTGGATTAGGCTATCGGGGGGACGACCGATTGGAATTTTCTGTCCATTTGCACCACCACGAAAGAGGTGGGTGGACTAGTGAAAGCAAAGCCAATATTACGAGGCATTTTCCTGCTCTTGACGAAATGAGTCAAACAGGGCCAGCTTTCCACACCCCATTCGACGGGCGGAGTGCAACCCTAAAAGCGCTCGTCACGTAGCACACTGGTAATAATCGGATTTCCGTTAAAATATTCGCCACTGCCGAGGTTCGACGTCTGGACCCCGGGTTAAGAAGCCAGTTCCCTAGCCACTGCCACAAACCTTTCGGATGAATATACTCGACAACAAGGCAGATAAAACTACTTTAAAACTGTGAATGCTAGAGTTCCTAACAAGGCTTTTTGAACTTTTTGGACCCCAAGCGGTTTTGTGGAATCTCATTTTCAGTCGTTGGGTCCGAAATCCACGACATCAGTGGAGGAATACGCAGATCGTCTCCATTTCTTTGTAATTACATTCTCCTTTGAGGGCGGAGATGATGAAAGCTCGGATGGCCATCTAGCCAACGGGACCGATTTTTTATCCAAGCTCGTCACGACACTTTGGGCCACGTGCATTCGCCCCTTCCTTCCACTCTCATTTTTTTCTTCAATTCACACCCATGGTGACAGATGCATAGCACGTGATACACCGCCTCATAAGATTACCAATTGAGAAGAACCAATAAAATTTGCAAAAAATTCTTTTTGGGTTTTCAGCCGGGGGATTGTGTTGAATTGAACCGACGACGATGCCACAGAATGATCTTAGACTTAGTACTATGCGAATCAGGGTTTTTCATTTCGAATCGAACCGAATTGAATTTCCCAAAAGATATTTTGAATCGAATCGAAACGAACTTTTTTTTAAATTTTGGTAGCGAGTCGAATCACCCTAAAAAATTTGCTTGCAAATCAAATTCAAATCTAAATAAAATGCAAAAGCTTATGCGCAGTTAAAGTTATAAAGATTTTGGCAATATTTCAGGGCCTTACGTTAGCTTATATATCTATATAGTGGCACAAAGAATAGCACAGAATAACATGTGGTCGTTTAAAATTTCGTTTCGCGTGAGGAAAACATTGTCTAAACGGACGGCGCACCATTTTTGGAATGAGCGCCATGTTTGAATGCATGCAACGATTCGAAGACGAATCTATTAGATTCGAATATTTCGAATCATTCGGCTTCGAAGCATCCCAATTTGCAGGCGAATCGAATCGAATTAACTCTGATTCGAGTCGATTCGAGTCGATTCGAATCGATTCTGAAGCATTCGCACCGCTCTACTTAGACTACAATCTGCCTGTTCATGTCGTTTGAGATATATTTCCTCAACAAAACAGAAGATTATTCCCAGCTTTTCCATTTCAAGTCAATTAAATGGTTCAACTGGGACGTTTTACGACTGTTCGAGATTTTGGTGGAGTTGAATGTATTTTTTTATGCAATAAATTCTTCTCGGGTTTCCGTCCGGGTGAGATACTCCATCTGTTCCACTGCCGACGTTTCGATGGAAGACTTTTCCATCGTCATCAGGGCCGTTTATATGACGATGGAAAAGTCTTTCATCGAAACGCCGGCAGTGGAACAGATGGAGCATCATACCCGGACGGAAACCCGAGAAGAATTTATAGCAGTCATTCGCCGGGAAAAAGTTAAATCCTACATGCATTTTTTATGTTTCTCTTCGAATCTCCTTTTTCACAATTTTTCTTCTGAGAGATAATAAAACCTGAAGAAAATACATGCATACTTCTGAAGTCATTTCATGATGGCTCATTTCACTCTTCCCTATACTCTGCCTCTCAACCTCACTTCACCTGTGGAACAGCCACGCTCGATTCATTTCTTAATCGCCACTTAAGGTAGTTTGAGCGAAATATAATTTTGCTTACAAATCAACGAATTTGTTCTCATTTTAAGGAAAAATATATCGCCCTTCTAATGACACAAAAAATTCAACCCCTTACCATATTACTTTCGGAGATATTTGCCAAAATATACCAGCCATTTTACATGGGAAATGGTACGTGCATGCACTCCAGAGAGAAATAATTTACAAAATGAGGAATTTATAACACTTAGATGTCGTAATAAAACTAACAGCGTGTAGTTTGTATGTTCTCTCAACTATTTTTGAAAATTAATAATATTGTCACCGCAATAGGTTCCTGGGTAACACAAAAAATATTCCGTTTTGAAGGAGTTTCAAACGCACCGCGCCAAAAAAATGTGCCAAGTTAAAAACTTGTTTAGATATTTTCAAGTTATTAGTTACTATTTCTGTCGTATACAACTATATTGTTGCACCATTAATTCATGCAATATTGTATTCATGTGTCCTGCAGCTGGTGAAAGTAAAACGTATAATTCGAATATGGTCTCTATAATGACTTGGCAACTATTTCGCTCGGACTACCTTCAGCGCCTTAAGCGCCACGGAATCTCTCCTAATCTAATTATTTCTGCCTCTCAATACCTTCTCCGATTTTCTCCAAATACGGTACAGGTTTCAGGTAAAGTTATGTAGATTAAATGTTCTATCCAACTTCTTTCCTTGCTCTTTTTCCCGTCAGGCGCGCTTAATTAGACACCAAATAGATTGTGCTAATGAATTACTTTCCACAGACAACTCAGGAGAGTCTTCTTTACACGTATTTGACCGATAGCAGATGAAATCTCTTCGATTTTCAGATGGATGTGTGTGCTTCCGTTATCGATATTTCGAGTGCTGATTTCATAAATCGTCCTCAGGGCAAACATCACTACCCGTAGTTTAATTCCTGTTGCACTGTTCTTGATCATGAGCAATACTACCGGCATTGACTCACGATCCATAGAGGGAGATAATAAGAAGTCGTGTTACTTAGGTTTTCCTACGACAGATAATTACAAAAATGTTATGACCGGGCACCGTCGCGAGACGGGACTCGAACACATTCACTGACCATCTCTCCGTGCGATTATATAGGAAAACGAGACGGATGTTTTCGGCCAGGTGACGATTGACGTCAAAGAAAGTGAAAGGTCACACTTCTGAGATCGTTTCCCTCTGGCTATTCTGAGCTCTGCCAAATAACATAATTGACGTTTGTATGCTTTCTCGACTATATTTGAAAATTAATCATATTGTCACCACAATAGGTTCTTGGGTATCACAAAAAACCTTCCGCTTTGAAGGAGTTTCAAACGCACCGCGCGAAAAAAATGAGTCAAGTTAAAGACTTATTTAGATATTTTCGTTTGATTACTTACAATTTCTGTCATATAAAACTATATTATTCCACCATTAATAATGCAATATTTAATCGATGTGTCCTACAGCTGGTGAAATCAAAACGTATAATTCGAATATGGTCTCTATTATGACTAGGGAACTATCTCGCACGGACTACCTTAAATAAATGCGAATATTTTGAAGGAAAAAATAAACGGGCGGAATCACCGATTCGCACCAAAGGAGGGGGTCGATTTTCGGCTGCGCAAGACGACGTGAGATAAATTTGAACTGGGAATGAAACGCCTTTCTGATGAGAGAGTGGAGTCGACAGTGACTTTCATTAAGGTGAAGAATGAGCTCACTCGTGCAAATTCCTTGTATGATATTCACAAATCGACATCGAAGTTTCCCGATACAATACTTTGTCCCGTGGACCTCTTGACGTGATGGCGTTTCATACGATGAGAGAACGAAAAACAAACGAGCGTCGGTATCCGTGATTGTCAACGTTATTCATTTTCAGTTAAAGGGTTTTTGCAAAGCAAAAAATTGTTGAAAAACCTCGGACTTGGCAAACTTTTTTGCAAAGTTCGAGGTTTTTCAGCAACGCAATAAAATGCTCGCGTTTTTAAATACTCATTTGGAACGATTTCAATAACTTCACACCAAACTATTGGCCGTGACTGCTTTTCACCCACAAAAAATGCTACGCATGCCGGCAAAAAAAAACATTTCTCCCGCGCACACATATCGCTCCACTCGACGACGCTGAGCAAATGGATTCCTCATGTGCGCCTCTGCGACTGGTGAGGCCACAACACACCGCATTGTCGAATGGCGAACCCTCCCTCATGCACGAGGGTCGAGTCGTCCGACGTTCGAAGGGCAATTCGAAGAAGCGCGAGTGGTCGGGTGCGCCGCGTCACCAGTCCCATGATGCACTGCGAACGCAGCTGCTCGCCCGCCGACACTCCGTCGAGACTACCCCTTCCCTCCCTCACTAGGCATCGTCCCATCCACCCACCCACCCACACAGTTTCTCTCTCCCCTTCTCTTGAAGGAGAAGGAGTGGATGGGGGAGCCACCATCTCCCTTCCTTCAGCCACGAATCTGCAGTTGGACTCTTTTTTTATTCTTCATCCTCACCTCCCCCTCCTTCCCCTTCCCGCCCTCCCCCTCCTCCAATCGGCGTGACGCAGAATATACTCACAATCAGTCTGAGGCGATGGAAGGAGGAGGGGAAGGGCGTGCGGAGGATTGAGACGATGAAAAAAAGGAGGCGAGATCGCCGCCGCCCGTGTGTCGGGCACGCGAGTCACTTCCCCTCCTCCCCCTCGCCTCTCCTTCCCCTCCCCACTCCCCTCTTCTCCGCCAGATGCTCGCCCTCCTCGGCACGCGTCGCCTCTCTTCCCCTTCCACCCTCCTTCCCCCTCCCTCCCTTTCTTTCCCCGCCCCCTCCTCCCGCCCCGTGCATTCTTCGTCCCCCCTCCGCTCCCAGATCGCGTCGCCTCCGCTCCCGTCCGCTAAACTCTTCCCCGAATCGGTTCCGCCGCCTCTACGACCCGAGGACCCCCCTCCTCCCCCTTTCACTGCGCGGAATTGACCCGAATGCGAAAACATTTAAGGGTAGTCCGAGCGAAATATCATTTTACCTAGAAATCAATGAATTTGGTCTCATTTTAATGAAACATATATCACCCTTCGAATTACACCAAAAATTCATCCCCTTTCCACATTACTTCCCGAGATATTTGCCATAAAATACAAGCCATTTTGCATGGTACGTGTATGCGCTCCAGAGAGACATTGTATTAAAAATGAGGCATTTCCTACACTTAGATCTCGTCAAAAAATCCAACAGCGTGTAGTTTGCGTGTTTTCTCGACTATTTTTGGAATTCAATCGTATTGTCACCGCAGTAAATTCTTCGGGATCACAATAAACCTTCCGTTTTCAGGGAGTTTCAATCGTGCCGCGTGAAATAAATGAGTCAAGTTAAAGACTTATATAGATATTTTCACTTGATTACTTACAATTTCTGTCATGTAAAACTATATAATGTCACCATTAATAAAGCAATGTTTTTTTCGTTTCTCACACAGCTGGTGAAATTTAAATTCGAATATGGTCTGTATTATGATTAGGGAACTCTCTCACTCGTACTTCCTTAACGACCAACTCATTGACTCACTCAAAGCGAACCGATGAGTGAATCTGAAGAGAGGAAGAATGAGGATAAGAACGAAACAATCGGAGCTCTCTATTCAAGGTGTGTAAGTTAGCGCAGATCAGAACTTATCATCCTGCTTGATGATGAACACGATGAACGGATTGTTATATAACTCACTGTTGGGTCGCTTTCTAATAGTCACGGCCGAATGCTCTGTTTGAAGTTATAGAATTCGTTCAAAATAAGTATTGAAAAGCGTAAACTTTTTATCTCACAGTGATTGAAACCTTCACAACAGCTGTATTTTACGCCTTTACTAAAACTTCGACTCTATTCCCGTTCTGTTTTGAAGTATGACACCTAAAGGGCGCAGGGTTTCTCTCATTGTCGCCATTGAAAGGTGAGTGCGTTGCAGTTTTATGCAAATTAATTATCGCACTGGAACGAATGGAAGGCACGGAACGTGGAACTATATTTTCCCTTGAATTCAAAAGTGAACTTATACATGTTAAGTAAAACAGAAAAGAAGTTAATTTACCACAAAGAAACAAATTAATTTTACTGCTTAATTTTTTGTTTCTTAGAGCTTTATTATCGAAGCACTGGTCTGTTATTTATAGTTTGAACACGAGGTGCTTCTACAAGGCGAATCCTGAAGTCGCGGAATGAAATAAAATTCCTTGATGAATTAAACATCATGGAGAAAAATGTGTGTATACTTATTATACAATATTAAAATGCCATTTTGCTGGCGAAAATTTCTCAATGGACACTAATGCACTGAGAAAGTGACACAAGTGAATACTGTGTGAAATCACCAGCATTTGGCATAAGTGTGTACTATGGGGGAAAAGCTTTCCAACAAACGTGACGCCTCTATAGTTATGGAGAAAAATCGACTTCCTCTCTGATGGCATATCATTCCTACGTCTCGGCCACGACGAGGGATTTTCAAACACAGGAAGGTGATGGACTCATCCCCGAAGTTGGTGACTGAGTTATCACCGCTGGACTTCCCCGGGCGTTATTCGCGCTGGCCACGAGAAAGGAAACACATTAGATTACCTTGTATGCATTTGAAACGTTACGTTGAATCTCTTTCGTTTTTGCTGTGGTTTCCACTGCATTCCATCTCTGTCCGCTCCTTTCCCTCCTTTCACTCCTACTCTCGCATTCTGGCATTGACCTGGGATTCACCATGTTCCACATCCATAGAATGAGTTTCCTTTTTTAATCGTGAATACAAACATATGCTCAATGTATCTTTCAAGCAAGGCGGTAAACTATCAAGTGAATTTGGTTACGCAAAAAATAAACTGTGAATGAATGTCACCATCAATGTTCGTGCTATCCTAAGATTGGTTGACTGCATGCAGCCCTCCACCCTTCTTCCCTATCAAATGCTAGGCCCCTGATAACTTCCTGGTATCTCTTCCTGAGTACTTTCCTCTATATTGGGTTAATGAACTTATTCCTGGATCTTCCTCTGGGAATTTCTCCATCAATTTTTCCTTCAGTTATGTTCTTCACAAACCCATTGTGCCTATATGAGTGTGTCCAATCCATCATGTTCTTCTTTTCGTTATGGCGTTCCAAATGGTCCTTACCGCTTCTACACTTCTGTAAACTTCATCATTTCTTATTTTGTCCGTCCATTTTATCCTCAGCATCCTCCTTCAGCTTCATGTTTCGAAGGCTCCTAGTCTGTTCTGGTCAGCTTTCCCAATAGTCCGTTCTTCCGATCCATAGAGTGCTCCATACGAAGGTTTTCACATACTGTTTCCTAGTCAGTAGTACTATCTTCTTTGAAAACAGCAATTGTCTTTTTCTTATGAACGACTTCCTAGCTCGGGCTATTCTCCGCTGGATGTCCGTTGTACTTCTTCCGTCCCACGTGATGGTACTTCCGAGATAGGCGAAGGAATCCACTTGTTCCAGTTTCGTTCCTCTCAGTGAGACATCTGCATTCAGCTTTTCTGTTCCGCATATTAGGATTTTAGTCTTTGCCTTATTTGTTGTTATCTTTTTCAGGAACTTGATCCATTGCGTTTAGTGACCTTAGAACATCATCGCCAGTTCAAGCTATGATTGCGATATCTTCTGCGAAATGGAGCATATTTATTTCTTTTACGTTTACAAGGATCAAGATAAAGTTTGCGACTTCCACAATTTATTTCAAAGTTGCCAACCGGTTTCGGCTGTCAAGCAATCTTCAGGTGACTTCTATCCTTCACCTTGAGGATATCCTTCCACCACGTGAAAACTTCCCTTCTCGATATAAATTCTCCGTTTATCTTTATTTCACTCAGTCCAATTTCTTGTACTTCTCTTATGGCTTCCTCCAAGTAAATATTGAATAATGCTGGTGAAGGGTGAATCCTTGTATAACTCCTTTGTTAATTCTAGGTTTTCTCTGTCTTCTGTCTTTCATTCGCATAGTGATGAATTGCTTCCTGTATAGTTGATATACAATTCTTCTGTCGTCGTAATCCATTCCGATTTTTTCCGACAGTCTGAACATCTTGTTTAACTCAACATTGCCGAAGGATGTCTCCAGGTCCACGAATGCGACATGCATTGCCTTGTTTGCATGTATTGTTTTGTGTACCATTCCTCCCAGGCAGAGTATGGCCTCCCTGGTACCTCTGTTCATCCTATAACCAAATTGGTTTTTCGAGAGGTTGTCCTCCATTTTTCTTTCCATTCTCCGGCCTCTTATTCGAGTGAGTATTTTTGATGTATGTAAAACTAGACTCAAGGTTCGGAGCTCCTCAAATCTCTCAGTCTTTGTCATCTTCGGAATCGCAATTATTACGCTCCTTTGAAAGTCCTCTGGGAGTGCTCCGCTTTGGTAGCTATTTTTCATTATCTCATACAGGTTATCCTTAGATCTACTTCCGAGCGCTCTGATGATTTCCCCATTGATGAAGTCTGCACCTGGTGCTTCGCTTTTCTTGTAGTCTTTTACTGCTTTAGCTAACTGGCTCCTCAGCATGCGTGGGTCCCGGTCTCCCTCGTCAACCTCGCCCTCCTTTTTCATTAGGCTTCCTTCTCACGGTATCCGCCCCATGTATAGTTCTTCGATGTAAAGTTAACTTTATAAGGCTGTAATGTTTCCATCTATTCTCAATGTCTTCAGTCTCAATCAACATATTATTCTCTTTCACATCTTTGAAGTTGCTTTGCGTTTCCCTCTTTTCGAAGTGTTTCTTCACTAGCTTGTATGCTGTTTCGGTGTTTCCCCTCTTCATATTTTCGTTGACTTCCTCGCAGCAGCTTTCGATCCAATCCTCCCTAGCCTTCTTGCATTCTCCACTGGCTTGGTTCCTTAGCTTCTTGTAGAGGGTTTTGCCTCTCCTTCGTTTCTGGGGTTCATGTATTTTCTTCTATTAGTTTCCTTATCTCCGTCGTTATCCATCGCTTCTTCGTGTTGGCAGTCTTACTCGCCAGTTGCTTCTCTGATGCTTCTGCGAATGTTCTCTTCAACTAATTCCGTTTTTTCTTCAATGCCCATTTCTGTCACATTTTCCAGTTCTTTTTGCCGACTGCCGCGACGAACCTTTCCCTGCTCGATTCTTCAGTCAGTGCTTTTGTGTCTCATCTTGATTTATGTTTTGTCTTCTACTAGGTTGTGATTACTGATTATATCCGCATCGGGATAAATCTTTCACTGCTTTACTTGGTTCTGATATCTGATTCGGACAATATGTAGTATATTCGGTATCTGGCGATATCACCAGGAATCTGCCATGAGTATCTCCTACGCCGATGGTGCTCGAAGAGAGTGTTAGCTACAACCATATTCTTCTCTTTGCAGAACACTTTGTCTTTCTCCCGCGGCATTTCTTTTGCTCTATTTTTCTGTGCTCTACACTATTTCAATGAATGTATGAATCCATACATACGATAACTAATAGTCCCAAAACTTTGAGATAAATATGGAATTTTACTTGACTGATTGATTTTTTGAAATGCTGAGTTATTTCTTCTGAATGAATCTGAATAGGCGGAGGACGCGTCCGCTTATGGCAATCATACTACAGCTGTCACATATACCAGCCTATAAAAAACATCTGTTCGATGGTATTTCTTCCAATAGAAAAAAGAATTGAAAAAAACTACCGCTGTGTTAATATATTGATATATTTATCATATTTCATTTTCAGAGTCTTACATTCATTCATTTTAAGAGAACGCTAAGAGCATTAATACGTAATTGTGGTAAATGTTCTGCCGTTCAAATTATCTGTTGATTTCATTAAAAATGTAAATGAAACCAATTCTCCGTGCCCTGAAAAAAACAAGGCTCAGCATGGCGTAACCATGCTTTCGTAAAGGTTAAACCCATGCCTTACAAAAAAATCAGCATTTAGTTCCGTCCCCAGAACAATCAATGACTCTTTGAAGACATCACTTCATTGACCCTTTTAAAATTTGAAACAATGTAGGGTGCTTATCTGCCTAGGACGCAACCTCTCGTTATTCTCGGTGTCTCTCATTGGTATTCCGCCATTCCTTCTCTATTAGTCCCTAACATTTTGTTTTGGATTCAGGTCCATTGAGTTTAGTGCACCGAGTAACTCCGTAATTTACGAAGGCTAATCAAAATATTCCCTGTATTTCGATCTCTGCGGATGAGACAGTTTTCCTCCACAAATATTATTTCTTCGTTATGTATTAGACTTAAGTGCCCAATTAATTTTATTCCCTGTTATGATTTTGGGGATATTTTAAAAACAAAAGGGATGTTATTTTTGTTACTGGAGTACTTTCAATTGCTAAATATTTTACGCACCAATAATACTTGTTTTCCATTGCCTAATGAGTCCATTCTGAACATTTCTCAGGTGTGATCATCAATGGAAGCTACGATATTCCAATATGATAGCTGCATATCCATATATGAATTAGCATCTGACCTCGCCGTTTAAATTTAGTTTTGTTCATCGCTAACTTTCTTACTGGCAAACAGTGTCTCATGGCGTCTTCATGGAGGCACTTTCTCATTGCTCAAGAGCTACAATTAAAGTCATTGCAACTGCCCCGCCAACAGTACAATGATTGCGAGACATTTAAAAATGTTACTATTATTTTCAGCCATGCATCATGGCCTCAGCTTCTTTGTCGTGATGCCATCGTGTTATCTCCCTCCCATTAGCATTTCAGTCAGAAATGCTCTGTTTCCATTCAAATCCATTGCCCTTGAATTCGGAGCGACAATTGAGCCTTCCACAACTATTCCACCGCTTTTTCCCTTTTATCCTGGGCTAAGAGGCATTTTTTTGGATATTTGTGTTAGTCCTCGCTCAGAAATTAAAGTCCTGTAAAAGCAAATGCATTAAATTCCGCATCCCATCTGACATATCGGTCAACTGCCGTGAGTCTCTGGGCGACGAGCTGCCTATGGTCTAACCTGTAGAATTTTACTAAAAAAACTCTCTATTATGACTTGATTTCGTCTGAGGCATAAGCAAGAGTGCAATGAAACGTTTAAAATCCATGCAAAGAAATCTAATGCGCCCAGTTTGTGCTGGACAGCGCGGAAGACTCTCGGGGCAGGCAAGCGGCCACAACTCAGTCACCGACTTTGAGGTTGAGTGCCTAACCTTACTGTGTATAGAATTCTCTTCTCGCGGCCGAGACTTAAGAATAATATTCCATCGGAAAGGAAGGCGAAGAAGGTTTTTCTCCAGAGTTATATGGGCGTCACTCGTCACTCGTTAGGGCTTGTTAGGAAACTTTCTCTCCCATGGCACATCACTTATACGCGGAAACCCTCCGAGGGCGATCTAATGGAGTCGATTAATAAATTCCTTGACCCTCAAGAGCCTTACTCATTTCATGTTCATTGCTCATGTTTCCATTCATTAGCCCCCGTGGAATGTACTCTTGTGATCCAAAACCGCTCTACTCGCGACTATTTATTGCACGTCTGACTGCAGGCCAAGGGAAAGAAATTCCGATTTCAGCGGGACATATACTGTTTGTATTTTCCGAGAGAACCGCGGAATTTGAAGAGAGGACGATATTGCACACATTTTCATTCAGAGGTGCCCATAAAACCAATTAACGATCGTTAAATTTTTATCTCATTTTGTCAGAAATAATCCTCTAGGACGAACAATCAACATCAAACTTTGGGATATTTGGGCAATCATTTGGGTCACAGCAGGATGGGGATTACGAAGGGAGGATCGCAATAAGAAGAGGAGGGTGTCAACATTCTAGTCCTCAAAAGCACAGGTATTTAAATTATTGCATCTTATATGTTTGGGTGCAAAAAATTGGTCATTCACACTGTTTCCTACCCGTCGTTGCAGAGAGCTGAAATGATTGGTTACTTATTGACTCGTAGAGCTAACATTGTTTAAAATAGTCACTATTTTCGATTCAAGCTACAATCTCTAGCAGCTAATAGACCAACCACCATTTAAAAGTCTATTTACCGGCTGTAAATGTCAAGGTTTTCATAAAGAATAATAAGCAGGCCCAGGCCTTACTCAAACTCTGTTATTTGCCAACCTTATCCGCCATATATTACCAATATGTGCCAAACTTTATGATTGCTTGCCCATGTTTTGGGCTGAAAAAGTAATCTACACCCTGTGGGTCTATCGGGAGTTTCATTACTTACATGACGCATACAAGTCGGAGCGCCCATGCCCGCAAAGATGACCAGATCGAGCCCAAAATACGCAAATCCATAATTGCAAGTTCCTTTCCGGCTGCGAAAGAGGAGATGCTCAAGCGGCCGGCCACGATGAATGTATATGTATAGCGTTCATACTTAGCCATTCGTCGTCAAATCTTGGCGCACTCGGCCACAGTCCACAGAAAACTTCATCAGGAAGCAGGCTGACCTCCAGAATCACGCCGGGAAGGTGGCTGCGGTATTGGGTTATTAACGTCCGACCGATTGGAGCTGAGGACGGTGGTCCGTTTTGTTACGTCTGCCCCCACCTCTCATACCTGTTGCGCACAGCACAGTTTTCATTACATTCCGAGAAGAGACCTTGGGTAAATTTTTCTCGACGGTAAGCATCGAAAAGAAGCGCGATGCTCAAAACAAGTGTCGCAAGTGCGAAAGTGATCGATGATGCACAATGTTTCCGCATAATCCAGTGGAAGGTGGATTAATGGAAGGTTTCGTCACGATTACGGTAGTGAGATAGAGAAAGGATTGGGTGAGGATGAGAAATGAAAGATGCTTTCGCTTTGGAAGGATCTGATTTATCCCCAGAGCCATAGCACACTGGGCGATCAGAAATTAAAGTCAGATATACAGTACACACCCACATATCGCGAGGTTTGGTTCGCTGAAATCGTCGCGATATGTCATATATCGCATTCCATGAAACTAATATGAGACGGAGCATGCGAGGTTTGGTTACTTCATTTCAGCTCAAAAAGTTCAATTTGGCACGACATTTTATGTCTCTTCTATAACGCGGTATTGCGTGAATTTATTTAATAGTTCGAAGTTCTTAACCAAAGATTTCTCCTCTTATTTATTGGAAAGGCATCCATTTTAATAAAAATTCTCATATTTGACTAAGAAGTTTGTTCTTCAATAAATCAGATTTATACTATGGTTAGCTTTAATAGTATACACAGAGGCAAACGCTCAACGAAAAATTGCAAAAAAATAATATTATTAACGACATATTATGTGTACTTTTTTAGGAGTCTCGGAGGATGGAATTATGAGCCGCTTCTGCTGCTAACGGGATGTCTATCGTCTGAAATGAAAACTAAATTCATGTTGATTGGCCTTCCACAGAGCACCGCGTAAGGAAAATCATAACACTTGTCACTTTTAACGAGAATTCAATAAATCGGAACTTGAATGAACCGTTAATAAAACACTGCTTGCGTTTAGAAAATGTAGAAATGAATTCCGTTATTTGAAGTCGCTTCCCGCCTGACTTTAGCTTACCTTATAAATAAGAACTGAAAGAAATAGGTGACATTAAAAGCCCAAAAAAAAAAATGGCGTGCTTATTGAGGAAGAAGGAAGTATAAAAAATATACTGCTACACACCATATTTCTATTAAGGCTCGCAGAATACGCTCAAGGTAACGTCAAACGCAGGCGATAGAGAAGTCGTCTCCACAATAACAGAGTAAAAGGTAACAATAGTTTATCGTTATAATATGATTAATCGGAGTAGCTGGCACAGCCTATGATAATAGTTACTCAAATTCGGTTTTAATTCGACAGGTTGAAATATTGTTTTCAACCCTCGGCCGTCGTTCCGCCGTCGGTGGAAGGGAAGGATAAATGGGAAAACAAAGGTATACTTAGAAGATCAGAATTACAAAATTGAGAGAGTTCACTGAACTATCAAACACTGCCCAACAAAGCCGATAGCTCTTAAATAAACTCGACGATTACGTGGGTGACCTTAAAATGAATTGAGGAGTTAAGGAAAGCCGAAGGAGCCCTAAAACATGGTGCATGGACCGTTTCTTCAATTAAATAGCGAAGATCTAACGGAGGATGAGTACATGGATGATGAGTGGTGGACACTTCACAGACATTAGCAAATACGCACATGAAAATGAGAAAAATCCGAGGAAGATTTTGAAGATGTGTAACACCCAAAGAGGTAAAAAAAAATCCAACCAGTTGAAAACAGCTTCTGAGCATTTTCTTCTATACTTAGACTTTCTAAAGACCTTGTCTGAAAATGACAGAGGAAATGAAGATAAAAAGAAGTTAGGTACAAGGAAGAGGCCCGGAACAGGACGAATTGGAGACAGTTTTGGTGTTTGGGACTAAGGCCAGCAGGCAGAATACCAGTTGACGATGGAAGACCTTGTTATTTATTCTCAACAATTTCAGATTCTTCCAAAGTCCGCGACGATCGAAGCAATTCATCAGAATAGCTAAGGCATTTACTTTTTAAAAGCTTACACTACATATGTAGCAATTTTACAGTGTTGGAAACAAAATATTCTAGTATTGGTCCACTAAATAGATTTATTCTTTACGACTCGGGTTTCGTCACATAGTGACACTATGTGACGAAACCCGGGTCGTAAAGAATAAACCTATTTTGTGGACCAATACTAGAATATTTTGTTTCCGACATGGAGAAGTTCCACAAAGTGAAGCCTGAATTTATTAGTTATAGTTTTGACAGTGGTTTTGAAGACAAAGTAATATTTTCATAATTTAATTAGTTATAAAGCCAGGATTGACTTTGATTAATGTCCTTAATATTTAAATTGAAGAAGAAAATCTAATATCCAAGCGCGATATTGGCAAAGCCCGATTCAAATCAACAACGGGGACACCCGATCACCCATTCCTGTCCTCCATTCATACGCTCCTGATCTGTTCTCAAGTTCTGGTTCCGTCTCCCACCCCTTGGCCTTACACAATTTAAACTGATCGGTCCCTCGCCCTCGATTTTCTTGAAGAGATGTATTCGACTATTTGTGTTCTCTATTACTTCATCGGACTTATCTCCAGCTTCGGACTCGTACCATTTCCTTCGAACTCCTCGTCAATTACTTCCTTAAAATCCTGCCCACTAAAACGCCTACGTATCGCCTTTTTCCATCGCGACAGCGACAAAGTGACTGAGCATCTATCGAAATATAGAGTGTAGTCATTAACACAAGGTGTTTATGAGTAAATCCTTAAATGGAGACGAAATTAAAATGAGTACCCTCTGTTCACATTCTATGCGCATCAAGGAAGAGTGTAAACTTATCACTTACATAAACAGCAGCGTTTTAAAAACGCACTCAAAATTATAAAATAATTTGTTCTCGCCCCATACATATGTATCGCCCCACACGGATTGTCCTGAAAATTTGTGATTGTGAATTTTAATAGTTATGAAAATGACTAAGATTTAAAGCGAAAAACGTGGGGCGCATGAAACAGATAATTCATACAGGAATAGTTCACCTCAGTCACCTGCAATTTTATTGCGGTGCAAATAATATGAACTGTTATGCGAGTTTTCTCTACCACGGCCAATCCCATACATTCCTTACTATTATCTGTTGCATACGTCCGACGTTATACGTCATTAATCTTACAAGTATTTTCATAGCTATTAAAATTCATCATCACAAATTTTCAGGACAATGAATGGGGTTCTGCATGGAACTAGGAAACATAATTTCATACTTTTAAGTTCATTTTAAAAACGTGGTTGTTTAAAAAAATTATTTGAATAATTATTTTCTGAGTTATAGTCTTGTGTGATCATATCTGTGATGGAAAATTGTAATACCTATTTACCATTAGTATTGCACAGTTCAGCGGATAATACGAATTAATTCGTCAATAGTATCGCAATCGATGACACAGGCTTTTCCATGTTATGCTCTGCATTTTCCCCTGGTGCAAAATTTTACCGATATTTAGTATAATATAGTCTTTTATTGTATACGTATTATTATTGCATATTATATTGTATTGTCATCCAGTTCTGAGCCATTTTAAAATTTCAAGTCTCTTGTTCATTGAGAAGTTAGATTAAAATTGATTGCAAAATTTGTTCAGAAGAGGCAAACAGATAGAGACGAGAAAGCGAGTTAGTAAAAACGTGGTAAAAAGAAACATGGTCTCGAGCAATGTTCAAATGAATGACAATTATCTTCCACAATGCTAAGTTTCATATTCCCAGCACAAACAATGTCATGTTTCACGTTTCCAGCACAAATATCTCAAGCTACATGCTGAAAGATTTCATTGCAATATATGCATTACTCACTGTGAAATCAATTCGTGGAATTGCAGGAATAAAATTTACAAGAGAAATTGTGAGAAATCAGTGTTGACTGGCGACGTCATATACCACGCATCAGTTTCACGAAAGTTAAAGCGTGGCTACTAGACAAAATATAGACACTAATACGACGCTACCAAAATACATTGTAGTAAAAAATAGTTCAGATTTTTCTAAATGCGTTTTAGTATATTAAAGGATAAGAATGAATGTGATAAGGCACATGGTGACGCGGTAAACGCATATCGAAAAATACGTTTTCTTGGATGATTGACTATCTCCACACAGTCAATACGTTATTCCACAAAATAAGAATTTGACTTTTCTTGATTCCCTGTTGCTACTGAACACTCCTGAAAAATGCCAGGTCATATTTCACCATTGTTTTTGATCTGGAGTAGCACAATGTTATCTGTAACAAAGGAATTCTCGTTCATTGGCTAATCTTTAAAATTAACTTTTTTGAAACACATTTGTTTTCCAACTCGATAGGCTTTATCCACGACCTTGGATCGATTGTTTTCTTACTTCGCTTATGTAGAGAGTGAATGCAGGATTGTAGTCCTATCCACCTACAAAACAAACAGCATGTCCTATTTTTTCCATTTTTTGTTTCATGTATAACAATTTTAACAAATGAAAATAATGAGATTTTCTACTTATTTTATTTGGCTTAGAAAGATAAATCTGATACGTTTAATAACTCTCAACGCAAAACTGTGGATTAAATATAACGAGGAGTTCTTCATTACTCATGACTTTACGCTACTCTAGACTCGGGATCATAAGCTAATGTAAATTAATTCACATATTTATTGAGTGTTCAACTCACAAGAGGCATGAAAATGCCAAAATCTGATAATCGAAAATTTTCAGTTTGATCTTAATGGTATTAGATGATGAGTAAGGGCGGACGGGCGGGCGACGCAGCACAAGAGAATTCTCGCCTACGGCGATGAGTTCATCGACTCCCCGTCGGCGGTGAATTCATCGACTCATCCTCGTCGATGATCGATGGCAATCATCGAAACCGGATCATTTCGATGATTTTTTTCAATCGACAATCGATGGGAAAAGTCGCTCATCGCACAAGCCTATATAAAACCACGTCTTACGGAGAAGAGCTGTCGCGTCCCTTAAAATCGGGTCACAAAACTTAGAACCACGTCTTGTCGAAATCACATCTTGTATGACCGCGCTATTCGAGGGTTTAAAATGTATGTCAGCTCTATCGATGCAGTGATTAGTTATTAGGAAACAGGATCCTTAAGTTCAGAAATCGTCCGCCGCCTCCACGAGCTCTGTGATGAGGTCCCCCTCCTTACTTGCCCCCCCCCCCGCCCTTCCGCTCACTCCATCACCACGCTGCGTCCCTGCTATTATGACGTTTCAACTGCCTCTCCTTTCGAATTGAAAGGAGAGGCAGGTGACCTCCTTCAAATTCGCTGCCAAGGGTGAAGTAAATATAGATTGCTCATGAGCAAGGCTGGGTTGATTAGGTGTGCTCAATCTCTTCGCTAACATTCCGCTCATGAGCAGTGAAGTCATTACGGTGGGAGCAACGGTTACGGAAAGCATCATAAAATTATTGAGTGGCCTCTAAATTACTCGTGTCATAAAATTATTTTCCTAACCATGATGTTTAATATCAACTTGACGAACGTAGTGATTGAATGTTTCGTCATTTTTTTGTTTCTTGTTGAAATTTCAATTGGATACTTTGAAAAGATATTTATTTTAATTCTGGAAATAATTTTCATTTTCTTTACGACTCACTGGTTTGGATATGTGCCTGTTTTATAATAACCACGATACATTTACCGTACTCCCCAATACAGATTTTATTTTACCCACCTTGAAGCGCGATTCTTAATAGCGCAATTAAATTTTCCAATTTCATGCGTAGCTTTCTTTGTTAAGATTGGAAATTTATGTTTCATTAGGCGCATTAAACTGTTCTCGTCACATCAGCGGTCTTAGCGAGCGTAAGCCCCCATATATCCTTACGAGGTTTCATTCACAAACTCATATTTTATGACAGCTGGTGCCAAAGATATTTTAAGACGATTAAATATAAACATTAAAATCAAAAGATTACAGACTGACTAGGTATTTACTAATGGTTATCCGTAGAATCGCGGGTGAAGTATGCGTTCATTTACTATTAAAAGCAAATGGGAAGCTTATTAGCCTTTAACTAGCATCTTTCAAACGCTTGTAAAGTAGATGATTGATTTCTCAAGCCCCATTAATGAGGAAAAGATAAATAAAAAGTCAACAATATTAGTTTTTAGCACAAGAATGTATTTTTAGCACACGGTTTGTTTCTTGCGTCATATATTTCAAAGCTTATTCTACTTAAAACACGGTAAAAACATCGCGCGAAGTACACAAATGAAAAAAACGTTTCTATTCCTTTGAACCCCGCGGCGCCACGCCTCGGTCGAATGATCCCAGGAATTTTTCACGAAGGAATACTCATAAGGCTTGAAAAGAATTATGTAATGAACAATCAAAAATGACGTGTAGGCATCGTATATATCATGTGACTTTTGGACACCGGTCGGCGTTTTATGGATACGGTAATATATGAATGGAATTTATTATGATAACATGATTATTATCAATTTAATCCTCATAAAACAAGGCATTACAGAATATTAATAGTTCATGTTTGCAAAAAGTAAAAGGAATATAGTCACCCCTGAGAAAAAATATTCCTATTTTGGGGTTGCCAACTGTTTCAGTTTAATTAGTTGAATCAGTGCAGCGAAAAAAGTTCCTTAAAAGCCAGTATTTCAGCTTATTCTAGTCATTTCATATTTGGCAGTCATCCATTTACACCTTTAGCGGAATAAGGCAAAGCTGCAACATCAGCAAATGAAGACGACTTCCTATTAAATCTACCAGTAGGTGCACAATAATTCACATGTATCGAAAATTAATGGGCCCTTATTTTTGAACCCTGTGGAAATCCACAGGTGAGATTTTTCTGCTGATTGAAACAATTTTGAATTCGCACGCGCTGATATCGCAAGCCATCATAATATAGCTGCTGAGCTATTCATGCGGAATGCCCATTATATCAGTGTCTGAACTTCGCAATCAAACAGATGATTTACCGAATCAAAGGCTTTGGTTTCGTCGCAAGTCGCAGCTCAGCAAGCTTCCCTCCTTATTTAAACCTTCATTGATACCAGAAAAATTCTAGAAGGGCGTCCTCAATGCATTTACTCTTCATAAAAAGTATTACTAAAAATTATAATATGTTTTAAAACTTAACAGTCTGCTTTAAAATATAATTTCCATTATTATATAAAAAATCAGCAGTGATATAAGGCGATAGCTATTTGTATGCATTTGATTTACGTTTTTAAAAATAGGAATAACAATGGTACCTATATCAATTTTTTCTTGCCAGGAAATATCCCAGTTAATATACTTAAAATTGCAATGAGTGTAAATGCCTAAAGAGATCTTTTGGCTCGCCTCTTTGGCTATAAATGATAAGACGTTGTCATTTCCCATTGGTCTCTAAGACTTTAATTGTGATATTATTTAGCTAACCTCTGTTCCATCAGGAGAAAATAATAAAGACTCCCTATAATGACGTCTAATAAATACGTGATCCTGATTAAGTACGACACTCACGGAATCAATTTTTTATAAATTTTTGAAAAATGTTCGTTGTGCTTCGCAACGATTTCCTGCGTTTTTATTAGCAGACAGACATTTCCAGATCTTACTTTTGTTAATTTTCCTATTGATGACTTTCTCCAGTAATAGTGTTCAAAGTATCCATTGTTTTACTGAATTATTGGCACTACAATGAAGCAGATGTTCTTCATTACTTTCCATCCGATGCATATAATCATTTTCCAAACGTTTCTTATAGGATGCGTAATTGCTGTGAGCGGGATTTAGAGAGAACTTCCCTCCTATGTGTGACGTCGTCGAATGATGGCGCTCAGAGCATAATGACGCTTTAGTGTTTTATTTTTTGGCTTTTTATGCATATTCATGCATAGTAAATGACGCATAACGATTCTATTGCACCAAGAAGTCGTTATCCAGGGTGTGATGTGAACATATTTCTAACAGCTTCTTTTCTTCATTTCTAACAGACACTCATTTTGGTTCAATCTAATATTTTAAATCGATCTGACATTCAAAGCAATCGTAACTATAGGTTCCTGTCATCAACTTAAAGTTCTTTGATATTATTTACCGTGTATTGGTTTAAATAGAATTTGATAGATACATACATAGACGGCCAAATAAACGGGATGGCTCAGTAAAGATGGAATAATCCATGTTGATTATTTTTGGAAGGTAGGGTGGCTCCATCGATGGATGAGAAAGAAAGAAGTTAAACATACAAAATATTAAAGTGCGCTAAATGGTGTCATTGCACGAAGAAGGCATTATATTTAAGAGTCGGTTAATCAATGACCAATGGTTATTGACAAAAAAGTCACAAAGAAAACATAACTTAAGAGAATAAAGTATTAAGAAGAATTTTCGGACCAGTCAAAGAGGGAGACACATGGAGAGTAAGAAAAAACAGAGAATTGAGAGAATTATACAAAGATCCAGACATTGAGGGTGTAGCCAAGAGCAGGAGATTGAGGTGGCTGGGTCATGTCCAACGCAGAAGCGAAGATACCATGATAAAACAAGTAGCAAAAGGAACAGTAGCAGGTAAAAGACCCGGAAGGAGACCGAGAATGCGCTGGACTGATGAAATTTAGAAGGATCTAGGGAACATGGGAGCAGAAATTGAACTGACAGAAGACAGAAAAGCATGGTGGCGCTAAGGTTGGCGAGGCCAAAGACCACTTAGGTTTACAATGGCCACAGGAGTGAGAGTGAGTAATCAGTGACCAGCACCACAGGCGAGGAAGAAAGGAAACTCTGCATTAAAACGTAAATTTGTTGTTTGATCCTGCAGGGCAGCATACCAAAGGACGATGAATACAGTGGAACAAAGAAGGAATATGTAAGAAATAAGTTATCAAAGAGAGGAGAGGAAGTAGATCGTCAAATGAATCCAGAAATTATGAAGTCCTACCATGAAGTAGGTGAAGAGCTGGTGAGGATAGGAGTTGAACGAAAACTCTTCGGAGTTCGTGGAGGGTAGCAAACTCATTGGGAAAAATGCCGTGACTTGACGGCCGCCCTTGAGCAATTATTATCGGAGGAAAGAATGGAGGAAGATTCATCAATAATATCCGACAACGAAGGGATAATGAATGACGTCATAATGAAGAATGGCGAAGGGACAAAGCTATTGGGTAAGAATATGGACTCTTTGAGTGGAGAAAGAGCGACAGCTCTGGACCAATAATCCGGGATAATGGACTCCAATTCGTTATGGCCGCTCTACGGATTCTTTCCAGCTTACTCTGATACCCTCTGTCGAATGGCTCGCGTTCTCATATTTCAGTCCATGGAATCAAATGACAGCTAATTCAAACAATGGCAATTAACGGTGGGCTATTCTCACGAGAATTCTCGAAGGTAAAAAAGGATAAAAAATTACGCAAAATTTGATCGTTGAAGTGAAACTTCTTTAGGTCCGGTACGGTAAGTCGATTACTACGCGCGCCACAGGGAACGCAAAGGGTGAAACGCTGAGAGGGGAATGGGCTTAGTTGGGGAGGGGAAGCACTGGAGGGGAAGCGCTCCCAGATGACTCGGTCGACGCGCCGTCTCGTGAGTAAATGTGGAATTGCGTGCGGAGTGGGGACGCTTCAGTTGGCGTGTTAGTTGTTTACCGTAGCGTTACGCCAATAACCTCTATCACCGATTACCTTATTTCTATTTAATTCTCCTGTGTAATTATTATCATATTTAACGTTGATTATTGACAAGTGATGTGACTGAATTTCTTAAGATGAGTCCTTTACGACGAATTTCCTGCTTATGCTATTACAATCCATATATCTTAAGGAGGATCATTTGAGGAAATTGTCTATGGATATGACAAGAGCCACTCACAGCAGCTTTTGAACGTCATTCTATCACGAGTTACCAGCTTGAACGGATTATACATCAATACAATCAATAACGACTCCAGATTTCACCACGGGCGGAGAACAGCTACATCTTTAGTCAGTTTGCAAGCAGAATTTCAAAGACTCTCCCTCAATCGGTTGAAAACAATTGATGATTCATTGATGGACTTTATCACCACCAAAAGGGGTCTATCGATTTTACCATTCAACTGTCAGAGTCTCAGAGCACATGATGCAGATCTCACCGATGGAATCGTCAACAATTCAAACATTTTACTTCTCTCTGAGACGTGCTTGAGGAATGACGAAGAAATGACAGTGCCTAATTTCAATGGCATGGTGCAATTCAAACGTCCTCATGTGAGAAATGGTGGTGTTGCCATCTACAACAACGCAAACAATTACACAATCATCGCCACTGCTAACATGGTCATGAACGTATATCAGACGACTTCTTTAGCAGTGAATACCACAAACGTTTGGGATATTTGTGCTGCTCGCTGCGTTCTAGAAAACGGACCAACACTTATCACCGTTTTGGTGTCAACAAATATCAACAAATATCATATCAGCAAATCAGTCAGTTAAAAATATCACAGAGTTCATTCAAGAAGTCTTGTATAGTTATACACCCGTGGTATCAGCTGTACTTCGGAAAGACTACGACAGGATGCTAATGATTTTCAGTGGTAATTTCAATGCCAACTTAACCATTCCGGAAGCTCAGCTACTGATTCAATTCCTGAATGAAAAATTCAATTTGAGAATGAATAATGATCCATCAGTATCAATAACGAAAGCAGGGACAACAATTGATGCTGTGTTTACCAGATATTTAGAGGAATTGAGATCAACTGTATGTATATCGTATTTCAGTCACCATAAACCGATCGTATCATTACTAAATTATGTTGAAAATGAATAAACAACACAATTTCTACTTTCCCTAAATATATGTTTACTGTGTTTCATGATGATTTCCCTCTTGTCACCACAATTTCACAAGGAACATCCTAAATCAACTGCGTAAATTTATATGAGATTTGGTCACATTACAAACTGAGGAAATTTCACTTCTCTTGTGTGTAGTTTCTACGCACTCGTTTTTAATACTGCTGATTGACTGCAGAAAGTGTGATACTATGATGGAGAAATTTGACGGAATAAACAATTTAAATATTTTGCAGACTTAACCAGCCATGAAACTTGAAGACGACTTCTAATTCAAATAAAACAGTATCTTTGTAACATGGTGGTATGTTTCCATAGTCATATTTAATGGTAACTTTTACAAAATCACAAAAAACATGCACAAAAAAACACGGCTCGGGTTTCAATACATAAGTGTCATATAATTTTATTTATGCAGACGGAAAACTACGTAACCAATATCTATAACCAATATATAAATATGCAAAAATATCTCTTTAAAAATAACGGCAAATTTTCGTGTTGACATCGGCAGTTAACGAGGGCTAAATAAGCAATTTTAGTATATTCAATTGATCTACTTCTAATGTTCTCTCTGTTGAATAGAATATGACAATTATGGAAGGCTATGGTGGCCATTCGGCTATCAAGAGAGTATAATTCAATGGGTGGATATTTCATTCAAAGGAGATATTCCAGTAATTCCTTATGAAGTCAAAATAATCCAACAACTGTTAATTTGGATGCTTAATTTCTTCCAGTGATTGAAATCAGACGAGGAAAAAGTGTGGCTGAGTAGCTTATACATAATTTATGTAGAATCAAATGTTAATAACTAACTGCAAAATTCGTTTTATCTCATGCCAACCTTATGCATTGTGTTGATGTAAAGAGTGCATCTTTGGAGTTCTCACACACCCGTTCCGCATGAAATTTCTCATTTTAAAAACAATCGCCAATGGAGATTTGAACTCCGCCTCATTATCTGCTACCACAGCGAACATGCACTTAACTACAGCGGCTTTTTCGCCAGTCCCCTTAGACTCAAAAATGGTAGTTTCTAAAATGAAAATACAGCGAACTGAAAATTCAAGGCGAAGCCCGATAGAAAACCGAGCGATCGGCTCCGAAGCGTGGAAGTGAGTTTCTTGAAGGCATTCCGTCCGCTGGGGAGTTTACTCCGGAGTATATCTGACTGTAGTTTCGCTAGCCCTGTTGTTGCTCCTCGCCCTTCCTCGTCGTCTCTCGGCGACGCAAAGCTTTCCCATCAGAGGCCGCAGCCAGCCCCGTGTGACAACTACAATATTTTTCCAACCCGGCCCCATTCAACCAAGCTCGTAAAATGGGTGTATTCATATTTTTTTAAAGTAATAATACCTGATCATGTATCTACAAGTAAAACCAGTTTTGCAGTGCGAGTAAACAATTGTTGAAGGTTGCAAAGTTTAGTGTTAATTTATTTTGATATCAGAGAGTATTACCAAATCATGACGCATAGTATTCCTTTCATGAAGTAATTATCGTTGCGCCATCAAACATTGGGTTTCCAATGTGTTTGCAGAAGATTAACAAAACAAAGTGCGTGAAGCTTTTACTTCCCTAATGTTTATCTCCAGCATACCAACATTAAACTGTGGTTGCTATATGTTCCCAGGTTAAATCAATTTAAAATGTTTGGAATTCAGCTCATAATACCTAGCACAGAAAGCCTAATTTTTCAATTATATGTTGCTAAATTTCTTGAAGAGGAAATATTTCTGAACCTTATAGCATGACAAGAGAAGCTTTCTACCGTTAGGGTCGAGAAGTAAAGATATGCCAAAGTGAAGTACAATACACCGAGTCACCGAGAATGTATTTGGGTTTTTCAGAAAGCAGAAAAAAAACAAAGAGCCCCCAGCATGATAAGTGGATTAATATGAAAAGAAAGAAGAAATTTTCATTGAGATCGCAATATTTTGGTGCAGTTTATTGAGCTATCAGAGAAGAGATAATATGCACGAATGTAAATTTTAAAGACACAGCTTATGACAGTTAACGTAATAAACGATCCGAAGCTTTCCCGGTGAATGAGAAATCATAAGGGTCTTTGCGATTCCTAACGGGTTAGGCTGTTGGCTACTGCCGACGTTTCGATGAATTACACTTTCTCCATCTTCAGAGCATTCATCTGCAGATATTTCAAAACGTCGGCATTGACCAATTACCTAACCCAGTGCAAGTTGCTAGAACATTGCGCATTAATCTCCATTCAATGCTCTGATACCTGCAAGAGCCCTGTTTATGGTCAGTTCTATTCGAGCCTAAGCTGGTTTATTACTGCATAATGAAAACTTATCCCTTTGTACGGCATTAGATTAGCAAGGAACAGAAATGAACGATAATAGAATTTTTAAGAGTTTCATGTAGAAGTACCAATAATATGTGGAGTAATAAAAGTTAGTCTAAAAAGATATCAATAATGTATTTATTTACCAACCCCACTTTAGCAACAACAGAACAGGGCTCAGTATTCTCATATCGTGTCTATTATCGTTAACATGACACACGATCTCAAAGATCGTGATATTAAATCGCTTTTTTTTCTCGTATGGAAACTTTTGTGAAGCATAGAGTAAAAGAATACTAAATAAAATAAAAAAACAAATTTATGAATTAAATAATAACAAAGAAACTGTCAAACTGATTTATTCAAGTGAAAATGCCGGAGAATGCAAAATGGTAAGACCTTGAAATATGCATCAATGCAGCCAACAAAAATCTCAGTTCGTTATTTCCTTGATAAGAATGTCATTCCATTCGAAAGAAAACCAAAAGGTCGACGTTTATTGAGGCCACATTATCATTTAAATTTAGAACTAGTGCCTTGCACAATATCTTTTCCGATTCATAGTTTTCCTCAGTACAACAATTCGTGGGAAGATGGTCGAGCTTTGACGAATCCACTTTGAAGAATGCGCCTGGGATCGACCAATAATAAACAGCCGTTGAAGTTCTATTGCCGTCATTTGTGGCACGCGACTCATCTATTTTCATACGTTATCGAAGCCGTTCCATCCAATCCGTCATGGACATCAGCGGCCTTGATCGAAATGGCTGTTTAAACGCCCTTTCCAATGAGATGAGATCTTTGTATTAAAAAAAACTGGGCTTATCGGTTAGCGGACCAGCATCTAACACTTTCTTTTAAATCAATTATTAATTTCTGAACCTTCATCTTTATAAATGAGATTCAAATTTACTTTTTTTTGTCGTCTACACCTATGCATTGGAAATTTCATGTTGATACATCTGTAAAAAAATATGTTTTGTCTAAGGTATATATGTTAGAGGTCTAAGCTAAATAATGTGATACCGATACACTTAAGATAGTTTGCCATGGAATTTTTGAATCTTTGAAAAAGTATTTGTTTTACATGGGGAAAGTTAACTAAGTCCGATGGCAAAAATGGTGTTTACCCTACAGAAAAAACCTCAAGATATATCTCCAGAATGGATGTAGGAGAATCCTGCAGAAATTTATTGAAGCAGTATTAAATCCCTGGAGTGGATATTTATATCATGAAATTCTATATGTGCATAATGATATAATATCGACTGCATCAAATAGCGATGTACATCATCACAATACCATACGTTAGGACAAATAGTACAAATGGGCTTCGTAGACTCTCAATCTTTGTAATATGCCCCAATATATATGGTAAAAAAACTGCTTAATTCATTGCCCAAATATATATAAGAAAATAATGGGATGAGAAAAAAAACAGGAAAAACAAGGCATAAACGAAAGGAGACTGAAGATCCTTCTATTCTTTTGAAGAATACTTTCATTGGACTCATTGTTACAAAATTAGAGCAGTGGCTAGCATTGTTCCAACAATTGCTGACTACAGTGTTTTTCCAAGTTTGTTTGTCCTGTTAGACCTTTCGCTCTCCACCAAAATTGGGTCACCGGGACTTCGGAGTCGCGAGATAAAGTGACATCATGATTTCCACCCGCGCGCTAAACACTTACCAATCAATGCGGGTTTACATCTCGCGGATGCACACCACTAACTCAGCATCACGATCGCTGTATAGTCGTCTTTTGAATAGAACGTAACCTCAGTCAGACATGACAAATAAGAAAAATCTCTTAATATATTCTACACATCAAACTTTTATTCCTGACCTAGGCTTCGATTGCCTTGCAATCATTTTTAAAGACGTTTGAAAATGAAGGCAAGGAAATCGAAGCCTAGGTCAGGAATAAAAGTTTTAAGTGTAGAATTTTTCTAAAAGATTTTTCTTATTTCTCATGTCTAGGGTAACATTCCACAAAGTTACGCCTTCAACCATTAAGTTTATTTGTAACCTCAGTCACTTCAATGGTGCCAGTAGTCACAGAGTAACACCGTGGGAAAAAGACCTCCAAGAAACGTTACATTGTTTTTCCCGTCCCTTTCGCCTGTAATCCGGCTGATTTTAAAGTCATATTCACGTCTGAAAAAAAATCATCGGAGTCTTCCCATGTCAGAACACAATTCCCAGTCAAGTGTGTTGAGAGCTTCGTCATCTCACTACAATGTGAGGTGTTCTAACACTCCCTCCCACACGCCAAAGCGGTGGCTCGCGGGGAATGATATAGATGTTGATGTCTTTACCATCGATGGACACTAAAGCTCAAGGTAAGCAAGGCAGTTGGGAGATCCGACCTCGAATATCGGTCAAGTCAAATGATTTTTCAAAGCGGAATCTCGCAGATATCTCGCACCCGTAAGCGCGACTGTCCGTCACATCAATAGGACAATTTTTATATCCAATATGGTTGTGGATAACAATATCAAAAGGGATTCCGATAAAGCACTGCCTCACAATCGTAGGCTCAATGTAACCGTAAATATGGGGCGCGTTAGATCCAAGCAAAGCCCCGACGGCGGTCTTCGGTGCCATTGCATATTTACCGATAGGAGAGCAAGAGGGAAGAAGGGGGTGGGGGTTAATGGCGAAGGGAAGGTTCTTGGACGCTTGCCAGCGATAATGGTGCCGCCTCGACAAACCCTCTTTTAAGCCCCCTTCCCCGATGCCGTGCGACGGAGGCCGGAAGGACTCGCAAACTCCACCACTCTCGCCCATTAAAAGCTCGCTGGAGGACAGAGGGGAGTGAATGAATATGGACGAAGGGAGGGAGGGGGTGGGAAAGGGAACGTTTTTGGTTTGAACCGAAGTGTCTCGCAGTTGACATCTGACCCATTCGGAGCACATTCCACTCCGGGCTTCCCTCCTTTTCACAAAAGGAGAGAGTCGTCGGCAGTTGAAACAAAATTTGAGTACACCCTCCCCCTGCTCTCGAACGAATCTCATTTCTTCTCTCCACCCACCCTCTCTTTTTCTCCATTATTATCCCACCCCACCCACCCATAGCACACCCACGATCAGTTCCCAAAGTCCACCTCAGCACATCTTTCGAGGATACTCTTGACGGCTTCACTAGTCGCGTGATTTATTGTCATTCACGCGTGTTTGATCACGTGATCATGCGTTTCCTGAATGAATCGCACGAGAATTGTGTCGAAGATGGTTTTTTAAAATAATGGTCGAGTAGAAGGCCAGAGGTGGAGGGATTCAGGAATGCCAATCCTCTCTCTGGTATCGAGATGTGTTACCAAAAATAAAAAACAATCAATATTAAGGTACCGTATTTACCTGAATATTAGACCCCCCCCCCACTTTTGAGGCTCAAATTCCAGGAAAAATATAGAACAGGTGTGAGAGCCCTCAGGGAAGTACCCAGTGCCAGTTTTGAAGGAATGTGTGATGCTTTGCATGTTTTGTAATTGAGCAGTAAGTGTTTCTAAATGTTGTTCGAATGCTAAAGGAAATAAACGCACTTAGAATTTCGAATAGTCGTGTTTACTCTGGCTTACCCTCCCCGTATAGGACAACTTATGAAACATATTTTTCGGAAAAAAGGGGGGTCTTATAATCAGGTAAATACGTACAAGTTGCGTAAGAAACAAAAAAATATTGACAGGCACAAAAATAAATTTCTTCTAATTGATAAAAAGTGCAGTATTACTCTATAAAAATAATGATTAAATCAGCTTCTCTTTAGGCTCCAGGCCGATGCAAAAAATAGAGAGAAGAGTCGATTGGGAAATCAAGTGCTTTCTTTTAACAACACCTTCGGCGAACGAGGTGAGATTCGCCATCTACGCTGGGATTAATAACATGAAATCTTAAACTTTTATTTAAAAAAAAATCTAGCGTTTTAATCTAAGAAAATCTGCATTCGAGAGTGGAAACATGTACATCTAAGCACTGTAGTGGATACGTTCTCAAGGTGATTAAAAAAGAGTGAACTGCTGACTGAGCGGCGAAGGCATCAAACGTAGGCACCGGTGAACAAGGGTCAGACGGTGGTGAAGGGTCGAGAATTCTGTGCTCTGTTAAAATGGTGGAAAACAAAAATAGGTGAAAAAATTAGGATAATGTATAATTCGACATTCGAAAGATTACGGTCAGAATACTCTAATATACGTCATCCATTGTAAAACGTCAGTTGAGCAATAAATCCCACGGTCAATAGGGCGCCTGCTCGTGAGGTCCTGTAGGTGAAGCAGAAGTGACATTGTCTCCACGCAATCATGGACGGCAACCAGCGACGCGATTCTCAATAAATATTTTTCGATGCCATGGTATCGATGTATTCGGTATTAAAAGTCTATTTTTACTTAATTAAACTCGAAAAAACTCAAAAGTAAAATTCCAAAATATTTATGTTAACCCTCTAACTGTATTGATGATTCACTGCGATGTCATGAAAAGATCAACGGAGAGGGGAATTGCTGTGTACACAGGCATTGAATCAAAGATCTTGGTAATCTATGTGTATTAATTAGGAACTTCAAGTAACATTCATGATCCATATTTCGAGTAGTGTCGTTGATCATAATGATTATATCATCATAATATGTCGTGATCGTAGTGTCATAACCACGGTTGGATAATTTTCAGTTCCTTCAACTGCATGAAGGTAATGCATTTTTAGGAAATTCAAGACCCATCACGGGAAAAATTACATTGTACGTATGAAGGTGCTTAAGATTTGGCGTGAATGGCCTTCTTAAGGAAAACTTTACCATCATCTGAATAATGGATAAAAGTTTTATTTCAAGCGTATTGCTTATCTTACGACAAAAGTGCTCGATTTATCTAAAAAAAACTTGAGATTGATAATTGTCATTCTACATTCTACATTCTATTCTGTAATTTACATTCTAAGCATTCGCCGGGAAAGCCTTAAATTTCACAATAGAGAGCAGCTACAATTCTCCTGGTGTGACTTCCCTCGCAGCTAGAAGTCGGGAGGAAAGAAATGCTCGCTTACCGGTTGCTGGAAGAAGTCGATCTCGTCAGTGACCGGGTCAGCAGGAAAGGGCTGATCGACGGACAGACGGAAGAAAGCGATGATAGTGGCAACGGTGTCCGGGTCAGCAGGAAAGACACGAAAGAAAAGTGATCACCTCAACGGGAAAAGACCGACTCCGCTCGCGGGTGGAACAGTGGCTGCATCACATAGGAAATGTGATGACGACTCATTGGCCATCCAATTTATATTCACAGTAATTATTTTTTCGGTACTAACGGTTCGCAAAAACTCGCTGTGCTACCACAATGATGACGATGCTCGTTCGAATACAGGGTCGACCGGATACATCGGAGCATCAAGTCAATAAAATGCCGCGACTCGCAATAGACTGATTTATCCGTCACAAGACTGACAACAAGCCACATTTCACTGCATCTATGCAGTCTGCGAACCACCCGCACCAGGCAAACGCACACGAACGTTCAACTCGCCCGCACGCTGACACTCATCGGAACACACCTCCGAGAAGTCCACGCCTCAACTGCCGGCTTCAAACTGACTGATTGGAGGAAGGGTCTCTGACGGCGAGGAGAAACTCTTGAGTCACGAACACAAACAACTGAGTTACGGAAACCTCAGGCGGATACGCAGTGCATATGTTTCAACATCCAGAGGAATATGAGATGACAGCCATCAACCACATTTAAGGTAGTCAAAAAATCAAACCCTTACCACATTGCTTTCCGAGATATTTGCCAAAAAATACCAGCCCTTTTACACGGGAAATGGTAAGTGTATGCACTCCAGAGAGACATTATTTACAAAATAGGGTATTTCTAACACTTAGATGTCGTAAAAAAACTAACAGAGCGTATTTTGTATGTATTCTCAATTACATTTGAAAATTAATCATATTGCCACCGGAATAGGTACTTGGGTATCACAAAAAGCCTTCCGTTTTTAAGGAGTTTCAAACGCACCGCGCGAAAAAAATGAGTCAAGTTAAAGACTTATTTAGATATTTTCGTTTAATTACTTACAATTTCTGTCATATAAAACTATATTATTGCACCATTAATTATGCAATATTTAATTGATGTGTCCTACAGCTGGTGACATTAAATAGTATAATTTGAATATGGTCTCTCTTATGACTAGGGAACTATCTCGCACAGACTACCTTAAGAGGATATTCTGGCAAATACATGCTTTGAGGTACTTATTGTCAGTTTCTACGACACAAAGAAGAGAGAAACACTTACATAGGAGATGGTCTCGTCCATTCCTCTTAATCTTTGATGTTAACTCAAAATACGACAGTTATCTGGAAATACAAATTCACCAGCATTTCTTCAAAGATTAAGAACAGCATTAAGCAGTAACCCTCATCGCAGGTGCCTGATTTGCTCCAAAACTGAAACTATCATTCAATCTCATATTTGAACACAAATGTGTTCAATATCAATGTAACTATATAGATTTATTTTGGGCTATAAAGGACCAAGATGTTCAAAACTGCCGGGCGTACTGTGCCGCTAGCAGTCTAAAGCGTGCGCTTAGTGTCACAGTCCGAGAGGTTAATCTCCTCGTTGTAGAGGCCTCCCCACGCGGTCCGCCTTCTGACGCCCATCTGGCTAAACTTAGAGCAATCTCGAGGAATGCGAGTTCTGATCTAGAACAAGGCGAATGTTTTTTTTCTCCTTGGAATGCCGTTTTTAGGGAGCACTTGCGAGTGAATATTGTCGCCATCATACTATGCGAACTAAAGCCACCGGCTCGGATTTATCAGTCACGTGATAGGCTTCTCCAGCCAGCATTGAGTGATAATGAAATGTGCTACGTTTTTGAGTGGCAACTGCTGGGCACATCATTGAAAATACATCGAAATAAACACCAGACGGAGAAAGTGTTACGTAATAATCCGACCGAAGCAGTCTTAATTGCAATACATTTCCAATAATTTCAACTCATCATTTGATAAGAACGTAAAGCAATGAAAATACAGGGTGATTCTAAAGTCATGTTATGATTACGGAAAATCAGAACTGTTTTAATTTTCAACATAGATACATGAAACAAACATGAAAATGTTACTAAGTACATCTCC
Organism: Ceriagrion tenellum; assembly: GCA_963169105.1. Classification (NCBI taxonomy): domain Eukaryota; kingdom Metazoa; phylum Arthropoda; class Insecta; order Odonata; family Coenagrionidae; genus Ceriagrion; species Ceriagrion tenellum. The sequence goes on along the minus strand of OY720639.1, from coordinate 5,226,023 downwards.
TATCGTGCAGATGTGTGCGGTGCTTCAAATGGAGGTCACATTGAACATTTGCAGCGATAACAAATAAAACTTGATGTATTTAGTAACATTTACATCTTTGTTTCAGGTGTCCATGTTGAAAAATAAAAAAAGTTCTTATTTTTCGTAATCATAACATGAGTTTGGAATCACCCTGTATTTATGCCAAATGGCCTTTATGCCTTTGGGAGTATTTTACGCAGACAAGCGCGCACGTTCATGGTAGATGGATGCATTGAAGAACGAAGTTCTTTTAAGGTCTAAGCCAGATTAAAACTTTGACGAAAGCACAAACTCAGTGTCTGATCACTGCCTCGTGGCTCTCCGAGTCAATCATTTTGTCCTCAAATCACAAATCGGAAGATTATGACATTTGGGCAGTGAGATCCACTAACATTCTCCTCCTTAATGTCGTTAAAGAGGAAGAACAATGGCGGATGCTTGTTATAAACTCAATGAAACGTGCCTTCTCCAAATGTCCTTGATTAATAACTACTGCATAACAAAAGGCCATTGAAATAAGCATGCGTTCAATAAAAACACGGAAGCTCAAAGAAAACCATAGTAAATTCACGCTGACATAGCATTCGCTTAAAATGAAATAATCCCTCCGATCCTTTGAAATTGCACCGCGGAAAATAGCATTAACACCGGGACGTATGTATCATGCCAGTGTGACTGCATGAGGAACCGAATCTTATCCCTAATTTCTGTCAATCGTCTAAGGGGTATAGTTTCAGCTTAATAAATGGTCACCAACTGGCTCCTTGAAATTTAGAAAAAATATCCTGCCATCATTTCTGATACCTTTCGCCAGCATCGGTATTTTATATATATTTTTTATTATTTAAATTTAGGGCCAGTGTGAACAATTTGTATAAACTATTCAATGATGCACTGAAATCGAGTGGTGTACAATCGCGGCACATTTATTCAGGGTTTCATAGATTGTAACTAAATGCCGTGTTAGGAGTTCCTATGAAAGATCTGATTATTAAAACTATTTTGAATGTTTTCATCGAGTGACTTTCCTCTTGAGATGGAAGTTGATTAGCTTTCCAGAAAAAGAATTTTCTGCTCAAACTTCAGATGCACATAATCTTCTGGGGGTGATGACCGCTTCAAACCCTTCTGTCCCTTTCTCTAACATGCTCCAGCGAAGCGACGCATGGCCACATAAAGAGAATATTGGAGTCGCGCGTTGAAGTCCCTCGTACGTACGAATGCATTCCCTTCAGTGGGCGCGTATAATTGTGTGATACGATTAGGCGCGTGGGCCACACCGGCGGCCAAAACTCAATTTTTTTACTGACTAAAATTTTCATTTTTTGTCAAATATTTTACAAGCAACAAATTTAGACCAATGTCTATCGTTCATTTAGGTTTTTTTCACTCTGGAACATATTTATAGTCAGCTGTGGAACAAAACCCAAAGTCATTGAAACATCGTGAAATATTTTGCGCATCAAACATCCATTGTGATAAAATTTATACAAAATATCCAACAATTTTAATGTAACTGATTATAAAATAATATTGTATAAATACCATATAAATAATGTATAATATAATAATGCTGACTGAAAAAGGTCACAGAGATAGTCTCGTGGGCCAATTTTGTGGCCCAGTCATGTAGGCTTCCTTTCGCACGCTATTTAATGCTAACCCTCAACAATTTGTTACAAATGACATTGTGAGACTTTTGAGGACATAATAATGTGCAGCTACTGAAACTTACGAGTATATTGTGCCTTATTCTATGAGAAACGGCACACAAATGAAACACTGTAGTCTACCCCTGTGGCCCACGCGCCTACTGAAGGCCGTTAAATGGAGGACAGACCAGTGTTCACACTCTTCCGACTCATTTCCTTTTCAAGGATATTCCCTCCATGGAGACAAAATGTTCAATTCAAGTTCTGCGTGCAAAATTAACCTTTAACTTTGGTCAAAAGAGTAAAAGGCACCAAAGAGATTCTCGCAGCAGGAACTAGATTTTATACCGAAAACTAGGAAGGGGTCAGGAGTAAGCAGCCATGAATCGGCATATGGGTGCAGCACACCATTTCAAGAGGAGAGTAATGTACATTGCATGCGTGAGACGTATCCACCCAAAGGTGATATTATAAAAAATGAAACCTTTAAGTGCAGCCAAGTTCATTATCTCTCCCGAAACACCTAATTAGGAGTTACGTATTTTCATCGCACCTTAGCAAACGAAAGCAATAGAATAATAATGATGAGTACAGCGCTGAATCGCGGAAATAAATTTTTTAAGCAATGTGAAAAATAGGAACCACAGAACTACAAAATAGCAAACGTAATAGAAGCTTTTAATTCGTAAACTCCGAATGAAAGAAATACATAACAGAGAATATTTAAGATAATAGTAATTAAACCTAATTATTCAACTTCCTCGTTGAGTTTCAAAGGGTGCCAGTCTATTTTTAGCAAACAGATAAAACTTAAATTGAATTCAGTTTTCAAATCGTAAAGGACTCGACGGAATACCAAGACTTTTTCTCTCTAATGTTCGACCACGCTGACACCCGGCCGACCGTCCGAAGCAAAATCAGACCACCGAAGTGTGTCCGCTGGGAGACGAGCATTATCCGTGTCTCCGATACCCGTCCTATGCGCGCTTAAGGTAGTACGAGCAAAATATCATTTTACTTAGAAATCAATAAATTTGGTCTCATTTTAAAGAAAAATATCTCACCCTTCTAATGACACCAAAAATTCTACCCCTTACCACATTACTTTAGGAGATATTTGCCTAAAAATACCAGCCCTTTTACATGGGAAATGGGTACGTGTATGCACTCCAGAGAGACATCAAAGTATTTCTTGAAGTATTTGTTTAAAAATTATGAAATGGGTCGTTTTCGACCCACTAGGCAATGGTGAGCAGATTTTGGGATTTGCACTTTCAGGTCGTTTTCCAGACTCACTGTAGTCATTCTACTTCAACTATTTTATGATTTCAAATCTATAATTATTTGTTTTTAAAGTGAAGTTTAATTTAACTTCCAATATTTGTTACGACTGGATTCCTAATGGGTAAACTGTTTTTAAAAAATCATTACCATTCATATCTAAAAATTTTTTATTTACATCAAAATTTTGAAAGTCTGCAAATTTTAGGGTACCCCTCAAAGCACTTATCGTGCAAAGCAACGCGACATCTATGGATTTTACTGTTTTACTGTGGCACAGAGCACATCTTCTTCATGGCTGATTTGTGAGATTTATATGTTGGGGTCCACTGGATCGGATTATCTCTGGAAGTGAAAACTTGCTTGTTGGTGCTGCTCGTTGTGGCAAAATTCCACATTTCTTCAGAGATGAGTTTACAATTTCTCTTCTGAATGCTAAGCTGTCTAGTTTCATACAATACATCCTACTAATACACCATGCATTGCTCATGGATACATCCAGCATCCGGAGAAATATGACCGTGTTCCACTTTTTTCACGAATACGAATTCGGTAATTAGAAATGTAATTGCCCATTTGATCTCCACCGCTTGTGTTTCGATTGTACATACATGGCAATGACTTGGGGTTGAGGAATGTCAATTTTCTTACTTGTACGGATGCCGAGTGTTGCGTAGTCTTCCGCTGAGGTTCGACGTCAAACTGATTGGATCGCATTGTGACGTCATAATTGTCCATCCACCAAACTGCACTGATGCTGTCCATCCGAGATACTCGACATTCATATTTGCCTCTCTCATTTCTTTATAATAGTTAAACATCCTGCAAGGAGCAGATATCAACTCGGTTCACCCTAACGACTCCCGTTCAACCATAGCCAATATTTGTATGTTTGCGTATTAAATTCGCAGAAGTGAAAAAAATATCAAAATACAGGGAGAAGTTGAGAATTGGAAAATTATTTTTCAGGTTATCAGCGAAACTTATCACCACAGACTCGCCCAGTCCTATTCATGCAGCGGGCACCCTTTTGTCCTTCACATTCCCGTAGAAGATAACAAATTAAATGCAGTGCCTTAAGCGGAGGGCAGCTACCCAGGCCTTGTAGCCGAACCTCACTGGATTTCCATGAATGAATTGTTTGCATCCATGCCTTCCAAAGTGTGGTATCATTGTCTCATAGACCAGAAATAGAGTCTTGTAATGGCGTAAACCTACAAAAGTCTTTGCTCAATTCACAAATGATTGTGTGCAATTTTGCGATAAGATCTGATTTTTTATAATTTACTGTTATCTTCACAATGAATGTTCGTAAATATATCCTCGAATTTGTTTCTTCTCATGCTTGCAGATATCAGTGAGTTGTGGACATCTTCCTTTCCTTTCTAATACATTATTCTTCTTGGGAGCTATTTATATCCGGACAAATACAAGATACCTAAAAATGTAGAAATATCTCCCTTCAACACCAGCCTATTCCTAGACGCTACATATTTATTTGTAAACTCGACAAGTTTCGTAATAATTTTGTCTTTAATAAAGAGTTGAAAAAACTCTAATCGGTGACTGGATAAGGATAAAGTCGGTGAAGGTGTGAAGCATGTTCTCCAAGAATCGCAAACAGGGTTAGCTAGATCACAACTCACCCACCTCCGTCTAGTGTTTTGTGTTTCGGTTGATTTCCTCCTCCATTTAGAATTGGATGGTGCTTCATCGAACTCCTTTTCCCTATCGATTTCACCTGAATTATTTTCACTGTCCATATTGAAGTCACCCTCCGCTTGCAGCTGCCGGCCACTGAGACGATCAGGATCATCACATTAATCGTCCCCAGAATCCTCACATGTTTCATTTCCACCTTCCGGAGGAGTTACGTCAATAGCTGCTTCATCCCTTACACATTTTTCATCCAAACCCCCTGGCTCATAAAGGATTTTAGTAGTAGTCAGCGGTTTGCGACTGAATTGGAGAATTAAATTAGTTTTATGAGTTTACGAAGAAAAATCTTTTCTCTTTTGGAAATGATAGATACCAACCCTAAATTATACTGTCCATAGTAAGCCATGCCAAAATTAATTTGGACAAATGCACTACAAACAACTCTTAGTGCAGTCAAGCAGAGAGAGCGTCCGACTTCTGGCAAACCTAGAACGTCTTTACTTGACCACCAAACTAGCCTCATCTGCGCAGTGAGTCGGAAACGACCCTCTCCAAATGTATCACCCGAAGTAAAAACAGGAGGCATGAGACTTTGTATTTGAATACGGGTGAATAAAATTGAATGTACAAAGTGTTGTAAAAAGTCGTGGAGGCTGTCCATAATCCACTTGGGCAAAAAGAGGACACTCTTTGACCCCCCCCCCCCCATCCACCACCATCGTGATCACTCGTAGACTTTATCCGGACCCCCCGTACCTCCTGTTGTCCATGAAGAATTTTCCATTTCTTGCGAAGAAAGCTGTGAAACGGGTATTCAATTGAATGTCATGGACTATCTGCAATTTAAGGCTGATTTTAATGAAAGGTAAGTAAAAGAAAAACTGCTCTTGTAGCTATGATAATCTCGACCATTGTCTACGTAGACATCCCTCCAACCCCCGCACCCCCCAACGTGGACCTTCGTTGACAACCCTTATACTCCTCCCCCGCACCTGTTTGGTGTCTACGTGTATTAGGGACAGCCCTAAGTTTGAAAAAATGGGCAACTTCCACTGTGATACAGTAGAATATACAGTGGAATACAGTGGATACACTGTGATCACAGTGGAAGTTGCCTATTTTTTCATACTTAGTTATGTTCCGATTCCCCTCCATCAAGCCTGAAACCACAGAGTAGGTATATAGGGACAGCCCCATATCAGTTTCATTAACCTGGTAAACATCGGTTATATTGGGCGTCAAAGGTATTCAAATATACAAGTAAAGAGATGTCATTGATTGTATCTTCTTGAAAAGAATTTAAAATGTCTCCTTGGATATATTACCTCAAGAAAAAAATCACACGATTCCCTTTAATACGAAAATAACGCCAAAGTAAATAAACGCTTTAAATTAAAGACACCAGAATTATTTTTAAGCCGTGGGTCGAAAAGGACCCACCGAAAGGGCATAAATGGGTTAATATTAGCTTTTTGCATGATGAATATGTTATAGTCTTATTTATTAATAGTTTTGTTTCTACTATTCAGTAGGTGTGTCTTAATTAGTTTGCTGCATGTTTGCATGCTCGTCTACGCAACAATCTCCTAGTTTCTGGTCTGACCGCGAATTGTTATCCTGACCGCTTTATTGTCTGCGCCTAGCAGTCGTAGGGAACGCGCGAGGCACCGATTTGAAGGGGGACGGGTGCTGCTCGCCTGGTGAAGAATCGCCCCGTGCCACACACCCTAATTTGTGGCTTGCACGGTACTTCGTTAATGTAAATGAAGGTGGAGCCGGGAGTGGCTCAAAGTGCAAGGGGGTCAGTTTAAGGAGAGCCAGTTCCTGAGATGGTTACTTGTAAGGAGGGTCTCCTGCAAACCCTTGTGTTTAATTTATGCCGTGTTTAAATTGCATCGTATTTAATTAAATTAAAGAATTTTTCGGATACTGATTAAACGTTTTCGAGCTGCATTTTTCCGCTTTCTGTGAATCCACGCAGAACAATTTAAAATAGTTTCGCCATGACGAAACCCGCAGATTTTGACGATCGTCAATTTTTCGAACATTACCTAAGAATTTCTGAACTCAAACCCGAATGTGCGAAGGATCAGAAATTTAAACTACGAAGAGGGTTAACTAAAAAGTTAACTCGTGGCCATGGTAACAGCGAGGCTTTTTACAGTCGAGGAAGGACCTGTTATGAGAGGGAAGTGGCCGACCAGCGCACAATTACTGCGCAGGTCGTTATCCGCAAGAACAGACTTATCCATGCATTTTAATTCACCAAATGTAACCTTGCATTATTGAAATAAGCTAAAGAGTGAAAGGAATTTTCAAAATATGCATAAAATCATACAGCAGATACTATTAACATGTACATGGTGCACTGGTATCTCCTGTTACGAAATATAATTAACGCAGTTATATTAACTTCTCCCACTAACGATCGAATCCGAGGGATTCTTGACAATTTTTTCCTTTGCCATAATGAAATCATCGAGTAATTAATGGAGCTTCACGGGTCAAATGTATTTGCAAGAAAATCGGGAAAATCTGTAATCCGCTGAATACCAGCAGTTAATTGGGGATTCAACACAGAATTAAATGAACGAAGTCCTCGGGGAAATGAGACTATTTCATTGGCCTGGGTGCCAACGATAACCAACACACGCGTTGGATTCCAATGCGCATTATTAGGAATATTCGGTGGATTCCTCCGACCAACACCCCGGCGAGTGATGGTCATGGTCACAGCAAAGGGCGACTCTTCCAGGAATCATCCCTCGGAGCGGGAGGGGTGGGGAGGAAGGGGGAAAAGAGGGGGGGGGGGAAATAGGGTAGGGGCGCGAATGGTCGTCACTCAGTCGAAGAGGAGAAGACACGGAAGGGAAGGAAAGGGAGCGAAGAGGAACAACACACTCTCTCAGAAAGCGAAACTTTGTCACTCAAGAGGTTACTGGGATCGCCTCACCGAGGAGTCCATTGAAATTTGTCTGAACAAAAGGCATTTCAATCGGGATTCAGGCTTCCAATTAATGTAGTCCGAGCGAGATAGTTGCCTTTAGTCATAATAGAGACCATATTCGAATTATACGTTTTAATTCCACCAACTGTAGGACACATCAATTAAATATTGCATTATTAATGGTGCAATAATATAGTAAATGACAGTAAATAGTAAATGACATGAAATAGTAAATGACAGAAATGGTAAGCAATTAAATGAACATATCTAAATAAGTCTTTAACTTGACTCACTTTTCCACGCAGTGCGTTTGAAACTAATTCAAAACGGAAGGTTTTTTGTGGTACCCAAGAACCTACTCTGGTGACAATATGATTTATTGTAAAAAATAGTTGAGAAAACATACAAAAGAACCACTGTTAGTTTTTTACGACATCTAAGTGTTAGAACTACCCCATTTTGTAAATAATGTCTCTCTGGAGTGCATGCACGTACCGTTTCCCATGTAAAAGGTCTGGTATTTTTTTGGCAAATATACCGGAAAGTAATGTGGTAAGGGGGAGAATTTTTGGTGTAATTGGATAGGTGAGATATTTTGCTTTAAAATGATACCAAATTCATTGATTTCTAAGTAAAATGATATTTAGCTCGCACTACCTTAAGCACAACGTGGGACCCATCTTAGGAGTAACTAAGAAAGATCGGGAAAATTAGCACATGAGGATGGTAACTATTTGTCAATCATCAGTCATCTGAACTCCAAAGAGATTTATTCAAGTCCCGCTAATAATTTGCTTTCCCAAATACCAAAAATATCGCATACAGCAAATGGAAGACTTAACTAAGCCCTGGGGAGGTCAAGGTTCGAATGTCGCGGCCCACTTATACTGTAGTTGTATCATTTATTTGCTACTGTCATTTCTTCTTTCCACTGTTGCTTTTGTAATTGCATAAGCGGATACAAACGGATTTTGAATAGAAAAATAATCCTAGCCATAGTCCGTCATCGCATTCATTCTCTCACAAATGGAACGGGTGAATGCATTTTGTCCGCCTCTCCTCCCACCCACAATCGAAATAGAAATTCATATGAACGGACGATCTATGTGAACGGACAACTACGTGCGACTGCGACCCTCTTCCTTCTCTTTTTCCCAATCCATTTCCCTCCTCTCGCCCCACCCCGCACGAACCTTCAATGCATCCCGCACATCCCGTCGTCTCCCCCTTTCACTCAGCGTTCCCTTTTCGCCGAATCCCCCTCCGAATTTACCCTATCGTCCTCCGCCACGTTTCCTACTTCCCCCTTAGATTTCGTTCCCTCGCCCAACAAATTCCTTTCTTAAATCAAACGGCGCTTCGGTCATGGAAACCCGATTTTGAGCTAAGTTCGTGGTTGCGTTAATATTTGATTAATTGTATTCTTTGTGTGACTCTTTATTGTTGTTCTAGGCTTTAATTATTTAATTTCACCGACCAATGTATTTAGCCATGGTGCCGTTTAATGTTGTGTAAAATAATAAATTTTTAAATAAATCGGTCCATATTTACTGGACTTTTCATAGTCCTGACAAGGACAAGCGAGACGCTAGTGGAAGCGTTGAAGATAATGGAAATATATAATACGGTTTCTAACCATATAAGAGTTTACTTTCCTTCGCCGAGAAATATTTTAATCTTTAACCAAACGAAAATCATCTGACGTACAACGATAAATAGGCACTGACTGCGGAGGGTTCGGACTCACTCCTTGTGGTTTAGTTTAAGGATGAGCATATTTTACAGAAAGATAATTAAAATGAAGTTGTAGAAAGTTATGAAGAAAAATGAAATTAATAAAAAACTTTAACATTTCAAGAAAATAAAAAAAATAATAAAAGGGCCAAAACTTAAGGCGGGATAAAATTTTGAGTACCTTGCAATCAGCACAATATCCTGACTCAAATCTACGTCCACCTTAAGAAAACGACCAATTACAGATGTAAGGGTTTGCGTGAAAATAATCCTCGCAAATGAGCGAATGGCCCACTGACGTCAAATCCTCGTGCTTTCGTGTCGCCACTGAAGGGCGTCGATTGAGAACTACGGGACGTCACTGGAGGCGACAAAAACAAATGAAACGAGGTGAGCGCATTTCCTCCAGCAGTTTGCCCTCGCCAAGAACGCACGCGAACCAGGTGAGATGTCGCTGAGGAAGTGCAACAGAGTGGAGGAACACGAAGAACGCAGGCCTTCCGAAATATTGCTCGGAGGGAGTAAAATTGATCGAGAAAGAGAGAATACGAAACAAAAATTTCCAAAAACTCATTTCAAAACCTTTCCAATTTCTCTTGATTGCGGAGGATGCGAAGTCGGTGTGGGATTCGATTATCGCGAATCCATTCGGATAAAGCACTTTCTTTCCCAAAAGTCCCAATTAACGCCGGAGAGTCATCACCGCGAAAGAGAACGCAATGCAGGTTCAATTCGACGAGGGATTACAATCGATTAATATGGAAAATGAGGGAGGAGTTAATTGACTGAAAATAAATAAATAAAAACCGTCTAATTTTTAACCCGTGAAATGCCGCTACTAGCGTACAAATCCAACTGAGGTGCCCTCGGATGCCAAATCAACATTTGATGAAGACGGAGCGAGATAGTTCCCTAGTCATAATGGAGACTATATTCGAATTACACATTTTAGTGTCACCAGTTGTAGGACACGTCAGTTAATAACTGCATTATTAATTATACAGCTTTATATGACAGAAACTGTAAGTAATTAAATGCAAATATCTAAATTAGTCTTTAACTTGACTCATTTTTTTTTGCGCGGTGGGTTTGAAACTCTTTCTAAACGGAACGTTTTTTGTGATACCCAAGAACCTACTGCGGTGACAATATGATTAATTTTCAAATATAGTTGAAAAAGCATACAAACTACACACTGTTGGTTTTTTTACGATATGTAAGTGTTATAAATTCCTCATTTTGTAAATAATGTCTCTCTGGAGGCACACATGTACCATTTCACATAGAAAGGGCTGGTATTTTGTAGGAACTATGTCGGAAAGTAATGTGGTAAGGGGTAGAGTGTTTGATGTCATTGGATAGGTGATATATTTTTCTTTAAAATGAGATTAAATTCACCGATTTATAAGTAAAATAATATTTCGCTCTAACAACCTTAATGAAGACGGAGCGAGGCGTTTGCACGAGAGGCACGAGCCCATTACTTTTAATCGCTCGAATATTCAATCTCCCGCAAATTCTCGCGATTCATTACGCTCGAGAAAAAGAAAATTGTATGACGAATGATGACATGAAAGAAGCGACCAATGACAGAGGGTGGAGAATGGTCGATGGCCGGAGGGCGAGGCGACGTTTATAACTATCATGATTATTCGCACAATGAAGAGCGAGATTAACCGCGAAAATGGGCTCATGTAAGGCACGTTGATTACATGTGCGTCTCCCAGTGGAACTGCAATGGTTACCAGAGTACTTTTACAGGGAGAAAAGTAAAAATATGTCTGGTAGAATATTGAATCAATAAATGAGAGCTGAAAAGGGGATGGAGTGGTTTTAAAGGACAAAAATAGTATTTCGGAGGAGGAATGTATCAACAGGGGATGTCCTTCCAATTCCCGCCATCCGTTCGAACCATGGCCTACTCTCAACGGTCATTTGAGCGAAAACCTTGAAACAATCACTTATCCACGACTCTCACCCCAGCGCATGACAGTAGGAGTTTCCTTAAACCTACCTACGGAGAGTAATATTCAAGGCAATTCATCCGTTCATAGGCATGTACGAAGAATTAATACTTTCAAAGGCGTAGTGAATAGTTGAAGCACCGTCACCTCTGATATTTAATGTGGAAGGAAGTACGATCAAAAATAATCAAGGTTTGGCGAGGACAATAGAGGGATCATAGCATAAACATTTGTAAATAGGCTTATCATTCACGTGGAGGCAAATTATGGACTTCACTTTCTTTCATTCACTTTCCTTCACAACCAGGAGGTGAAGGAAAAGCATTGACCTCACTGATGTTTTTATTTCATTATGCTAGTGTATTAATCACGACGAATAATATTTCCAACAAATGATGCTTAGAATTGTTTCAATATTTTCTGGACACAAATGAAAGTATATAAAAAACATAACGTTCACAATTTTGATCGTTTTTTGACGCATTTCATTTAATTTTCCGCCACAGTTAAATTAAATTTCACAATTATATTTCCAATAATATGAAACATGAAATAGTGGAATTATATAAACTCGACTACATTCACATGGAGAGAGCTATCGCAAGGTGATTCTGAATAATGTATGTAAATATTAATAATTACATGCCATTGCCACCATGTTATTGAGAATATGGAAGAAATTCATCGGAATGAGGAATACTAATAGGTCGGAGAAAGGACACACCACTCAAAACTGTGAAATTTGTTAAAAATCGTCTGAATAAAACGGTTAACTACTCTGACACCTAATTAATATTAATACATTTATTTGAACCGAGTATATTATTCCCAGGAGTACTAACAAAATACAAATTGGTTTTCAAAGAGTACATGGCAGTTTATAAAAATAGACAAATGCCAACCAACACTAAAAAGAATGTAATAATCCCTATCACTAAAAAGAAAAGAGACGAGAGATGCGAAAACTTTGCAACAATAGGTCTTTCAGCATTAATATTAAAATTTCTGACTAGACATGTTTACCGAAGAATAAAATAGAAGGTGGAAAAAGACCTGGATGAAGACCAATTCTTCTAACAGAATAGCTGGAGAACAACGGAAGCTATTTAATGTAGAGGATAGTTTCAACCCTTACTTGGCAGAATTCCTTGATTTCAGGGATAGAAGTATTAACTTGCTATTCCACATGGTAAAAGATTTATTCACGACCGGTTTCGCCGAAGTGCAGCATCATCAAGTCCTGAAATCACCTCCCCTACCTCCTGATGTCCTGGTGATGCTGCACTGCGGCGAAACCGGTCGTGAATACATGTTTTACCATGTGGAATTGCAGAGTTAATTCTTCAGCGTTTTGTCCAGACATTTCAGAATTCTCATCATATCTTCTATCTTGTCAGCGAGAACTGCCGTGTCGTCAGCAGAGCGTAGATTACTGATTTTTTTCTCTACTCATTTGTTTACCTGCTTCTGACTTTTTCGTTATTTCATTTACGATAAAAAATGTATATATATATTGTAAATCAGTGGCAACGGCATACATCCTTGTTGAACTCCTTTCCTCACGTCTGCCTTCGCTGCATTTCCACCGCATTCAATCACTGCCATCTGTTCCTCAGACAGCCTCCACATTGCTCTTCTCTCACTAAACGACAGTACTATGCTCCCCAGTGTAGTCAGAATTGCGTTTCAATTAAAATTGTCAAATGCTTTCTCTAAGCCTATGAGGCAAATAATTATACACTTTCCTTTAGACTCCTATGTTCAATGTCATGGCTCATGTTTAAATAGCTTTAAGGGGGGGATCCCACCTTCACCGCTTTGAAAAATCAATGTTTTTCTTTTTGCTTAAATCTATTCCTTAGTGTCTAGCATCGTCCTTAAAAAGCGTTTATTGATATTGGAAGTATTTACAAAGGTACAAGAAAAATAATGGAGGCCAGTAATCGTGCCATTTGCTCATTTTTCAAATGAACCAATTTCTCATTTCCAATGAATTTTCAAAATTCATTGGAACGATGTGAAGGAGGTTTCACGCAGAATAACAATGAGAGTTTGAACTCTGTTATACGGTTCATCGCTCAGAAAACGCAATTTTGCGGAAAGCACACAGTTGATTTTGCCGCCTACACAGCGGCAAGTCTCTTCAATGACGGCTATTCCGGCTTGCTATAAATGATGCAGCTGATGAATATCCAAATCGGACCGGACGCGCACACCTTGTGCACCAAACTAGACGAAAAGGGCATCGCAAAGGCTGAGGTCAAAACGTGCGCCATCAGCAAAGAAGCTCGACAACTCCCTCTGGCGGCCAAGAAGTCAAGGGAGGAAGATTTGCGACATTCGGAAGGAGATGCGTATGGACCAGGAATAGCTGACCAAAGGGAAATTTGAATTATTTTGAAGTTATCACAGAAAAAACAGTACCAAAAACTTTAAACGCGTTTTTCTCTAAACCACATTTTTCAAACTGAGTGCCTCTTTTTCTCGGGAACCAATCAATGAAATAGCTTCAATCTTTTACCTCAATGTGTGAAATTGTTTTCTCTATCACGTAGCGTAGGAGTGTTTTGAAATTATAATTTTTCGATTTTTTATAAACAATTTTGCTGTCCATTTTTTCACAAAAATTTGAATTTTACTCAAGCTGCCGCCATTTTTGTAATTTTTTGAATTTAAAAAAATCCTACGCTACGTGATAGCCAGTCTAATATAGTTAAAGTAAATCTAAAAGATTTTTTTCTATCTTGCTCCAGCATTGATGGCGCCAGGCATTACTGGAGGTGCTTTTTTTTGGATATGCCTGACGCCGAAGGATTCCACGGTTCCAAATATTAAATTATTTCTTTAAAAAATTGTGAAATATAGATGAAATAATATGCAATTACATAATAAAAAGTCAAAATGATTTGATTGTTTTTTGACCCTTAAAAAATTGGTGAAAATTGCTGTTTTTTAGACGCGTCAGGGTGGGGTCCCCCCTTAAAGCTATTTAAACATGAGCCATGACATTGAACATAGGAGTCTAAAGGAAAGTGTATAATTATTTGCCTCATAGGCTTAGAGAAAGCATTTGAAAATTTTAATTGAAACGCAATTCTGACTACACTGGGGAGCATAGTACTGTCGTTTAGTGAGAGAAGAGCAATGTGGAGGCTGTCTGAGGAACAGATGGCAGTGATTGAATGCGGTGGAAATGCAGCGAAGGCAGACGTGAGGAAAGGAGTTCAACAAGGATGTATGCCGTTGCCACTGATTTACAATATATATACATTTTTTATCGTAAATGAAATAACGAAAAAGTCAGAAGCAGGTAAACAAGTGAGTAGAGAAAAAAATCAGTAATCTACGCTCTGCTGACGACACGGCAGTTCTCGCTGACAAGATAGAAGATATGATGAGAATTCTGAAATGTCTGGACAAAACGCTGAAGAATCGCTACTTAAAGATGAGTTTTTTGTGAAAAATGAGGCGATGTTTAATGGCAGAAATCAAGACGACAGAATCGCCGTCAAACTTGGACAGCAAAAACTTGCGCAAGTGAAAGAATTTTATAAATTGAGAAGCAGAATAACCAGCAATTGAAAAAAGGACATTATGAGCAGAATATTCTTATAAATAAGACATTTATCAAAAGAGGGGTCTGCTTCCAGCGGCTAACATAAGCCTGGAAAATATTCAAACATAGCAGGTGAAATACGATGAAATTGCCTAGAGAAAAATTCGGCGTGGACCGGGAAAGGTCTGTGGTCTGCGCATTGTTCCGGCAAATAAAAGGTCCGTGGTTCGATTCCCGGTCCAGGTCGAGTTTTTTACGTGGCAATTTCATCGTACTAGCCTGGAAACACTTTAACAAAGGGTATGAGAATGCTCTCAATTGCAGTGAATCTGGACAGTAACGGCAGCAGAGCAAAGGAGAATTGAAGAAATTTTAGATGCAGTGCTACCGATGAAGGATAAAGCTGAATGGACGGAGTAAATCATTAAAGATGAAGTCACGCAAAGAGCTGGAAACAAAAGACGCAAAGCGAAAATTCTGCGTAGACGGAGAGGCGAACACATTGATCACATTTGGCGACTCTGTCACTGGAAGGAACGAAATCCGAAGGAGAAAAAATAGATGGGATTGCAGAGTAAGACCAAGAATGGAATACTTCGGGAAAATCGTGGAGGACATCAAAACTAATAATTACGCGGTTAATGAAGCCGTTGGCAGAGGTAACTATGGAATGGAGAGCTGATGCAAAACAATTTTCGGAAAGACATTACACCTAATGATAAATATTTGCGTAACTACATGCGCGGTGATGGACATATCGCATAACAGTTTGCGGAAATAGGGGACCAATTTTGAACAGTGAAATATGCCTGGATAACGGGTATGTTGGCACCACCAGCACCATCGGACGGTACAATTATTGCTTTAAAACACTCGACTTCTTAATACGGGTACCTTTTTTTGGTACTGCCCGCGCCAAGACGAGAGGGACGTCCCAAAGGCGGCGGTGGAGCACAATATTTCGAAGCAGAGAATATTCGTACGCGAGACGCTGAGTTGGGCCGCGAGGATGAGATGAACCTGCGAGGGTGGTTCAATTGCGCACTCGTTACTTCGGTGGAAGAGAAGGAACATTGATGGACGAAAAGAAGTGAGGCCGCCTAGCCAAAGGCGTTTTTCCACCAGTTTCTAATGCTAATGGCTGCGGGTTAGGATCCAGGTAAAGCCGACTTTTTTTGTTTTCGAGGACAACGGTAGCTCTGTTCGAATTCGTTAATAATTGACAGGGTAGCCATAGGGAGCATTGCTTTTTTGTGTGTAATTATTTCATTTTCTTCCTTAGTATGGGATTGTAATTTAATGACTAAAGTTGAGGTATATCCGTCGTGTTGAAATAATCTTAGAATGCTTACGCAAATGACTTAAAACGAATAGTTCCAAAGATGTCCCGGTTGAGTGTCATTCCGGCATGAGAAGAAGAATAGTTCGGAGCCACGAAATCTCCTTCATATACTTAGGTTTATACGAGTAGATTAAACTGGGAAATAGGGAAAAGAACGACTCAAAATAGTATGATAGATGTATGTATGATGTATGCATGTTATACGGTTGGTTCATATCAGGTGCACTGACATTATCTCATATTAGTACGGGAAGTTTTTCGCAGGGCACCATGTCGCTGTTTGAGAACAGTTTCAAAAACCTGGTTTTTCGATATTTTTCCATCGATTTTTCCATTTTTTTCAACTTTATTTTTTCCTTTTCCCTTGAATTTTTCCGGATGAGGTGGGGGGATGGCTCAAGGGGTGGTTTGTGGTGGGGGGGGGAGGGAGGGAGGGAGGGAGGGAGGGATGGAGGGAGGTTTGTCGGGAGGCAATGAGAGGACGCCCGGCATCCCGTATTCATGGTTCAAATAACGGCCTGGCTCTTCATTAATATTGGAAGAGCGCTCGTCCCTGCATGCTCCGTTCTCTGCTACGATACGGCGCTGGCCGTTGAGAGGGGAGAGATATGGGATGGGTCTCGGTGCTCCTGAGACGACGCGCCGAGAATGAAGGGAGCAGGGCCGGCCGCGCGCGGACGGGCGACGCCGCCGCCGGCCCTGACGCGCGAGTGGGATAAACACACGGGAGGCATTCTGCACGGGAGAAACCCTCCTCCGCTCTTTACTTTAACCCTTGACCCACAAATGTGCGACGGACGAGACTTTATTTAACATTTGACGCGCGAAACAAGGCGGTGGCGTTGAGTGATTTCACGTGTTGACCCACGAAATCGGAATTCGAATGAGAGTGAGCGCTGACAGCGACTGGAATAAGAAACGCCCTCCAGTCACCATGTGTTGAGGGATGGAAGCGTGGATTGGCGGACGAGCGAATTAGAAGAACACCTTGACGGCGCACACGACGGGATGTCGAATGTGTGCGCATGCGCAAGAAGTTCGGTTTCCGGCCGGCAGATATGCATTCTGCTTCTGCAATAAACATATTCAATGCTGATTTTATTACAGGAGGGTTGTTTTTTTTAAGTACCGTTTTGAAATTCGGCCGCTACAGTGCTGCGGTCGACATTTGGCCCATGAGCGCCGTGTAACTACATCTAATAGGAAGCCACATACGCCATCACGGAAGCATTCCACCGTATTTACGTTTGTTTGTGAGTATTTGAATTGCCTCCGTCGTTTGAGAACCCCGCCGACTGTGAAATTCGCGCTGTGATTCGTTTCCCCATTGCTTAAGGCCTGAAAGTGGCTGAAATTCATCGTCAGATCAGTGAAGTTTATGTAAAAAAAATACGAGCGATGGAAAGGTACGGAAATGGGTTGGAGTCTTTAGAAAATCCAAAAAAGGCGTGGAATGCTGAGTAAGGGAATCGTTTTGCTCCATGAAAACGCTCTCCCACAAACGGCTAATCAAATTTTAGGTCTCATCGGATCATTTGTCTGGGAACAACTTGATAACCCTCCGTACAGTCCCGATCTAGTGTCCAGTGACTAACCCCTGTCTTTGCATTTGAAGATGCATCTGGGTGGTGGTCAGCGCCACCACGACGATGAGGAGGTCAAAATGATGGAGTTGCAGCGATTGTCAAATCAGGCGGAAGACTTCTATTAGTATGGGATTCAAAAGCTGGTACTACGATGCGATAATTGCCTTGATATTAGTGGAAATTATTTGGAAAAGTAGATTAACCCGGCTGCGGTCGCACCTCATCTGAGAGATGACTTTTTGTTACTAAGTCATACCATTTTACTGTCGCATGAGCTGGGGGAGAGTGGCTCATGCTATCTTTCCCACCTTTCCTCTTCTAAGCGACAATGTATTCAAATATAAGTCGTGTATACATTATGCACTTTTATTACCCTTACAATCTCTCAGATGACACGCGACCCTTTACGCTTTTTCTTTGTAGTCATGCTTTAGATGACTTGTGACCGCTGGCGTTTTCGAGTTAGTATTGTTTTGAAAGCAGGCGGAGCAACTTCTAGCACGCTAAAGTTTAGCAATGAGCTCTCCACCCACAGAATCGTCTTCTTTAGTGCCGAAATCTCCAGATGTATTTCACTTGGACACTGATCGTGACCTGCAAAGGATACAGCATTGCTGAGGAGAAAGAGACAGAAAATGGAGTGGAAGATTCGAACACAGAACAGAGCGATGATGAGTTTTGTGATTCGGACGTTCGCAATGATTCCCAGTTTTATTTCGGACGTGAGAAAAATTGTGATTCAACAAAGTGGCGTCGGGAACCCATTCCCAACCGCAGCCGAAAAACCCCGAGCCAAAATGCGATTACTCGACTGCCTGGTGTCATTGGGGTAGCCAGAAATGCCAAAACGCCTCTGGCAGCTTGGAAACTTTTTATTACTGAAGAAATGGTTGAGAAAATAGTCTTTTACACTAATAAGCACATTACGGCAATCCAAGCAAAATTCAGTAGAGATCGTGACGTACGAAAAACAGATTCCATTGAAATTAAATCTTTATTCGGACTGTTATATCTAGCTGGTGTGTACCACGCAAATCGATTAAATATAGAGGAACTCTGGGGAACGAAGCATAGTGATGGAGTTGAGAAATTTCATCTAATGATGAACAAAAGAAGTTTCCTGTTTCTACTGAGATGCCTCAGATTGGACTGCAAAGAAAGCCGTTCCGAGAGAAAAGAAAACGACAAATTGGCAGCAATCCGTGAGTTTATGGAAAGTTTCATCAACAACTGCCAGAAGCATTACTCTAAGGGGTCCAATGTTACCATAGATGAAATGCTGGCTGGGTTTCGAGGACGATGCAGTTTTCGCCAGTATATGTCATCAAAGCTCGCGAAATATGGACTGAAAATCTTTGTGCTGGCAGATAGTTAATTATTTTATTCTTACAACTTAGAGGTTTATGCAGGAAAGCAGCCAGAGGGTCCATTTGGTGTGAGTAATAAGCCTCGCGATATTGTAATGAGATTAGCTAAACCTATATTCAAAACCGGGAGAAATATTACAAGGGACAACTGGTTTACAGATATTCAACTTGTGAAGGCTCTGAAAAAGGAAAAGCTCTCTTATGTCGGTACAATACGAAAACAGAAAACTGCTATTCCAAGAGAATTTTTATTGGTTAAAAATAGTCCCGTTTACTCCAGCATATTCGGGGTTTCAAAACGTATGACCCAAGTATCATATTGCCCAAAGAAAAACAAAAATGTGTTGCTATTGTCCAGCACGCATTTTGACGACAAAATTGATGAAGAATCTGGTGATGCACGAAAACCGGAAATAATTACTTATTATAATGCTACTAAATCAGGTGTCGACGTAGTTGACAGACATTTTTCCAATTTCAATGTTTCTCGGAGTACCCGAAGAAGGCCTATGGTGGTGTTTTACACTGTGCTCAACGTTGCTGGCATCAACTCAATGGTGGTTTACCTTGGAAACACCCAAGAGAATATTTTGAGGCGGGCGTTTTTGAGGCAACTGTCTCATAGTTTGGTGCTACCAGAGCTAAAAAGAAGAAACCTTCAGAATGTAGGGTTCCACGTGACTCTACAGGAGAGACTGAAATCGTTTAGGACAAATCAGGAGAAACAGCCTACAAATGAAGCTGGACCATCGCAAAAGCAAGCCGTTCAAGATAAAAAGAAAATATGTGACCCCTGCCTCAAGAATTCCAAGAGAAAGCGTTACACCATGTTCCCAAGCAATAATTGTGATTCCTATCTCTGCCTCGTCCATTAGAAGCCAGTATGTGCGAAGTGTGAGGAACGTCTTTTGCGTACTCAACCTCAGGTGCCTCAAGATACTGACAGTGAGTAAGGTTTGAATTTTATTGTCATATTTTTCATCCTTAGCGTATCTTATAGCATTTGTAACATCAAGAAATGGACAGAGCATAGTGCCTTATATAGATTGCAAACTCTGTTATTAGATTTCATATATAAGACTTGAATACATTACTGAGTAGTTGTTAAAAAATATTTATTCTACTTTTTAATTTTTCCTGAAGAAAACCAGTTATTTTGTGTGCTTATCTTCTTTTGTACAATTTACAAATAAATAAACGTGACATAAAATAATTGTATTGCTTTTGAGTTAATACATTTGAAAAATACCAGGTAAAAAAAGGATTGCACATATTATTGTTGTACATATGTAAAATCTATAAAACTCATCGCAAATAGTCATCCCTGGGATGACTCGCGACTATTCGCGTGGCAGAAGCTTTCGTGGAGGGTCATCTGAGAGATGACGCGCGACCAACCACGAGAAGATTGTTTAAAATGTTTTTTTTAATTGTTGTTATCATTCCCAAAAATATTTTATTCGAAGTTTTTGTTACTGATGACTCTCCAGAGAGACTAAAACTTGATTTCATAAATTAAATAAATGAAAAAATACTTTAAATTTTGAAAAAAAAAACAGAGGTCATCTCACAGATGACGCGCGACTGCTCGTGGTAAAATAGAAGCGCGACTACTGCAGGGAGGAAAGAGGTTTTCATGTAAAAATAAAATTGTTAAGGAAAGTATACTTTTTTCATTTGTATTTCAAAACGGAACTTACTTAAAAAACATGCCTCGTTAATTTAGCGAATTTGTTAATTAATCGAATTTGTTAGGACCACAGTGTAAATTAATGAGACATGCTATTTATCACACAGTTAACAAGAAGTGGCGCCATCCAAATCGGACGCCGAAACTGAAAATTTACAAATGAACAACGATAACGAATGCAATTATTGACGTTCTTTTCTTCTTTATAATCATGTTGCCATTGTTCTGATTGGAAATGCGCATGTGCGTACAATGGTGCGCAGGGTCCGAAACGAATAGAAAGCATGCACGCGAAAGAGGAGGGCACCATGCAAAAATGGGAAGCCCCCTCGCTGTGACATTTTCACGCACTTTGTAGAACAAAGCGGTGGCATTGACTCTATGTGTGTGGTGCAGAAGAACGTGCGCATGCATTTGAATGAAGAATTTCGAGTGTAAGCAAAGGTTGAGAAAGGCCTCTCGACTGCGACCGTTATAATTCACTATTTTGGTGACGCGCTGAATTTTCGTGACGAGGATCAGAAGAGTGAAATGGCATTTAGCGATAGATATTTGATGCCATGGCCAATCAGGAAAGAGAATCGACAGCAAGAATTATTAAGGAATAATTCTCTTGACCTAAGCTGGCAATGTACTTTGTATGTGCTGTTGAAGGAAGTTGAAGAAAAGCTTTCTACGCATCAAAATAATACTCTGTTGGTCGCTTCTAGGGTGTGTGGCAGGGGGTGAGCTTACACTTATATGCATTACACTATACCTTATTGAAGTTACATAGGATGGATGACATGAACATGGCCGTTCCACGTACAATCGGTCGAAACTTTTCTCTAGTCGCTGTCGTTCAAAACACCCACTCATTCCGCAGCCATCGATGGCTTCTAACTGTCCTCCAAATGGAATGAAAGTAAAATCCATCTCAGGGATACGAATATTGTCGTAAGTATTGCGCTGCAAAGGGTAAGAGGTCAAGCATCATCAAGTCGGAAAAGGTGACGCGGTTGGAGGAGGCCTCGCTTAGATGGCGCGGAACTCATCGGTCGTAAGCCAGCAAACCTTGCCTTCCTATCCAAGTGTCTGATCTGTTCGTAGCCGTCGGCTTAGGATCCCTCTGGCTCTTTCTTGTATACTATTTCCACACTACTATGGTTTAAGGAAGTTTGAGCGAAATATCATTTTACTTAGAAATCAATGAATTTGGTCTCACTTTAAAGAAAAATATCTCATCCATCTAATGACATCAAAAATTCAACCTCTTACCACATTACTTTCGGAGATATTTGCCAAAGAATAACAACCCTTTTACATGGGAAACGGTACGTGTATTCACTCCAGAGATATTATTTACAAAATGAGGAATTTCTAACACTAAGACGTCTAAAAAAAATTAACAGCGTGTAGTTTGTATGTTTTCTCAAATGTTTTTTAAAATTAATCATATTCGTCTGTAAGAAATTTCCACGAGGAATACATCCACTTCTACGCTGTATCCAGCGAAATGCCTCAAGGGTGTGTGGCTGCCGGTAAATTCAAATGGGTCAAATTCACCAATATAACCGATCCATGCTGCACACGTTCTAACCTCGAATTAGGATCACAAATACAGGCTGTGCCTCCGAAATGAGTTCTATACCGGCAATCGAGAGATTATGAATACGAAAAGTATAAAACTTCTTCTAAAGCGATTTTACAGCGTATTCGCAAATTGTATTCAAGTTCCTTCCTTGCAAGATTATTTTTGCGCACCTACTACAGGCCACCCAATTTTTCGCCACTTCAAATTTATTTTATTTATCTTCACTATCCCGAATACAGCCCAATGGGCCAATTTACGTCGGGCGAATAACAGTAACAACGGACGCGACACAAACACCCATGTCCTGGGCAGATAATATTCTACCCAGGCGGGATTCGAACCCGCGACCCTTGGGTTAGCAGGCGAGGACTTTACCCCGCTGCCAGCGGGGCCGACATTAGGACAAGTTTACAAGACATTAGGCCAAATTTAGGACAAGAAGCACAAATAAAGGCTTCACATCCAGTAGTTGCAAAAGAAATTTACATATAGGTGAAAATATCTCTGCCATCACTATAGATTGAAGGTTGTTCAACTACAAAACTAGGGGAGAGATAAATGCATTGATTGGCACATTTTTATTTTACTCAGTCTAAGTTCCGCAAAGTAGAATCATCGTCTACTATCATGTATAATTACAATATGCCTTAGAGGAGTGGTTACTGGAAAAGAGATGGATACAAAGACTGACATTCGGATTGAGTAATGTCGATGCTGATCTGGAGGAACGAGATATAGCTCTCGAATTTATGTAAAATTGATACGATTGACCGCCTTCTTTCATGCTGCATTCGTTTTATCCTCAGCATAGTATATTTCAATAACTTCCTTTAGATGGAGTTAATTTCGAGCGTTGTTCTGAGCATTGTATCGGGGAAGATGGGTTGGGTGGATAATTTCCATTTCGTTGGAGCGGAATCACATGAAGCGGTCGAACGTGGAATTTGACTCGAGAATACTTGCGGAGGGAAGTCCACGTCGAAGAGAGGATGGAGAGGAAGAAGATTAGTCGTATCAAGGGAAGAGGTGTGGGCTCACTCACAGCCACTTTGAACTTCGTAATATGGAAATGCACTGGTAGATATTTTAGCCACATCATTTCGGTCTCGAGAATAACATGATAGCCTACACATAAAAGAGGGAGTTTTGGGTAGCCTCGCAGCTTAGGCCGTAAATAATTCACGATCGCGAGGATGACCTCTGAGACAATATATTATATAAGCACATAAAGAAGTGCGCGGGGAACAGGGAACGCCTGTGATGCAAAATAAAATAATGAAAAAACTGAAAATATTCATTGGAGCTAGTACAAATATATGGAAGTGCGATATGCATATTAATTATGTAAATTTTCAACGAATCATCACAAAGAGGGAAAAAACACTGCGCCCTTCGCCTGGTGCGAGTAACGCATGATGAATGAAGGTAGTCGTTATATTTTACCATTATCTTCCTCCGTACAAAGGTTGCCTTTCCCAACGGCAATTTCACGCTAAGAATGAGGTTTCAAAGTCAAAATCGATTGATACGATGGAAAAGAGAACCGGTAAATTAGGAAATTGACTCCAAAAATGAACCACCCTGGATACCTTTGGGATGTCACTTTTGCTATCTGACCTGTATTTTTAGCACTGGTAAAGAAAAAAAAATGGAAGATATCGCGTGATTTCCCAAAATCGTAAACTTGATGAGACCAAAATTCCAGACACTGCCTTCACATTTCTGGCTTTTCATTATAATAAATTCAAAACTTCATTTCTTGAAATGGTACAATTTCCATCAGAGTTCTCATATGACGAGTCAATTCTCAAAAATGTCATTAAAAATAATTTTTAAGCATTTATCCTTTCCGTCATAGAATCTTTCTTTTGGAACAAATTCTGCCTACCTTTTCGGCATAAACCCCTCTTTTGGGCAGACATGATTGAGTGCATTAATCTATTTTTCAATGGATCCTATTTTGCAAATTATTGGAAGATCTAAGTCCATTCCAGTTCACGATGCATGATCTTATTCCCCGTTCAAAGCCGCTTTCATTGTCCTGTCAAAGTTAAGACTGCATCAGAGGAAGCGAGCAACTGAAGAGAAAAACTCTCAAGTAGCAAGACATTTTTTTCGATTATTTAAGAAAATTCGTACATATCCTAGAGTCATGATTCATACAAGTTTTTTAGTCTAAATTGTCTACGCACATTGATATACTGCCCCTTTCTTTCTGAGAGGCTGACTTCATCACATGAGCCAAGTCAAACACTACGCAAATTCAAGTACAGTGACGGAATATTCCTTACCTGCGAACATTTATTCCACGTCATTATGACATTAATTGGCCTGCCTGAGGAGGAGCCATATTCACGTACGCGGATTTCTCGAAGAAGCAAAAGGAAACACTGAATTTACTCTACACTTGTATGGGATGGTTGATGCAACTTATTTCATCGTTGAGCACTTGTCACTCTTGACTTACCATTGGTTTATTCTAAAAGAGAATCTATTCGAAACTTATAAAGTCAATTATTTGTGATTGGTACAACCAATCATTTTATTTCTCTTGTAAATGGTTAAATAAAGCTTTGTTTTACATTTCACTTTAAGTATGAAAATGCCATATTTTTTTAAGACTTCACTGAAGCATTTTTGGGAGCTGTAAAATTCTCCCCTCCTGCCCTGTCCTCACCAGTGAATGAACAGTTGAAGGAAACATTACACCCTAACGCCGTTCATTTCCTCGTCCAGCTAACCGTCCTCAGTTCACAAAACATATGGATATCGGAATTTCTGCCGTTTTTTGGCCAAAACACGTCGATGAAAGTTATCGGCCATCTGCCTCACTCCGCATTAACTCGGCAATAGAGTCCACAAGGTCTACTGAAGAGGTCATTGCTAGCGCGACGGGATGCAGTCGACAAATGTCCACGTTCCTCACTTCCTGAGCTCATACGCCGATGACTCTGACACTACAGCCATCTTCACAGGGCACTGCTATCAAACGATCGATTGAACGATTGATTGAAAGCCTTTGCTGCAAACAATATTATAACATGTTTGTGTGTCTCAGGATTATATCGGTCATGGTCGTTTATAAATATGTTTACCATCTTAAAGCATGGATCAGGCGAATTCGTCGTTTAAAATGACGAATGAAAATTTGGACTCAAAAATACATGTTTGAATCCAGCAAATGGCAGCTCTTCATTTGTTTCAATCACTTAGCACTCCTCGAGTTCGAAGTGCTGTTTCATCAAGGTTATGCTGGAACTGATTTTGAGTCACCCGGCAATAGCCACGGATTTAACTTCACGGAGTCATCCGCAATGTACAATTGTGCTAAATTCCACAGAGTAACAAAATGCACGGGTGGGGAAGAGGACACCTCGTTAGATTAACTGCCTAAAGGACTTGGCTGGGAATCGAGGGATCCGGGATCAATTCTCGGTCAAGGCAGATGATTTTTCCTCTGTGGAATTTCACGCCCATCGGTGTGGCTCTTCTCCGTCACATGTGGATGCATTTGATCTGTTTCTGTTCACATGCCTGTTAATTTTCTTACTATGAACAACATGTGCCGTATATACATTGCCAAAAAATATTTGTGATGAGTAATACTGGCCAAATTACTGTGCCAATTTAAATTTATGTAATGAGGATCGTCAAAGGAATCTTACGAAAAAACTTCAAAGATTTATAACGAGCCGTAATATATAAATTAGCTGAGAAAATTATAACTGAGGGTCATTCGCGTTTTTCAATATATCATTCAAAATTTAAAACTATTTATAAGGATTTCTTTAAGGTGTATTCAAATCATTCATTAACCGACATGATAATGAACGTTAAGAGGCCAATATTGCCACTGTTATTAATATGTATATTTTTGGTGAGGTAACTGCAGTATGAAAAAATGAGCAACTTCCACAGTGATCAGTTGCTCATTTTTGTTATTTGTACAGTGAACAGTTGCTCACTTTTTCATTCTGCAGTTGTGTTCCGTTATGTTCCGTTTCCACTCTATCAGGCCTGAAACCACAGAGTATGAGTTGGGGAGGTGTTTATTTTGATTAATGTCTCGTTAAGTTGAATATTGAAAGATTAAAGTTTGACACAGGTTGCGCTACATTAGATCATACAACACCTGGCTTTTCAATCTCAAGTTTAATACTTTCACCCTCAAACAACCGCAGTTCATGCGTCTTCCCCTCGATTATATTCACGTCAACCCATCAAAGGCATGATGATAACATAGGTAGGAAGATAGCTAGCATAGCTGCCTTTATAAGAAAATGAGCAGAGGAAGTTTATTGGGCGAATTTCCTTGGACAGAAGACAGTAAAAAGCATCATCGTACACTAAAAGGGATCCCCGAGTCCAATAACGTTGATACATAAGGTAAGTGATGAGAGATTGTCTACACAGCGTAATTAATTTAGAGGTGTTTTTAAGCGTCCATCAATGTGGTCAATGTGGAAACGACTCGAACCAGTCATCTAAATGAGGGAAATCGATGACAAACGAGCTGGATACTCACGGAATTTGGTTGGAACTCAAGGTTTGGTATGAAGATCAAAAATGATTGGTTAAAAGATGAGTTGATAGGATAACCCCGAAGTGGGAGAGATGATAGGGCACAGGCATTTAACATCGCACTTGTAGATGATGGAAAACACATAAATGTATTACTGAGGATGTAGAGTGAAGAATTGCGACGTAAAAAGTGGAACTCTTGGAAGGAAGGGAATTAATTGGTGAAAATTTGAGTCAAGAAACTAAGAAAATATCAGGTGAAGGCAAGAAAAATCAGAATTGTTTCATTGAATTGATTCGCAGCCTATTAGCTGCAGAAGGGATAACATCGCCGATTTATGAAGACTTTTGAGATACTGGAGCGGAAAAGAAAGGAATTAGTAGAATGGGTAAACAGAAAACCAAATGAGATAAGTGTTACTTCCTGGATAAAACATGAAGAACTTGCCATAATTTAGGAGTTAGTAGGGTCAAGAAAGTAATTTGCCGGATTTTTCCCAGTAAACATTCTGTCACAATTTCTTAATTGCTGAGTGACGGCTTCTCAGATATTTCGTTGTAAACATATTGCTTTAACCATAAAAACGCCAAGTGACACGCAGAATAAGGAGGTTTAACTTATGATATGTATCATACTTTTAATTACATGATTAATGCTTATTGCTTCCAAATTTAAAGATCGTCACAAGAAATTGTCTAAAGTTTTTTTCTTAAACAGTTTACTTTTCACAATAACTGTTTTACTTTCAGGGATGTGACAATATTTTCATAAGAATAAAATTTAGAAAATATTTTAAAATAAAAAAATGTAACAAGTTTACCCTCTTCTTTTGTCAAAGTGACTCTTTGACCTATATCTCAGTGCAATATGGCATATTAAGTGTAAATTACCGTGAAGATAGAGAGCTCTCCCGCCTGCACGGCCCTGGTGTTTATTTGCAGAAAAAGACATCGAAAATCACCGAATAAATCTTTCGCATTTCCCCTTTGATATATTTTGGAGGGTATAGTCAACCTCCCCCCGATGGTATCCATGCCTTGACGTGGCAGAGAGGCTTGTTTGCTCTTCATCTACATCTACGTCATACCCTGCAAGCCACCCAAAGGGTGTGTGGCAGGAGGTGCATCCACACCAGGCATGCATGAATTAAACGCCAGAACACCGAAATTAAATTGAAACCAGTGTACCTCACGTGCAACGCGCCAATTAAAAATCTACTATCCAAGAAACATTCTATTGTCAATCGTTCCGACATGCAAGGGGTACAAGGACTACTACTATATATTCAAAATCTCATGCATAAATAAGAACATCAATATTTACATCACGCATAAATATGAACGTAGAAAATATAAAGAGAAAGATCTACAGTCTAGCTAATGTCACTATTCGCACTATTCATGACGACGATCACAGCTGTTATGGTCCCAAATGGTACGCGGAAAAAATGACATTTTATACCCATCGGTTCTAAAATCTATCTCTCTAATCTTATTGGCGTCATCTAATCTGCCGTAGTACGAGGGGGTTAATAGTATGTTTTTCAGGTCGTCAGAGATTTTTTATTTTTTTTCCTGAAATTTAGCTAAGAGGTTAAGCCAATAATTTAATCCACGCTGTGATAGCGATTGCCATCCCAATTCTTTTAACAATCCAGACCGACTACTAAACTTATCGTAGGATCGTTTTACAAACCTAGCTTCTCTTCGTTGCACGCGATCTAATTCCAATATCAACCCTGCGACCTCGAGAGCTATGCCGGCGGTAGCTTAGCTCCTGTTAGGGTCTCCCTTGCTGGACAGACCTTCGTGAGGTAGGAGTCAGACGAAGAGAGATACCCTGGTCCTCCATGTTGGGGATTGATCACAAAGTCGACAAACCTGCTTTGTAAAAACTCATTGTTACGAATCGCCAACAGAGCGCTTAGAAACAGGATGGGATTTTTGGAGAACGGACCGGGCTCAGAAACAAGGGCTTTCGATTTGGAACCTGGAACGTACGAACCCTGGCAATGCCAGGAAAAGTGGATACTTCATCCGAAGAACTAGACATATATAACATAGATAAAGTGGCTCTACAAGAGTCAAAATGGCCATTTTATTGAAAGATAAACACAAAAAGCTACCAAATATTATATAGCGGCTATGATGATGACAGACACTACGCCGAAGTAGGATTTGACATCTAAAAATGAATTTTAAAGAATGTGATAAAGTTTGTACCAATAAGTATAAGAATATGTACCATTAGAATTAAGGGTAGGTTTGAGAATATATCTCTGGTGAGTTTCAATGCACCAGCCGAAGAAAGTAGTGATGATGAGAGAGATTATTTCTATTCACATCTAGAGGATGTAGTGTCTGACATTCCAAGCTATAATCTGAAAGTTATACTTGGAAATGCTAATGCCATTATAGAGAAGGAACCTATATGGAATTCTTTGGCTGGAATAGAAAGCCTAGACAATGTTTCAAATGAAAATGGGGTGCGACATTTAAGTTATGCGAAGTCTCTAAACTATTTAATTGCAAGCACGATATTATCTCACAAAGAATATACAAACAGGTATAGAACTCATCGAATGAATTCATAAAAAATCATATTGATGACGTGGCCATAGAAAAACGAAATTAGCAACAGTCACTGATGTCTGGAGCCTCCGGGGGAGCAGATTGTGGCACAGATCATAACCTAGTATGTATTAGTGAAAGTAATACAAGAGTTAAAATTTGAAAATAAAGTGCAATACAAAGTAGAAGAACAGTCGAATTTTGAAGATAAAAACAAAGGCTTCCAAATAGAAACTTCAAATCGGTTTACAGCGTTGGAAGAAGAGGAGGACAATGATAATAATGACGATGAATTTGATGTAGACAGGGAGTTGGACAAATTTCAAATCCATCGTCAAGGAAGCAGCTGTCAAAGTGTTTAGTGAGAAAAGAAAAGAATATAAGCCATGGTTTAATGTACACTGCAGAAAACTAGTGAATGAAAGAACAGGGGCAAGGCAAAAAGTATTACTTCATGAAACTCAATAAACAAGGAATCATTACAACAACCTAAATAAAGAGGCGACATGACTTTTTAGATCAGAGAAAAGGAAATGCAACTAGAATTGATGACAGCAGAAGAAGACAGAACGAAAAACAATTCAAAAGACTTCTACAGGTCAATCAGATCTTTCAAGAAAGTGTATCAACCGAAAACTTCTGGGGTCAAAGACAAAGCAGGAACTGTTGTGAGAGAAAGAGCTGCTGTTTTTAGGGAGTGGAAAGAATACTTACGTAAACTCTTAAATAGTGATGAGATGAAGAAGGAGATGAAAATGGTGTGGCTGAAATGGTTGAATTGGCAGACAATCCGCATGTCCCGGATCCAACATTGGATGCAGTGGGATTAGCCCTGAAATCATTTAAAAATGGCAAAGCTCCTGGTGAGGACCCAATTACTATGGAGTTGTTAAAACATGGAGGCGTATTTGTTCATGCACATCTTCACAATTAATTCCAAAAATTTGGAGACTAGAGAAAATTCCAAATGATTGGAAGGAAGCAGTGATTACACTACTGCACAAGAAGGGTGAAAAAATGGACTGTAAAATTTACAGAGGTATCTCTCTCTTGGATAGTTCCTACAAAGTGTTTTAAAAATATTGCTGAACAGATTGAAGATATATGTTGAAGACATAATAAGGGAACACCAAGCAGGATTTATGAAGGAGAGATCAACTAGGTACAGATCTATAAACTAAAAGAATTGATAAGTAAATATTGGGAGATTGACAAGAGCACTTGCATTCTGTCCGTAGATTTCAGAAAAGCATATTAGACATTAAATGTGGGCCCTGAGAAGTAAATACAATATACCAGGAAAAATTAATAAAATTTATTAGAATGTGTATATAAGAGTCCAAGGTAAAGTGAGAGTAGAGATAGAATTCACAGAAAGTTTTCAAACTAACACAGGGATCTGGCAGGGAGATATAATATCTCCTGTACTTTTTAACTTTGCCATAGAGGGGAAAAGATACTCCAGGGCGAGCCTATATTTGCGGTAAAATGAATGTATTAGCCCATGCAGAAGATGTGGCTCTCATTGCAGAAAGTTGACATGATTTGAAAGCATTAGCAGATAAACTACTAATGGAAGACAGTAAAGTAGGGCTCATGGTCAATGAAGTTAATCACGGTATATGAAAATGGGTAGACTCAAAAATGAAAAACCGCCATTAAAAGTAATGAACTATAGTTTTGAACTAACTTAGGAATTTGAATTTTTGGTGTCGTGGGAGTTAGAAGGAACACTAGAGAAGAGACAGAAATTCAATATAGACTAAAAGCGGCCGACAGGTGTTATTGGAGCATTAACAAACTACTAAGTAGCAAATTGCTTAACAAAATACAAAAATAAGGATCCCATGAGACCCTATTGCAGCCCATAATATTCTATGGATCTGAAGTATGGTCTCTAACAAAGTCCTCAGTGAGAAAACTCGAAACTTTCTTTCCGAACTTTCAAAAATAAAGTTCTAAAGCAGATTTTTGGATAAATTCGTGAAGGAGAGAGTTGGAGGATAAGAAATAACAGAGAACTGAGATAAAGTTATACCGATACGGATATAATAGCTGTTATAAAAAAGAAACGTTTAAGATGGCTGGGCCACGTATTAAGAAGGGACAATAGCAGCATGGTTAAACAAGTCTAGAATGGTAAACCTGACGGGAGAAGGGCTTTGGGAAGATCCAGACACCGATGAGGAGACAAAGGTGGGAAAGGATCAGAGAAGACGAGGAGCAAGGGTGGGGATTGCCGAAGATAGACAAAGAGTGGAGGGAAACCGTTGGCGAAAACCATCTTGGGTTTGCGCGGCCGCAGGATTAAGTATAGAGTAAGTATAGTCAACCACTTTGACCAAGTTTTATACCCATAACATTTAAAAACTTTTGCTTGGTTGAATATACAAAAATCCAAATGAAATGACTAAAGTTGTAAAAGAGATTTACAGTTTTCGTAATTTCAATTGAGGTTCAGCGTGATGAGTTTCAGTAATTCCTTATGGACCATTAAAGAACACTAAACTCCGTAGTCATTTATATACAGTACAAATTTTGAAAAAGAGGTAGGTTGTGTTTTTTGTCTTCCTTAATTTTTAACCTTTTCGCTTGTCACTTATTACCGCAACAATGGAAGGTAAGATGCCAGACGTTGTTGAAAAAGGTTATAATTTTACAGTAGCGGTATCTAAGATTTCCATTGTGTTTTGAAGCATCTCCGCAGGATAATCTTTAAATTACAATCACTTGTATTGTTGCCATATCAGTTTTTATGGGGATCTCTCAAAATAAAACACTTACTTTCTTAGCTATTCAGAAACGCAGACGAAAAGAAGGTACGTTGACTGCGTTATAAACTTCGTTTCGGAGCGATCCTCGTTTGTGTACAGATTTTCGAAAAAATTTTAACATTTTAACATATAATTAGTAATATGTGTAGATAATTGTGAAAAAAATTTCAATGTATTTTGTTTCTCGGAAATGTAATGTCATTTAAACAAGTAGCCTTATGGCGCTTCAAAAAAATTTCCCCCCCATTCCATTCTTAAAGAGCAGTTATTCCTACAAAGGCGAAGCATCACTCTGCCAATTATAACAATAGTTGCTAACAAATAGTAAAGTACTGTTCCAAACAAAAAACACGTATTTACGTTCGAATTTTGCTTATTTTTCAAATTTTGCGCCGTAAAACCAATTCAAAGCAATTCTTGAACGAAGGCAAAAATTTCAAAATATAGTTCTTGTAGCATTTATTTTACCAAATACCTACATGATATTTTCATCGGTATAACCAGTCACACTTTCATGAAATGTTGTCAAACCCTTTTTTCTCCTCTCACTTAAAATGTGAATACAACGTGCCCTCAACGACTCCCCGCTCCCGCCTCCCCAAAGTCATATCATCCGTCGAATCCGAAACTAGAACTAATCCGAAACTGACGAGTAAGTTTATTCCTTCGACACGTCATGACGTGTTGGTGTGTACAGTTTGACACGTTCCGCACGCTTTCGAACCAGATCACGTCCCCGGTTGACGTACACCATTCGTGTCATACACATTTATGTCCCTTGGACGTTGGCAGCCGGTATTTCACGATTTCCTTCTCGAGGCGATGAAAGTGGCGGCCGTTCTCATTGCTCGCGTCCTTCCGGTCGACTTGGATGGATTAGAGAGAGCACTTCCCATTCAACTGCTTTCAGTTGTAGAGGAGGGGAGGTTGGAGCTTATTTTTCGCAGATCATAAGGAAACAGAATGCCTCGCTGTGACGGGTGAGATAAAGGTCAAATGATTTGATTGTATGAGTATAAATCGAAGGGCATAGAGAATGGAGAGCAACTGGAAGGCTCATTCACAACAAAAAAGTATCATGATTTTTGATGCAATATGTAACCATAATTTCATACCTTAAATAAAACCTCATAATATTAGTTCTTCTATTTTACACTGAATAGTTTCGAGTATCCTCACATGCGATTATTCGTAACATCAGGCATTGGCGGGCCGTGAAATTTATCAAACATAGAATGAGTATGACATTGAGTATAAAAGAAAACAACTCTTACCCCAATCATCAATCTAATACTTGGCAGAGGTTAAGTCTAATATTAAGGTTTTCCAACCTTCCATAACGGGTTTACTAAAGGATCGATGCCTCGCTCTCATAACCCGTCCAAAGGCCGAACTGCGTCCTCAAGACATTTTTCTCTCCAATGAATAAGGCATCCCTACGTATTCAACTCAATATGTGTCGATTTCAGGAGTCACCCGTGTCTATGACATTCTGTGAGAGCTAAATCACTATGGCAATGATAGCATGTTCATAATTGTATCGCCTAATGCGGATTCCACATCATTGGTCGCGTAATCTCAACTTCGTCACTAATCTCAACTTCCTCACGTCGAGGGTTCAGATCTTTGCATATTTCCAATTAAAGGATGGCGATATTTTTACACAATTTTCCCTCTGATGTCATGTAACCGTCGGAGAAATGCAGGTGAAAAAGAAACTCCTGGCTGGTCGATTATCAGGAGAGACACAAGCGATAAGTTAGTGACGTCATTTTTGCCAAGAAGGATCGGTGCGTCAGTTAGTGAAGCCATTATTACTTGAGGAATGGATTGAAATGGAGAGAAACCCGGCGTCTTCCCTCAATGAATGAAAGGAGCTAAAGACTCGTAATCAGTTCCACCCTCCAATCAAACCCATATGAATCCCTCCTCGTCACAGGGATGGATTTAAAATCCGAAGAATTGTATCAGAAAATCGAACCCAGCCCCTCGCGTTCCAAAGCCCGCTTTAACCACCGAATGACTAGGGCATTGGTGCGACGAAGCTGCACATGACCTCTCATCCCAAGTGGTCGGGGTTCGAATAGCGGTGCCGACGGAGATTTTTCGGAGGAATCCTTACTCTCACTTGGAAGCTGTGAAGGGAGCACTTTCAAAACGCATCAATCACTCATTTGAGACGGACCTTTAACCGTGGACCCATTTATGCCTCATGAGTAAGCTCATGACAATGTTGGGTTTCTCTCCATCCTATGACTCATTCCGCAAAATAATCACTCATTAACTAGTAATTAGCCTCTCCTCATTAATTGCCGTGAGCAATGGTGACAGATTGTCCTATAAGTTTTCCTAGCGTCGCTCTAAGCAATTAGTTTTCCGATGGCTGTAGTTATAAATAACCAAGATATTAAACTCATTCTATTTTCTACTCCCTCTTTTGTACATTAGGTAATATTTTTTGTGTAACTTTTTCTCATATTGACATTCTTATCGCACTTTAACGTTTATTCATCCAATGTTTTTCTTGATAAAATACCCTGGTAATTTTCGCACGGCTTTTAGCAATAACGCGCGTCATTCAAAAGGCCAAAATATCTCAGTAATCGGTCCCTATCCTCGAACAGCCTTCCAACCGAACAGAATGGCTAGTAAGTACCGATCGCTCCTCCAATATATGCATACCAACATGTTGGTACTCCGTTAGGCGGTATCGACCAATTGAAAACCTTACGTAGTCCGTAGAGAGGGGGAGCGTTTGAAGTGGAAGGGTTGGGAGGGAAGGGGGAGTTGGCTCACAAGCGACGAATTCAATTCGTCTCCACCCGCAACCTCTCTCTCTCTCCATCTTGTATACCTCCCCAACGCTTTCTTTTTACCTCAATGCCGCCCAAGCAAGTGCTCTGAAACGGCTCCGAGTGAGGTCGCATTTCACGCGTCCATGCACCGCGGACGGGAGTTCGATTTTTCAAGTCTATCTCCCGGTATAGCGGCGGAGGAACTCAATGGTGAACGAAACGCAGAGGTCAGTGGCATCGGAAAGAAGTGAGACGTTAAATAGAAGACGGATTGAGTTCAATTGAAGACGATTAGAAGCATGGAAACGAAAAAAGGACGGTGGGACACACACAGGCGGACAGTCTGTGGCTGAATCGAAGCAGAGTCATGCAGAGACATTGGCTCTTGCTGTAGCGAGTAAATGACTGAGAATCTAAGCTGCATAGACAGATGCGCGCTAACATTAGACGTGCACGTGAATGCGCATTCCAATTGTTCCATTCCAAAGGTTCGGTCTGTTATTTTGAAAAAAATAAGCTAGCGCGTCCCGCTGTCAAAATTTAGCGGCACGTGCAACTACACACTAAGACTTATGTCTGATTTGCCAAAATAGTTTTTTCTGTACATATCAATATAATCATAAAATACTCATATTTGTGTTGTAAATTTGCTGTAACTACTTTGGGTCACATTTGTGCGGTGGCTTCTAGGCTATAGTGGCCACTTTACCACAGAGGTGGTCTCGATTCGGGTTGTATGCGGGAAGAGCCATTTTGTAAGCAATCAGACGACGTCACCATAAGTGCTTTTAGAGAACGGAAGTACCTCTTTCCTTTGAATGCAATTTAAAACATTTTATATATTCCACAAATTTCATTAAAACTCCCCTGCCGCACTGCGGCTCCGATTCGTGCAGAATTAGTACGTAATATATGGATGAGCTGTAACTGCAATGAATTCAGTCATTGATCGCCTTGAAAACCGCGAAAAACAGCGAAATTCTAGAAGTGAGGACAACCATAAGACATGTAAAGGAAATTCAATTTTTTATTTTTGATGTCTTTGCGAAATAAATAATAACTTTCGAAACCTCTACATTCGGTGTATTAGGTATTTTACTAAAAATGTTAGCAAATCGATATTCTGCTCCGTCAAGAATGAAATTGAATGAAATTCAACTGGCCTGAAAGCCAGTATATCAAACGATATTTTTTAATGTTTGAAGACCTGATGAATGTTGCACTCTTGAGCTTGAATGCGGGAACAAATAAAGATTACAAGTAAGAGTAAGACCAGATAGAAACGAACAGTAAATAACAAGTGAATGAAGAGCTGGTAAGAAAATATTAGAAATCCGAAAAGCATGGTAGTTAAATGTACTCCAAATACATCACAATCAGTAAAATAAGAACGAGGTGCATTCCAAAAATCCTAAGATACTAAGATTTAATTGGAATATTAATGATGAAGTGCTGCCATGAAAGTCGCGCCAGACCATGGCAGAGATGGATGACGAGGGAAAAAAAAGAGGCATTTTTGGGACTCATAGGGGAAGAAATTAAATTACAGGTAATACCCTGCATATTTCTACAAGGTAAATCACGATAAAACAGTAGATGTGCTTTATTTTATCAACTTTATGTATTATAATTAAAAAAATTAAATAATAGTATAAAAATATATAATATAATTGTATATTGCTTTGAAATTGCATTGGGAAAGATTCTTTCGGAAATTTGAAGCCCCCCTGAATGGGACATCTCGTCGACCATTTATCCAGGGCCTTGTTCAAACCACGAATCAAAAGGCTTCTAGTCAATGCACGTACCGCCATTCGAGCAAGGCTTCCTGCAAAGGTTTTGCAAAGGATACACAGCGCTCTGTCCCTGCCGTCGAGAAAGGGTCGTACTCGTTCAGGAATAAAAACCCCCAAGAAGCAACTATCCGCGAGGATATTTTCTGTAACATCACTTATATCGTGGTTAGCTACGCATTGAGATATTTTGTTCATAAAGTGTTTTAATTTGAAAAGAAACATAAGAATACGAAAACAAGTAACATGCGAAATATTCAATTTTCCCAGAACTCCAGGATTTCTCAGTATTGACATGAATTTTACAAAATATTTATTTATTTTTGTTTTCAAATTATAGTATGAATGAAAAGTATTTGATTGACTCTAATTTTAGTGACGGCAGTCGAAGAGAGCATATTTTTCCCATCCATTCGCTGCACATATCTCATGTCATCACTTCTTAACGTATTTTCCTCCCTTCTCATCAGCGTTGTTTTCGTAAAATTGTCACATGATTTCAGCACTTATTGACATCGTTATTACTTGAATACGGCAAAATTGTTTTACACTGATATTATTATCTTCCCTGATATGTATTTTAATGACATTTGTGGCATTAT
The DNA here is from genome assembly GCA_963169105.1 of Ceriagrion tenellum. Classification (NCBI taxonomy): domain Eukaryota; kingdom Metazoa; phylum Arthropoda; class Insecta; order Odonata; family Coenagrionidae; genus Ceriagrion; species Ceriagrion tenellum. The sequence continues at coordinate 5,188,595 of OY720639.1, read as the reverse complement.
TTTCTGGGTATCTTCTCCTGGTTTTAAAAAGGTTTTTGTAATTCAAAAGAGAGGCATTATATATATATAGCAAAAATACCTGCACGGCAATCCTGTAAACCTAACTTTAATGAGCTATGAATTTTAATTCTGCCAAGCTTGTACATTTACCACCTATGTCGGTACATTTCAGATTACAAGAGTGAATTCGCTACAAATGCTCAAATACATGCGCATTACACTCGGCAAAGAGTGGATATGCACAATGTGTATTGTACATGCTTCATCACTCTACATTATATATATATAAGAAGGGTCCCTTCCATGCGGCCATTAAAGTTTTTAATCATTTACCTTCTGGCATAAAAAATTCCACTTCTAGAGCATCTTTGAAAAGAAAACTTAAAAATTTTCTATTAAAGGTCTGCTACAATGCACAAGACTTTCTGGAAGAGTCTGATGGACCTTAATCCATTTCACTGTGTACATTCTTTGTTTTCCTGTGTTGTGTTATTTTTGTGTTTTGCCATGTCTCTTTTCTTTTTTGTGACCTGTCCTACATTTCACTTTCCTAAAATATCAGTATCAATAAATATTATTATAATTATTATTATAAACTACCAATAGAAGATCTGGGAGAACTTAACATGTCGATACCTCAAAAAATCTCAGCGACAAAATCGTGGAATCCACCCTGATTTGAAACCAGCCTGAGGACTCTCTCCAAAGCACGTGGTCACAAAATGACATCTGAACAGTCATTAAATTTGCCCAAGCACACGACGAAACGATTACTATTGGCAGGTCTAATATCATAGTAATTGAGAATTTGAGTAATCTATGTACTTCAAAAGTCTTTAAAAAACTGTGTAAATAGCTGTGAAATATTCTAAGTTAGCAGTTCTGGTATAAATGAAAGGTAATCAACTCTTCTTGTATGCAGTAGTCCTTTTTCTTAGACGAGGGCACTGCCACCTAGTAGCAATTTTTGAAAGTTCTGATATTGATGTTTCTAAAATGAGAGAAGATGAAGTGTTGGACTGTTGCCTAAATGCCCTCGAGTTAAATTGTAGAGAGGTAAAACTTTAGCGCTTAAAAATCAGAGTAGGGTGATTGAATACAATTGAATTTACCATTAATTAATTTCCAAATTAATTTCGTTTAGCCATTGGAGACAATCTAATTCCTAATGGAACACGAGGAGTCGTTAAACTGGAAGTGACATCATTTGTGGAAGTGGCTAAATTTATCTATCTACAATTTATGAAAGACTTGAACTAAAGACAATAAAATTTTGGAAATATACGACCTTTAACTGTCAGAAGAAGTCGCCTCACACAGTAATTAGCCGCGATTGCCGAGATTCGCTCCCGCAGAGAGCGCCACCACTCCCTCTCTGCGTTCCTCATCTGTTATCCTGTTATCCGCTTCCTCTCACGACTCACCAGATCTCCATGGGAACCCGTGACGCATTCACGAGGCCGAGAGGAGAAATGATAGGCAACATTCCGCAGAGCAAATTTGAAAAATAATAAACCTTCTCATGGGTGGACTGATTAAAAGATTTCCTACGAAAATGCGGCCGCTAACTGGATTAAATTCGACACGACGAGGAGCAAGAACAGAGCTTACCGCTCGACTCGGGGATAGATCAACGCTCCACCACTATAAACTACGCATACACTTCCCATAAGAAGATTTAGGTCGCAGGAAATTAGACCTCTAAAAAAGTTTTCTCGTAAAGAAATTAATTAGTTCACGTGCTGGTCGGGAAAATTTGAAAATTAGGCTATGATTATTAATATGATTATTATCGCAATACTGTTCTCTAACTGTTCTGTACATCTCTAACTCCGGCTGTACAGCTAAAAATATTGCGGAATATGGGACAGCTATACGCCTCGCTGCAGAGCCAGAGCTTTCTAGCGGAGCCATCCAGCTGCCTAAATGATTATAGCTGATTCCAGCAGTATAATTATAGCTGTGTAGCCATATGGCGTTGGTAACCGTATGCATCGCATTTATCGCCAGATAAATTCTATTGCCATGCAGGTAGTCACGTTGCCGATTATTTGTTACCTTTGGTGTTTGAGGTAAGTGTTATGTGAAAAAAGTGTGCTTAAGTCCTATGATGAGGACATGTAACTCGGAGGAAAAATCGTTCTTGATCGCACCCATATGAAGAAGGGAGAAAAAAGCGGTCACCCAGGGGGTTGGACACACACACAGGGGGTTTAAATAAGCAGTGACGCTAAGAATGAATGAGGATTTTTTTTAAACTTTAGGCAAATACCTTCTCATAAGCTTTGAAGTCTAATTCGGTTGAGCGGAACCATTTTTGCACTTAGTAGAGAGAGCTTTTCTCTGTTTTTATAGTCATAACAGATATTTTAAAAAAATTTTTAAAGACAATTTTATAGTCATAACAGCCTTAAATTGGCTGCCATACGAATATCTGCTAACCCGATCTCACTCACGGATGAAATCGTAGCACAACAAACGCTAGCTTAAAAGCAATCCATTTCCGCAGGTTTGTAAGGGCAGCTGTTTTCTGCGCACAAACTAGTAATAGCCATGATCGACACCCATAACGATATGGGTGAAAAACATTTATTATCGGCATACAGATGGTTTTAAAAAGATTTTCTTCAAAAATATGCATACAAATATTAGCTAGCAATGATAACGGTGAGCCCTTGGCGAAACCATGAATTTGTTCCTAAAATATACATGTGAATCACAGATTCAAAAGCATATTCAATTCCGCAAACATTCTTAATTCACCCAAGGAACATTTTACTATCTCATTCTATATATCTCACTCCCTGCCTCATTCTTACACTCGATCACAAAACCCAATCCCTTATGTCAGTTGCCGCTGTGATCTAGATATATTCTTCGGCTCAAAACTTAACTTTCACGAGCATATAAATAATATTACGAGGAAGGCAATATCAGCTGTCGGCCTTCTTTACCACCACACCGACATTCATGATCCGCTTGCTCTCCGGACGGTATTCTTTGGCTATGTCCTCCCCATTTTAGAATACTGTGCCCCAATTTGGTCACCCGCCTGCCCAACGACCTTGAAACTACTTAATCTCCATATAAACTTCCTTCTCGCCATTGCCCGTCATCGAATTCCTTCCTTCAGAAATTGTACATTAGAACTTATCATGTCTTCCCTTGGAATCCCCCACCTCTCTCTCAAAGTCATTTGCTCTCTGACATGAAGTTCCTTCTCATTGCATCTGGAGGGGCTCTCTCCGCACCAACATCCTTCTTCCTCTCTTTCCACTTCATGTTCCTCTCCGTGCCACACGCAATAATAGCTCTCTTATTTACCTCCCTAAATTTCGTCTTTCAATATATCCCAGCGTTCCATATTCTCCCGCATTCCAAAATTTTTTAACTCCTTCTGGTTTCGCATTCACCCTCCCTCGCTCCCTTCTTCTCGCCGCCCTCCGCTTCCTTACCCACCAATGTGAGCAAATTAGCCCCATCGACCCTATTAACCTATCGCTACGTTCACGTTCTTCTCTGTCCATTTGTATTTTTCCTTTAACTGTTATTATTTTTATATTTTGCTAATGCTTATAATTTATTTGTTTGTTTGTCATTCAATATTATAAGCCTTTATGCCGTTTTTGGAACTTTTCAAATAAATAAACAAACCTTTTTCTTTGCAACACTTTCTTTTGTTGCTGGCACAAATTAGAATAAAGAAAATGAATATTAATTATGAGAGATTCACAGAGGAAAATTGATGTGCTGGACTGGAATTCGAACCCCGATCTCTCGATTTCGCGTCGAGTGCTCTAACAAATTAGGCGTCCTCTTCCGCTGTGATTCTCATGGGGGCTTTAAAGGAGGAGTTTTTCCTCACCGGTGCCGTGCATTTAGTGCCATAGAATATCCGCGTGCGAACGATAAACCCAAAAATCCACGAAATCAAGCACAACTATTAGCACTGAGGTGTTTATTTGGGCAAAGTCAAAGAACTGCAGAAATGGCCGCCCTGGGAATTCATCGGCTTCTTCTGTGAATTTCACGCACAATTAATTACGTAGTCTTTAAAGTAGGGATGAGTCGATTCCACTTTTCTTCGTTTCCGATTCCGATTCTTTCAAATCGATTCCCGATTCCGATTCCATCGATTCTTATTCCTAATAACAGGTGGGATATTGATATACCAGTAGCGTACGACTATTATTTAAATTCAAGTATTGGCTGATATAAAATAACAAAGACAATTAAGTCGCTCAAAAAGTGTATTTATTAACAAATAGCAACTATATCCTCAGCTTATTGAGGTAGATAAAAAGTACAAATTGATAGCGTACACCCAAAATTCCTGAGACAAATATGATGTGATAAATGAAATTTGATTTGAATATTTATCCATCTGGAATCGATGGAATCGGAATCGACTTTAGGCGATCGATTTTCGATAGCGTTTCTAAACCTGAGAATCGGTGAAATCGAGAATCGACATTTGGATTTGACTTATCCTTACTTTAAAGTAATGTTGCCGAAGGGTCCATGGCGATCGAGAACGATCTCGTTCACCTTCTGTCACCCTCTGCGGACGGAAAGAGAGCATACAATGCCGCCGCGGGTGAGGCAGGTGAGAAGAACCACGGCATCCAGACTCCTTGCACGCGCCCGCCCGCCCGCCCTAATGATTGCTGCCACGTGCTCAGGGAAATTAGAAAATAAAGCGTCCGGAGTGAAAGGGGGGGTCCCAGGTGGGTTCAGCACTCGAAGGGGTAGAAGGAAGATGTGGCGGGATGGTGTGGGGACACGTGGGGTGTCCGGGGAAGCGGTTGCTTTCCTTTAATCGACTCTCACTCCCATCGAATCTCCTTCCACGATCCACCTTCGCTTGGGTGCCTCTCCCTTTCACCTCTGCGAAGAGGTCGCCTCCGTGGTGCGTGTGGTGCTGCACCCCGAGACATCACCACACCCTGCCCCCTACTTCCAGATTACCCATACATAAGGCGAACCACTTTGGCGAGGCGAATTACGCGCTTCAATTTTTTTCCCAGCATTGTTTATTTCCCCTTTCCCATCTCATCCAAAGGCGTGTCTCCACGGTGCGTCCCTTTCATGAAATATTCGATCGCTCGCAAATGGGCCGTAATGGCGGTTTTTAAAAAAGGACGTCGAGTGGATGGGAGGCCTTCCAACAAAGGGACGTATTCCCATTAGGGTCCTCTTTTAAAAGCCACAACCCCTCCCCCGCTCCTAGGGGGGGGGGGGGAGTAGAGTGGTGCAGAGATATAAAGAGGGACGCGTTGGTTGCGACGGAGCATGAAGAGGAGAAGGAGGAGGTAGAGGAAGAGGATTACATTGCGGAGACATTCTCTCAACGCGAGGCCATTCTCTCCTCTCGCGACCGCACACTCCGTGAGGTGGTTGGTTGGGGCGATTCGGGATAGGGTATATTCGCCCTTTTAGTCGTGATGGAGGTGATATTCGAATTTTGGTTTTTTTTATTTCAGAGACTGTAAGATGCAAAGAAATCAAGAGTAGAATATCCATGGGAAAGAAAGCCTTTGAAAAAACAAAAGCTCTATTAACTGCCAATAAAATACCTATTACCCTAAGGAAGACATTTGCTAAATACTTTATGTGGAGAATGGTCCTGTAAGGATCAGAAACTTGGACCTATAGGAAAAAGGAAGTGAAGTATCTTGAAAGTTTTGTAATGTGGTTATGGAGAAGGATGATGAGAGTGAGGTGGACGGACAAGGTGAGGAATGACCAAGTTCTGGAAAGGATTGAAGAGAAAAGATCAATCATGAATGCAATAAGAAGAAGGAAGGCAAACTGGTTGGGGCATGACTGCCTCCTGAGTAAGATAATGGAAGGAAAAGTGAAAGGAAAACGCAAGAAAGGAGGAAGAAAATTTGATATGTTGACGGATTTGAGGGAGAACAGGAGTTACCTTGAGATGAAACGTGGGCGCAAAATAGAGAAGTTTGGAGGAGCTCAGTTGGAACCTGTCTTAGGACAGATCTACATTGATGATGATGATGAAGATGCAAGGAGTAAATACTGCAATATTTATAGCGTAATAGTACATAGTTTCATACCACTGAAACTCTCATTTATAAAAAAAATGCATCGATATAAATCTATTACTTGATTCATGTTTTTCTCGTCGTATAGTGATAATGACTCCATAGACGAAAGACTTTAAACGAATCTGTCAAACTCTCTGCGGTAATAAAAGGTAACTTTATTTTGAAACTAGTTGAGAAAACTTACAGACCACGAACTAATAAGTTTCTAACGAGACCTAAGGTTAAGAAATTCCTCATGTTTTAAACTGTGCTCATTTGGACTGCATACGCGTCCCATATGCCGTAGAAAATGGCTTCGTATTTTTGTAAAATATCTAAAATAAAGAACAATAAGTGGCTGACGTTCAGGCACCTTTGGTAAAGTGAGATTTTTTCATGAAAATGAGAGCTAATTCATTGAATTGGATGTCACGTGTTATCTCCCTCCAACTGCCTTCAGCACGTGGGTCAAAGGGTTTGGTGGATCAAGATTCGTGCTTGACGCTTCGCTACGGGGACAGCATCCCCCATCACTATGGACCACATTTCTCCACCGCCATTGACATTAGCGACGCCTTCGAGGGGAGAGTGGGGTGAGGCAACGATAGGGTAGGGGGAGGTTGAGGAAGTGACGTAGGTTCTTAATCTTCATACAGAAGACATCCCTGTCAACATCAATTCCGTTTCCTCGGCCACCTGAAACCGTCTCTTACCCTTTGATGAAATCTCTCCGCGTCCCAAAGTCATTCGGAAACGATTCTCTCGCAAGGACAATCAATGCAAAAAGTTTTCAAAGAATTCCCTCTTAGATTTGGATCGAAGTTGTGAACAGCAAAAGAAGGGGTTATCTGAGGAGTTCTTCTGTACGGCCTCGGAAATACCGAGTCTCGGAATTGCGGAAAATTTGATGTCACATCCACTGATTTTCCGAGGTTCTACTCTGCTGAGTCTTTGCTCAGTTTGACCCGTGGGTAGAATTGGAGGCAAATGGCTTCATTCATACAAAGGGAAAAAAAGAGAGAAAAACACTCAATCAAATTGGACCGAGTGAGCTTCGAGCTCAAAATGAATGATTTCAAGATGAGGATGGACCGAATCTCAGTCTGTTTTCGATACAAAGGCGCTCATACGTTCAGGTTTCATATTTCAAGATTATATCTTCTGGCAAGAAATAATATAAACGTTATTAGCTCCATGATTTTAATTTCATTTCATCGAGCAAAGCTGACACAGCAAAAAGTTAAATGCTGTGAGCACTTGAAAATGTACGCTATCATGACGTGGTTAATTTCGTAAGTAATTAATTACAACTCCTATCCTATACCAGTACAAGCCAAGGTATCATAATAAATTTTCCGCATTCTTACTCATTCATTGACAATTTACTGTAATTTTTCAAAAATAATATGATGAACGAAACTGTTCGTTTCCACGAAAGCGGAGTAATTTGTCTTTGTTTTCCATTCCGATGGCACTCATTGCGTCTGCACCTCACTCCTCTCAAAGAGACGTTTAGCTTAGTCACAAAAGGACATTCGTTCCATTGGTCGGCGCTAAAATGATAGAAACTTAACAATTGAACAGCCGAAGGAGCCATTTTGGCTCCTTATACATTTTTAAGAGCTGAATTCTTGTTATTAATGCCTTGATAATCATTATTTTTCTGACTTTTAATTAATGTTCATGGCAATGCTACTGGAAAAATATCTGTGGCTCTTTGCGAGTACTTCTTCAGAAAAAAAGGTAACTTACCTCGAAAAGCCACGGGGAGCCAATTTGGCTCCATTAAGGACCGTCAAGGCCATTAAGTTTTGAAAACGTAGAGTTTGCAATAAACAACTATGTATTTATTTGCTTCTTTAAATTGTACGATTAAGGGTATATTTAACTTCAATCAAGGATCAAGGGTGTATTTAAGTTAACGTCGGTAATCTGCTCCTTTCTTCCATTTACAATATCACAACACATATGTGGCATTCATTACACGACAATGTCTTTGAAATGAAGCCAAGAAGCCGATGAATCCGACATACCCCAACCATGTTATGACTGTATTTACTTTGTATCAATTCAGAGTTTCAGAACTCAATCGCTCAAATAATTGGGTAATTGCCCAAATCGCTTCACGCTGGCAAATACATTGTCCAAACAGGATTTTCATCACTCAGTCTTCATCTTTCATTGTGAAATCTAGATCGGTTCGCAAGAGATACGAGATTCTTTTCCGGCAATGTCTTTGAAGCGACGCCTACAACCTGAAGACACTATTAAGATTTTAAGAAAAATTTCTACAGATCAATCAGATGTTAAAGATGATTTACCTAACAGTGATTGAGATTCAGACTGTGAGGATTATAACCAGGAGAAAGGCATTTCAAAGTTCCAACTTTTTTTTTAAATGTGCCAGTACGGAATTGTAAAGTAGCTAAAATATGAGTGCACTATTATCTATACCGAATAAAAATCATATTTCTAAAGTTATTTCTTCATTTCAGTTACCCAAGTGCATGATATTAGCGACGGAGCCAAAATAGCTCCGTTGGCTGTTCTAGGGTAATAGAGAAGCTTGGCTGTACTAGTGTTAAAAGAAATGCTTTCGGAAGGTAATGAAATTTACCAAATGGTTAAATCCACAATTACCAAAGGAATGAAAAGCGGTATATGAATTAAGGGTATATGTCATTATAATCTCTAAAATATATCGCGGCAAATTGAGAGAGAATTGCGGACCGGGAAACGGGAGGAAAGAGTTTGGGAAGCTTTGGGAACGAGTCGCAATCGTTTAGGGCATTTATAAATTTTATAGTAACAGTAATATTACAGTCATTAGCATTTAAAAGCATTTTCATTCTTTATTGCGTATCCCAAAGCATGAATAAAGGCTAGAATTGGACGCTTTCCGTTCCCGGATCTGGAAATTTGGGTGCGGTGCCAAATGAGGCGGTGTGGCTTATCCCAGGTGCGCGCGGGCATTATAGCCAGGGGCGGAGGAAGCGACCTGCGGAAGGAAGGACGGCCGAATACTGATGCTCAAAGCTAAGGAGATAAAACATCTCCACTGGGGCGTTTATTATCCGGGCCAAAATTACTTATACCTTAGATTAAGGCAGTGCGAGCGAGATTGTTCCCTAATCATGATAGAGACCATATTCGAATTGTACGTTTTAATTTCACCAGCTGTGAGGCACACGAAAAAAACATTGCATTATTAATGGTGACATTATATAGTTTGAAATGACAGAAATTGTAAGAAATCAAATGAAAATATCTAAATAAGTCTTTAACTTGACTCATTTATTTCACGCGGAACGATTGAAACTCCCTGAAAACGGAAGGTTTATTGTGCTCCTGAAGAATTTACTGCGGTGACCATATAATTTATTTTCACAAACAGCTGAGAAAACACACCAACTACACACTGTTGATTTTTTGACGAAACTTGAGGATGGAAATGCCTCAATTTTAACATAAGGTCTCTCTGGAGTGCATACTCGTACAATTTCCCATATAAAAGGGCTGGTATTTTTTGGTAAATATCTCCAAAAGTAATTTGATAAGGGGGTTGAATTTTTGATGTCACTGGAAGAGTGATATATTTTTCTTGAAAATGAGACCAAAATCACTGATTTCTTTCGCTCAAACTCGAACGGCAATGCTTCCGATGCCGTTCGATGAGATGATGCACGGTTCAATGGTATGATGTCAAAAACACTTTCAACGGAGCACGAGGAGTGTATAGAGATTATCCCGTGCGAGACAGACTCGAGGTTACGAGTGTTTTTCGTATAAAGGGACGAGGGGACCCGTATTCCACTTTGAAGACGCGAGGAGTGGGAAACAGCATGGCGGCGACTTCAGAGGTGCTGTCGCGCCGCGGACTGTCCAAAGGCTCGGCCAAGGGAAACAAAACCCCGCGTCTCTCATTCGGAGCAACGAATGGATAGGCGCTCTCTCGTGTGTGTCAGAGATGAACGGCGGTTGGCAATGAGAGCGAGACAGTGGGGCGGGGAAAAGGAAAGATCTCGGAAGGAAAATCCCTTGAATCCACACACGCACATATCACACACACTTTTGCCCCTCCCAGCGAACGTGTGTCAGGAGGGAATGGTGGAGTGGAGGAGGATCCCGCAGAAGGGAAGAGCCTTGTCTCTGGTGCTAGATGATCCACTCGAGGTGACCGTGGCGCTTAATCAATCTATTTTTGAAGTTGTTCAATCCTTTGAATGAATTGACTAAAAAGTTAATTGGTTAAAGGAACAGATGAAGATGAAAGTGGAGTGGATTCTTCTTCTCTGGTTACAATCCTAGGATTGGTCTGCAACAGTCTTCCACTTCATCTGATCCTGGGCCAATCTTTTCGCTTCACTGTAAGATTGTCAACCTATTTCCTTCATCAACTGTCCCATATAGTCCGGTCTAGGTCTGCATCTCTAGTTTCTACTGTAACTTCTAGTATGGTCTTAGGAGAATATAGCCAATCCAGGTGTTCCTTCTCTTATTTAGCATTCTGAGTACATACCATCTTTCCCCTAACCTCTTAAACACCTCTTCATTCGTGACTCTTGCCACCCAGGGTATTTTCAGCATTTTCCCATTTAGCACCACACTTCAAATGCCTCCATTCTTTCCTTCTCTCTCTTTCCGATTGTCCAGGTCTCACTACCATAGAGCAGAACGCTCCATACGAAAGTCCTCAAGAGCAATTTCCTAATCCTTAAATTAATGTTGCTGGCGGTGAAGAGTTTGTTTTTCTTGTTGAAGGCTAACTTGGCCTGGTTAATGCGGCTTACTATTCCCTTCTTGCTCCGCCCATCTGATGTTATTTTGCTTCCCAAGTAAACAAACTCATCCACCGTCTCTGGTGCTTCTCCTCCTAGAATCAGCTCTACTCTCGTACCGTGTCTGCTTACCACCATCACTTTAGTCTTGTTCTTGTTTATTTTCATGTTATACCGGGTGTCATGACCAAGTGGACTGGGTCAGAGCACAAGACCGCGATGGGCGGGTCGATTAGACACAATAGAGGGAGAATGTGCAGAGTTTTAAAAATATATGAGATAACGAACATGAAGCAATTATCTAACTATCTAATTATCTTATTTCAGTTCTCGGGTGCCAGGTCGAGACAGAATTCTCCCAGATCTCATCGAAGACAATATAATCAAACTGGGACAAGTGCAGGGATACCATTCCAACTACGAACTTCTTTATCCTGCAACATTTTGACTCTTCATTGACCAAGTTACTGACTTCGTCCGAGAGGTCACTGTCTTTCACAACCAGAATAAGTCTGGTTAAAACAAAATGGAGTATTCAATTCATACAAGAAAAGAAAATACGGGGGTGTGCTTAATATTTCAACGCCAAAACATCGCTCCCAATAACCGAAATTTCTAAAATAATGATCATTTGAGTCAATAGGGAAAGGGAGGATTAGAATAAACAATTCAAATTAACCTCCAACTGATATATAAACACGAATTTAACACCCAAGAGAGAGAGAGAGTCAACGCTTACAGAGAAAGAATGAAACTTTGCTACTATTCTCCTATGAAAAAAACGAATATCCCATAACTCCCGCAAAAGCAACACTGTTTCACCGAATGAAAAAAAATACTTCTCAAAGTTAATAGGAATGGGGAACATTTTCACTCACAGCTCCCGACCAGCTCTCGAGTGCCAATGTCTTGGAAGTGGGAATAATGCTTTGAAGGCGGCAGACCTCGGCTCCTGGTAATCGGGAATACACTTATTGAAATACAATGATCGCCACTCGAGGAAGCATTAATTCGACGATAGAGAAGTGCACTCCTGAACAGCCGTCGGTATTTTTCATGCCATGGTCATAATGGTGTAAGGCGCCGGGTGGCCCGTTTGGGTGCCGGAGACAGAAGCGAGTGAATCTTCACCCACGCGATATCAAGGGTGCGTTCATTTGGCTCACCGAGTGCCAAGTGCAGCGAGGCGAGATTTGCCGCTGCACCCGACGCATACACCCGTGGGGAGGGAAGGGGGGGGGGGAGGGGGTTTGAGAGGATCACCCACCCGACGGCGGCGGAGACGACAGATGGGAGTCGAAGAGCGGAAATGAGGATATCACAATTGGAATGAACCCAACAACGGTGTGAAGAGATGATCAGATAATAGAAATCCATATTATCTTATGAGAATAAGTACGCCATATTATATTATTTAAAATAGAAAGTGTATAATAATCACAGTAAATATGTACCATGCCGATTTAAGTTTAACACTAGAACCACCGAGGATTCATTTTGACCCTCGTCAGATTTTGTTGTTTTGTTTGCCTGATGCTGCAAAAAATTGTGTTTGTTTGCCTGCTGCTCTCAAGAGTTTTTCTGAAATGGTGTTTCAAATATTTTGGAAGACAAATCTAATGCCTAGAAAATGCCAGATCGTTACGTGAACCGAAATACACTGAGTTTGAGTTTAAAATTAGGTACATATTAAGATGATAAACCATAAAACGATATTTATGAAACGATGTGTGTCATAAATATAAATAAAAATATCACTATTGCAGATAAATGATTCATGAAAACAATATTTATTGCGTTAGCTTTTAATAAACCATGATCAAAGGTGAAAATTATTCCACGGTGGTCGTAGTTGTGATACGATAAAAAAATCCTTCTGCTTCTTGTGTCAATGAACTCCTTACTATCGGAGAATAGTCACTGCCCAAGGGAGAAACGAATGAAAAAAAAAATGTCCCGCTAACTGCTCAACCCGTGGAGACCTTTTCTCTTTTTCTGCAGTGTGTGCTTTGTGTACATATCTATCATCAAGTCTATCCCTTTGGGCCACGAAAGGAAGAGAAGGGCCTCGCGTCTATGCTCGGGGTCAACCGTGCGCGAATGTAAATCACATTTCCGAATTTCGATTCCCCAAAAATGGGAAATGGCAAGGTTTGGGGGTAAGCGATGGAACAGATGCGGGAAAACGGTCCAGATTCAGCATCCACTCGCAAATCTGACCATTTCGTAGGAGGGGGTAAGAAGAGGAGGGTTGAGGCGAGTGGAGGGATGGGGGAGGGTAGGTCGAGACAGAGACGAATGGGCGAAGGAAAGGGAAGGAGCCGAACAGGGAAAGAGGGCGGAGGGTCGAAAGGGGGGGGGGCGTCGCTGGAGGGTAGTGGAAGGGGGAGGGAGAGGGAAGGAGCTATGTAGTCCGAAAATATCGCAGCACGCTTGCTTTCGCATGCAGTGAGGCTCGCACGTCCGCACGCCTTCGAAAACACTCTTAATCCGTCTCCTCGACCCGTCCATCCCTCCTCATTACACTGTTGCCCCGCACTATGGTTCGCATGCGCGCCACGGTTGAATGGCGGTTCAAATGGCAACCCTTACTCATATTTATACATTTATAAGGCATAAATTGAGACATTTATAAGGTCCTAAGACGTTTTTATTTAAGAAGTGGAAATGCTGGGTTACTAGTGTATTTGCCTTCTCCCTTCAACCTTCGAAAATCTCGTGTACCGTTGTCCAAAACAAACCTAATATTATTTAAACGATATTTTTTGTATGTCGGACCTAAATTGTACAATCTATTGCCTATTTCATGGGTTAAATCCAAAAATGTTAATACAGTATTGAAAAATATACAATCTTGGTTATTTACTCGAGAAAGAATAGAGGATACCTTGTTATAATCGAATGTGATAAACTTGATAATTCCGCTCAAAGTACTGATAACCTCATATAATATTGTGCATCTATTTCCATGTTCAATAATGTAAAAAACTAACGCATGACTATTGACCAAATGATGGTAGTCTTAATACAGGTCCTCCTTTCAGACTACCTAATATTACTCATGTTGTAAAGATTAATGTATGTCTAATTGTGTTGAGTAATAAATATTATATTATTATAATATTATTATTATTTTAATTCGTAATATTTCCAGTCTACCGAATTAGAAATTCTGGTGATCTCTGGTGCTAAAACTACCCTCTCGGATAAAATGAATCAAAGCTAAAACAAACTGTAAACCAGTGGAGTGAGAGAAGTGAGAAAAGGAGATGAATTGTAAAAAATAAAAGTAAACGAATGCATAAGGAAAGAAGAGTTCAACATATTTTGCTAGAGCCAAACTATTATGGTAGAAATGATCACAGGCATAAAATCAAGGAAATAGACTGTAGAACCAATAGAGTTAGAAATGTCATTTTTCTACGCACAATAAGGGAGCATAGTAGTTAAGAAGGATCAGTCATGGGGAATTTGGACCCTCACCGGGTAAAGTAGGTTTTCCACTATTGCAAAACCTTTCAACATCAAAGTTCACCACTAGCCCCGCATGAAATATCCGGGAAGATATAGAATTTTATACTATAAGATAATAACACATTAATATGAAAAAGAGAAGTGAACACAAAACTAAAATATGAGTACACAAATCAATTTATCTTTCTATCCTAACTTACGGCTCCGAAAGTTGACCAATGCATTTGAAAAGAGGAAATCTACAGTAGAAATTAAATTCTTGAGGAGGGTAACAAAATAGACTAAGAGAGATCTGAAAAGACACTAATAGATAAGAGTAAAACATCAGTAGGAGCCATTTAAAGAAAAGGTAGAAAGGAACTGAACTAAGATGGATGGAGCATCTCAGTAGGATGGCCCAAGATAGAACGAACGCTCTGTTAGGCTGGACTGGAGGCTGAATCGGGTGGAAGTAGTAATGGAGGGAGACGAAGAGTGAATAATAACACACAAACACGTGGATTGGAAGAAAAACAGAAGAGTATGGAAATAGGAGAGGCATGGCAGATTATTGGCGAAGGACCGAGAGCTGTAGAAGGCGTTTGTAGAGTCCCCGAAGGCATAAGTGAGAGAAGGAAGACCTCTGGTGAATCACAAAGGAAATGACAACTGAAGTGATCTGAACACCCGAGGCAATACTGAACAGAATTTGTATTTCATATTTGTCAGGAACGTTCATTTAATCGATTCATTCTCTTTCGAATGGACCTGCTTACTGAACTAATCCAGGACGACTTCAATATCTCCTTCAGCGCAGAGCTCCCTACTCTCTGCTCGACCCTCAACTTTCTTGACTCGTATTTCGACCGCGATATCGTCTTAATTCCTTATCAAATGCATTTCAAATGCCGATAACCAGCAGAAAACCTGGTAAACTCTAGTGCAAAAAAACAGGTTTTCTAGCATTTTCGCTAACCTGAGTTCACAAGACAAAATTCTTTCTGGCATGCATGTCACCAGCGTAGTAAGTTAGTCATGCACACGAGGCACTCCTTGGCATTCGCTTCTCCCTCCCATAGTGCATACAATTAGGAAGATGGATCGAGAGATCTTCGTCTCTTTTGTTGAAAAATCCCACGGAGATGGGAAATCATCATGGCTATTTCACAGCCATAATGTTTCAACTAGGAAAAGTACAAAGGAGGTGGTCATTCCTTGGCCTCCACATCTCTGTTCAATCGCTAAATGCAGAGCTTTTCAACTTGCCGATTGCTGTATGATGCATGTTCATATTGGTTTCAAAACTATTGCTTGTTTTCAGTTCTGTGACAGCCATATGCCTCCTTTTTTTAATAATGGTTTGGGCTCATCCTAAGAGTATTTGAATGCTTCAGGGCCACCCATTTCTAGGAAGCATTCCCGTATCCACCTCCTGGACGTGGCTCCAGATGAGGGAATAGCGACCCCACGCGGGGATCGAAAGATGGACGCATTTCAAATGTCAATGTTTCCGCGTACGAATGGGGACCACGAAAGTTGCGATCGAAGCGAGACTATAAATCGCTTTTTTTGTGGCAGAAGGAGATGCATCCCAAAGAAGTATTTTGAAAGTGACATGAGAATGGAAAAGGCCATAGTAGAGAGTCACAAGGACATCAATGGTAACAGTGGGACAAATAGCACAAATGAGGTAACAAACAGAGCCAAGTTTATTTGCTGGAGTACCAATGTGAGTGTCGCAAGAAACAAGAAAGTCAACGTATACCTAGGAACTTAACACAATCAACCTGAGGAATAGATTTACCCTGGATATAAATAAAATTTATCAGATTTTTTTGTAGTACTTGAATTGATCATTGTTTAACATCAGACCATTGTCCAGACGCCATTCACAAACAGAAAGTTTTCCACTTGCGCGTGGGATGAATTTTTCATTATTTGCGCATTATGTAATGAAATGTTTGCCAAAATGTTTTGCATGTCAAAGTGAATTAGCTGACTACTGACTGCTTGCGGGTGATTTGCAACGGCAGTTATGCATTCCACACGAGTAGGATGGGGACTGAGATGACGCAATGCTCTCTAATGTAATTCTCCTCAGATGTACGTAACTCAAAAGTATAAGTCGTGAAATCGCTAATAGCATTGTTTTACTTAGTGCTTACCGGCTACTGATTGCCTCATGTAGAGAGACTGCCACACACCCTAAATGTGTCACAGGGTACCACATAGATGTATATGTTAATTTAGATAAAATCTTGCCCTGCTTGACACCATCACCACCGCGAATGCGCCTTTTAATTTCCATTCGAGCATTTATACCCAAGACACCATTCGCGAGCGTTGACATCTAGTTTAGGAAGGAATTCGCGGGCGAAAATTGAAGGTTGGTTTACGATTGACGTCAATGGCCGCATGAGAGCCTCACGTCCACGACTTCAGTGTCCGATTTCAAGTGGAAGTCGGGTCGGCCATTGCACGTTGCACCCGAATGTTTGCACAATAGACAAGGGCCTTCATTTCATCCTTTTGTCAGCTGTGGGAAATGCCATTCTTGAGAGAGTAATACTGCGTTATCAGCTGATAATACTCGAGAAAATGGATGGAAAGGTAAATTTTATAATCCCCTCATATTTCACATTACACTTTTTTTTGGACAAATATAAACAGACTGACATGAATTTTTGGCACTCATAAAGATAATTTTACTTGGAGTAACCATTCATTATGTTAACTACAAGTTACCAGTGCTACCACACCAATTATCACTCGAAATATTTGTAGATCAATCATTTCAAGACGGCTAAAAGTAAACTACATATCGCCACAACATTCATACTAGATGAGTATGCCTATTGTTATTATTTTGTTCAAATTAGAGGCATCGGTTGAATCATTCCAACCTAACTGTGACGTTGGGCGTTTGAACCGACGAAATATTAGGTCATCGCTCGCGCAAACCTATCGGTATGTGAAATGACTGCGCGTTCAATGTATTTCACCTTCGAGAAGGTATTTATCTGAACATTTTTGTCCGGTTAATTAATGTAAATCTTTGTGTAACAGTGTCATGTAAATAAACATCACGTAAGATGTTTATTTACAGTTACTTTTTATAAATAATTAGGGAACGAAATACCAAAAAAATTGCTATGTTGGTAACATTTACGGGCCTGCGATATATTTTGCTGTCTAGATGATAAATTTGGACAGAATAAACTGTTTTGTTGCCAAACGCTAAAATATGAATTACATCTATATTCCAACTTAAATAATTACGCAGAGTTGAATTGAAAATAAAGTCGATTGGATTGGATATTATGGGAGGCGAATGACAGCAAAGGTAATTTGCGCCATCGGAGATAGGTGAGGGAAGAAGGGTGGATAGAAACCCGGCGTCGGCAGTAGCCTGCTCTAAACGAAAGGCGCCAAAGGGCCCACGGTTTAACGTCTCATCCGACAGACGGAGTACTGTACTTGAAGTGCCCTCCACAAGACATTCAAGTAAGGATCGGATTTCCTCTGAAGAAAATCCTTCTCTGCAGGGATTTGAACCCTGGCCTTCCGATTGGCTAGCCAGTACTCTAGCCACCACGCCTACCCGATCCCTGGAAACAAGGTTGAACTATACAGGAACTTTAGTACTGGGTGAAGAATATAAATTCATATTAGCGTTTGCATTGAGAGTGATCGGTTGAGTTTAGCAAACCAGTGTTCTGCGCACTCCGCGCAGGTGATCATCGCTGCGTGAGGGGTTGAATATATGAAAGCATTGCGGTTCCCATCGAAGAGTGGATCGGGAGTGGAAGGGGCAGCGGAGAGTCCGCATCCGCGCAACATCCCCTGCCACACTCCCGTGAAAATCCAACTCCCCCTCCCCGTCTATATCCCTCGGCGCGCCGAAACAAGAGCACGCTCGCGGCGGCGGTGGAACACTCGGCGTGCATCTCTCTCGTGTCCTCGTGCGATAGAAGAGGACACACGAAGCGGATGGGAGAGGACGGAACACGCCAGAGCACACCGAACACACTCGCGGCTGCTGTTGGCAAAATACGAGAAACCGGCCGTGGTGGTGGTGTTCCTATTGATCCATATATGCCCCCCCCCCCCTCACTCCCTCTCGCGGAGCAATTGGAGGGGCGGAGGAGGAGGGGGAGGGGGAATGGAGGCGAGCGTGTGACGTCAACCTGTGTGACGCAAGAGGTGGTGGCCCCCCGCCCCCGTCTACTAGGCGAAAGTGGGGGGTGGGGGAACTGGGCGTGAAAAAGCGTGAGAGTGGGAGGCGGGGTATTTATTCGGGGGGGGGGCGGAGGGGGTGGGGGAGGGTGGGAGGGGGAGGAGGAGAGGAATTTGAAAAGATGAAGAGTCGGGGAAAAAGGATCCGATTTCGAAAAGTGTGTGTGTGTGTATATATATATATATATATATATATATATATATATATATATATATATATATATATATATATATATATATATATATATATATATATATATGTATATATATAATATATATAAACCCAACCGTCCATACTACTCGCGTGGACATTAAGGTGGGAATTGTGGGAGGGAAACGAAAAATAAACATCCGACGAACGATATTGCGTCCTTCCAGTGAGTGTGTTTGAGGAGGGGGGGGATGGGGTTGAGAGCGGTCGGCGGAAATGCTCATATTTCCCCTCTTTCTCTGTCTCTCATTTATATTCTCGCACGTCCGAATCTTTTAAAAATCTCTGCGGCGCACGCCGGAATGTTTTTTAACGAGCGTGACCTCTTCCACACCCTCTCCCCCTCTCTGACGTTAGGGTGGGTGTTAGGAAGGGTGGTATACCCTTCGAAACCCTTGAGTGAGTACACGAGTGCGGTCTCCACAGCAAACGTGGATCCAGCCGGACATGTCGCGAGTCCTCCGCCCCAGGGGAAACCGTTTAAGCACAATCCACTTCCCCGCTGACTCGACACCATTTAGTAGTACCTGTCGAATGGAATTCGAAGGACCGCATCGCCTCAAAATGAATGCCCTTCGCTCTATGAGAGAGCGGACCCAATTAATTTCAGGATGGCACTTTTATATAATATCTTGCATCTAAACTCCGCCGAGGTTTCAAACATTTTTTTATCGGAGGGCCCGGAGAAGGTGTAGTCAGCCGGAGTATAATCGCAGCCCATTCGTTTTTGAATTTGAAAGATACACGTCGTCGGTTGAAACGACTGAACAGTTGGATGCACATTTTTGATGTTTTACTGAATTGTTTTCTTATTGTTATACCATTTGAAAATATTTAAGTTTCGTTGAATTGCAGCAGTCATTTGACTTACATCATGAATGAATTCCACTTGGTCAAGCCAGAGATAGCCGCCTTCGAATTGATTATTGACAAACCGCCTGCATAATTTAATAGATCCTTTTCCCGAAAACCGGGATACTTCCCATTTCACGGAAGAAAACTTATCCAATGAAGATCTTGTCTTGTGCGGAGTAGTTTTAGCAGACGCCGAGAAAAACGCAACATCTGGTCGCAACGTTAACGGAAGAATCCATCAGGCCATCAAGAGGAAAGTTTCCATAGACAATTTATTACTTTAAAAAAACACTAATATCTCAGTTTACCGAATGGCGACAGAGCCGTAAAACGATCGCGACAATGAAAAAAATCAACCTTGTATTGCAAAGCAAACGTCGTTCGCATCGAATGAACACTCTTAGCAGTGGTCCGACCGCTGCAGAGCGATTACAATTTAACAAACCCATTCATTAAGGAAACACGGAAGTTCCCGTTAGATGCTCGCGGATATTCTCGAATCAATTCGGTGAATTCAATTCCCAGACCACCGCACGGCCACTCGAAATCGCGATATGAGGCAGAGCACTCTCAATATGGGGCTTCTCTGGGACCACACTTCGTGTAACACAAGATGTTTTATCTGGCCGGTCCAAAATTATCAAATTAATTTTAACTCTATTAATTTCACTTTCTTCGGTTCAACGCCACTGTTTGGAAATACGGAGTAACTCATGTTCCTTGGGAAAGGAATTATAACGATTTAAAGTCAAAAAATAGGAAGGCATAAGAATATGTTGCACAAATATAATATAATGCATAAAAATGTTGCATAATATTTGCTAATGTAAACATCTCATTAATGCTTACAGAAGAAGATACAACGATCTTGACTGTCGTTTGGGTGAAAACTTGGACAGTTTCCAGGGGATGTGGAGATTGTGAAATACATTCTGAACTTACTGACTGCTCAAACTGTACTTCTGTGTGTGCATTATACATGTAATGAGATGTGTGTCAGGAGAAAAAAAAACACTGAGCATTGATACGATTTCTGAGTAGTATTGAAGATGATATAATTTTGAAGAAATCCATAAGCCCCAGAGGCTGACCGGAAGCTCACTCTAACAAACTTAATGTATACATCAGTATTTCCTTTTGTTTATAATTGAGTAATGAATAACTTATGATTTTAAGAAATGAGGATATGTGATAAGATAGTTTTTCAATTATCTTGTTTTAGATATTGAGTCATGTCTTGAGATATGTCTTGAATTAATACTATATGTAAAAATAAAAAAATACACCGTTTCCTTTAAGTCCGGAAAAGAAATGGCAAATAACTTTTCTTGTAACTATTGCTTGACTTAAATTTATGATTTCTAGATTATCAGTTGACTTTTGGATGATATTTTGAATATGTGGATTTTAAGATATGCTGTTCTGACTACATTGGTATAAAGTTTAGTGTATCGGGCGATATTTTGTGGAAATTGAGTACAGATGCCGTGATCTCACTATAAAAGATGTTTTAAACTTTCCACACAGTTTAATTCACACCGGTGAAAGCTGCATAAGCTATGTCTTGACAAAACTATGCATTTAAAATGATATAGCTTATGTCGAGCCCTTGGTCGGCGTGAATAAAACTCTGTGGCAAGTGAACAACATATTATATTGTGAGAGCATGGCATGTGTATTGATATCAATTCTAGGTTTCATTGAGCGTCATTTATTGCTATTGCTTCAGTTATCTTCGCATAAAATTACTCTTATCGTATCCACACAATAGGTATGAATGCTCCTGGTGGGAAGATTTTTTACTTTGTAACTTCAGCATAGCTTTTTAGCAAGCAGATTTCAGCTAGTGTCTCGTATATCTCTGCTATCTATGTACGCCACATGGAATATGCACCAATGTATACGTTTATGCATGGTTTGCTGTCCTTATTTCTGTAATAAGAATATCGTTCAAAGACTGTGTAATTCAACTCATTCATTGATTCGGTAATCATATTTAAAAAATGTATTGTCTTCCATGGGCAACTGTCCATGTAATTGAAAAAATAAAGTTGAACCTTAATTTGAATTTATGATGTTAGCTTACCTCTCTTTTGTACACAAACTGAGTATGTCCCTACGTCGAATTTTGTGTTAAGTTTATTAATGTAAGGAAAATTACTTAACATTTTCTTATGATCTTACTTCACCGTAGGGGACCTTGATGATAGCGTTGTGTATTGAAAGTCCATAAAAATATAAATACCTTAGGAAGGTTTGCAAAATATGAGGCAAATAATAATGTGTTAACTCTTCCATGGCATTAATATCAATATTGAATCACTGTATACTGGGATAATAGACTCTCTGCAACATTTGACAATATGATTTTCTGTTAGAAATTTATTCTTCTTCTCTTCTAAAGGTTATCCTTGTTGTTGCAGCCACGACTTCCAACAATCTCTTTGTTCAGCCTTCCTCTTCATTTCATTGTATATACGAGGTGCATCCCATTTCCATCGCCAATCCTTTTAGGTACGAAGTTCTCGGTCGCTCTCTCTGTCTTTTGCCTAGAATTTTTCCTTCCATAATATTTTGTATGAAGTTGTCGTGCCTGAGTAAGTGTCCGATGAGCTTTGCTTTTCTTGTTTTAATTGTTTCCAATATTTCTCTTTCTGTATGTACTTCATTTAGTACTTGCTCATTAGTTTTCCTGTCGGTCCACCTAGTTTTTGTAATCCTCCTCCAAAACCACATTTCTGCAGCTTCAAGTTTGGTCATTTCACTCTTCCTTAGTGTCCATGTCTCGAATCCATATGTTAGCACACTCCATACAAAGCTCTTCAGGAATGTCTTCCTAGTCTCAATACTATTGCTGTTATTTACTAGGAGACTTTTATTTAATTGAAAGGCTTTCTTGGCTAACGTTATTCTTCTTTTGATCTCAGAGGAGCAGTTGTCATGATTCTCCTTAATATGCTACGCAAGTAGCAGAACTCTGTCACTTCCTCCTGTCTCACTCCGTCTATACATATATTCGTTACCTTTTCTCTTCTCTTTCTTTCTACCACCATGGCTTTTGTTTTCTTGGTGTTTAAGAGTCAGTTTTAATAAAATATTATTTAGAATATTGAGCATTTGATTTAATTCCTTCTCTGAGTCAGTTACTAGAGCTATGTCGTCTGCAAATCGAATGCAATGAATTTTTTTGCCATTTATTTTAATTCCTCTTGTCTTTGTTTTCATTTCAGACATGGCTTCTTCTATGTATAAATTAAACAAGTAAGGCGATATTGGTCAACCCTGTCTCACACCTCTTCTTATATTTGCTTCTTTCTTGGTGCCACCGACTTCTATTTCCGTACTTTGGTTTTTGTAGAGGTTTAAAATCAATCTTTTGTCTCCCCAATCCAACCCTATTTTGCACATAGCTTGGAACAGTAGTCTCCAGTCAACATGGTCAAAAGCCTTTTCCAAATCAACGAAAGCTATATAAGTTTTCCTGTTAATTTCTAGCCTCCTCTCTAGGATTTGTCGTAATGCTAAAATTGCCTCTCGAGTGCCTTTTCCTGGTCTGAAGCCGTACTGATCACTATCTAGTGTCGCATCAATTTTCTTTTTTATTCTCTCTTTTACGATAACCTATAAAATTTTTGAAGCATGGGACAGAAGCGTGATTGTTCGGTAGTTCATGCAATCCTTTGCATTGCCTTTCTTGGGAAGTGTAATGGTTCTGTTTTTTGTGAAATCATGTGGTAGCTTTCCTTCCTCATAGCAATTGGATACAATCATGTAAAGTTTATTTTTAATTTTACCACCTCCATTTTGCAGTAGTTTTTCTGCAATGTTATCCACACCGGTGGCTTTATTTGGCTTTAATCTATTCAGAGCATTGTTTTAACTTAGCTCTTGTTATGGGTGGCCCTTTGCTATCAGCGTCAATAGAATTTTCCTCCTCAATATACTCTTCTATTTTTTTCAATTTCCTTACCATCATACAAGTCTTCAATATATTATTTCCTACTATCACACACCTCCTCATGTTCAAATAATAGTTTCCCATGTTTATCATTCACCAGGTTGCTCTTAGTTTTGGGTCTATATTGTAATGTTTTTACTTTGGTGTAGACTTTGTCAAGTTTCCCCTCAACTAAATATTTCTCAATTTCTTTGCTTGTTTCGCTCATCCACATTTCTTTCTGTAACCTGCACATTGCTGTTATCTTGTTTTTAACAGCCTTGAATTTAGTATAATTTTTGGACCTTAACTTATTTCTTTCTTCAATGAGCTCCAAGATCTCTTGGGTCATCCAAGATTTTTTAGGTTTCAGTTTCTTTACTTTTAGAACCATTTCAGCAGCTGTTATTAAGCCAGATTTGATACCGTCCCATCCATCATTTTCATTCACTAGTTGGCCAGCTGTTTCTTGAAATTCCTGTAAAGTGTCCACATCTTGTAGTTTATGTAAACACCATTTACTATGATTAACCGTTTCATGCTTCTTAAAGTTAATATCACAGTTTGCTATCACTAGTACGTGATCGCTATCCACCTTAGCTCCTGGGTAGCTGTGACTAGATTTAACCTGGTTTCTAAATCTTTGCTTTACTATTATGTAATCTATCATGCATCTCTTTTTATCTCCAGGTGCTTTCCATGTGTATCGTCTCCTCTTGTGTACCTCATAGCTTGTGTTAGTTATTACCAACTCATGTTGTAAACAGAATTCCAACAGTTTACTACCTCTCGGTTTTACATCTCCAAATCCAAATCTTCCAACATGTTTCTGGTTTTCTTGTATTCCTACTGACGCATTAAAGTCCCCCACAAGAATAACATTCTCTTTGTCTTCTACCATCTCGAGCAAATTTTATATAAGCTCGATCTTTCCTCGTGGGCAGTGGCGCTAAGCGCTCAGTGGCGACTGATTGTTACATTGTATGTCCGGCAGTCGAGAACATCTAGTCCCGTAAAGGTCACAAAAATCCAAAGAGTAGGAGGACGCCTCGGTAGCTAAACTGGCTAAAGCACTCGGCCGGAAATGGAGGGATTCGGGTTCGAGAGCCGGTCAAGGCGGATGATTTTTTTCTCTGTGAAAATTCAAACGTGTGCATTGCGGGTGACTCCGTAAAAGTGGAACTCCATTGGCTAGTCCCGGATAGCTTGAAATTTGTCAATTTGAAACTTCAAAATTTACGATAAATTTAACATTTCAAGATGATGGGTTTTTTGGATGAAATTCATAGTTATCAAAATATTGGAATTTAACAACAAAAATTATTGTTTGAATATTATTGTTAATTTGCAATGATTTTCAATATGTATGACTTATTGTAAAAATACGATGAAAATTGATGGTATTTACAGTTCCAATGATTTTTGTCGTATTTAGGTAAACTTTTTTTACTCTGTCTAACTATCGTTTCATCTGCAAGTACATCTATCGCAGGGACACGCAGGGGCCATGCAAAAAGTGACTTAGAGTACGAAATGGAAGATTGAGAGATAGGATTTGGGAGAAAATCAACCAATCTGTCGACTAACCTTCTCCAAAGTCTCATTGGCCGAAACTATGGTCTCTCATCGATCGCGGGAAAAACGGCATTTGAAACATCTTTGCGTTCTCCAGTCTATTCCTAAACTTTATTCTCATGATTTAATGTGCTGTCGTATGTTATAGTTCGTAATATGTTATCAAGTTCGTTGGAAAATGAATCGGTTGGGAATTTACACAAAGCAATAAGTGGAATTTTTAATCGGCGTCTGGTAGCGATTCCCTTCCCAGCTATTGCAAGAGGTCAGTAACACTATCATAACGGTTATCAATATCATAACAAGACTATCATAACGGCCTACAACGTCCTTTACTGATCGTCTCTGCACGTATTTCAACTTTTTTTAAAGCCAATTTCATGACGATCCAAGAACTGGCAACATAATCCAAGAGGGGTGTTCTTCTTCTTAGGAATTCAGTCCTTAGATTGGTCTGCGAGAGCAGTCCTCCAATCGGCTCTTCTTTTCGGCTCTTCTTTTCAGTTCCTGATGGCTGGTCCAGTTCAAATCCTCCGATAATTGCTTCGTGTAATCAAGTCAAGGTCTTCCTCTACATCTTTGTCCTTCAGTTATTCCTTCTAATATCGTATTTATCATGCTCTCGTGCCTCAGAATGTGCCCCACAAGTCCTGTCCTCCAAGAGGGGTCTAACAATGGAGAAATAGCTGATTTCTCTGACTTTATTGTCGTACTTCCATCTTCCAAGTACTCTTTCAAAAAATCCCAAATTATTGGAGGATGGTTCGTTCACTTTTGCCAAAATGTGAAGAGTATTATAGGAGAAAACAGAACCTACAGCGACGACGCGGACTTTGCGCTAAAGGTGAAAATGATACTACAGAAACCATTTATAATTATGTATTTTATAGCTACATTAATGACAGAGATACAAGAGTCATAGAGGAGTCATATGAAACTGGATATTGACTCTATCGGTCCTGCAGTCTATTTCCTTATTCTTTTGACTGCTATCGTTTCTTTCGTAATACTTTGGCTCCAGCAAAATGTGTCAAGAGTTCTAGATTTGGTCGATGTCAGCATATAAATAATACCCTTTTCTATTTTTGCCGAAAATTTGAAAAATAAATTATTCGAGTTCCAGTCGTCTATCAAAATCCTAGCAGTTTCACGGAGAAACAACTGATTATATAATGGATATGTGCATCCGACTCTCTCTTCTTGAGTCGAGCTATCCGAAGAGCGTGGTTTAGGCGTAAGGCGCCGTATTACACTAATTATTCAATGTACTCTGATGGTACCTGCTTATTAAGTATTGCATCTTAGAGGGAAATCTCCGGTTTGGAAGAAAAATGAGCAATTAAATATCACGACTCCCCAATATACGCAGAAAATGTACACGCGGATCTTAAAATTACATGCAAACACCAAACCTGGTGAAGTGTAGGACGTGAAAGAAAGTACTCTCACATAACAAGACAGAGCTCTGTAGCAAGATTGAGCCTGAAGCATTTCTGATTTCCAAAAAGAGAAGTTCTCACTCACAGTCAAGTATAAATGTGACCTTTCTTCTTCCTTTTTCCTTCTGTTCCTTCCGTTCCTTTGGATCAAATCCGCAGAAGGAACGAGATGGAACGAATCCGGCTGTGATTATCTTACACAGACCTTGAATATAGTGCATTGGAATCCTCAAAAGCGTTAAAGTGTCCAATATACGACCGAGGCAGCTCTGCTGCTGCACAGCTAGCTGTGCAGCGAGTATTATATTCGAGCACTGCAGGTCTTTTTTAGTGTAGGAAGTAGGACAATAAGTAGATCAAATAGTGAGTTATCAAATAAAGGGTTATCAAATTAAAAAAATTATCAAATCAATCAAATACCAAATAAACGTAAATAATAGTAGTTATGAGAGCTCTTTTAGAAATCAGAATAGCTTAGTATCCGAAAGAAATAGAAGCGGCCCAGTTTCATCAATAACTACTTCCATTGGTGTATTTAATACTCTAAACAAGGACACTGTCAGTTAAATCCAAAGGATTCAATTTTAATAGGAGTCGTCAATTGCCGTATTAGTGTAAAATACAAAGTGACTGATTTTCGCGCTCTCACCTTAAGCACGGACGCTGATGTAGTGATAGGAACAGCAAGCTGGTTGTCGAGTGAAATTGCGGATAGCGAGACCTTTCCAAAATCATATGTAATGTATAGAGAAGACCGATTAGCGAGAGCAGGAGGAGGTGTGTTTATAGCTGTAAAAGATGAGATCGGCTCTACAGCCGAAATATTTCCAGAAAATGATGTTGAAAGTGTGTAGTGTTCCATCAAGTGCTCGTCGAAAAGAATTTTTATATGCGCATTTTGCAGACCACCGAATTCAAGTTTAAACACAGTTTTTCAATTACAAAAACAGGTGAAGCATTTCATTAATCATAACAACGAATGTAATATTATTATCGGTGGTGATTTCAACATTCCCTCGACTGGATGACGTATAGTTTCAAAAATTGTGGAAAAGATGAGGAGTTGTACGACACTCTTCTCTATATACTTACATCAAACACTGCATTAATTAGTAACAACACCCACGAGAGAAGAGAACGTTTTAGATCTTTTGGCAACAAATATACCTGAAAGCGTCCTTAATGTTAAAAAAAATGCACGGAATTAGTGACCACAAAGCAGTAAGTGCTAAATTTCATATAAATTAACAAAAGGGTAGTCACAAAAAGAAAAGTGTCCTTATACCACAAGGCAGATTTCGATTGTTTAAAACAGGAATTATCGACTTATGTCAAAAGTTTTGCAATGAATGCCAAAACCATGCTACTAATGATTCATTTTATACTTTTCGTAGCATCACAAGACTAGCCATAAACAATGCAATACCGAGTAAACTGAAAAAAGTCGATACGGAACCTAGGTGGTATAATGCGGACGTCCGGAAATCTCTAATGCGACAACGAATCTTGCATTCAAAAATTAAAAACGCCCATCAGGATCTACCCGGTGAAAAACTTAAGAATATTTGCGACAGATATGAAAGAGCTAAAATAACAGCAAAAGCGGTCTTAAGAAAAGCACTAATGGAATTCAAGAGAAAAATCGTCATCGTCGTCACTCAAAAGGCCACGCCTTGTCGCCGTCTTTAAAGCGAATTGCCTCTTTCAAAGGCTGTTTTTATTTTCATTTCCCCTTTAGGAGTTGCAGTTCGTGATTGACATCACACTGTGAAGTAAGGATATTCTAGGTCGTCCCATCCTTTTCTTCCCCAACACTTTCCCTTCAATTATGTTCTTGATGAACTCGTTATGTCTTACTAAGTGACCAACAAGTTTAATTTTCCTGGAGTGAATTGATTGGAGAAGCGTTCTTTTTTTTCGCCTGCTTCTTTCAAGACTTGCTCATTTGTCTTCCTCGTGACCCAACTTGTTTTACTCATTCTCCTCCAGAACCACATTTCGGCTGCCATGGAGTCTTGTCTATTTCTTGCCTATTTAATGTCCATGTCTCACAACCATAGGTGAGTATACTCCACACGAACGTCTTCACAAATATCTTCCTCGTATCAATGGAGAGGTGGTTGTTTACCAAGAGTAAAATATTAGGTGAAATTTTAGAAGAGAACCCGAGGGCATTTTGGCTCAAGCTCATGGTGGGAAGTTCAGGGAATATATCTGCGGTAATATCACTGAAAAACGGTGAAAGAGAAAGAGACAACGATAAATCAGAAAAACCAAGTATCCTTAACACCTGTTTTCAAAGCTTACTTATACTACATGACCTCAGAAAGACACCGCTACGCTGACATGTCTTTACAAATATCCAATGCAGTCTATAAATATTTCTTGGCGTGGGATAGGTAGTCACCTGAAATCCGGTTACTCCAAGATATCACGTGGTCCCGATGTGATTCCCTCCCGAGTTAATAAATACTTAGCGTCAGAAATAGAATCTTTCTAGAAAATAATATCTGAAAATTCTCTAGTAAAACATTGTGTCCCTTACAATTGGAAAATAGTGAACGTCATACCTATCATTTAGAGCGGTGATAAGGAAGATCCAAGTAACCATAGACCTATCTCTCTCAAATCTATATCGCGTAAAATATTGTGCAATATTACATTTTCAGTTCAATTATGGGGTATTTACATAGTAAAAACTTGTTAATTCAAAACAGGCATGGATTCCGAAAAGGCAAGTCCTGCGAAGCCCAGCTAGCCCTGTTTCTTCACGACATTCTTTCCTCTGAAGCCGGTCCTGGTAGACGGGATATGTTTAGATAAAAAAAACTTTAGACAAATGTTTGCATTCAAAATTACTTGTAAAGCTAAAAGCCTTTGGAATGCTTCACGATCAAATATACTGGATTAAATATTTCTTAAACAATCGCGAACACAGGAAAGTTCAAGATGGCATTAATTCAAATACAGTTAAAGTCACATCCGGTGCAACCCAGGGAAGTGTCATTGGTCCCTCATTATTCCTCTTCTATCTACTCTACACATCTACTACTTATCTCTACACAATTAATCAAGCCGAACTAAGAAATGTAGAGGCAGTTAAGTCCTTAGGTTTGACCCTTGCTCAAGACTTGTCCAGGGCGGAAGCACATACGTGAAGTTAGCGGACAGGCAAACCGTAAATTGGAATTTATTGAAAGATTAATAGGAAAATGTGACGAGGAAGTAAAGGAGCAATTTTATTTTTCTCTCGTGAGACCTCACTTGGAGTACGCTGCTAGTATATCGGACCCTAACAAAGTAGGACTAGTTCCAGGGGTAGAGCGAATACAGCGGAAGGAAGCTAGATTTGTTGAAAATTGTTACGATAAACATAGCAGTGTTACTAAATTGTGTAGGGAATCAGGGTGGGAAACTTTATCCGATCGAAGGGAAATATATAGTTTAAATCTTTGACGAAAGTTTGATGTAGACTATTTCTCGCCAAAAGTTCAATATATTCTGCTTAGCCAAACTATTGCGGTAGAAAAGATCACAGGCATAATATTAATGAAATAGACTGCCGAACTAATAGATTTAAATTATTTATTCAACGTATGACCAACATGGTCCCATATTTATTCATAATAAGGGACCATGATAGTTGAAATAGATGAGTGCTGGGAAACTTTGACCCTCACTGAGTAAAGAAGGTTCGCATGAGTGCTAAATATCTTAATATCATTATTAGCTACTAACCCCGCATGAAGTATCCGGCAAGACAGCTCCTCCATTATGTTGTACATTGTATTACTATTCATCAGTAGTATTAATAATGGTAACCAGTAGTTGTATCTTAAATAGTATACTGCATGGTAATATGTTCGTGTAAGAAGTACTCTCCGAGTTTTTTAGTAACTTAGACAATTCACTTCCGATTTTCCATCGTGATGAGATGAATAATTGTTTCACTTTTTTTGCCGTTTTCTTACTCTCTCGCTCTCTTTGACATTTCATACGGAATAAATCAAAAGGTTCAGTGGTGATGAAATTTCGGCTCTGAGTAGAATATGCATTCATATGTAACTAAAAAACTTAAGTTCTTTCCAATTTGCTATAAAAAAGATGATAAGAATTTTTATGAAATGACCTTTTCATGGTAATGAATATTATTGGAAGCAAGATATGGGTCTTTGTTTTAAATCTCTTAATGGTGGAAATAAAAAGCAATTACAATCGTTAATCCATAGCGTGAAACCAATTTTGACATGGAAATAACCGATGGAGAATTTTGCCGGGCTTAAGCTGGCAGTGAGCCGGACTTCTTTGCGAGTGGAGTGGTAAAAGTTCGTCCGTGGTCGCCCTTGGTAGCATTAAATCTGTGAAGAGGCGGATGACTCACGGCTACCACCCACAACCCCCGACCGGCAACGATGCTCAGCTACAAAATAGTGTTTTATCAATCAAGTATTTCTAAACTTCTGCCTAGCAAGCGATTGGGCTGGGTTATTTTCAATTTTGTTAGGAGTAACTGTAAAAATGTCTCACCAGCATCCACTGGGCTCATGGAATGCATATACTGATCACTGAAATACACCCTGAAGTCTATTTTCTTTGTTGTATCAGGTAATGTTGACAAAGAAAATGGACATATAAGCCTTCAAAATCTTAATTAGAACTATTCTCCTTAATCAGTAGGTACACCCAAAGTCGACTTTTGAGCTATCGGAGTCTGTATATATATCCCCTCGGCATGCTCGCGATAGTTTGCACGCAAAAATGTGTTTCTCAAACCAGCTGATGTGTCTGAAAGATAGACTGGACAGGACCTTTCCTGGAAAGGGTGGAATTTAAAATTGTTGGACTATTTCTGATATGAAGGATGGAAAGGAATGCGTGGAATTAAGGGAATCAAACACAGACGAAATGAATGGAAAGAAAGAGCAGATTCAACCAACCATCTATCAGAGGGTAGAAAGGACAAAATCCAGAAAGACGAAGATGAAATAAGACACATGTCACCATGAATTTTATAGAACGATGGTATTTTGGAAAGTAAATGTTGGATAATAGAACAAATATCGGTTTCGGCTAAATGTTAAAATACATCTAATAATAAGGATACAGATAGGTACAAAAACTCGTTATTTCAACGCACAATAAGCGACCACAATAAAAACTGATCCACACTTACTGCGCTCTCATAATACACGTCACCACTTCACCTACCAAAAACTTCCATCTTTACACGGCTGGTGACCTAACACCCCCTGCCACACACCCATGCGGCGGATCGCAGGGTATTATGTAGATGTAAAAAGATCGGAACTTTATCCGGTTAAATAAACAATAGTTTGGAAAAAAGATAAAAATAACTTTCATCATAAACGAGGAAATTACCGTGAGTTCAGAGTTATTTTACTCAAATCGCTAATATTTGAAGATTAACCATTTACGTTTCCCATCTTTAAGTTCAATTTAGCATATGTCCATTGAGTAACTTCCCATGTATCTTTAATTCATTCAAGTCTTCTGACGAGAAGTTCTTTTCATTTTATTTGGGAGTGACTATTCTTAACTGCTAGTTATGTCGCTGCTTTCGACGGTTACTTTGCGTATTAGAACCTTTGGCCGTCACGGCCGTTACGGTTTGTAGCGCGCCTTGTCGGGAAAAAATCCAAACTGGCCGAGGTAAGCGATTTTGCAACTTTTGCACCAATTCTATATTGAATACTTCCACTGAGTATTCAAGCTTTATCTCATTTTTCCTCACTTTTTGTACCTTCTACTTAATTTTACCAAGCAACTTGAATCAATTTTCATATATAGAAAAGCTTTTGCCCTCAATCCAGCACACTGTGAGGTGTCTGTATCGGAGATGTCCGTGATAAGTTCTTTGGAGACCCGCGTCAAATTAACGCGTCTTTCGGCCACGCGCTGAGTATATAATGGTTCGGCCCCACAATAGAGCCTCTTACATGGGTGAAGAGGTCCAATGGGAAGGGAAAAATTACTCCTCGGCCAAGGAATGAGAGAGTCAACAAAAGCTCTTGTTGATTACGTCCCTTAAAATGAAGCCAGTTGTTTCTTCTCCTGCTTTGCACTGCACTTTGGTTCTCCTTACGCTCCACAGTGTTGTGCAATCCACCACATTAGTGAGTTCTCGGCGTGCTTGGATTAGTTTTGTCCGGTATTCATCACCGTGAATATTGAACATTAACGTCTTCCAATACTCATACAAGCAAGTTATTTTTGTATTGATATGAGCAAGTTATACTCGAGTCTTTTCGGAAAGGATTTAAAGAATCCTTTAGAAAAATGGAAAGAAAAATAAGTGACTGACGGAAACTGTTTGAAGAAGCAGTACAAGTGAAGGCAAAATGCAATTTCTGTTCTGCCTTGGTGTTTTTTAAAGGTTTTTTCGATTGCAAACTCGGTTCCGCACGTTGAAAGACCGAAAGCACTAGAGATATTCAACAGAAGCATTTGTCAATAATGCTATCAGAGCCACAGCAGTACTCCTCATCCCTTTTAAAATGTATTATAGTGCAGGAATAGGAAGTGAAGAAGCGCCTGGGATTAGTTTGGGAAACCACCTTTTTTGGATCCACGCTTCAAACGAAGAGGATTCAGTAAATATGGACCATTCCAAGCAACATCCCAGCTAAAAAATTCTGTATAGTTTCCTTTTAAATACTTCTACAGAATTTCTTAAAAAGTTCTGTAGATATTCCTTAAAGTATTGAAACGCCATTTTGAGGAATTCCTTACGACGTTCTGCAGAATACCTTATGACGTTCTGCAGAATTCCTTGGAACGTTCTGCAGAATTCCCTACGTCGTTCTGCAGAATTCTCCTCGATATTTCTGCAGAGTTTCCGTATTTCCGTATATTTCCGTAGAGTTGCTGAAGTTCTACAGAACAGCTAGTAAGGAGTTATTTTGCTCTGCAGAAGATAACTCTACAGAACATAACTCTACAGAACATATGTTCTGTAGAGCCAGGCTCTCATGTTCCGTACAGATCCTTAGAAAAGGAAGTAGTTCTGAAGAAAAAGAGCCAATTTCTGTGGAATTCCTTACGTTCTACAGAACAGCTTCCAAAGTATTTTATAGCAGGGATGTCGTTACGATAATCACTCTTTCTATAATAGCCTTACCAATGGATTGTTTATTGATAACATGCGTTGAAGATATATCGATTTAAACTGCCACTGATTATGATATTATTATATTTTATGCCACGTTTGACGCTCAAACATTGAACGCATGTTCAATAATTAAAATAGTTTTTAAAAAATTTCCTAAGCAATCCTTCTCAAAACATATCATTCATCTATTCAATAAAATATGATATTTGCTGGACACAAAAGTTGAATGAAAGTGCTCTTAATTTTTCTCTTTTCTTTGCCTTTAAAACAGTGCCAATCTAGAATATCAGCATCCACGCTGAAGTTGTGGAGGCATGACACGAAAAACGCCAACACAAATGGGGGACGGAGATAAATGCGGTGCGAAAGTGTACGAAGCAAAGCTGCTTCACACTGAGTTGCGGCATTAGCTTAAATTTTATTGTTCAATGTAATTTAAATGAAAGCTATCAAAAACCATGTTTGACCGTGATATCAGTCATTAGCACGGTTCACGAAAGATATTCAATACTCATCAAACATAATAGCATTAGTAAAAAAAATGTATATATAACGGTGTCCAAAGCGCTAATGCATTGGGTAAAAGAATATTTGATAGCAAATGAGATAGCATAGCGTAATAGCAAAAGCTATCACGAGTTCATGGTGGCCTCCAGTAAAATATTGAATTTAAATACAGGCTTCATCTACTTCTATATACATCTACATCTGTTTAATATCCTGCAAGCCGCCACAATGGTGTTTGGTAATGGGTGACTTATCACCAACATGAACTAGAGTAAAGAAATCAATTTTCACCAACATGTACCACATAATAGGTACTTATGCTACAAATGCTACAGAAAACACTAATTAAATATATAATGTAACTACGCGTACGTGACAGAAAAATCATGCAGGGAACACGCAAAATATGGTGTTAGCACTACTCGGCAGATTTAGAAACATGCATTAGGGTGCATTTGAATTAATCAGCTACACTACCTGTCAACTATCCTACTTTATAGTCTCAACGCAGTCATTATGAGCTCTTATCGATCGCGGGAAAAACGACATTTTAATCCTTTCTGTTCTACAATCTATTTCCCTTATTTCAATCTCATAGTTTGATCTACCGTAGTATATTGGAGTTTGTAAGATAGGTATTGAAAATTTCATAACAACATAGGAAAACAATTGGTTGTGAATGGTCAGTAACACTAACGAGATAATCATACCGGCCTTTCACTTATCTTGCCTGTCATCTCTGCACGCATTCTACCTCTGTTTTTAACCCTTAATCAGTGACGTGCTGTTCTTGTCACACAACCAGTGACGTGCGGTTTGGGAGACCGCAATTTATCAAATATTAATAAAATGTTATGATATTTTTCTTGTATGGTTTAAATTTTACGCCTCTCAGCACTATGTCTCCAACTCATTATTTATTTTATAAATTACCGAGAAATTACGTCAATTCTCAGTAAATCTATTCGTTACGTGGGTTACCACTGTCCCCCTGGATCGGAAGCAAGGGAACCCAACCTCCGGCCTAACCCACGTGGCGGACACAAGGCATTAATGGACGAGAACGAAAGGCACGAGACCGAGAGAGGAACGAAACTGTGCATCACTCTTAAACTCTCCCACTCTTCATTTCCTTTCAGTTTTCTCTCGAGGATAGAATAAAGCATTCTAAGGGGCAGTTGGTCAGCGTCGATTACCCCGTGCCTGCCCCGTGGTAACACTCAGCCTTGCTTAAGGTAGTCCAAGCGAGATAGTTCCCTAGTCATAATAGAGACCATATTCGAATCATATGTTTTAATGTCACCAGCTGTAGGACACATCAATTAAATATTGCTTTATTAATGGTGCAATAATTTAGTTTTATATGACAGAAATTGTAAGTAATCAAATGAAAATATCTAAATTAGTCTTTAACTTGACTCATTTTTTTCGCGCGGTGCGTTTGATACTCCTTCAAAACGGATGATTTTTTGTGATCCTGAAGAATTTACTGCGGAGATAATATGATTAATTTTTAAAAAGAGTTGAGAAAACATACAAAATACACACTGTTAGTTTTTTTTTATGTCATCTAAGTGTTAGAAATACCTCATTTTTAACATAAGGTCTCTCTGGAGAGCATACACGTACCATTTCCGATGTAAAAGGGCTGGCATTTTCTGGCAAATATCTCGGAAAGTAATATGATAAGGGGACGAATTTTTGGTGTCATTGGAAGGGTGAGATATTTTTCTTTAAAATGAGGCTAAATTCATTGATTTCTAAGTAAAATGATATTTCGCTCGGACTACCTTAAGGCCTCATGAGTAGCGACCCCCTCCTCCCCTGAGATGGAATTGGAATGAGGAGGAAAGAATTGAACAGGAGATGGGATGACAATCAGGGAAAGGGATTGATTGATTGATTGGCGGGAGAAGAAGAGAATGCAAATGCGGGCTGAGAGAGAGGAAGGGAATAACATTCATCGGATGCTGGCCAGAGGGAAGCGCTTTGAAGGTTTTAAAAGCCCTGACGTCACTTGGCGATCCATTTCCTCGCCTTCCGTCTGCCACCCCTTCCTTCCCCTCCCACTTCCTTCCCCTCCCTCTCCTCCATTCGTCTCGACCCACCCTCCCCTTACAGAGCGGTTAATCGTCCGCTGCCGTGTGAAGGGAGAACTATTTTTGATGCGATGACCCAAGGGCCTTCCTCGGTTCCACTCTGGCGAGACGTGGTGATCACGCGCGGAGCGTGCCCTCAGCGTGCACGCCGCCGCGACTATGCGCCGTCGTTGCTGCCGATTGTGAAGATGAAGAACCGCAACTGGGAAATGCGTTGATTAAGTAATGGAATTTAGGCATTAATTACCACAAAAATGTAGAAAATACGAGAAATATTGCTCCACGTTCAATACCAAATTTCCCTCTGTTCGGCATGCTATACTTAGCTTCCAACTTTTGTAATAGCACGAGTAAACTAAATGTGAAGAAATGATGAAGGAACTACGTTAAACCTTCTTACGTTAGATCTTTCATATATTATGCCGCTAGCGATTGGAATCCTAATGCAGTAGGAATTATTTCAAAATTTTAGCGAGTTCATCGGAATACAGGTTTTAGCCTTCGCCCGGAGGCCGGAGTAGCCCTCGAGATTCGAATATAAGCAGGGACGAGTATTGTCCCTCGTGTGGAGTCACTCCATACCACACACCCAAGGGGTGGCTTGCAAGGGATTTCTTATTTAAAGTTCATAAATGTATTCGTCGCGAATCGAGGCGAAAAAAAAAGCCGTGGGTACATGGAGGCGATAGAACTGCACTTTAATTACGACCAAAGTGCAAATGTATTTAAGTAATTGTCTCCGGCTTCACATTGTGGAAGTGAGTAATATCCATGATAACAAAGTTGTTGTTGACAACAAAGTTGTATTTGACATGACGACAAAGTTGTTTTTATCATGGATGGAAATGTATGATCTGACACTTTCCCGGCGTAATTAATAATGAAATTTTCCTCAGGTTCTCCACCGGGTCCATAATTGCCGACGTTGATTCGATGAGTGTATCATCATCAGGGATGCTGTATCGGTGAAGATGAAGTAGTGGGTGAAGGGATGGGTTTATCGGATTGATGGAGATCGCGGGTGGTCCTCGAGTGGAGGAGAAGGAGGCTGAGCATCGTTCTTCGGATTAAAATAAGACAGCATGACTTCTTACGGATGCTAATCCGTTATCGTCCAATCGCCTGAATCGACCAATCATTGGTCAGTGGGAATTCACTCTTTTTCGTAATATCATGGTTGATGGCTCCGACACCTTCGGCACCCTGACTGAATCGTTGATCTTCATTTAGTCACCCTGGAAATAACTCTGTGCGAAAATTTTATAATAGCACTCTGATTCCAATACCATAGAATACGGATGCAAATGATGGAAAGGGTGTAAATTATTCAGGTCATTCCCAATCGTCACTCGGCTGTCATATTCTCATTGAGAACACTTATCCATTTCGTGGGCACTCCGTCCTTTAAATGAAGCATTATAAAGTACAGAGACACTTTAACGCATGTCTTCATGAGTACCCCACTACATGCGCCAGGTTTCTCTCCAAAATCGCGCCCCGTTAATATATCACGATAAAATATCGTGATACTGAGGTCGATAAAATATCACGTAATCGCGCCCGATGAATTATCGTGATACTGCGTCGGAAAACGACAGCTGTCGGGTTGGCCTTCGTTTAAGCTTGAGCAAGTGCGTCTGTAAACTTACGATTCTGCTCATTCAAATTCTCAGCAATTTTCTCTCTCTCTCTCTCTTTCATTCTCAGCGGTCTGATAGTTTATAGATGCCGTTGTATTCAAATTTTGGAAGAATTGAAAATAATCGTTTGTAAATTAGTGTATGTATTGTCCACTGATGTAAATACATAGGAAAAAACTCAGCAAACGAATTATTCGACTTGCTAGAATAATGTGATCAAACTTTAGATCGTTATCAAAAGTAACGTTCAGTATATGCATTGTTCTGATTGCTTTACACGCAATATTGTCCAAATAAACTGTCGCCAATTATTCGGAAAAAAACGTAATTGTCCAATGAATTTAACAGAAATGACCCTTTCACCGAGCCTTGGTGAAATTTTACGGTTGATCAATGGTATTTACGATACGCGACGCGAACGGAACTGCGGTACGCGACGTCTGTCCCCTATGGACCGGAACCGACTGTGTGTGACCATGTGATCGTCGTAGCAGCCTGGCCAGTTGGTGATTAGACCAGCCACATTGCTTGTGGAAGTGGCTGGTCTTGGATAGCGAATAATTGGTATTGATTTATATATTGGAAGTGATATTTTATTGAGCTCAATAGCACGATATTTTGGCGTGATTTTTATCGTGATATATATCCTAATATTTTATCGGGGCACGATATTGCGATTTTTTTCGGGTGATATATCACGATATTTTATTGGATCGCGATGAAACGATATTTATCATCGCGATATGAGTTATAGTCATTGTCATTTTTCGATATACTAACATTATCGTTTCACGATCTTGAATTATCAATATCGCCCAGGCCTAGACCACCATGCTATTCAACCCTCTAAGAATAAGAGGAATCGGCGGGAAATTATAGGAACTACCTCCCACACTTGGCCCGGAGAAGTCGCCAATAGATGGCAGCAGGGTAGCATTTCACCCACCAGTAGATGAGGAGCGACGAGCACAGGAAAGGAGAGAACGTCACGAAAGGGGAAATGGACCACCACGGAAGGATGCGTCAAGCAGCCTTAGGATTGAATCGCTAGTGGCCAATGATGATGCTCCATGCATGGTGACTCTTTTTGTCATGATAAACGTAAACCCCCTAATTTACCACAGCTCTTGCATTATTATCCCAATGGTTTAAATATTATCGATATCAGTGGTCAATAACGAACGGGTGGTAATTTGATTATCAGAAACCAAAATCGAGTGATAAGAGCGCGTAACGGAAATACGAGGATGGATTTTTTTCCTATTTTAAAGAATAAATAGTGTAATAGAGGTGCAAATATTCTCCATACCACTGCAGGATGGATCTCGCGATGTGTCGAGCTCGTTGTCCTGGCAACCTCGCCTCCCTCTGCGTGGCTTCTCGAAGACGCGCGCCGTCGCGTAGTCAAGAGGCGAGGATCAACAATGCCTGTTCCCCTGCGTACTCAAAGGAAACTATCTGGACCCCTCGTAAGGGCGAGAATGCGCCTCCCTCTCCAACATTGAGTGAGTCATCGTTCCATTATCTCTCGGCCCGATGTCTCGCACTCAAAGGACGGTCTGATCGGTTCAGATTCATCCAACCGGCGGCACCACATTCGCAAACACGCGGCTGATGAGTCATCGTCAGAGCGTGCCATAATCGTCAAGTGTTTCAAGCGCAGGAACGAGAAAGGGTTAACCAGCGACTAGCAAGCACATCTTATCGGTATGGACGTATTGGAAGTGTGGCCTTTTCAGTCCATCATATCAACAGGGTAATATGATATTTTGCATTGCGAACCATCGGATGATCCTTTTCATCAACCTAAGTTTACGGAAAAACAGCTGCTATGACTATTACATCTACGAAATACAGTGCAGATCACCTCTAGGCTGTGTGGCACGGGGTGATTTCACACCAGGCATGCAACACACATTCCAGCTGAAATCCAAATCGCGCACGTTACCCCTGAACGCCAAGCGCAGGGTAAAAGTGCGCAGTCACAACAGTGCGCAGTCAGACCAGGAGTGTGCTACATCGAACATGCTACCATGCAGTACAGAACTTAATATACGACTACTGGCAATAAATAATACGAGAGATACATTTTTCTTCAAAGTACTCACTCATGCAGGAGCAATATCATGCCGGATATTACATATGACTATGATACTAATAATGATGTTTGGATATTTAGTGCAATTCAAAAACCTATTTCACCGAGTCAGAGCCAAAGTGATCAAGAACTGATCTATCGCAATTATTATGGTCCCTTATTCTACGTAGAACAAATCTCTTTTGCAGTCTATTTCTTTAATTTTATGCCTGTGATCGTTTCTACCATAATAGTTTGGCTGAACGTCCGGTAAAAAGTAATCTACATCAAACTTTTGTAAAAGATTTAATCTATATTTTTCCCTTCGATCGGATAGAGGTTCCCATCCTGATTCCTTTCACAAATTAGTAACTCTGCTATTTTTATCGTAACAATGTTCAACAAATCTTGCTGCCTTCCGCTGTATTCGATCTACATATGAAACTAGCCCTATTTCGTAAGGGTCCAATACATTAGCGGCGTACTCCAAGTGAGGTCTCACGAGAGAAAAATAACATCGCTCCTAAACTTTCTCGTCACACTTTCCCAGAATTCTTTTAAGAAATCCTAATTTACGATTTGCCTGTCCGTAAATTTCTCGTATGTACTTCCCCAACGACAAGTCCCGAGTAAGGGCCACTCCTGAGTACTTCACTGACTCTACATTTATTAGCTCGGCTTCATTAATTGTGTAAGTCTCGTTAGTTAAGCTGCTCTTTCTCAAAAAATTCGTAACAACGCGCTTATTTAAACTTAATTCTAACTGTCAAGTGTCGCACCATTAGTTTATAGCATCTAGGTCTTTCTTCAACGCAATTCCATCAGAATTAGTGATAACATCCCTGTACAATACTGCATCATCCGCAAAAAGACGAATTTTGCTAGTTTCGACGCACAATGGGCTGAAATCGAAAAAAGCTGGCCAAAATTCATATCTCCTATGTTTTTATAACTAGATCACTAAAATTTTCACAATAACATGCTGGTGAGGTCTCAAACTTAAATCTAATGATTTGATCCCGTAAACAAGACAGGTAACACTTAAAGACAAAATGGTGGAAAGCAAGAATCCACCTCGCAAGCAATCACATGGACGGTCAATTAAAATTTCTTTTCCCTGAAGTAGTGTTTTAAACAAGTAAAAACAACTATCATTCACAAGTGGATATCGATTTTTGACACATACTGCTTACCCCATAGTGTATCGATGCAGATAACGATTTAAATATCGATACAAAAACTAATGCAAACTATTCAACTTATGTAATGCAAACTATATGATGTACTTACTTATAAAAATAGCAAATGAATTTATTTAAAATGTGAACGATGGGTTGAATTTTGATTAAACTCGGAATGACAAGAAAGAATGCGCTTTAAAAAATTTTATCTATAGTTTGTCAGTATAAATATTTACTGATAAAATCTCTTCATCTGAGTCCGAGTCTACATCCTCACTTTCCTCTGAAACTGTTGACCCCTCTATCAGGAGAAGATTCCGTACCTCCCTGGACATTCCTCGTTTTTTTCCCTGTATTTCTCTTATAGAAAGTAGTGGATCCGAACTCAGGAGCAATCTTTGAAAAATGTCCTCAAATTCTTCTTTCCTAGACATCTTCCTCGAGTGCTGCTCCCTAAACCTTTTGATGTCCTTGTGCCTGGATTCCAGAGCTTCCTCCAAGAGTTGCCCAATGGGAAGTACTGGGAAAGTTGCAATGGATGATCCATGAAATAGCACCTTGTGTAGTGTCAGTGGTATGAAATACCAAGGGTATATCTCACATAACGGATAGCAGTGGAGAAGCAGTACTCGGTGAAAGCCGCATCTCTAATGGAAATTCCACTGGAAAGAGCTTTCAAAATGTAGAAATACTTTGAATTAGCTCCTCATCGATTCCTAAAATGGAAAAGGAAACACTAAAATAGTAAAGATTCTGGCACTCTACATTAGTATTTCCACTTCAAGCTGATGCGAGAAGCCGAATGACTG
The DNA here is from genome assembly GCA_963169105.1 of Ceriagrion tenellum. Taxonomy (NCBI): domain Eukaryota; kingdom Metazoa; phylum Arthropoda; class Insecta; order Odonata; family Coenagrionidae; genus Ceriagrion; species Ceriagrion tenellum. The sequence continues at coordinate 5,146,622 of OY720639.1, read as the reverse complement.
AGAAGGGCTTGAAGGTTCACCTCACATTTTGTTTCTACAATTGATATTCCTTCTGGAGAGGCAGCACACTTTTCAAATCTTACTCTCTCATAGCTAGGAGAATACCTATGCCCTCTCCTTTTGGCAGTTGGGGACAGCTTTTGATCTCCACTTTGACAGAATCCGCTTCCCTCTCGTTGGGGTTGTTGTCGTTACCTCTGTTATAATCTTGACTGCCGCATCATCTCCAGCTTCATACTTGAGGTAAACGATAACTCCGCGGCCGATGTTGTCACCTCAATTCTGTTGTTTTCCTTCTCTTATATCTGGCACTAGACCCCTGAAAAGGTTTTCCGGTCTTCCCAAGTCTGAAAATACGATTGAGACTGGGATGGAATAGCAATAATTGTTTTAGAATGTGCGGAGGATTCAGAATAGTAGCATTTTAAATTTTTTACAACAATTCGGTTCTAACCCGAGTCAGAAGTTCCAGGGAGATTTTGATAAATTTTTCGCACAGATATAGCAGCGCAGCTGACTTCTTTGACTGAACAGACTGTCCCGCAACTGTTAGCATAATGTCATGCATTTCTTTGCGAGGAACAATTTCAGGATTAATCTTCTCTTTTGTCTCGGTGAAAAGAATCTAAACATAAAAACCATTCATATTCAAGTAAAAAATAAATGTAAATTTTTTTCATCATGTGAAAAGACACCTTACCTGAGACCCAAATTACCTCTGAGCCAGACTGTCTTCGTTCTCTAAGTACTTCTTCGTACTCTTCGTACTCTCCTGAGCGGTGGCTTCCTCCGTGACAACTCCTCATTTTCGTGTCATTGAGCCGAAATCACTCGAGTACTTCCACTCACAGCAGCAAAATAAGATTGAATCGCTCCGCGAGAACGAGTGGGAGACAAAATTTTCTAAACCAATAGCAAATGCACATATTTGGAAAAACCTTCAAATTGTTTGGGGAACCCGGACACATACGTGTATGAGAGAAACGATGCTCTAGGGCACATAAACCGATTTACTTGCGAAAGGGCAATAAAGGATCTAGCGGCATCTTCAGAAAACTTATAGGAGTTTAAAAAAAATGTATTACAGAGCAAAGTGCTGTAACTGTGCTTCAGAGAACTAAAACTTAATTGCGGGAGAGGGATCTTACTTGAGACAAAAGGCTGGGGGAATGTCCCAGGGTCGCCGAGGATTGGCGCGGTCGGCACGGGCATGACCACGCTCACTCATGAGTATTGTGGCTAGCCTTTTTGGAAGGGTAAAGCGACCGCTGCAGGGAAGGATCTGCATATTATTGAATGCAAGAAAACATGCTGCTGTATCATAGGCCTACTTTATGAGGCTGCAAAGTGCCCAGACAGGAGCCGCGAAGGTTCTTACCAAGGATATTAGAGAACTCACTCTCTCTCTCTCTATTCCTGTTCTGTAATATTTATTCTCTATTCTGCGTGGTTCTTTCTGTACGAAAATGTTTTTTGGACATCATTCTAACCCTTGGTCCAAATCATGAAGGAATGAATTAAATTCTGAGTACAGGTTAGCAGCAACAAAATAGAATATTCATTACGCTAATTTCGGCGCCGAACGGTTGCCCCGCTTCACAGTAAACATTTAATCTAAAATGGAGCGGGGGCAAGTTGGGGCAAGGTTTTTTGTTTTTAAAACGTAATAGAGATACACACGTAATAGAGGGTGCACTTTATGTGGCATAAGTATCTCAGTGTCGTTATGTGTCGTTCCTAAAGTTTTTGTGAACATTATGAGTCAATCAGGCAAAAAACAGGGTATTTTAATTGTTTAATAATTATCAACAAAAATGAATTTTAAATATAAAACGATCACTTATTGTCTTTTAAAAAGGTGCCTACTTATTATTGATCCTTTTAAATAACCATTTTTGCTCTTAGATGGCCATACGAGCAAAGAGAACAATAGAAAAGATTTCGCGAAATTTCAGCTTTGTAGGATTTTGACAATTTTTCGTCAACTTTAAGGGGCTCTACTAATATAAAAAATGCCCAAAAATTAAAGCATTTTTGATTCTTTATAGCGCATATGTTGTAAATGCAAACTGACATATTGCAGGGTTTCAATTTAGAAGTAAAAAATTTGAATTTTGGCAAGCTTTTTTTGATTTCAGCCCACCGTGCGACGTTGGTGATACCATTAATATGGAAAGGGAATTATAAGTGCCCAATTATTCCTCCCTGTGGAACATCGGATGAGACGTTAATTGTATAATGATTGTACTGACTGTTCCGATGCACTATAAGAGTGCATCGGAATTCAGTTGCTCCATTTGCGACGACGAACAAAGTAAACTTCGAGAGTGAAAAGCGCGTTATTACACGTAAATTTGACCTCTGCAGGTAGCTCAGCTCACCAAAAGCAACTAAATTTGCGAGACAAACTCCGTTTCAATTAATTTTCTCCGCTTTGTAAAATATTTATCTTTTTTCTAGTTGCGGGAATATGGGATATCGTAACTTCAAGAAAATTCACGTAAGCCATGTATGAATGGATTATCTAGAAAATAAATGTTGGAAATAAATAAAAATCAAAGGTTCAAGCTAAATCATCAAGCTACCGTATACATATGCAACAGATGCACATATTGCCACACAATTGGGTCCTAAATACAGTCCATTGCAGAGCATTCTGCAAACTAGGACGTTGATATTGAGCAAATAAATTGAAGCAAATGTCATGATTTTGTGGTCACCTGGACCAGTCATTACTCGGTAAGAGTCATATTCAAGATCTAATGAATATATTCAAGCCTGTTGCAAAGACGAGGATGAAATACATTGACATTGTCGCTACACAAAATTGGAATCGAAACGCGAACTTTTAGCTCGTCGGGCCACTACGCTTCCACGCAGCCTTCTTAATTCCCATGGCAATTTTGGTGGATTCCTGGAGTTAACAATTATTTTCTCGTGTCGACCATGTCCACGTAATTCAGGGTCATAGCCAATGTGCTCGTCATTTGAATGCACTGAGCTAAGTAGTTCTTCCAGTTCAATACGCGTGCATTTTGTTTGTAGCCTTTCGGTAATTACGAGTCGGAGAAGGGCTCTGACACGATGGTAGTGGCTTCTTTGGAGTGGACGCGGCGAAAGGGAACTCCGCTCGGGCGACGCCCTGCCGATGGGGCCGTCGGGTCCCATCGGGATTCCGAAGCGAGAAAATAGAAGATGAGACGAAGAGGAGGTTGCAGGAGAAAAGGTAAGGGTGTCCGCGGAGAGAGAGAGAGAGGGAGAGAGCGTGGGAAAGAGCACTCCGACACCATTTCTCACTTTAAACGCGAAAACAGATCATAAAGGAAGTCCGAGCGAGATAGTTCCCTAATCATAATAGAGGCCATATTCGATATACATGTTTTAATTTCACCAACTATAAGACATACTAATTAAATATTGTATTATTAAAGGTGCAATAAAATAGTTTTACATGGCAGAAATTGTAAGTAAACAAATGAAAATATCTAAATAAATCTTTAAATTGAATCATTTTTTTCACGCGGTATGTTTGAAACTTCATCAAAGCGGAAGGTTTGTTGTGATACCCAAGAACCTCCTGCGGTGACAATATGATTAATTTTCAAAAATAGCTGAGATATCACACCAACTACACACTGTTGATTTTTTGACGAGATCTCATTGTAGGGAATTCTCATTTTGTAAATGTCTCTCTGGAGTGCATACACGTACCATTCCCCATGTAAAAGGGCTGTTGTATATTTTGGAAAATTTAATGTGATGAGGGGATAATTTTTGGTGTATTGGAAGGCATTGAGATATTTTTCTTTAAAATGAGACCAAATTCATTGATTTCTAAGTAAAATGATATTTCGCTCGGACTACCTCAAAACATTGCGCTCCTCACAATACCCTAAGGAATGCCACTCACTTCCATGAAGCTGCCAAGGAATAACAAAGAGTGCGTCACAGCTGATGGAAGAACTAGATTAGGAGACGCTGGACACTCTGAGGCTACAGATGATACGAAGATTACTTGAAAACCTCAGATAGTGCCAGTTTAAGGGCGATACATAAAATATTAATTTAACACCGTAATAAGTCTCAGGAGGGGAAGGAATAGAAAAAATAAAATACAACTCGACAGAACTGATAACTGTAGACATGCCCATTTTTCACTGACCATTACGGACTTAGACAAATAAGGGCGATACCTCGAGACATTGGGCCAACACTAACACTCGCTATTCTTTTTCCCTTCGCCTCTGCTAATATCTTTTTCCCATTTTTCTCCTTTTCCGTGATTCATGCTCTAACACCCCCTGCCAGACGCCCCTTCGGCGCCTCCGCGATTTCTAGATACAGAGCCTCAGAAATCGACCCATGAGATTTCTGCTACCAAATTACCTATATTGACCAATGGGATTCCGTCCTTCACTGTTTCCATCATCCCGAGCTTGTTTCAATGTTTTTCAATATCAATGAATACTGTTGCGCAATTGATCTTGCAAGTGAAACAATGCAATGAGAAGGGACGCCGTTCGCAATTTGCTAATATTAATGTGTTTGATTCGCAATTACCAATTTCCCGTCACGAGTGACGCGCTCTCGCTTTGCAGATATACGACTTACAGTAGATTCTTAGGGCCCGATGAGAAACACCGATCGGATAACTTCAGAAATCAGCCCTAATTGTGTTTAGAGGCGCAAAGCACGGGAATCAAAATGTCGCCGTTTTCCGCGCCGAACGAGTCACTTTCCGCGGCGAGCGACCTTTCCGACTCAAACCGTTTGGAAAAACCTCTTCAATAAACTCATTCAGTCGTGTATTCATGTTTAAGGAAGTGCGAGCGAGGTAGTTCCCTAGTCATAATAGAGACCATATTCGAATTTCATCAGCTATAGGACACATCAATTAAATATTGTATTATTAATGGTGAGATAATATAGTTGTATATGACAGAAACTGTAAGTAATTAAATGCAAATATCTAAATAAGTCTTTAACTTGACTCATTTTTTTCGCGCGGTGCGTTTGAAACTCCTTCGAAACGGACGGTTTTTTGCGATACCCAAGAACCTACTGCAGTGACAGTATGATTAATTTTTAAAAATAGTTGAGAAAACATACTAACTACACGCTGTATATTTTTTTACGACATCTAAGTGTTAGAAATACCTCATTTTGTAAATAATGTCTTTCAGGAGTGCATACACGTGCCATTTCCTATGGAAAAGGGCTGGTATTTTTTTGCAAATAACTCCGACGGTAATGAAGTAAGGGGTTGAATTTTTTGTTTCATTAGAAGAGCTAGATATTTTTCTTTAAAATGAGACTAAATTCATTGATTTTTAAGAAAACTGATATTTCGCTCAAACTACCTTAATGCAAACAGTTACGAACCCAGTTTCTTCAGTTTTTTTCGTCATCTTTCTATCTACATTAAATAGTTATTGACTTTAAATTTTACTTTGCAATACATATAATCTTAAACGTTTAAATACGAGGAGCTAATATGTTCCATTTATCACTATTGTTTATAAGTAAAAAATTTTATATTCGGGTGATTTATTTTCATACCCTGTTAATTTAATTGTCATATTTTCTCCTCTGCGATTTATGTCGAAGTTGATTTGAATTCCAGAGGAAAAGATTATAAAATTCACATTCAGACCTGTACAAATGAAAAAATTGCAATATTTATAAATGTGTTTTTACAAAAGTATTGAAGTTAATTTTGCCACAGTTATATATAATTTTTAGAAAGATTCAGGTTATCCATATAACGAGTACAACTTAAAATGATTAGTTCACTGGTTTATGAGACTTTCCACGCTCAATTAAAAGAAGAATTCAGTCTTTAAAAGAGACCCACATATTTAGGAGCCGCGAGAGACTAGAGGGCGTTGAGGATCCTTCCTACTCGAGATTTTCTAGGGATTTGAGGTGTTTGGGAGTTCGTGTCGAATGGGAGAAACAATTCACGCCGCACTCTCCATGTTCGAGAGGCAGATGGGAGGCGATAAGAGATTACTCACAGGCGGAACCATTCAATATACATCGAGGCGAGAGAACACTTTCTCACGCCATTCCGATTAAAGTCAAAGCACTTCGAGATACTGACTGTACCGGAGAATGCGTCACTAATCATCTCATTCCGTTTTACTCACTCCCACCCTCGTCATGGCCGAGTTCATTACGACTGCTGATCACTCCCGAGCGTGACAATAGTGGACAATTCACAGCTGTGGACTGTAATTTTCACTTACACACAAATGGTTGAGCCACGATTAACCACACAATATTTGGGGCGCATGCCGCTCACCAGCTCGCCCTCCCAAGCGGGGCAGCAGCTCGACGACTAGGATCCTCTCTGATCCGCGTTCAAGGGTACACTCACTCATTCTCATAAAACACACACTCACTCATACACGAAAACAAATGACAAAATGAATATGGTTAAGTGGCACCGCCGAGTGGTGGCGCGGATCAACCTCCAATTCAAACCCGAAAATACAACTAAATAACTGCCGTTACATAACTTCTGATGGGGATCGCTCAGGAAAACTGAAATAGAGATTGCATTTTCTTCCAAGGTATAGTCAAACAAGGGCTCAATGGTTGACAGATGTGTTGGGTGTGTGCGGAGGCAGTCAAAAGAACCCTTCCCGTTCCCATTCTTTCCTTCTCCTATGATTGACCCATCAGCCCACGGGAAGAATCCTCCCTCCTCCCCCACTTGTTTCCTTGCAGGTGGTCGGAGAAGCTTCTGGAAGCCAGGGGAGCCAGGGAGATAAAATGCAGATGCGCACCTGATGGCCCTGGGGGACAGTCCGAGAGAAGCAGTCCGATCGAGATATAGTTTGCGTAAATGCAGCTTAACGATAAAAGCCTCGTCCATTGAAAGTCTGCGTCTCCTCATTAAACGAAACGCAACAAAATACATGGTCAAAGGAAAAATAATTATATATTAAAAGACAAAGAACATTATTTTGTTAATTTTTCAGTGGAACAAACTCATAATAGGGAACAGAAACTTAAACTTATTCACTGCTTCCCTGTGAATTTCCCAGCGTCGGAGTCTTGGGTAACAAGAATGTCTAATGTGTTAATCATTTGGTCCCTTCTTCCCAGAGTTGTCATTGCACTCCTTCCCTCCGCAACTCTTCGAAAGACGTCTTCATCGGTCAATACTTTAAGTAACGGCTCTATCGTATCTGGGGAAATAGTGCCATCTTGCATCATTCTTTCAGAGCTAATTAACGGCTTCCAGCCCCACTCCCTAGGCTCCTTCCTCACGCCAACCTCGACCCACCCCCTCTTTAATATCCTCCAGCGCGATTATTCGATAACTTTGCTGAGTATCTAAAGAGAGAGAGAGTGTGTGTGTGTGTTGGATGGTGTTATAGAGGAAGGAAAGAGGAGATTGGGGGAGGGGGGTACAGATGGGATGGGATGGGGAATGTCCCCCCCTCCCCCCGCGGCCAAGAGGGAAGCGCAGATCTGGCGTTCGTCGCCGCCGCCGGCCCAATGGGATACCGCAGGGCCATGCTCTTGGACCGCCTCCACTTCAAATCCCTCTCCCCCGCCTCGCCCACCCACCCGACGCCAAACCAACACTCATATCCTTCCTTCCCTTCCACCACCTCCACCCCCTCCCCAAATCCTACCCCGCCCCTCCGATAATCCTGTAGTGTGCCTGGCTGGCGCGCATTTTCCAAAGGGCAGCAAAGAGCGGTCGTGTGTGTGGGGGGTGGGGGCGGGGGATAGAGTTTCTGTGGCGTGGGCAGGATATTGGAGTCGGTGGAGGGGGAGGAGAGGGGGGAGGGAGTTTAACTTCCTGGATGTTTCTGAACTAGCGAGGCAGCGCGCCCCCCGATGGAGGGGGGGGGGCGTCTCCTTAAGAGTGAGAGGGGTAGGGAAGAGAGGGCAAAGCAATGATCGAACGGCACTTTCACTGAAAGTCGGTGGTCTTGGCGAGGCCCCCGATCGGGGCGGGCGTGAGGTTAAACACAAGGGGGAGACGGGGTGTTCCCCGTATCGGCCCTTATCGCAGGGGGGATGGTGGTTATGTATTACCGGTGGGAGGGCTTATCCCGCTCCCCTTTCCCGGAGAAACATTCTCTGGATGAAAGCAGAATTAAGTTTCGCTCCCAATCTTCCGTCCGACGCCGCTGGTTGCTTAAGGATCTCCAAAGAGTTGTGGGAGGAAGAGGAACACGAAGGCGTGCGGCGGCACAGCAGAGCAGCCGTGAAAGAGTTCTACGGGGAAAGACTTCATCTTCCTCTGTTCTCGGAGAGGAGGAGGAGGAGGGGGGGTAAGAATTTCGACGCCGCCACGGGGGTCCACACAAAGACGAACCCTTCCCGATCGAGGGTTCTCCCGAGAATCCCACCCCTCTGACGTACCCCATCTCCGTGGCCACCCTTAATCTCCTCTCGACCCCTTCAGCGCTAATTTTCCGGCGACGACCTCACAGAAGAAGCCCGAAACGAGCGCATTATGACATTAGGCGATCGGCTGCGAGACATACCCTCGCTTGCTTTCCAGCAAACGAGACAAAGGGACATCTTCCCTCTCGTTTCCACACCCTTAGAAACCCTTGCTCCTATCGATGGACCACTTAAAACTCATCTCTTTCTCGTGTCTTGACGAGCGGAATGAAAATCGGCCGGCGCGCGTCACTTGTCATCCGCGAGTTCGCATCGCCTCATCGCAGTCACTCGGGATAAAGGGGAACCACTTCTCCCGCCACCAATTTAAGTTTGGTGGCGTTGACGGTGGATTTCGCATCGTTGGTCAGGCGATTGCCGCGCCGACACCGCTCCAGTGACTGTGGCTGCAAGAATTGTTCCAGTAAAGCTTACTCAGTCCGTAAAGGAGAAAGCATAGAGCACATCGCTGTTGTCGTCATTTGTTTGATATTTCGAGAGCGGAAATGAAAGATCATTCGATTCAATTCATGCCACCGTATTCATTTATTTCTCTGAATTTCAATGAAAGCAAATGCTAAGATAGTTTGTGGGAGATTTTCCCCATTCATAGTAGAGACGATGTTGGAATTTTACCTAGTAGTTTTTTCTGCAAAAAAAACACGAAGAAAATGTAGCTTCGCTAATGATACAAAACTATAGTTTTGTGTAACAGAAGTTCTCAGTTATTAACTAATTGTATATATTCATGATTGAGTTATCAATCACTCGAAGAGAGGACTCATACAACCAAAGTTAACAGACAAAACAGGTAGGATGATAATCGAGCCTGGAGATATTCTATAGATAGGTGAGAGAACGCATAGGGAAGCTAGAGGAGATTGATAGAACACTGGTGCGAAACAAAGAAAATAAAATTACCTACAGTAATAAATAAATATAGAAAATAAAGAATAATAAACAAGGATAGCCTCGGGATGGAGTTACTTGACTGCGAAATAGAGAAGAAATTACGAAAGAGGAAGCGTTGAAAAGCCGTGGTAGAGGATGAAACACGTTTCAGGTATATAAATAATTTAGCTAATAAGGTATGACGATCCTTTTTCGAACTAATCCGCACGATTAAACGCACAAATTCAGATTGCTACGGCACCTTACAGAGAAGATAATCGTCTTCATTGACTGGCTACAAATATGCCAAGTCTGATTTAGGCGGAACTGTCGAGAAAATTAGTGACCATAGCGTAGTTAGAGCTAAGTTTTCCTTAAATGTCAATAAAAAACTTTAAGCGAATAAGAAGCTCTTACATTTCTAAAACAGCTGATTTCAAAAGCTCAGAATTTCATCTGAAAATACCTTTCCCGTCTTCCAAGATTTAATAATTAAGTTAGACGCGGAGGGTTGCTTGGAAAGCTTTTCTTTCAATCGTGCGTTTAGGAATTAAAAATTTCAGATCTCTCCATGTTTCCGGGATTTCTTCCGCGTTGGTTGTTTGTGGGACAACAGTTTCGCTGGAAGTCCTGCCAGCGTCTTCAGGTCGAAGGCCGGTCGAAGGCCTGACACTGTTGTCCCACAAACAACCAACGCGGAAGAAATCCCGGAAACATGGAGAGATCTACATTCCAGCTCCGCGCAAACCTGAGAACCAACATTAAAAATTTCATCCCAAGTAAGTAAAAAAAAGAGAGCAGCGAACCGAGATGGTACGACGCGAAAGTTAGAATATAGTCGAGGCCACAGAGAGCATGCCACGTCTAGATGAAAAAAAAACCGCCAGATGTATCCGCTGATGATCGCGAGTTAATTATTGTAAAATAAAAGTTGTCCAAAGCCGATACAAAGGAAGCATTTAGGAATGCATTCATGGATTTCAAGACACTTGTAGAACAATAACAGGATAACCCAAAAGCATTTTTACAATGCCTTAGGGAGGCTCAAGGCAGACGGTCTACAGTTAATCCACTGACAAACTATAATGGCGATGTACTGACAAAGCTAACTTATCAAACTCCTACTTCCAGAGCCTGTTCACCAAGTCTTCACAAGTCTTCGCAGAATTCACCCGTGAGGCTTAACGATCGTTACCGGCAAACGATGCCAACTATTGATATTTGTGGCCGCGGAATAGAAAATTTGTTAAAATCACTCAGTCCAAATAAGTCACCCGGTCCTGAAGGAATTCCTTCCCGCGTGCATGGAGAACTAGCTTCAGATGCCCCCCTCACAGATAATATTTAGAAAATCCATCAAGGGACACGCAGTACCCAAAGACTGGAAAATTGCCAATGAAACGTCCATATTCAGAAGTGGTCATAAGAAACAGTCATCGAATGACAGAACTCCCAGCACCTCCCTCCCTCCCTCCCCACCTCTACCTCCCCCAATTTTGGGTGACTCTATGCATTTATTGACTAATGTACGTGATGATGACGAGCTTCGTCGAAACCTAGGTCGTCTTGTTGTAATAAATATATGAGGAAAAACTAAGTTATACCATAGAGTAAGTATCTTTACTCTATGGTTATGCTTATCATTTACAATGTTAAGTAAATTCCACGAAGTCGCGCCCGATACAACGGAATCCTTACTAATGTATAAAAATGTAATGGTGTCTGTCTGTTCTGTTTGTCGCTCCATCATGCAAGAATTACAGGACCGATTGAACTGAAATTTGGCATGTAGATAGAAAACATCTCTGGTCGTAATTCCGGCTATTTTAAAAAGCCCCCAGGGTCCCAGAAGGCCCCCCCCTTGTGATCTATCTTAAGCAAGGTATAGTTGTTTCATTTTTTGCTTTTTAAAAGTACTTTCACTCAAGATAGAGGGTTGGGATTTTTTATCGGATGGCTGAATGAATAAATGAACTATCTGATTATTTAAATTTATTTACTTTTATGTTTCGTATTTGTCTGAAAAACATAGTTTTAGATGACAAAGCTCACACTTTTCCCTGAAATCAACAATAGCATATTCCCTTGACAACCACAGATTTGGTTTTCAAAGGATATTGACGCCTCTAGCATTTAATTATCACGTTTTCCTGCAGACCCATGAGAGCACGTAGAAATAAAATCTGTATAAGAAGGGCCCAAAGTTCCAAGGGACCTATGATAGATTGCTTCGGGTGTTAATCGATAAATTCGATGACATTTATAACCAGTATACTCTTCAATGTCTATTCTCAAAGTAGCTCTCTTAGGGGCACTGCATGTGAGCCGTGGCAGCCTCATCAAAAGGGGGCGCAGCTTGTCAGCAGCCGCTTCCTCGTACTTGAGGGCGTGCCTTGGGTAGCCGGGGCTGGAGGTCTAAAGTGGACCGGCCCGGCATTACACCCGACGTCTGCCGACTTCAGACTAACTCCCCCCACCCCCCGCTCCCTGGAGCCAGACCGGGGTATATAAGGCCCGCGCACTTCTACGCGGCACGGCTTCCATCTTTTGCTTCGGGCGTAGTGCTGTCCAGCTGCTGCCGCCGTCTTCCTGGTGTCCAGCCCGTCGTCCTCGCGCTGTGTTTTATCCCCCTTTTTTTTCCCTCCCACCTACCGGCCTACCAGTCACGTACCACCACCTATGGTTGTATTTCTAATGTTTATTTTATTAAATCTTCCGTCGACTTGACGGATATTCTGTCTACGTATTTGGATTTTTATTTAAGTGAGCCCCCTGCCCGGCCGGGTGTATCTCACATGTACCTATATGAGAGAACACTTATGTAGTAAAAGATACACCAATAGGAATTAAATGGACAACACACGCAATAAAATATGCAAGAATACATACGTGCAGCGATTAGTAATGATAATAATGCCTCTCTTGCAACAACAAACACAGCGTTGTTTATTATCGTTAAATACTCAGGTGTCTTACACGTGGTGGAGCCGTCTGCCTATCATTAAGATTGCGAACAGTTTTTTAGACCAATTCCCATGTTACGTTCATGAACGTTACGAGTTATTTATATGTGTTTAAAAGTGCTAAAGTGCAGTTAACCTATATTCACTCAATCATTGAGGACTCTTCTTACGAAAGCCACCCAACCTCAAATGACTATAATTATACTTTCATTACACACTAGCCGTGGGCTCGATTTGGGGTTAAAACTGTCTTGTCGAACCATTAACATGTAGGCATTATAACCAATAGAAGAAACTTTCTTGTTCGTAGGCCGAAATGGTTCAACGAACACAATGTACAAGATTGGTTACTAACTCCTCCAAGGACCACGCTGATAGTATTCTTCCGGCTTCGTGGTTTTCCTGTAAAATAAGTTCAATGTTTCTCGCCCCCGTTGAATGTCAACGGGTACCTTCCGTTAGTGTCCAATATAAATCCGTTTGAATTACATTAGAATCAGGTGTTAAATCACAGAACGCCACAGGTTGACCGGGGAATTGTTTGGCTCGGCTAATGCAATATTTGATGATGTTGTATATCAACTTCATTTACTATAAAATATGAGGCCCTATTAAACTGACAAAATCACTCCCTCATCAACCCTTAGATCTAAACATTAAATTTGTTGATGAGAAATTTTGGGAGAATGCTTCTCTTACAAAGAATGAGGTAACTAAGCAAATATATTTTTGACATTTTACTTTTGAAATCGGGCAAATAGGATTCAGACAAAACTATCGAATGCAAGAGTGAAAACATCTTTCAAATCTCTCCTCTATGACAATGGGGCCGTCAGGGCGGAAACTGCGATCATGAATATATATTATGGATTGTTATCTCGTCGCCAAAAACTGTTGTCTAGAATTCCGTAAACAAACAACTTTTTGGAAAGTGGTGCTGCCGAGTGATGAAAGACGGAAGTTCAAATATAAATACAGTCGATAGTTTGTAAATAAACACGTCTTACTGGTTTTACCATGAATATACATGGGTTTTACTTACAATTCATCATAAAGCAGTTGATAAAAAATGTAGTACTACACGCGGAACGTAATTATACACTTTTTTAATATCATCCGGTCTATAGATATATTTAATTCCTCTCCAAATTTAATTACACAAATGCACAATTAACTTCTTAGCACTTCGTGAATATCGCTATAAGGAAATCTAATAATAATGCGAGGTGATTTCATGAGTATTCCCAATGGCCATCATTTCAGTGTAGGTAAAAAGGAATGCATTTACCGCCGCCTTGAACAGATTCTTATTTTTCAATCCAAGTCTCCTTATTTTGGGTCCTCGTAGACGCACACTCTGTTTTGCAGCCTGGTACGAAGCAAGTTCCGTTTAAAAAAAGCATTCTAAATTCTTTATTTAAGCCGAAAGGGCTTAATGCATTCATATTAGAATCAGAGTCTGGTAAACATCATCGTCGTCACATGATGGACGTTTCATAAACCTCTTACACATTTTCTGTAATAGATATTTCCTCTCTAGCATTTAAAAAGTAACTATTAGATCACAAAAATTGCAAGATATTATTCAAAGCGTGAATTTATTCATATCTCCTCGATCGCTATTGAATATTCACCACAGTCTCACGTTAGCAACAATTAACAATGCCTATTTACAATCACAACTGAAAAAACTCTAATCGAAGTGACGCCAAGGAATGGGTGATCTAAAAGTGGAGATTTAGGCAACACGTAGCCTGGGCAACAATTCCAAACATCTAAATCCATAATATATATTCATGGTCATAACATTATCTCGCTCATTGCATTCGCTGAGCATGCCTATGCATAAAAGAGTGGTGCTCATACCGCACGAGCAGAAAATCGTAGAACAGAGGAAGCAGTAGAAATGCGGGGGAATACCGGGAAACGATGAAGATGAAATGGATAAGAAGGATAACCTATGAAGAAATGCTAAAATAAGTTGGAGAAAAAGGATGTAACGCGAAAACTCTGCAAAGCAGACTAAGCAAACTAGTTGGAAAACAGAAAGTACAGGAAAGTAAAGGAAGGAAAAACAAATTTTCGACAAAAATAAACAAGAATTATTGACGAAGGCAAAGTATGAACACATCAGGCATACGCTGAAGAATAATCCAGCGAATAATTAGGCAGGAATGAAACCGTTCACTGATCGGGGATCAGAATGAAGGGCTTCCGTAAACCAATATGCGGATTTATGACCGTTTAAGTTCTTACAAACTTAGTCCTCCGTGGTGTCTCATACTGTAAATGATTTGAAAATGAAAACAAATGCGAAACATAGTTGGGTCTCCCATCACGATTCTATATTGTGTACCCTAGAACAGAATTTCTGATTACCCGAGTGTTTTCTCATTACGAAGTTCTTATTCGTGCTTCTCATTTTCTTTTTAGCGACGGAAGAGAAATATTTTATGGGATTTTAATCGCGGGCCAAAGTAAAATAATTCGGAGCTTGTTAATAAAAGTAAAAAAAATGGAAATGACAATCAAGTCAAATCGCGATCACTTTGAGGAACGATTGCCTTTCTTCCCTTCAAGATATTTTTCATTTTTTTCTGATTACACTTCACACGGCTTAATGCATATTTTTAGTCTTTCGACGTCTGATTCCTGAGACACTTCATTCGGCTAGCGAATCGCTGAACATCCGACGGCGTGACAGGGTTATCATGGTACAAAAGAAAGATATTTCATGTGAATCTTCGAGCTAAAAGTAGAAATAGGTTTCGATGAGCGAAGTTAAGGAAATTTGCATTCCAGTCGACGAGAATGATATTTTTATGAATTTTATTGCGGCCAACCCGGGAGCGAGGCTATAGCAGCTCTTCATTCCCGAGTGACCTCCGTCCGACCTTTCCTTACGTCACAGGCTACATCACCTACATTCAGAACTCACGGTCACACTCTGTGCTCGAAGGCAACTTCAAAAACAGTCCTCCAGATGTCACAGCCATTCTGCTGAAAGCCTCCGCGGCGGCCGCTGCTCACGCTGCTCCCTCTGGTGGTTAGTAGAGCTGTGTCGATCATGAGTGATTTGTTCATTTTGAACAATTCATCGACATGAACCAAATTAAATGAATAAAAATTCTCCGTTTAAATCGTTTATAATGAATCAAATCAAGCCATTCTCGTTCATTGGTCGATAGGAGTGGATTGTGAAGAATCACACGATTCATGAGTGATCGAGAACAACTCTATTTGGTTCAAATTGAACCAAAACCGTAACCCACCCGTAACACAAACCCCGTACATGTGCCGAAATTCCGTCTCTCTGTATCCCAACGCTCTCTTTTCTACAGGCTACCATCAGTTTTCAATTCCCTTGCAGCGAAAAATCTCTCCCTCGACCATTTCTCTTCACCTCCCAGCTTTAACTCCGTTAGTAGGAGAGAAATGGGGATTCTGGCGCATCACATGACTTATAAACAATATCAAATATCTCGCATACTAAATAACTTAGATAAAATATAATAATATCATCTAATAACCCTAATTAACCTGCATCAAATGACGCCCTTATCTTTGCCACAAAGCGAATAATTAACCCACAACAGTCGAAAAACATTCGATATAAACAATATCAAATATCTCACATACTAATTAGCGCAGAGAAAATATATTCACACATATGAAATTGTCTTAGGCTTAACTTGGTGGAAATGCGAAATATCCATGATAAAATATAACAACAAAAGTAATATCCACACTTTAATGTACTACTTCAACACCGACCATGGTTTCGACATACTTTGTCATTATGAAGGTAATTATAATTGATAATGACATAGTATAATAATGACATAGTATGTCGAAACCATGGTCGGTGTTGAAGTAGTACATTAAAGTGTGGATATTACTATTGTTGTTATATTTTATCATGTATATATATTCACACCGTTGGATAGTCCTCATTAACCCGCATCAAATGACATCCTCACCTTTGTGACAAAGTGATCAATAGGCCCGCAGCAGTCCGAAGTGTATAATATCTCGCTTAATACGCAACTCAGAATAAAAAAGAAAACGCCCGTGAGTGGCATTTGTCCATTGGCATCACATGCAATCATCGTTTTAACAATGAAATGAATAATAGGACCGCAGCAGACCGAAATGTATAATATCTAGAAACCCAGGAATTGATGAAATAGTCTGTAACATTCGCACCGATTGTTGGGTGCAATGTCTATGTCATGATTTCGTTTCTAGACGTGATTCGGAACGAAGTGATCGAAAAGACGAACGAGCAGGTTGATCTTAATGACTCGATCAAATAAAATTTAGTCCTAATATGTAAATTCAAAAAGGGTGAGAACGAAGAGCTAGATGCTTCGTTCAAAACCGATAATCGACGTGCCTTCGCTGCAGATAAGATAGAGGAAATAATTGAAGAGGCATTTTAAAAATTGCTGAAAGGAAAGTCCGAATTTCAAGCTAAAGGATCCGGATGGTCTTTGTCCGAGGTTGTTGGCTTGGAATTGAGAATAAACAAGTACAAACCACTTCGAGGCTCGACATTTATAGATTTGCCAGGTAAGATTAAAAATACCAAAGCAGTTATTAACGTGCAAAACGAAGACCAGTATTGTTTCAAGTATGCGATTTGGTCAAAAAACATCGATAAAGACCCCCAACGTGTTAGCTTGTACAACTGTTCTGAATTCCATAATGCATACAATTGGGAATGCATATAGTATCCAGTTGACTTGAAAGATATCCCAAAATTTGAACGTGCTAATAATATTTCGATAAATATCTTTGGATTGGATGAAAAAAATAACGTTAACCCGATAAAAATTGTGAACATTGAACTAAATGACCAGCGAGACTTGTTGTACGTGACAAACGATTATACTGCTAACTATTGTTGGGTCAAGCACTTCAATAGACTGATTCGAACACAAATAACGAGACATAAAAATAGACTATTCATTTGCAAACGTTGTTTTACTCATTACCATGATGAAGCAAAACTCGAGGCTCACAAAGAATTATGTATGGGCACAGGTGAACCAAGCAAAATTGTTATGCCAACGGAGGAAGAAAAAACTTTGAAATTCAACCGCGTAAATCACTCTTTCCGCTAGACCCCCACTAATACCCCCAACTGTAACCTTAGTTTCCTGGTAGGGGTGAAAATACGATATATATTACATGGGCTAAAAAGACTTGATCATTAGGGGCGCATTCGATGTTCTTAATCGTTTTCCCTATTTTACCGGTCTCTTTTGGGTCATTTCCACTGACATCTGTTACTCCCTTCTTTACCATTGAGCATCAATTTGGGAAATGAGCGTGAGAAATGGTGAGACGGACATTGCGATCGATATAATATTTACAGCGATGAAAGGAAAGAAGAGGAATGGAGCAACTCACTTCCTATTTTCAAATAACTTTCAATAGCGTACTTTGACGTATGTTGATCATGTCTGTACATTATCGCTACCGTGTATGATATCAACGAAGTGTTAATTGTAAGGACGATAAGAGCTAGGAGTACATATGTCACTCATAGACTTTCCAGGCAGAGATCACGAAGTCCGTAGGCACTTACTTTATACAAAAATGCTAAGCCTGACTGAAATAGTGCAAATGCTGATTGTTTTTGCGCATCAAAGTAATCTTCCATTGTTCGGAGACAATCACTCTAAAGGCCATGCCTCGTAGGTTGTTTACTGAAGCGAAGGTTGCGTACAATCACTCCTTTCATATATACTGTGGTTCACATCCGTTCATTCAGTCTTCCGATCTCCTTCTCCTAGTCCCTATTCTCTCCTTCTCCTAGTACTTATAGTGGTGGTGGTGGAGAATCACACCCTGCCACACGCCATTGCGGTGGCTCACAAGACACCGTGTGGATGCAGAAAGGATTGAACGAGGGACCGAGGAGGAGGAATGGGTGGGTTTCGCACGGCTGTGGGCGGGGGAAGGGATTTCTAGGAGAAGGGAGGGTGGGACTGGGATGTGGAGGGGGATGAATGGAGAGGGGGTGGGGGCGTCCGTCCGTACCCCACATATCTTCCTTCTCACTCTTTATTTCTTCATCGTCGCCGCGAAAGGGTTTCCTCTCCATCTCCCCCCCCCCCACCCCCCGTTCGTGCCTTTCCTTCGTGCGATAGTGGCGGCACCCTCGACAAATTTCCCGCAGCCGCCGCCGAGTCGGCCACTCCGGACCTTAATTTCGCCACTCCCTTCGGCCGAAGGGCTTGCGTCCTTCGAGGACGCAAATTAGGGTCCTCCATGTCGGGAGGGGAAAAGGGTTTCGAAGGAGGGAAACAGAAAATTCCCAGGGTCACAAATCGCGGAGCGAGCAGGAGTTGCCAACCGACGGCGATAAATTTCTCTTCCCTAATTTAAATTTCATTCGCGCCCGGACGAGCGTTAAAGTTGACCCAGCGTACCGTGAAGGAAGTTCCTTTTGGCTTCGTTCGCGTCCCCGCGGGAAAGACAGCGAAGGGCAGTGCAGAAGGGGAGCGCGCCTTAATGAATGGGATCTCAAAGACTTGAACGCTAAACCGAGTGCAGAATCGTCAAGGCGAGAATTTTTTTGTTCCGCACTTAGTAATCACCATTTTCATTCGTCTTCGTGCAAGTCTCGTCCTGCACCCTCGGCACCCTTCCGCACTTCTGCGGGGACATCTTCACATTACATCTTGTCGGCCGGAGCAGACAGAGAGAGTGAATACCTGCTGAAGACGTTTGGTCGGTGGAAATGATTTCGAGGGAGATAATCAAGTGTGCAGACAATATGGAAGACACGGGAAAAGAAATACTCTGGAAATGACGGTAATAATGCACCAAACTGATTGTTTTAAGGGTGCTGGAACGGTCATTGTGGGTCACTGAGAGGACAGGAGAGAAATATTGTGTGAGCAAACCGAAAAAAAATTCTTAGATGACATTCAATATATGTGCATCAATTTGTGAGTTGAAAATCACCAAATCTGTCAAATAATTCTCTTGTACTATCTTGTTGTGTTTTGTGTCCGGCACGTTATTCTTGGATCAGACAAAATTATAGTAACATGTTAATTCCGAATATAGTAATCGGCGTGAAACCCCGATATTTGTTTGCCATAGTCATGGTGAAGCCAAATTAGATCCACAGTGGTGTTAAGAAGAAAATTTGTTAATTTTTAGGCGAATTATGTATTGCGAAATATATGACGTGTGCCATAAGCTTAAACGCATTAAAATAGCTTTGAATCGCCAAAAATCCGAATCAGTAGTTTGGATTTTTTCCCCTTTTACAAAAATGGATATTTTCATAGCTGAGAGTCACTTGGCCAAGTTTCCCGGCAATCAGAACGTAAACAAAAATGGCTCCAACCACCATTAGAGGAGTGAACACTAATTTCAGAGAGTTAAAGAGTGATTCACCGAATAATCGACTCTGGGGCTCTCAATCATCTCATCTGTCTTTTAATAGGAATACCGAAGCAAATGGCTGTTGTAGCTTATGCGTGAATGGCTGTTATTCAAATTCTCTTGTGAAAAGCGAAAAAATGACTGAAAGAATGACAATAGAGATCAGAGCTTTTGGACGAACGGTGGCGGTTGCATTATTCGGACAACTGGCGCGTTCCACTCTCGAGATGCCGTGAACCGCGGCGGCATCGCTGAGCAGGGTGAAAACGGAAATTCCGAATCTGGAAGGAATTGATGAACTTATGGAAGGGGGTGTTAGACGACGGCGGTTGTCTCAGACACTGCTTAAACTACGATTCAGAGTTTCATCTCCAATTGGTTACAATACCTTCGTCTTCAATGTAATCAAGATATCACCACAATATCACCAAACCTAAGTGATTGTGCAGTCCTTGTGAGTAATATCCCCGAACAAGTATGTTTGCTCGCTCAAGAAGCTATTTAGCGAAATAACCCGTTGAGGAAACGTAAATATAAGTTTCACAATATTATTTATTCCATTACAAAGTCTTTAATGTGCAGTTCATAGAGTGAATATGGCACATCAGACTTAATTTCTTTCTTTCACTACCAATTTGGACAGTATGGACGTCGGGTGAATAACAAAAACAATAGACGAGCACAAACACCCATGCCCTGATTGGTGATAATATTTCCGCCGAAGCGGGATTCAAGCTCGCGACCATCGGTTCCACAGGTGAGAGGACTGCTACCCCGTCGTCATCGGTGCCGACTATATTATTCGATGTTTTTCTCGTTGTGGTAAATGTTTTATTGATGCCGCGGTCTTACTAAAGAAAATTATGTTCGTCATATCAGTCTATACGTTGTGGAAAAATAAGTATTGATAACATTATCGCAAAGTGAAAGATACTAAATTACCACACAGTTTTATCACAGTGGCCGTGGTTTCGAGCAACCTATGCCGTTATATACGTACGTATGTACAGTGGCGGAAAAAATTAACGCAAAACTCTTTGGTGTCTGAATGCGGCGTACACGGGAACTAATTGAAATCGCTTTTCCTTCGACAACTTGACAACAATGAGACAAGATATGGAAACCGGGAAGATTCAAACTCTCTATGATTAGATATCGATTTTACGCGTCATGTAAATAGTCATACTAATAAGGTTTACGTTCGCGAGATCGTCTAGGAGCTATAAACGTGATGACCTTGCTTCAACCCGCACTCAGTCGAGGTTCCAAATTCGTAGTTGATTATGTAGAGATTATTACCATATTTTTTTAGAGCTTTGGACCGTTTAAAAAGATTTTCTTGATTGAAACTTAAGAAGCAATACGATGAACGCATGATTTGTTGGAACATAAAAATTTTTTATTCTCCAGATCAAATTCACTTACTATAAAACGTATTTCCGCGTGCAGGGAAGAGCTGTGGATGAACATCGTTTTAATAGGCCTCAAACTACTTCCGATAAATATGATGCATTACAAATAACATTTTGGCGTAATATCCT
The DNA here is from genome assembly GCA_963169105.1 of Ceriagrion tenellum. NCBI lineage: Eukaryota > Metazoa > Arthropoda > Insecta > Odonata > Coenagrionidae > Ceriagrion > Ceriagrion tenellum. Next base: position 5,125,408 of record OY720639.1, on the reverse strand, counting down.
GTGAATTTCAAGTTAAAGAATGGGAAATCTGGTTGAATAGAATGGTTTCCATGTGGGGAAAATTTTTCTTTAAAAGTATTCCCAATAACTTAAAACCCTACGTAACTTTCCGCCCTCGTGCATACAGGTCGTCTCAAACACTTAAATTTCTAAATTCCTCCTCACGTAATATTATTTTATGTATGAAAACTACTTTCAAATATCCAGAACATTCTATTTGGTCCAGTTTTTAAAGGAAACATTAAATTCCCTTTTTTCGTTTTGTAGTAAGAACCACTGGACGCGGATTCCTCTTGATCGATGAAGTAGCCTAGAGGGAGAGCGTTCGTCTGCGGCCAAGAATGCCTGGGGTTCAAATCCTGGCGTGGCCTCTTTTAGTATCTTTATAATTAATCTACGCGATGTGACTTTATTGCAACCAAAACTTCGCAGGAATCCGCGGAAGGCCCAGGGAATGGATATTGACCTCAACCATGAGTGTGTAAGTTTTACATATATTCGGACTTTGCAAAAGAATCACAGCGGTCTCCTTGGTCGTCGAATGAGATATTTACTTCCCATTCTCGGGTACTCGGCCCCACTTGATTTCTACGTCCTGTCTGTCGTACGATGCTCATATCCACTCATTCGGCAATTCACCACTCAATGAAAAGCTATTCATGAAGGAGGGAATAGACCGGATCTCTGATTGTGTCAGTTACTCGATTTAGTGAACTTACCTGGTGCTACATTCACCTTTAAATTACTTTGGAATGATTTAGTAAAGAGGGCAATTATTTTTATTAGGAATTAGAGTTTGGTTCTATCTGCCGAACTTGTAAATACCGATTACTTATGTGAATGAGAGACCAAAGAAGGGTGGAATTTTCTTCAAAATATCTTTAAAACGGTATTTGTAGCTTTTCCAGCATTGTTTTATAGGTTTGCTAAGAGCAATGCATTAAGCGTGTAGTTCAACAGTTCAACTTATAAGATGGAATATAATACTTAAAGGATAACGTAGATTAATGAATCACTTAAATACCTTTTGACATATTCGCATTGAAAAATATTTGCTAAAATGCCGGAGTTAAATTTTATGAGGAGCATTTTTTTACCCATGCGTAAGTAATACTACGACAAAAATGCATCGAGTATATTCCCCAATGAAAGTGATAAAATACTAAAAATCATCTTTTTAATGTGGCAAATAAGCAGTGATTAGATATTTTCCCGATGGTCATTTGTATACTCCTCATAAATCCGCAGAGTAGTCAATGGAGTGCAAATTAGGAATGTGCACCATCAAAGATTATACGATTGCTACGTTCCTAAAGAATCTATTCCTCTTCTAATGTGTCGTAATATTATTGCTTCAATGGAAGTAAAAGTTGTGAGTGCCCCCACATGAAGATATTAACAGAGTTTTTACAGGATCATAAATTTCATCTTTTAGTGGTAATTTATTTTAACGGATGTTGAAAAGGGACACTATACTGCTCTATTTAGAACGAGTGGAAAAGGTTAAAATGTATGCGTAATTCTCTCAATTTGTGTAATGTGCGCACATGATCACAGCAATTGATCATTGAGAAATATGCTGATATTTACTTAAAGAATGTGGATGTTTATTAGCCTTATAATCGATCCATCCCCCACCATTCTCGATTTCCTAACCAAGTCTCTGTGTCATGGAGTTTTACTTTTAAACACCAAATAAAAGTTCAGTGGGTGAAAGTTGACGGCGCAATACCTCTTCGGGTAATTTTTCGACAGATGTTTTTGCCTTTTACAAACCTACTATCCAATTCCTCCGCCTGGGAGAAAAATGAGGCATACTTAAATGCTAATAAGATCTTTTTTTCCTCCAAGAATTTTGGGAGAGGCCGCTAAAACTTTGAAAAATATATCGGCTTGCGCTGTCCGCTCTGCTTGTTCGTCTATCGACGCTCGTCTCAATGAAGTAGTCATCAGTAAACCTTGGCCAAGTTCCGGGTGGTGATGGTCGGGGTGGTTTGTTGTTGTGAATAACGCACAGGTTTCAAATACTTGCTGCACCAGAAAGAAAAGGCTCGTCGCGCTTCGAAAAAATTGGAAGTCCCCGTCGAATACTTTTAATGGCGTAAGAGAAGTCAAATACCACTTCTTTCCTGTAAGTTAAACGCCTGGCGTCCGAAACATTATCTATGGCAGAAAAGGTATTTCCCGCAATACAAGGGGAAAGTAAGCTCTCATTAAAGGCATACTATTTCCCAAATCAATATAATGCGCCCTTCATACATTCCGATATTGAATGGATTAGTATTGGTGGAGCTTTGTATCGACACGGGGAAACCTCTAGGGATCCTCAAGAGTCCTCCAAAATTGCTCGTTGCTTTAACTCAGACTAAAGGTGGCTGGCCTCCAAACCCATGCATGATGGGAACTAATGGCATTTGATTGGAATGGTCTGGGCTGATGAGGTGATATCTGAGAACTACTTCTTTCTGTTTGTATTCCCGGGAGAGTAGTATGCTTTTTCCTATCCTTTAGTTATTTTTAACGTTCGTAGACAATACCACCACTCATTTTAAAGGTAACTTAGTTCACAGTAACGCATACGGACGCAAATAAATTCACCGAAAGGATACGAAACATCATCATAAATTCGCCTTGACATAAGAAAGCTCAGTAGTTGTTACTGGGTTGCAAACCTGAATCGCAATTATGGTTCTTCATATTAACATTGTTGGAGTACGCTCATGATTTCGAAAACGTGATCATCATCAAGAAAGATCGAGTACTACATAGCAGTGGAGTGCGCTCCCAGGACCTTGTGCATTGCCCTACCAATGCGGCTTGCCATTTGGATGACAATTATGACCATAAGAAGAAAAAAACCGTGATCCCACCCCTGGTCGAGACATTTTTGAGTTTTTCATTCAATTTCTGGTCAATTAAAATTATTTTTATTCGGCAAATTTTATCTCTTTTGTATTTAAAAAATTACATACTATCAGCCAGTCATTGCTGCTACACATTACATTCATTCATATTAGCAATATGAGAAAATTTATATAAAAGCTCATTTGCATTCATTAAAAATCGAACACGGACCACTCTTTAGCTAGCCAAATACTTCTGACAGCTACAACATTAACGTTAACTATTAATGTATTTCATTAATGATACTCTACTCCAAACCGAAGTCTTTTAAAAGGCTTTTTGTTAATTTCATATGTGCGGTGAATTTATAGCTAAGCATATAAGATATTATGCAATCATACATATGTTATCCATCACTACACCTAATTTGGGCAAACTTTTCTGAATGTTTATTCGTATATTCTGCATTTACAAGACAAAGCGTAACATTGGACAGCTCGTCACCAAGCTTCCTGTGATAAGATGAAAGAAATATCGGGAAAATATGCCTATATTATTCCGTATCGATGCGAGCACATTTATTTTTATTTCGTGAAATTATATTTAACGTATGTTTTCATAGTTTAATCCCATTCTGACGAACTAAAGACGATATTTATATTGGGTCAAGAACGATTCATTAATAAATATCCGTTTTGAATTTAATAAATATCCGTTAAAGGAACTTAGTCAATCTACAAATGGAAAATCGTGACAAATTACATCACGTAGACTATACTTATTTCAATTAAATCTTTTTTGTATCGACATTTGGTACTGATAAATCTCGATTTATATCATTTCGGTGAAACAGACGCAGTACGCGTCATTCAAAAAGGTCCTCGGAAAGTCGACTACAATAAATATCCCTTGGGAATTGGGTGGGATAGTGAATATTTTTTATAATCAGTCTTTCAGTATAAATGATATTATTCGACGTAATAACCATGCTGAAGCAAACACAGCGATGCACCGTGACTGAATGTGCGAATGATATGAGACGAAAGCTCAAAAATAAGGCGATTGATAACTTAGTTCTAGGCTCCGACAAATGTGAGCTCCATTGCGGATTTCAAATATTTGCGGTAGACGATGTTTTCCTCAGTGTTGCCAGTCTTTGGAGTGTGTACAGCTCCTAGAAGTTCCCAAAAATGCCGCATTCTGGCGCGCGAAAAATTTTGCGTTAATTTTTTCCGCCACTGTACATGGGTTCACTTTTGCTAGCTTATAGTTATTTAAGCGAAAAGTTCCATGTTAAAAAATGTAACAATCCAAAAATATACCGATGTACATTGATAATTGTATAAGTAAGTAATGTAATATCATCTACGTGAAAATTTAGACAGCAAGTTTCATTTCCTAACAATGTTATCAGTACTTTATTTCCACTGGGTATCGCCTATAATGTTAGATTTAATTTTCTTTAGTTAGTTCGTTGAATCCGGAAAACAGTTACTAGAACGACGAAAATATGTGATAATCATAAAAATTTGATGTACCATACTCACCCTACTATCTGTACTTTAAAGCCATTTTAGCGAATAAAAAATGTACCGAACATATATTTACGTGTGTGGCACTTTAATAAAAACACATCGAGATAAGTGGCCGCAACCCGCCCAATTACTCCTCGCCCTCAATAATTTCCTTCTTCACCTCGCCCTTCCCTTTCTCGTTTCATTCAAATGGAACCTCCTTCCGATTCCACGATCGAACGGTCTGATCCACTCGAGCTATGCTCTGCCACATCCACATATTCCCTCTCTCTCTCTCTCTGCAGTGATTTGTTTCCTACCCAAACCAGAAAAGTATCATCGGTTAGTTCACATTATACAAACGGTAAATACGTTAAAAAGAGAAAATTGCTCTCTCTATAAGTCTATGTAAAGCCCTCAATATTAGTCAGCAGTTGACACATTAGTCAACGGCGGGATTATACATTTTCGCGTCACCATGCTTAAATTCGCAGGAAAGCTACATCTGAGGGTGAGCTGTTCTCAGCATTCCCACCGGGTTTGGTAATTGGCTGCTTTCGACGTTTCGATGGGGAGCACTTCAGCCGTCTTCACCGCACTGACGACGATCGAAGTTTTCTCCGTCGAAGCATCGACTGCAGCCAACTTCCAAAACAGGTGCGAACCTTGAGAACACCTCACATTTGTCATTCGCCGGGAAAGTATCAGATCTGTCAAATAGGTTCTCGCTAATGCTACTTCGTTCTGGTTAGGCCACACCTCGAATACGCCGCGAGCATTTGGAATCCTGGTCAAATAGATTTAACCACAAAAATTAATAAAATACAAAGGAAAGCGGCGCGCTTCGTTAAAAATTGCTACGAGCGTACATATAGTGTCTCACGACTTTTAGAGGGATTAAGGCGGGAGCCCCTAGAGACTCGGAGGCTACACGCTAAGCTTAGGATGCTTGAGAAATTCAGAACTGGTGTGTTTCAGAGTGACACAGAGAATATTATCATGACGCCTCACTACATTTATAGGTGTGACAGATGCGATAAAATAAGAGAGATACCCTGCCGAACAGAGAGGTACGAAAACTCGTTCTTTCCGCGCACAATAAACGACCATAATAAAAACTGAACTCCTCCAAATGCACCTTCATGGGACATGTCACCGTTTCACCTCCAAAACTTTTACACATTTACACGGCTGGTGACCCAACACCTGCCCTGCCACACGCCCAATCGGCGGCTCGCGGGGTATTATGTAGATGTAGATGTAATCTTTCTCATACCACGGGAAAGATCATCTGACGTAGCCGGTGAAACGAACGTTTGTTGCACCTAAATTCAGTGTTAAAGACAACTTCGGCAACTGAATATGATCATTAAATTTAGCAGTCTCCAATTGTAATTCGGAGATATGGAAAAAAACTATCGTTGTCATGGTAATCACAATGTTTATCTCTGATGTTTTTCTGATAATGAAGCCTGCAGTTCTCACCTTTATTCAGAATCCTCAGAGACTACAAATATATTAGTGAATCGCGCTCTTACGTATGCATCCAGGAAAGAAAGCCCTTGGAATCTGTGACAGTGTAACGTTTTATGCGAATTCCGTCCAAGAGTGCCCACCTAATTTCTCCCCCGTCAACCTTGGTGAGCGTCATGCCAATGAAAATTGAGGCGGTGAGGCGAGCGAGAGGCAGGGTAGGGGGGGGGAGGCGAGTAGAGCCCGGCCCTTTTGAGGCGGCGGGGCCCTTTACCACTGCGGGGGCCAGGATTAATGTTACGGTTTTAATAAGAGGAGACGGCCTCTTCAAAGGGACCACGCCGGCCCCCGCCTCACAAACACACATCCGAACACAGCTCCTCGCCTCCGCCTCCCACCCATTCTCCTCTTCGCCCTCTCGTGCGGATTAATTGCGCGGACCGAAGACTCCCGAGGCGCGCGAAAACCGCCATTCGAGGCGCAAGTGACCTCCACGAACGCACGCGGAGGGATTCGAACGATGGACCAGAGCACCACTCACGTGCAACACTCAACGAAGTGTTTCCGCGAGTGATTTTGTTCAAAACTGAGAGAATGTTAGCACCGATCACATATATAAGACTACGCGTGGGTACTTACGGATTTGTCAGTTGCTAGGCTCAGAGTTTAGGATGTTCGCCAATAGGTGGCATACCAACTCCCAAAAACGTTCTCCACTATAACTGACACATGGAGCGGGCGTTTGCATTTTTTGAAAATACTACTCTTATGACGAGAAAGAAAAAACTCTTAGCATATTCCACACTTAAAACTTCTATTCCCGACCGAGGTTCCGATTGACATGCAATCATTTACAAAGTTTGCAAGGCAATTGACACCTAGGTCGGGAATAGAAGTTTTAAGTCTGGAATATCCTAAGAGATTTTTCTTTTTCGTCATGTTTGCGGCATTCCATAAAGTTAAGCCTTCAACCATTAAGTTTACTACTTTATCACGAGGGAAACTACTAAGTAACACCTGCGCCTACTTTCTTAAAAATATTGTATACAAAGAAATATTTGGCATTTACATATCATAGTTGCTAACAGTAGTTATATGTATCGATTCATTACAAACTACAAATCATATATAAATTTCTGTTAAATTATTTATTTTAATTATTACTTTTTGGCTGTTTCGCCAATATTTAAGCCTGTTTAGAAAGGCTCTTCCATTGGTAGTTCGAAAAAAAATCGCACGTGCAAAATCCCGTGCCTCGATACCCTCCGTCGTGTCGAGATAATTGCATTCGAAACTTCGTATTCGCAACGGTCCGCTCGCACGCGAAAGCGATGGCAGAGCCGTGCGAGAGGGGCACTCATCGTATGGGCGAGTCCAGAATGAGTCGACGGCACGCGTCCATCGTGGCACGGGAAGTCCTTCGCCTCCGTCCCCTCTATGGCACGCGTACCATACAAATAGATCTCTGGAGTTCCACTCCGGTCGGTAACATATATTTTGGAAATCAATCGACAGCTTCGGTGATTGCACCATTGGAGTATCAGGTGAGTTGGGTTGTATGGGAAGAATTATTTGGGGGAATAGAGGAAGGGTGGAGAGAAACCCGGCGTCGCCATGAGTCTGCTCTCAGCGATAGGTGCCAAGGGGACGACGGTTTTACGATGGATGGAGTACTGTACTTGAAGTACTCCCACGTGACACCCAAGCTGGGATCCGGAGTTCCATTGCTCCATGACGGCTCGGATTCGAACCTGGGCCTTCGAAATTGGAAGCCTGCGCTCTAGCATCACTAACCCAATCTCCTTTCGTATATCATCTTCAATGTTAGTCCTTTTCAACTACCAACTGTTACTGCGAAGTTCTCTGTTATAAAAGCGGCAGTAGAGGAGTGGAATTCACTTCCTGAAGATATCTAAAAACCTATCCAAAAACTTGGAATGAATTTGAAATATTTAAATCAAAATCAATATTTGTACAATAAGCATATAAATGAGTTTCTGTCAGACCTAGAAATGTAGTGAGGCGTCATGATAAAATGCTCTAAGTCACTTCGAAAAATATCAGTTCTGAATTTATCAAGCAAGCTAAGCCTAGCGTGCAGTCTTCGAGTCTCTAGGGGCTCCCACCTTGATCCCTCGAAAAGTTGTGTAACACCATATGTTCGTTCGTAGCAGTTTTTAACGAAGCGCGCTGCTTTCCTTTGTATTTCGTTAATGCGTTTGGTTGAATCTATTTGACCAGGATCCCAAATGCTCGTGGCGTATCCGAGGTGTGGCCTAACCAGAGCGAAGTAGTATCGGTTATTCGGCTTCGGTTAATCAATGTAAAATTTCTAAAATAACAGATTCGAACCCAGACCCCCCGCGGGGAACGCCAACTTTTCAAGGATCCGCGATAATCAGAACCACTTTCCTCGACGGCGGCTAAACTCAAACAGCGCCCTCCAACCCCGCGAGGATAAATTTAAAAAAAAAATGAACTTCATCCTTCACCCACGCGCGCGCGCCATATCCCGGAAAAACAAAAGATAAACGGTGATTCTCTCTCCGCGCGCGCCCCCTTTTATATCCACACACACACACACTCACCCACACACACACACACACACACACACACGCAGAGTTCCCTTGAAATTGAAAAAAAGAGAAAAGAGAAACGAGGAAAAACGAAAGAGGAGGGGAAGGGAAGGGAGAGAAGAGGGAAGAGGGAAGAGAGGAGAGTGAAAGGCCGAGAGGATAGTAGTATGGACCACCACCAAGCGACCGTGCTGCCGCCCCGCGGCAATAAAGACCACTTTTCCCCGCATGCACTCCGTCTTTTATTTTGCCGCCGACGAAGCGAACCACATGCACTCACACACATACAGACGGACAAACACACATACTCACACACGAGAGCACACTAGCGCCCTCCGGTCCGAGAGCGGAGAGAGAAAAAAACACGCCGATGGCCCGAGCGCCCTACTTCCCTCTTAAATCCGAAATGGTGCGGCTTCCATTCATCCACTGCCGGACCCCTTGTGCACCCCGCTCCCCCTTCCCCTCCCGAAAGGGGAGGCAATAATGGCTCCCCGACCGCGACCGGTTAGTTATCTGGTTTCCGCGTATTAATCCAGGGGGCCCTTCCTTTCACCTCCCCCGCCCCCACCACCCACTCAATTTCTGCATCCCTCCGGCAGAGGGCGGCGGCGCCCGTGGCATCTGGGGGGGCGGGCGGGCGGTGGACGAGGAGAGGAAACCGTGAGGTATGTGTGTGCTGCCCCCCACGGGCGACGCTGGCAATAGGGGGCCGAGAGTGGGGCGGGGGCGGTGGGGGCGTAGGGGTCCGAAATCCATCCGCCGGAGAGGAAGGAGGGGTCGCCCGAGGCCGTCTGCGGACACTCACACGAAGGATTTCCATCCCCCATCCCGCCCCCGTTCTCTCTCAGACCCCTCGTGACCCCATGAACTCCGTCCCTTGAATCACAGCCACTGCCACTACCCTTCCTCCCTCCCCCCAACCACCCCCGCCCATCCTCTATCCGAATCCGAAGCCCTCCCCTCCCCCCCCCCCCCAAAGGGGTTGGTTAGTTACTTGGGGGTGTGGCGGACGGGGCTTTCGTCCCTTCCGCACCGAGGGGGCGAGAGAGAGGGAAGGGCGAAGGGGGGCAGGGGGCGAAGGGCGGCGGGGGAGGGTTAAGTCGTGTTCCCTGTGCTAAAACAAGTGAAAGGATTATGAGAACATTTCGCAATTACAAGGGTACGAATGATATAATTAATCCTGCGATTAATATGCCAATCAAAGTCACTGTTCCTTTACCTTTTTATGATATGGCAATAATATTATGTCATACATACACACATAGCAATCACGCCGTTCCCTTCCGGGGCAAGCAGAGGCACTATGTTTCACTCACAAATACACATTTATACACCTAAATCTGCTTCAATAATTTCCTCCATACTGGCCTATCCTTGCAAACCTCTTTCGCCTCATTTACCCCTATACACTGTTTCATACACGCCCTCCTGTTTTTTTAAGACTCCTAATATTCCTCCTCCTAAGAATTTCCTCAACCACATTCAACCAAAACTTTCTCGGCCTACCTCTGCCTCTCGCACCATTCATTCTACACTCATATATCTGTTTCGTTATTCGACTCTCATTCATTCTCTCAACATGGCTAACCAACGAAGCACACTCCCTTCATATATGTCCATTACAGGAGCATCTAATCCACATTCATTAATTACTCACTCATTCCTGACCCTATCCATCCTACTTTTGCCGCAAACACTCCTCAATTAACTCATACCCACGGCGTTTAGTCTATTCATAAGACATAATAAGTAATATTATTGAAAAATAAAAAATAATGGGTATCCAAACTATGTTTATCAAATCAAGTTAACGAAAAAACTACGACTTATCGGGGTCAAGTTCAGCCAGGCATAATTAAGCCGTGTGGCCCATGAGAGATTAAAATGGATGTATGTGTAAGTTAAAGTGAATAAAGAGTCATAAAAACAACGATGGCATGTTCGATGCGCGTTAGAAAAAAATTCGGTAGATGGAGCATTTTCATTTCATCTCAGAAGGTATAGGAAAAAGGTTTATATACAATATATTTGCGATATTATTTTTGTCTCAGACCTCAACAACAATTAGACTCCTAAACCAGACAAAGTTTGTAACGGCTACGGAAAAACTATTTAAATGCCAAGACTTTATCAAGAAAGTCCGTCAATTACAGTAGATTTAAAGAAATGGGTCAAAGTTCTTGCACCAATGTCTATCATATCCATTTTATACATAGGCCAAAATAAAGGTCAAAAGATCAGTATGAAACACATCTATTCGAATTGAAATAGCATTGCCTAGTTTAGTGCGGCTGTATATCTAGTGATCCATGAGTAGATCAGATACGTTCGCATAGAATATTTTAAACGTAAGTAGATCAGAGACAATAGCCACCTCTTTCCCGCGTATTTGAACCACTCGCCATACTTTTTCAAGTCCTTGTTGCCATAGAACCCCGAGGCCCGTCGATCACTTAACACAAACATTATAAATTACGTTGCCATCGAAACTATATTCAACAAATTTTCTCCAATTCTTCGTCATTACAAAAGTCAAGATGTGCTCAGGAGTTTTTCCTCGACGCGCTGTATGAATCACGGAAATTAATGAGAACAGCGTTCACTGGCAATGAGCACCATCTTATGACCGAGAAGTTTATTACGTAACCTGGTTATTCCATCAGAAGTACTGAGGAAAATGATTATTCTTCCTTCATATGTCAGTTTGAACTGAGTATATCTTTCAATTCAAGACAGCACCATCAGAAGTTGAACAACTCCCCAAGACAAGAGCAAGACTATAGAACAAGCCGTCTATTAATAATCATGATTTACGAAGTTTTGCTCCCGAAAGAGGTCAGTAAAAAATTTAAGACAAAAGGTATATGGATTTGTTAAGGGCTACCGACGATATCTGATCGGTTAGGTTCAAGTTTAGCTTGGTTTCACAGCACGCCTATTCCACGCTCCATTGGTGGCCATTCTGTCCATTGATTGCGTTTTTACATTCCGAGAACGTACCGTTATCTCTTCCTGGTGTTTCTCCCTCCGACGGTTTGTTTCGTAGTTCTTTTCCATCCTCGCCGCTGTACAATTCCCTCCGCCAACTCATTCATGAACTTTCGCCCGAGGCTCGCGAGGTTTTTTCTCCGGTTGCTTCAAAAGTTTTCCCGTCTCGCGCCAACGATCGCCTCTTCATTGTTTACACTTCTCGGGAATCTTTTGGGCTCTCCCTTCTGTGCGAATTTTCCGGGCTTCTTATGAGTGACGGGAGTGGGGGTAAGGGAATCTGAAGAGGAGGAGGGGTTGGGTCCGCTGGTAAACCGCGGGATAAAATCGCTAATGAATTAGGCGTTGCCTCCGTGTACCGCGCACCTTTTTAGAAAACCCAAATAGCGATTAAGGAGATAAGGCAGGCTCACCGGTGTCCCAGGGCTAAGCCATCAGATTGCGAGGCTATTTATTTATAGCGCGGTTGGATTAAAATGGCGTATTTTATGTCAAGGTGTATAATCCAGTGCCGGCGTCGCACGTGCGTGTGCGGCAGAGTGTTGGGAAGAAACCAGGGCTAGCCCATCCCGTCGAGTGCATAGACCACGAGGGTCCTATTCCGTAAGCTGGTGTTTGTGGTGCGCAGACGCTTGTGGAGAGAACGGTGAGAGGCCGATTTCGAAGTTATAAATACCTGTCGGTAAGAATGAATTGATACTGATATTGTACTTTCCACTCTTTGATGCAATTTTGTGCTGCAACTGTTTAGACTGTCTCGCAGCCATTATGAAGTATCCGTTATGATTCGTAATTTTCCTTTATCTGACGATTGCTGCGCGACAGTCGTGGCATGTGAAAGTACAAAGTTGGTTTGACAGAGTGGACAGTGAACAAACTGTTAATATTCATTTCATCATCACTATGTCTCGCCAAACTCCGTTGATTTAATGATAAAATGGTAATATACATACCAGTCAGGTTCTTGGATAGGACTTGGAGTGGAATGACCAGGACCAGGGGAGACCTCTTTTGATTGGAACCGTGACTCTGGTGATGACAACTTTCAGTGAAGGACTCGGCCATGTGGTTCCTGAAAACAGTAAAAGCCTAAAATAAAATTCCACGCATTCAATTGTGATTGGCCATCCGAATTTCTCACTGTTCCAATAACTCGTTGAAGGAAGAGTGCATTGGTAACCAATGGTGCACACACGCAGCACCGAGACGCAAATTTTTCCGGATAGTCACTTTCAAAAGACATTAATTCCTAATTTTTGGTTCATGAATCTGTTTCTCTTTAAATAACATCCTCTATCAGTCCCTATCCTAGCGTAAATATTTTACAATTATTATCTTCACAAGTTGCTTCATGACACAACTAATACGTATTACTCATCTTAAGTGTCATTTACCACAGTTTCCCGTAAATTTTTCGTTCAACTCTTTTTTGATATAGTTTGCACTCAAATGTTTTAAATATTCGTTCCGAGGAGTCGGAACACCACAGATTTCACTGCAATGGTGAGTCGCGGGCAGCGTTATGATGGCTCTCAATGTCGGTCTTTTACAATGTAACTTTACTAGCTCTAGTAAAATATTGGTGGGCTTTATTTTCTCCAGTGTCATACTGGCGAAAATGAGGCAATATCGATGAGTAGAGGGCCGAAACTGTTAAGGGGAAAAGCTTCTCTAGGTGATGGTACTGCAAACACTGGTATCGTTGCATGCACAAATTTACCTCACTCTTAACGGTATCTCTTTGTTTCCAAAATACCAAAAAGGCGTCCATACGCATGAACCACGACATGCATAAGTAAAATGCAATTTCAGAATACAACTTGAACTTTTACCAGTGCATTCTCCAAGAACGGTATATTTTCAGTCGAGTCATTTTCACAAAACCAGCATCCTAGTTTAACAAAACATTGTTTCAAGATCGTACTGATTTGCATCCACACAGCATGACATCCACCTGCGATTTTCCGTTTCAATTGCCAAACTAAGTGAACATAATTAGACAAATGTGGAATTCACCAGCCACTTAAATATGATGACATTACAAATGTCAACTGTTCAGAAAAAGAGTTATCAGCGAAAGACAGAAAATGCCATAAAAATAATATTTTGCTGAAAATATTAGTTTCTATTAACAAAGACCATCACGTTGCACCAATGTCTTCGAATACTGTGGTATTCATTATAAAAATTAAATAAGGAACCTGAGGATAGATGTATTCCTACATCCACACCTACATCTACTTATTACCCTGCAAGCCGCCCTAACGACGTTTGGCAGGGGGTGACTTATCACCAACATAAACTACAGTTGAAATTCAAACATGGCGGGTGAATTTTTCTGAAGAAATTGCCATGAGAAAAATTCGGCCTGGACCGGGAATCGAACCACGGACCTTTGGTTTGCCGGACCAATGCGCAGACCACTACGCTATCCAGGCTTCCTAATTCCCATAGCAATTTTTGGTGGATACAAGGTAACTAGATCTTAGGAATTTTTCTCATAAACTACAGTGAAGAAATTTACTTTCACCAACAACCACCAAACTATAGCTATACTACAACTACTACAGACTAAAAAACTAATCTATAATTAACTATGTAAATGTGATATCAGAGTCATGCAAGAAACATGCAACACATGGTGTTAGCGCTACTCGGCAGTTGTAGAAACATTAGGGTGCATATGAATTAATCAGCTACACCACCTTACAACTAACCTAATTCAAAGTCCTTTAACTAAACCATTATGGTCTCTTATCGATCGCGGGAAAATCGACATTTTAAACCTTCCTGTTCTACAATCTATTTCCATTATTATCCTTTCCCTTATGTATTCTTATGATCTGATCTACCATTCTATATTGGAGTTTGTAAGGTATTGAAACCTTCGTCGGTAAATCGGTTTTAAACTTTCATAAAAGATTAAGTCTAACTTTTAATCGACGTTTTGATAGCGATTCCCATCTACAATGTTGCAAGAGGTCAGTAAAATAACCGAGACTATTATATTCGGTCTTTCACGTATCATGCTGATCTTCTTTGAACGCGTTCTAACTTTGTTTTTAAGCCTACCTCATGATGATCCCAAACACTGGCAGAGTATTCTAAGCGGGGTCTAAGAAGGAAGAGGTAGCTGATTTTTCTAACTTTATCGTCCCACATTCCAAGTACTCTTTTAACAAATCCCAATTTACGCTTAGCTTGACCAGTTATTTCCCGAATATGTTTGCTCCAGGAGAGATTAATAGTTAGTTTAACTCCGAGGTATTGTACCGATTCTACAGTCTCTAATTGTATATTTTGTACGCAATAACTCAACTGAGGAGAGTTTTTTCTTTTGCAGAAGTTATCACAACAATTTTTCCAAATTTAAATCTAGCTACTGCGCGTCGCTCCACGATTGAATTGCCTTGAGGTCCTTCATTAACGCCTCCTTATCAATCTCTCTACGCATTTCCCTATACACTACAGCATCGTCTGCAGATAGTCGGAGTTTACTCTATACCACTTCACCAATATCGTTAATATACAGAAGAAATGGAAGTGGACGCATGGCACTCCCCTGTGGGACACCAGAAGTGACACTAAGATGAATTAAAGTGAGATGGCACCGTCTAATACTACTCTCTGTACGCCATCGGTTAAGAATTCTCAAATCCAGGAAATTACATCCTCGTCTTAGTCGTAATATTTTAGTTTAATTAATAATTTTTTTGTGGGACACATTATCAAACGCTTTTTTAAAGTTCAGAAAAATCGCGTCGACTGGAGCGTTATCTTCACCTGAGACTAAAATATCGTGGGCAAACAGTGCTAATTGAGTTTCGCAGGATCTTCCTTTCCTGAATCCGTGTTGTGCTTTCATCAGCAAGTTCTACGCATCCAGGTGTTTCATTACAGAGCATACAATTATATATTCAAGGTCTTTGCGTGAGATTGATGTTAGGGATATCGGTCTTTCATTCGATGGCTGTTTCTTATGACCACTTTTAAATATGGGCGTTACATTTTTAATTTTCCAGTCCTTGGGTGCTCCGTGTTCCTTGATTGATTTTCAAAATATTATCTGCACGTAGGGGGCTATATCTGAAGCAAGTTCTGTTGAGATCAGCTGCTAGATATCATATTATACGAAACTATAAATCCATACATCTCATAGTGATCCACTAATCCCAATCGCTAAAGGATTAGTTCTCTCTCATGTCATCCAACCTATTTCGATAAGTCTTGTGCTTTTAAAAGTACGGCGTATTGAACACTCGCTTCCATCGTCATATTCAGCAATCCAAGCCGCTAGACTCAGGTATGCAGAACGGTGCGGAAGCATTGAAGTGTTTAAACTAAGATATACTGCAGGAGCGACAATAGAGCGAAAACAGGTTCGTTTGTTTCTATTCCACTCAAATGGCAGCGCGAAGTATACATTAATCTGCGATATCAAACGAGGGATCTCTCTTGCATGCGCCAGGAGGTTTTATTCATGTGCTCGTCAAAATGGATATTCGCCATCAAAATCGAAATCTCCCGAGAGAGAAATAAGACACCCATTTATATTTCACTAAAAGATGATCCTGCGTTGCGAGAGAGTGCAAGGTTAAACGAGAAAATATAGGAAGGGAAATTGGGAATGATTGTGACCGTTACTGGAATTAAAATGCTACGCTTTGGTAATTCAAATGAGACATTATACTACAGAACTCCCTTTCATTCTTTTCATTTACATTCCAAAAATGATAGAATCGCTAGATCAATTCGACACACAATTATTAACACGACATTTTAAACGAGTTGACATAACCTGAAGGTGTAACACATTTACGAAACAGATCGTATTTCATGATGTCACAGAGTTATATGAAATTATACTTTATTGATAAATAATAATAAAACTCAAAACATGGCTTGAGACGGTCTTCTACAATGAATGATGTACATAATCGTGGGTCGAAACATCTTCAGAAATGGAAGGTTTGACCGGTTGGTGGAGAACCCAAACAGTTTCCAATAACCTCACATTCCGGGAAAGCACCGGATCTTTCTTCAAGTCCAATTAAAATCCAAAATATGTACATATACATATTTTTCTTATTGGAGATGAGTATAGTCACAAAGGTTTGGCTAAGATCTGGGACTCTTCCGGAAAGTGATTTTATTAAGTTCTATTTGGGATTCCCGCCGGATTAGACGCTGCATTAACTACCGACCTGGGGAACACATAAAAAACATGCGGCAAACCATTAAAGAAACTAGGTTTTGCTAAACGTATAATAGGAAGGTCCTCGGATGAAAAAGTCAAAGAGAGATGTTACTTCGCTCTGGTTAGGCCTCACCTCGAATACGCCGCGAGCATTTGAGACCGTGGTCATAAAAATTTAACTGAAAAAATTATAAAAATACCAAGAAAAGCAGCGCGCTTCGTTTTAAGCTGCTACGAGGGAACATGTAGTGTATCACAAATTTTAAGGTGGGAGCCCCTAGAGACTCGGACACTACACGCTAGGCTTAGGCTGCTTGAGAAATTCAGAACTGGTGTGTTTCAGAGCGATACAGAGAATATTATCATGACGCCATACTACATCTTTAGGTCTGTCAGAAGCGATAAAATAAGAGAGATACATTGCCGAACAGATAGGTAAAAAAACTCGTTCTTTCAATGCACAATAAGCTACCACAATAAAAGCTGAGCTCCACTAAATACACTTCCATAACACTTGTCACCATTTCACCTCCCAAAACCTTACATCGTTACACGGCTGGTGACCTAACACCCCCTGTCACACGCCCATGCGGCGGCTCGCAGGGTATTGTGTTGATGTAGATATAGACCTTTTCGATGTAGGACTTGACCATCGCTAACTTCGGATGCAAAGCACTCTTGTGCCCGGCTACCTCTCTTTCAATTCTGCGGTTCCCAACTGTCTCTTTTCCATGTCTTGCGTGACCTGCTTCATCCAGTCTTCATGGTGGTCGTCCTCTTCCCATTTCTCCTCGGTGGCTGCCAGTTCAGTATTTTCTCAGGTCATCGTTTAACCTCCATTATTCTTACGAGGTCATACCATTTCCACCGCTATTAAAGCACTACTTTGAAAGTGCATTCACCACGGACCATATAGTACATAACTCAGACATTCCTTGCATTATAGAACCGATGGCTGACATAATAATTCAAGGTGATGGAATAATTTAACAACTGCGTTCAATTAAAAGTAACAAGTCACCAGGTCCAGAAGGAATACGTGGACGTGTGCTAAAGGAGTTAGCGCCACAGATTGCACCATGCTTAGAAATTATATTTAGCAAATCATTATCCGAAGGCCAGGTGCCCCAAGACTGAAAAATAGCCAACGTCACTCCGATATTCAAAAAAAATAACTGACATGACCCAGGAGGAAATTCCAGCCTAAATCGTTAACATCATATTTATGCAAGACTCTCGAATAGATTGTTTCCAAAAACATTATAATGTTTAAAAAAATAGTGTGCTGACATATTGGAAATAAAAATGCTGTTAAATCACATCAACGTCAGCAAAGTTGTGAAGACTTCTATAAAAACCGAATCATGAATTAAATTTAATGATGACATCTGTTGAAAATTGTCAGAGTTAAAACGTGGCCATGGAGTGCCATACATCCCCAAGGTGGCTTTCTAAGCGCTGCATAGAGATATAAATGAGTCCAACGACGGGCCCGAAGTATTATGGGCCAGTGCGTCCATTATTTTGCAAACTAGGAATCCTGAACGTCTCAGAAAAATGCATTCCAATGGTTAGATTCCCAATCCAGGAAACCTCTTTTTCCTTAAATTATTAACAATATTTTCTCATTCATTGCATCTGCAGAAAATGTTGCATTTATAGCAAATATGACGCATGCCACAACATGAATACACACATAATTGGACATAGCATTGCAAACATTACGTCAAATGTAAGAAATGAAACATTTGGAGGCGTCAAATGAAGTAGTTCTACATTAGAATTCACAAAACACACCAATGCAGCAATTTGGCGGATAGAACTTTATAAGAGGTTAGTTTTGAATGCTTGAGCAATGGTATTGGCGATTTTCCGTCCTGCTGTAGCTTTTAAAACACTCTGGTCATCTTGGAGTACAATCAATATAACCATAGAAATAACAATGGGCATTTACCATGGAAACCCTAGCATTGGATTGAAAAGGTTCCAAGTAGAAAGGAACGTACCCAAATATCCACGTGTCACGATAATGAAGATTAAGAATAAGAATGTATTTTCTTACTTAGAGATATGCCAGCTGTGTATAAATCACTACGGTATATATTATATCTACAGTTTCTATTATAGCGAAGCAATGAGGTAGGAAAGGAGGAAGCCTTAAGCGTAAACACATATCAGTTCACGCCTCATTTAAGAAGTGTTATCTTCCTATATGTAAAACTATTTTCAAACTGAGTCGTGAGATGTGTTATCAGTAAATTTACATCATTTTAAATATGAAAGGTTATAATAAATACATTTATAAGTAAAAAATATCATCATGGACGTCAGTAACAACTTCTGAATGATTTGGATTACTGATCCCAACACTGGTGGGGATTTTAATGGTGATGACTACTATTCAACGCAATAATGAAATGATTATCTGCTACCCTGGAAACAGATATCTATGCTATCCCATGCGTGAGATCGTGAGAATTTTTTTGTCATTTGCAACGGTACTCAAACCTACTGGAAAATGCCTCCCTTAGTACCCATATATGTTCGGGTTGGAGCCTAAATGCACTGAACTAGTGTCTCAGTGGTTGTTACAATCAGCAACCAGGGGCTTATACAATAGACGTGAACACATTTTATTTTCGTTGAGATGAAGCAGAATTCTTTTACTTTCAAAGCATTTTGGAAAAGAAAAGTTTATTTTTTTCTTGCTCTGCTTTCGGTTTATCTGGCATGTAAAATCTGTTAGCACTAAATTATATAACTACGTTCCGTGTATTAGCAAACGACACATTTAGTCATCTTCTTTGCATTGTCAATTTCTTTCTCAATCTATTTCTGTCACGCAAGTGTCACGAGCGTGCAAAATAGCGTATCAATGTTCATTTGCACTTTCAGTGTGCACAACTTCTGCATTGAGATTTTTTTGCCTTTTCATTCTTTTTACATCGCATTAACTCTTTCAAATCACATTTCAACTTACTGAAATCTGTAGAAGTGCTTGTCAGTATGTTTTATCACGTATCGCCGTCTTTCAGTTGCCGGATCTTTGTTTGCAAGCCTTCAAACTTCTACCTTCAAAGCCTTCTTCTCTCTCCATGCATCACTTGTTATAGCAATGCTCAGCGTTCTACTTTTTGATCGTCCTTTTAGCTCAATCCGTCGTCCACCCATTCCTTATTTTCTCGCAAATGTATTTCTATTACATGATGCACAGTGAGGGAAAGGTTTCCCCAATAACGGATTGATGCCCCTACCACTGTGAAAAAAAATTGACTTCCTCCTGGAGACATTATTTTTAGGTCTCGGCAATGATGATGGAAATTCAAACTCAATAAGGCGGTGGACTCTTTTTCTAAGTTCGTGGCGGAATGCTGGCCGCTTTCGCCGACTCCGGGCGTGTTAAATCAAACTTAGCATGAATTTAAAACGTTCCACTAAATCCAGCTAATAGATTGTTTACTTCTGCGATATCCCACAGGTAAGACAACAGGCAGCTTGTCGCTATGAGAGTCTAACGGCAGTTTACCGGTTACTTAGATGGAATGCGGATTTGAATGCATTTCCTTTCACGGCACTTCATCTCCTGCGAGAAAACTTCGATGGACATCCACAAATGTCCTCTCTAGTACAGATGAGAAGGAAAAAAGGGATAGACGAGGCTGACTCATGTGTCGCCTAAAATTTGAGGGAAATAGATTTGAATAGAGACACAGTCTTTCTAAATACAATTTTAAAGGGAAGGGGATAAGACGATGGCAACATGACAAAGAGGCCGACAGCCAAAGGGATTCATGTCATAATCATAGTAAAAATATTTATAAATATCCTCAAATCATCGCCCTGATGGCATGGCAGCAGTGATGACTCAAATTGCAGCGTCCTAGTAATTAGAAATCGCCTCCCATGATGCCGGCGTGAGAAACTGCAAATCAGCAAGGAAGCTTGCGATTACCAAATCTAATATTAAAAGGCGATGCTGGATTTCGCTCATTCGTACGTCTGGGTATGGACCAATTATTTTGGATGATTGTAACTTTCATTGATGAGTGGACTTGTTAGGCAATGGAAAGCACGCAGTTTAAGTAAAACTGACGTATTTTGAAGTACTTTAGAGAACATTTGCCTCTTTCAAAACAACATTAGTATTCCTTTTGTTTCTCAAGTATCCCCCAAACACATTATGAGGAATTAAAAGATCTAGAAACATAAGCCTGCTTTTTAGGGAGAAATTTCTACCACTGAGTCAGGACTGCTGTGAAGAACACCACCTCGATTGACGACTAAGGATTAGCTATATCTTCAAGGGAAATTCTAAGTTTTTAATTATGATTTCTCCAATACCTTATCTCTATTTTGCCGAAAACAACGTTGAAATGGTTTCAAATTCTCTAAAACAATTTGTTTTCGGGTTTTTCTGTGGAATCTTTTCGTCTCCGAGCGAAAATAAACCTGTTCTTAAAATCGTGGTAGACGTCTGGTTTTTATGTTTTCGGGTTTGCCTTTGCATTCATTAGCAATTATTTTTTCTGATGAAATTCATGGATTCATATTTACGTAAAACGACCGAAATTGAAGCGCCGTTTGATTGGAGGCGCGTTAGGAACTAATTTACTATTGCAGATTAACTCTGAAACGTATTGCCTGCTTCAGTTGGGCACCAGATAGATTTACAAAAATAAAGTCGGTTACATCGTCCCGGAATAACGATAAAATAGCCACACTGCATGACTGTTGAACATGCGGTCGACCTGAACGGCCTCAAAACGTGCAACAGCGCCAATTGCTCTGCAAATAGTCAATTCTGTGATCGACTGGAAAGCTATTTTGCGGCTTTTTTATTTTTCAGATTTGTCCGAATAAACTTGCGGCTAGCCATCTGAATTTCTTGTTCCTTTTGCGTCTCGATATCCGGTCGTGGGAAATGCGAATGGTCCATTGATTATTCGTGTAATCCGTGTACCTACGCTCTTCCTCGCCGTTAATCCAAACCGCCTCACCTCTGAGTGTCAAATGGAGTGCATAGGTAACCTCATTTCATGAAACTGAAATGTGCACTCACACCGGTATCACGTGCCTGATGTAACTTAACTTGTAATAAGGGGTGTTACTTTTTTATCCAGGAATGCTAATTAAATTATTCCAGTGCATCATTTTTTACTCCTGCAAGTATGAGCCGAAACTGAGGATGCAAATGGCAGTAAAATTAATCCTCAACGTCCGGTTGTAAAGTTGTGAAAAAGTTTTGAGTTGGTGTCCAAATGGAACAGGGGCGTGGTGAACATGTGCTTATGTGAAATAACCGACGGACAAATGCATCCTGCAGTGTAATACCACGGTCAACTTTTCCCAACCCCAACAAGGTGTCATCTAACTTCTGGGTGTTAGAACACCGGTATGCGTTTTGATCTCATTCTTGGTAACTACCAGTTAACGAAGAAAAACTCGAAGATGAGCAAGATGGCGACGAGACCTAATTAATTGGTACGCTTTGGTGCAGTCGAGGATCGGGTTGGTGTTGTGGTATGGCTTAGAGTACTGGCTAACCAAACGAGCGAGCAGGGTTCAAATCCCTTTCAGAGGAGAATGCTTTTCAGAGGAAACCCGATACCTACCTGATTGTCTTGTGGAGGGCACTTCAAGTACAGTACTCCGTCTGTCGGATGAGACGTTACGCCGTGGTCCCCTTGGCACCTTTCGTTAAGATCAGGCTAATGCCGACGCCGGGTTTCTATCCACCCTTCCTCCCTTACCTATCCCCTATGGCACAAATGACCTTAGCCGTCGGTCGCCTCCCCAAATATCCAATCCAATCCTTTAGTGCAGTCACGAGGAGATGGCTTTTGGAAAAATGGAATCTTAACTTATCGTTTCCAATGATTAAAAATTCCACTACGCATTTCCCGCAATGATTTTCTTATCCACTGTACTACAGCTTGCAATTCACTCGATGAGCGACTGACGAACTCTCGGTCATCACCTTAACTTATCGTTAACTTAATTCCCTCGTCTGCCTCTCACTATTTCTCTCTCTCTCTCTTGACATTTCCTCCGCATGAATACTAAAATAAAATGCGTCAAATGAGTACTCTTCTCTCCTCTCACCCTGAGTCCCACGGCTCCCCACCCCTGGCTCTCACTCAAATCAGCCTTCCTCACTAGTGCCTCGAGGGGTCTAATATTTCAGAGTGGGATAGGTCTCTTGTCTCGTCAATCTAATCCTGTTTTCATCAATATCTCCATTAATTTATCGCAATTAATGTATTTAACCCTCTGTCAAATGCCTTTCTGAAATCAGCGAAACAAGCAAATAGTCCTGATTTTGCTTATCCTTGAATAAGCGGTCTCATCATAGCCATTTCATCTCGAGTGCCCACGCATTCTTTAACCAAAATTGTTCATCACCCATGTATTCAATTGCTCTTCTCTCCAACAATTTGTTAATTATTCAAATTACAACTATTCTGGAATTGGACTCAGTTTTAATGAAATGAGGTGGTAAAACTGCGAAGAAATGGGAGGAAAAATTAAAAAAATAACCCGCATTTAGACAATATCCCGCAATCGAGAGACTTGAGCGATTAGGAGAATTGCCTATTATAATGTGTGAAGTGGCGATAATAGACCCGCGCCGCGCCGCCGAGGGCTTTGATGACGCCGCCGATAGCGCCGCCGGTCCCCCATGACGGCGTGGCGGCGCGCGCCGTCATATGCGGCCATGTACGAATCATTGCCTCTAGAGCATGGCTTCTTTATTTTGAGTGCACTCATTTTTGCTGACTCCTCGTCATTGAATTTCACAACTTTGTCAAACATTACTCACCACAGTTACATATATATCCGTGCAGCAGTATTAACAGTCTTTCCTTAATAGCGACATTTATACGTGCGTTTAGGGAGGGAACCATCTTCAAAGACTTTGCGATATCTTTTTAAGCTTATCCACTAGTTTGCACGCTAGGGCAGTATTCAGTGTATTTAAATAAAAAATTCGTATTTTATTCTTTTTTCAAGCATTTTCAAGTATCCTCTCTCATTGGAATTGTAACATTTGTAGGCTATAGGAAAATGTTAATTATACACAGACAAATACCTTTGTTCTACTCCATGTTTTAAAGTATTTCGCGACTTTAATTCAGCCAAAGTTGAGACTTGAGGGTACCGAGTGGAGACCGCAGAAACACTTTATCTGCTACGTGCTCATGAAGGGCCATGCGCCAGCGTGGGCCCTCATTTTGAATGTCTCCGAGCTCAGAGTTTTGGACCTTATGTCGCCGTCAGAACCTCTAGCTCGATCCCACCCATCAGGTGGGTGAAGGTATGGAACGAGCTAGAGCAATAGAAACTCCTGCACGCGGCTATGTTTCAGCATTGTACGTGACTTTCAAAATTAATTTATGCTTTCTCTTTTTCACCGTAGAGTATCATTGGACCGAGGTTATCCTCATCTAGTGTTCCCTCATCTTTCACATCTAAATCAGTTTATCTACTATCGCTCTTCCACGTATTCTCTCCAACTACCTTGAATATCTTCTTGCTCGATTAATATCCTACCTGCTCAGCTCTTAATATTTGGTACCGTTTTGCCTCTCTCCCCGCCCGATATAAAATTTATTTTATCGCAAAACGCACCCTTTTCCCCATCTTATTGCAGCTTATCCATCTACTCGCAGTGCATTTTCCTCCAGTTTTCCTTCGCCCGATTGGTTTTTCACCGGATTTGATGATTATACTCATTGTGCTTCTTGCGTAACCCACTGCTCCTTAACCCCCTCGTTTCCACTTATCCTTTCGTTTTTTCCGCCTCTCTTAATATGCCTGTATTTATATTCTCCCATGTTTTCTACATTCCCTTTGCTTCACTTATATTCCATTCCACTTGCTCTTGGCATTCCCTTCTTTTTTCCCCGACCAATGCTTCAAAGTTCCATCTGTTTATCCACCTACTTTTTTAACTCTGCGATCACATATCATCATAACTAAGTTAAGATTCAAGCCTGCATTCAAAAAAAATTCAACTGCCTTCTCGTCGAGGTCATTTCTCGTTCCTAATCCATACCCTCCCACTTCATACCCATATCTCCCTTCTCCCACTACTGCGTTCCAGACACCCATACCATTAGGTTTCTCTTGTCCGGGAACTCTCTGATTATCTCCTCTAGCTGTTTATAAAGCCCACCCACCTCTGAATACCCATGGTTGCTTGTGGGCATGTACACCTGAGCTGTAACGAAAGTTGTTGAGCGTACTTTTATTTCAACCACTATATGCTGTCCCTCTGTTCAATGTTTACTACCCTCCTCCCCAATTTTGCGTTCCATACTATAGCTACCTCACGTTGACTCTCATCCCCACCACTATAGATTACCCTGTTACAGGGTAATCTATAGTGGTGGGGATCACTGCAATAGTCTCCGCTGTCCTTCCATCACCATTCGCACAGCTCCAAGACATCCACGTCCTCTAGGACAATCCGGCAAACCGTTTTGGCGCAGGGACCGTTTTAGCCGAGAAAGCCGTTTGGGCACTGGGGCGTTTCGGTTATCACTCGGCTAGTAGCGATTCTTTTATGATTTATGACTAGAGGCAGTATTTATAAATGTGTCAAATAAAATTGTAACTATTGTATGTAATTTGGTGTTGCCTACATAGATTACATACAGACCTTAGCATAATTTTTTTCATCAACGACCAGATATGCTTTGGCCTGTATGTTCGGCGTTTTCGATGATAGATGAAATGGTTCCTTATAGTACTGGAAAAAAATCTCCCCGCAAAGAAAAAAAATCATATATTATTTTACAGTATTGGTAGCATACCCACAGTGCAGTATGTAGTTCATTACTCACCCCTTCCCTCCACCATTGAGATGACTATCTTTAGTCATAAATCATATAAGTATGGATACCAACCGAGTGGTAACCAAAATGCCCCTGCGGCGAAACGCCCCTGATCTCAAACGGCATCGCCTAATCATCCCTGCGCCAAAACAGCTTCGCCCAATCATACCTGTGCCCAAATGACCTGCGCAAAAATGGCTCGCGCCAAAACGACCGCGCCTAAACCGCGCACTCCCGCACACCGGAATGTCCCAATCCCCTGCGTTCCCCTCTCTATTTCCTAATCGATAGTTTCCTGATAACTGTTAAAAAAAGAGCAGCTCTTCTGTCCGAATGTGATTTACTGATGAAAATGGTCTTCAGTCAATTTGTGCGATAGGAAATAGCAAGGTCACCATTTCTGTTGGACCATGGGTCACGTGTTCAGTGTTCACCCTTCGTTGGCGTGGATTTCACTCGGCTCAAGCCTCTAATGCGGCATGATTGGCTTATATTCAGTTTCCCGCTTGAAGCCGTCTTAATCAACATTGTATAATAAGAGATTATAATGACGATATAAAAGGCCGTATAACCGAAAAAGGGCATCGAATATACTTCATCCTACTGTTCTTGAAACTATGCGTAATTAGAACGTGTAATATCGATAGATTTCCCTTCCTCGCTGAACAACCTTACAAAATGTTCATATGTCTCTCCGTCTACTGCAGTTTCTCTTTCCTTCCCCACATCCGCATCTCATAGACTTCTCTCTCTTCTTTCTTTTCCTTGCAAGGTTCACCGTCTTCCAGCCTTACAACGCAATGCATTGGAAAACGGGAAGTAGTTAACCAAAGGGTTTATGCACATGCTGAAGAGATAATACTTCTAAATCCAAAATAAAAACATTTGGAGAATATTTGAACGATATTTCTTTTGTATTTGATCATTGGTTATGGTAAGTGAAGTTCAAGGAAGTAAATCTACGGTGCGGTCTGAGAGTATCTAGGAGGATGTTAAGGACCTCGCCTCGCATGAGGATAGGAAAAGGAATCGGAGTAGGAGAAGGAATAAATTTCATAAGAAGTTTTTATATGCCACGGCATTAATGAGACATAATTTTCCATCAAATACTATTTAAATGATGGAAATAGTATCCATAATGCATCCTATTATCCGTTAAATAATAAACCGAAATCCATAGGAATTTTCTTCTGCGGATGAACAGAGTGCTAAAGTACGTGTGATGGACCTTACTGGAAAAGTTTAGACGGGTGAATGATGAGAGAGTTTATTTGGGAGAGTTTAAACTACGTTTCTGTGACCACCTGGGAGGAAGAGTGGTCCCAGCCCTGATGCAACGAGGCACAATGCGAACGAATGGTGTTGAAGGGTAGAGGTCTCTTTCGAAACATAGAGGGGGAAGGAAGAGGCCTTGACAAGTAGTTACATGTTGATCCGATATGCAGAACCCAAGGAGGAGGACAAGGGGGGCCAACAGATTCCAGGCCAGGCTTTCAAGCAATGATGGGAAAACTATAATTCCCTTTCCCTTGCTCTGATTCCCCCCTCCCTCTTCCACTCTCATGTGACACCGTGAAATGCAAATGACTGGAGCAGATACGAAGTATTCAAACATGATCGAGGCAGCCCACTTTCATCATATTTTAAAAATTAATAATAAAAGTTTATGTTTTTATTAACATAAGTTTATGTGACATGAAGGCAATTGTTCACAGCAATATGTACTAGCTTATGCTGCCACCTTCGGTTCGCGCTTTTGTATTTTACTCTCAAATAAATGTTCGCTTTCTTTTCCCTTTTCATTACTTCTTTACTTTTGTATAACATGATCGCAAGTAGCTAATTAAACTTGAACTAGCTGCCCAATTTAAATCTTCCGTCATCATAATTCAGCAAGCATTTTGAGCTTTACCACGAACATTCTTTTCCTAATAGCCTTTATGCCACATCTTCATTTAAACACCAGAGCGCATATTCAGTCGTTCGGTCTCCAGTGTTCAAAACTTCGTACCCCGCGTAACAACAATTACAGGCTGTAAAATGGTGTTTACATAACAGCTTACATAACAAAACAATCACCAATCAATCAAGATCAGGTCTCAAAAAAACTCATCAACTCTTAAACTCATCTAGGCATGGATATATCACCAAGGTCAAAAACTAACCGAAACAATTTCTCTGACATTGCTGATCTTGCACGTAACTCGTAATCAACCAATGCAGGAGCATGTCTCATTAAATACAGCTTCATGTCATCCTCACGTCCGATAT
Source organism: Ceriagrion tenellum (assembly GCA_963169105.1). Classification (NCBI taxonomy): domain Eukaryota; kingdom Metazoa; phylum Arthropoda; class Insecta; order Odonata; family Coenagrionidae; genus Ceriagrion; species Ceriagrion tenellum. Next base: position 5,097,705 of record OY720639.1, on the reverse strand, counting down.
TCTTGCTATCACCTATTCTCAACGTTATCAACAACCTAAAAAGCGGGATAAGCGTCAAAACTCACCTGACCAATGCTCGTCTTTACTCCGCACTCGCAATCTCGCAAGAACTGTCCTAAACACTTGAAAACACGCACAAAAAATGTTTAAAATGAATCGGCAACAAAACTCGAAGAGAAATGCAATATTCTCATTCAAATTCTAAGACATTGTATTTTCACTTTTGAAAATCAATATGAAAGTTAAAACAAACTGCTAATCGCCTTAATTTAAATGAATAGTTTGTAAAAAGTCAAATTTCCTCCTTCTAACGTCTAAAAATGCTCGACTTCTAAATCTCTATGCATAAATCGGGTGTTGCTAGATCTCGTTCACCTGCAAATTTGTACGTGAAATTCCAAAAATCGTACTTCGACTCAAACCTAACACATCTATATAAAAATTACTATAAGCATTGACTCCTTCGCTACATCTCAAGTCTGCGCACAGCCAACGCCCAAATACTATTACAAGAATTTCGCTCGCATTTGCGTTAAAAGGAAATTTCGCTCGCATTTGAGATAAAAGACACGGTATAGTGATAGTTTTCATTAAAGCTATTAAATACGTCATTTGTCTAAACGCTTAAAATTGTGAGACAATTTTGCCGCATACGTATGTAGGAATTTGATTATATATGTTTTTTCATGAGATTATACAAATGAATGTATTTATTAATGAGAAAATATTAATACTTTTTCCCCTAATTTGCTAATGTTTTACAATAATAGTGAAGGCTAACATTACGCCGCCGGTACAAACCATCGGATCGGCGCGCCGCCGGCCGCCGACTCATTTCCAGTCGGCGTCCGCCGCCGATAGTTTTTCCATCGTCGCACAGGTCTAGGCGATACGCTTTTCATCATTGCCTTGTAATTCATCGATTAGTTGAGATTTTCTCATTTGTAACATTGAAATTATTGTTCTGTACCCCTTCCATTAAGATTTCTTCTTTTTTTGGCGTTGTTACCGAAACTGGTTTCACGAAGTCTCATTGGCCACAATTCTTACTCGTAAATTGTAAGAATAAGTTTGTAAACAGGTCTTCTTCCCTTTTTAAATTTCTTAGTGACTCCGAAAGAATTTTATCAACTCCCACAGCTTTTCTTACCTTTATCTGCCGTAATTCCTAATGTATTTCGCTTTTCAAATATGATATTCTATTTTTATTTTTGTCTTTATCTATAGTTTTATTTGAGACCGCCATAAAAATTGTTAATAAGAAAGGGAGCGGCGTTGTCGAAGGAGGCAGTCACAGGTCTGCGAGAGCCGATGGCACAGCAGGCCCGACGGGGGGCGATGTCTTGAGAGAGTGGTGAAGCGAGAGGAAGCGATCGGCAGGAAGCAAAGAGGACGATCGAAAGAGAAAGCGGATGCGAGTGAAGGATGGCGAGAGGAGGGGGTGGGAGAGAGAATTGACGAATATGATGAAGAGCAGTCGTACAAATGCCGGAATGGAGAAAGGAGAGTTCAACGAGAAGAACAGATTGACTACCGATGATTACATCTTCGAGTCAGAATGGCCTCATATTATTCTTCGTATACTTTCTTTAGCAGCGTTTTACGCTTTTTGCTGCCGTTTCATTGTTTATGGTTTTTCCGAATATTAACATTTATTCACTATTATTCCCTTTCGTACGATATGTTTCTGATCGAAAGTTCAAACATGAATAACTTTTCAGTGGTATCCTGTATGGTGATCCTAGTATTACTTTTCCCATGCGCCATCGTAGTAATTTTTAAGCAGAAGCTGGATTGATGCCCGGTAGCATCAAACATGCTGGCTAATGCTCACGTCAATCCATGTGAATCCGAGTGAAGTTTTTTTGCATTATCAAAACGACCTCAAGGCCGCATATTTAAATGTCTAGATTGTAGATGCAATCATCCTCTACATGTTAGTTAACAGCAGAAGTAAAACAACTGAAACAATACAAGCTATTAAAACTAAACAGGGACAAATAGTCAGAGAAAATTATAAAATCAGGGAAACAATGAGAGAGTACTTTAACACTCTGCTAAATGGACAGGAAGATAGCCATGATGCGCACAATCTGAATAAGATACAGAAGAGACAGAACAGGAAGAAGGGCCAATAACGAGGCTAGAGGTAGAAAATGCCATAAAAACTATAAAAAAGGGAAAATCAGCTGGTGCAGACAAACCGAGTGTGGATGTGATCAAAGAGGCGGGGGTCTATGCTATTCACTGGACAACAAAAGTGTTGAACGCAATTTGGTCAGAGAACAATATACCAAACAACTGGAAAAATGGCCTAATAGTACCACTGCTAAAGAAAGGCTCATAAAAAAATTTGAAAACTATAGGGGCATCACGCTGTTATCTGATGGACTAAAAATAATGGAGAAAGTGATCGGATGGAGACTTAGAAAGATAGTATGAAATCTGTTAGAAGGAGAACAATACGGTTTACGAGAAAACAGGTCAACCATGGACCTAATTTTTCCCCTCAGAAGAATGATTGAAAAACACTTGGATAAAAATTAGCCATTAAGTGTTCTTAAATCTAGAGAAGGCTTATGACAGTGTCCCAAGAGGAAAGATATGGGAATGTCTGAAAACACGGAAATTACCATCAAGCTTAATAAATAAAATAAAAATGTTGTACAAAGGGTGCAGTAGCAGTGTACAAACAGAGGGAGAGAATTCTGAGTGGTTCGAGATAAAGAGAGGAGTTCAGCAAGGAAGTGTACTCTCTCCACTTTTGTTTTTGGTTGTAATGGATGAAGTGAATAATAAGTGAGAAGAGTAGAGATTTCAATGCTCTGGCATTTGCAGATGATATATTACTTTGGGGATGCAATGAAACTGAAGTCCAGGAAAATTTGAACCGATGATACAAAAATTTCAAAAACTTCCACCTGAAAGTCAGTTAAATTAAGACAGTGGTGCTGACCATTGGCAAAGTACAGAGCAATATAACTTTAAAACTCGAAAATGAAATATTGCAAACAGTGGAAGAGTCTCCTTACCTGCGTAGTGTAATTTCACAGGATGGCTTTGATTCTTGGAAAATTACTAACAGAATGAATAAAGCGTCAAGTTTTTACCACCAAGTAAGGAGTCTTCTTTGGGAAAATAAAGTAAGAGTGGGCAGACCAAGAAGGAAGTGGATCGACCAACTAAAACAAGACATTCAGCTGAGAGGGAGCTCTTGGGAGGAAGTCCAACATTAGCAAACATACCAAGATGGGAGCAGATGGAAGAGGCCGATGGACAACACCCGGGAAACTGGAGCTGCTACTTGATGAGGATGATGATGTTGTAGATACTGTGACAGCGATGTCTTCAAAAAGCTCCTTTCCGAATTCAGATGTTTATTTTCAACCCTGAGTTTCATTTGCTTTTCAGCTGATTGTTAAACTTCAATGCTTACATGGAGGACTTAAGATATTTTATTTGAAATACTTCTAAATTTAAGAAAACCGCGGAAGCCTTCGTAGCAATTTTACTACTAAATTTGTCCTAAAGCCTGGCAAAATATTTTTATATTTACGGTCGAGTTATGTTTTTGTACGGCTGTCCTTTTCTTTCTGTTCTGAGACTCTCTTTCTACTTATAACCGTTTTAAATTTTACAATCTGCACTCAAAATGTACCGTTGGATTATGGCTTTCAATGCAAGATAGCTGGCATGCATTTTCTATCTCACTAACTCAGTATTCAACAAGTTTCTCTTTGGTGGGCTTGCATTTCTTTCTATCATCCTTTCTCGCCCTTTTAAGCTTGAAATTTAATGTTCATTGAATTTTATTTTGTCTAACTCACTGCTGTGCGTCCTTTCTCTTCATTTTCACGTCACTGTTCCTGTTTCCTTACGCTCTCCTTAAAGAGGACTCTCGTGTTCTTACGTCGAGATTCCACCTCAAAACCTTTAAGACCAAATTTTTATTTTTCATAGATATCATGATACGTCCCTCGTTTAAAATACTTCGCTTTGCAAGCATCGCAGGTGAGGAAAATAAATGCTCTACAAAGTCTACTCATCGAAAATGCTTGGGAATACGAAGAAGAAATGTAGTCGAGGTGAAACCTACTTTTAGCATCGCAAGTGATTGTCAGGAGAGATGGAACACGTATACTGAGAAGACCGCGACGGAAATGGGTGAAGATAAATGCCAAAATATTGAAAGGTTATTTGGAGGGACAAAGAGAAACATGGCCGGGCAAAATATGAGGGAATCAAGAAAGTAAGATAAGAAAGGGTTACAATAGAAATGATAAAAATAGATAAATGGATAAAATATTGTATCGCGGGTTGGAAATAATATACCCACGCGACTTCTCTGGCAGAAGGTGAATTTGATGGGGCGAGTCCGAGTGACAATGCAGTTGTGTAAAACAGGCACACAAACCCATTCACGACCATTCTCCCGACTCTTAAAGGAGCCTTACTTCTTCTGGAGCATTCCTTCGACCGGCGGCTTCTCGAATGCTCGGCGGCGTTGTCTTTCCTCGTGCGCGACTTGACCACTTCCGGAATCTTCGCCACGCGAAACCCCTCCTCTGAAAACATAAACAAAAAAAGGAGGGAAGGGTAATGGGCTATGAAGGTTAAGAGGTAATTCTCTGCGGGGGACGAACGAGTCGTCAATATCTCGTCCTTTATATACCTTCTTGTGCTGGTGAATTTTCCCCCTCCGGTATAGCCTCCTTTTCGCAAGTCTGGGTATTCACGATCTTACTGATCTTTTTGTTATTCTCGGTAGTCGTCCAGCTAAGGTCAACGCCGCCCGATTCCACAGGATGCCCGTTTAAACTAGGTAGGACTGGGGATGGCCCAACCCCCTGACGACCGTTCCATATTCCCGGCGATCTCTCGCTCAAATCAAGGATCAACGCAAGGGCGTCCTTTTTGGCTCGGTGTCGTCTTTGCTAGTCATTTCTCCTCACACACTATCTATCTCTCTCTCCGATAAGGTCATTCTCGTTCCGTAAGGTTTTGAGGTTGGGCCATTAGGGAGCCAACCCCCTTGGGGCCACAATGATAACTACGTTGGGAGATAACGGCCCATCAGTAGTTCCGAATACGCTTTTTTACTATTTTTACCGCCACTTCTGCTTGGCCATTGCTCTTCGGATGGGTGATGACAGCTAGTTAGGAGCTCAAACCTATATTCTCGCGCGAACTCACGAAACTCTCTCGACCCGAAAGGCGGCCCATTATCTGCTAGGACGATTTCCGGGATTCCGTGACGCGTGAACATAGATTTCAGTTTTCCAATCATGTATGGTGCCCATTCATTTTCCAAGTAAGCGACTTCGGGATATTTTCATAGGTAGTCATTTGTGACTAAGTACTCGCGGCCTCTGCTGTGGAAAATGTCAATTCCTACGATTTTCCTGCGCCGGTGTCTCCGTCGGTATCAGTGGCTCCACTCTCGTTGAATGGCATTTAAGACGCTCGGGACTCCTTATCTATTCCTACATCTGATGGGAGGATCCTGGCCACCACACACACTTGATTCATCCGGCTCCTGCACTTAGAAATAATTTGATGCACAGTGCGAAGTCGGCCCAACATTTCCCTCCTTAAGAATTCTGGGACGTAAACTCTCGTTCCTCTGTCTAGAATCCTTTTCAAATACCTTTGCGACTGAGAGGTAGGCCTAAGTTTCTTGGGGGGGGGGGTGCGGGAAAAAGGCACGTGGCACTTCACAAAAACCAATCGAAATGCAGCGACCGGGGCCTAGCCTCTCGGAAATTTAATCGCTCTCAGACCTCCAAGGTGTACGCTTCGCGATTCGGATAGCTGTGTTGCCAAACCTCCGCTGTATTTGTTCATTTGATGTGCTGTGGTGATCTTCCTGATAGAAAACATGGCAACGTCCACCTTTCTCTCTCCCCACCCCACCTCGCTCTGGTGTCGAAGGCCCCCACCTCCTGCCACGACGCCGCTCCGAGTACACACGAAGGGACAGTCGCAAAGATATTCGAAAAGAATAATAGTAGACCGTCAAGGAGGATGAGATTTGCCCGTTCATGGTAGAAGTTGAAAGAAGAGTTGTGTGAGAAATGCCAAGGAGGGAAAGGATGAGGTCACGAGTTGAGCTTCTGAAGGTGGGGACTCGATGGCGGACTATGGCGAGAAAGAAGTTGACTGGTCGGTTGAGCAAATCCAAGGTAGTGGGCAAGGCGGTAGACCAAATTGGTGCACAGTATTCTAAGATGGGGAGAATACAACCGAAAAAGACAGTTTTCAGGATGGTGAGAGGGCATCGGGCGTAAATAAATTTATCCACGGAACATAAATGACTTCGTAGTCAAAACGCATTTGGCGCATTAGGAAATGATGCCCTGGGTGAGCAGGTCGCTAAGGAAGTCAACAGTTTCTGGCGAGATATTGTGGAACTGCATATTGAAATGAAAAATTAAATAGTGGACAGTACAATATCTAGTGTTTTTCATTTCAGGTCGCTAAGGAGTTTGGTTCCCAAAAGTGCCACCTGCGGTTTTTGATCATCTACATCTACGTCATACCCTGCAAGCCACCCAAAGGATGCGTGGCAGGGGGTGCTTCCACACCAGGCATGCATGAATTATACGGCAGAACACCGAAACAACATTGAAATTAGCGTACCACACATGCAACTCGCCAATTAAAATCCACTAACCAAGACACATTCTATCGTCAATCGTTCCAACATGCAAGGAATACAACGACTACTATTACAGATTCAAAATATCATGCATAAATACGGAAATCTTGCAGAAATAAGAACGTAGACAATATAAAGAAAAAGATCTACAGTCTAGCTAATGTCACTATTTGCACTACTCATGATCCTAATATAAAACAAATACCCCGCCTACTATACCCCATATGTATGAAAATTTCTCACGCGCCCAAGTGAGAGCCAATTCCTCTTTCCCCAATAGGGGGCGGCGTCGTTCGCTATCTGTTGATGCGCGCGACGCGAAACAAACCGCTCTCCACACGCCATCTGCCGTGCGACGATGAGTCGGCCATTGCTCTTGTTGGGCGATCCATTTTGCACAAGGCTAATGACGTGGCGCACGTTTAACCTTCGTTTAATTTAGATTCAAAAGCTGAAGATTTGACATGGCGTAAGTTCGAAATCATAACAAATCAAACTTTGTATCTTCTACAGTTTTATTATAAAAAGTACAACTAGTTTCGGCAGTCACGCCATCGTCAGGTTCACCGTGAACTAGTTGTATTCCTTATTATAAAACTGTGGCAGATACAAAGTTTGATTAAGCCTGAATCACACGATACTTGACCTTGTACAAGTCCGAGGATGCTAGCGAGTACTGGATTTCTAGTAGAAACCTAGCATACTTGAAATATTTCTAGGAGCTATCACACGAGACTTGAACTTGTATAAGGTCTGTTTAGTAGATCTTTGATCTAGTACAGTCGCGGAAGGAGTTTGACGACCGAAATGGATGATTTCGAGCGAAGACGACGGCTTATAGCCGCTGCAGCTCCTCAACCTCAATTGCCTCAGTTACCCAAGCCATTGTGTCTTGTTGTGAGGTTTGAGTTGTTTGTTTGATCGCGGAAAACAGTAATTGTCACGAGGGAGTATGGAGGCGCTGACATCAAAAATCGACGACCGCATTGCAAAGAGAAAAGGTGATTGATCGGCGGCTACTAGGTCCTACTTGGAGCAAGTATCAAACTAGTATCGCACCAATTACGTAAACAAGGATACCAGCTAGTATTCTAGCAATTATACAGGATTTCCAGTGTGCTTGGTCTTTATCACACGATACTTGACCTTGCACAAGTCCTAGTATGCTAGCTAGCATTCTCGGACTTGTACAAGGTCAAGTATCGTATGTTTAAGGCTTTAGTTGCAATTCGTTTGGTTTCTTGAAATGTCTCGGTGTGTCCACGGGAGAGTTTCCTTTTCCCTCGTCTGCTCTCTACAGGGTTGGGTAGTGCCCGCCAAGCGCGGGCGGAATTACAGGTGATGGTGAACCATTCCCAGGAATCGACGTATTTCTGTGATCGTTGCGGGCTGCGACAACTTCTCTCGAGCTGAAATTTCATCCAGTCCGGTTTAATTCCTTCCTCAGCCGATACGACGTGGCCTAAAAATTTCGTCCCGCCGGCGCGAAATCTACATTTATCGAAGTTCAGCGTAATCCCCGTCTCTCTGAGGCGCCAAAGGACTGCGTTTGACTTTAGCAGTACCGCAGAGGTTATTTTGACCCCTTTTCACTTTTGGCAGTCCATTACTTCCCAATCCCAGGTCTTGCATAATTCTCCTCTGATTTGAAATTAAAGCGATAGTAAATACCTTGTTGCAGCAAAAGTTTTCAAGGTATATTATCTTATTCCTTTTAGTACTAGAGGGGTCATTTTGACCTCTGACTATTTCTCCCTTGTTTCATTCTAGTTTTATCATCATAGAATGTAGTTTTATTTTCTTTCGTTCAATATCATAGACAGTTCGCAGGCGAACGTTAATACCAGAGGGTGAATCTCTGTATGACACAGCTAGACATCGCATGAGGACTTGAACACGGTAGAAATATTCGGATCCAATTCCTCTTACGCTATATGTTGAACTGGCAAATCATAATAGGTTGATACAAACCTTTATTCTTGAAACGTGATGCACAATTATGAATAAAGATATTTACAATACAAATTGCTTATTACTTCGAAGAAAAACTTCACATGTCTTTTGCAAAATAAAATTTTTTCTGAGAAGTCAAATTGTCCCCTGACGGTACTAATAGATAAACCGGAAAGTCCGGTACTTTCAGTGTTACCCTCACGAAGTGCTCTTGCTGCGTCGCTCCGAACACAGGCATGTAATCCGTAACGTTTATTACTCACTTAAGACCCGCCAATGCTTCTGACATCCGCCGTTGAAAATGCTCTCCGGCCGAAGGCAAGCCTATCGACATCCGGTTGAAACAGTATCTCCTGTAAGGCGTTATTTAGGCTGTAAGCGGACGGCACTCTCTCTTCTGCAGGATCTGGCGATTTCCTCGGCAAGCGTCCAATTTCGTACAGACTTTTGCTTACGATATGTCTAGCAGAGTCAGTCATTCGTCCACGGACGGCAGCTCGTGTTGTTCCCTTCGAATGCTTTTCTTTAAATTGGAGAAGTCAACGCACATTCGGACTCCTCCGTCTGATCTTGACGCGACCACCATGGGAGTGCATCGACCAATCCGTCGGCTTTTCTACCAGCGTTATTATTCCTTCCCCCTCCATCCCCTTAATTTCCACGCCCACCTTTACTTCCAATGGCATCGTCACCCTTCACGGCGTGGACACAGCGTAAGGCGATACGAAGAAGAACACGCGGCTCCATAGAGCGAGAAATATTCCATTTATATGTGTGCATGCAACACAGCCTCTGGGTCCCACTGTTAAAACTAGTCAGTGAAGCAACAGAATACTTGCATTCATTTAAATCATTGACTCATTTGGACGCGGAGAACAATACCGCAAGGAGATGTCATGTAAATATTTCTACGTATACCGATCATTAAACACCACAAAATATAATATCGGATCTATCGGCTCATTCGGAGTCACGCTGGTCTCTACGTTCATACATGTGCACTATTCTCTTCGTATTCATTTTATTTACTTCACTACTGCACTTCCTTCTCTTTTTAAATTTAATTAGAAAATAATCAGATATATGATAGACCTTGACATGATTATGTAAGATTATGACGTTTATATTTTGAAATCGCAATAGAGCCCCGGTGGCGGCGGGGTCGACAGCCTCGCGTGCTAACCCGAGGGTCGCGGGTTCGAGTCCCGCATAGGTAGAATATTATCTGCTCAGGGTATGGGTGTTTGTACATGTACTGGGTTGGGGGAAGAGGGGACGGTTCCGTCTCATCCAACCCCTGGCTAAATAAACAAAAATAATAAAATAATAGAGAAGCGGTTTTGACCACATGTACACGTGCAGGATCATGCATCTTTCATTGTTTCCGAATCATATTCGACCGAAAAAAATTACACACAGAGGGCTGCGAACCCAGGCCATCAATTATTATGTACGGCTGTCCGACGAGTGCTTTGAGGTTCACGGTCAGGCTCGGCCTTCTGATTATTGTCATGCAATGTATTGTATTAGAATGGAACGGAATATTAAAATGGAAATTTCTTGATAACCCGGGACTTCCTACTGGCATTTTTACTCCGGTTTCAAATAATAATTGTTCCGCCTGTATCCTTAGCATCCGCCACGCGATGTCTCCTTGTGAGCCACACGCTTGCTTATTCGGAGGAAAGAGGCGTACAGATGGCAGCACTACCTCCGAATTGCCAACTCTCCTCTCTCGCTGCGAACGCGGCAGTAACAAAACACTGTCTCGCGGCGAAGAGCAAACCCCTTCCACACGTGCCCCTGAAGTGATATTAATAATAACGCGAGAGGAGCGACCGGAATGAGAAGGAAGGTGGATAAGGGATGGGGAGGGGGAGGAAGATGGGGAGGGGAGGGGGGTTAGCAAGAGGCGAGAGAGAGAGAGACCCGTCGACGGGTCGGGTCCTTTGGGGGAGGGTTGCAGAGGTGCAGGAGGGGGGTTGAGTGCGGCATCCTGGTGCTGAGCGCGGTTGGAGGTGCGAGAGAGCGGCACTCGCTCCAATTAAACGCGAAAGCGAGGAAGAGGGGACGCTTCACCGGCGACCCTTCACATAGTATCTCCCTCCCGCCCCCCGTGGTGCACACATCCCACGGCGCGGTGCGCATCCATCCTCGCGACTTGCGCTCGCACCAACATGGCGCACCATCCCAGGGCCGCAGGGGCGCGAGGAATGAAGGTGCTGGGTCACGGAGAGAAGGGAGAGGGAAATTGGGAGGGATCAGATGGGAAGTTCGCTCAGAAGCATTTGCTCATATATGTACGTAGGTATTTGAAGAGTGAATACATATCTTTGAAATCCCTCCTCTATGACAATTGGGCCATCTGGGCGGAAACTGCGAAGTGCCGCGAACCGGAGCGAAGCCAGTAAGCGGGGATAGGATGGTAAAAACGCGGAAATCTCTCAGCTGGAAGGAATTGGTGGAGAGGATGGTAGACGAGGGCGGTTGTATTGGTTCATGTACCTACTGGACACTTGTTGGCCTCACCAGACTGTGCTCATCACCACGATTCCGAGTTTCTCCTTCAGTCGGCCATGTTATCTAAACTCACTCATCTATTCGAAAGCAAAAAGCAAAATCGAGCCAAAAAGGAGGAGCGATCTGGTGTGATCGATTCCCTATGAAAACCATTAGCAATCCTCTATTGGAGAGACAGGGCAGTGTTCGAATGACAGGATATCTAACCATAGATGGGACATATCGCACAAAAAGTAGCATTCGATCTTGTTCAGCATTCTTTTCATAATAACCGTATCATTGATTTTGAAAGTGCTGCCATTGTAGACTACGAACCAAACAAAAAAGGGGCAAATGAAAAAAATGATTCACATAAGTACAAATTCCCGTACATGTAATAGAAAACTGACGTAGCAAAGCTGAGCAAAGTGTATAGCAATTTTATATATTTATCACAGTTAGAGCCATTCAATTGATATGTTGATTTCAAAATTTTAATTTATATGTATCTATATATTGTCAGCATTGTCATTGGAGGTTGATTCCTTTTTTCGGGTTTTCCGCCACGTTGGTTCATGTTGAGGACAATATTTCGCCGGCTGTCCTGCTGGCTTCCTCAGGTCCATGAGTCTTCAGGACAGCCGGCTAATTATGTTACTTAAATAACTTACTTAAGCCGGCTTGTTATTGTTACTTAAATATACGGGCATGAAGAGTGCTTTTTGTATGTGAAACGGTGTCATTTTTTTATGAGTGAGGCCTAAATAATATATACGCTTTGGATTTAGTTTTGTGAACTCCTGTTTCCGAGGCAATGTATCCGAGGATTTTGATGTGTGAGAGAAGATTGGTATGCAAATGGATACATTTCAAAATGACTTTCATATCCAGTGTGTAAAAATTTCAGCCATGAAGATGGAATGAAATATATTCCGAAATGTTGGCAAAGGAAAAGTAACGATGAATATTTGACCTAAGCCCTCAAAATAATCTAATAATTAATATTAAATCACTGAGGAGCATTGAAATGTTATCTTTGTCTTCAGCGTTCGCATTACCAATACACGAGAGCACAAACGTCAGTTGCTGTTCCTTGCATGGTTAATAATGTCGCCGGGTAAGAATGTTTCCTCGTTCAGAACACTATTCGAGGGCAATAACCGGCACTTATATCAGTTTCACAACATTTTTATTCCATAAATTCCTTAAAAGTGCCCTTCGCTGAGTGAATAAGGTCCATCAAAGTTTTTTATTTATTGCATGCTTTCGTTGTTCTAGTTAATGTTTTTCGTGATGCCACGGATTTACCAAAGAAAATATAGTTAAGCATATCAGGGTACATTATGGAAATAAAGTTATGATTACGTTATCACACAAAAAAAGACCCCTTGTAAATTTCTAAATATTGTCATTACACCGACCTAGGTTTCCACATACTTATGATATAGTATTGGGACATAGATTTATTTTAGCTATGTTGTACATGTTTAAATATGAAGCGCTTTACGTGCTATTTGGGGAACTTCGGGGTTTAACATTTCACACCCGAATGTGATGTATATTTCTGTTAGTGAAAGTAAAATCCATTTTTGATTAATGGCCTCCTGTGATTTGGAATCACTTGTATTTATTTATATGGATAAATTATTCCAAGTTTTCTCTTAGTTCAAAATGAGAGCAGAAGTAAACCACGAATTCACCATTTCCATTCAGATTTTCCTCGTTGAACTGTAAATTGAGTAGAAAATAAAATATCTTTCCCAACACGAGCATTAAAATCCCCCATTAGCGTTATTATTCATCTGAGGGGATGCTATCAATCACGTCTCGCAGTTTTTCGTAAATTACGAACATGTAAGTTTCAGGTTTAAAGTTTCCGGTCCATTTACATTTAATTTTATTTACATAGATATTTAATTTTTACATTACATATTTAATTTTTACCGAACTTATTGTTTCCGATATACGCACGTCTATTTCTATCGAATGAATTTTGAGCATATAACAATAGCAACTCTTACTTCGCCATTGACTTCCATATCAACACCACCTCTTCATGAGGAGATATTCCACTTATTCCTTTTCACCTTTTTCTTCTTTTTAGTTTCTTGTAATGCAAATATTGAGGTCTGATGAAGAAGCATTTATTCTTTTCATCTTATTTTCATCTTATGTACTTTGTATTTAACTTTCCTATCCCGATTACATCTTTCTTAAGTCGCATGGTTCATTATGGTTATATTATTTCTTGTCCAAGGGTTAGTAATTGTGCAAAGAATACGATATTTCAGCGTCTCCCAGTTGGTAAATAGACTTAGCGCTTAATGGCATATGGTATGCTTTAGTCTGTCCTCTCACTGACTAGTCGTGCCGTCGCATTCCGGATGCATGTGAGAACAAACTGGGACTTCCGTTACCTTCACACAGCATGGTCCTTATGTTATTCGGTAGTGCAATTACTAC